>JAWZYU010000005.1:2940000-4410000 GCA_038380435.1 Ryuthela nishihirai
GCAGTTTCATTACTTAAATATTTTGAATTTTTGATCATTTATGCAAATAACATATAATTTTCTGCCAATCAACAACCTAAGAAAGGTATTAGTGTTACAAAAATATATATCGGTGTTAAAAACAAGAAAATTTAAATAAAAAGTAAAAATATATAAGGAATAAAGAGCTGCTAAAAATTTAATATAAATATTTCTAAGCAAACCAAGTTTAACTACTGATATTCAGATAGAATCCTTCCAGAACAATTTGCATTAGATACTGACTGCTATGGAAAAGTTGAACTTTACTGCAACAGCAAACTGAATGCTAGTTATGAAAACAAATCCTGTCATTTAAAATTTTCATTACGATGCCCTAAGCAAATGTTTTAAATAATTATTTTTTTAATTGCAGCATATATTTGAGAAACAATATATATAATTCTAAAAGTAGTGAAATTGGCACTTCTCTTCTAAATCTGAAAACATCTGAAAATAAAAACATCTAAATCTGAAACGTCTGAAAACAAAATGAATATTTTCTGATTCAACTTTTAATAAATATCCATTAATAGTAAAGAATCACAGGATAAGTCCTGTAGACATGGAACTCATGAAATAATGAGCTGAAAAAAAATTTGGTTTTGCCATAAGTGGGATTCGAACCATCTCCAGGAAACATGCCTGTTATGCTAACCACTACACCATCAATGGCTAACCTTTTCTCAACTTAGTGACCTTATAAACTTTCCAGATTTATTTGATTTGCACAGTGGCGCCATCTATCCATTAGATCATCTGGCAAACAATTATTTTTCGAAAACTATTTTAATGCAATATTATGAAAAAAAATGATAAAAAGAATTATGCAGAGTTACATTGAACTCACAAAGTACTGATCTGTACAGACTAACATTGCACACTAAAAGTTTCAAACCAAAGCCAGATAACTGTCAACTGATATCACACTGCTATCACAGTGCCAATCATTTGACATTTCATTCTTTTCTTTGTATTCCTTTCGTAAAATATATCCAATAATATATAAAAATAATTTACAAATATTAAAATAGTTTTTAATCTCAAAATGTATCAAAATGATGCAAAATGACTATTTTCATGCAATCATGCATTCTATATGACTATTTTCATGCAAATCACTGAAAACCACAAATATAAAAAAAATGTTACTTTGGCATCTGACTTCATTTTATTGAGAACACATATGGTCAGATCTTTAGCAAAACAAATGAATTTAACTGGCAGGAGTTCTTTGTCAGCATTGAGGATTGGTAGGTGGGTTAATTTAAGCAAACGGCAAATTCCGCCTCCTGCAATATGCTACAGATGGCATTCAAAAAGCTCAAGATCTGTCTGTAGATTTGCATTCGTTCCTCCAAAGTTAAAGAGCTATAATGTATACTGATATAATTGTTTGAAAGCTTGTTTAAACATGTCATTATATGTTAAAAACAAAGGCTATGTCCATCATTTCTCCCTTTTCTGGCAGTGTGTAAAGTTCAGTGTATGAAAGCTGTATGTTGTTGCTATGGAGCATACTAAAGATGGAAAAAGATTTTACATTCTCACAAGGATGCTGCTTGGAGATAATGTGAAAAAAAATCATGCCAATTTATCACAAGTATATTGGGATCACGTCTGTTTATATGGCACTGTTACAGGATGGATGCCCAAATTTCGAGAAGAAATGCCGAGCTTCCTCATGCAGCATCGCTGCTGTTTGTGAACTCATTAAGAAAAATCCACATATCACCATGCAGGTAATAAGTTTAGATGTCAGTGTATTGATTGGCAGTGTGAACACAATTATTCATCAACATTTAAAGTTCCATAACATTTATGCCAAATGGTTATCTCACGAACTGACAGAAGAGCAAAAAAAGGCTAGAGTCAACTTGTGCTAGGAGAAGCTGGCAATGTTTGAACCTAGTGGTCCCAAATGATTAAGAGACCATACCCAAATGGTCATAGGTGATGAGACGTGATTTTATTATTATATAACTCTGAGAAAGATTGACAACTAGGTTTGGTTGTGGAAGATGAATCACGTCCCCAAATCCTACAGCAAAACGTCTGCTCAAAGAAGGCATTCACAATTTTTTTCAATTCTGAAGTTCTGGTAGCTGTGAACACTCTGGAAAAATGACTATAAATGGCCAATACCACAATTATATTTGCCCAAAATGGTTAAGGAGATGAAGGAGCAGGGTCCAACAACAAGTATGTCAAGGGCACCCCTTCATTACAATGCAAGTGCTCACAAAACCAGGCAAGTTAAGACCTATCTGGAGCAGGAAAAAATCAGCTACCCCATCCAGCATATTCATCCAATTGTGCATCATGTGTTTTTGGTTTTCTCCAAAAATTAAAAAGGAACTTGCTGAGAAGTTTTTTTAAGGGTGCAAGACCTTGCAAAATACATTCATTCAGAGTTGGGGAGTATTTCCCAACAGGAGTACCACCAAGTATTCCATAATTGGCATAAGATATGTGCACTTTGTATAGATGCCATGGGGGAGTACTTTGAAGGAGAGTAAAAGTTTAGTTGAGGTAAATGCAATGGTTTTCGTTCTGCATATGCATGTCAAAACCCTTTTGAATGCACCTCATAAAGAAATTCCAACACAATTGTGCCTTTGGTATAAGTTCAACCAAACCTCAAAAGTAGATTCCCAAGGGAATATGGCAGTGTGGCTATCAAAGCTAAATTGACAGGATTTACGAAAACCTAAAATTAGAAATCTACTGTCCAAAGCTTACTCAAATATTATATGATGGCAGTTATAACAGACTGGTATTTTGCACCAATTCTATTTTCCAAGTATGAAGCAACCCTTATTATTAATATTCTTTGGACGAATGAAGCAATATGCACTTTACATGGTTATGTTAACAAACAAAATTCAGCATAATGGAGTGACAAAAACTTTTAGCTATGACTGAAAAAGAACTACACCTGCCAGGCATTTACTGACTGGGGAAAATCTTTTTGTAATGGAGTGGGTGCTCTTTTTTGATCAGGAGTCTAATTATGGAGTTTAATTAGGAGTCCATCAGGAGTTTAATTAAACTGTAATAGGAGCTAATTTTATATCTGTATGAAATTTAGTGTAATTGAAAATTTGATTTTCAATTGAAATTCTCTTTGATTTCTTTGAAACTCAATTTGGATTTTTAGCAACAAGAACATGTAACTCAATACTACTACTATAATCAATTGACTAGATGGGCATTTTCAAGCTTGTTGGCAAGTTGTTGTTGTCAAGCACAACTGAATGGCTGGCAAGATATCTAGATTTAACAGTAAAGGATTTTTTTTCAGTGGAAACAAAGATATACTATTTAAGGAATTAAAAAGTTATATCAGTGGAATTTAACGAATTTTGTGAAAAAGCATGCTGTGCTTATAAAAGAGAGAGGCAAAGCTTGTCCTGTCATGGTGGTCATCCGTTTAGCTTTTCTGATAAAATGACTTTTGCAATTGAATTTAAATTAATTATGAGTTTAAACTGTAGTGTTACTTATGGGCACCACTATAGCTGGACCTAGTTACCAGATTGCAAGCTGTGGTGCTACAATTATAAGACACCTATCACTCTTTTGATGCACTAAGCATTTAATCTTTGTTTAAATACCTTATCTAGCTTCAGCTAAATGTAAGAATTCTAAAATACTGCAGGCAAAATAAAAAACCTCCCTCAAGCAGCTGCTTGCCACAGAGGTCTGACAGGAGCCTGTCAGTTTAATACATTATAGAAGATCTGTGAGAAAGACAAGATCTTGTCAGAAAGATAACACAAACATCCATGGTTTACCCAGGGCTCGAACCTACGTCCTTTTGATCAACAGCCAAGGGCACTAACCATCTGTCTTGGTAGGTATATACAATATTACTAAAACACCAACATTTTACTGACAAGTATGGAAATTTTAATTTTTACATCAACGCTTTGATTGTGTACCACACTAAATGAATTCTATAGTTATTTTAAAAAGTGTTACTCTCAAGTGGAACTTCATATTAATTTTTTTCCAAGCTACTTTCTTACCCATTTTTCTCCATGACATTCCATGCTTGTTGCCAATGCATTTTAAATACTTCTAGACATGCTCCTTCATCTAATTTGGGAGGCGGTGAAAACGATTGTCTTCTGCTGAAACTACTGCGCAAAGGGCTATCTCTTTTAAACCAGCTCATAATTTCTTCTGCTTGCTTTATAAATCAGAAACATATTTGCTAAGTTGCAGGTTTGACAGTAATGGCAGCCAGAGTCCATGGGCCTGAGCTCTTCCACTAATTGTTATACATGTATTTAAACACCATTACCAGTTCACCTATCTGTGAGAAAAATTATCTGAAAGAATAAATTTTAAAAGTTATGGTTAACTATGCATTCCATACCTGGAAAAATTAAATACATAAATGATAAACCATTTGTTAAATAACAAGTAATTAAAATTTAATACCTCTATTTGACTATATAAATACACAAAAGAAAATCACATATGTAAATGCAATACCTAAGTGAACTTGTTAAATAATATGGTGTTTAACAAAGACACATATCATAAAATGAATTATGATACCCAATAGGACATAGTATGTCACCAGGAAGCAAACATAGTTACATCATGGCTATTGTACATATTATGCATTACACAATATCCAATGGTGAGGGTAATATAGTAGGTAAATCCAATGATAAACACTGGATAGTGCTCAATGAACAATCATAAGTATCAGTTCATGGTAGTCTTTTATTTCAGAACATAATTATCCATTGTGGCATTGAGGAATGGGTCTTTGGACCCATTCCTCAATGCCATAACAATTCCACTACTAGAAGTAGTGGAATTGATTTCCTCCTTTTGAATCTGAGAAAAGTCAGAAATGACCTAACCCACTATCAGAGCCATTGGAATATTTTACAAAAATACTCACTATTTTCCAGTTCTACTTTATCACATCCATTAGACCATTTGGCAAACACTTATTCATCCTTCAAAAAGTATATTTCATCAACAAAACAAAGTTCAAAAAACACTTCAATGCTTTCTGAATGCAGTATAAATAGCTATCTGTACAGCTTAACAACTGTACACTAAAAGGTTCACAGCAAAACCAGCAGTTTGCTGATCGATATCACACTCCTATCACATTGCTGATGACAAGATCAAAGAAATATTTTTGTGCTCATATCCCTTTCATAAAAGATATCAGATAATAGATAAAATAATTTAGAAACATTAAAATAGTTTTTAATTGCTAAATATACCAAAATGGACATGGCTGTGTTTTTGTACAAATCACTGAAATCCTCCAAATAAAAAAATGTTCCCTTGGCATCTGACTTCATTTTTATTGAGAAAACATATGGTCACACAAAAAGTTTTAGTCAACAAATCAATTAACTCGCTGAAGTTCTTTGTCAGCTAGTGGAGGATTGGTAGGTGGGTAAACTTAACCCTTCCCAGGTCCAGCTAATTTTTCACTCTGATCAGACAAAAACAATTACATTTAGAACTTTTTTGTCAAATAACTAATGAAAGGAATTATAGCATGCTATATGCCAAATTAATCAGCATTTAATTCTGGATTTTTAGAAAATAAAATATTTAACACAAAAAAGACAAGTTTTATTTCAATGGGACTTTTTTAAAGTCATTTGGTAAAAAAATTGCATCTGGCATTGCAAATAAAAACTTATTCACAAAATACTAATAGATAGAAATGATTATAATGCACATGAATAGAAGGGCTATTTATTTCCGAATAACAAAAAAAATACTTGTTTAAAGTAAACATTTCTTCCATTTTGCAATTTTTTTCTCTGTACTATACTTTGAGAAAAGTCCAGGCTTGTTGCAGAGTCCAATAAACAAGCCAACTTTAGAATATTTTTAATAAATAACTAATTAACAGAAATAGTTCATGCTATTTACCAAATTAAAGATAATTTTGAATTTTAGTGAAGTAAAAAAATAAGAACATTGTAGTAGCATATTAATTTTAATAACATTTTTCACAGCGGTATACCAAAATAATAGGTACATATTTCATAATTACTTACAAAATCTTCTGTTTTTAAAAATAGCAGTTTTATGTTAATTTTCAGAAGATTTTCGAAAATTTAAAGAAAAATATGTTAATAGTTCAGATTAAACTTGTGTGCTTAAATCAGGTGATTGCTTCAATAAGAGTAATGTTAACAAAAAAATGGCAATACCATAAATAGCACTTCTAAAATATGGCAATCAGATGGCTTTATTAAATTATTTATATTATACTTTAATAAAATATGCATCAAATGAAAAAAGAAAACATTATTTTTCAAGCTTGAATTACGTATTTTTAAAAGATATATGTAAGAAATTTTTCAAATGGAAATAAAAAAAAAATTGAAGTTTCATGTGTTGTACAAAAAAAAGGTCTACAGACGTCCGTGCCCTGGGAAGGGTTAAGCCTACAGCAATTCCATCCCCTGCACTGTGTTATGGATTGCATTCAAAAAGCTCAAGGTATATTTGTACATTTGCACTTGTTCCTCCGAAGTTAACTGTGCTATAACTTGTTTGAAAGCTTGTAGAAACTTGTCATTACGTGTTAAAAATAGACTATATTATCATTTCTCTCTTTGCTGGAGGTGCATAAAGTTCAGTCTATGAAATCGTAAATCTACGAAAAATTGTTGCTATGGAGCATACTAAAGGTGGGGAAAAATTTTACATTTTCACAAGGATACAGCTTAGGGATAATGCGAAAAATTCATGCAAGAGCTTCGAAGACCTCCCTCGTGCAGCATTGTTGCTGTTTGTGAACTCATTAAGGAAAACCCACATATCACCATTCATGTAATAAGTTTAGATGTCAGTGTATTGACTGGCAGTTTTGACATAATTATTAATCAAAATTTAAAGTTCTGAAACATTTGTGCCAAATGGGTACCCCACATACTGACAGAAGAGCAGAAAAGGCCTAGAGTTGATTTGTGCAAGGTGATGCTGGCTATGTTTGAACCTAGTGGCCCCAAATGGTTAACAGAAATAATCACAGGGGGTGAGACATGGTTTTATTACTACAACTCCGAGAAGGATCGACAACTAAGTTTAGGTTGTGGAAGATGAACCACATCCAGCAATCCCAAAATGAGATTTTTGCTCAAGGAAGTGGATGTTCATAATTCTTTTCAACTTTCAAGGAGTGGTAGCTGTGGACACCTTACCTGAAAAAATGACTAAATACAATACTACACTAACACTGTTTTTCCCAAAATGGCTAAAAAGATGAAGGAGCAGTGTCCAACAACAGGCATGTCAAGGGTCCTCCTTCATGACAATGCCAGTGCCCACAAAATCCAGCAAGTTATGCCCTATCTGGAACAGGAAAAAATCAAACAGTGATCCCATCCTGTATATTCACCCGATCTTGCACTATGCAATAATGAGAATTTAATTGCATTTGTGCAGCTATACAATTTGCTTAAACAGATAAATGGAAGACACGAAAGATGAAATGTAGTAATGGAATGACATCACCTGATGCTCCACTTCAGGATAATACTACACCATATGGGTGAAGATCATGTATCTCCTAATTATAGAAACACCATTCCAAATAATTAAACATTCTTACTGTGGGGCAGTATAGAAAAAATCTGTTATAGCAAGCTTAACTACTGCTAAAAAATATCTGAATTTTTAATCATTGAGGTGAGTGGAGGATCTTTTCGAATTTTGAGCACTTTCCTAAACATAATAGCCAAAATGCATTCAAGATAATTTTGATATAAATATTTTAAATGTGAAAGATATGAGAATAGAGTGTTTGCAAGGGACAGTCAGTCAAGGTCTGGTGTTGACCCAGGCAAGAACCTAACCCACAATGGACTGTGCTGACCAAAGGGAAAGGCAACCCTAGACCCCTGTGAGTATCTGACAACAGGTGGTAGGAAAATCAGACAAAGGTGGTCAAGGTTGCCCCCAACCAGTATCATCCACCATGACTGAGGAGCAAGCTGATTGGAAGCAAAACAGAGAGGGCCCAGACTCCTCTAAGTTATCGCTATAAGCACAACTTGGCAAATAAAAGGAAAGGTCAGAATGAACTGAGGGAATGTGAGAAAATGTGCAAAAAAACTCAGTCCCAAGAAAGACAGGAAAAGAGAGCAGGGAAATAGGGTGCAATATATTGAATCTGATGACAGTCATGCAAATTATATTTGATATTATTGATAACTCTATATAGTTATCATTTACAGAAGGATAGGTTTGTTTCATGTATATGTATTAAAATACCAATTTATAAAGCAGTAAGTTACTAGGATTGGATATTTATTTAGATATGTGAGCTTAACTGGTTGTAACTAATTGTTAAAAACTTCTGGAAAAAAAAATAATCGCTGACGTGGCAGGAATCGAACCTGCAACTCTCCAGATACATGCCAGAGTGCTCTATCCTTAAACCACACATCAGACACTAAAATCTTCCAGAATAAGACCTATAAATCTTTCACTGAGATGTGGCAGACCTTGCACCATTTTAGATGTTAATGAGGTTAACAAGCGTGATTGACCTCCTCATTAATATCTGAAATCATTAGCAACAATTGGAAAAGTTGCCTCTCCTGAAGTATAGATGGCGCAAGGTCCGCCACATCTCAGTGAAAGATTTATATGTCTGATGTAGAGTAGAGCGCTCTGGTGAGTTGCGGGTTCGATTCCCGCCGCATCAGTGATAATTTTTTTCAAAAGATTTTAATAATTGCTGAAGTCTATTTCTACATGTAATCTGTGTATTTATTATGGATGGAATTTAAATAATAAATGGTTATGCATGATTGACCTCCTCATTAGCAACTAAAATCATTAGCAACAATTGGAAAAGTTGCCTTACCTGAAGTATAGATGGCATAAGGTCCACCACATCTCAGTGAAAGATTTATAGGTTTTATTCTGGAAGATTTTAGCATCTGATGAGTGGTTTAAGGGTCTGATACACTTTGGCATGTATCTGGAGAGTTGTGGGTTCGATTCCCGCCATGTCAGCAATAATGTTTTTCAGAAGTTTTTAATAATTGCTGAACTCTATTTCTACCGGTAATCTGTGTATTTACTATGGATGGATAACTAATTGTAAATATGTAAATTTAAATTCTAAAATAGTAGTCTAGAGAGTTCATTTTTGTCAATGTACACAGTTAATTGTTTGTGATGCAGTCAATGGAGGAATGAACAGGTTAATTATGTTAAAGAATGGGGATGTATGGAGAAGGACTGAGCAGCATGAGGAGAGCACTCTGCTATCTGGATCTCTTTCGCAATAATGGGCTTAGGTGTGTCTGTAATTAATTCCTGAGAAGCCAGGAAGTAGGGATTAAATTACCTGTAGAGGTGATGGAGAGAAGGGAAGGGGGATGAGAAAAGAAAGCTGAAGTCCTACGGAAGAGAGGAGGAGGGGAAAGGTGGGATGAAAGAACAGTGGAATTACTTCTGTTTGAAATTAAATATTAGAGGAAGATCAGGTTTAATTCTCTCTGAGAGAGATCTCAGGAAAGGGTAAATGCTTAATGTTAGGAACTATAAGGAAGAAACTGAAACAACAGATTAATAGAAACAAACTGTAAAACATTATCTAGTAACCAAAATATAGAGATAAGAGACAAAGAGGACCTAGATAGGGGGAAAAAAAACTACACTTAAATAAAAACACCAATTATCTTGTTATGGATAAAGATATCCCATAAACAAATACAGATACTATACAAATTATACAATATAAATATTACATACAATATATTATATATACAAATTACTACTACAACACTAAAATGCTGGTACTACACTGCTTTTACAACATTTAGTACAACAGAAACACAAAGAGATATTTTTATTTTATAACTTTTAATATTTTTATATTTTCCTTATTCTTTTATTTACCAAAAAGTAGTTTTCAAAGTCATCTAACTAGGGCAAGAGTAAAATAAAAATAATGGTAACAAATACAAAAATAATAACACTGAATTTAGCCCTAATGTGGTAAAGAGTTTATAATATTTTAATCTTTGGAACAATTTTTAAAACTTTAAAATTTTTTAACTTTGTTTTTTTTAAATTAATTTTAAGTACAAACAACTGATATATACTATTACTATATAGATTTACTATGACAACATTTAAATACAACACATATAAAAAAAATTCCCCTCAAGCAGCTGCTTACCACAGAGGTCTGGCAAGAACAATCAATTCAATATGCCATAGAGAAGATCTGTGAAGAAAGTGAGACCCCAGCAGAAAGACAACACAAACATCCATGCCTTAACCTGGGGCTTGAACCCAGGTCCCTTTGATCAGTAGCCAAGCGTGCTACCAAGAGATAGTTTTGTTATTTTATGAAATATTAATTTATTTTTAATTTCAAATCTTTTAACAGATACCCAAGCACAAGACTAAAAAAAAATCAGTTATTTAATTTATATATATATATGAGCTGGGGTTATGTTTTCTTGACCAAGCTCTGTAGTGAAGCCTATAAAGGTGCTTCAATGATGTAAGTTGGCTTCATGCCTGCCTGCCACACAGTATTAGATGCTGTTTGGTGTCTTGTATTGTTCTTGGGCTAGTTTAGTTGTTTGCAACTGGAAAAAATCTTCATAGTGTTCTGTCATAGTCTCCATTCCCTTAGAAATAATACTTAAATTTTCTTGTTATACGTTTATAATTTTGATACACTTTGTTTAGGTTCTTGAGTTTTTCCTTCAGCTTTAATATACACCATTCCCAGGGACAGCTTGTAATTAGGGGCTAGGCCCAACCAACATTTCTGTAATATACTAAAATATTAAACTCCAAATTAGAATAAATAATAAAAATAATATTTTGCATTGATATTTGTTTTCTAAAATATCTTGCCCATTTCATTTCAATAAGCATTTAGTGAAGTAATACACTCAACTGTTTTGCATCACCTTAATTATAACCAAGATTTATGATACAACAAGCTTTAAGTGTGCCCAGAAATTTACATCATTTACTATACTAATGTCAATCACAATGCTTTCACTGCCTACAACCATGGGCAAGTTAGAGGGGTGGGCAGCTGTGAAGCAGGTCCACAACAGTCACAATACATAGAGATAGCATCATTGATTACAGAGCCACCAAAGGGAATTATTGAAAACTCAGCATTTTAATGTGACAGAGGAGGCACCATTACTGGTGCCCTTAGATAAGTAATATTTTCATTTTATAGTAAAAATATGTGCAATTATATGCATTAGTAATATAAAAAATATATTAGTGTACATAATGCATGCTATCAATTTAGTCAACATTAATGAAAGTATCACTATACAATAAGAAATTTGAAGCTATTTTAATAACAAAGGTTGTGAAGGAGTCACTGCCAATGTGGCTTCCCAACAACAACTATCTAAAGCAATATGTACTATATTAATGAAACTTACTTTAAAAAAAAATATTTGTATGCTATTTTGCTTAGTTCAAATGAACATTGATATTTCAGCATTCGCGAAATTATGTGTTAACGTTTTAGAAAATAACTATCAATAAAGCCATCATTATCATCCTCAAGCAGCCATGGGCTACGGATGTCCAACCAGACAGTGCAATTTAGTTCTCCAAGCAAGTCTGTCCTGAGTGACATCAACCACATCTGGCCACTGCACACCAATTCTAATAAGGTCCTGTTTGACATTGTCAGTCCACTGCATCCTAGGTCTCCCCCTCTTTCTGAGGCCTTTGGGCACACTGTTCATAACTCTATTTGCCAATCTATAACTAACCATACAGGCAACATGGCCAAACCAGCATAGTCTCTATCTGCACAATATGCTGCTTAAAGGAGGTTGAATACTCCTTTGCCTAACCTCATCATTAGTTACGAAGTCAAACCACTTAATGCCCAAGATACTGCATAAGCATTTAGAATCAAAAGCATCTAGTTTCCTGTTATCTTGTTTACAAAGCGTCCAAGTTTCACTACCATAAACTCTAGAAACAACCAAACCATTATACAGTCTAATTTAGGTGTATACGCCTATTTCTCCACACTCTCCATAGATTTTTAGAAGTCCCAACAGCAATCCCTATTCGTCTGTTAATCTCATGCTGCACATCACCATTATCTGTTACATAGCTCCCAAGATAATTAAATTGTGACACCTGCTCAAGACTGCAATCATTCAGATTAACTGAATCACAACCTGCCTGACCAATTTTCATCACTTTAGTTTTTTCTCTGTTTATAACTAAACCTACTCTACTACCAGTTTCATCAACAGCTCAAATGAAAGAGTTCATCTCATCAGCATCATTTGCCAAGAGGGTTAAATCATTAGCATAATCTACATCAGAAATGTTTCTATCTCTAGCCAATTTAAGGCCAAAAACTTTCCCTTGATGTGAATTTCGCATAACATAATCAATAACGAAACTAAAGAGAAAAGGAGACAAAATGCACCCTTGTCGAACACCAGAAGTAATGGTAAACCAATTGCTACAAGCCTTACCAACTCTCACACACGACTCAGTGTTATTATAGAGAGCTTTCATTATGTTAACTAACTTGTCTGGTATACCATATGATTTCACAATCAACCACAAATTATGACGATCAACAGAGTCGAAAGCCTTTTTGAAATCAACAAAGCTAACAACCAAAGTTTCTTTTCTCAAGAATCTGCCTAAGTGAAAATATCTGATCTACACATTCCCTACCACTTCTGAATCCACATTGCTCATCACGCAATTCACTGTCAACCAGATTCTTAATTCTATTAAGCACAATCATGGAAAAAACTTTACCTGGAACAGAGAGTAGGCTGATACCCCTATAGTTATCACAAGAACTGCGATCACCTTTTTTGAAAATAGGGATAATAATAGCTCTGGTCAAATCCTTAGGAACCATGCCTTTAATCATAAAAGATATTCAAAATTTCAGTCATCCAAGTGGTAACCAAACATTCCCAACATAAGCATATCTGTAGTAATTTCATCTACCCCTGGGGATTTATGAAGTATTTAGAAACAGCCAAAATAACTTCAGATTGTGTTATAGGGCCAACATTAAAGCCACCAATGCATCTATCATCATTGCAAACAATGGGAGTAGAACTAACTATGTTGTTTAGAACATCACTGAAATGCTCAGCCCACCTAGCCATGACAGAATCCTCCCCTTCTATAACCTTACCTTGTTTATCCTTCAATCCTTGTATGCCTATCCGTTTTCTACCACACAAAACATTAACTATCTGGTACATCTCTCTGATGATGTGCTGTGATTTATGAAGTATTTAGAAACAGCCAAAATAACTTCAGATTGTGTTATAGGGCCAACATTAAAGCCACCAATGCATCTATCATCATTGCAAACAATGGGAGTAGAACTAACTATGTTGTTTAGAACATCACTGAAATGCTCAGCCCACCTAGCCATGACAGAATCCTCCCCTTCTATAACCTTACCTTGTTTATCCTTCAATCCTTGTATGCCTGTCCGTTTTCTACCACACAAAACATTAACTATCTGGTACATCTCTCTGATGATGTGCTGTCTAACTGCTTTCTCTGCTTTGTCAGCCAAGTCATCAAGCCGAAGATTCTTATCAGCAGCTAACTGATCCTTTACATGTTTATTAACCTCTCTGTAATACTTTCTATTAGGACTAGTAGGGTATTGATTAAGGACATTCCTGCAGTTCTTTCTTTCTGAAATAAGCTCAAATAATTTTGCCTTCTCTGCTCCCTTTTTCCTAAAAGGGTACTGTTAGTTTCCAAAACAGCCTGTTTAAAATGGTCCCATTCTTCCTCAACTTCAGTAGTAAGCAAACCATGGCTGTCATAATGACTAAGTAACCTATAACTGGGTCGTTCAGAGCTTCAATATGATAGGTAAATTTTTTAACCCTAGCACAACACTTTTTAAGTTTAAGTTGCAACACACTTTTAACAAGGTAATGGTCAGATACAATTTCAGCTCCCCTATATGACCTGGTGTTCCTAACAGAACTAGCCCATTTGCTGTTAATTAATATATAATCAATCATATTCTTATGCAGCCAATCAGGTGAAACTCATGTGTACTTATGTATGTCACGGTGTTTGTAATAAGTGTTAGTTATTCTGAAACCATTGAGTTTACTTACCTGTAGGAGATGTTGGCCATTGCCATTGCAGCTACCAAAACCAAAAGGACCTATCACCCCACCCCAAAGGTCAGAGTCAGTACCAACTTTGGCATTGAAGTCACCTAGAACAAGGGTAATATCTCCTTTCTTGACAGAATTCAAAATATCCTGGAGTTGTCCATAAAACCTATCCTTCTCATCCTCATCAGCATCCTCAGTGGGGCATAACAGCAGATAACATTCAAGTTTTTAATGCTTGTCTGAAATTTTGCTGTAAGAAACCTTTCATTAATGCACTGATACCCTAGAAGAGCATCACTAGAGTGTCTGCTGAGAAGCAGACCCACGCCTTGGTGATGTTTATTGTCTTTCCTCCCTGAAAAGTGAAATTTAAGATTATTTTTAAGAATCTGACCTTTATCTGTCCATCTGGTCTCTTGCAAGCCGAGAACATCTAAATTATAATGGTGGAATTCATGTGTGAGGACATCAAGAGAAAAAACTCTGAAGAGTCGTCACATTCCAACTACCTATGGAGAGAAAATGGTTAGTGGGATGTTTAAAGAAACTATTTTTATTGAGAGAAGGAATGACGACAATATCAAACAGCCCTCTAATCGCAGACATGGGACAAAGACCCGTTCCCCCACCACTAAAGGCTGAAGCCATCTACAATGGAAGACTTCCTCCAATGTAGAATTTGATGATGCCAGTTGAAGCAGAGTTCAGGTGCCTGCGATTCATTAGCCTGCTCAGGATTATCCACCAGCTGATAAACATATCCTGTGAATCTATTCACTTGGAGCTGTCAACCCACAAACAGAAAACACAGTGGAAGATTTTCCCTCCACAGAAGCTCACCAGTGCAGGAAATTCAGCATCCATAATCAAGCTCAGAGCCTTATATAAGTCCAGTAGGTTTATATGGTCAGCACCAGGACTATGTGTGGTTGACCACTCCTCAGCAGTTTTGAAAAAAATAAAGAAAAGTAACCAGAGTTGTCCAGATCAGTAGGCCACATTAATCTGGCAGACCTCCCCTTCCATTCACTTCCACAAGAGAGTATCTCTTTGGAAAGGTACTAACGGTCTGCACCACAAGAAGGTGGGGTCGGACATTAGGTGCTAAGCCTGACCGGTTCTATGCATCATCACAGGGGATTGGTGCATAGCTTTCCTTCCAGTGACTACCTATCTACCATTTACTTGCTTGAAGAAGAAAATGGCACTGCAATCAGTATCATATTGCCTGCTATACAATTAGTCAAATCTATCTGATGGGAATTTGAGTACAGCTACCATATTAGAATGTCTGTGAGTGTGATAGAAATTTTAAAGTCAATTTACCATTCAGAAAATAAATGTTGAATACTGAGTAATATAAAATACTGAGTAAGTGTTGAATGGATGAGTCTAAATATTTAAATTAAGCATCTAATGCTTGGTTTACATATTTATACATATGTAATAAGATGGACCTAACATCAATCATTGAATGTGTGTTTGCATTTCATCAGTTCGTGCAAGTGTTGTATTTATATCAAAATAATTTTTTTAAACTTAAATAGTATACAGTCAAATTCCTTTGTATATTTTGGTGATGCACTGACCTGTAAGCTAATGTTAAATCAATTAATTTGATTCTGTTGCAGAAACTATTTTTTTTTTCTCATTATCAATTATTCATATTTACTCATATCAATTTATCATTTCATTATCAATTTTTTTATTTTAAGTTACACTCCTTTGGGGCAGTTAGTTACACACTTCTGAATTAAGAAAAAACATAAAGCAATTAAGAAAAAGAAAAACCATAGGATAAATATAAAAAAAATACCATCAAACATTTGCATTAAGATATACACAATAGAGAAACTTCAAATATATATCAATATATGACATTGTTAAATTAAGAAAATTTTTTAAAACAACTCTCACTGACTGAGAAAGCAGAAATCTCTCTAAGATGTTACAAACCAAAACCATAACCTTAACTTATACTCTTCTCGGGTAAAGTTTCCAATTTTTAAGGAAATAAATTTTAGTCATGCACGAAAATTCAAACAGGCTAGATGCAATAATATTTTATTAATAATTGCAGCAGAGATTAAATGCAGTAAAATGTAAATCATTATTTAAATAATCTTTCATCTTTTATTATACTAATACATCTTATATTTAAAATTTTGTAACAGATGGCAAATCTGTAATTTTTTAGAATAAGCTTACTGATATTTTTAAAAGGGGTTTTGGTATGTTTGATTGTGGTAAATAGGAGTAATTCAGAGAGGTAAAAGCAGATGAAAAAGATTCTGTATACATAATCACTGGTTATTGAATTTGGAAAATCATTGTAATGGATTCATTATCACAGTAGAATACTGTTAATTTGATGTGTAGTCTAAAGATCTGTGTGTTGTTTTGAAACTATACACTCAGTAATTACCACGTTTTAAGTCGATTCAAATTTTTAGAGGAAAAATTGTCTTGAGCCAGGTGGGATACGAACCCATGACCTCCTGATAATATGTCAGGTGCTCTGGACCATTGAGCTACCAGCCACCAATCAAGATCTCCTCTAATTGATGATATGAACATTTTTACCTACAGTACACATTCCATTATGTTACACATAGGTGCTGTTCGGGCAATCTAGCCACAAGCGGCAGATAAATGCTATATAGATGGAAAGTATATCTTACAAGTATATAGTTGATTAAATAAACTCAATTTTTTTTTGGGATACACTAAATAATTACCACCTTTTATGTCGATTCAAATTTTTAGACAAAAAATTGTCTTGAGTGGGGTGGGATACGAACCCACCCCGCTCAAGGTAGCTCAGTGGTCCAGAGCACCTGACATTTTATCAGGAGATCGTGGGTTCGTATCCCACCCGGCTCAAGACAATTTTTCCTCTAAAACTTGAATCAACACTAAAGTGCTGATTTATTAGTGGATATGGAACACGTCGAGTTTATTTCATTATTTAAAGTTGAGTTTATTCAATATTTAATCAACTGTATACTTGTAAGATATACTTTCTATCTATTTGGCATTTATCTGCCACTTGTGGCTAGATTGCCCGAACAGCACCTACATGTGACATAATGGAATACATATTGTAGGTAGAAATGTTCATATCATCAATTAGAGGAGATCTTGATCGCCAGCCGGTAGCTCAGTGGTCCAGAGCACCTGACATATTATCAGGAGGTTGTGGGTTCGTATCCCACCTGGCTCAAGATAATTTTTCCTCTAAAAATTTGAATTGACTTAAAAATAGGTAATTACTTAGGGTATACCAAAAAAGTCGAGTTTATTCAATATTTAGTTTTGAAACTAATGTAGGTGCACAGATATGATATAGTGTTGTACACTAATACATAGCTAGTGATTGGATTAGTCTCAGTTGTTTTCTTAACTGCAAAAAGGAAGTGTCTTTTTCCCAAATTTGCATCATTTGGACTTAGTTGTTTATTACTTAGTTTATGTTAGTTGACTTAGTTCATTTAGACTGATTGGATTATTCTGATATGATGATTCGCAAGGCAGCTCCATTTCATACTTGAAACCACTGAGACCAATCTTTAGGACATTAAGTATAATACAACACATAGAAGTCAATTTTCTGGAATAAATTATAGCAACAAGTAAATGTATTTTAATTTACAGATCATGCTGGATGCCCTTGATGGAAGGATTTCATCTGTTTCCTAGTAGAGGCCCAGTGGGTCGCCTTACCCCAACCTTCTCTAATCCCTTAGGGTTCTTGTGACCTCGCCATTTAGCTCATTCTGTGCATAGAGTGATGCTCAAAGATACAATCTAAATAATAACTTGACATTTTTCAAAGTATATTAGTGAGAAAAAAATTACAGAATGGAATAAATTTCCTGCTTTAAAAAAAAGTTATTTTTCTGTTATTCAGAAAAAAGTAGTCTTTCTATTCACCCACATTATAATTAATTTTGTCAATTATTGTTTTAAAATAAATTTTCATTTACTTTCCCAGTTTTTTTTACTGCATGAGTCTAAAAAAAACTCAATTAAAATTAAACTTGCTACTGTTAAATATTTTATTTTCATAAAATGCAGATTAATTTGGTATAAAACATGCCAAAATTCCTTTCATTAGTTATTTGATAAAAAAAATTCTAAAGATCATTATTTTATTTGATTTAGCACAATTGAAAAAAGAAAAACATGGCTACCTGGTATAATATGTGTTAATGGAATACTCAAGAGGTTTGTGGCATTCAAGTTATCCAGTCTGAAAGTAGTATTTCTTTTCTTTAATAATAAAAATAAATACCTCCTCAAGCAGCTGCTTGCCACAGAGGTCTGACAGAGCCTGTCAGTTTATATGCCATAGTAGAAGGTCTGTGAGGATGGGCAGGACCTCAGCAGAAAAGCAACACACACATCCATGCCTTAACAGAATTCAAAATATCATTTAATTGCATGCAAATTCTAAATTTCCTATTCTCATCAGAGTCAGTCAATGGAACCATCTATATTACATAAAACGATCTCATCATCCTGTATACAAATCTCACTCAGAACAATGAATATAGCATTTTGTTTCACAGATTCCATCATAACAATAATAAATTGTAATGACAAAGAAAACCAATTATGCTTAATATATTTTTAAACACTAAAAGGCCCCTTTAAAGGACAGCTACCTTTTACTATGGCATATAAACTGACAGGCTCCTGTGAGACCTCTGTGGCAAGCAGCTGCTTGAGGGGGTATTTATTTTATTATATTATACATCTTTTAATTAGCTTTTCCAGCATGTATTACCTTATCATAACCAGAAGATTCAACTACATTCTGAACAAATTCTCTTCTGATTCAACAGCATCATTTTCAAATTCAGCACTAGATTACAATTGTTTATTAGATGATATTGTATTACCATTCAATACATCACTACACTTAATATATTTTCCTATTGCTTTCCTTCTCCTGGGAAAAATCTTTTTTTTCCAATATGAAATTACAGTAAAAATATGACATCAATAATAATAAAAGGATATGTGCATGTTTGTAGTTGTTGTAACTCTTTATATAAAGGGGCAAGGAAACAGTAAATTTGGAAATATATTAAGAGCAGAGAGGATGTGCACTACAAAATATTAACTTGAGAGATTTAATACTGGTTAGAAATCAGTAATTAATAGGTTTTAATACTGGTTAGAAATCAGTAATTTAGATAAATATTAATAAATATTTACCCTATCATTAATTCTTTCTGGCCTGATTCACTTCAACAATACATGGTGACTTATGCCTATTTCAAATGTAACATATCCATTAGTGATGTGCAATTTGATTTGACTATTTGAAAATTACTGTTTTTCTTTAACTGGCTAGATGTTAGTACACACAGTTTGCCATAAAAAAAGTTATGTGGTTACATGAAACTTCATGCAACCATATTAATTATGATGCATTATTTTAATGGTCTGTAAATGGTAGCTAGGTAGTCACTGGAAGGAGAGCTATGCACCAATCCCCTGTGATGATGCATAGAACCGGCCAGGCCTAGCACCTAATGTCCGACCCCGCCTTCTAGTGGTGCGGACCGTTAGTAACTTTCAAAAGAGATGCTCTCTTGTGGAAGTGAACAGAAGGGGAGGGCTGCCAGATTAGTGTGGCCTACTGATCTGGACAACTATGGCTACTTTTCTCTTTTTCTACCCTGCTGAGGAGTGGTCAACCACACAGGGTCCTGGTGCTGACCATATAAACCTACTGGACTGGACAGATATATGGCTCTGAGCTTGATTATGGATCCTGATTTTGCTGCACTGGTGGGCTTCTGTGGATGGAAAAATCTTCCGCTGTGTTTTCTGTTTGTTTGTGGGTTGACAGACCCAAGTGAATAGATTCACAGGATATGTTTATCAGCTGGTGGATAATCCTCAGCAGAAGTCATCGCAGGCACCTGAACTCTTTGCTTCTATTGGCATCGTCAAATTCTACATTGGAGGAAGTCTTCCAATGTAGATGGCTTCAGCCTTTAGTAGTGGGGGAACGGGTCTTTGCCCCATGTCTGCGATTAGGGGGCTGTTTGATATTGTCAGCATTCCCTCTCTCAATAAACATAGTTTCTTTAAACATCCCACTAACCATTTTCTCTCCACAGGTAGTTGGAATGTGAGGACTCCAGAGAGCTTTTTCTCTTGATATCCTCACACAAGAATTCCACCATTATAATTTAGATATTCTTGGCTTGCAAGAGACCAGATGGACCGATAAAGGTCAGATTCTTAAAAATAATCTTAAATTTCTCTTTTCAGGGAGGGACGACAATAAGCATCACCAAGGCGTGGGTCTGCTTCTCAGCAGACACGCTAGCGATGCTCTTCTAGGATACGAGTGCATTAATGAAAGGTTTCTTACAGCAAAATTTCAGACAAGCGTTAAAGACTTGAATGTTATCTGCTGTTATGCCCCCACTGAGGATGCCGATGAGGATGAGAAGGATAGGTTTTATGAACAACTTCAGGATATTTTGAATTCTGTCAAGAAAGGAGATATTACCCTTGTTCTTGGTGACTTCAATGCCAAAGTTGGTACTGACTCTGACCTTTGGGGAGGAGTAATAGGCCCTTTTGGTATTGGTAGCTGCAATGGCAATGGGCAACGTCTCCTACAGGTAAGTAAACGCAATGGATTCAGAATAACTAACACTTATTACAAACACCGCGACATACATAAGTACACATGGGTTTCACCTGATGGGCTGCATAAGAACATGATTGATTATATATTAATTAACAGCAAATGGGCTAGTTCTGTTAGGAATACCAGGGCATATAGGGGGGCTGAAACTGGATCTGACCATTACCTTGTTAAAAGTGTGTTGCAACTTAAACTTAAAAAGTGTTGTGCTAGGGTTAAAAAATTTACTTTTAATACTGAAGCTCTGAAAGATCCAGTTATAACCAAAGCTTACCATGATAGGTTACTTAGTCATTATGACAGTCATGGTTTGCTTACTACTGAAGTTGAGGAAGAATGGGATCATTTTAAACAGGCTTTTTTGGACACTAACAGTACTCTTTTAGGAAAAAAGGAGCAGAAGAGGCAGAATTATCCGAGTGATAAGGCACTTGAGTTTATTTCGGAAAGAAAGAACTGCAGGAATGTCTTTAATCAATACCCTACTAGTCCTAATAGAAAGCATTACAGAGAACTTAATAAACATGTAAAAGATCAGTTAGTTGCTGATAAGAATCTTTGGCTTGATGGTTTGGCTGACAAAGCCGAGGAAGCAGTTAGACAGCACAACAGCAGAGAGCTGTACCAGATAGTTAATGTTTTATGTGGTAGAAAACGGACAGGCATACAAGGATTGAAGGATAAACAAGGTAAGGTTATAGAAGGGGAGGATTCTGTCATGGCTAGGTGGGCTGAGCATTTCAGTGATGTTCTAAACAATGTAGTTGGTTCTGCTCCCATTGTTTGCAGTAATGATGGATGCATTGGTGGCTTTAATGTTGGCCCTATAACACAATCTGAAGTTATTTTGGCTGTTTCTAAACTTAAACTACATAAATCCCCAGGGGTAGATGAAATTACTACAGAAATGCTTAGAGCTGGGAATGTTTCGGTTACCACTTAGATGATTGAAATTCTGAATATCTTTTTTGATAAAGGCATGGTTCCTAAGGATTTTACCAGAGCTATTGTTATCTCTATTTTCAAAAAAGGTGATCGCAGTTCTTGTGATAACTATAAGGGTATTAGCCTACTCTCTGTTCCAGGTAAAGTTCTTCCATGATTGTGCTTAATAGTATTAAGAATCTGGCTGACAGTCAATTGCGTGATGAGCAATGTGGATTCAGAAGTGGTAGGGGATGTGTGGATCAGATATTTTCACTTAGCCAGATTCTTGAGAAATGTTTAGAGTTTCAGAAACCTTTGGTTGCTAGCTTTGTTGATTTTAGAAAGGCTTTCGACTCTGTTGATCGTCATGATTTGTGGTTGATTGTGAGATCATATGGTATACCAGACAAGTTAGTTAACATAATGAAGGCTCTCTATAATAACACTGAGTCATGTGTGAGAGTTGGTATGGCTTGTAGCAATTGGTTTAGCATTACTTCTGGTGTTCGACACGGGTGCATTTTGTCTCCTTTTCTCTTTAGTTTGGTTATTGATTATGTTATGCGAAATTCACTTCAAGGGAAAGATTTTGGCCTTAAATGGGCTGGAGATACAAAAATTTCTGATTTAGATTATGCTGATGATTTAGCCCTTCTGGCAAATGATGTTGATGAGATGAACTCTTTCATTCGAGCTGTTTATGAGACTGGTAGTAGAGTAGGTTTGGTTATAAACAGAGAGAAAACTAAAGTGATGAAATTTGGTCAGGCAGGCTGTGATTCAGTTAATCTGAATGGTTGCAGTCTTGAGCAGGTGTCACAGTTTAATTATCTTGGGAGCTATGTAACCGATAATGGTGATGTGCGGCATGAGATTAACAGACGAATAGGGATTGCTGCCGGGACTTTTAAGAATCTATGGAGAGTGTGGAGAAATAGGCGTATACACCTAAAGACTAAAATTAGACTGTATAATAGTTTGGTTCTTTCTAGGGTTAGTTATGGGAGTGAAACTTGGACACTTTGTAAACAAGATAACAGGAAACTAGATGCTTTTGATTCCAGATGCTTACTTAGTATCTTGGGCATTAGGTGGTTCAACTTTGTAACTAATGATGAGGTTAGGCAAAGGAGTTTGCAACCTCCTTTAAGCAGCATATTGTGCAGAGAGAGACTCCGTTGGTTTGGCCATGTTGCCCGTATGAGTAATTATAGATTGGCGAATAGGGTTATGAACAGTTTGCCTAAAGGCCTCAGAAAGAAGGGGAGACCTAGGATGCGGTGGGCAGACAATGTCAAACAGGACCTTGTTAGAATTGGTGTGCAGTGGCCAGATGCAGTAGATGTAGCTCAGGATAGACTTGCTTGGAGAACTAAATTGCACGGTCTGGTTGGACCTCCGTAGCCCATGGCTGCTTGATGATGATGATGTATAATAGTTTGGTTCTTTCTAGGGTTAGTTATGGTAGTGAAACTTGGACACTTTGTAAACAAGATAACAGGAAACTAGATGCTTTTGATTCCAGATGCTTACGCAGTATCTTGGGCGTTAGGTGGTTCAACTTTGTAACTAATGATGAGGTTAGGCAAAGGAGTTTGCAACCTCCTTTAAGCAGCATATTGTGCAGAGAGAGACTCCGTTCGTTTGGCCTGTTGCCCATATGAATAATTATAGATTGGCGAATAGGGTTATGAACAGTGTGCCTAAAGGCCTCAGAAAGAAGGGGAGACCTAGGATGCGGTGGGCAGACAATGTCAAACAGGACCTTGTTACAATTGGTGTGCAGTGGCCAGATGCAGTAGATGTAGCTCAGGATAGACTTGCTTGGAGAACTAAATTGCACGGTCTGGTTGGACCTCCGTAGCCCATGGCAGCTTGATGATGATGATGATTTTAATACTCTTTTAATCAATGCTAGTTGTTAGCAGGAGAGCCTATAATTTAAATACATTATCAGTTGAGTCTGATGCCATGCAGAACTGATCTTTCAAGGAATAATTATCAAATCCAAATTATTGTTTGGGCAACAAAATTCTGGAGGTATAAAAAAAAATGCATTCAAATTGAGCATATACAGAGCTGCCAACTACTCTGATTTTTGGTTTAAAATCCAAAAATCTTATTTTGTCTTTGAAAATATGTTCTTTAGGGTTTTTCCAGTTTTTCACACTAAGGAAAATCAGCCTCCAAATTTGTATGATATTTTTGGCCTTTTCCTGAAAGGATAATTAATGAAAGGGAAAAATTGTTTCTGATTTTGCTCTTTTACTGTACTAAAGGTACCATGTCACTATTCCCTATCTGCACTTGCTTGTGGGACTACCTGCAAACTAATCAGAGGAAATCTATGACTCCAGCTGACCATTTCCAGACAGAACACATGGCAAAGTCCACACCTAAATTCTTTTACAGAGTTGAAGGCTATTTAAATGTTTCTAAACGGCCGTTTATTGAACCTATACCAAACTCTTCTGGCTCTGGCCAACTAAATGTTAATTGGATTACTTAAAATCAGAAAATTCAGAGTGAAGGAAATAATATAGATTACAGAACTTTCCTGATCTGTTGGACATGACATGATTGACATTGCAAACTGAATGGGACTCATGAACATCTATTGTTATCTGGGTTGGGTTTCATTTCTTTTCTTTCGTTAGAGTTGATGCTCTTTTAATTATAATCAGTTATGCACTTTATGTTCCCAATTGTTATGCTACTTATCTTCATATTGTATTTCGCTTATTTTTTTTGGGTCGATGTCAGTTTTGTTTCACAAAAACTTCATAACCCAGCAGCTATCACAAGAGGTATGTATTTGGATTGTTTATGTCCAAGATGCATGAAAATGCTTCTCAGAGGTTATTAATCAATTATTTAATCAATGAATGATATTTACATATTCTAGTTATTAATTATTAGATATTAGGGTTTTGTTAATATCAAAAACGTATGATGCAGTGACTTGGCTGCTGTAACCAATGCTTTCCATGCTGCCAGTGATCCAAGCACTTTAAAAAAAAGGCTGCAATAAATTTGTTGTTGTCCCGTGGCCAAGTGATTAGCGCGCTTGGCTACTGATCTAAGGGACCTGGGTTTGAGCCTCAGGTAAGTCATGGATGTATGTGTCGTTTTTCTGCTGATGTCCTGCCATCCTCACAGACCTTCTACTATGGTATATAAACTGACAGGCTCCTGTCAGACCAATGTGGCAAGCAGCTGATTGAAGAACTTGTTTTTTTAAAGCTTCCCAGAATCTAAACCAATTAACTCTAGATTTCATATACTTCGATTTTTAGTCTCTGATTTTCTCAGAACTTCTGCATGTCCAGAAATTTAGAGTATATTTGAAATAAATAGCTGGAAAAAAAAATTGGTTGCTGTGAATGGGATTGGAATCCGGTCTCCCAGAATCCATCCAGGGCAACTAAATTTTTTTCAGCTAATTATTTGAGGTGTTTCTTGTCTACAGAATATTTTCCTGTCATACTTTATTATTGAATTAGAGTACACTTATTTTGAATATTGTACTACTTAAACTACCTTGCTTATGTGTGTTTGCAAATGCTGGTCTTACAGTTGCCACTATATTACATTAATCTTAGTAATTGAAATGATGCACAAGAAATCATGTTCAATTATTATTTCAGTGGAGTTACAATAATTTTTAACAGAAAATTTATTTAATAATTGTCAATGCTAACTTGGGGGAATGGCTTATAAAACAAGTGTTTCAGTTTTTAATGTGTAATATTAAATTTTAAATTTAATTAAATAGTGAGCAAACTTCTTTAGTTATCGAAAAGCACATTTAGAAATCCATATCGAGTGCTCACTGGATAAATTTAGTTTAGTTCTAACTCAGAGTTATCTATGTTTTCCGATATAAAATGACTAAAACTATCATTATTAATGATGCCCTCTTCTGTAGAATTTCTCGAAAATCAAAGTTTTTCTTTGTGTTTTTTTTTACATTAAATTATAATAATTGTGAAACTCAAAGAAAAAAAAATAACAAATTTTCCTGTTTTCTTATTACACAGAAAAACTTAATTTGATCCAGGGCTGGACTTACACATAAGGTAACTAAGCTACAACTTAGAGCTTCATAATTATGAGGGGCCTCAAAAATTAAGTTTGAAGTTTACTGTGTCACCAATTTTTTTAATTTAAATTAATTTATTATGCAAACACTGTTCATCTCAGCTTTACACGGTCATTACTGAATACCAATGCTAGTATAATGTTTTCATCACATCAATTTATTATTTATTTTTTAATGTTCCTTTCAATCAGAATAATAAATACAATATATTTGGACACATTTGTGTTTCACCGATGAGTGGGACTTGAATCCATGCCTCCCAGTCACTTGCCAGGTTAAATTCTATGCCAGCAGGTAATATGTATATTTATTATTGATTGATTCATAAATTTCGGCTTTCAAATTTTTGGAGCCTCTTAAATTTATCGTAGCTTAGGAGCTCAGAAAATCTAAGCCCTGATTGATCTTACCTTCATAAAACTAGCTCATTGGGTAAACAGCTATTGTCACAAATTTTAACTTGTCTTTTTTTACTCTCGATTTACACAGTAGGTTCCTGAAAACCACCGTGAAAATTGAGCCCAATAACTTATGGAAAAGTGGGAGACAGGTTTCACAAAATATCCTTGTTATTAAAAAACTTACACTGAAAATTCTGTTTGAACAAATTTATCAGTAAGTTCAGTTCAGCAGTAATAATAAACATTTCATAAATACATACAAAATTCTCATGCAGCCATGGACCATGGCAGTCCTACCAGACTGTATTTTTATTCTCCAGACAATTCTATCCTGAGCTGCAGCTGCTGCATTTTGCCACTGTGGGTCTAAAACAATTAGATGGATGACAGGGAGGAAGGATATTTGGTGGACAATAGGGTTGATTTCTGTTCCTTCTAAATGGAGCAAACGGAAATCAATGAATGCAGTACAGAAAACCAAACCGCAAAAGAATATTGGTAATCTCATTAATCCAATACTCAATAAAACGAATTTTTTAAAATGTTCTTTGCTTCAAAATGAAACAATGAAAATCAAAGCAACTACTAAAGAAAACTAAAACAAATCATATTAACATATGTCCTCAATAATCCGACTGTTTAAAATTAATTTTTATATTTCTATTCATTTATTCATCTACAGGAAACAACTGGAACCAAAGGAATTCATAACGGCAAATGAAGAGCCGACATTTCCATCACAATATTCTTACTCTGGTTAAAGCAGATATTTTTATTCATTCTGTCTCCTTCTGAACAAAACAATCGGAAATCGAAGGAATCCAGACAGGTTACTGAAACAGTCCATATTAACATTTGTTCTTAATAATCCAATTCTGGTTAAAATAGATTTTTGTATTTATCATTTCTCATATCTAAATGAATGCAACATCAATTTTTTTAAATAAAATTTTAATTATTATTTGCCACGTTACATAAACAATCATAGCATTTACTTTTCAAATCAGGGCTACGTCAGCAGCTTTACTATTGTCAATACAAATTTTATTATTATGACCACCGTCTGAAATCTTAGCATTACATATTAGAACAATGACACAAATGGCGCATGTGTTGAAAATATAATAGCACCGAACTGCAGGAGCCAGGTCAATATTTTGTAGCAATCCGTGACACTTGATTGGTTGATTCCACCAGAGCAACTAATATTTGAAATACTTAGTGAATATCTTCATTTGACTGTGGCAGGCTCAACAAGTCTAAACTTTCCTGGCAATATGTGTTTGAACTGGGTTGTCGGCATTTCATTCTGCCAAGGAAGGATACTTATGTATGAAAATTTTAAGAACAACATCAGATACGAAAATATAAAATGTGTTAAAAATATGATTTACAAGAGAATGACAATATTATGTTTAAACATCATTTCTCATTAGCAATGCAAAGCTCAGTCGATTAAATGCATTCCCGGCTAAAAGCCTTCTGGCAAGGCTGTCCAGCATGTATTTTAGCATGCAGAGAGTATAGAACTCCTGCACGCGGGACCATGGCTTTACATCCCCATCCGAGGGACGGTGCCTTTTCCATTGGTCGATGTCTCCTATCTCACTAAGGTGGTTTATCTGAAATAAATCTCAATGCTGGTCCAGCTGGGACTGCAACAGGGGGACTACAGATTATGATCCTTGCGGTCTACCGACTGAGTTATTTTTGCCCCCTAAAGCAAAAATAAAGCATAATACTACCAATGATGAAATCAGTTACTTGATATAAACTTCAAGAGAAGATAGATCACATAAATTTATTTCCCTTACCAGCTGAAAGGATTTTGCTGCCATCCAATCTTTCTTTGTAGTTAATATGAACTGAATGATTTCATGATTTGTACACTTACTTTTTACATCCTTACCATATGTGCCTAAAAAGTAGGAAATGAAACTAAAAACATATTGATGGTGCATCACTCACTGAGTTCGTATTCTCTTTCAAAGGAAGATAGGGTGCCACCAATCTTGTTGTGTAGGTAAATTGGTGCCCTATCTTCCTTTGAAGTGAATACGAACTCGACAACTGATTTGCACCATTGATATATATATTAGTTTTATTTTCTACTTTTTATGCCACATTCCATAAAATAGGCATTTTGTAATTATTTATTTAAATTTTTTAATTTGCTTATATTTTTTGTCATTAAAAACACCTATTTTCAGAAACTTTCATTTTTATGACTCATGCACAGACCACATTCTTTCCTCCCCCTGCTTTTGGAGTCGTGTTTAAGGTAGCCCATGACACTGGGATGTCACAAGCTTTAATTTGATGTATAACATTAAATTCTGCCCCAACCGGTGAAAATCTGCCTTTTTTAGGGGGGAATGGGGGAGGAAAATTCGAAATAGTCTACGGCAGTCCTCATATGAGCTTTCATTTGACACCTAACTCTAATTGTAGGTCCTTGCGTTCAGAAGATATAGTGTAACAATCATTTTCATATTTCCCCTTTTTTAGGGGGAAAGAATGTGTGGGGAGATTATTATTTTTAAATAGCCTCCATATATAATAAAATAGCATCCAATAATGTTTCAGATTTACATGGCACTTTTCAGATTCACTAATTTAAATTTTGTACGTAAGTAATATAATTTTTTTTGCTGTTGGAGATATTTTATAAAATGATTCAAAATATTTCATGGAAAATAATTTTTTAACTATATCAATTATATATGTATATAGAGAGCTTTTTATCTGCTGGAATTTTTTTCATGCATAATAGATATAAAATCAGGAAACTTCTAAAAACTAGTGCACAAATGACAATTATCTGAACTTAGATCATATGTACTTCAGTAATAAAAAAATTTCTCTTGCAGCACAGTTTCGGCGATTGTTAGCTTTATTCACTAATCTATTAGTTTGGAAATTTATTTTTCAGGAAAAAAAAAACATAATATATATATCAATCAAACAAGGAATAAAAAAAAACATAAGGATATCTTTTAACATGAGATACTTATTTCCATTCCATAAACATTTGTTGTTTTTAAACAGCAAATTCCTTTTGGTTTCAGTTTCTTTTTTTGACTCTGGCAGTGTCTTCAATATATTCGAAGCTTACTAAGTGTTTGGCAGATGTTTCTGGTTGAACATCATCAGTAGCTAAAATCTGAGCTATGTTCTTACTACATACTTATTAGCACTTGAAACTTTTTTCAGTATGTTCAGTTATTATTTTTAATATTATCAGGAATATACTGTGGCTCTCTTAGTGGCATACTTCTTGTAGTTTTTGGGGTCAGTGATATCTAGGATGACACATTACATGTAAAAATTATGCAATTTGGGCTAAATATTTTCCCATAAAGTTATATTTTTCTCAATTTGCATTATTTTTTGAATCAGCCTAACACTAAAAGAAAAAAAATCACATCATTTCCTATTTTTGATGATTGACCCTGAATTTGAAAATAACATTTATGCTTTGTGGAGAGAAAACCAAATCCATCACTACTTAATTTCATACCAATAGTGTGCTGCTTGCAAACCAATGCAAATTTTTTTACATTACTGCAGACGACGGACATAACTTCTACCAAATCATTGTCACCAATCAACCCATCAGGACTTGCACAAAGTAAAGGTTTATGTTATTTGGTTTTGAATAAAACCAACAATTCGGTGGGTAATCAAGGATGATGACACAAAACTTGTGATGGGTAAAAAGTAATGAAATCATTCTGTATCCAGTTTTGAAACTGAACATCAATCACTCTCAGTGGCGATCATAAGGAGAAGGCCATGGGGGCTATGGCCCCCTCCAAGAGTCTCAATTACTTTTGACCATAAGGGAATTTTTAGAAGTACGAAATGGAAGTTAAATTTCAATTTTAGTCAAATTGGCTCGGCAATACACTGCAAGAAGAGAATCTGCAAAAACTGCATGAAATCAACAATGGATACAATCCTCGCCAAATTAGAAATATAAGGTTGAGTCTCACAAAATGATTCTTGCATGACCGGAAGTTACACGATCCCAACAATTTGTACTGAACATGCCTATAATGATTCAGAACGAACAAAGCAAAAATTATGTTCTGTGTCAAGCTTCCAACGATGCAATTAGACCAAAGACTTTTGCTACAAATAATAGAGACTCTTTCAGATGATCATCAAAATCTGTTAGGTCAAATTTTGAGTCCCATTCGGAGGGGGAGTTGTGATGGTCCTCCCATTCACTTTTACTTTTCCTTAACCAATTTTACTAAATTTACATTATATTTATCATTTTAGGTATTATTTTCAGTGGCAGTCATTTTTTCTCATTCTGATCCACTAAAGGAGTTGTGCATGCACAACTCAAAGCATTATGTAAATGTTTTACTCAGCATGCAATACACATGCCAGTTGTACGCTGCATGCATACTAAGTGATGTTAGGTCATGGAGTGACTACAGTGACAATAGTGGAGTAGTAGGTATGGAGTTAGAAATGTTAGTACTGATAGTAGGAAGGTAGTGATGACAGCAGAGAATGATGTCAGCTTAGAAGTTTGTAAGTTTTGGAGATATTTAAATTAGTTTTTATTTGCTTAGAGTACTTTTGTATTTCTCAATTTAGATGGTGAGTCATTAATTTTTTGGAAATAAACTTTGTTGTATGAATATTTTGACTTCAATATTTTTTCTCTTGAGCAATGATAATTGATCTTAAAAATCTGACAATCTTTCGAATTCTTTGTGATAAATAACACCTGTATACCTAACGAATCCTCGTTTAACTTTATTTGGCAAGTTAATATTGCCTGCTGCCCAATATGCTATCCAGAGTTTTAATTTGGATCAGTCAAAAGGTCGAAAGTTTAATAATTTTTTGGAGAGCATTACACAGGGCCGAACTTTGACCTTCTAAGGCCCTAAGCAAAGATATATTTAAGAGATCCCAAAAATTTGAAAGTCAAAATTATATATAGTTAAATTAAATTACAAATCACACTGATAAAAGTTTGATTTAATTCCACAATTAATTACTGTACAAATTATGAAATTTAAGTCAAGAGGAGTGCTTTTACAATTCCTTAGAGTTTACAGTACATTGAACTGTTTAGTTCTTAAATTCGAGTCCTTATACTATCCTCTAACAGTTATCCTTTTCCTCATAAAAGGTGCTATAGAGAGTAAAGAAACTATATTTACAGTTCAGATATTGCAGTTTTAGTAAGTCGCTGGCACGGGTTAGCTGCATTTCCTTCTCTTGTTAATGAAGAAATTACAGTTGATATTTTTAGTACAGTATTTGACATCTATATGCTATTACTGCACCACTCTCAGTCATCGGTTGTAAGTCGAGACTGTTTACAGTACCTAAGTACCTCACTATCCGCTTCTGTATGCCAGTCAGTTTGAGTCAGTACAAATGGATGCCTCATTTGAGGTTCTCTCTTTTCGTGCAATTTCAACAGCTTGACTCAGCGATTTCAAGCACATCCTCACAACTTAAATAACTAAAATCTTAAACCTTTAAAAAGACTTTAGAAGAACGTTAAAACCATAGGTCCCTTCATTCCATGCGACGCGTTTCACCAGTGCTCTCATGCCGGCGTCCTCAAGCAATGCCAGCATGTTCAATGTACATGTTACTTTTGATACCATAGAGTGCTTAAAAAAGTTTCTGATCCACGACGTTCATTTTGCACCCTTCCTATTGGCACTTCATAGGTGGGAGTTCCTCACTTCCCACCTGATGAAGCGCCAATAGGAAGGACGTGAAATGTGCGTCATGGATCAGAAACTTTTTTAAGCACTCTAAGCTATCAAAAGTATAAATGGTTATTTCATTCGCCTAGGTGAGTAGACCATTGGCAGCCTCAACCTTATTTTGTTCTCCACTGACACATCACTTGCTGGCAAGAACGTCGAATTTTAAATTTATCACCGAAAGCATCCCAAGAAGTTCCTGCTACTACCCATCCTCTACGGCATGGTACATAAATCTCTCCTTAATAATTATTGATACTTGATAGCATAGTCCATGTGTTGAAGTGCTTAAAGAAATTTAACAATGTCATAGCTTTAATTTTAAATACCGCACTGTGTACCTCTACTCTAGTTTTAGAATGTTTGGAATACTGGGAAAAGAGGGGGGGGGGGCAGGTCCAGCGATTCGTAGTATGTGGGAAGGCAATTGTGTTTGGTTAACATGTGTTGTTTTTAAAGGTTTATTTACAGGATTTTTTTTCTGTCTAATTGGTAGTTAGATTTTTTCTTTTTTTTTGGGGGGGGGGGGGAGGTTTGGGTTTCTGCTGCCTTTGTCTCAATAAAAATTCACAGATTACTTGTTGACACATAATTCAAGAAATAGTTTTGTGGGGAAAATGATTTGTTGATGAATGGGATATCACTCAAAGGCAAAGCATCGTTCATCAATTTCCACAAAATTATTTTTTGCATTTATTACCCTTACTAACATTCTGAAAGTGGAGTGGGATGTCTTGCCTCTCTCCCCTTGATATAGCCCTGTCCATGGTAATTTGTGATCAGGGTTATCCATCACCTGATATAGGTATGTTGTGCATTTGTTCATTTGGAACTTGCAGTGTACCCAACAATAGAAAATACTGTACAATTTTTTCCCAAAAGAGACCTACCTGAGCAGCAAGTTCTGCATCTGTAATCATGATCAAAGCCATTAGAGCAGTATGCATTATTTCAGGATCCTTGCAAAAAAAAAATTTAATTTCGAGGGATACAAAATACACAAAACCTGTGATTAAAACTGAAAAATAATAAAACTATATTCAATAGTTGCTTCTAGATTTCTCAATACCGATATATTCAACAATAAAAGGTGTAAACATGATTTTTCATGAACTCTAGTCAAAGATGTTTTTAAAAAATATGGATTTAAAATAAGTTTAGTAATCGTAAAAAATGTTGTGAACTGTTTACCCATACTATTATACCATTATTGCTTTCCGAAACGTTATATAAAAATTGCTATTTCATTGAATTTTAATTATTTCATTGGATTTTTATTTGCACATTTGGCCTTGAGTCAAATGCATTAAATAATTAGCGATTTTGGGCTCTTTTCAAAACTATCCGTGATAAAAACTCAAGTTTTAACCGATATTTCGTTTCGTTAGTATTTCTGTTATCAACAGTTTTTGTAATCGTGCGATCTATATAGTGCAAAGGCAAATCCAAACTGACAATTAAAATTATCATAGTAACCAAACGTATTTCTAGATATAATTATATAATAATATTATGGCACCGGAAGAGATTTCAATGCACAAAAGAACTTTTTCTAATATTTACTGTATTTCATATATTTAAAGGAACAAACCTTTGCCAGGAATTCTCGTCATAGAGATCTAAAACTACTTGATGCATTTCGGGTATTTAGTGCACACTAAATCACTAACAAGAAATGTAGTAACTTTCTATACTCAGGAAAACATGTTGTATATATCGCTATTTCAAGCAGCAGTTAAACAAATGTATTTATATCATAAAATTTTTATTTCTGCCGAAGGTTAGAAACGCCTCTTTTAACCCTATCGCTGATTCCATTAGAAAACTTACTCTTGGAAACAGAGCAGTGGGTAGTCACAACGTTGTTGCACTGTAGTTTTCCCTTCAGTTTGCTACTTTTGAGGGCCAAAGAGAATAAAATTATATCATTGTGCATATTATTTAAAATTTTATTAATATTGTTCTGTTATAAAATAGTTTGCTAATGCATTTGCATTTATATAATTTTTTGGACATTAACAGACATTGGGTTGAGATTACAATATGGTGTCGTTTGTGTGTTATAATGCCTGCGGCATAGATATTGGCTTTTGAACAAGACAACTGTTTGTGATCTTCATAATTGACATTTTCTTGGTTTTCACTTCGTATAAAAATACAGAAATATGATAGTAAGTTTCTTTGCTTTTCCAAATATATGTACTTATGAAGTTGCCTTCTAAATCTGAAATTGATATAAATGTCAGTATATCGTTAGAGGTGTGCATTAAAAGGCTTAAAATAATCGGAGATTTTTGACATTTTTAAAATTTTTGTCAAATTTTGCTTATATGTATTCTGGAAAATATACGAAAGGTACATAGTGTTCATAGCTTTAACTTTAAACCTTGAGATATACATATATAGTTGCTGAAGAAGATTATGATAATATCTCTTTAGATTGTTTCCCTATCCGCTACTGCTATCGATCATAATGGGATAGTGATACAGAAATTTCGAAGACAAAAGGTTTAAAATCGGATTTAAAACAATTTTTCTCATTGCATTATTTAATGATGCTATGAAAAGTTCCTATTTTGTTTTTTACGCTGTATGTACGTTTTGCTGTAATCAGTATCTTTACATTTTTCAGGGAAAACAATAAGCAATAATGGCATAATTGTACTATATTTAGAACCGGTAATTTCTTCTTGTCAGGATACATTTTATGCACTCAAATTTAGGTCAGTTTGTTGTTCAATAAACTTGAATAATGGAGCTGGAAATTTTGGGAAATATTGGAGGAAAACAAGACAATTGATAAAATAAACATAGTTTCAAAGTAGTATCAAATTCATTCAAGTTCACAACTTCAAGTGAACAGAAAAATGTAATATTTGGTGGAGGAGTTTTATCTTTGTGTCATACAAGCTCTTGAAATTCGTCCTTTCACATCAACTGAACTTGTCAAAACCAGTATTTGCTCCTATATACCATCAAGTCAATTCAGGCATATCATCAGACCAAAACCGTTGTTTGCCATGTGCTATGATCCTCATAATCCAATTCTCCCACTTGCACACAATATTTTAAACCAAGAAGTTATGTGTTTTTCTCTGCAAAAAAAAAAAAATGGAAATTAAAGATGAAGGTTGATGGTGCTGTGTCCTTTTTTTTTTTGAAAAAGTTATTTCAGAATTCAAAAATTAAGGAGAATCAAATCAGTATTGTGAAGCTATTCAGGATGGCCGAGCGGTCTAAGGCGCTGCGTTCAGGTCACAGTCCGGTTCTTCCGGGCGTGGGTTCGAATCCCACTTCTGACAATTCTGCCGTCCCGTGGCCGAGTGGGTTAGCGCGCTTGGCTACTGATCTACGGGACCTGGGTTCGAGCCCCGGGTAAGGCATGGATGTTCGTGTTGTTTTTCTGCTGAGGTCCTGCCATCCTCTCAGATCTTCTACTGTGGCATATAAACTGACAGGCTCCTGTCAGACCTCTGTGGCAAGCAGCTGCTTGAGGGGGTATTTATTTATTTTATTATTCAAACATAGACCTAACTAATGGCCTATAGCTAGACTTGACATATGTCCAGAATTAGTCTGGACTGACCAGACTTTCAATAGCTCTCTAGTATTTTGTACTGGGCTTTAAAATTCCAATTCAAAATTTTCTTATCAAGATTTTATTTCTTTAGTTTGGCCGCAGAATGTATGATGCATGAAGAAGGAGTGAATCTGTAGATATAATATGGCAGCAGTGCATATCATAGTCCTTGGCTGCATTTTTTTTAAACATAACAAAACTGTATTTTTTGATGATTCCCACAACCCCGCAAACCCTAACCAAAACAGGGTTTTTAGAGAGAGAAAGAGTGTTTTTTTTTTCGTTACCATGGTAGTGATAACTCAAATTTATGTCAAATGCAAAGTACTATTACCATGTAATTCTGAAAGTACTGTTACCATGGTAATGGCACTTTCCCTTGTAAACAAATGCAACATAAAAAAAATATTATTTCCCCCCCCCCCTAAAAAACAACTCTCACAATCACAAATAGCTATAAAAATTGAAGTATCAAAAAAAAAAACATAAACACAGAAACCTTCCTAAGTAATGCAAATTCCTGCAATCCCCCCCCCCCTCTTTTTGCAATAGTTAAAACACTCAATAAATATATTTTCAGAAACTAAACTAACAAATTAAGTCAGACATACAAAAATTAACCTAAACAAATTGCCAGAATTATTGAACACCAATCTCAAAACCAAGAAAATAGTGAACATTGCACCACCAATCTGAATTGTAAAAAAGCCCCTGAAACTAAATAATGTCATCAGAGATAACACATACCAAAAAACAAAAAAATCTGAAACAGTGCACCTCCAATCCGAATTGTAAAAAGGCCTTCGAAACTAAATAATGTCATCGGAGACAACACATATCAAAAAACATGAAAATCAGAAACAGTGCACTGCCAATTTGAATTATAAAAAAATCCCGAAACGAAATGTCATCAGAGACAACACATACCAAAAAACAAAAATGGAAATAATGCACCGAATTATAAAAAACACCCTGAAACCAAATAATACCATTGCAGACAGCAAAAAGCCATAAACTCCTACATCACATAGCTCAAAGAACCCTCTCCTGAATTACTCATTAATATTCCTGACTCCATGAAAAACTGCCATTTTTCCATACCGACAATTCTACAATTCCCAAAATTTCTATATAAATCATATTAGTAACTTTAAAAATCTCCTAAATATCTAACAAAATTAATATATCACTATAATACACTAATAATTACTATACATAACTACTATAACAAACTACACATGTTTGTTACTACTTCAATGTTCAGCCCCACATGCAAAAACTTCCAACGTTCTTTCCCCCAAACATACTCCACCTGACCCCCTCCCCCCCTACTACATTAGAATCCAGTGTCTCAGTTGCAGGTGGGGAAGGGCAAGGTCATTATTTCAATGGCCTCACTGACTATGGTTCCATAGTAAGTGGATGCACATCCAAGAAGTGTGGTGTGCTCCCAGTCTATGATTGCTATGTGTTGTATTGGAAGTTCAGCAGCAGCAATTGTTAGCTTGTTTTGGCTGGCATCTGTTTGATGCTCTGCAAACCCTTTTATAGAGAACGTATGGTTTTTCCGATATACTAGACAATGGAATTATCCAGCAAATGGAGAGGAAATCTGTTTATGCCTGATTTTAGTAGGAGCTAAATTTGTCTCTGTCCTTTTTATGATTTTCTTCAAAATTATATCTATCCTGCAATGCCTTTTATGAAGGAGGAGGAAAGTAGCAGTGTCATCCCCTATTTAGAGGTTTTATCCAAAAAGATGATGCAGGAGCCTTGACAATGTCAGTATAATGAGAGCCTACTTACATCCTGTCCTTCATATGCATGGACTCATGTACCCCATGGGCATACAAAATTGCAGCCTTCTGTTCTCCCATCCAAAGATTCTTCACCGTTTCATCAAATTAGCATTTTCTTGAAGAATTGCCAGGTCCTGATGGCTTCCACTCAGTAACAATAGAAATGCTAATTAATAAATATAGAATCGACAATAGAAGAGATTCGGCTCTCCTCCCAGTCACCAACTCTGAGCATGCAGTCTTTGCCAGATCTTTTTCTTATGCTCCTGTCCTATGTGAATGAGTCTGCAAATTACTCAAAGCCCAAAAAATCAAAATTGTTTTCATCCCAGTTCCAAATTTGAAAAAAAATATCGAAAGCGACAGAGACAAATTTAACTTTCTTCAAAAATTGGGCATATACAGATTTCCCCTCCACTTGCTGGATAATTCCATTGTCTACTATATTGGAAAAACCATACGTTCTCTACAGGAGAGGTTCACAGAGCATTAAACAGATGTCAGCCAAAACAAGCTAATGACTGCTGCTGTCAAACTTGCAATACAACATGCAACAACCATAGACTGGGAGCACATCACACTGGTTGCACATATATTCACTTACTACAGAACCATAGTCGAAATAATGACTTCACCCATCCCCACCTGTAGCTGAGACACTGAAATCACCCTTCACGACATGTGGAAAGAAGCTTTTAACAGCCACAATGTCACCATATAGTATCACTTCACTGAAGATGGAGCAGTTGTTACTCTGAAAAGTTTCTGAGTTTTCTCCTGAAAACTTTTAATATGCAAATAATTTGAAGGATAAACTTAAAAATTTTATTGCTCAGTGATAGATAATTTTAATGTTATTTTAATTTACTTAAAAAATTACAGACAGCCCTCCATCCTCTGAATTACTTTTTAAAAGAATTTTAATGCATGATTATGCTGTTCAGTAGGATGTGAGCTCAAAAGCAGCAATCACACTACACTAAAACTATACAATATAGTCCAGGTAGGAGTTGTTATACCAAAACTTAAGGTAATTTTTAACTGTATTAAAAGTTCCCAAGTAATGTCGTAAAATATTACCATTTATGGAGGAGTCCCTGCTAGCTTCAGCAGGTTGTGCGGGTTGATTAACCTTCTTCAAGATGACATTCAGAAGCTTTGGCATTTCACAGTTGGATTATCCACAGATGTATTTATGCTGCACACCAAATGCTAGTCCAGGAACACTATGCTGGATTCACCATTTCCATGTTAATGGTAATGTTGCACGTAGTATCCCGTAACAACACATTGATGTGAAGAGGAATGTGCTCACAAAGCTATTCCATGTTTTGTGAGCACATTTTTAATGTCCAATGTAGATCACTTTCTACTCATTTAAATTTGTTTCAACATACTCAACATACTCAGTGCAAGTTCTTTAAAACGAAAACCAAAAACTTTAAACATTTAAAATGTTGAAACATGGACCTGCCTTTCCATCAAGCTGTCTAAGTAGCAACTAGTTTCACCCCGAACGTGTGTGGAGCTTCATCAAGCAAAGTGATCTTAAAGTTGAGAGTATATATAAGAGTATCCCTCTATTGGTGATTTAACTAATTTGAATGTCGCTCCTGCAACAGGAATTTCGACGCCGCAGGTAGGGGTTTAAACTTCGTGTTGCAAAAGCAATCTTTATGAAGGTTAATTAGAATATTCTCTGCATAGTGTAATTGAAATTAATTTGGTGGTGCCATTAAAGGTTTATATGTAAGATTATTAATATGTATTTGATTTTGTTTGATTGTTTGAGCCAAAGCAGTATTATCAGTTTTATTTTTAATATCTAATTGGTGTTCCATCATAGATTCATATCAACGAAATGTTTTTCCGATATAAAAGTTTTTCCCCCCAGTTTTTTATTCTCATCTGGTATTTCAATTCCCCCCCCCCCCCGTTGATTTACATTTGTCTCTATTTTTAATTGTATTATGGATCTTATGTGACATATTTAAATTATATTATATTCATCATCATCCTCAAGTAGCTGTGGGCTACGGAGGTCCAACCAGACTGTGCAGTTTAATTCTCCAAGCATATCTGTCCTGAAATACATCTGCTGCATCCGACCACTGCCCACCAATTCTAACAAGGTCCTGTTTGACATTGTCTGCCCACCGCATCCTAGATCTCCCCCTCCTTCTCTGAACTCTAGGCACACTATTCATAATTCATAACCCTATTTGCCAATCTATAATTATCCATACGGGCAACATGGGCAAACCAGTGGAGTCTCTCTCTGCACAATATGCTGCTGAAAGGAGGTTGCAGACTCCTTGCCTAACCTCATCATTAGTTACAAAGTTAAACCACCTAATACCCCAGATACTACATAAGCATCTAGTTTCCTATTATCTTGTTTACACAGCGTCCAAGTTTCACTACCATAACTAACCCTAGAAAGAACCAAACTATTATACAGTCTAATTTTAGTCTTTAGGTGTATACGCCTATTTCTCCACAATCTCCATAGATTCTTAAAAGTCCTGGCAGCAATCCCTATTCGTCTGTTAATCTCATGCCGCACATCACCATTATCGGTTACATAGCTCCCAAGATAATTAAACTGTGACACCTGCTCAAGACTGCAACCATTCAGATTAACTGAATCACAGCCTGCCTGACCAAATTTCATCACTTTAGTTTTCTCTCTGTTTATAACCAAACCTACTCTTACTACCAGTCTCATCAACAGCTCGAATGAAAGAGTTCATCTCATCAACATCATTTGCCAAAAGGGCTAAATCATCAGCATAATTTAAATCAGAAATTTTAGTATCTGCAGACAATTTAAGCCCAAAATCTTTCCGTTGCAATGAATTTCGCATAACGTAATCAATAACCAAACTAAAGAGAAAAGGAGGCAAAATACACTCTTGTCGAACACCAGAAGTAATGCTAAACCAATTGCTACAAGCCTTACCAAATCTCACACACGACTCAGTGTTATTATAGAGAGCTTTCGTTATGTTAACTAACTTGTCTGGTATACCATATGATCTCACAATCAATCACAAATTATGTCCATCAACAGAGTCAAAAGCCTTGTTGAAATCAACAAAGCTAGCAACCAAAGGTTTCTGAAACTCTAAACATTTCTCAAGAATCTGCTAAGTGAAAATATCTGATCCACACATCCCCTACCACATCTGAATCCACATTGCTCATCACGCAATTGACTGTCAACCAGATTTTTAATTCTATTAAGCACAATCATGGAAAGAACTTTACCTGGAACAGAGAGTAAGCTGATACCCCTATAGTTACCACAAGAACTGCGATCACCTTTTTTGAAAATAGGGATAATAATAGCTCTGGTAAAATCTTTAGGAACCATGCCTTTGTCATAAAAGTTATTCAAAATTTCAGTCATCCAAGTGGTAACCAAAACATTCCCAGCTCTGAGCATTTCTGTAGTAATTTCATCTACCCCTGGGGATTTATGAAGTTTAAGTTTAGAGATAGCCAAACTAACTTCAGATTGTGTTATAGGGCCAACATTAAAGCTGCCAATGCATCTATCATTATTACAAACAATGGGAGTAGAACTAACCACATTGTTTAGAACATCATTGAAATGCTCAGCCCACCTAGCCATGACAGAATTCTCACCTTCTATAACCTTACCTTGTTTATCCTTCAATCCCTGTATGCCTGTCCGTTTTCTACCACATAAAACATTTACTATCTGGTACAGCTCTCTGCTGTTGTGCTGTCTAACTGCTTCTTCAGCTTTGTCAGCCAAGCTATCAAGCCAAAGATTTTTATCAGCAGCTAACTGATCCTTTACATGTTTATTAAGCTCTCTGTAATGCTTTCTATTAGGACTAGTAGGGTATTGATTAAGGACATTCCTACAGTTCTTTCTTTCTGAAATAAGCTCAAGTGCCTTATCACTCAAATAATTTTGCCTTCTCTGCTCCCTTTTTCCTAAAAGGGTACTGTTAGTTTCCAAAACAGCCTGTTTAAAATGGTCCCATTCTTCCTCAACTTCAGTAGTAAGCAAACCATGGCTGTCATAATGACTAAGTAACCTATAACTGGGTTGTTCAGAGCTTCAATATGATAGGTAAATTTTTTAACCCTAGCGCAACACTTTTTAAGTTTAAGTTGCAACACACTTTTAACAAGTAATGGTCAGATACAATTTCAGCTCCCCTATATGACCTGGTATTCCTAACAGAACTAGCCCATTTGCTGTTAATTAATATATAATCAATCATATTCTTATGCAGCCCATCAGGTGAAACCCATGTGTACTAATGTATGTTGTGGTGTTTGTAATAAGTGTTAGTTATTCTGAAACCATTGAGTTTACTTACCTGTAGGAGATGTTGCCCATTGCCATTGCAGCTGCCAATACCAAAAGGACTTATCACCCCACCCCAAACGTCAGAGTCAGTACCAATTTTGGCATTGAAGTCACCTAGAACTAGGGTAATCTCGTTTTTTGATAGAATTCAAAATAACCTGAAGTTGTCCGTAAAACTTATCCTTCTCATCCTCATTGGCATCCTCAGTGGGGGCATAACAGCAGATAACATTCAAGTCTTTAATGCTTGCCTGAAATTTTGCTGTAAGAAACCTTGCATTAGTGCACACATATCCTAGAAGAGTATCACTAGCATGTCTGCTGATCAGCAGACCCATGCCTTGGTGATGCTTTCCATCCTCCCTCCCTGTAAAGAGAAATTTATAGTTATTTTTAAGTATCTCACCTATCCATCTGGTCTCTTGCAAGCCTAGAATATCTAGGTTATAGTGTTGGAATTCCTGAGTGTGGACATCAAGAGAATAATCTCTATATAATGTCCTCACGTTCCTGCAGAGAGAAAATGATTAGTAGGGATTTTAAAGAAACTAGGTTTATTGAGATAGGTAGGGCCAACAATATCAAACAGCCCCCTGATCGCAGGCATGGGGCAAAGACCTGTTCCTCCTCCGCTAAAGGCTGAAGTCACCGATGCTGGTAGGAGCTTCAGGTACCACCTTTTCAAGTGGACTTTTTCAAGAGCCATATGGCCTGCATGAGATGCATTACTCCACTTTAGGTTTGACGACGCCCAACTAGCTAAGTAAGGTTTAGGTACCTGTGATGGCCTCTGATTACGATTATCCACCAGCTGATATAAGGTATCCCATGCCTCTGTTCACTTAGGGCTGGCAACCCAGAAGCAAACAGAAAACACAGCAGCAGATTTTCCCACAACAGATGCCCACCAGTGCAGCAAGTCCAGGATCCATAGTCAAGCTCAAATCCATAAACAAGTCAAGTCTAGTAGGTATAAATGGTCAGCACCAGGACCCTGTAAAGTTGACCACTCCTCAGCAGGGTTGAAAAAAAAGAAAAAAGTGGCCATAGATGACCAGATCATTAGGCCATACTGAACTGGCAGCCCTCTGCTTCCATTCCCTTCCAAAAGAGAATCTCTCTTTTGAAAGGTACTAATAATGGCCTGTACCACGAGAAGGCAGGGTCGGACATTAGGTGCTAGACCTGGCCGGTTCTGTGCATCATCACTAGGGATTTATTTATTAATGTGTTTGTAATTGTTTTTGACACTCCTGGTAAAAATGGAAAACTGTGTATTGAATTTTTTCGACTATTTGTGCAGGATTAGGTTGCGAGTTTGCTGTATGTTAAATTTAGCAGTTTTTTTTAATTTTATAAACAAATTTATCGGGGTATCCAGCAAGTCTTGTTATGTCATATATAGTATTTAATTTGTTACTTAATATGGTTTTATTGGACAAATATCTATAAGCGTATAGAAAGTATGTTTTAATAGCTGATTTTTTTACATTCAGTTGGATGTGCTGAGTTATACGGAATTAGGTTAGGTATAAATGTAGGCTTTCGGTATACAGCTGTACTACATTTTAATTGATTACGCTTTATTAAAATATCCAGAAATGGTAATTCTCCATTCTGTTCTGCTTCATGGGTGAATTTAATAGTAGGCATGATACCATTAAATATTTAATTAATTTATTAAGTTCCTCTATAAGATGATCCCAAAAAATTAACATATCATCAACGTATCAGAGGTAAAGTAATGGCTTATTACTTTACCTCCGATACGTTGATGATACATAGGTTGTGCTTTTTTTCAGAGCAGTTTCTTCTACATACCGCATCACAACGTCGGCCAAAATCCAGATGTAGGGGATGCCTTTGGGACGCCCTCGGTCTGAACCCATGTCCGGCCTCCGACAACAAACTAATTGGAGGAGTTGGCCAGGTCCAGGGCCTTGTGTACACTAAAGTATTGTTGGGCCATGGGCCTGACGACCTCCTCTAATTCTTTCAGATCCAACCTCTTGGCTTTCAGTCGTATCATGGCATCCAAAATGGGTGTATTTGGGTACAGCGACACAACGTCAAGGGAGTTAATGGTTGTTGTGTCGGTGATGTGAGTTTGTTGAAAATATTCAATAGCATCACGATGATGTTAATGTGTATTGTGTTGACGGAAAATGGGACTAAAGAAGTCAAATAATGCAGGTTCCAACAAATATTTTGGAGACTTGCATTTATCTATCAGGGGTCTAAATGGTTGATTATCTTTATGCATTTTAATCTTTACAAACATTTGTGGTTTATCTGGATATATTGATGGAACTATACTCTCATGTAAGTGAGGATCATTCTGCAAATCTGCCAAATGCTTTAAAGTTCTAGGTATGGAGTTTCTATTTAATGGCTGATATCTTAAATCTTGTAATAGTTGGGTTATTTTTGTATCATAATCAGTTTTATTTAATATTATAATTTGTTCAGTTTTATCAGCTAATAAAATTTTTATATCAGGATTAATCTTTATTCTTTTAAAATTTTTGTTTCTTTTAATATGTTAGATTTTTCACTTTCCTGAATTTGTTCCTGGTATTTTATAATACGGTATATTTTAAATCTTTGTCTAACATGGGTATTTTGTTAATCGTTTGTTCTATCTGGGGTATTAATTCAGTTACCCTAGGTATTAATTTTGGATATGCATATTTTGCCCCTTTTTCTAATATTTGAATTTGATCACTATTTAATTTAATTTTAGACATGTTGATAAATTTAGGTTTATTTTTATATATGTTTGTATTCTTATTAATATTATCTAAACTATACTTTGTCTAAAGCACAAAGTACTTAATTTTTTACCATGTATTTTACTTATCTTTAATGTTTCTCTTTCTGTTTGATAATAAATGGTTCCTACTAATTGATTCAATTATATGTGATTAATTTTAGTTACTACAGTACTGTGCAAATTAGATGGGACAATAGGAAAAGGCAGTAACAACGACACAACTGAAATATTTATTTGTTTAATTGTGTAGTTAATGGTGAATGTAACCCCCCTTAGCTTTAATTACTTCTTCCACCCTCTCAACCATTGATGCCACTAGCTTTCCACACATCTCCTTCACTTCAGGGTCGTGGTACCACACTTTTATGACACTTTCTATCATTTTGGTTTTCATCATGCAATCCATCTTAGATATGCGCGCTTTAATAATGGCCCACAAATTTTCAATGAGGTTTAGATCGGGTGAATTTCCTGGCAACTCCAATACCTTCAAATGTTGCTGGGTAAAAAAGCTCTTAGCAAGCTTAGAATTGTGGCATGGAGCCAGATCCTGTTGAAATACCCCATCACAGTTAGGAAACAGCTTCTGCAGTGTTGGGACCATTTTTGCCTCCAGAACACCTATGTACTTTTTGCTGTCCATCATGCCTTCAATGGGGTGAAGCATGCTCCAAAGAAATTAATTACTTTTAAAATTTGGACCCTTTGATCCAGTTATTTTTATGTTCCGGATAGCTGAGTCGGGCGCCAGGCAATAATTAACAAATTGCCAAAAAATAAAGTTTAATTTGGGTTCGAAATACCAGTGAGCGTTAGTGAATAAGAATTCAAAAATATTAAATGATTGTGAAAATGCAAAGGTTAATTCTAATCAAAACAATTAACGTTGCTCAAGAGAAAAAAATTAGTAAAGGTTCAAAAGGTTTATATAACAAACAATTTATTTCCAAAAAGCACTCACCAAAACTTCAATGAAGAAGATACTACATCATTTCAAAACTCTGACTACACACACTGCACTAACTGTGCTCAACTAACTACTGTGACTAACATGTCACCAGGTTATAACAAAGCTGGCACGTGTCATGTTGCACGCCAGGAAAGACATTTGCATAAATCAACGATCGGCACAAGCTATGACGCAAGAGTGGGCGTGTCCTTGTACATGTGCTTTAGTGGGTGACAATCAAATGTTTGGAGTTGCGCATGCGCAACTCCTAACTCTCAAACAAGCGCTGTGATGCCAAAAAGGAAATAAAAATCCCCAAAATGATAAATATAATGTAAATTAAGCAAAACTAGTTAAGGTAAAGTAAAAGTGAATGAGGGGGCATCACAACTTCCCCTTCCAAAGGGAGTCAAAAGATTTGACCTAACAGATTTTGATGAGTAAATTTTGAAAAAAAAGGACACATCTCACATTATTTACACATGGCTGAACATAAATAAGTAAAAGTATGCTTACGCAAATTTTGATAAGACGATCTATTCTCACTTTGACACAATTTTCCAGCACAACCAAAGGTACCTCCTCCCAAATCTCCCAACAAAGTGTGTTGCAGCTAACCTAGTGTAAATATATACCAGTGGCTGTGGCAGTTAACTGTATACTAGCGTTATCGGTCTACCTAGTATCATGTTCTGATACAAACTCCAAATTGGCATAACTTGAACTGTACAAAAAAACGGGTTAATACACTCCTATCATTCTTAACTTCTAGAAAGGTTAAAGACAGGAAAAAAAATATTCAATTACATACATTGCTAGCGGGGTAATAACTTCCGCTTATCCCCTAACCTCAATCAAAAAATATGTGAAAGCTAATTTCTTCTCCTACATTACATAAAAAAACGGGTATTCGAACACCGTTATCTCCTCCTAATTACATCAAACACTCGAAGCTAAGAAAATTCAAATTCTTACAAACAAGCGGGTTTGTAATCATCCACTAATTCTTCACCCATACACAGCAATCACGAGCTAGCTGAAATAAAACAATTATTAGATACCTCCCCTTTCAGAGCTAAACATCCCCCTCCCAAAGGAGTTATGCTGGTAACAACTCGGTCACCAGACTTGGCCATTGGGGACAGCTCCAAAAAGGTACCCCCCCCCCCAAAAAAAAAAAAAAAAAAAATCTGCAGTCATCATCATGGTCAGCTCATATATATATACAAATAAATGCTGCCAATGTCATCCCAAAAATTACGCATCATTGACACATAAATATCACTGATGACACTGAACAGATTTAAACACATATGCATAAATCGTATCTAAGAATAAAGAAAAAAATGTGTAAATAATTTATAATATATGACGATAGCATTTCAGCCAATCGCTTTTTACATGAATCTCATTTTTTTCATACATAAATTTACTTGGGAATGCACGTTATTTTACAATGCAAAATTCTTCTTATAAATGAAAAAAATATTAAATCACTCCCTTTCACTCTCCTCATTCATATCCATAAACATTTTACAATTTCTAAACTTCCCAATATCGACTTACAAATTTTCAGTTATCAGTCAGTTGAAACGAAAAAAAATCTACAAAAATACCTTTTAAATCATGTTAATACAATATAACAACTAGAACTTCGATGAACAAGAATACAAAACAAAATTATATTCACACAGCCAAAATTGTATTCACACATTTCATTTTCCGAAAATAAATATTGAAACTCCAAAGTTTCAACAAGAAATTAAACATTACTAACTATATAAATCACAATAAAGCTTCTTCATTCTTCTTTGTCTTCATCAATTTCAGAGAAAAGAGAACATTTACAAATCATTAAGTGCCGAATGGAAGAATAATAATATACTTAAATTTTCATTGTTGGTACTCCGTTGCAATAAATCATCCAGTCGAGTTCCATCATCTTTTCTTCCAGTCGGATCCATAATCTTTTCTTTGTCGTTGGCTTGCTTCAAGTGAAGTCATTGCTGAAGATCTCACTCGTGACGTCATCTTTGCTATGTTGACTGCTTCGTTGCCGGTTGTCACTCTGAAGGATCTGGTTATCTCGTCACGCTCTTGACGTCGATGGAACAGTGAATCTGACTGTCGGTCTTTGTCCTATCGTATGTAATAGGTGATAATCTAACCTTTCTTTTCTCTTGTGCTTGGTAAAGGTTCAACATCATCATCAGAGCCATCATTCTCCTGGGTTTGTTGTGGAGTATCTACTTTTGATCTGGAAAATTCTATAGAATGGTTATATCTTTTGATATTTACGATATTAAAGTATCCCACTGAGGCATTAGGGTCATATTGTGATGCCCCATCGTTCACTTTTGCTTTATCTTAACCAGTTTTACTTAATTTACGTTGTATTTATCATTTTGGGGATTTTTATTTCCTTTTTGGCATCACAGCACTCGTTTCCAAGAATTAGGAGTTGCGCATGCGCAACTCCGATCTTCCGACTGTCAACCGCTAAAGCGCGTGCACAAGGACACGCCCCCTCTTGCATCATAGCTTGCGTCGCTCGTCATTTTATGTAAATGTCTTTCCCGGCGTGCAACATGACACATTCGGCTCTTGTTAAAACCGGTGACATGCTAGTCACAGTAGCAGCACAGAGTAGATAGCATAGTGCATAGCACATAGAGAGAAGTGAAAGCATGAAGGAGTTAGAGCTTAGTTGAGAGCACAGTTAGTGCAGTGTGTATCTTCATTGAAGTTTTGGTGAGTGATTTTGGAAATAAATTTGTTTGTTATTTAAACCTTTTGAGTCTTTACTATTTTTTTCTCTTGAGCAACGTGAATTAAGTTTTGATTATATTTAGATATTTAATTTGACAATCATTTTTAGATTCTTACTCATTAACGCTCCCTGGTATTTTGAACCCTAATTTAACTTATTCTATTTTTTGGCAATTTGTTAATTATTGCCTGACGCTTATCTCAGTTATCCGGAGCATAAAACTAATTGGATCAGAAAAAGGGTCCAAACTTAAAGTATTTTGCATTTCTTTGGAGTGTTACAATATTGGCCAATTCGTACAGAAGAGGAGAAAGTTTCTTCCTTATAATATATGGTCCAGCATATAATGGTGCAAATTTCTTTATGAATCCTCTTTCTTTATCACTTATGATGTGTTTTAACCTAGACCTTATCACCTACTTTAAATTCCATATGTTGTGATTGATATCAAGTTTTTCTTTAATTGTTGCTTTTAGTGAAATAGTATTATTAGCAAAATTAAATTCAATCAGGTGTTTTCATATCGCATTTATTCCTATTAAAGAGTCATATAATAATTCACTTATTACTAAGAATTCAAGTCTTATCCTCCACATTATTTAAAGTGATAGGAAACTCAATAATTCCTTGCGGAAACACTGCTTGGAAGCGCAAGCGAAGTTCAAAGTCCACCGAACAACTGCTGCAATTTCAGTTTACAACTTTTCTGAATTTTATCCCATACTTTCTTATGTGGACATGTAATATCAGCTCCTGTATCAGTGCGAGCTATGAATTCGGTCTTATCGTGATAAAGCTTCACGAAAGGTAAATGTAGGACATTATGTATACCCACAGTAGCAAGACTTAACTCTTGAAAGAGCTTTTCTTGAGGAACTTTGGCCTCTCGCTTCAAAGATCCTAATTCAAGTTTCCCGAATTTTTATTCCTTCGATAACATTATTGTTCTATGTGTCCTAGTCGACCATAAAAATCACATCTTAAAGTTTCTCTATTGTTCTTAAAAAAAGTTTTAGGTCTAGTGTCATTGTTCGAAGCTTAACGTGGAACTAATTCTCTGCTTCGTTTGTTCTCTATAGTTCTAGGCGTGTTCGGCACAAATTGTCGGGACCGTGTAAGTTCCGGTCATGCGGGAGACATTCTACGAGACTCAACCTGATAGCACTGCCTTGGCGGGGATTGCATCCATTGTTGGTTAAATGCAGTTGCTGCAGATTCTCTTCTTGCAGTATATTGCCGAGCCAATTTAACTAAATCTGAAATTGAGGGGGTATTTTTCATACTTTTAGGAATTCTCTAATGGGCAAAGGCAATTGAGACAATATGCAATTTACAATATCAATTTCAGTGGCATCAGCATCGTACAGCTGTTATAACTGTACTGTACCCCAGATGAATTTTTCTATGTCATCTCTTTCCCTTTGTCTTCCTGAAAACAACTCTATAGCTAGTTCTGTTAAATCATTATAAGCCGGATATATGTCCATGATTTCATTTTTAAACTCTTCCCAATACTCAATTCCATGATGACATCCTACATTCTTCCACCATTGCTTAGCACATCCAATTAGACAAGATGCTGCTAAAACCACCTTTTTGTTGCCGGGCACTTCATGTAAACGGAAATGCGCCTCCATGGATTTGACAAATGTCCACGATGACGGACGTTTCGAATCGTCAAACCTTATCTCAGGTAAAGGCCAATTAACATAAGGACTATAGTTAATGGATGGATTGGCAACTCGTCGTTGTGGCAGTTGATAATACTCTGCTCTATCACTTGCTTCTGATGGAGCAGCAAATGGAACCTTACGTTCAAAGTTTCTACGTTGGTGAACTGACGTAGCATTGTCAGCAAATTTAGGGGTTGTTGTTGTTCCCCTTTTCTCCCGATGATCATCAAACAGATTCATTAGCACTTCTGCTTCCATCATTACATCCTGCAACCTACCCTTTACTCTAAGTCGGGAGTCATTATGGCAGAATCGGCCATATTTTTAGCAGACATGTTTAGCGGTCTGCCAAAATTTTGAAACCTTTTTTAATCTTGAGCAGCAATCAAAGGTACTGCTATACAATAATACTAAAGCTACAACTAAGCTTGCAAAAATATAAATTTGCTTATCAAAAATATTTATATCGTGCCTGTGTACGTGTGTGTCAGGACACTTCTAATCTTTACAGACAATGAATATTTTAACTATGCTGAAACTTCAGTATCTTTGGCTAATGCAAAAAAGTTAAGCTTCTTGTTCAACAAAAATTTTCGGCTTAAGCTGTCATTAAATCTATAAATAGTACATACAACTAAACAGCTCAAAAATTACTATCTTTGACAATCACGTTAAATAAACATACACAATTTTTACACAAATATACAGTCCCTATTCTTGGACTACTATCTTTTACTGGCAAATTCCTATTTTTGGTGCCACACTTCTACTACTGGCACGTTCCTGTTCGAGCGCCACTTCTTTTAATGACCTCTGTAACGCTCCAAAGAAATGAATTATTTTTAAAAATTGGACTCTTTGTCTGATCCAGTTATTTTTATGCTCTGGATAGCTGAGTTGGGCACCAGGCAATAATTAACAAGTTGCCAAAAAAGAAAGTTTTATTAGGGTTCGAAATACCAGCGAGCATTAATGAGTAAGAATTCAAAAATATTAAATGATTGTCAAAATGTAAAGGTTAATTCTAATCAAAACAATTAATGTTGCTCAAGAGAAAAAAATTAGTAAAGATTCAAAAGGTTTATATAACAAACAATTTATTTCCAAAAAAGCACTCACCAAAACTTCAATGAAGAAGATACATCATTTCAAAATTCTGTCCAAAAACTCTGACTACACACACTGCACTAACTGTGCTCAACTAACTACTGTGATTAACATGTCACCAGGTTTTAACAAAGCCAGCATGTGTCATGTTGCACGCCAGGAAAGACATTTGCATAAATCGATGATCGGCGCAAGCTAGACGCAAGGGGGGGGTCCTTGTATACGCGCTTTAGTGGGTGACAGTCGAAAGTTCAGAGTTTCGCATGCGCAACTCTTAACTCTTGGAAACAAGCACTGTGATTCCAAAAATGAAAGAAAAATCTCCAAAATGATAAATATAACCTAAATTAAGCAAAACTGGTTAAGGTAAAGTAAAAGTGAACGAGGGGGGCATCACATGGCCCGAAAGCTGTGACACATCCCCAAAATGACTTTGGGTGGGTGTTTGGGGGATTGCTGGATGTGGCCGGATCGAAGAGGTTCTCCAGGCGAATGGCGGACGAAATTTGACCTGTAGTCATGCACCTCGAAGTAGGTTTCGTAGGAAAATGTCACTTTTTCCCAATTCTCCACTGTCCAGTCTCAGTGTTTCTTTGCCCAGTATAGCCTTTATTGCTTCATAGCAGGTGTCAAAAGCTGCTTTTTGGAGGGGCATCGAGCCTGGCGGCCACACCCCAGAAGGTGACGACGTACAGTGGAAGCATCTATATTAACCCCATGAGACGCAATCTATCTTTTGATGTCTGCACTGGTCTTTTTCGGGTCTATGATGCTTATTGTTCAAATTAGACTATCATCTCTAGGGGTGGTTTTTCTTTTTCTTCCACAATGTCCTTTACGGGACGTGTCCATGGATCTTGTCTCCTTATGCAACTTCATGATGCTTGTCTCAACTAATTCTCACAGTACTGTAGTTTAAGGTTTTGTAAATATGTTTCAGTTTCAAGCATTCGAATTTCACACTAGGTTTCTCTGATCACGGCTGTTAACATTTTGTTCTCAGCTGTGGTCAGTATATTTTCAATAAGATCATTAAACTTGTACCTATTAATCTACAAAAATTTAGGTATTTTTTACAGTTCATCAAAAAAATTTATCTGAGTAACTTTCGATTTAGGGAGACTCTCATTTTTGTGAATTTCTTGGTCTCTTTAATTGAGGCCATGCACGGTATTTAATCATACGCGATATATAGATAAATTGTAATTACACAGCAATAAGATTAAAAGAATTTAATGCACTATTATGCTATTCAATAGGAACAGCATAATCGTGCATTAATACTGTTTGTATTGAACAGCATAATTGTGCATTAAATTCTTTTAAACTTATTGCTGTCTATATTACTTTTTAATCTTGCTGTCTCCATTACAAAGTCATTTTTTTACACTAATAATTCTGCAGCATACAAAATTTGTATGTAAAATATAGCCACCAAATGCCTTCAAATATTCCTAATAAATCATATTAATACACTAAAAATGGTAATTAATATCTAAAAAAATTGATATATCACTATAGTACACTAATAATTATAATAATATATCATATATAACTAATAATAATCACTCAATTCATCTCAAACCACTATACCTAAAAACATGTGCACATTACAATTGCCATGTCCACTCCCATACAAAAAATTTCGAACATTCTTTCAGCAAACATTTACATAGCACCTACTACATTAAAATTCTCTGAAAATCCACCATACTCTTTCCCTAAAAACTATTCTCCTACAACCTGATCACCCTAGAAAAAACTTTTAAATTTTTACCATTTCATTTTTCCACATTCAAAATTTTGCCAAATTCATTCCATACTCAAAACAAAATACTACCACACACAAATATACAATTAAAAATAGTTTTGTCCCCTCCCCCAAACCCTCACTCCAAAGAACTTTTGTACAACTTTTCTCCCACATAGCCACAAAAAGCTACTACCACTTTCAAATGACCTGGCAATAACATTAAAAAACAGTGTAATGCTCCAAAATTATGGTAAACTTCTTTACTTTGGACCTTTTGAGTGATCAAAATTGAATTAAAACTCCAGATAACATATCAGGCACCCAGCAATATTAACTACCAAATAAAGTTAAATGAGGGTTCGTTAGGTATATGGGCATTACTTATTGAGTAAGAAATCAAAAGACTGTAATTTTTTAAAATATAAATCTTAATCAAAATAAATTATTATTGCTCAAGAGAGAAAAAAATACCAAAGCCAAAATATTCATATAACAAACAAAGTTTATTTCCAAAAAAATTTATGACTCACCATATAAAGTGATGAATACAAAAGTAGTCTCAGCAAATAAAAACTCATTTAAATATCTCCAAAACTGATAAACTTCTCAGTTAACATCATTCATTCTCCACTATCATTACTACCTTTCATCACTATCTGACTCCATGACCTAATGTCACTTAGTATTACATATGCAGCATATATCTTACACGTGTGTTGCACACTGGGTGAAACATTTGCATAAACCTATGCTAGCGCTCTAGCTATGACACAAGAGAGAGAGCATGTCCTTAAAGGGAGCATTAGTGGTTGTCAATCAAATGTCGTTGTGCATGCCCAACTCGTTTAGTGACTCAGATGAGAGAAAATGATGGCCAACAATCCCCAAAATGATAAATATAATGTAAATAAAGTAAAACTGGTTAAGTAAAAGTGAATAGGTGGACCATCACAGCTCCCCCTCCCAATGGGAATCAAAATTTGACCTAACAGATTTTAATGAGCAATTTTGAATAGAAAGGACACTTCCTATATCACTTACATATCGCTAAATATAAATAAAGTAATAAGTATGCATATGCAGGTCTGTAAATGGTAGCTAGGTAGTCACTGGAAGGAGAGCTATGCACCAATCCCCTGTGATGATGCATAGAACCGGCCAGGCCTAGCACCTAATGTCCGACCCCAGCCTTCTCGTGGTGCAGACCGTTAGTACCTTTCAATAGAGATACTCTCTTGTGGAAGTGAACGGAAGGGGAAGGCTGCCAGATTAGTGTGGCCTACTGATCTGGACAAAATGGCTACTTTTTTTTTTTTCAAAACTGCTGAGGAGTGGTCAACCACACAGAGTCCTGGTGCTGACCATATAAACCTACTGGACTGATATAAGGCTCTGAGCTTGATTATGGATGCTGAATTTCCTGCACTGGTGGGCTTCTGTGGAGAGAAAATCTTCCGCTGTGTTTTCTGTGTGTGGGTTGACAGCCCCAAGTGAATAGATTCACAGGATATGTTTATCAGCTGGTGGATAATCCTCAGCAGAGGTCATTGCAAGCACCTGAACTCTTTGCTTCTAATGGCATCGTCAAATTCTACATTAAAGGAAGTCTTCCAGTGTAGATGGCTTCAGCCTTTAGTGGTGGGGGAACGTGTCTTTGTCCCATGTCTGTGATTAGGGGGCTGTTTGATATTGTCAGCATTCCCTCACTCTATAAACATAGTTTCTTTAAACATCCCACTAACCATTTTCTCTCCATAGGTAGTTGGAATGTGAGGACTCTTCACAGAGTTTTTTCTCTTGATGAATTTCACCATTATAATCCACACATTATAATCCACATTATGATCCACATTATAATCCACACATGAATTCCACCATTATAATTTAGATGTTCTCGGCTTGCAAGAGACCAGATGGACAGATAAAGGTCAGATTCTTAAAAATAATCATAAATTTCTCTTTTCAGGGAGGAAAGACAATAAACATCATCAAGGCGTGGGTCTGATTCTCAGCAGACACTCTAGTGATGCTCTTCTAGGATATCAGTGCATTAATGAAAGGTTTCTTACAGCAAAATTTCAGACAAGTGTTAAGACTTGAATGTAATCTGCTGTTATGCCCCCACTGAGGATGCTGATGAGGATGAGAAGGGTAGGTTTTATGAACAACTTCAGGATATTTTGAATTCTGTCAAGAAAGGAGATTTTGTCAAGAAAGGAGATTTATCAAGAAGGACCCTTGTTCTAGGTTAGGTGACTTCAATGCCAAAGTTGGTACTGACTCTGACCTTTGGGGAGGGATGATAGGCCCTTTTTGGTATTGGTAGCTGCAAGGGCAATGGGCAACGTCTCCCACAGGTTAGTAAACTCAGTGGTTTCAGAATAACTAACACTTATTACAAACACTGCGACATACATAAGTACACCTGGGTTTCACCCAGGTGTACTTATGTATGTCGTGCTGCATAAGGTGCTGCATAAGAATATGATTGATTATATATTAACAGCAAATGGGCTAGTTCTGTTAGGAATACCAGGTCACATAGGGGAGCTGAAATTGGATCTGACAATTACCTTGTTAAAAGTGTCTGCAACTTAAACTTAAAAAGTGTTGTGCTAGGGTTAAAAAATTTACTTTTAATACTGAAACTCTGAAAGACCCAGTTATAGGTTACTTAGTCATTATGACAGTCATGGTATGCTTACTACTGAAGTTGAGGAAGAATGGGATCATTTTAAACAGGCTTTTTTGGACACTAACAGTACTCTTTTAGGAAAAAGGAGCAGAAGAGGCAGAATTATCTGAGTGATAGGCACTTGAGCTTATTTCAGAAAGAAAGAACTGCAGGAATGTCCTTAATCTCAATACACTACTAGTCCTAATAGAAAGCATTACAGAAAACTTAATAAACGTGTAAAGGATCGGTTAGCTGCTGCTAAGAATCTTTGGCTTGATGGCTTGGCTGACAAAGCCAAGGAAGCAGTTAGACAGCACAATAGCAGAGAGCTATTCCAGATAGTTAATGCTTTGTGTGGTAGAAAACGTACAGGTATACAGGGATTAAAGGATAAACAAGGTAAGGTTATAGAAGGTGAGGATTTTGTCATGGCTAGGTGGGCTGAACATTTCAGTGATGTTCTAAACATGTGGTTAGTTCTACTCCCATTGTTTACAATGATGATAGATGCATTGGTGGCTTTAATGTTGGCCCTATAACACAATCTGATGTTATTTTGGCTATTTCTAAACTTAAACTTCATAAATCTCCAGGGGTAGATGAAATTACTACGGAAATGCTTAGAACTCAGAATGTTTCGGTTACCACTTGGATGACTGAAATTCTGAATATCTTTTATGATTTGTAACTAATGTTGAGGTTAGGCAAAGGAGAGTGCAACCTCATTTAAGTAGCATATTGTGCAAAGAGAGACTCGGTTGGTTTGGCCATGTTGCCAGTATGAATAATTATAGATTGGCGAATATTCTTATGAACAGTGTGCCTAAAGGCCTCAGAAAGAGGGGGAGGCCTAGGATACGGTTGGCAGACAATGTCAAACAGGATCTTATTAGAATTGGTGTGCAGTGACCAGATGCAGTAGATGTAGCTCAGGATAGACTTGCTTGGAGAACTAAATTGAACAGTCTGGTTGGACCTCCGTAACCCATGGCTGCTTGAGAATGAGGATGATGATGATGCATACGCAAAATTTAATAACTACGATCTACTCTCACATCAACACAATTTTCCATCACAACCAAGTGTATCTCCCCAATTCCTCCTAAAAAAAAGTGTAAATCTACCTAGTGTAATTGCATACCAGTGGCTGTGGCAGTTAACTGCATACTAATATTGGTCTAAATAGTATCACTTTTTGATACAATTGCAAAAGTTGCATACTATAACTTCTACCAAAAAATTTGTTAACTTGTTAATATCACTCACCTGCTTAACTTCTTAAAAGGTTAAAAAAAATTTAATTTCATCAAATTCTGATCTTTCACAGAATATAAATTCAGATGCATCAAGCATGCTACATAACTTTCGCTTATTCCCCTAACAACAAATCAAATGCGCAAAATCTAATCTTCTTTCATGCCTGCCATACATAAAAAAATGGGTATTGGTACTCTGTTAAATGCTCCTAACTACATCTCACATCTCATGTGAACCCCAAGCTGCTGCTCCGGGGTAAAGTCATTGCAGTTGTGGCAGAGACCAAGTTTCTCGGTCTCATCTTCGAATGGAAATTGACCTTTTAGTTTCATGTTCGACATCTCAGGTCCAAGTGTACACGGGCATTGAACATCCTCAAGGTCCTCTCCTCCCTTTCTTTGGGGGTGGGCCAATGTTCTTTGCTCCACCTCTACTGTGCACTTGTCCGGTCGAAACTGGATTGCGGATCCCAGGTGTACGAGTCTACCCTGGATTCAGTGGTGAAGGTGCTGGATCCCCTCCATCATCAGGCCCTTCATGTTTGCATGGGGGCTTTCTGCTCTTCACCGGTCCAGAGTCTCTACGCTGAGATCGACAAACCATCTTTATCTATTCGCCGTCAGCAGTTGTCCCTACAATATGCAGCAAAATTGCTATCTCTGCCAGGCCATCCCACTTGGGACTGCATTTTCAGTCCCCAGTGGGAAATCATACCAGAATCGGATGACTGCCATTCGTCCTTTCGGTTTGCATGTCCAAGGTTACTTACAAGACATTAACACCAGCCAAGCCACTTCCACCTTGGCTCGCTGTTTTCCCTTCCTGTGATTTCTCTCTTTGCATGATGGGGAAGTCCTTTACACCTGACTGTGTGTATCAGCAACTCTTTGCCAGCCATCACACTGCGTACCCAGACTTCTTGCCTGTCTTCACAGATGGCTCGAAGTCCAATACATCTGTGGGATCACCCATGGTCTCTTGTGATGTAATCATTACAGACCAGATCCCACAGCAGTGTTCCATCTTCACTGCAGAGTTGCATGCTATCAGCATTGTCTTGGACCACATAGCAGCTAAGCTCATCAGTATGTGCTTTACACCGACTCTCTTAGCTTGCTACATGCTTTGATCTCAGTGAGCCATCAGCCTTACCCTGTTCTCTCCAAGATCTGCCAGCAGCTCCATTGTCTGGCAGCCACCACCACCGTTCTCTTTTGTTGGGTGCCCGGGCATGTCGGGATCAGGGACAATGACTTGGCAGATGCTGCTGCCAGGTCAGACATGCCCCTCTCTGACTCTCCGCTGCCAGTTCCATACTTGGACTTCTGGCAACATTTTTCCATCAAGCTCCAGGCACAGTGGCAGAGATCTTGATCTGAACAGGTTGGAAACAAACATTTCGAGATCAAGCCCATTGTTGAACCGTGGCAGTCTTGTTTTCTCAGGAATTGCAAAGAGGAGGTTGTACTTGCTCTACTCCACTTAAGTCATTCATTTATTACACACTCTTTTCTTCTTCGGGTGGATGATGAACCTAAGTGTGAGTTTTGTGACACCATTTTAATCGCTTGTCCTGCTTTTAATCTTGAATGGCATTTATATTTTAACTTCCAAGATTTTATGTCCAAGCCCCTTACACTCAGACACCTTTTATTTGATGACTCCTTTTTAACTCCTATCTTTGCCTTTTTATGTGTTACCGGCTATTTTACTAGATTGTAATTTTATGACTTTGTCATTTATACACTGTCCAACCTGGGTCTTTTGCACCTGGGTTATATTTCCTTTTATACCTTTATATTTATTGCTTTATACATTTTTGTTATTTTTGTATTTTTTATATATGTTGGTTTTATTTTTTACCTTTTACTGTATTGACTTTTAACTTTGGTTGTATGTTCTGTTTCTTTTATCCTTTTATTTGTCTTGTTTGATGCATAATGGCCTTAGCTGCCAATGTGCCATAAAAGCCCAACCAACCAACCTAACTACATCAAACACATGAAGCTAAGAATTTCATTTTACAAGCAAGTGGGAATGTAATCATCCACTAAAACTTCACCTAAACGCAATAAATCGTGAGCTAGCTGAAATAAAAATAACATTAATTACCTCCCCTCATTGAGCTGTACGTTCCCCTACCAAAGGAATTTTGCTAGTGACCATATCAGTCAAACTATACTTTGTTGTTGGGGACAGCTCTAAAGGGTATAAAACTTCAAAACATCATGGTTAGCTCGCATGTATACAAACAAATCCTGCCATTATGCATCATTGATGCATAAATATCACTGATGACATGGAACAGATTTAAACATATGTACATCATATCTAAGAGTAAAGAAAAGCTGTATCAATAATTTATCATATACAATGCTAATATTTCCATCCAATACAATTCCATCTACATTTTACATGAAAGCACACTTTGCATACAAAAAAAATTCACTTCAAAATACTACTTATATAATCACTGTATACTAAATTCTCTTTCATTCTCATCATTCATATCCATCCCCCGGGTAAGGCATGGATGTTCATGTTGTTTTCTGCTGAGATCCTGCGATCCTCTCAGATCTTCTACTGTGGCACATAAACTGACAGGCTCCTGTCAGACCTCTGTGGTAAGCAGCTCCTTGAGGGGGTACAGCACTCAATTCAGCTTTCAGTCAACTGAAATGAAAAAAAAAACTCCAATAATTCATAATTACACTTGAAATAATGTTAATGCAATATATAATTCTTTATGGTTCAGCTAGAACTTCAGATGAATCAGAATACATGAAAAAATTCTAATCACTTCACATTATATACCCAAAGTATAAACTTTGAATAATAAATTCACTTTAAAAAAATATCCAAAACTCCAAAGTTTCAACACTAAATTAAACATTTCAAAATCTCTAAGTCTAATATCAAGAAATAATCTTCTATCATCTCTGTCTTCATCTGTTCTAGAGAAAAGAAATAAAATTTCATAAATAATTAGTGCCACAATGGAAGAATAATAATATATTTAAATTTTCATTGTTGGCACTCAGTTGCGATAAATCATCATCCAGTTGTTTCCCGGGACTTCATTCCTGCATCAATCAATAAGCTGGATGTAAGTGCTTCTGAAGATCTCATTGGTGACGTCATCTGTTCTATGTTAAGAGCTACATTGCCTGTGGTCGTCTCGTTGACATCTTGCTACGCTCTTGACATCGATGGAACAGCTGAATCTGGCTTTACTATCTTTTTCCCTGTTATATGCAATAAAGTTATAATCCAATCTTTTCTTCTCTCATCTGCTTGGTACTGGTTCATCGTAATCCTCAGAGACATCAATCATTTTCCTGGTTTTGTTGTGGAGCATCCAGATCATTTGAGACTTCTGATCTGGAAAACTCTATAGATCTTTTATACGGTTTAATATTTACTATATTGTAATATCCTATTGAGTCATTAGTGGTTATGTTGGCTAGTTCGTATAACAAATGTGAAAGTTTTTTTTTTTTACAGTATATGATCCAGCATATAACAGTGCAAATTTCTTTATGAAACCTCTTCCTTTACCACTTTCACAGTGCAGTTTATTCAAGATTTCATCACCTATTTTAAATTCCATGTGCTCTCATTTTTTGCTATAATCTTCTCATTGCTTCTGTAGTTCTCATAGGGAATTATCTTGGGCCTTTGAAATGGCTTGAATATGCTGTTCCATTCTAAATTCAATGGTTTGTGGAGATGCAGGTTGACCAATGAGTCTGTCCCAGTGTAATGTCAGTCTCTTCCTATAAATATCTTTGAATGCATGATTTTAGTTGTTTCGTGTAATGAAGTGAATAGGGCAAAGGAAAATTGTTGCAAGTATTTATCCCAGGTACTATGTCTCTTTCCAACAACATGCAGCTATCATTTTACCAATATTTCGATTAATTATTTTGGTCAAATTTGATTATGGATGATATGGAGTTTTTATATGTGTTTTATTTCAAACGTTTCACTTACTTCACCAAGCACATTTGAAATGAATTGGGACCCATTGTCCAAAACTATACTCTTAAGATACCCCATACCTGCATATAAATTCATTTATAAATTTCTTTGCTACAATTGTTGCCATTGCATTTCTAATGGGAAATGTTTCGACCCATTTTGAAAATAACCTACTAACACCAGAATATATTGGGATCCTGCTGGTGTTTGTGAATACGGGCCCATTAAATCCATGCTTGCTAATTCCATGGATTCATTGGAGATCGTGCTTTTCATAAGACCACAAGGACAGTTCTGATGGAATTTTGTGGTTTGACAAATTAAGTATGTTTCTACATAGGTTTTTACATCTTTTTTCAAAGCTGGCCATTGTGATCTTTTGGCTACCTTGTGATATATTTTTCGTGTTCTAAATGCCCCGCTGAAGGTACATCATGCAATTCTTGGAGTTTGTACTCTTTTGAATTCTTGGGAATTAATGGGCGATAACTGCCTGTTTGACTTCGTCGTCTGCAGTAGTACAAAATATCATTAATTAGTCTAAAATGTCTGGCTCTTCCAACAACACTTGAAGCTATACTAGGATCTAGAGGTAATTCATCAGTTTTCAACTAATGGTATACATTTCCATATTCTAAATCTTTCATATATTTTGTTGTTCACTGACTAAGTGTTCCTTGTATTTGACAGGAACTATTGTAGCAAGCAAGGGAGCAAAATGATTATCTTCCAACTTTGTCGTAACATCTGCCGACCACACTGGAGCACAGGATAATGCATCTAGTAGCTGATGTGCACTTCCCTTTTGGTGTTCGACTTGAAATTGAATTTTTGAAGGCACAATGCCAAGCACATTACTTGACCTGTTAAATTGGTGGATGTCTGCAACCATTGTAAAGCAACATGGTCAATAAAAATGGTAATGTCAGAAGTACTATAAATTTTTCTAGAGCCCATATTACGCTTAGACATTTTTTTTCAGTCACTGTATAATTCTATTTCAGTGTGATCCAAACTGCGACTGGCATACATAATGACATGTTCACAATTGTCATCCTGCATTTAGCTGAGCATAGCACCAAGACCAACATCGGAAGCATCAGTGTAAATCTTGAAAGGTTTGCCTGACTGCGGCAAAACCCACACAGGTGAATGACACAATGCATCTTTTAATGTCTGAAAGCTGTGTTGCAAGCAGGTGTCCAATGAAACTGTTTTCGCTTTCAGTGCAGTTCGCATAAAAGTTCAGCCAAATTTGCAAAATTAGGTACAAATTGTCAATACCAGCCACACATTCCTAGAAATCTGCTAAGTTGCTATGAATTGATTGGTGTGGGAAATCATTCTGTGGCTTCAACCTTATTAGGTAATGTTTTTACTCCATCTTCATTAACAGTAGTTAATGCAGATGGAGTAACATTAACAGTAGTTAATGCAACCGATGTAAAAAGGAGGTATTGAATGTCTTCTCAGAGAAATGTGCCTTTAGATAATTTTATAGTGATCCCGGCTTCTCTTAACCTTGAGAAAACCAAATTTAAATCCCCCAGATGCACAGAAAAATCAGTGGAGAAAATAACTTTGTTATCTAAGTAAACTTCACAAATTTTTCCTTTCAAATCATCCAGAACCATGGACATAAGATATTGAAACATGGCTGGTGCTCCGGATAAGCCAAATAGTAAACAACGAAATTGAAGTAATCCATCTTTTGTGAGGAAGGATGTTTTGGGCTAGTCTGGTGAATGTACAAACACCTGTCATTATCCTGAAGACAAATCGAGTGTGCTAATAACTTTCTTGCCAGCCAGTTGTGTCAGTAGGTTCTGAATAATAGATATTGGGTATCTTTCGGGGACTGTGACAGTATTTAGTTTCCACTAGTCCACGCAAAATCTCAAATTTCCAGTTTTCATTTTAATGAGGACAACCGGTGAAGCTCAAGGGCTAAAACTTGGTTGAATTATCCCATCCTTTAACATTTCTTTAATTTGCTCAGATTCTTCTTGGAGAATAATTGTATGATTTACTATAAACAGGTTTACTATTGCCCGTGTTGATGTGATGCTCCAAAATTTGACATCTGCCATGCTTATTGTTAAAAAGTTCATAATTAGCATTGAGCAGAGCTTTTAACTTAACTCTCTCATTATGATCTAAATGAACGCTGTCAGCATGTTTTCTAATATCCGATTTTATCTGGTTGACATCAAGTTTTCTTTCATTGTTGCTATCAGCAAAATAGTATTATTAACAAAATCGAATTCTATCAAGTGTTTTCATATTGCATCCATTCCTATCAAGGAGTCATTTAATAACTCATTTATTATAACAAATATAAATCTTATCTCCACATTGTTTAAAGTGATAGGTAATTCAATAGTTCCTTGTGGAAAACACTGCTTGGGACAACAAGCCAAGTTGAAATCCATGGGACTATTATTTCAGTTTACAACTTCTTTGAATTTTATCCCATACTTTCTTATGTAGACATGAAATATCAGCTCCTGTATCAATAAATAAAATAAAATAAATACCCCCTCAAGCAGCTGCTTGCCATAGAGGTCTGACAGGAGCCTGTCAGTTTATATGCCACAGTAGAAGATCTGAGAGGATGGCAGGACGTCAGCAGGAAACAACACTAACATCCATGTCTTATCTGGGGCTCAAACCCAGGTCCCCGTAGTTCAGTAGCCAAGCGCGCTAACCACTCAACCATGGGACGGCTCCTGTGTCAATACGAGCTATGAATTCAATTTTTTCTTGATAAAGCTTCACAAAAAGTTAATCTAGAACATTATGTGCACCCACAGTGGCAAGACTTAACTCATGAGAGGGCTCTTTTCTTTAGGAACTTTGGTCTCTTGCTTCAAATATCCTAATTTAAGTTTCCCGAACTGCTGTTTTTTATGTAACACTATTGCTCTTTATGCCCTAGTCGGCCACAAAACTTACATATGAAAGTCTCTATTATTTGTATCAAAAGTTTTTGGTCTAATTTCATTGTTGGAAGCTTGACGTGGAACATAATCGCTGCTTCGTTCGTTCTGCATTGTGGTAGGTGCTTTCGGCACAAATTGTCAGGATCATTTAACTTACGGTCGTGCAGGAGTCATTTTGCGAGACTCAACAACGTGATATCTCTGCTTTGGCAAGGATTGCATCCATTGTTTATTTAATGCAGTTTTTGCAGATTCTCTTCTTGCAGATGTATTGTCGAGCCAATTAAGTTGAAATTGAATTTACCTTTCGTACTTCTAAAAATTCCCTTATAGTCAAAAGTAATTGAGACATAATGTAGTTTGTTATTTCAATTTCGGTGGCATCAGCATTGTTATGCAGCTGGTATAACTCTACTATACCCCAGATGAATTTTTCGATATCATCTCCTATTTGTCTTTGTGAAAAAAGTTGTGTAGCTAGATGTGTAAAGTCATTGTAAGGAGTTTTTAAAGTCTTCCCAAAATTCTAAGCCTTGACTTCATCCTAAGTTATTCCTCCATTGCTTAGCACATCCAATTACGCAAGATACTGTGAAAATACCTTTTTGTTGCCGAGCACTTCATGTAAACTGGAATACTCTTCCATGCAATTGACAAAATATCCATGATAATGGACGTTTCAAATCATCAAACTTTATCTCAGGTAAAGGCCAATTAACATATGGATTACAGTTGATAAATGAATTGGCAACTCGTTGAGGCGGTTAATAATACACTGTTCTATCACTCACTTCTGATGGAACAAAAGATGTAACTTTACATTCAAAGTTTGTGTCCGTGAGCTGACATAGCATTGTCAGCAAATTTAGTGGTTGTTGTTGTTGTTCCCCTTTTCTCCCGAGGATCTTTCAGTTGATTCATTAACACTTCTGTTTCTTTCATATCCTGCAACGTATCTTTTACTTTTACTATGTCTGGAGTCATAATGGTGGAATCTGCCGTATTACTAGCAGACATGTTTAGTGAGCTGCAAAAATTTTAAATTTTGAAGCTTTTTTTATCTTGAGCAGCAACTTAAAGGTACTGTTATACAACAATACAATAGTAAAACTATATTAAGCTTGCAAATAAACTTGCTTATCGAAAAAGTTTATCTTTTGCATGTCTGAACACTTCTAATCTTTACATGCATACAATAAAGATCTTAACTATCGGCAATAACTACACTGAAACTTCAGAACCTTTGACTAATAAAAAACGTTGAACTTCTTGCTCAACAAAAATTTCGGCTTAAGCTGCCATTAAATCTATGATTAGTATATATAACTAATGAGCTCAAAAATTTGTTAACTTTGACATTCACGTTATGTAACATGCAATTTATACATATATATATATAGTCCCTGTGTTTGGTGCACCACTTTCTTTATTGGCTCTGTAACGCTCTTAAAGTTTGGTAAACTGCTTTGGACCTTTTGACTGATCCAAATTAAATTAAAACTCCAGATAGCATTTCGGGCGCCAGGCAGTATTAACTTGCCAAATAAAGTTAAATGAGGGTTTGTTAGGTACATGGGTGTTAATTATTGAGTAAGAAATCAAAAGATTGTCAATTTTTAAAATTTGAATCAATCAAAATCAATTATTGTTGCTCAAGAGAAAAAATAGCAAAACCAAAATATTAATATAACAAGTTTATTTCCAAAAAATTTACTATTCACCATATAAAGTGATGAATACAAAAGTAGTCTCAGCGAATAAAAACTAAATAATGAATAAATAATGAAAGAAACTCGACTTATTTAGTATTCAAATTATCACTTTGAAGTCCATTCAACTCTTAGAGGAAAAATTGTCTTGAGCCAGGTGGGATACGAACCCATGACCTCCTGATAACATGTCAGGTGCTCTGGACCACTGAGCTACCAGCCGCTGATCAAGATCTCCTCTAATTAACGCTATGAATATTCCATTTATATCACATATAAGCGCGTTTCAGGCAATCTAGCCACACACAGCTTTCTATTTGTTTCGTAGATGGAAAGTATGTCTTACAAGTATACTGATGATAAATAATGAAAGAAACTCAACTTATTTAGTATTCAAATTACCACTTTGAAGTTGATTCAATTCTTAGAGGAAAAATTGTCTTGAGCCAGGTGGGATACGAACCCACGACCTCCTGATAACATGTCAGGTGCTCTGGACCACTGAGCTACCGGCCGCATATGGTGTAATAGAAAGCCGCATGTGTCTAGATTGCTTGAAAAGCACTTATATGTGACATAAATGGAATGTTCGTAGCATTAATTAGAGGAGATCTTGATCGGCGGCCGGTAGCTCAGTGGTCCAGAGCACCTGACATGTTGTCAGGAGGTCGTGGGTTCGTATCCCACCCATCTGAAGACAATTTTTCTTCTAAGTGTTGAATCGACTTCAAAGTGGTAATTCGAATGATTAAAAATAAAAACTCATTTAAACATCTCCAAAACCGACAAACTTCTAAGTTAACATTGTTCATTCTCCACTCTCATTACTGTCTTTCATCACTGTCCAACTCCGTGACCTAATGTCATTTAGTATTACATGCAGCGTACAACTGCCGTGTGTGTGTTGCATGCTGGGTAAAACATTTGCATAAACTTATATTCATGCTCTAGCTATGATGCAAGAGGGAGCGTGTCCTTAAAGCGAGCATTAGTAGCTGCCAATCAAAAGTTGTAGTTGCGCATGCAAAACTCCTTTAGTGGCTTGGAAGAGAGAAAATGATGGCCAACCAAAAATAATTCCCAAAATGATAAATATAATGTAAAGTAAAATGGCTGGGCCATCACAACAGTTGACTAACAGATTTCAACAATAGCATTCCTAATATTAAATAATTTTGATTCATAATGTCCTGTATGTGACATAATGGAAAATGTACTTTAGATTGAGAATGTTCATATCATCAATTAGAGGAGATCTTGATCGGCAGCTGGTAGCTCAGTGGTTAGAGCACCTAACATGTTATCAGGAGGTCGTGGGTTCATATCCCACCCGGCTCAAGACAATTTTTCCCCTAAAAATTAAATCTACTTTCAAAGTGGTTAATATTTACTATATACCAAGAAAGTCGAGTTTATTCAATATTTAATAATTACTTCTTTTCTACCTATCATAAAAACTCATAAAATATATCTTTTAGATATCCATTTACCTGTGACTGTTTCCGCAAATAATCCAAGCAAGAAGGACAAAGTATCCAAACATAAATGCTACATTCATATCAAATGACACGTGACACTTGATTTCATGTTACCTACCCAAAAGAAACAAATCATAGAACCATAGGTTGCCACCAACCTGTAGTTAGCCTAATGTTATGTTTTTACATCATACTTTATGCTTCGATGTCATACTTTTCTTGAGCAGCACCATCTGTTGGCTAAGAACTGTAAAAAGTCACCTGGTGCAACATGGATTTTGTGTTCGCATTATTTTTCATTGAAAATATCTGGACTCCACTCAACAAGTGCCAAGGATGAGCTCATGAAAATTTTGTCACAGAGTGGTTAGTGTGCTTGACTTCTGATCAAATGGTCCTGGGTTTGAGCCACAGGTAAGGTATGGATGTTTGTGTTGTCTTTCTCTTGAGGTCTCACCTTCCTCACAGACCTTGTGCTCTGGTATATAAACTAACAGGAATTGTCAGACTTCTGTGGCAAGCAGCTCTTTGAGAAAGTATTCGATTTTTACCTATGGCAGTCTTTCATCCAATTTTTGCCTATCTCCCTGTTTCTTTTTGTATGCTATTTGTCAGTTTTTGTGTTTGCCAAATCAGTTGTTCCACCATAACTTTCGAACTCAATGGATAAACTTAATGATATTTGTGTCAAATGAAAGCTTCTAATGTGGAGGAGTGTCATAGGCTATAAAAAATTCACTCCCAAGCTTTCTTCCCCTGTGTAAAAGGGGAAATATCAAAGCTGTTCCGCTATATCTCCAGAGCGTGAGTGCCAATAGTAACCAAGCTATACGTCAAATGAAAGCTTGTGTTACAAGGAGTATCATAGGCTATAAAAAAAGACCCCCCATGTTTTCTTCCCTCCACTAAAAGAGGAAAAATGTGAAAATGATTATTTCACTATATCTTCAGAACAAGCATGCTGAAAGTAACAAGCTATGCATTAAATGAAAGCTTCTGAGGCAGGGAATGTCATAAGCTGTAAAAAATTGACCTCCCCCAAAAGATTTCTTCCCCCTAAATAAAGTGAAATGTGAAAATGATTATTCTGCTATATCTTCTGAATGCAAGTGTAGAAAATAACAAGTTACACATCAAATAAAAGCTTCTGATGCAGGGACTGTTGTAGACTATAAATATTGACCCCCAAGCTTTCTTCTCTCTTAACCCTTCCCAGGTCAAATGCAGGGACTGTTGTAGACTATAAATATTGACCCCCAAGCTTTCTTCTCTCTTAACCCTTCCCAGGTCAAGGACATCTATAGACTTTTTTTGTACAACACATGAAACTTTGACTGTTTTTAATTACTGTTTGAAAATTTTCTTACATGTAGCTTTTAAAAATTCGTAATTTGAGCTTCAAAAATAATTAATGAAATAGGCTTGACATATTTCAAATCAACACATAATAAATAGGCACTTTAGCGTCGATTTAAATTTTAGAGGAAAAATTGTCTTGAGCCGGGTGGAATACGAACCCATGACCTCCTGATAACATGTCAGGTGCTCTGGACCAGTGAGCTACCGGCCGCCGATCAAGATCTCCTCTAACTAGCTCTATGAACATTTCATTTATATTTCATAGAAGCGCTGTTCAGGCAATATTTCAAGCCACAAGCTGCATTTATATTAGCCAATAGATGGAAGCATGTATGACAAGTATGCAGATATAAATAATTAATGAAATAAGCTCGACGTATTTCAAATCAACACATAATAAATAGGCGCTTTAGCATCGATTTAAAAATTTTTTTTTTAGAGGAAAAATTGTCTTGAGTGTTGATTTGAAATACGTCGAGCCTATTTCATTAATTATTTATATCTGCATACTTGTTGCACATGCTTCCATCTATTGGCTAATATAAATGCCACTTGTGGCTAGAAATATTGCCTGAACAGCGCTTCTATGAAACATAAATGGAATGTTCATAGCGCTAGTTAGAGGAGATATTGATTGGCAGCCGGTAGCTCAGTGGTCCAGAGCACCTGACATGTTATCAGGAGGTTGTGGGTTCGTATCCCACCCGGCTCAAGACAATTTTTCCTCTAAAATTTAAATCGATGCTAAAGTGCCTATTTATTATGTGTTGATAATATTTTGTTTTTTCATATGATGCATATATTTTATTAAACTACAATATAAATCACTTGTTAAATCCATGTAATTGCCATTTCTTAGAAGTGATATAAGGTATTGCCAATTTGTTTGTTAACATTATTTTTTCTGAAAAAGTCCCATAATTTAAGATCAAAAGTTTGATTTGAACTATTATCAACAAATTTTTCTTTTAAAGTTTTAAAAAATCTGATAATTAACAAAAAAAAATGCTATTTTTAAAAATGAAAGATTTTAGATGTAATTATGAAATATGTACCTATTTTTTTGGTATATCACAGTAAAAAGTGTTATTAAAATTAATATGTTACTACAATGTTAAAATTCTGTACCACAGTGTAATTCAGAATTAAATTATCTTTAATTTGGTATATAATATGACCTATTTCTGTTAATTTAGTTATTTATTAAAAATATTCTAAAGACTTGTTTATTGGACTCCGCAACAATCCTGGACTTCTCTCAAAGTATGGTATGGAGAAAAAGAAATTACAAAATGGAAGAAATATTTACTTTAAACAAGAAAATTATTTTTTTTTGTTATTCAGAAATAAATGGCCTCTCTATTCATGTGCATTATAGTTAATTCTGTCAATAAAATAAATACCCCCTCAAACAGCTGCTTTCCACAGAGGTCTGACAGGAGCCTGTCAGTTTATATGTCACAGTAGAAGATCTGAGAGGATGGCAGGACCTCGGCAGAAAAACGACACATACATCCATGCCTTACCCGGGGCTCAAACCAAAGTCCCTTAGATCAGTAGCCAAGTGTGCTAACCACTTGGCCACAGGAAATTTATTTTAGTGCTTTTTAAATATATTTTCATTTGTTTTGCGAGACACATTTTTTACTACACGACTCAAAGAATCCTATTAAAATAAAACTAGTCATCTTTTTTGCTAAATATTTTATTTTCAAAAATCCAGAATTAAATGCTGATTAATTTGGCATATAACATGCCATAATTCCTTTCATTAGCTATTTGGCAAAAAAGTTCTAAGGTTACATTTGGCTTTTGGATATAAACCAGTTTTTCAGGTTGCATACTTGACAGGTTAAGAACTTATATTTAATAGGGTTTCAAACACAATAATTGGTTAAATTAGTTTAATTATCATGATAATAATGTACATTATTTTGCCAATTGAGCAAGCTTTCTACTCTGTGGTTAACTATTTGTTACCTTAAGGGTAACCATAGAAACTCAGTAGTGAGGTTTTAAATACACTCCTAGATCTATTACATTGCAAAGGTTCCTGAGTATTAAATAGATTTTTAAAGTAATATACCTCAATAATACTGTTTAACACTCTTAAATTCTTAACATAGAATAACAGTGAGAACAGGTATTCAGCTCATAGGCAAGTTTTAAACATACCCAGAGTTCTTTCATAACACAGGAATTCCAGAGTAATACATGGTAGCTTATTAGATAGTTGACCACATTCATGGAGTTGGTGTCTATTTTTATCATCTTCCTATTGCTTTAGGCTATGACATTTGTCAGTTGGTCGGTTGTGGATTTGACAAAATGTTGTTTCACCATAACTTTCGAATGTGATGGAAAAACTTAATGATTTATGTGCCAAATGAAAGCTTGTGACCCTCCTAAAAAGGGGAAATATGAAAATCATTCTTAACTATATCTCCAGAATGCAAAGGCCAAAAGTAACAAGCTATACGCCGAATGAAAACTTCTGGCATGGGGAATGTTGTAGGCTATGAAAAATTGACCCCCCATGCTTTCTTCCCCCTAAAAAAGGGGGCGGATTAAAATGATTGTTCCCATATATCTCCTGAATGAGAGTCGGAAAGTAAGCTATGTGTCAAATGAAAGTTTGTGCCCCTGGGAGTGTCATAGGCTATAAAAAAACAACCCCTCATGTTTTCTTTCCCCCTAAAATCAGGAAATGTGAAAGTCATTCTATTTTATCTTCCGAACATTAGAGCTTAAAGTTATGAGTTAGGTGTCTAATGAAAGCTTGTATAATGATGGTCATATACTATTTTGAATTATACCCCCACTATTACCCCCTGATGAAATGGGGGGGGGGGATTTTCGTGGGGTTCAACTTTAACAAGGTGTATCTCAAATTAAAGCTTGTGACATCTCCAATGTCGTGGGCTACATCAAACATGGTTCCAAAAGGGTGGTAAATATGCTCAATGTTTACAAGTCATATATCAAATTTTGAAAGATAGATCTTTTTAGTGACAACAAAAAGAATATAAATTAAAAAAATTTAAAAAATGCCAATCTTTCTATAAGGACCTAAAAAGGGGAAAATAAACATAAAGCGTATCAATGTGGAATCGGTCACTGAATTTGTATTTGCTTTGAAGGAAGATAGGGTGCCGATTTATCTACTTGACAGGATTGCCGGTGCCCTATCTTCCTTTGAAGTGAATACAAACTGAGTGATCGATATGCTTTAGGCTTATTTTCTACTCTTTAGGGCCCTATAGGAAGATAAGCATTTTTTAAACTTTTTAATTTATATTTTTGTTTATATAACTGGAATTTGCAGATGGAAAACAGATCATATCACTTGTAAAGTTATTGTAGTTGGCTGGCTCACCAGATGACTCACTTTGTTGAAATCTAGTTGTTAAGCTCTCTTCAGAATACCAGTCCATTTTGATGTTACTATTCTTACACTTTAATGTTGACTTGCTATGATTACTCCCACATATACTTTCAATTACAATGCATTTGCTCTATAACTTAGCAGCATGCTCAAATGGCTCAATTTTAGCCCCCTTCCATTCTGCATAGCCATTAAAATTTGTTAAACTATATAAACTTGTTAAACATTTAAACAAACTTAAGGATGAAACCTTACAACTGTGCAAGCAACAAGTTTCACCTCTGGCAATGAATATTTTTAAGAGTGATGTATATATAGGACCCTCACCCTATAGTGGTGTTACTCACTGTTATGGTAATACTCTTGAGTAGAAGGTTCTATGTGGCCTGAAGGGGTGTGATGTTAGTGTTGCAAATATGCTCTTCCTGTGTAGTTCAACTGATATTTTATAGGGGCTGTGGCTAATAATGTGACCAATATGTATTCTTATATCTATTTCATTGTCTATTGTATCTTGTGCTAAGGCTGTTGTTGGGTTCTGTTTTTCTATATCCTGTTTATGTTCTATTGTTGTTCTATCATTCTGTAGGTTTCCTCTACATAGTTATTTTTTCCTTGTAATTTCATTGGAAAACTGAAGTTCTCCTTCATTTCCCATCAATATTGCTTGTATTTTTTGTGTAGTAATACTTTGAGGACTAAGATGGTGTAAGAGTCCTCTGAAATTTATGTGATATTGACGATGAATGAAATAAATTTTATCTTGTTATGGGGATCTGGGATTTGAACTTTATATACTTCTATGGTAGGTTTAGTTTTATCTCTATCATTTCTTACTAATTGGTTTATATTATTAGTTATTGTATACACATTCATATCAGAATAATATGACCACCTACCATACATATACTATGGTAGGTGGTCATATTATTCTGATACAACTGTGTACAGAAATTTTAAAATTATATTGAAATCTGAAATTTCAGTAGAGGTTCACAGTGCAGTATTTAAAATTAAATTGAAATCTTTAATTCTCTATGATACTGTTAATAGTGTCATAGAGAAGTAAAGATTTCAATTTAATTTTAAATACTGCACTGTGAACCTCTACTGTAATTTCAGTAATTTTAAATCATGTTTAGTTACTATATTTTATAAAGTATAGGAGATTCCCAGTATAAATGGGAAACTACTTGTGTAATGGTGGTTTTCATTGTTTTGGGCAGGTATTGGTTGCAAACTTTGTTTATTTTACATTTTACTGATCTATGTATTCTGTTTATAAAATTTGTTGAATACCCAGCTTCTAAACTAATGTAAATAAAATCTATTTCTTTCCTATGGTCAACTTTTTCAGTGCAATATCCATATACTCTTAGCAACTATGTATTTATGGTTGATTTTTTAGTTAATTGGTGTGCTAATGTTTGGGGAATTTTATTTGGTATATATGATGTTTTTATGTATACCTTTATTATATATATTGAGTTCTTCTGTTTTATTGATATATCCAGATATGTTATTTATTTACGTTAGTTTTCACTTCCCCAAGATGCTGAAATCTCCCTTCATGACGATAGTGGAAAGAAGTTCCTAACAGCCCTAACTTCACCACATAGTGTCATTTCACTGAAGATGGTGCACTGCCCTTGCTCTAAAAGCTTCTGAGGTTGCTCTTAAAAGATTTTAATATGCAAATAGTTTTAAGGATAAACTTAATAATTTTATTGGTCAATGACACAGAACTTTAAATTATTTTGCTTATTTTCTGAGCAAGAAGGTGTTTTTAATTATGATTGTTTATTCCCCCATCACCCTGATAGTAATTTTATCCCTTCTTCTTTGGGGAGGTCTGAAACTCTGTAAAATCTTTCATTTGGCATAACTGCTATTTTTGAAAATGGCAGATTTTGGAAGTAATTGCAAAGTATGTAGTGCCATTTTTTTTTTCCGTTTTACATTTTTTTCTGCATAAACCTATTTCAGTATCTCCAGAATTATTTTTATCATTTATCCCAGCATTCTATGCATCGTTCCCGCTCTTAAAATCGAAACTTCCAGTTTCGATTTTAAGAGCGGACTTCCACTCTTAAAATAAGAGCGGACTTCCACTCTTAAAATCGAAACTTCCAGTTTCGATTTTAAGAGTGGGAAAAATGCACCTCCATTCCATGTGAGAAACACCTCCGCTGCGTGCTAAACAAATAAACATTCCAGGAATCAGCAGACAGTGCCAACGACCACCTGGTAATGCTATTGGACTGGTGAACTGACAACTAGGACACCGTAGCAACCGAGCGTTAGCCTCGGCAGCAACTATGGTGAAAATACCAACAACCAACCAAGGATTATCCTCCTGTAGCAGTAAATATACCTAAGCCTTTAACTGCACAACACTTTAAATGAACTATTACTATCAAATCATTTTAGCATCTAGCTGCAACAGAGGAGACATAAATCTCCTAACAGTGATAATTGTGAAATAAATCTGTTATTTATTATTACTCAGCGTGTTCACTCATAAAGATTTACAAGAAATCTAAAAAAGGAAAAAAAAAATGCCTTTAATTTTTTCTTAAAACATGTCATGAGTTTATGCAAAAAGGAGATCATTTTCATGTTTTTCTAAATACCGAGAGGATATAAATTTTGAGATAAAAGGGAAGATATGTCCTCCTTGTGGGGGTTGTATGATGACCCTAAGACATTATACAGCACTTGAATACATGTAAGTGTACTACTAACTACAGCAAATTTCAAAAATGCTTACTTCATAAAATATGATTCGTGCCTAACTGCAAACCCCACAATAACTTGCACCAGAATATAACTACTATGTCACATGGGGTGCTGTTGGCCTGGTCCCTCAGCCTCAAAGGATTAATCCATCCTGGTTCCCATCAGCTGCAGACATTGACAGATTCTGAAATGATTGTCTAAAAATGGATGCATTCATTCTAAATACAGCAATTTGAAATATTAATTTTTATAAATATCCATTTGAATTTTTCATATCTATGTCATGTAAAAATATATAGTTTAGACTTAATAGATATTTGTTTTCAGTTCATGTGAATTTTTATGGTGTATAAAATGTCAGTGCTATGGTAATGATTGGCATTTCTAAATACTGATTTGAGGCTTCATTGCCATTCCTATTTACAACATTTCTGTCAAATCTGCAATTTTTATTCATGTATTTAAGTTTTGCCATTATAACATTCCTGTCAAGTCTGCAATTTTTACTCATGCATTTGATAATAGTTGGCAGTATGTTTTCCCTTTAAGTTTTGAAATGCTTCCAAAACTTAGCAAACAAACTTTCGTTTTAAATTAGATGGAATTGGAGGATTTCAAAGCAGTTACCAAGTAAATACTTAATTTTTTCTCATTTTAATTCCTTTTAATGTTTTTATAATTATTTTTAACATTTATCATATGCTTTCTCAAAAGGCAAACTGCTAAAAGTCTGTTCCCAGCAACATCTTTTTTTCAATAAGAAGTCTAACTTAACACAGTTTGTGCTACATAGGGCACTTAAAAAAGTTCTTGACATGTGTCTGTAGGTTTGCTTTTGTTTTCTGAAGTTATTGAACTATGATTTGTTTGAAAGCTTGTCTAAACATGTTAAAAACAAAAGCCATATCATCATTTCTTTCTTCGCTGGCAGCACCTAAAGTTTGATCTAAGAAATCTCTGCATAGTTCCTACGGCACTTACAAAAGACGGGGAAAGATTGTACATTTTCATGAGGATGCAGCTTGGGAATGACATGAAAAAAATTCATGCTGATTTATCATAAGTATATGGGTATCATGCCTGTTTATATGGGCACTGTTACAGTATGGATTCCCAAAAAACAGGATGACAGAGCTTTGAATACCTCCCTAGTGCAGCATCACTTGCTCTTCATAAACTATTTTAGGAAACTCGCACATCACCATTCAGGTAATAAGTTTAGATGTCAATATATCAGTTGGCACTGTGGAAACGATTGTTCTTCGACATTTAATATTCCGAATGGGTACCCCACAAACTGATAGAACAGCAAAAATGGGCTAGGGTCAACTCGTGCAAGGAGATACTGGCAATGTTTTGACCTTAGTGGCTCCAAACAGTTAACAGACATTGCCACAGGTGATAAGGCATGGTTTTATTATTATACAACCACCAAAAAGATCAACAACTGTGTTTGGGTGCAGAAGATGAACTATATCCCAAAATCCTCTGACAAAACTTTTTCTTGAGAAAGAGGATGTTCACAATTTTTTTCAATTCCAAAGGAGTGGTAGCCATGAACACTCTAGAAAAATGACTATAAATGGCCAATACCACACTAATACTGTTTTTCCCAAAATGGTTAAGGAGATGGAGGAGCAGGTTCCAACAACAAGCATGTCAAGGACACACCTTCATTACAATGCCACTGCTCACAAAACTGGGCAAGTTAAGACCTATCTGGAGCAGGAAAAAATCAGCTACTTCATATTGCATATTCACCTGATCATGTGTGTTTGGTTGTTTCCAAAAATTAAAAAGGAACTTGCTGAGAAGTTTTTTTTTTGTGTGTGTGGGTGCTTTCTTTCAAAATTCAAACCTTTCAAATTTCAACCTTTCAAAATGCATTCATTCAGAGTTGGAGAGTATTCCCCAACAGGAGTACCACCAAGTATTCCAGAATTAGCATAACATGTCTGCACCTTTGCATAGATAGCAAAGAGGAGTATTTTGAAGGAGAGTGAAAGTTTCATTGAGATAAGTGCAATGGTTTTTATTTTACAGATGCATGTCAATAACTTTTTTTGAACATCCATAGTATCACTGAGAAAAAAAAAGTACAGAACAGACTAAATTTTTTGTTTGAAGTAAAAAATTTATTTTTCTGTTATTCAGAAATAATTAGCCTTTCTATTCATATGCACCCTGCTGAGGAGTGGTCAACCACACAGGGACCTGGTGCTGACCATATAAACCTACTGGACTGGACAGATATATGGCTCTGAGCTTGATTATGGATCCTGATTTTGCTGCACTGGTGGGCTTCTGTGGAGAGAGAATCTTCCACTGTGTTTTCTGTTTGTTTCTGGGTTGACAGCCCCAAGTGAATAGATTCACAGGATATGTTTATCAGCTGGTGGATAATCTTGAGCAGAGGTCATCGCAGGCACCTGAACTCTTTGCTTCTATTGGCATCGTCAAATTCTACATTGGAGGAAGTCTTCCAGTGTAGATGGCTGCAGCCTTTAGTAGTGGGGGAACGGGTCTTTGCCCTATGTCTGCGATTAGGGGGCTGTTTGATATTGTCGGCATTCCCTCTCTCAATAAACATAGTTTCTTTAAACATCCCACTAACCATTTTCTCTCCATAGGTAGTTGGAATGTGAGGACTCTGCACAGAGCTTTTTCTCTTGATGTCCTCACACAAGAATTCCACCGTTATAATTTAGATATTCTCGGCTTGCAAGAGACCAGATGGACAGATAAAGGTCAGATTCTTAAAAATAATCTTAAATTTCTCTTTTCAGGGAGGGACGACAATAAGCATCACCAAGGCGTGGATATGCTTCTCAGCAGACACGCTAGCGATGCTCTTTTAGGATATGAGTGCATTAATGAAAGGTTTCTTACAGCAAAATTTCAGACAAGTGTTAAAGACTTGAATGTTATCTGCTGTTATGCCCCCACTGAGGATGCCGATGAGGATGAGAAGGATAGGTTTTATGAACAACTTCAGGATATTTTGAATTCTGTCAAGAAAGGAGATATTACCCTTGTTCTTGGTGACTTCAATGCCAAAGTTGGTACTGACTCTGACCTTTGGGGAGGAGTAATAGGCCCTTTTGGTATTGGTAGCTGCAATGGCAATGGGCAACGTCTCCTACAGGTAAGTAAACTCAATGGATTCAGAATAACTAACACTTATTACAAACACCGCGACATACATAAGTACACATGGGTTTCACCTGATGGGCTGCATAAGAATATGATTGATTACATATTAATTACCAGCAAATGGGCTAGTTCTGTTAGGAATACCAGGGCATATAGGGGAGCTGAAATTGGATCTGACCATTACCTTGTTAAAAGTGTGTTACAACTTAAACTTAAAAAGTGTTGTGCTAGGGTTAAAAAAAATTACTTTTAATACTGAAGCTCTGAATGATCCAGTTATAGCCAAAGCTTACCATGATAGGTTACTTAGTCGTTATGACAGTCATGGTTTGCTTACTACTGAAGTTGAGGAAGAATGGGAACATTTTAAACAGGCTTTTTTGGACACTAACAGTACTCATTTAGGAAAAAAGGAGCAGAAGAGACAGAATTATCTGAGTGATAAGGCACTTGAGCTTATTTCGGAAAGAAAGAACTGCAGGAATGTCTTTAATCAATACCCTACTAGTCCTAATAGAAAGCATTACAGAGAACTTAATAAACGTGTAAAAGATCAGTTAGCTGCTGATAAGAATCTTTGGCTTGATGGTTTGGCTGACAAAGCCGAGGAAGCAGTTAGACAGCATAACAGCAGAGAGCTGTACCAGATAGTTAATGTTTTGTGTGGTTGAAAACGGATAGGCAAACAAGGATTGAAGTATAAACAAGGTAAGGTTATAGAAGGGGAGGATTCTGTCATGGCTAGGTGGGCTGAGCATTTCAGTGATGTTCTAAACAATGTAGTTAGTTCTACTCCCATTGTTTGCAATGATGATGGTGGCTTTAATGTTGGCACTATAACACAATCTGAAGTTATTTTGGCAATTTCTAAACTTAAACTTCATAAATCCCCAGGGGTAGATGAAATTACTACGGAAATGCTTAGAGCTGGGAATGTTTCAGTTACCATTTGGATGACTGAAATTTTGAATAACTTTTATGATAAAGGCATGGTTCCTAAGGATTTTACCAGAGCTATTGGTATCCCTATTTTCAAAAAAGGTGATTGCAGTTCTTGTGATAACTATAGGGGTATTAGCCTACTCTCTGTTCCAGGTAAAGTTCTTTCCATGATTGTGCTTAATAGAATTAAGAATCTGGTTGACAGTCAATTGCGTGATGAGCAATGTGGATTCAGAAGTGGTAGGGGATGTGTGGATCAGATATTTTCACTTAGGCAGATTCTTGAGAAATGTTTAGAGTTTCAGGAACCTTTGGTTGCTAGCTTTGTTGATTTCAGAAAGGCTTTCGACTCTGTTGATCGTCATAATTTGTGGTTGATTGTGAGATCATATGATATACCAGACAAGTTAGTTAACATAATGAAAGCTCTCTATAATAACACTGAGTCGTCTGTGGGAGTTGGTAAGGCTTGTAACAATTGGTTAACATTACTTCTGGTGTTCGACAAGGGTGCATTTTGTCTCCTTTTCTCTTTAGTTTGGTTATTGATTATGTTATGCGAAATTCACTTCAAGGGAAAGATTTTGGCCTTAAATGTGCTGGAGATACGAAAATTTCTGATTTAGATTATGCTGATGATTTAGCCCTTCTGGCAAATGATGTTGATGAGATGAACTCTTTCATTCGAGCTGTTGATGAGACTGGTAGTAGAGTAGGTTTGGTTATAAACAGAGAGAAAATCAAAGTGATGAAAATTGGTCAGGCAGGCTGTGATTCAGTTAATCTGAATGGTTGCAGTCTTGAGCAGGTGTCACAGTTTAATTATCTTGGGAGCTATGTAACAGATAATGGTGATGTGCGGCATGAAATTAACAGACGAATAGGGATTGCTGCCGGGACTTTTAAGAATCTATGGAGAGTGTGGAGAAATAGGCATATACACCTAAAGACTAAAATTAGGCTGTATAATAGTTTGGTTCTTTCTAGGGTTAGTTATGGTAGTGAAACTTGGACACTTTGTAAACAAGATAACAGGAAACTAGATGCTTACGCAGTATCTTGGGCATTAGATGGTTCAACTTTGTAACTAATGATGAGGTTAAGCAAAGGAGTTTGCAACCTCCTTTAAGCAGCATATTGTGCAGAGAGACTCCGTTGGTTTGGCCATGTTGCCCGTATGAATAATTATAGATTGGCGAATAGGGTTATGAACAGTGTGCCTAAAGGCCTCAGAAAGAAGGGGAGACCTAGGATGCGGTGGGCAGACAATGTCAAACAGGACCTTGTTAGAATTGGTGTGCAGTGGCCAGATGCAGTAGATGTAGCTCAGGATAGACTTGCTTGGAGAACTAAATTGCACGGTCTGGTTGAACCTCCGTAGCCCATGGCTGCTTGAGGATGATGATGATGATGAAGTGTTATCAAAAGCAGTAACTGATATATTAAGTTCATCCCCCAATAAAATTTGAATTTAACTATCTAGAAAAGTACTGAATAATTTGCCTAAAGACAATATGCAGCACTGAACTAACCAATCTGCATGGAACTTGCTCTTGTTTGAGCAGTCTATTACCTCAACACCACCACCATTGGGATGCTGTTACATAAATTAACAGCACCACTCAATCAATTGCCATTTAAGTCCCTTGCCTGCAGGGGTAATATGCATAGCCAATAATTTTAACCAAGGCTTAATTTTATTTTTTGATTAAAAGACTAAAGTGTTAAATATTTTATTTCTAAAAGCTTAGTAGTCTTAAAATAGCTTGCTCAAGTTGCTCATATAAGTTCAAAAGATGAAGATGTACTACACTGCATCTGCTTAAGTTTAACAACCAACTATTGCCCATGATTGTGAAAATCACAAGTGAACATCATCTTCAAGAAGAGTTAGCCACAACTAAACTGGAAGATGTCAATGAGTGCTCTTCTATGTGACACATGAATGAATCACAAGAATCTTCAACATCTTTCAACTTATTTCAACTCAAGTATTAAAGACAGGTAAACTGTTAGTAAAAATCACATCAGCTTAGAGTCTACCTATCTTCTAATGTTACTGTCAACAAAAGGTATCACAACGAAATGCTGCTGGAAAAATGCTGGTGCAAAAAACATACAAAAATGGTGACTGTGCAAATCACCAACAGCAGAAACAACAACTGTACAATTCACTAAAAGAAAAATGCCAAATGTGCAAGCCAAATGTGTTAAAAACACCACCACGACATAATGGCGAAAACAAAAATGGTGTCATATTACAGCAAAAACAAAAATGCTATTGCAACATTGCACTGAGAACAAAATTGCCATTGCAACATTACACTGAGAACAAAAAAGCAGAATGCCGAAACTACAAAATACGCTAACCATAATGCCTGTTGCAAGAAGAGCATTAATGAACTCTAATATTATTCGAATTTAAATCAGATAATATTTTCACTTTATTGTCTGTCTTACACATTCAGCAGTTTTGTTTTTAGAGATATACGATTTGCAGTTTTGGCATTCCCCAAAAGTTTAAATTAATCCCTCTAATGCTAGAAAAAGTTGAAAATTTCAAATGATTGTTACAAAATGATATATTTATGCTAGAAATTTGAAATTTTGGTTGGTGTATAATCGAAAAATCTTTTTGCATTGCATGGGTACTAAAATATTATGATTCACATTTTTAAATTTTTCAGAAGTTTTTTGTTTACCTACTTTTCACTCCTTAAAAGCTAAATTCTTAAAAGTTCAAAAATGGATGATTGGGAAAATGAAAATAGTACTATTCTATTAGTACTTATGTAACATAAAAAGTATTTGTCTATTATTCTTTAAAATTAAAACGTTGCTTTTCTTACATCCCTCAGAGAAAAGGAAGTAGATTGTTGCAGTCAATGGAATATCTTTTCACACTGGAATTTCAGATTTCTGTTCTAAACAGATCACTTGCAATATTGTTACAAATTTCACTTTTTCTGTATTTTGTGACCTCTAACAATGTAAATTCAAACTCTCAAAGGATTTCAAAAATGCTAATACAGTAGATTCCGGTTAATTGGGACTACAACACTTTGGTCCAATTAAGTGGCTGCCTCAATTATTTGAAGTTCCACATAAAGAATTAAAAGGTATAAAACAAAAGACAAAATATTGTTTACTGAGGAAACAAATACAGTAAACAAGTTCTGAAACAAATGGTACAGATCAGAGAAAAATATTTGTGCTTAAAACAATTTCACTTTAATGTATATATCAAACACACATGTATTATTAGTTCTTAACTCTTCCCAGGTCCAGCTATTTTTTCACTCTGATCAGGCAAAAAAATATTAATTTTAGAACTTTTTGCCTAATAATAATGAAAGCAATTATGGCATGTTGTATGCCAAATTAATCAGCATTTAATTATGGATTTTCTAAAAAAATATTTAACAAAGAAAAGATGACAAGATTTATTTTAATAGGACTTTTTTTAGAGTCATATAGTAAAAAAAAATGCATCTGATAACACAGATGAAAATTTATTTAAAAAACACTAATAGACAGAAATGATTATAATGCAATGTATGAAAAGGCTATTTATTTCTGAATAAAAAAAGTATAATTTTCTTGTTTAAAGTAAATATTTCTTCCATTTTGTAATTTTTTTCTCCTTACCATGCAGAGTTCAATAAACAAGTCAACTTTAGAATATTTTTAATAAATAACTAATGTATATAACATGACCTACTTCTGTTTTAATGCTGATTAAAACAGAAGTAGGTCATGTTATATACCAAATTAAAGAGAATTTGATTCTAAATTTTATTAAAGTAAAAACTTTGATTATTGTAGTAACATATGCTATGTTGTAAAAAGTGTCCAGACCTGATTGACAAAAGGAGAATGTAATTTCCAGTCACATGATTGGTATACTAGCGGGGTACAAGAAGAGTGTTGGTACAGAACAGGCTTCAGTGGAGATGTTGATATGAAACGAGAGTGAACATGCTGAGTTAATGGACTTCCAGAGAAGGGCCATTATAGGATGCCATTTGAGTAACTTATCTGTGTGTGCGATTGTGGCCAAATTTGAGCATCCTAGGTCAACTGAGTAGGATGTGATTACTAAATAGAAACATGAAGATGTCACGACAATCAAGAAATGGTTGGGCAGACCATGAAAACTGATAGAAAGGGATCGAAGAGCTCTGAAACTTGTGGTACGTTCTTGTCATTCATCTGCTTCTACCATTACCAAAACATTTCAAGAGTCCAAGGTGTTAGTGGTTGCAATAGGATGGTTCGTATGTAGCTGCATACATTGAATTTCCATGGCCGAGCAGCTGCATACAAACCACTGAAAACTCCTAAACGTGTCTATTATATTAACATATATAAACATGTCTATTATTTATTTGGTACAAATCTTAGAGAACAAAATCAATTGAGAAAATACGCAGAAATTTTCTGTTATACAAATTTAAAACATTTCTTGTGATAACATATATTATTTAAGCATGAAACTCTAAACATGTCTATTATACAAACCACTGAAAACTCCACAACAATGTCTAGACTGGTGCAAAAAGCTCCTTGGAATTGGTCATTGAACCAATGCAAGCAAATTTTATTGAGTGACGAATCATGTTTCATGCTGTTTCGATCCGATGGTTGCTGCTGGGTATGGCAAATGCCTGGTGAACATTACCTGCCAGAGTGTATCGTCCCATCTGTAAAGTTCAGTGGTGGTAGTGTGATGGTTTGGAGCTGCTTATCGTGGCATGACATGGACCTTTGGTTCCTATAGCTGGTAGCATGAATGCCGAAATGTACTTGGACATTCTAGACAATTCTACACTACCAACACTTTTTCAGTACTACAGAGAGGGGCCATACGTCTATCAACATGATAATGCACTATGTCATACTGCAAGGCCTATTCAGTAGTGGTTTCATGATTCAGGTGTGGAAAACATGCCCTGGCCTGCTCAGAGCCCCAACCTGAATCCAATTGAGGCCCTTTGGGATGAACTTGAACATCGGTTGTGAGCCTTACCAACATGTCCCAGTTCCCTGTCGACACTAACTACCAGGTTGAAGGATGAATGGCACAAAATACCTGCTACACATTATCAAAAACTGATTGAAGGTATGCCCAAAAGAGTGCAGAGTGTAATTGCAGCCAAAGGTGGGCCGACACCCTACTGAAATTTCAATAAATGCGGCATTTTGTCAACAGTCTGATGTCCGGTGACTTCTTTCAACATAGTATATTAATTTTAATAGCACTTTTTACAATGGTACACCAAAAAAGGTAGATATTTCATAATTACTTCCAGAATCTTCCATTTTTAAAAATAGCAGTTTTTTGTTAATTATCAGGAGGTTTTAGAAACTTTAAGGAAAAATATTTAATTTTTCCTTAAATTTAATTTTAAATTTAATTTTAAATTTAATTTTAAAAATTAAAACTTCTAAGCTTAAATCAGGTGATTGCTTCAATGTTAACAGAGTAATGTTAACAAACAAATCAGCAATACCGTATAGCACTTCTAAAGTATAGCAATCAGATGGCTTTATCAAATTATTTATATTGTAGTTTAATAAAATATGCATCAAATGAAAAATATTATATATTATTGTTTCAAGCTTGAGTTATGTATTTTTAAAAGACATGTTAGATAATTTTCAAATGGCAATTTTTTTTAAATCTAAGTTTCATGTGATTATGATGATGAAGGAATTGATCACATGTACTCTGCCATGTTTTCTTGATTGACTGCAACTGAACAAAATTAGTGTATCTAGTTCAGCAGGATTGCCTTTATTGCCTTCCCACATGAAGTAGTGTGGTAATCCAGCAATAAATTTCCTGACATTCATCACTTTCCTAATCTTCTCATGTCTTTTGGTGTTTTGCTGCAATTTGCTCAATTGTGTCCTCATAATCTTCATTTTCTTAGCAATATTGAAGATGCACACAAACTCTTCGTAGTTTCTGGCATGCCACACTTTCACAATGGCGTCATTTTCACTATTGGTCTGACATCTCCAAGCCTGAATGTTTAAAGACACAGCAGTTCTGAATGGTCTTGCTGCTTATTTCTCGCCAACTATCAGTGACTCTCCTGATTAAACACCATGGTGTTCCAAATAAGCAAAGCAATTTCTGCGTATTTTCTAAATTGTTTTTGTTCTCTAAGATTTGTACCAAATAAATGGCTGCCTCGATTAACTGATGGCCCAATTAACCAGAATCTGCTGTAATAGTATTTCATTAATAACAGTCTAGCTAAAAAAGAATTTTCGAATTATCTCATAAAACAAAACAGTTGCATTTTTCCCACCTGCCTTTGTATACATCTGAACTTCTTGATACCAGTCATAAAAATTTGAAATTTCAGGTAAATACACCATTTGCAATATTCGTTCAAAATTTTGCAATTTCCCAATTTTTCCACCATTAGAGTGCACAGTTTAAACTTTTGATAGATTCGGAAGGTGCAAATCATGGTATTTCATAATACTCACTCATCCAACCGAAGAAAAATTTTATCCTGTAAAATATTTTACTCATCATCATCATCCTCAAGCAGCCATGGGCTACGGAGGTCCAACCAGACCGTGCAATTTAGTTCTCCAAGCAAGTCTATCCTGAGCTACATCTACTGCATCTGGCCACTGCACACCAACTCTAACAAGGTCCTGTTTGACATTGTCTGCCCACCGCATCCTAGGTCTCCCCTTCTTTCTGAGTCCTTTAGGCACACTGTTCATAACCCTATTCGCCAATCTATAATTATTCATACGGGCAACATGGCCAAACCAACGGAGTCTCTCTGCACAATATGCTGCTTAAAGGAGGTTGCAAACTCCTTTGCTTAACCTCATCATTAGTTACAAAGTTGAACCATCTAATGCCCAAGATACTGCGTAAGCATCTAGTTTCCTGTTATCTTGTTTACAAAGTGTCCAAGTTTCACTACCATAACTAACCCTAGAAAGAACCAAACTATTATACAGCCTAATTTTAGTCTTTAGGTGTATATGCCTATTTCTCCACACTCTCCATAGATTCTTAAAAGTCCCGGCAGCAATCCCTATTCGTCTGTTAATTTCATGCCGCACATCACCATTATCTGTTACATAGCTCCCAAGATAATTAAACTGTGACACCTGCTCAAGACTGCAACCATTCAGATTAACTGAATCACAGCCTGCCTGACCAATTTTCATCACTTTGATTTTCTCTCTGTTTATAACCAAACCTACTCTACTACCAGTCTCATCAACAGCTCGAATGAAAGAGTTCATCTCATCAACATCATTTGCCAGAAGGGCTAAATCATCAGCATAATCTAAATCAGAAATTTTCGTATCTCCAGCACATTTAAGGCCAAAATCTTTCCCTTGAAGTGAATTTCGCATAACATAATCAATAACCAAACTAAAGAGAAAAGGAGACAAAATGCACCCTTGTCGAACACCAGAAGTAATGTTAACCAATTGTTACAAGCCTTACCAACTCCCACAGACGACTCAGTGTTATTATAGAGAGCTTTCATTATGTTAACTAACTTGTCTGGTATATCATATGATCTCACAATCAACCACAAATTATGACGATCAACAGAGTCGAAAGCCTTTTTGAAATCAACAAAGCTAGCAACCAAAGGTTCCTGAAACTCTAAACATTTCTCAAGAATCTGCCTAAGTGAAAATATCTGATCCACACATCCCCTACCACTTCTGAATCCACATTGCTCATCACGCAATTGACTGTCAACCAGATTCTTAATTCTATTAAGCACAATTATGGAAAGAACTTTACCTGGAACAGAGAGTAGGCTAATACCCCTATAGTTATCACAAGAACTGTGATCACCTTTTTTGAAAATAGGGATAACAATAGCTCTGGTAAAATCCTTAGGAACCATGCCTTTATCATAAAAGATATTCAAAATTTCAGTCATCCAAGTGGTAACTGAAACATTCCCAGCTCTGAGCATTTCTGTAGCAATTTCATCTACCCCTGGGGATTTATGAAGTTTAAGTTTAGAAACAGCCAAAATAACTTCAGATTGTGTTATAGGGCCAACATTAAAGCCACCAATGCATCTATCATTATTGCAAACAATAGGAATAGAACTAACCGCATTGTTTAGAATATCACTGAAATGCTCAGCCCACCTAGCCATGACAGAATCCTCCCCTTCTATAACCTTACCTTGTTTATCCTTCAATCCCTGTATACCTGTCCGTTTTCTACCACACAAAACATTAACTATCTGGTACAGCTCTCTGCTGTTGTGCTGTCTAACTGCTTCCTCGGCTTTGTCAGCCAAACCATCAAGCCAAAGATTCTTATCAGCAGCTAACTGATCTTTTACATGTTTATTAAGTTCTCTGTAATGCTTTCTATTAGGACTAGTAGGGTATTGATTAAAGACATTCCTGCAGTTCTTTCTTTCCGAAATAAACTCAAGTGCCTTATCACTCAGATAATTCTGTCTCTTCTGCTCCTTTTTCCCTAAAAGAGTATTTTTAGTGTCCAAAAAAGCCTGTTTAAAATGATCCCATTCCTCCTCAACTTCAGTAGTAAGCATACCATGACTGTCATAATGACTAAGTAACCTATCATGGTAAGCTTTGGCTATAACTGGGTCTTTCAGAGCTTCAGTATTAAAAGCAGATTTTTTAACCCTAGCACAACACTTTTTAAGTTTAAGTTGCATGACACTTTTAACAAGGTAATGGTCAGATCCAATTTCAGCTCCCCTATATGCCCTGGTATTTCTAACAGAACTAGCCCATTTGCTGTTAATTAATATATAATCAATCATATTCTTATGCAGCCCATCAGGCGAAACCCACGTGTACTTATGTATGTCGCGGTGTTTGTAATATGTGTTAGTTATTCTGAAACCATTGAGTTTACTTACCTGTAGGAGACGTTGCCCATTGCCATTGCAGCTACCAATACCAAAAGGGCCAATCACCCCTCCCCAAAGGTCAGAGTCAGTACCAACTTTGGCATTGAAGTCACCAAGAACAAGGGTAATATCTCCTTTCTTGACAGAATTCAAAATATCCTGAAGTTGTTCATAAAACCTATCCTTCTCATCCTCATCGGCATCCTCAGTGAGGGCATAACAGCAGATAACATTCAGGTCTTTAACGCTTGTCTGAAATTTTGCTGTAAGAAACCTTTCATTAATGCACTCATATTCTAGAAGAGCATCGCAATCGTGTCTGCTGAGAAGCAGACCCACGCCTTGGTGATGCTTATTGTCGTCCCTCCCTGAAAAGAGAAATTTAAGATTATTTTTAAGAATCTGACCTTTATCTGTCCATCTGGTCTCTTGCAAGCCGAGAATATCTAAATTATAACAGTGGAATTCTTGTGTGAGGACATCAAAGAAAAAGCTCTGTGCAGAGTCCTCACATTCCAACTATCTATGGAGAGAAAATGGTTAGTGGGATGTTTAAAGAAACTATGTTTATTGAGAGAGGGAATGCCGACAATATCAAACAGCCCCCTAATCGCAGACATGGGGCAAAGACCCGTTCCCCCACTACTAAAGGCTGAAGCCATCTACACTGGAAGACTTCCTCCAATGTAGAATTTGACGATGCCAGTAGAAGCAAAAGTTCAGGTGCCTGCGATGACCTCTGCTCAGAATTATCCACCAGCTGATAAAACATATCCTGTGAATCTGTTCACTTGGGGCTGTCCACCCACAAACAAACAGAAAACACAGCGGAAGTTTTTCCCTCCACAGAAGCCCACCAGTGCAGCAAATTCAGGATCCATAATCAAGCTCAGAGCCTTATATCAGTCCAGTAGGTTTATATGGTCAGCACCAGGACCCTGTGTGGTTGACCACTACACAGCAGGGTAGAAAAAAAAAAGTAGCCATAGTTGTCCAGATCAGTAGGCCACACTAATCTGGCAGCCCTCCCCTTCTGTTCACTTCCACAAGAGAGTATCTCTTTTGAAAAGTACTAACGGTCTGCACCACGAGAAGGCGGGGTCGGACATTAGGTGCTAGGCCTGGCCGGTTCTATGCATCATCACAGGGGATTGGTTTATAGTTCTCCTTCCAGTGACTACCTAGCTACCATTTACAGACCATATTTTACTACATGCACAAAAGAGCAAAAAGCAATAGGTAGATTGGTAGCAAGCTAGCCATCCTCTCAGACCTTCTTCTATGGCATATAAACTAACAGGCTCCTGTCAGACCTTTGTGACAAGCAGCTGCTTGAGGGGGTTTTTATTTAGTCAAAGCAAATTATTGGGTGGCATTTTTGCAATTGGTGTTACAGTTTTTTATGTACAGGTGGCATTTTTGTTTGTGATATTTTGTAATGAGTTTTTTTCAGAGTTTTTTGTTTACAGTGTTTTGTAAAGGCAGCATTTTTGTTCAGATCATTTTCTAAAGTTGGGGTTTTTGTTCACTGTGTTTTGCATAGGCAGCATTTTGTTGTACAGTGTTTTTGCTAGCACTGTTTTTTTGGTGGTATTACGTAAAGTCAGTGTTTTTGTTGACAGCATATTGTTCAGGTGTCGTTTTTGTATGTGGCATTTGTGTATTCGGCATTTTTTCATCACCAGTTCTGTCATGGAACCCCAATGAAAGAGATCTAAAATAGCAACAAGTGAACCAGGTTTCAAGTAATGTCTCCTGAAATATTGGGGTGTCTGGAAAAAAATATTCATTTCAGCTTGTAGGTTATCAGTGTTGTAGATTATATAAATGCTTGTTGCATAGGGAACTAGTTTATATGTGGTAAACATGTTTTAAAACATGCATTGAACATTTATTGCATTGCACAAAATGGCCACAAAGTTTGAAACCTTGGTTCTGTCACTCCATTGCTGGAAGCAAGGGTTTAAAACAGATGAAGCAGTCCAAAAAATAAATGTTGAAAGCAAAGGTGTTGCAGTCACTCAATGTAAATGTGGTTCAAGAAATTTGAAGCTAGCAACTTGAGTTTGAAGAGGTAAAAAGGTTTGATGCCTTGTTCATAGCTGTTGAAATCCAACAACCAGCACCAGCAAATTGTTGGCCAAACTGAGAAGTTTTCAAATCCACAATTACTGACCACCTGCAAAGCTCAGAAAAATCTACAGATGAGAGTGTGAGGTGTGTACCACCATTTGGATCCAGGTAAAAGCTTCACGAACTTGATAGAATCAAGCTCCTTCCATACCCAGCATACAACCCCTACCTCTCCCCTTCTGATTATCACCTGTTTCAGGTGATGGTACATTTTCTCCATTGAAGGCACTTTAGGGATTCAGACAAATTCATTCAAGAGTTCTTTGCCTCTAAGCCAAAGGCATGTTACCATTCCGGGATTGAATACCTTCAGAAAGATGAGTACAAACTATTGAACATGGTGGTGAATACTTTGAAATATAAGCATTGATTGTTATAAGGTTCTGAGTAAGTACATTTCTGTATCAGAAACACATTTTTTTCCCCAGACATCCCAATAATTGGATAATAAAAGCTTTTTAGCACTTAAATATACCATCAATACCTGACTATATTTTTACTACATAAACGTTTAATGGTATGTCTGCTAAGAAACCACTTAATGAAATATTAATCTGAGCCCATGTTAATAACTGACTGGTACCTTTAGTATTTTAACAGTAAAATTATGCAATTAATAAAGTAACCCCATGAAAGACAATATACCCATCTTGTGTGGCTCCTACTGTTCAAGGTGATGAAGCTGTGTAATGGTGTGGGAACATTTTCTTATAGTTCAGACTGGGTCCCTGTTTTCTATACAGGGTCATAAGACTCCCTGGAAGTATAAAAGCATCTTGGACAGTCAGCTGTTGCCAATGATGCATCATTTTTACCCCAGCAGAGATGGCAAATTCCAGGATGACATTGCATCAATTCATTGCTCTCAAATCATATATATGTGTTTGATCTATCTGATCTTAATCCAGTTAAAAACATATTGGATAGTTTGGAATGTGCTATGCATATGCACAGACCTCTGTCCTCTTCACATAATGATGATCAAGCTATTTTACACAAAGAGTAGTTCAAAATTTGTACTGTATTTGGAAAATACAGAAAGCATGCCATGTTCAGTCCGACCTGTCATCTGTTGCCTCAGAGGACCAGCAAAGCATAAGGTAGGTGTTCATAATAATTTGGCCAGGCAGTATACATTCAGTTAACTTTAGAATGAAACTGGACAACCTCTACTGGGTAATGGACTGAGTATCATTGCACTCTACAATGAAGAACTAATACTATATATGAAAGGAATTCATCAACACCAAAATCAGCAAAAGTATCTACATGATGTGTGGATTCCATCGAACCCATCAAGGTAGCATCCAGAGTTGAACAGCATTGGATTATTTAATTTTTAGTCATAGAAGGAACAATGCCATCTTATGTTTGCAGGCATATGAACGTGTGTATTATGAGTATTGTTTAGGTAGAACAACAGTGCATAATTGGTGTATGTAATTCTGAAAAGGTTATTAGTCTACTGAAGTTGATCCACACCCATATCAGACATAATCATGCCATTACAGATGAAAGTGTTGCTGCAATGAATGACAGATACGTAACCATGTGACAGATAATGGCATTAAATATCAGCACTGGAACTGTCTGCACAGTTTTTTTTTTCACTGACACTAGCATAGAAGTTGTTCATATTATTAGGGGTTTTATTCCTAAATGGCACTTTTTTGCACACAATTGGCTAAATGGCCAGGTCACAAGGGCCCTGAAAACTCGGAGAAGGTTGGGGAAGGGTACCCACTGGACAGGTGGTAGCCTCCTGTCAAGGCCATCCAGCATGTTCTTTTACACGGGGTAAGGCTCTCCTGCACATGGGGCCATGGCTTAACATTCCATCCAACGAACAGTGTCCTTTCCAAGCCCAATGGTGTCCACTACTGACTGAGAGCAGGGTGGGGAGTTTTGCAGAGATAAATCTCATTGCTGGCCCAGCTGGGACTCGAACCTGGGAAGTGCAGATTACAAGCCTGGCTCATTATCTACTGAGCCATAGTTAGTAGAACACTACCCTGTTCACATGGTAATGATATCTTCAAGATAAACACATCAAATGTAATGTCCTTTACAACATAAATATGATGATTTTATTTCATGATGCTATAAAGTTTACAGAAAAATGCATTACTTTTTGAACATACAAAATCAATGATAAAAACTGTTTATAAAAACATACTATACTTCTACAACATTAGCTCAATTATCACAATTTTGGATATGTTAATGCCCATTATCAGATTGAACAGCAATGAAATAACAATGATGAGTATTAAAATTGTGCATCCAAAATAAGATATATCACTTTTTACTCTTTTGATACTTAAGGTCTTGCACATATTAAATTGTTCATGTAATTTTAAATTAAAAGATTTCTTGTGTAACCTTCATAATATGACCCTCAATCTGATGATGGCTATTCATCATCATCCTCAAGCAGCATAAGCTATGGAGGTCCAACCAGATTGTGCAGTTTAGTTCTTCGAACACATTTGTCTTGAGCTGCATCTGACCACTGTATACAATTCCAATGAGGTCATGTTTGACATTGTCTGCCCACTGCATCCCAGGTCTCCCCCACTTTCTGAGGCCTTTAGGCACACTGTTCATAACCCTATATCCCTACAATTATCCATACAAGCAACATGACCAAACCAACAGTGGCTCTCTCTCTCTCTGCACAATATGCTGCTCAAAGGAGATTGACTCCTTTGCCTAACTTCATTACTTACAAAATTCAACCACCAAATGCCTAATATACTGTGTAAATATCTATAATCAAAGGCATCATTTCCTTTTATCTTGTTTATGAGAGATATTCAAAAAATTCTTGACATGCATCTACACTACAACAACCATTACAGTTACCTCAACAAACTTTTACTCTCCTTTAAAGAACTTCCCTCCAACATCTATGCAAAATTGCATATGTCAACATCAATTCAGAATGCTTGGTGGTATTCCTGTTGGGGAATACTCTGTAACTCTGACTGAACTCATTTTGCAAGGTCTTGTGCCCTTGAAAAAGGCACCCCATCAAGTTCGTCTTTAATTTTTGGAAACAACCAAAAATGGCATGGTGCAAGTTCAGGTGAATAATGCAGGGTGGGGTAGCTGTTTAATTTTTTTCCTGCTCCATATAGGCCATAACTTGTTGGGTTTTGTTTGTGAGCACTGGCATTATTATTATGGAGTACCCTTGACATGCCTATTGTTGGACACTGCTCCTTTCTCCTTAATTATTTTGGGCAAAACAAAGTTGGTGTAGTATTGGTCATTTATAGTCTTTTTTTCAGGTAAGGTGTTTATGGCTACCACTCGTTGGTGAATTGAAAAACATTGTGAACATTCTCTTTCTTCACTTTCTGCAACTAAAACTTATTGATCTCTCTAAGAGTTGTATGGTAATAAACCAATGCCTCATCATCACTTGTGACAATGTCTGTTAACCATTTGGGCCACTAGGTTCAAACATTGCGAGCATCTCCATGTGCAAGTCAACTCAAGCTCTTTTTTTGCTGTTCTGTCAGTTTGTGGGATACCCATTTGGAACTCTAAATGTTAATGAATAAATATTTCCACACTAACATCTAAACTTATTACCTGAAAGGTGATGTGTGGGTTTCCATAATTAGTTAACGAACAGTAACAATGGTTTTCTCATTTACAGCCTCCAGCAGCCATCCCGTGGCCGAGTGGTTAGCACGCTTGGCTACTGATCTAAGGGACCTGGGTTCGAGCCCCGGATTAGGCATGGATGTGTGTGTCATTTTTCTGCTGAGGTCCTGCCATCCTCTCAGATCTTCTACTGTGGCATATAAACTGACAGGCTCCTGTCAGACCTCTGTGGCAAGCAGCTGCTTGAGGGGGTATTTTATTTTATTTTTTTTTTTTATCTTCCTGCCTGAGCGAGGTCTTCGAAGCTCAGCCATCATCCTCTGAATTTGCAATCCATCCCACAATAATGCTATATGAACAGACATGATCCCCATAAACTTGTGATAAATCGGCATTATTTTTTTACATTGTCCCTAAGCTGCATCTTTGTGAAAATGTAAAACTTTCTCTGTCTAGTAGGCTCCATAGCAACAGTGCACAGGTTTTGCAGACCAAACTTTACGCACCCCAGCAAAGAGAGAAATGATACGGACAAGCTTTCAAACAAGTCATAGCTCTTTAACTTCGAAGGACTGAGTGCAAATCTGCAGACACATGAAGAACATTTTGAATGCTCTTCATGTATGCCATACTGCAATTAAATTCAGCTACTATGATACATTTTTAACAGGAAAGATTTCAATCCATTTAGAAAATGGTCAACAAACACAGAGATGTGCTAGGACCAGCTAGTGATGTAGTATAGGGCTCATTATGTCATTACCAACAATTTCCATAGGTTTATTTCATATGCACATATCCCTCAATTTATACACTATTCAGTTTGCATGGTTTCAGTTTTATGTAGTCAAAGAAATGCAACCAGTTTTGATTTACATGATTATAAACTTGGTTTTACATGGTACAGATTGAGATTTTTTTTTACTGTAGGTATATTAATGTACTGTATTAATATATGTAATACAGTAATAATAATGTATTAATACTGTAGGTATATTATGTTATTACATATGTATAATACATATTATGAAGTAGCAGTGATATAATGGCAAGGGAGATTATTCAACTGTCATCCCAAAATAAGAATCAACCACATTGTTTTAATTGATATCATTTATTTTCTAGAATAGATATAATCTTTCACTAAAATTATATTCTTGCCATTGTAATGCAATCTGTCATGCAACATCATAATTAAATAAGTTTGTTTTGAACTTGCAGTGAAATCAGAATTTTTTTTAGACTGAATTTTTCAGATGTTGACTATTTATGTAGCTTAATGCAGCTGATTCATAAGTACATCATCATCCTCAAGCAGCCATGGCTAAAATTGCATGGTCAAGTTGGGCTATGGAGGTCCAACCAGACTGTGCAATTTAGTTCTCCAAGCATATCTGTCCTGAGCTGCATCTGCTGCATCTGGCCCCTTCACACCAATTCTAACAAGGTCCTGTTTGACATTGTCAGCTCACCACATCCTAGGTCTCCCCCTCTTTCTGAGGCCTTTAGGCACACTGTTCATAACCCTATTCGCCAATCTATAATTATCCATATGAGCAACATGGCCAAACCATCGAACTCTCTGCACAATATGCTGCTTAAAGGAGGTTGCAGACTCCTTTGCCTAACCTCATCATTGGTTACAAAGTTGAACCACCTAATGCCCAAGATACTGCATAAGCATCTGGAATCAAAAGCATCTAGTTTCCTGTTATCTTGTTTACAAAGTGTCCAAGTTTCACTACCATAACTAACCCTAGAAAGAACCAAACTATTATACAGTCTAATTTTAGTCTTTAGGTGTATACGCCTATTTCTCCACACTCTCCATAGACTCTTAAAAGTCCCGGCAGCAATCCCTATTCGTCTGTTAATCTCATACCGCACATCACCATTATCTGTTACATAGCTGCTAAGATAATTAAACTGTGACACCTGCTCAAGACTGCAACCATTCAGATTAACTGAATCACAGCCTGCCTGACCAATTTTCATCACTTTAGTTTTCTCTCTGTTTATAACCAAAGCTACTCTACTACCAGTCTCATCAACAGCTCGAATGAAAGAGTTCATCTCATCAACATCATTTGCCAAAAGGGCTAAATCATCAGCATAATCTAAATCAGAAATTTTCGTATCTCCAGTCCATTTAAGGCCAAAATCTTTCCCTTGAAGTGAATTTCGCATAACATAATCAATAACCAAGCTAAAGAGAAAAGGAGACAAAATACACCCTTGTCGAACACCAGATGTAATGCTAAACCAATTGCTACAAGTCTTACCAACTCACACACATGACTCAGTGTTATTATAGAGATCTTTCATTATGTTAACTAACTTATCTGGTATACCATGTGATCTCAAAATCAACCACAAATTATGACGATCAACAGAATCGAAAGTCTTTTTGAAATCTACAGAGCTAGTAACCAAAGGTTTCTGAAACTAAGCATTTCTCAAGAATCTGCCTGAGTGAAAATATCTGATCTACACATCCCCTACCATTTCGAAATCCACATTGCTCATCATGCAATTGACTGTCAACCAGATTCATAATTCTATTAAACACAATCGTGGAAAGAACTTTACCTGGAACAGAGAGTAGGCTGATACCTCTATAGTTATCACAAGAACTGCGATCACCTTTTTTGAAAATAGGGATAACAATAGCTCTGGTAAAATCCTTAAGAACCATGCCTTTATCATAAAAGATATTCAGAATTTCAGTCATCCAAGTTTAAGTTTAGAAATAGCCAAAATAACTTCAGATTGTGTTATAGAGCCAACATTAAAGCCACCAATGCATCTATCATCATTGCAAACAATGGGAGTAGAACTAACCACATTGTTTAGAACATCACGGAAGTGTTCAGCCCAACTAGCCATGGCAGAATCTTCACCTTCTATAACCTTACCTTGTTTATCCTTCAATTCCTGTATACCTGTCCATTTTCTACCACACAAAACATTAACTATCTGGTACAGCTCTCTGCTGTTGTACTGTCTAACTGCTTCCTCAGCTTTGTCAGCCAAGCCATCTAGCCGAAGATTCTTATCAGCAGCTAACTGATCGTTTACACGTTTATTAAGCTCTCTGTAATGCTTTCTATTAGGACTAGTAGGGAATTGATTAAGAACATTCCTGCAGTTCTTTCTTTCTGAAATAAGCTCAAGTGCCTTATCACTCAAATAATTCTGCCACCTTTGCTCCTTTTTTCCTAAAAGAATACTGTTAGTTTCCAAAAATCCTGTTTAAAATGGTCTCATTCTTCCTCAACTTCAGTAGGAAGCAAACCATGACTGTCATAATGACTAAGTAACCTATCGTGGTAAGCTTTAGCTTACCATGATAGGTTACGTAGTCATTATGATAGTATGTCACATTATGATTTCATCATGTAGCTATAACTGGGTCTTTCACATTATGATTGTATTGTGTATTAGTAGTCACATTATGATTTCATCATGTAACTGTAACTTTGTCTTTCAGAGCTTCAGTATTAAAGGTAAATTTTTTAACCCTAGCACAACATTTTTTAAGTTTAAGTTGCAAGACACTTTTAACAAAGTAATGGTAAGGTTCAATTTCAGCTCCCCTATATGCCCTGGTATTTATAACAGAACTAGCCCTTTTGCTGTTAATTAATATATAATCAATCATATTCTTATGCGGCCCATCAGGTGAAACCCATGTGTACTTAGGTATGTCACGGTGTTTGTAATAAGTGTTACTTATTCTGAAACCATTGAGTTTACTTACCTGTAGGAGACGTTGCCCATTGCAGCTACCAATACCCAAAGGGCCTATCACTCCTCCCCAAAGTCAGAGTCAGTGCCAACTTTGGCATTGAAGTTACCTAGAACATCTCCTTTCTTGACAGAATTCAAAATATCCTGAAGTTGTCCATAAAACCTATCCTTCTCATCCTCATCGGCATTCTCAGTGGGGGCATAACAGCAGATAACATTCAAGTCTAAAGTTTGTCTGAAATTTTGCTGTAAGAAACCTTTCATTAATGCACTCATATCCTAGAAGAGCAGAAGAGCGTCACTAGCGTGTCTGCTTCCCTCCGTGAAAAGAGAAATTTAAGATTAAAACATAGGTGATAATCACAGTGTTACCTGCTTCCCTTTTAGCATTGATAAATCAATAAATATTTTGCGGAAAAAATTTTCTGAGATGCAAGTTCGAATCCCGTATGTCAGCGAAAATTTTTTCCATAAAATATTTCTTAACTTAAGATTATTTTTAAGAATCTGACCTTGATCTGTCCATCTGGTCTCTTGCAAGCCAAGAACATCTAAATTGTAACGGTGGAATTCTTGTGTGAGGACATCAAGAGAAAAAGCTCTGTGCAGAGTCTTCACATTCCAACTACCTATGGAGAGAAAATGGTTAGTGGAATGTTTAAAGTAACTATGTTTATTGAGAGAGGGAATGCCAACAATATCAAATAGCCCCCTAATCGAAGATATGGGGCAAAGATCCATTCCCCCACCACTAAAGGCTGAAGCCATCTACATTGGAAGACTTCCTCCAATGTAGAATTTGACGATGCCAGTAGAAGCAAAAGTTCAGGTGCCTGCGATGACCTCTGCTCAGAATTATCCACCAGCTGATAAAACATATCCTGTGAATCTGTTCACTTGGGGCTGTCCACCCACAAACAAACAGAAAACACAGCGGAAGATTTTCCCTCCACAGAAGCCCACCAGTGCAGCAAATTCAGGATCCATAATCAAGCTCAGAGCCTTATATCAGTCCAGTAGGTTTATATGGTCAGCACCAGGACCCTGTGTGGTTGACCACTACACAGCAGGGTAGAAAAAAAAAGAAAAGTAGCCATAGTTGTCCAGATCAGTAGGCCACACTAATCTGGCAGCCCTCCCCTTCTGTTCACTTCCACAAGAGAGTATCTCTTTTGAAAGGTACTAACGGTCTGCACCAAGAGAAGGCAGGGTCGGACATTAGGTGCTAGGCCTGGCCTGTTCTATGCATCATCACAGGGGATTGGTTTATAGCTCTCCTTCCAGTGACTACCTAGCTACTATTGATACTGTTTCATAAATATCATATAAATACTAATTGTACAAAATAATACACTAAGTGGTGGTATGAATGCTTAATTTATAATTTATATTTAGTTAATAAATATCTTTATTCCAAATTTCATCTTCAAATGTGATAGTGTACCATCTACATTAACAACTAATTTCTCATATATTTCTTTGGTGACTAAAAATAATATAAGCTTCTCTGCATTAAGGTAAATAACATACAAAATAATGTTACATTAATGCCTATTATTACTGGTGAACTGAAATTTCAGATATGTACAAATAAAAACTTACAATATGCATTTCATTCATAACAGGTGTTTTTTTTTCTAACCTATCCCCTTTTTTCCCATAAGTTGCTGGTTTCAGTTTGCACTGTTTTGATTTACACAATGATTTTGCAGAACCCATCTACCATGCAAATCAAGGGATGAGTGTAGTACTTTTCATCAATCCAGTTGGTTTCTGCTGCATAAATTTAGTTTTTTGTCAAATATAACAAATTTGCACATTAATTATCAGTTCATGTTTCAAACCTGACATTTCTGCACTTAGAGCTACTCTCTGATACGTTTTTTCAGATGTCCAAATGTGCTGCCAAGGGAAGATCATATACAAATGGATTGCTAACTTCTATAACTGCTATTTTTATTTATTTATTTTTAATCCACTGTCTTTGCTGTTGTATTCTGCTAATGCTGTGTATAGGGGAAAAATTACCTTTAGCCGGATGGGATCTGAATCCATTACATCCTGATGATAACAAACTAGTCAGGTTCTCTGACTGCTGAGCTACTGGTCACTGAACAAGATATCCCCTGTTGTTGTTAACTCTCATACTCTAGTCTGAAGTAGATGTTATGATTGCGATTAAAGTCTCATTTCATTGGAGCTATTTCAGGCTCGTACACAATACCAAGAGCACACCAAGGCGATACAACTGGTATTTTTTTAGTATATTTTTACATCTCTCCATGCAATATGCATGTTGGTATGTGTTAGTAACCCATAGCCATCTTCTTTTGTATTCCAAGCTACCATTAGGTTTATATGAAGCCACTATCTTTGCTATTATATTCTGCTAATACTAGGTATAGGGGGAAAATTGTCTTGAGCTGAGTGGGATGACCAAGACCTCTTGATAACATGTCAGTTGCTCTGACCACTGAACTACCAGCCACTGATTAAGATTTCTGCTGTTGTTAAGTCTGATATCCTACTCTCAAGTAGATGTTATGATTGTAGATGAAGTCTCCATTCATCAGAGCTATTTCAGGCTTGTACACTCCACCAGAAGTGCACCGAGGTGATCCAACTGGTGCTTTTCGAGTATTTTTTTACATCTCTCCATGCAATATGCATGATGGTATATGTTAGTAATAGTCATCCTCAAGACTTTATCTGCAATCTGACATGTTATCAGAAGGTTATGGATTCAGATCGCAATCGGCTCGGGGCATCTATGTCAGTAGCATGCCAGGCTTGTACTCTGCAGTTCCCAGGTTCGAGCCCCAGCTGGGTCAGCATTGAAATTTATCTCCACAAAACTCCCCGCTCTGTCCTCGGTCAGTAGGTAACACCATTGGGACTTTAGACTGTGTCCCTGTGTGTGGGAGAGCCATATCCTGTGCACATTAAAGAATATGCTGGATGGCTTTGATGGGAGGCTGCCATTTATCTCTCAACAGCTGTTCCAGTGGATCCCCTACCCTAACCTCTGAACCTTTGCTGTCCTTGTGACCTGGCCATTTAGCCCATTGTGTGCAAAAAAAAGTGCTGCTCAGAGGTAAAACAACCCAACCCACTGAGCTCAAGATGATTTTTCCCCTTTAACCAGTATTAGCAGAATACAGCACCAAAGATATTGGCTTCAAATAAACCTAATGGTTGCTGCGAATAGAAAAGATGATGATTATGGATTACTAACACATACCAACATGCATAATGCTTGGAGAGATGTAAAAATATGTTTAAAAATACCAGTCAGATTGACATGGTGTGCTTCTGGTGTTCTGTATGAGCCTGAAAAAGCTCTGATGAATGGAGACTTTATCTGTAATCATAACATCTACTTGAAACTAGGGTAATGAGATTAACAACAAGGTAGGAAATCTTGATCAGTGGCAGGTAGCTCAGCCACCAGAGCACCTGATGTGTGTTATCAGGATTCCACCTGGTTCAAGACAGTTTTCCCCTATATACCCAATATTAGTAGAAAACAACATGCTCTAATCAAAATTCACAATGAACATTAGGCTTTAAATAAACCTACTGATCACTGAATACAAATGAAGATATTATTTTTATGTCTTTTTACTATATATAATATCTCTATCTTTTAATGCTATCTTAAATAAGCTAACTTCTTGAACTTAAATATAGTATATCTTGTTTGTTGTGAGAATACATGAGAGGAGAAAAATGGTCACAACCATAATGATTTATATAAAAGCTCTTAAGAGCATATGCCTGCCTCATTTTGAGATGTGTGGAAACACTTCTGATAGGCGTGGGTTTGAATCCCACTCTGGACAACCAATTTTTTTCAACTAATTATTTTAAGAATCTCTCTAATCTTAACATGTTGCTTTTTGTTGCATAAGAAAGGAATAATGTTGAGCTGTATGTAGAAAAGTCTAGACAAGGATTGTGATGGTTAAGTCAAATGAAAAGTGAACAATTAGAAATTTAAAACTAGAAAGATTCAGTCCTCAGAATATATTTTATAAAAGAGAATTTATAATTAAGCCTATTACTGATTCAACTCACCTCTGGTAATATGCACTATATATTTTTACTATTATCACATTTGCAAGCATGAGAGTGTGCTTCCTTTTTCTTTATTATTAGTAAAATAGGCACTTCATCTTTTTCAAAATATGTTGCAGAAATTGATTAATTTTATTGGTTTTGACAGATAATGTGTTCTATATCATTTTTAATAATTACTTTATTCATTTCTAACAATTCCTTTTTTCTATTTCTACATAGAATAAATGAAGTTTTGAAGATGGTGGAGCTAGGTGAGGATGCAAATAGATGTGAAAAAAATCTGAAATGTTTTACGATGGATGAAGCATTTTTAAATGATCTGCTTGAGTGTTCAGTTTGTCTCGAACAACTAGACAGTAGTAGTAAAGTTTTGCCTTGTCAGCACACTTTTTGTAAGCGTTGTCTTCAAGAAATTGTAAATTCACATAAAGAACTACGCTGCCCAGAGTGTCGCATTCTAGTCGAAACAAAAATTGAAGACCTTCCTTGCAATATTCTTTTGGTTCGTTTATTGGAAGGGATTAAGAATAATGTGCGCCCAAAGAGAGTATCTAGTTCTGCTGGAGATGGTGCAGTAAGGGGGCCTGAGTCATCTACTGGACAAATTCGTCAGACACCCCCTCACCCCCAGTTACCACAGCCACCAGGATCTCTACCTTGCATGCTCAGTTCTGGAGACTTAAGAACAGTACCAAAGCAGGTAGCTATGTAATTTCCACATTTTCCTTATTGTAGGAAAAAAAAGAATATTTTAATAATTGAATCTCAAAAGTAATAGTGGTTTCAGATAGAAATCAGAACTTTTAAAATGCTAAATTATATAATGATGAATTAAGTCTACTAAGTGCTTATCCAGGAATTTTTTAGGAAAGTGCTGAACCAAACAATTTTCTTTCAATAGCCTTGAAGAAAAAATCTTGCAATAGCACATGGTTAAGACATTTGTGTTTGCTTTGAAACAGTGTACATAGAAGAAACATAGCTTTTAACCACAAAAGGTAGTTTGCATTGATGAAATCACCGCTATCTAAATGTAGTGTGCCAGATTTTGTTTCGAGGCAATTAACTCTTCCAGGGTCCCATTGATTACACATGTTGATAGAATCTGAAATGTGAAGCAGAAGATGGCTATATCCATTTTTAGTGCAACACGTGAAATTTCAATTCCTGTAAAATGGAAATTACAATGCTATTTTATGAATATTTTATTTAGTGAAAAAATATAGTGAAAAATTTATTGTAATAAAAAATAGCTTAGTCTCTGGATTTAAACCAGTTTTTCAGACTAGACCCTATAAGGGTTAAAAAAAAACTTTCAGCACCCTCCTAAAAAAATCCTGCTTGTGCACCTCATCATACCATATTTTCCAGTCTTAAAGCAGCATATATGACCCCGTATGCCATTTCGATAGTATAGCATGGAATTATTTCTAATTTGCAATTAAAAGGACCTTCTTGCTCAGAAGTTAATTATTAATTTAATACACGATAAAGATGTATTTACACAAAGCGTATCTGTGTACACTATCCGTTACGCTGTTGTATAGTGTAACAGCATAGCTTCTTCTTTATTCAACATGGCATATTTTTATGCATAACAGCATAGCTTCTTCTTTATTCAACATGGATGAACATTCTGGTTATGTTGTGAAGATAACATCAAAATATATGCCATCATCGAAGGACTGGTAATGCATAAGGAAACTACTGTAACAATCATTCAGAACGGACTATAAACTATTAATTAAATATTAATACTATTTAACTATTTAATTTCTAATAGCGAGAATAAGTAATAGAACTCAGGATTCAGGGAAACGTACAATATGCGGAATTATGGATAAAGAGTGGTTCCTGGTCAGTGAACCTGGCTAACAAGCCAGTTTGTGTGTCCTAATTTTTTTGTTATACACTGCTCGACATTGAAATTGCTCAAATCAGAAGGAATGGACGGAATCTTCTAAAACTGATGATGGACAGATGATCAGATGGGTATGACATGATTTTGTTTACAGTTCAGTGCAGCTATATAAATGATCATCATACAGTAAAACGTAAGTCCTCTAGTAGTAACAACAAGTAGCACAGTCCTATTGCCATTGTACCAGCAAAGCAAGTATGGTAAATATTCTCATTTAACTCTATTTCCTCTGGATAATATCAAAGGTGTAACAATATGAGTTATACCTAATATATGTTCTTTATATTGGAAGGAATCTATATCATATATTGACCAATAGGGCTAAATTAATGGCTTAGTGGCCTATCCTTTTGCTGCCTAGATCTACTTTGATAGTGTATACAGATATGCTTTGTGTAAACACAGCTTTATCGTGTATTAAATTATGAATTATTTATTAGAAGTTAATTAAAAGTAACTTGAAATTCTCTGTCATTGAGCAATAAAATTTAAAAGTTTATCCTTCAAACTATTCACATGTTAAAAGTTTTAACTATTTGCATGATATTTTTAATATATCTAATCTTCCATTTGGCGATAAAATGGTGGCTCAGAAAATTAAAAACTAACTGATCACAAATTAACTCATTTCATAGTGCTGATTAGTATTATATCTCATGTTTATTCTTTTGTGTGAAAATTAAAAATAAAGGGTAAGACATGCCCATTTTCTATATCCTGACAGGCTGCAACTCATTTTAGTATCATTTTATTGATTTCATTTTTCCCCAAACTCTTGAACTGCACTTGTGAATAGTTTTATCATTCTTCAATTTTGAGCATTCAGAGATTTAAGGAAGGTGTTATAGCACTCTAAGCACTCCCCTTGAATACTTGCTCGTGTGCCTGGTTAATAGTATTTGATACTATGCTGGGAAAAATATAAATACCCCCTCAAGCAGTTGCTTGCCACAGAGGTCCAACATGAGCCTGTCAGTTTAAAACACTTAATTACTTTTTAATTGTAAATCATTTGATAGTGTAAAATTATCAAATGATATAAAAAGCATGCATAGTTATTATTTCTATTAACTTATCACTGTTTTGAAACAGAAAGAAAATTATTCAAAAGTGTCTGCACCTACCATGAAGTTGTGAGCACTTCAGTAAAAATTGTAATTCATGGCTGTCTTAGAATAAGTAGATTAATATTCCTTAGAACTTAAGACAAATGGAATCACTTATTTATGAGTAAATATCCTAATATTTTGATCCCTGATTGGAATCATCATCTGAGGAGGTTGTAGTTTTGTTGGAACTTTCTTTTGTATTACTGGATGCCAGATTTTGGGTAAAAGCATTCTTCCTTGCACATTGTTCATGGCACCATCTGTTGACTATTAGTAATCCTTCTTCAGCTTTTCTTACGAATGATTTGTTTTCCTTTTTTAATTATTGTTGTTGTATTCCAGCCTATTTTATGATTTGTTTTTTCTATGTGTCTGTCCAGTCCTGTTTTATTGTTTGTTTTTTATTCTAGCTTTGTGTTCTTTTATTCTTGTTTCTAGTGTTCTCCAATATAGGAATTTTTTACATTCACATGTTACTTCATAAATTATTCCATTTTGTCTGTGTATATTTTTTTCTTCTTGTTTGATGTTTGAGGTGTACTTTTTTATTTTCTTGTTCAGGTCTGGTGCCATTCTTATATTGAATTTATTTGTCATTCTTTAGAGTTTCTCAAAAAGACCACTGTAGTAAGGTAGTTTTCTAGTGAAGAACAGTTGAACTTTTGCTTATTTATCTACTATTTGTTTTTTTTATCTCTAGGGTGAAGTTAAGTAGGTAATGTTTTTCAATGAGGTGTTTCTCTAGTTTTTTAATTTGCATTATTTCTTGTTCTTCTTAATGTTTAGTAACTGATTTTCTTTATTGCTTGGTCATTTAGGTTTTTCTTTATATACTTTGGGTGATTATAGTGAAAGCTAGTATTTTTCCTGTATTGGTTGGTTTTTTTATAATTAGTAATTGAGATTTTTTTCTCTGCAATTTTTAGTATGATATCCAGGAAGTTGATGATGTAAGTTATGATGAAGTTTTCCATTGTAAATTTCAAGTCTTTTTCAAATGAGTTAAATTTGTTCAGAAAATCTTCTGGGAGGTTTTAGTAGGTTGTGTTGAAGATAAGATGCAGAGGATGCCATTCATATATCTTTGTAGAATTTTATTCTGGCTGAGATATGAAATTTTTTCCCCAATGATAGAGGTAAAGATTCACCAGATATGGAGCTATTGGTGATTCCATAGCTAACTAGTCCATGATTTTGTTTATAAAACATCTTAATAGGGGAAAAATTGTTATCCAGTATAAATTTTAATAATTCCTAAATTGAATCTACTTCTAAACTGAATATTTTCCCCTCATTTATTTTTTCTTATAATTTTTTCTTTGAGGACATCCTTTAGAATATCTGTATTAAAATTAGTGTACATGGATTCGACATCATAACTTGCAATTTTGAGGTTATCAATTCTTTCTATTGTTTTATAGGAAAGTGTGGGGTGGGTCTATCCACTTTTGCAAATTTTTTAGAATGAATTTTTTTCAATATTCACCAATGGTGTGTTTTGAGTGTCGACTATTGGTCTTAGTGCTTTTTTCTCTTTATGTAGTTTTATTGTTCTGTACAGTTGTGCTGTTCTCATATTTATCTGGTTATAGGGTTTAAAGTCTTAATTTAGTGGGGTTTTTTTTTTATATCTTTTTAGTTTTAAACTAAAATTATTGAGTTTTTTCACTGTGAGCCCCGGGTAAGGCATGGCTGTTTGTGTCGTTTTTCTGCTGAGGGCCTGCCATCCTCACAGACCTTATACTATGGCATATAAACTGACAGGCTACTGTCAGACCTCTGTGGCAAGCAGCTGCTTGAGGGGGTATTTATTTTTTTATTTTCTGTTGGATCTACTTTTATTTCTAATGTGGTTTCTTCAATTACTCCTCCATTTTTTTCTATGTAATCTTTTCTGTACATGATGGCTGTTCTGCTTTTGTCTGCTTTCAAAGTTATTAAGTTATTGTTGTTTTTAAATTTTAATAGGGTCTGGTATTTGTCCTATAAGATATTTTTTGATTTTTTTCTATTGTAATTAAGTTTATATTAAAAAAAATTAACATTTTCATTTCTAAGTTCTTCTTTTATTATGATCATGTTTTTTTTTTTTTTTTTTTTTTTTTTCAAGGTTACGATAAATATTTTCTAAATGGAGGGCTAAGTTTGTGTCATGTGGAGGTTTTTCGTTTAAAGTTCAAATCTTTGTTTAGTGCTATAATCAAATCCCTAGGTAGGGTCTCCTCTGTAAGATTAACAGTATGTTCTACTTTTTCATTTATTTCATTCTTCTTTTTAGTTATTTTGAAAAAAAATTTCCTTTCTTTTTCTAAGATTCGATGATAGGATTTATTTTTATTTTTTACATTATTATTAATCTAATTTGAGGTTATTTTTTGAATTTTCCAATATTGTTTCCAAATCTTTTTCAAGCATTGTTTTTTCATCTAAATTAATTTTTCTTTTTGTATTTTTGATTTATTGCCAATTTCACGATTTTTATTTTTAAGTATATTGCTTTTAAAATCTGTTAATGATAGCTAGATAGTCACTGGAAGGAGAGCTATCCTCTGATGATGCACAGAACCGTCCAGCCTAGCACCTAAAGTCCAACCTACTCCTCATGGTGCATACCGCTAGCACCTTTTGAAAGAGATATTCTCTTCTGGAAGGAAATGGAAGGGGGGAAGTTAGAAACATATACTGTTTATTAAAAAATACCTTCAATATAATAAATAGCTTATAAGTTTATACTAAATAGCAAGTGCACCAAAAGTAGTATTTTTGAAAAAAAAACATATTTATTCATATGAAAAAATTTATTATAGTTAATGCATAGATAACTTCCTTATTTTTCAGGTTCTCCAACCTTGTCCTTGTGCCAAAGCTTTATATCCCTATGAGGCAAAAGTACCAGGGTAATTGATCTTTTTAACATTTTATTTCATAGTAGTCAAGGGCATGTTATGTATAAACGTAACACTTCTCTGCCTATGTAAAAAATTCTGTAACTGATTTTTATAATTATAGTGTTTCATTATGCAATACTAGTACAAGTATAAAATTTCACAGGACATCACTTAGAATATAGTATTTGATGATGCAAAGAACTGGCCAGGTCTAGCACCTAATGTCCGACTTCGCCTTCTCATGGTGCAAGCCGTTAGTACCTTTCAAAGGAGATATTCTCTTTTGGAAGGGAACGGAATGGGAGGGCTGCCGGTTCCATATTGCCTTCTGATCTGATCATCTATGGACACTTTTTTCTTTTTTTTTTCAACCCTGCTGAGAAATGGTGAACTTCACAGAGTCTGGTGCTGGCCATTTATACCTACTAGACCATTATATCAGTTATACCTACTACTTGCTGCATTGGTGGGCCTCTGTTGAGGGAGAATCTACCGCTGTGTTTTCTGTTTGCTTCTGAGTTGCCAGCCGTAAGTGAACAGAGCCATGGGATACCTTATATCAGCTGGTGGATAATCCTCATCAGAGGCCATCTCAGGTACCTGAACCTCACTTAGCTAGTTGGGCATTGTCAATCCTAAACTGGAGTAATGTATCTCAGGCAGGCCATAGGGCTCTTGAAAATGTCCACTTGAAAAGGTGGTGCCTGAAGTTCCTACCAGCATGGGTGATTTCAGCCTTTAGCAGAGGAGAAACAGGTCTTTGCCCCATGCCTGCAATCAGGGGGCTGTTTGATATTGTTGGTCCTACCTATCTCAATAAACCTAGTTTCTTTAAAATCGCTACTAATATTTTCTCTCTGCAGGAACATGAGGACATTATATAGAGATTATTCTCTTGATGTCCTCACACAGGAATTTCAGTATTATAACCTAGATGTTCTAGGCTTGCAAGAGACCAGATGGACAGGTAAAGGTGAGATACATAAAAAATAACTTTTAATTTCTCTTTACAGAGAGGGAGGATGGAAAGCATCACCAAGGCATGGGTCTGCTTCCCAGCAGACATGCCAGTGATGCTCTTCTAGGATATGACTGCATTAATAAAAGTTTTTTAACAGCAAAATTTAAAACAAAAATTAAAGACTTGAATGTCATCTGTTATTATGCCCCCACAGAGGACTCTGATGAGAACAAGAAGGATACATTTTACAGCAGGATATTTTGAATTCTGTGGAAAAAGGATATATTTTTCTTGTGCTAGGTGACTTCAATGTTAAAGTTGGTACTGATTATAACCTTCGGGCAGGAGTTTTAGGTTCTTTTGGCATTGGTAGTTCCACTAGCAATGGAGAACTACAAACAGTGGAACATTTATAAATATACATGGGTTGCACGAATATGATAAATTATATTTTTATTAATAGTAAATGGGCTAGTTTAGGTAGGAATATCAGATCATACAGAAGAGCCGAAATTGGGTCTGACCATTACCTGGTCAAAAGTGTCTTGCAGCTGAAGCTTAAGAAATGTTGTGCTGAGGTTAAAAAAAATAACCTTCAACACTGAAGGTCTGAAAGATCCAGATATAGCCAAAGCATACTATGATAGGATACTTAGTCATTATGACAATCGTAGTTTGCTTACTGCTGAAGTTGAGAAAGAATGGGAACAGTTTACACAGGCTTTTCTTGAAACCAACAGTACTCTTTTGGGTAAAAGGGAACAGAGGAAACAAAATTACTTGAGTGATAAAGCTATGGAACTTATTTCTGAAAGAAGAAAGTGCAGGATTAATGTGAATCAACACCCTATTAGTCCTTACAGAAGGTATTACAATGAGCTTAATAAACATGTAAAAGATCAGTTAACAGCTGATAAGAATCTTTGATATGTAGTTTGGCTGACAAAGCAGAGGAGGCAGTTAGACAGCACAACAACAGGGGGTTGTACCAGATTGTTAATGTTTTATGTGGGAAGAAACGGACAGGTACACAGGGATTGAGGGATAAATATGGCAATGTGGTTGAAGGTGATGATTCTGTGATGGCTAGGTGGGCTGAGCATTTCAGAGATGTTCTAAATAATGTCATTATTTCTACTCCCATTGTTTGTAATGAGGATAGATGCATTACTGGTTTTTATGATAGCCCTATATCACATTCCAAAGTTGCATTGTCTATCTCTAAATTAAAACTGCATAAATCTCCGGGGATGGACAAAATCACCACTGAAATGTTTAGAGCTGGGAACATTTGTGTTGTCACATGGCTGACTGAAATTTTGAATATTTTGTATGATATAGATATTGTTCCTAAGGATTTTACTAGAGCTACCATTGTCCCAATTTTTTAAAAAAGGCAATCGCAGTTCTTGTGATAATTATAGGGGAATTAGTTTACTCTCTCTTCCAGGTAAAGTTCTTTGTATATGGTAGATAGGTAGTCACTGGAAGGAGATCTATGCACCAATCCCCTGTGATGATGCGTAGAACTGGCCAGGCCTAGCACCTAATGTCCGATTCTACCTTCTCATGGTGCAGACCGTTGGTACCTTTCAAAAGAGATACTCTCTTGTGGAAGTGAAAGGAGGGGAGGGCTGCCAGATTAGTGTTGCCTACTGATCTGGACAACTATGGCTACTTTTCCTTTTTTTTTCCTACCCTGCTGAGGAGTGGTCAACCACACAGGGTCCTGGTGCTGACCATATAAACCTACTGGACTGTTGGGCATTAGATGGTTTAACTTTGTAATGAATGATGAGGTTAGGCAAAGGAGTCGGCAACCTCCTTTTAGCAGCATATTGTGTAGAGAGAGACTCCGCTGGTTGGCCATGTTGTCCGTGTGGATAATTATAGATTGGTGAATAGGGTTATGAAGAGTGTGCCTAAGGGCCTCAGAAAGAAGGGGAGACCTAGGATGTGGTAGGCAGACAATGTAAAACAGGACCTTGTTAAAATTTTTGTGCAGTGGCCAGATGCATCAGTTGTAGCTCAGGACAGATATGCTTGGAGAACTAAATTGCCCAGTCTAGTTGGACCTCCATAGCCCGTGGCTGCTTGATGATGACTTAATGGAATTAAGAATTTGGTTGATGAGCAGTGTGGATTCAGAAGTAGTTGATGTATTGATCAAATATTTTCACTTAGGCAGATTCTTGAGAAATGTTCCAGAAACCTGTGGTTACTAGCTTTATAGATTTCAAAAAGGCTTTTGACTCTGTTGATCAACATAATTTGTGATTGGTTGTTAGATCATATGGAATACCTTATAAGTTAGTTAGTGTAATGAAAGCTCTCAATAATAACACTGAGTCGTGTATGAGAATTGGTACTTCTTGCAACAAGTGGCCTTAATGGTCTGGAGATCTGGATCATATCAATATCATTTGTCAAAAGGGTTAAATCATCAGCATAATCTAAATCAGAGATTTTCATGTCTCCAGCCCATTTTAGGCCAAAATCTTTCCCTTGCAGTGAATTTCACATAACATAATCAATAACCAAACTAAAGAGAAAAGGAGACAAAATGCACCCTTATTGACACCAGAAGTAATGCTATACCAATTACTATAAGCCTTACCAACTCTCACACACGACTCAGTGTTATAGAAAGCTTTCATTAGGTTATCTAACTTGTCTGGTATGCCATATGATCTCATAATCAACCACAAATTATGAAGATCAATAGAGTCGAAGCTTTTTTGAAATCAACAAAGCTAGCAATCAAAGGTTTCTGACACTCTAAACATTTCTCTAGAATCTGCCTAAGTGAAAATATCTAATCCATACATCCCCTACCACTTCTGAATCCACATTGCTCATCACGCAATTGACTGTCAACCAGATTCTTAATTCTATTACGCACAATCATGCAAAGAACTTTTCCTGGAACAGAGAGTAAGCTGATACCCCTATAGTTATCACAAGAACTGCGATCACTTTTTTTTTTGAAAATAGGGATAATAATAGCTCTGGTAAAATTCATAGGAACCATACCTTTATCATGAAAGATGTTCAGAATTTCAGTCATCCAAGTGGTAACTGAAACATTTCCAGCTCTAAGCATTTCCGTAGTAATTTCATCTACCCCTGGGGATTTATGAAGTTTAAGTTTATAAATAGCTAAAATAACTTCAGATTGTGTTATTGGGCCAACATTAAAGCCGCCAATGCATCTATCATCATTACAAACAATGGGAGTAGAACTAACCACATTGTATAGAACATCACTGAAATGCGCAGCCCACCTATCCATGACAGCATCCTCACCTTCTATAACCTTCCCTAGTTTATCCTTCAATCCCTGTATACCTGTCCGTTTTCTACCAACAAAACATTAACTATCTGGTACAGCTCTCTGCTGTTGTGCTGTCTAACTGCTTCCTTGGCTTTGTCAGCCAAGCCATGAAGCCAAAGATTCTTATCAGTCATAAGTAATTCTTTACACATTTGTTAAGCTTTTTGTAATGCTTTTTATTAGGACTAGTGGAGTATTAATTAAGAACATTTCTGTAGCATTTTCTGTCTGCATTTCTGTAGTTCTTCCTCTCCAAAATATGCTCAAATGTCTTATCATTCAAATAATTTTGCCTCCTCTGCTCCTTTTTTCCTGAAAGAGTACTATTAGTTTCAAGAAGAGCATGTTTAACTCCTTTCCTTTCAGGTACAGTCCAAAAAACTTTTACTTCCAGAGATACAGCTATTTTTTTTACTCTGATCAGTCGAAAAAAATATTAGTTTTAGAACTTTTTTTGCCAAATAACCAATGAAGGAAATTATGGTATGTTATATGCCAATTAATCAGCATTTAATTCTGGATTTTCTGAAAATATAATATTTTTTCAAAAATGAGAACTAGTTTTATTTTAATAGAGCATTTTTATGGAGTCATGTATTAAAAAAATGCATCTGGCAACATAAATAAAAATTGATTAAAAAGAAAACTACAAAATAGAAATTATTACAATGTACATGAATAGAAAGTCTATTTCTGAATAACAAAAAAAAATTTCATATTTTCTTGAAGGAAGAAAATTCTTCCCTTTTTGTAATTTTTTTCTCAGTATCAAACTTTGAGAAAATTCCAAGCTAATGGTTCTGAGTTAGACAAACAAGTCAGCTTTAATTTTTTTTTTTAAATAACCAATCAACAGAAAAGGTTATGTTGTATACCAAATTAAACAGAATTATGCATTTAATGAAAATAAGTGCTATACAATTAAGGCTTGATTTTCTAAAACCTAATGAATGAAAATAGTTTAATTATATAGTAATCGAAAAGAAATTTCTTCCTGAATAACATAATATTCAACCTGAAATATGATTTTTATTTGTTTTAATGAATCTTTTCAGTATTGTATATTTTAAACACAGCCAGTGTTATACAAAGTGACTATGACTTCTCACATTCACGGGGTTTTCTGAACTGGTTATGAAATAGAAAAAAACTTCCCTGGCTGCTTTTCATGTAAACATTATGGATTTTTCATTTGGGTGTTGAAGTTTGGTGATCTTGGCTAAGTGCAGAAAGGCTCTGTTTATCAGCAAATCTACTCTACTACCAGTCTCATGAACAACTCGAATGAAAGAGTTCCATCTCATCAGTTCATTTGTCAAAAGGACTAAATCATCAGCATAACCTAAATCAGAAATTTTCAGATCTCCAGACCATTTAAGGCCAAAATCTTTCCCTTGTAATGAATTTCATATAACATAATTAGTAATTTTTGCACCAAAGCAAAAAGAAAAATTTTATATCGTCTTTATATTGTGGATGCTTTTAATATCATTAACTTTAACATCATAACTTTATACTAGGGGATGCTTTTAACATCATTCAATATAAATGTAAAACTCGTGTTTTTTTTTTTAATGTAATTTTTCTGAATGGAGGGGGGGTGAGTTAAACATTCACTGTGAATTTAGTGTGAGTGGGGGATAAAAAAAAACCTTCCCAAAATGTCCTCTTACATTAGGACTGATTTCCCATCAAGAAAGTCCATTTTGCTTCCATTATCCAAGACTTCATTCTTTTTCAGAAAATAGTACAAGCTCAAAGTTTTGCTTTTTTGTTTTTAGTGAAAACAAGAAATAATAATAAAAAATGTATATAACCTAATGAGATGTTATATAAAATATCCGTAACAATATTTAAGCTGGTCATCCGATGTAGCATAACTCAGAAAGATCAGCCAATGGAAAAATCGATAATTTACAGAAATAAAGTAGTTCTGCAGAAATGAAAACTGAGGTTTAATTGTAAAAACAGGAAATAAAATATTAACATTATACAGGGAGTTTATAATATAATTTGTTGGGAGGAAGATTTTAACTTAAATCAGCTTGTAAAGTACTTGCCGTCTGAAGGAAGTCCTTTTTGCTTCCATATCCATTACCTCATTCATTTTCAGGAAATGATACAAAATCAAAGTTTTTTACAAGAAAAGAAAGAAATATTAACATATAACCTAATGTGATATCAAATAATATTCTCAATGACTTGTAAAGCTGTCCATCCAATGTAACATAATCCTAAAAGATCAACAGATCAGCTGATGAAAAAAATCTATAATTTGCAGAAATAAAATAAATCTGCAGAAGTGAAAACAAAGGTTAATACTGAATTTATAGATGTATGGTCACATTATCCTATAACCAAGAAGTACTATTTCTATAAACATTCACTATAGGATCACTTTACTGCATGTGTGTACAATAGCAAGGTTACTGCACTCAACTGTACCTGCTATGTGACCTACTTTAGACTGCAGGGAACTTTGGAGCTTCAACATGGCTTGTTTTCTCAGAAAGCTTTTGTTAGTTGCAGTTTGATCTGAAAGGCAGGAAAAACACATGGAATGCTGGGATAAATAAAAAAAGTAATTTTACTAATAATGAAATAAGTTTGTGACAGAAAGGAGTGTAAAACAGAAAAAAATGGTGGTACGTACTTTGCCATTACTTCCAAAATCTTCTGTTTTTAAAAATAGCAGTTTCTTTTTTGTTAATTTATAGATTTTCAAAACTTTAAGGAAAATTTTGTTGATAATAGTTCAAATCAAACTTGTAAGTTTAAATCAGGTGATTACTTCAACATAGAGTAACATTAACAAACAAATCGACAATACTGTATGGTGCTTCTAAGAAATGGCAACCAGATCACTTTAACAAATTATTTATATTGTAGTTTAATAAAATATGCATCAGATGAAAAAAAGAAATATTATTTTTCAAACTTAAATTGTGTTTTTTTAAAAGATATGCCTAAGAAAATTTTCAAATGGCAGTTTTTATTTTAAAATCAAAGTTTTGTGTGTTGTACAAAATACATCTATGGGCTCTTTGACCTCTCATTTTGGATTCTTTGAACGTATGTGTTCGATGATGACCTGGGAAGGGTTAAAACAGTCTCTTCTTCCCCAACTTCAGTAGTAAGCAAACCATGACTGTCAGAATGACTGAGTAACCTATCCTGGTAAGCTTTAGCTATAACTGGATCTTAGCTTCAGAATTGAAGGTAAATTTTTTACCTTAACACATCACTTCTTAAGTTTAAGTTCCAAAACACTTTTAACAAGGTAATGGTCAGATCCAATTTCAGCACCCCATATGACCTGGTATTCCTAACAGAACCAGTCCATTTGTTGTTATTATATAATCAATCTCGTCTGGTGAAACACGTGTACTTATGTATGTCATGATATTTATAATAAGTGTTAGTTATTCACAAATTCTCAAACCATTTAGTTTATTTACCTGTAGGAGAGGTTGCCCATTGCAACTACCAATACCAAAAGGGCCCATCACCCCTCCCCAAATGTCGGATTCAGTACCAACTTTGGCATTGAAGTCACCTAGAACAAGGGTAATATTCCTTCCTTGACAGAATTCAAAATATCCTGTAGTTGCTCGTAAAACATGTATTTATCATTGTCATAAGCGTCTTCTGTGGGGGTATAATATCAGTGACAGTCAAGTCTTTAATGCTTGTCTGAAATTTAACTGTAAGAAACCTTTCATTAATCCATTCATATCCTAGAATAGCATCACTCTTCTACTAGACTAGTGTGCCTGCTAAGAAGCAAACCTATGCCTTGGAGATTCTTCTAATTTTTCCCTACTTGAAAACAGAAATTAAGATTATTTCTAAAAATCTGAACTTTATTTGTCCATCTGGTCTCTTGCAAGCCAAGTATATCTAAATTATAATGAGGAAATTCTTTGTCTGAAGACATCAAGAGATATTCTCTATTCACATTCCAACAACCTGTGGAGAGAAAATGGTTAGTGGGATATTTAAAGAAGCTGTGTTTATTGAGAGAGGGAATGCCAAAAATATCAAACAGCCCCCTAATCGCAGGTTTGGGGCAAAGACCCATTCCCCCACTACTGAAGGCTGAAGCCATCCACATTGAAGACTTCCTCCAATATAGGATTTGATGATGCCCATAGAAGCAAGAATTCAGGTGCCTGTGATGACCTCTGCTCATAATTATCCACTGGCTGATAAAGCATATCCTGTTAATCTACTCACTTGGGGCTGTCAACCCAAAAATAAATGAAAAAACACAGTGGCAACCCTCCACAGGAGCTCATCAGTGCAGCAAATTCAGGATCCATAATCAAGCTCATCTTTATTCCATTCCGGTTAATGTATATGGTCAGCACCAGGACCATGTATGGTTTTGACCACTCCTCAGCATAGTAGAAAAAAAAGAAAAGTAGGCAAAGTTGTCCAGATTTTTAGGCCACACTGATCTGGCAGCCCACCACTTCAGTTCACTTCCACAAGAGAGTCTCTCTTTTGAAAAGTACTAATGGTCTGCACTATGAGAAGGTGGGATTGGACATATAGTGTTAGGTCTGGCTGGTTCTGTGCATTATCACCAGATATTGGTGCCTAGCTCTTTCCAGTGACTTTCTAGCTACCATTTACAGATCTAGACTGTTTTATTTTAATATGACATTTTTAGTCACTTATTAAAAAAAATGCCCCTGGCAATGCAAGTAAAATATTATTTTAAAATACAAATTAATAGACAGAAATGATTATAATGCACATAAATAGAAAGGCTATTTATCTCTGAATGGCAAAGAAAAATATTTACTTGAAGCAAGAATGAAAATCTGGGTACTTACGTATTAACGCCACCGCACCTACAGATTTGGCGGGTTTTAAGTGCCGCCAATCTACACCTAAAATTTTTGCGACAAATCAAACACTTTCAAAATTCAAAACACTTTATTTAAAAACAAAGTAGTCAATCGGTTTTCGGTGGAAAATGGGTCGATATAGAGTTTAACATAGATTCAAAACAGTCTCTATTTTCTTTCACCTGATGCTGTCGCCATATGAACTGATGCTGTCGCCATATGAACTCTGATAAATAAGATTCCAAATGATGTCTCGCTGTCCCCCTATGTCTCTTGTTCCTCCATTTAGCATTGCCCCACATTCTCTCAACTGTTTGTGTATGAACTCCTGTATCAGGATCAATAAAATTGTATTTATGATTAACTTTAGCATGTAGGAATCCTTCTATTTCTATTCTATTTGTTTGGTAACCTTTCCAACTGTCAGAATAAATTGTGCTACCATCTGCAATGTTTTCAATAATTTTATCAAGAAGGGTAGAGCCAGTTCTATTAGGAACAGTGACAACAAACGCATCTTTTGTTTCTCTACATATACCACCAAACACCCACTGTTCGGGTAATACTCGACCACAATTATTTTTACGTTTAGTAAACAAACTTTCATCAATTTCCACAATGCAATGTGGTCCACCTACCTTCTTCTTTGGTTTATTCTCCATATCCAAGACACATAATTCACGCATGTAATTGTTCCAATCTATAACAGTTTTATCCAATAAATCAAGTTGCTTTTCACAAAATTTAATCGACGTCAACTCCTCGCACCAGCAGTATATGAATCTCAAAGCTGAACAAAATGGAATTCTGCTTCCCTCAAACCAGTTGTCTTTTCTAAGTCCCACTTGCTGATCACACTGTCTTAAATTACATTTCCAAAACTTACGTTTACCAAAATAAAGTTTCATGTCATGGGAATTGGTACATTTTCGTTTTTTTGGTAAAATATTTCGCTCCTGAAAAAATAAAATTGCATCTTGTTCTGTTTTTGGCAAATCCCAAATACGCATTTTCGTAGCACTAAAAAATGGCGTCAAAAATCAGCAAACAACAAGGCAACAAGGAATCCAAAAGATAACTGTGTGCGCGTGCGAACAACAAGATTGCTCTTTATTGGCGCATAACCGCAACTTCTGCTGCGGTGGCGTTAATACATAAGTACCAAAATCTGTGCTGAATCATACCAACAAGTCATTTTTAGAATTAAAACAAAGTAACCAGTCAAACAAAATACACCGAAGAGCCAAAACATTGTGACCAGTGCATCTTTATGAAAATCAAAGCAACTGCAGGTAAATGATGACCCGTGTTAAGGTATGAATAAATAATTCTCAATAAATAATAATCATGGAATTAAATTATTACTGTGTTAAGGTAATGAAATGGTATAAATAACACATAATACTGAGCTCTATTAATCAGTGTTATTCTTGTTCAGATGGGAAAGGCAGCGAATTTAAGGGAGTTTGACAAAGGCCAAATTGTAATGGTCAGATGACTGGGTCAGAGCATTTCTGAGATGGCAAGGCTTGTGGAGTACTCATGGTCAGTCGTAATTAATACCTTTAAAAAGTGGTCTGAGGAGGAAAAAACCACGAATCTCTGCAGGGTGTCAGCCGTCCACGGCTCATTGATGCTAGAGGTGAGCGAAGGCTATCCCATATGGTTCGAGCCAACAGAAGGGTTACTGTGGCACAACTCGCCTGTAATTTGAATGCTAGTGACAGGAGTAATATGGCACAACATACAGTTCATCGAATCCTGCTGAAAATGGGCTGTGTAGCCGCAGGCCACTCCAAGTCCCCATGCTAATCTCGGTTCACTGTTGAAAGCACCTACAATGGGCAAGCAATCGTCAAAACTGAACCTTGAATGATTGGAAGAAGGTCGTCTGGTCTGATGAATCTCGTTTCCTGTTGCACCATGTGAACGGCCAGGTACATGTGCATCATTTACCTGGGGAAGTGTTGGCACCAGGATGCACCATGGGATGAAAACCAGCTGGTGCAGCAAGTGTAATGCTTTGCACAATGTTCTGCTGGGAAACCCTGGGTCCAGTCATTCATGTGCAGAAAACTCTGATGTCTACCACCTACCTAAACATCATTGCAGACCAGGTACATCCTTTCATTGCAATGGTATATCCCTCTAGTAGTGCCTTCTTTCAGCAGGATAATGTGCCATGTCACACTGCCCAGATTATTCGAGAATGGTTCACGGAATATGAGGAAGACTTCCAGGTATTTGCCCTGGCCACCAAATTTCCCAGACATCAATCCATCTGTGGTTTGTGTTGGAACAGCATATCTGATCTGTGGTGGCTCAACCACATAACTTACAAGAGTTAAAGGATCTGCTGGTAACGTATTGGTACCAGATACCACAACATATCTGTAGAAATCTTGTAGCATTCATACCTCACCGGGTAAGAGCTGTTTTGGTGGCACATGGAGAACCAACATCATATTAGGCAGATGGTCATAATGTTTTGGCTCTTCGGTGTAGGTCATGTTATATATACCAAGTTAAAAGAATTTGATTCTGAATTTTATGAAAGCAAAAAAATTAACATATTTACAAAAATATTAATTTTATTGCAACTCTTATACAGTGATAGAGTGAAAAAGGAGATTGGGCTATGCAATTAGGGCTTAATTTTGGAAAACTTAATGAATTAAGACAGTTAAATTGCATATGTTGTGCTAAAGTTAAGAAAATTGCCTTTAACTAACATTCAAGCTCTGAAAGATCCAGATAGGCTGCCTTGTCATTATGACAATTGTGACTTGCTTACTACCAAAGTTGAGAAAGATTGTAATCAGTTTAAACAGGCTTTACTTGAAAGTACTATTACTGTTTTGGGTAACAAGGAAGAGAGGATACAAAGGTTTTTGAGCGATAAGGCTATAGAGGGTATTTCTGAAACAAGGAATTGTGGAATAATTTGAATCAACACCCTACCAGTCCTAACAAATGGTATTAGAAAGAGCTTAATAAACATGTAACTGAATAGCAAAAAAAAATTGCCTTTTTGGTTTTAAGTAAATATTTTTTTTATTTTGTAATTTTTTTCTCGGAACCATACTTTGAGAAAATTCCAGGCTTTTAGCCAACTGTTCTGAGTCGGATAATCAAGTCAACTTTAGATTTGAAAAAAAAAACAAACCAAGGTCATGTTATATACCATATTAAACAGAATTTAATTACGAATTTTATGAAAATAAATAATATAAAGAAATTTGCAAGTATATTGATTTTAATGAGCCTTTTTCAATGTGATATGGTGGGAAAAAGATCGCACTATACAATAAGTCTTCATTTTGGAAAACCTGCTGAATAAAAATAGTTAAATTATATATTTATCGAAAGGAAATTTCCTCCCGAATAATATATTCAACCTGAAATATGATTTTCATTTCTTTTGATGATTCTTTTCAGTATCGTATATTTTAAACATGGCCAGTGTTATATAATGTGACTTAGCCTTCTCACATTCACCAGATTTTCTAAACTGGTAATGAAATAGAAAAAGAAACTTCCTTGACTGCTTTTTTTACTAAACATTATGAATTTTTTCTTTTTGAGTGTTGAAGTTTGGCAATCTTGGCTAAGTACAGAAAGGTTTTGTGCACCAAGGACCAGCCTTTCCCGAAATTGCCCTCCCAAATGATGGCAGATTTCCATAGCTAGGAAATCTATTTTGCTTCCATATCCAAGACATTCAGTTTCAGAAAATGGTACAAGCTCAAACTTTTTTATTAAAAAACAAGAAATAATAAAGGAAAAATTACATATAACCTAATGGGATGTTAAATAAAATATCCACAACAACTTTTAAGCTGGCCTCTGATCTAGCATAACTCGGAAAGATCGATAAATCAGCCGATTGAAGATCGCTAACTAATGGAAGTAAATATCAAGAAATGAATTTGCTTTCATATCCAAGACCTCATTTATTTTCAAAAAATAATACTGTATCGAAGTTTTACTGGAAAAGTAATAAATAATAAAATAAAAATTAACATATAGCCTAATGCAATGTTAAAATATCCACAGCAACGATATAACAAAACTATGAAATAAAATAAAAATTAACATATAGCCTAATGCAATGTTAAAATATCCACAGCAACGATATAACAAAACTATGAAAAAAAAATAAAACCAATACTTATCGATCAGCCAAAGATCACTAATTTCCGAAAATAAATCTACTGAAATTAAAACTAACTAAGGTTTACATATAAAAAAAATACTAACTTTACAAAGGGTATCTAATATGCTGCACCAAAACTGTGAACAATGTGGGAGCCACTCATATAACATGGAACGGAGATAGTATGTGTCAGCCATCTTCGTCTTGTTTGACTCAGTGAAGCATAACTAATTAAATGCAGGTGCAACCAGAATTTCTAAGAAGGATCTGTTTACTTGCAGTTTTGATTTGAAGGATTCTGGGAAAAATGATAAAAAATAACTTGGGAATACTGAAATAGGTTTATGACAGAAAAGAGTGTGAAACAGAAAAAATAAATTGTGGTACGTATTTTGTAATTACTTCCAAAATCTATCATTTTTAAAAATAGCAGTTTTTTTTTTTTTGTTAATTTTTAGGAGATTTTCGAAAATTTAAAGAAAAATTTGTTGATAATAGTTCAAGTCAAACTTGTGAGCTTAAATTAGAAGGTTGATTCAGCAAATAGGAACGTTAACAAGCAAATCGACAATACGTTTGGTGCTTCTAAGAAATGGCAGTCAGATGGCTTTATAAAATTATTTATATTGTAGTTTAATAAAACATGCATCAAATTAAAAAACAAAATATTATTTTTGAAGCCTGAATTATATATTTTTATAAGACAACGGCAATTTTTATTTTTAAAAAATCAATGTTTTTTTGTTGTACTAAAAACATATGTATATGTCCTTGGCCTCTCAATTCAGATTCTTCAAACATATACAGACAACGTGGACACTGGAAGGGTTAATGATGATAGATGCATTGTTGGCCTTAATTTTGGCCCTATATGATAGTGTGAAGTTAATTTGACTAATTCTGCACTTAACCTACATAAATCCTCTGGTGTAGATGAAATTAGTACTGAAATGCTTAGAGCCTGGAATATTTCAATTATCTTATAGCTTATTGGAATTTTGAATATCTTTTATGCTAAAGGCATTGTTTCTAAGAATATTACCAGAGCTATTATTATTCCTATTTTTTTTTTAAAGTGATCACAGTTCTTGTAATAGCTATAGGGGTATCAGCCTACTTTCTATTCCAGGTAAAGTTCTTTGCACTGTTGTGCTTAATAGAATTAAGAATTTAGTTGATGGACAGCTATTGGAGGAACAGTGTGGAATCAGAAGTGATATGGGATGTATTGATGAAATATTTTCTCTTTGGCAGATCGTTGAGAAATATTTAGAGCTCCGGAAAACAGGTTAGTAGCTTTATAGCTTTTGAAAAAACTTTTGACTCTGTTGATTGTCATGATTTGTGGTTGATTCTTAGATCATATGGCATATCTGTCGAGTTGGTTAGGTTAATGAAAGCTCTTTACAATAACATGAATTCTGTGTGAGAGTTGGTAAAGTTTGTACTGATTGGTTTGGCATTGCTAGTGGAGATAGGCAAGATTGCATTTTGTCAGCTTTTCTCTTTAGTTTGGTTATTGGATTGTTTTATGTAGAATTCTGTACAAAGGGATTTTTTTTTATTTGAAATTGTCTAAGGATTCGAAAATTTTTGATTTAGATTATGTGAATGATTTAATCCTGTTGGCTAATGATATTGATGAGATGAACTCTTTCATTAGGACTGTTATGAAACTTGTAATAGAGTAGGTTTGGTGATAAGCAGACAGAAAACTAAAAGGAGGAAAATTTTTCTAGCAGATGGTGCTTTAGTTTTTTGGAATGGTTGCACCCTTGAGCTGATGTCTCAGCTTAATTATCTTGTGAGCTATGTTACAGGTACTTGTGATATGCAACATAAAATATACATGAGAATAGGAATTTCTGTGGGGATTTTTAAAAATCTGTTGAGTGTGGAAAAATAGGCATATTTTACTGAAGACTAAAATTAGATTGTATAATGTGATGCCCCCTCATTCACTTTTACTTTACCTTAACCAATTTTGCTTAATTTACGTTATTTTATCATTTTGGGGATTTTTATTTCCTTTTTGGCATCACAGTGCTCGTTTCCAAGAGTTAGGAGTTGCACATGCGCAACTCCGAACTTTCGATTGTCACCCGCTAAAGCACGTGCACAGGACACGCCCACTCTTGCGTCATAGCTTGCGCCACTCGTCAATTTATGCAAATGTCTTTCCCGGCTTGCAACATGACGTGCTTGCTTTGTACCTCTTGTTATAACCTGGTGACATGTCACAGTAGCACAGAAGAGAGTAGTAGAGCACAGCACAGTTTAGAGATCAGTTTTAGTTTGGAGTTTGTAGTAAGAAATGATGTAGTTTCTTCTTTATTGAAGTTTTTGTGAGTGCTTTTTGGAAATAAATTTTTTGTTATTTAAACCTTTTGAATCTTTACTAATTTTTTTTCTCTTGGGCAACGTTAGTTTGTTTTGATTAGCATTAACGTAAAATTTTGACAATCATTTAATATTTTTGAATTTTTACTCATTAATGCGGATCGGGGGTGGCTCAGTCGGTAGCATGCCAGGCTCGTAATCTGTAGTTCCCAGGTTCGAGTCCCAGCTGGATCAGCGTTGAGATTTATCTCTGCAAAATTCCCCGCCCTATCCATGGTAAGTAGGGGACACCGATGGGCTTGGAAAGGCCGCCGTCCGTCGGATGGGACGTTAAGCCATGGCCCCATGTGCGGGAGAGACATACCTCTGTCTCCCAACAGCTGTTCCAGTGGGTCCCCTCCCCCAACCTTCTCTGAGCCTTCGGGGTCCATGTGACCTGGCCATTTAGCCCATGGTGTGCAAAAAAGTGTCGTTCAGAGGTAAAACAACCCAACTCATTAACGCTCGCTGGTATTTCAAACCCTAATTGAACTTTATTTTTGGCAACTTGTCAATTATGGCCTGGTACCTGACTCAGCTATCCAGAGCATAAAAATAATTGGATCAGACAAAGGGTCCAAACTTTAAAGTATTTAATTTCTTTGGAACATTACAATAATAGTTTGGTTCTTTCTAGGGCTAGTTATGATAGTGAAATTTAGACCCTTTGTAAGCAAGATAACAGGAAACTTTATGCCTTTGATTTTAGATTCTTACACAATATCTTGAACAATAGGTAGCTTCACTTTGTAAGTAATTATGAAGTTAGGCAAAAGAGTAGGCAACCTCCTTTGAGCAGCTTATTTTGCAAAGATAGACTTCATTGGTTTGCCCATGTTTCCTGTATGCATAACTTTAGATTGGGGAATAGAGTTATGAACAGCATTTCTATAATGGCCTCAAGAAAAGGGAGAAATCTAGGATATGATGTGCAGACAGTGTCAAACAAGACCTTGCTAGAATTGGCTTACAGTGGTCAAATGCAGTAGCTCAGGATAGGTGTGTTTGGAGAGTAGAATTACATAGTCTGGCTGGACCTCCAAAGCCCATGGCTGCATGATGATTTTATATGTATATATTAGTTATAATTAAATACTAATAGCACAGCACTAACTGTGCTGATTACAGTATAGAAAATGAAGCTTCTAATAAAATTAGGAGTATTATGTAATGTGGTGGAGAAGTTAGTCCAAGCTTAAGTGGCGGGATTTAAAATGAATCAGGAAATTACATAATTTATGAATTATCTCGAAGAGAATGGGAGCAAAATGAAAAAAAAATGGCTCTGATCAAAGGGATCTGGGTTTGAACCCCTGGGTAAGTCATTGATGTTTGTGTTGTCTTTCTGCTAAGGTCTCACCTTCCTCACAGATTTTCTAACATGGCATATAAACTGACATTTTCCTGTCAGAACTCTATAGCAAGCAGCTGCTTGAAGGGGTATTATTATTATTATTATAGAAGCCAATCGGTGCAATATTTTTGAATACTGATAAAGTATGTAATTACATACACCAAAATAACCCTACCTGGTCTAGTGCTTAGTGTGCCTTACTGCTAAGACCAGTGGGGCATATCCTTGTTTAAGTGTTTGCATGTTGTATGTGAGACCAGGACTAGACTAATGTAGCTTCTAGGTTATCTCTGTGCCTTGTGTAGGAAAGTACCTTTTTTCTTTAAAAAAAAATAAAGGGTTAAAAACAAGTTCGTTATTTTTTCAATCTATAAAAAAATTTACTGACTGTAGTCAAGTGTCATTTGATATTAGAAATTGATTCATATCTTTTTGAGATACTTTCACAGTAATTAATATGACTGTAATATGAATTTGCACAATTATAAGACTAATGAATGATTTTGTGATTTTAGTGTAGATCATTTGTTGATCCCCAACCTGTAAGGAAGGATTTGGAAACTTCTTATGACTTGAAAAGTTACAAATATGCAGAGCCTTACTTATTGTTAAATGCTTTTGTGTCTTTTGTGTTAAATGCTTTTGTCCTTACTTTTTGTTTAAAACTTTTTCTGTAGTGTTTTAGTATTTCATGTGCTTAGTCATTGTGTAATTTCCTTAGATAGAAAATTTGATGTTAACAGGATATATCATTAATCCCTTAAGGATTGAGTTTTTCAGTTAATAAATTTCTCATTGTTTCTTCAGTTGGAAAGTATAAAATCACTCTTAAATTCAGTTTCAGTTTTAGAGGAAAACTGTCTGACATGGGATAGAAACCCACATTATCAGGAGGTAATGGGTTCTCTTATCCAGCTCAAATTTTTTTCTTTAAAACTGATGCTGATGACTTCATACCTTGCAACTCAGTTTTTTTAAACTATGACTGTTACAAAACTACAGATGTATTCATAGAGCTAAAAACATTTAGGAAAATATACTTTGTATTTTAACATACATATACTTTGTACAGTTAATGTGCATATACTTTGAGTTTAGTTCTCCAAAGGCAAATAAACAGTAGAAACTTTTTAATTATTGTCATAATATGAGTAATTTGTACTTAATGGTTACTGATATTTTCACAAGTCATTGTAGGGTGAAAATTTATTTTAAATTATTTCAGAGATCTGACATTCAAGAAAGGTGATGTAATAATGCTTCGTAAACGAATAGATCAAAACTGGTTTTATGGTGAGCTTGGTGGCAAGTCAGGGTTTGTACCTGCTAGCTTTGTACAGGTGGTTGTACCAATTCCTACACATGTACCGCAATGCAAGGCTCTCTATGACTTCCAAATAAGCAATAGTGAAGAAAAAGATTGCCTCACATTTGCAAAGGTAAGAGTTTACTTTTTGTCTATTTAGATATGCTAAAAATATGCACACACTGGCCACTGAATTAGAAACCATTTTGCAGATGTATGTAAATATCACTTGCGCAGCGTATATGCAAAATAAGTGGTCATGCATCACCATGTGATCTAGGCAACTATTTAAGACTGCTGCTCATCAGTAGTGTTCACCACAATGGGAAAAATGAAGAATCTTTCGGGAGTTCGATAAAGGGCTTATTGTGGTCGCCTATCTGGCTGGAGCGACGATTTTCAAAACAGCAGAGCAGACTGGTTTCTCAAAAGGTGAGATATCTTGAGTTTTTAATCAGTGGAAAAGTAACCCGCATTGCTTGTCAAAGAGGCAAGTGTGTCACGACGACAATCTGTCAGGAATGAGATCACTGTCATCTGAGAAAGCTTGTGCAGAGAAACAGGACTTTCTGTGTGCAGCAATTGATTGAAGCATTCAATGAAGGCTGTTCCTGCCCTATATCTCAGTGAGCTATGCACAGGGAATTGAAGAGGATCTGTATTAACAGTTGCATGACTATATGGAAACCGCTGATTTCTGTGAAGAACTGGAAAGTTCATCTACTGTGGTGTCAGGAACATGTGACTGGATACTGGAAGACTAGAAAAAAGTCATGGTCTGATGAGTTGCAGTACATCTTGTTCTGTGCCAATAGTAGGCAGAGAGTTTTTCAGAAGCCACATGAAGCAATGGACCCAGTTTGCCTTGTAAACACAGCTCAAGGTTCTGGAAGCAGTGTTATGGTGTGGGACACATTCTGTTGGTATGGAACCATTCCCCTGATATTGCTGAAAGGTCGAGTGTCCTCCAAGGATTCTCTGAATATTGTTGCCAATCAAGTCCATCCTTCAATGTTGACTTATTATCCAGCAGCTGACGGTTGTTTCATGAATGACAATGCTACTGTCCATTGTGCAAGATGTGTTCAGTAGTGGTTCAGCGAGCATGAGAGCGACTTTCACTATCTTCCCTGGCCACCGCAAAGCCTGTATCTGAATCCCATTGAGAATATATGGGGCATATTAGAAAAAACAGATCCAGGAGCAAAGTCCTCTTCTGTCAAATCTGAACCAGTTAAAGGACAATCTGGTGAATGTCTTGTATGCTGGAGATCTAAAGGCACTCCAACACCTTGTGGAATCTTTGCCAAACTGCATATGTGCTGTAATTCAGGCTAAAGGAGATCCAACTCGGTATTGAATAAAGGTTTCAAATTCAGTGGCTGGTGTGTGTACATTGCTTATCTTGGATGTGTCGATTTCAGTAAATCCATAAGCAGCCATGGGCTATGGAGTTCTAACCAGTGTTTCTACTGTGCAGTGTAGTTCTCAATCCCCAGAAGATTTAAGTTGAATGAGCACCCTTCTGATATTAACAGATGGTATTATAAAGAGTTTAATAATCATGCAAATGATCAGTTGAAGGCTGATAACAATCTTTGGCAATCTTTGGCAATCTTTTGGCTTAATGGCTTCGCCAATAAAGCAGATAAAGCTGTTACAGCTCACAACAGCAGAGAATTGTATCAAAGAGTTAGTATTTTGCATAGGATAAGCCAGAATGATGCCCAGATGTTAAGGGATAAGAATTGAAAGGTTATTGAAGGTGGGCTGAGCATTTCGGAGATGTCCCAAGAAATTTGGTTAGTTCTCCACCACTGTTTGAAGTGATGATTCATTTACTACTCACTTCAATGATGGCCCTATTTCATTATTTAAAGTTACTATTAAAATTGCTGTCTAAAGTTACCTATTCATCTGTTAATCTCATGCCGCACATCACCAGTATCTGTTACATAGCTCCAAAGATAGTTAAACTGAGACACCTTCTCAAGACTGCAGCCATTCAGATTAACTGAACCACAGCCTGCCTGACCAATTTTCATCACTTAAGTTTTCTCTTTGTTTATAACCAAACCTACTCTACTGCCAGTCTCATCAACAGCTCTAATGAAAGTGTTCATCTCATCAACATCATTTGCCAAAAGGGAGGGACGACAATAAGCATCACCAAGGCGTTTGGTTATTGATTATGTTATGCAAAATTCACCACAACGGAAAAATTTATGGAATATATGCCAAACTGCATACGTATTATAACTGCATACATTATAATTATGCTTAGGGAGGGACAACAATAAGCACCACGCCTTGGTGATGCTTATTGTCGTCCCTCCCTAAGCATAATCTAATCAGCATAATCTAAATCAGAAATTTTCTTATCTCCAGACCATTTAAGGCCAAAATTTTTCCCTTGCGGTGAATTTTGCATAACATAATCAATAACCAAACTAAAGAGAAAAGAAGACAAAATGCACTCTTGACAAACACCAGCAGCAATGCTAAACCAATCACTACGAGCCTTATCAACTCTCAAACATGACTGTGTTATTATAGAGAACTTTCATTATGTTAACTAACTTGTATAGTATGCCATACGATCTCACAGTCAACCACAAATTATGACAATCGACGGAGTGAAAGCCTTTTTGAAATCAATAAAGCTAGTAATCAAAGGTTTCTGAAACTCTAAACACTTCTCAAGAATCTGCCTAAATGAAAATATCTGATCTTCACATCCCCTACCACTTCGGAATCCACATTGCTCATTACACAATTGCCAGACAAAAAGATTCTTAATTCTATTAGGCACAATCATGGAAAGAACTTTCCCTGGAAGAGAGAGTAGTATACCCCTATAGTTATCACAAGAACTGCGATCACTTTTTTTAAAAATAGGGATAATAAAAGCTGGTATTTAAAATTTTAGTCATCCAAGTGGTAACCGAAACATTCCCAGCTCTAAGCATTTCTGTAGTAATTTCATCTATTCCTGGGGATTTATGTAGTTTAAGTTTGGAAACAGCTGAAATAACTTAAGACTGTGTTATAGGGGCAACATTGAAACCAGTAATGCATCTATCATCATTACAAACAATGGGAATAGAACTAATCACATTGTTTAGAACATCACTGAAATGCTCAGCCCACCTAGCCATGACAGAATCCTCACCTTATATAACCTTACCATGTTTATCCTTCAATCCTTGTATACCTGTCCATTTTTCTACCCCACAAAACATTAACTATCTGGTACAGCTCTCTGCTGTTGTGCTGTTTAACTGCTTCCTCGGCTTTGTCAGCTAAGCCATCAAACCATATCAACAGCTAATGGATGCTTTAGACATTTATTAAGCTCTCTGTAATGCTTTCTATTAGGACTAGTAGGGTACTGATTAAGGACATTCCTACAGTTCTTTCTTTCCGAAATAAGCTCAAGTGCCTTATCACTCAGATAATTCTGCCTCTTCTGCTCCTTTTTCCCTAAAAGAGTAATGTTACTGTCCAAAAAAGCCTGTTTAAAGTGATCCCATTCTTCCTCAACTTCAGTAGTAAACATACCATGACTGTCATATGACTAAGTAACATGTCATGGTAAGCTTTGGCTATAACTGGATCTTCAGAGCTTCAGTATTAAAAGTAAATTTTTTAACCCTAGCACAACACTTTTTAAGTTTAAGTTGCAAGACACTTTTAACAAGGTAATGGTCAGATCCAATTTCAGCTCCCCTATATGCCCTGGTATTCCTAACAGAACTAGCCCATTTGCTGTTAATTAATATGTAATCAATCATATTCTTATGCAGCCCATCAGGTGAAACCCATGTGTACTTATGTATGTCGCGGTGTTTGTAATAAGTGTTAGTTATTCTGAATCCATTGAGTTTACTTACCTGTAGGTGACGTTGCCCATTGCAGCTACCAATACCAAAAGGGCCTATTACTCCTCCCCAAAGGTCAGAATCAGTACCAACTTTGGCATTGAAGTCACCAAGAACAAGGGTAATATCTCCTTTCTTGACAGAATTCAAAATATCCTGAAATTGTTCATAAAACCTATCCTTCTCATCCTCATTGGCATCCTCAGTGGGGGCATAACAGCAGATAACATTCAAGTCTTGAATGCTTGTCTGAAATTTTGCTGTAATAAACCTTTCATTAATGCATTCATATCCTAGAAGAGCATCACTAGCGTGTCTGCTGAGGAGCAGACCCACGCCTTGGTGATGCTTATTGTCATCCCTCCCTGAAAAGAGAAATTTAAGATTATTTTTAAGAATCTGACTTTTATCTGTCCATCTAATCTCTTGCAGGCTGAGAATATCTAAATTATAACGGGGGAATTCTTGTTTTAGGACATCAAGAGAAAATGCTCTGTGCAGAGTCCTTACATTCCAACTACCTATGGAGAGAAAATGATTAGTGGGATGTTTAAAGAAACTATGTTTATTGAGAGAGGGAATGCCAACAATATCAAACAGCCCCCTAATTGCAGACATTGGGCAAAGACCCGTTCACCCACCACTAAAGGCTGAAGCCATCTACACTAGAAGACTTCTTCCTCCAGTGTAAAATTTGACGATGCCCACAGAACAAGAGTTGGGGTGCCTGCGATGACCTCTGCTCAGGATTATCCACCAGCTGATAAAACATATCCTGTGAATCTATTCACTTGGGGCTGTCAACCTGCAAACAATGAAGAACACAGCAGCAGATTTTCCCTCCGTAGATGCCCACCAATGCAGCAAATTCAGGTCCATAATCATGCTCAGAGCCTTAATCCAATCCACTAGGTTTATATGGTCAGTACCAGAACCCTCTGTAGTTGACCACACCTCAGCAAGGTAGAAAAAAAGAAGAAAAGTAGCCATAGTTGTTCAGATTATTAGGCTACACTAATTTGGCAGCCCTCCATTTCTGTTCACTTCCCCAGAGAGTATCTCTTTTGAAAGGTACTAATGGCCTGCACCACGAGAAGGCGATGTCAGACATTAGGTGCTAGGCCATGCCAGTTCTATGCATCATCTGATTAGAGCATAGCTCTCCTTCCAGTGACTATCTAGCTACCATTTACAGACCTTTTGCTATAATTGAACCCTCTAATGGTGGAAAAACTTGAAAATTGCAAAATTTCAAACTAATATTGTGAGCATTGTAATTATGATAGAAAGTTGAAATTTTGGTTGTGAAATTTGAATGCCGTGAAGTTTGCATTGACAACAGTGTTTCTCACCTTTACCTTCAGAGTGGGGTGTGAAAAGGTAATTTTTGTGTTTTGAGAGATAATTGCTTGTTGTTAGAGATAAATTGTACTTTTTGAAATAATTAGTGGAAAAAAATTAGTTGCCCTGATTGGGATTTGAACCTGTCTCCCAGAATCATGCCAGGCATCATAACCACTACACCACCAGAAATTAACTGTTTTCTTCAACAATGTGTCATATAAGCATTCTCATATTTCACTCAGGCAGCTAATTTTTTTTAACTAATTATTTCAAGTGTTTTTTGTCTACTGGGCATTTTCCTGTGGTACTTTATTGCTGAAAAATTGAAATTCTTTTTGGGTTGGATAGTTATTGATAAACTATAGTGATTCACACTTTTAGAATCTCCCAAAAGCTTTAATTGTACCCTCCAATGGTTGAAAATTTTGAAATTTTGAAATTAAATATTGCTAGAGGTTAGAAATCTGATATCAATATTTATATCGAATTAAATATCAATCTATATCTATATCAAAGGGTTTACATTGACAGCAACACATTGTCCCTTCATCCCTAAGGGTGGGAGGGAAAATGAAACTTTTTGTTTTGAGAGATTAATAAAAAATTATTTTTGAGATGAGTAGGTATTGACAAAATATTATGATTCATAGTTTTAAAATCCTCCAAAGGGTTTTAAATTACATCATTAGAGAGAGGGTGCTAAATGTAGAAAATGTAAAACTTTAAGTAATTTGCAAATGCTATATTTATGCTAGAAATTAGAAATTCTGGTGATATAGAATGTGTTGATGAAAAACTGGATAACTGATAGTCACGTGTTTAAATTAATTTAAAATTGAATAAAATTCAATTGGTTGCTGTCTTTTTTTTTTATAAATTTAGTGCTTAATTTTAAAAATTTCAATAATAATTCATTATAGTAATAATAAATTATTTTATGTGCACAAGATGATTTAACCCTAGGAGATAGGAAAATTCAATTTTTCATTTTAAGGGAAGGCCAGTCTTGTAATCTGCAGTTCCCAGTGGAGAGACCTGGACTAACATTGAGGTTTATCTCTGCAAAACCTCCCAGCACTGCCCTCAGTCAGTAGGGGACACCAATGGGCTTAGAAAGGTCCTGTGTGAAGGAGAGCCGTATCTTGTGTGCATTAAAGAATACTTTGGATGGTCTTGATCGGAGGCTATCATCTGTGTCCCATTAACTGTCCAGTGGATCCCCTTCTGATAAGCCCTCGATCAGGAACTTGATAGTATTAATTCAGAAACATTGCAGAATCACATGGTTGTAAAATCATGCACAATATTAACAAGGAATTCATGAAGTGCATCATATAACGTAGTAGGAGGATCTAGATTTCCAAACATACAATATGTTCTTCATCAGCAAAATGATGGTAGTTTCTGTGTTAAATTACATTGTGAGAAGGTATATTTGGAAAAATGTTGATGTTAGAAATATTATTATTGAGATGCATATGTGTGAGATGTAGTATCAGATGATATGCATGATGGAACTTTTTTATTGTATGTTATTAGAAAATTGGCTGTTAAAACTTTCTGTTGTTAATGACGATGTTTGGATTAGGTTCTGTAATGTTACTGAATTAATACTATCAAGTTCATTGATCAGGAAGCTGCTTTTTATTCCATCTATTTCAATTGTAAGTGTGAATACTGCTTCATTAAACCGAACTTTACTGACTTGTCTTCAGCATATCTCATCTGTGCACTTCTAATAACAAGAAACTTTCACAACATATATCGATCTATACCATTGTTTTCAAGATGATTTTATTCTTGTATTATACATTTGACACACTGGGACTTTTGAACTATTACTTACTATCTACTCATAATTATTTGTTGCTTGTTATATTTACGATTTGAAGGTTATTTGATAACATTATGTTCATCGTCAAAGAATTTTTCTGTATAAAAAGAAAACTTAACAGTTTTCTATTGACTTTCCAATTTTTATACAGATGCAAATCGTTAAATCTAATTCCTAATTTTCTTAAAATAAAGAAACGTCCTTTCACCCATAACTATACCAGCATTTTAAAACATGTTGAATTAAAACTATTAAAAGATGTAATTAGACATCAACGTTATAAGATTTCGATATTTGAACAACAACTAATTTTGAGCATTTATTACTAACAAACAAATGCCCTCCTTATCAACTGGAGTTTTGTGACACCATTTTATCAGTTAAACATATTTTAATTGAATATCCATGTTTTAATGTCGAATGGCGTTTGTATTTCAGTTTTCATAATTTTATGTCTGAGTCTCTTACGCTCGGACACCTTTTATCTGATCATTGCTTTTTACCACCGATTTTTTTTTTCTTTCTTAAAATATTGTGGCTATTTTACTAGACTTTGATTTTTACCCTATAGTTACCTTGAATGTTGTATATATAACCCAGGTCTTTTACAACTGGGATTATTTTGTTTTGTATTTCTAAAGTTGTTTTATTTTGTACTTATACACTTGTTATTTGTTGTTTAAAATAAAAGTGCTACATTTTTCAATGTAGCACTTTTATTTTAAATTTTAGTTGTGGGTATGGACCTCTTTTATCTTTTATATTGTCTTTTGTTTGGTGCATTATGGCCTGGTCGCTCATTCATCATAAAAGCCCAAGCAAGCAACCAACCAACCAACCTTATCAACTGTATGATATACTGGCTAAACTTGATTCCATCTTACTTCATGACAGCATAATTATCATCAACAGACACTATAAAAAATTAGAAATATTGCATAAACTTTCAAACAATGACTCCAAAAAATCATATGCTATTAAACTAGTTCTTTTTATGAACAAATCTAATATTATTCCTAATAATATACTAAGAAGAGCACTTGAAAGTGGTCCAAAATATTGCTACCCTCCAAAACTAAAACCTATTGATAAATTAATCCCAGATGTTGAACACATTGTCAAACTGATACCACATGAGGACAAGAAAAAGAATGATTTCGTTTTTATAGAACCATCAAATATCTACTGCAACAAAAAAATTCCAATAAAGAATATAATGATGAAATACATAAACTGAATAAATTTAAGAAAAACGACCAAATAAAAATTTTATCTGCTGACAGGATTAAACAAATAGTGATTCTAAATAACAATGAATATGCTACTAAGCTAAAATATGTATTAACTTCCTTAAAATGCAGTAAAATCAACTATAATCCTGTTAAAAAAATTACCAAGAAATAAAATAATTTAAGAAATAATCCTCATCTCCCACAATCATTAAAAAAAATGTTGTATACCACCTCTCAACTATCATGTACTTAGATTGTTTCTTCAAATAAAACTACATAAAGAAAACTACCCTGCACACTCTCTTCTCTACAAACTTAAAAGATTTGCATACTTGAAAGAAAATTATTTGAAGAATTATCAACTATATTTTCAAAAACTAAATATATAACTAATTCCTCATACGATTTCATCAAATCCATTTAAAATTTATACATACCTGAGCATGCAAAACTATATTCCTTGGATGTTGACAGCCTCTTTCCAAATACTCCAGTATTTGAATCAATTATGTTAATCAGAAAAGAAATACTTGAATTATGCAAATACAAAATTACTTTTTTTTTTTGCAATTGTTGAAGCTCTGGATATTCTAAAAGACTACTTATTTTGAAGTTGATAAAAAATTCTACAAACAAAATTTTTCAAAATTCTACAAACATATATTCGGACTTTTTGCTGATGTTATAATGAGAGACATTGAAAATAAAATACTTAGACAACTGAGTATTAAATCCTTTATTATGGAAAAGATACATTGATGATACAAGATGTTTCAAAATGGATGCAACCCTAAATATTAGAGAGTAGAACTTATGTGCATGTACATTTTATGCCATAATATTAGTCAGTTGGCATTACTGTAGGTTAACAGCCTTTAGCAGTTGAAATGACCTTGTCACGCGTTAGTCTCACTCAAGCATTCATTTCTTTGTGTTGTGTCAGCTACGTCGTTTTCCAAGCACAAACGTGTATTTATTGTTCAGACTTATTGTACCTACAAATCTTACAAACATATGAGAGAGGAGTTTGAGTTGAAGTTTCCTCAGTCTGCAGTTCCCAACAAGTTCAACAATATCTCATTTGATTGATAAATTTCATTATTACACTTGGTCTGAACAGTATCAAAAGAGTCCAGGCCAGCCATCACTGTTAACTGTCGAAGTTCTTGATGATGTGCCTCAGCATTTAACTCACTCACCCAGAAAATCTCTTAGAAAGGTTGGACTGTCACCACACAGGTTGGACTGTCACCAGCTACGGTTTTCAGGACTACAAAGAAGTTAAAATTTCATGCCTACCGCATTGGTGTCGTTCATGAACTGAAAGAACCAGACCATGAAAAACATCTATGTTACTGTCTTTGCTTTCATTCTTTTGTTGATGAAAATGAAATTGAGGGTTAGACATTGTTTATTTCAGTGACGAGGCTTGGTTTCACTTGGCTGGGTATGTGAACAGTCAAAACAGTCAAATATGGAGGAGTGAAAATCCTCGCACTTTTCACAAATGACCATTACACATGGAAAATTTGTGTTTGGTGTGCAATTTCCCATTGTCTTGTGATAGGGCCTTTATTTTTTTACTCAACTGTAACTGGTGAAGTTTATTGTGACCTCATCCAACAGTTTATTGCACTATTGAATGTGAATGAACAAGAGTGTTGGTTTCAACAAGATGGCACGACCCCCCCATACTGCAAATGACACAACGATCGTGTTGCAAGAATTTTTTTGGTGGTCATTTGATTTCAAACAATTTGTGGCTCCCAAGATCTCCAGATCTTACTCTTCCAGATTTTTTCCTTTGGGGATATCTCAAATGTGTAGTTTTTCAAAACAATCCTCATGCACTTGAATACTTGAAGGCTAACATTGAAAGAGAGATTTTAAACATAAAACAAACACTATGAAAGATGGCTGCAAATGTCATGAAATGGGTGAACCTTCATCCAGGTTGCAGGAAATCACATTCAACATCTGTTGTAAAGGTAGATATATGTCTAATTTGCAACTTTTGAAATTTATATCTTTGGTCAAGTTTAACCTGTTAAGGACTAGGTTTTTTGGCCATTGCAGTACCCCAGGGCCTGAGTGTTTTTTTTAATGCAAATTTCATTTATGAGCAATATTAATGAATATATGCATCTATGTGGTTGAATAAATATATAATAAATATCCATTTAATTTCCTAAACGTCTCAGGGTTCCTACTTTGAAAATTTAAATGTCCATGGTGATCCAAGACTACTTCGGGTCTCATATGAGGCATGTCGCCCTCAACAGGTTAAACAAAAAAATACAATAGAGGGTTGCATCCTTTTTGAAACACACTGCGTATTTATTATATCAGAATATTCAAAATTATCATTACTTGGTTTAATATCAGAATTTAATAATGTATAATAAATATTGAGATAAACTCAACGATTCAACATCCAGTAATAAATTGGCACTTTTTAATGTCAATTGGAATTTTAGAGGAAAAATTGTCTGAGCCGGGTGGGATACGAACCCACAACCTCCTGATAACATGTCAGGTGCTCTAGCATTGTGGGTTCGTATCCCACCCGGCTCAGACAACTTTTCCTCTAAAATTGAAATCGACTTTAAAAAGTGCCGATTTATTATTGGATGTTGAACTGTCGAGTTTATCTGAGTTTATCTCAATATTTATTATCATTAGCATACTTGTAAGGCATGCTTTCCATGTATTGGCAAATAAAAAGCCACTAGGGCTAAAAATTGCATAAAATAACGCCTGCATGTGACATAAAAGGGAATGTTCATAGTGTTCATTAGAGGAAATCTTGATCGGCTGCCGGTAGCTCAGTGGTCCAGAGCCACAAAATTTACATCTGAAAGTCTTTCTATTATTCGTAGCAAAAGTTTTTGGTTTAGTGTCATTGTTTGAAGTTTGATGTGGAACTTAATATCTGCTTTGTTCATTCTACACCATTGTAGGCACATTCGGCACAGATTGTCGTGACTGTATAACTTCCGGTTGTGCGGGAGTCATTTTGCAAGACTCAACCTGATAGTGCTGCTTTGGTGAGGATTGCGTCCATTGCTGGTTTAATGCCTTTTTTGCAGATTCTCTTCTAGCGATGTACTCCCAAGCCAATTTGACTAAAGTTGAAATTGAATTTGCATTTTGTACTTCTAAAAATTCCCTTATAGGCAAAAGTAATTGGGACAATATACAGTTTATAATGTCAATTTTGGTGCCATCATCATTGTACAGCTGGTATAACTCTACTGTACCCCAGATGAATTTTTTGATATCATCTCCTTCCCTTTGTCTTCGTGATAACAGTTCTGTCGCTAACTGTGTAAAATCATTATAAGCTGGTAGATTTCCAGGAGTTCGTTTTCAAAATCTACTCAATTTTCTATTCCATGATGAGTTTGTACATTATTCCACCATTGCTTAGAACATTCAATTAGACAAGATACTGTGAAAACCACCTTTTTGTTGCCAGACACTTCATGTAAATGGAAATGCTCTTCCATGAACTTGACAGATGTCTACTATGACGGACGTTTTGAACCGTCGAACCTTATATCAGGTAAAGGCCAATTAGCATAAGGATTACAGTTAATAAATGAATTGGAAATTCATCATTGAGGCGGTTGATAATACTCTGTTCTATCACTTGCTTCTGTGACAGAACAAAAAATGGAACTCTACATTCAAAGTTTATTGGTTCGTGAGCTGACGTAGCATTGTTAGCAAATTTAGGGTTGTTGTCATTCCCCTTTTCTCCCGAGGCTCTTTAAAGCAGATTCATTAACACTTCTGCTTCTTTCATCATATCCTGTAACCTATCTTTTACTTTTTCTAAGTTGGGAGTCATTATGGCAGAATCTGCCATATTACTAGCAGACATGTTTAGCAGTCTGCCAAAATTTTGAAGTTTGGAAATTTTGAAGCTTTTTTTTATCTTGAGCAGTGCTCAAATGTACTGCTATACAACAATACAATATTAAAGCTATACTAATCTTACAAATAAACTTGATAATCAAAAAGTTTTTCTATCGTGTGTTCGGACACTTCTAATCTTTACATACATACAATAAAGATCTTAACTATCAGCAATAACTGTGCTGAAACTTCAGTACCTTTGACTAATACACAAAAGTTAAGCTTTTTGCTCAACGGAAATTTCGGCTTAAGTTGCCTTTAAATCTTGAATAGTACATATAACTAATGAGCTCAAAAAATTGTTATATTTGACAATCAGGTTAAATAATATACAATTTATACATATATATAAAGTCCCTATTCTCGGTGCATCACTTTCTTTACTGACTCTTAACACTCCAAAGATTATTAACTTTTCAAGTTGGACCTTTTTTCTGATCCAAATTTATTCAAAATTCCGGAACGCTTTGTCGGGCCCTAGGCAATTTTAACTTGCCAAATAAGGTTGAAATAGGGTCCGTTAGGTATTTCTCTAGCTTTACTTATCGAGTAAGAATTCAAAAAGGATTGTCAGGTTTGATTAAAATTTAAATCTAATCAAAAGTTTCTAAAACAAAGTTTATTTCCAAAAAATTTAGACTCGCCAAATTCAGTGGAAGAATACAAAAGTTGGAGTACTAACAACTCATATATATCTAAATCTCTACTACATCTCTCTCCACTACAATATTACATCTCCACTGATAATACTCAACTTCTCTCAACTAACTGTCAATTCTGACTACTCTGACTCTGTGACCTAACATCACTTTGTTGTAACGTGCTGCGTACAAATCTGGCACGTGTCTGTTGCACACTGGTAAAAATGTTTGAATAATCTTATGATCACGTTAGCTATGATGCAAGAGGGGTCATGTCCTATATGTGCCCATTAGTGGCTGACAATCAAAAGGTCGGAGTTGCGCATGCGCAACTCCTATGGCTCAGAAACGAGAATTGCGATGTCCAAAGAGATTAATAATCCCCAAAATGAACCCACGACCTCCTGATGACATGTCTGGTGCTCTAATCACTGAACTACTTGCTGCTGATCAATCTGTCATCTACTGCTGATGCTATACTCCATCTGATCAATCACTATCATTTAAGTGCATCTGGGGACTTGCAACCTTGCCTGACGTAAATTACGATTTGAGGGAGTGAAAAATTGGAGTAGGCAGTTCTGCAGTATTTGATGCTCAAGCATCATTTTTTTAATTCAACGCAATAATGCGTCACGTCTGATGGAATGCTCGACTTCAGACTCCTAGCAGCGACGAAAAAATTTAATTTTTCCAGAATTATACTAAGTTCTTAATATTACTTCCATAAAAACCACGGAATATGCGATTTAAACTAATCACAAGACCATTTCAATATCACATAAGAATATTCAACAAGTGTCGATCTGGATATGGCTGTCATCTTTATTTTATGAAACCATCGGTCCTCGGATCACCATTTTGCAGAATATTCAACTTTTTGGAAAGTTCTACAAAGAAAAAGGTTCTACTACTAAAAAAACCTACTAGCAGTAAAGAGGCCGTAGAATCAGAACATTACATTGAGTAAAGAATATAATGGTAAACGTTTATTCTTAAGCATAAAAATTTTCACTAAAAGTAATCCTTTCACTAGAAGTAGTCTAGTTTCCACTAGAAGTAATAGTATCTAGACATATTTTCCTAACTGTGCATATCATTATATGGCGAATGTCAGTCAGTACTATCCGAGGTTACTTTTTTTAACAGCCTATTATTGCTAACAAATGAATGTTCATTCCATAATTTAAAAGAAAACTTGCAAAAATCAATAATTTCATCGGAGATGGCTATTTAAACAAGCACATACTGCTAAATAATGAACTGTTATTCTGCAATTTAAGAAAACCTCTGTAGAAAATTATCGGAGATAACCATTTTAACCTAAACATACAGCTAAACAACAAACAACAGCTCAACCCTTTTTACTGACCAAAACCTAAAAAACAAAATTGTAAACAATTCACCACTGATATGCAGTAATAAATCAAATCAAAGAAAACAAGCTTAAAATCACGATCACAAACAATGCATAACCATTCTCATTATTAAAAAATACACCAAATAAGATTATCTCATCAGAGACAACCATTTTAAAATAAGTTTTCTAACACACTATTTTAAATGGAGTTTTTAAACAGAAAATTTAAAGCATTGCTAAAGATTATTAATTATCATAAATCATCTGCTACTGTCAGTACTTGGGACGGGGGTGGCTCAGTCGGTGGTGCGCCAGGCTCGTAATCTGCAGTTCCCAGGTTCGAGTTCCAGCTGGGTCGGCATTGAGATTTATCTCCGCAAAATTCCTCACCCTGCCCACAGTCAGTAGGGGACACCGATGGGCTTGGAAAGGCCGCTGTCCGTCGGATGGGACGTTAAGCCGTTGCCCCATGTGCGGGAGAGCCATACCCTGTGCACATTAAAGAACACGCTGGATGGCCTTGATGGGAGGCTGCCATCTGTCTCCCAACAGCCATTCCAGTGGGTCCCCTCCTCCAACCTTCTCTGAGCCTTCGGGGCCTTGTGACCTGGCCATTTAGCCCATTGTGTGCAAAAAAGTGCCCTCAGAGGTAAAACAACCAACCAACAACTGTCAGTACTTACCTGAGGCAAAATTTATACATTTATCCTACATATACAGTAATTAAATCCAAATTGCATTTAAAAATACAATTACATGTTAGTTAAATCTGCATTTTTTAAGAAAGTTTAAGTTCTGAAAGGAAACTCCTTTTATTCACTTTAGAAATTAACTGCAAGAAATTAACCTGAAAAAATATATCAGGACCAGAGACCTCGCAAAATGTACTAACAGAGAATTGAATAAATCATTCAACATGATAAAAGTTATCATACTCTGTGTATTCTATTAGTTTGTTTTAATCCTACTGAAAACAAATGTTAGAGCTTTTAACCCTACTTTACAAACCTTAAGAAGGTTACCACTCGGCTCCAGAAAATCTAGTGAGCTGAGTACATTAACTGCAAAGTTACTGCCAAAACAGACATTGACAAAACCCATTCGAGTTGCAATGTCAATCATGACCCATAGGGAAGTTCTCTAATCTGTATTATTTCCTTCACTCTGAAGTTTCCGATTCTAAATAATCCAATTAGCATTTAGTTGGCCAGAAGCTGGGAGAGTTGGGTATAGGTTCAATAACCAGTAATAAATAGGCACTTTTTGATGTCGATTTTAATTTTAGAGGAAAAATTGTCTGAGGTGTGTGGGATATGAACCCATGACCACCTGATAACATGTCAGGTGCTGTGGACCACTGAGCTACTGGCCGCCGATCAAGAACTCCTCTAATTAATGCTATGAACATTCCCTTTAGGTCACATATAGGCGTTATTTTTAGGCAATTTTTAGCCTTAGTAGCTTTTTATTTGCCAATAGATGGAAAGCATGTCTTACAAGTATGCTAATGATAATAAATATTTAGATAAACTCAGATAAACTCGACGATTCAACATCCAGTAATAAATCGGCACTTTTTGATGTCAATTTCAATTTTAGAGGAAAAATTGTCTTAGCCGGGTGGGATACGAACCCACGACCTCCCGATAACATGTCAGGTGCTCTAGCGTTGTGGGTTAGTATCCCACCCAGCTCAGACAACTTTTCTCCCTTTATCCCACTTTATCCCACCCGGCTCAGACAATCTATAGGACTGCATCCTATAGATTTTCTCTGGTTGGTATACAGATGTGGCCACAAGCAAAGATTAAGAAGTGAAGTCACAGCTGCACCTTTAATACAGTAAAAGAGCTAAATCAGAAATAATTCTTCCCTTTCATTAATATTCCCCTATTAGGAAAAAGGCAAAAATACTGTCAATTTGGGAGGCAGATTTTCGTAAGTGTAAAACTGAAAAAACCCCTAAAAATCGGATTTTCGGTTTTTAAATAAAAAAACGGAGTAGTTGTCAGCTCTGCTCTATTTCTTCAGAGCCATCCTGGTCTGTGCACACAACCAGCCGCAAGGGCATCCTGGTTGCTATTTTTTTTGTGAGCAAATCTGGATCTATCTCACCTTTGGTTTGATCAGTAGCACCTTGTATTTAGACATAGGAATTCAGCTTATCATTGATTTAATGAATATTCATCAACTATCAAACTTTTTTAAGTGATGGGAGAAGATGGGTGTAGAGGAAAAATTGTCTTGAGCCAGATGAGAATCTGAATTGATGACGACCAAATGGAGTATAACATCAGCAGTAGAGAGAGATTGATCAGTGGCCAGTAGCTCAGTGGTCCGAGCACCTGACATGTCATCAGGAGGTTGTGGGTTCAGATCCCACCCGACTCGAGATAATTTTTCCACTACACCCATCTTCTGTCACTTAAAAAACAGCTTGATAGTGGATGAATATTAATTAAATTAATATTATAGTATCAGAATAATTTCCATCATATTGAAGAAATTGTTAACAGTAATTTTCAATTAGATGTAATTATTGTGACTGAAATAGGGATAAAAAACAATGAGATCTGTTTATATAATTTAGATGGCTATAACAAATTTGATAATAGTAAACAACATAACAAAGCTGGTGGTATTATAATTTTTGTGAAAAGTATTGCATTTGTGTCATAAGTAGAAATTGAAATGGCAAAAGTTGAATCTCTGTCTATACGTAAAGAAGATTTTTATCTGCTTGCTTTATGTCGTCCCCTTAGTATAATCCATATCAGTTTGTTCAGAATGGGGTACTATATTAAAAAGAATAATACAAGAATAAAATCACCTTTAAAACACTGGTATAGATCAATGTACATTGTGAAAGTTTCTTGTTATTTGAAGTGCACAGATGAGATATGCTGAAGACAAGTCAGTAAAGTTCGTTTTAATGAAGAGTATTCACACTTACAGTTCAAATAGATGAAAATAAAAAGTGGCTTCCTGATCGACAAACTTGATGGTATTAATTCAGGAACATTACAGAATCATTGTTGTAAAATCATGCGCAATATTAACAAGGAATTCATGAAGTACATCATATAACATAGTAGAAAGATCTAGATTTTGAAACATATAATGTGTTCTTCATTAACAAAATGGTGGTATTTTCTGTGTTAAATTACATTGTGAGAAGGTATATTTGAAAAAATGTTGATGTAAGAGATATTATTATTCAGATGCATATGTGTGAGATGTAGTATAAGATGATATGCATGATGGCACGTTTTTATTGTGTGTTCTTAGAAAATGGGTGTACTTTTTGTTGTTAATGAGGATGTTTGGATTAGGTTCTGCAATGTTCCTGAATTAATACCATCAAGTTCGTTGATCAGGAAGCTATTTTTTATCAACGCCTTTCCATCTTGCCTCAAAGTTTCATTTAAATCAGTCTCATTTCTAGTTCTTCAAATCTTTGTATTTTTTTTTGATAGTTCCATAACTATTTTTTCTTCCTTAATACAAACGAATTTCAAATTAGCACTTTTTCCAAACCATTTAGCCTTAAACAAGAGTTGATTAAGAGCAGAAGCCAAGTGTTCATTTAAATAAACTTTTGATTTTTTAAATGTCAGCATGTGAGATTTATACCATTTTTATCTGCTTGAAGATAATTTTCTGTAATCTCCTTGGCTCAGAATTTGACAATGGTCAATTTAAGTTTTGTTTTACTAATTGTGGCCACATTGTGAGCAACATTGATATCACCTACATTAACTTTAACATCAATGGCACATTTTCATATGACTCCTCAGGTACACCACTAATGTCCAGATTCTGATTTAGAGAATGCAGTTGAAGATGCTGAACTTTGTCAATGATCTTTTCAAGTTTTTGCTCTAAAATTCTCTTTTTAACTTTAAGTTCAGCATTTTATTTTAACATCAGTAATCTCATTTTTAGCAAATGCATTGCATTGATAAATCTTGTCTTGTTTGACAAAAAGTGAGCAGAGATCTTTAATATCCTGTCTGATTTTGCAGAGAAAAGTCTTCAGGAAATGATCAAGCCTCATATCTGAACTACATTTAGATGTATTGTCCTCAGAGTCCCTTGTTTCCGAGTCAACTGACACTTATATTTCCTGCCACTGTTGCCTCTATAATTGCCCATCATGGCCTCTTCTTCAGAATCATAAAATTTGCACTATGCACTCTGAGTATATTTCACATGAAAAATAATAGAATGCTTTACATTTAGAACTGCTACATTGCAAAAATTCACTAACTTCACGCTTTACATAATAAAGCCATGTTGCTAGATTATTGTTGCTATTGATCTTTGTTGACATCTGATCTATTATATTAATCACTGGATGATACCTTTGTATATTTTTAGTGATTAAGCTAAATTTTGTTAATATCAAGAGTATGCACGTCACGTTTTCTGCACTGCAAAAATATAACTGATAGTTTTTGTTTTTGTTTTTTGTTATAAGATAGGGAATTTAATTCAGAATTATTTAATGGGTACTATAAAACGATTATTACTAAACTCAAATTGTTTTGAATGGGAAAGCAGGGCAGTGGAGTCGGCAAACAAAAACTCCAACTCCTCAATTTTTTTTCTATCTGACTCCGACTCCTCTTTTTAAATTTGATGGTCTGGTTAGTGCATTTTTACCAGAGCCATTAAAACCACTGATTTGTGCTGGAATAATTTTTCACTATCATCATCTTCTGTCATACACTGACACAAGAAATGTTTCCCATATTGTAAAATATTCAAAAACTGGAAACTTCATTGGAATTCTCTTTGCCATTGTGAAAGGTGTTTTTAGACTTGAAAGTTTAAAACTTATGAAATTTAGGGAGAACTCGAAATTAAATAAGCATTAAATATCAAAAATATTTTCTGAAAAGAAATAATTAATTAATGGCATTAGTGTCTGAAATGGAAAGCATTGTGTTTATTTTTTTAAGTAGTTTAACCACCATAGCTGCCATTGATGTCATACACAAAATTATATTTTATTAAAATTTATATTGAGGTTGGAATCGGTAAAGATGCACCTACTCTGACTCCAGCAGCACCAAAATTGTCTTTGACTCCGACTCCACTGTGGGAAAGCCTAATTTGTTTTCACCCATAACTGATTAAGATTCACGAAGTGCTGAGATTTTATTTTTATATTATATAAATTTAACTTTATTGTTAATAATCATTAACCAGTAATCAATATGCATTTATTAATAATTGTATATAACATAAATTCTGCAAAATACGGGAATTTATTAGTTTGTATGAGGGCATGCCCAAAAGTAAGTTGCACTCATGAATACAATACATACTCATGAACTCATGAAAACAAGTATATGAGAACGAAAAATATAATAGGGTGAAGATACAACTTGAAACTACTTCTCCACATAGTCGACTAGGTTATGAAAACACTTATCTGAACGTGTGATTAATTTGTCCATTGCCTGAGCATACAAATTTGCTGCAATGTCCACCAACTAGGCAGAACCACTTCTTTGATATCTTCATCTCACGAAAACCCTTGTCCTAAATAGTAAGTAATTTAATTAAAACATGTATGAATGTACTTCTAACAAAACTATATTATTAATATGAATGTACATCTACATAATATGTATAATTTATACTTCTGTTAGTAAGTTATCTGGGTATCTGTTTTTAATTTCAAATTTTACATTTTCTAAATTTAACACCCTCCAACGATGTAAATAAAAGACTTTTGAAGGATGTGAAAATATGATTCATCATATTTCATTAGCAATTAATTTTAATGAAAAATTATTTTTTTTAAGTTGAATAATTATTAATTAAGTTGAATATTAAATTGTTGACTAATGATATGATTCATATTTCATTAGTAAAGTCTACGATATTTATATATTTTAAAGCACTTCAAAATATATATGCTACCTAGTATAGCTGTCTCATGGCCAAGTGGTTAGCACGCTTGGCTACTGATTTAAGGGACCTGGGTTTGAGTCCCGGGTAAGGCATGGATGTATATGTCGTTTTTCTGCTGAGGTCCTTCCATCCTCTCAGACCTTCTACTCTGGCATATAAGCTAACAAGCCCCTGTCAGACCTCTGTATCAAACAGCTGCTTGAGGAGGTATTTATTTTATTTTTTTTAGTATCAAAATTAATGAACAACTGAGATTTTTTATACCTTGATATAATAAGTGATAAAATCTTGTAATCGAATGTCAATATAAATTTCATATTGTAGAGTCCTTGCTGGCAAGTAATGAGAAACAGCACATTTTAAGTGGAAAAGGCGGTGAGTGATGATGATGAGTGGAGCTTGTTGCTCAAAGTGAATATTCTTCCCCTGACCATGTTTCATGACTGCAGTGGTGTCAGTGATAACTGATCATACTTATGATACTTATACTTATGATAGCGTATCGTGCTTACTTATGATAGCATACTTATAATACTTATATAGCGTATTGTATATTATGATAGCGTATCGTGCTTAAAAATGTAAAAAATGTCAGGTGGGAATGAGCAGCCCTAGGCATTGTGCTAAGAGCAGTTATTTGTTGAGCACAGGGGCACTGACAAGGTGCAATAAATTGCAGTGTCATTGGCTCAGCTCTGAGTTTTGCAATGGTAGGGAGATTTGCAGGCCATAAGGTGAACTGCATGTGAAAGAGGTGAATAAGAATTCTAATGATTTTCTGAGATATTAAGAATTTTGAGGAAAGCTTCATTGTGTGAATAGCTTAATAATTTCAATTATTTTCTGTTGCATTTGGATTTATAATAAGGATGATAATTGTGTGACTAATTTAATATACACTGAAGAGCCAAAACATTATGACCGCCTGCCTGATATGATGTTGGTCCTCCACGTGCTGCCAAAACAGCTCTTACCCGACTAGACATGAATGCTACAGGATTTCTAAAGGTGTATTGTGATCTCTAGTACTAACATGTTACCAGCAGATCCTTTAACTCTTGTAAGTTACATGATTGAACAGCTGCAGATTGTATATGCTGTTCCAACACAAACACAGATGCTCGATTGGATTGATGTCTGAGGAATTTGGAGGCCAGGTAATATCTGGAAGTCTTCCTCATGTTCCGCAAACCATTCTCGAGCAATCCAGGCAGTGTGACATGGCAGATTATCTTGCTGAAAGAAGGCACTCCTAGAAGGGACTACTATTGCCATGAAAGAATGTACCTGGTCTGCATTGATGCTTATGTAGGTGGTAGAACATCATAGTTTCCTGCACATGAATGACTGGACCCAGGGTTTCCCAGCAGAACATTGCCCAAAGCATTACACTTCCTCCACAAACTTGTTTTCATCCCATGGTGCATCCTGATGCCAACACATCCCCAGGTAAACAATGCATGTGTACCCAGCCGTCCACATGGTGCATCCTGGTGCCAACACATCCCCAGGTAAACGATGCACATGTACCCAGCAATCCACATGGTGCAACAGGAAATGAAATTCATTGGACCTGACTACCTTCTTCCGATCATTCAAGGTCCAGTTTTGATGCTCGCTTGCCCATTGTAGGTGCTTTCAATGGTGAATCGAGGTTAACATGGGTATTCAGAGCTGCCTGCAACTATGCAGCCCCATTTTCAGCAGAATTCAATGTACTGTGTGCTGTGACACATTACTCCCATCACCAGCATTCAATTTATGAGCGAGTTGCATCACATTATCCCTTCTGATGGCTCATAATGTAGGAAAAGCCTTTGCTCACCTCTAGCATCGATGAGCTGTGGTCAGCCAACACTTGTCATTGTTTCAAGGTTTTTCCTTCCTCAGACCACTTTTTGAAGGTACTAACCATGGCTGATCGTGAGCACCTCACAAGCCTTGCCATCTCGGAAATGCTCTGACTCAGTTGTCTGGCCATTACAGTTTATCCTTTGTCAAACTCACTTAAATCTGCTGCCTTTCCCATCTGAAGAAGAAGAATAACACTGATTAACAGAGCTCAGTATCAGGTGTTATTTGTACCATTTCATGACCTTCACACGTGCCATCATTTACCTATAGTTGCTTTGATTTGCATAGAATCACACTGGTCATAATATTTTAACTTTTCAATGCTTTTTTTTTGTTGTTGTTATTTGTTGTGGTGGTGTTTATAATGTGTTAATGAGGGAATTACTTTTGGTTGGATGTATGTGTTGGGTGTTGATTATTATTTTGGTACAACTAGGGGAGGGGGATATCCTCTAATCGCTGATTCCTAGCAAGAATTTATGATAATTCAAGTATTTGAAGCAGGCCTGGGATATGTGTGTGATAAGTAAGTGTGTTTGAAGGTAGAAATAATGATCAGAGGTAACTATGGATAGGCATTGTTAGTGGAGTCTCATGTCTCTGAGTGGGAGCTGATTTCTCCCTAAAGATCAGATGCCAAGCTGGGAGAAGTGGGATAATTTCTAATTGCAGAGTTAATTTCACATTAATAATGATGTTTTCTGTTACTGTGAGTTGGTACTTAGGGGGATATTATGATTTTTGCTTAGTGGAAATTGGTGGGTGAATTGTTTTCGGTGATTACTTGAGATAATACCGAAGTTTAATTAATGTATTTATTATATGTAATTAGTTTATTTAAGATGTATTTATATTCTTTAAGTTGGGCATTAGATGGCCATGATGTTTTCCCTATGTATTTGCTTTTAGGGATGATTTTGCCTGTGAGATCTTTGAGTTGGATATACCCCTACATAGCTAGATATATGTTCACAATCATTTTGGACAAGTTGAGATGTGTGTGACATCTTAATGGGGGACTTTATAATGAAATTGTTTCAGAGTATTTTTATCAGAGTATGCAAAATGATCTGTGGTACAGCTATTGTGTATTTTTCTGTTTCTTTATTTATTAGTGCTGGATTTTTTTTTTTTTTTTTGGGACAGTTTGCATTTGATTTGTTTATGAACTTTGCTGATAACATGTGAGTCAGACATCCAAATTCAAAAACTACATTTCATTGTTTAGTGCTTTTTTGGTATTGCAGTATTTATAGACTCTGGTAAAGTGTGAATGGAAGGCTGATGATTTGTACTTGTTTGGCTGGGCAGAGGTGCTAGTTATGTTAGGATTGGGTGGTTGGGTGGTTTTACCTCTGAGCGGCACTCTTTTGAACACCATGGGCTAAATGGCCCGGTTACATGGACCCTGAAGGCTCAGAGAACGTTGAGGGAGGGGACCCACTGGAACATTTTGCTGTTGGGAGACAGATGGTAGCCTCCCGTCAAGGCCATCCAGCGTGTTCTTTGACGTGCACAGGGTATGGCTCTCCCTAACGCGAGGCCATGTCTTTATGTCCCATCCAACGGACAGTGGCCTTTCCAAGCCGATCGGTGTCCCCTGCTGACCGTGGGCAGGGCAGGGAATTTTGCGGAGATAAATCTCAAGTTATGGTCTCGAACCTGGGAACTACAGATTACGAGCCTGGTGCACTACCGACAGAGCCACCCCTGCCTCTATTATGTTAGGAATAAATGTAAGTTTCCTATTTACAGATATAAAGATTTAAACCAGTGTATATACAAGTGAACACAGTGAGTAATAATAAATAACAGATTTATTTCACAATTATCACGGTTGGGAGATTTATGTATTCTGTGTTGCAGCTAGAGATGCTAAAACAATTCGAAAGTAATAGTTCATTTTAGGTGTTGTGCAGTTAAAGGCTTAGGAATATTTACTGCTACAGGAGGATAACTTGGCTATTTATTCCCTTGGCTGTTTATTATAACTTGCACCTCTGTCCACCCAAACAGCTACAAATTATCAGCCTTCTACTCGCATTTTATCACAGCTATAAATTCTGCAATACCAAACAATCACTAAACAACGAAATAAAATATATTTTTGAATTTGCTGAGCAAGCCCAATACACATTACATACCGTCAGCAAAGATCATAAACAAATCAAATGGTTATTAGGTAGATGTATATAATAATTTGTCCATTCAGTGTATAGTTCAACTTTTTCAAAATGTTGGTAACCATATACCCCACTCTGGAGAGGTATACTATACCCAACTCAAAGATCTTCAGGCAAAATCTTCCCTAAAAACAAATATATAGGAAAAATGTTACACCCATTTAGTGCATGACTTAAAGAACATAAATACAACATCTTAACCCTTCCCGGATCATTGTTGAACATAGATTTTGACAGAATCTGCAATGAATGTTCAAAGACATCAATAGACGTTTTTTTTTGTGAACACATGAAACTTTGATTTTAAAAAAAAATGCTGTTTGAAAATTTTCTTATATATAATTCATGCTTGAAAAATAATATTTTCATTTGATGCATATTTTATTAAACTACAATATAAATAATTTGATAAAGCCATCTGATTGCCATATTTTAGAAGTGCTATACAGTATTGCCAATTTGTTTGTTAATGTTACTCTATGCTTACTATATGGAAGCAATTAGCCTATTGCAATTAAAGCTCACAAATTTGATTTTAACTATTATCAACAAATTTTTCCTTAAAATTTCGAAAAACTCCTGAAAAATTAACAAAAAAAAACTGCTATTTTTAAAAACGGAAGATTTTGGAAGTAATTATGAAGTACTTATCTCCATTTTTTTTCCTCCATTTTATGCCCTTTCCTATTTTAAACCTATTACAGTATTCCTAGAAATATTTTTATCATTTATCCCAACATTTTGTGTGTCTTTCCTGCTCTTCAGATCGAAACTATAACTATTAAAAATCTTTTATAGAAATTGAAGACTGGCTCAACGCACAGTGCCACAATAGAAGTAGGAAGTAGGAGGTGTTCTAATTGCTTTTGCTCACATATACATGCTGCAGTGGGAGAGCCATCTGTTAAGTGTTAAGTGCATCATGCAAGATGATTAAATCCAGTAGGATATACACTCCCTTCAATATAGTATTTCATTTCTGTGATATACTTTATTTCCATAAGTTGTTGATCTTTTGGTCAATCAATAATTATTGATTTTTCAGAGTTATGCTACAGTTGATGGCCTGCTTACAACTTGTTGCTGTGGATATTTTATTTAACATCACAATAGTTTATAGGTTATTTTTAACTTTTTTTTTTTTGTTTCCCAGTAAAAAAAACTTATTTTGTTTCATTTCCGGAGAATAAATGAGTCTTTGATATGTAAGAAAAAGAAATTCCTTGTCACGGCAAGTTGTGTACATGGATGATTTAAGTCAAATGCTTCCTCCCAACAAATTGAATTTTAAACTTCCTGTGTAAAGTTAGTATTTTATTTCCCTTTTTTTACAAATAAACTGTAGTTTTTTTTCTGTAGATTTATCATATTTCCATAAGCTATCGATCTTTCTGTTGATCGATTTTTGCAGTTACATCAAATTGCCAGGTTACAACTTGTTGCTGTGGATATTTAATTTAACATCTAACTAACTACCCCCTCAAGCAGCTGCTTGCCACAGAGGTCTGACAGGAGCCTGTCAATTTAATATGCCATAGTAGAAAGTTTGTGAGGATGGCGGGACCTCAGCAGAAAAATAACACAAACATCCATGCCTTACCCAGGGCTCGAACCCAGGTCCCTTTGGTCAGTAGCTTAGCATGCTAACCACTCAGCCATGGGACAGCTATTAACATCACATTATGTTATATGTTATTTTTTCTATTATTATTCTTTTGTTTCCCAGTAAAAAAACTTTATTTTATCTTTTTTCTGAAAATGAATGCGGTCTTGGATACGAAAGCAAAAAAAATTTCCTTGCCACAGAAATCAGTACTACTGTGGGAGAGCAATTTCAGCAAGGGTTGAATTATTAATTTGCCTAAAGTCCCCCCACCCACCCCCACACATGCAGAATTTTATTATTTTTTGATTATAAGTTTTTTTAAGTTTATTTTCAATAGTTTTAAAAGATTTACCCTCCCCACTCTACTCACAATATATTAGCTCTGCCATTCTGATGATATAGACATTTGTTTTTTACCCTAATTATACAAACCTTTCTATATTTAGACAAGATCACCAAATTTCAACATCCAGAGAAAAAATTTATAATGTTTAGTAAAAAAAGGCAGCCAAGAAAAGGTTTTTTCCATTTCATAAACAGGGCAGAAAATCCCATAAAATATGTTTTAAGTAATAAATATCTTATTACTTGGGAAGAAATTTAGTTTTAATTAATATATAATTTAATTATTTTCTATTCATCACATTTTCAGCCTTAATTGCATATTTTGATCTATTCTTTTCACTATATCAATGTGAAAACATCTTATTAAAATTAATATGTTTGTAAATTTGTTTATTTTTTTTATTTTCATAGGATTTCGAGTTAAATTCTTTTTAATTAGGTATATAACATATCCTATTTCTGTTGATTGGTTATTTTTAAAAAAATACTAAAGTTGACTTGTTTATCTGACTCAGCAGAATTGGCTAAAAACCTGGATTTTTCTCAAAGTATGGTACAAAGAAAAAAATGACTAAACAAGCAAAATATTTACTTAAAACAAGAAAATTAATTTTTTTATTGTTCAGAAATGAATAGCCTTTCTATTCATGTGCATTATAATCATTTCTGTATATTAGTTCTTTTTAAATAAATGTTTATGTGGCCAGATGCATTTTCTTTATTACATGACTCTAAAAAAAAGTCCTATTAAAATAAAACTAATTATCTCTTTTGTTAAATATTTTATTTTCAGAAAATCAGAATTAGATGCTGATTAATTTATCATATAACATGCCATAATTCCTTTCATTAGTTATTTGGCAAAAAAAGTTCTACAGTTAATTTTTTTGCTTGATCAGAGGGAACACTGAATGTAAATCAGTTTTACAGGCTGGACTCTGGAAGGGTTAAATAAACTGCAAAAAACTCTGCTTTCTCAAGTGACACTGAGCTGTGTGAGAATGTTGGTAAATCTTTTAGCAATTAGTTTATCATTTGCTTCTGGTGTTCAACAAGTGCGAATTTTGCAGAATTTTCTCCATAGTTTGGGTATTGATTATGTTATGTGGAATTCATTGCAAAGGGAAGATTTTGGGCTTAAATTTTTTAGAGTAGGGGTTCTCAACATGGGATACGCAGTAAAATTTTTTGGAGTATGCCGTGAGAGCTCAAAAGTCGCTAGATCTAGTAATTTTAAGCAAAATTGTCGAAATAACAAAAATCGCTAAATATTTTGCGATAATTGCCGATTGTACCCCAGACTTAAGTCATATTGAACAGCTCTCATTAACAATAAGAGTTGTCGCTTTAAACTCCATTCAAAATAAATATGAAATTGAAGAATTCTTTATTGGTTTTTTTGAAGCTAGTGATTCAACCTGAGAGGGTTTGGCAGAACTTATTCTGACACATTTGGAAAAGTTAGGTTTTGAGTTAAAGTGGCTTAGAGGACAAGGCTATGACAACGGAGCTAATATGAAAGGAGTAAGAAAGGGTGTACAAAATAGAATATTTGAAAAATATCCAAGGGCGTTTTATGTGCCCTGCGCATGTCATTCTTTAAACGTAGTTGTTAATGATGCAGCGTCTTCTTCTACAGAAACAACAACTTTTTTTTTTCCATTGTACAAGAACTTTACACTTTTTTTTTTTTCTGGTTCTGCAAAGCGTTGGGAAGTGCTAAAAAAAGTTTCACAATTAACTCTAAAACCATTGAGTGCTACTAGGTGGTCAAGCACAGTAGATGCGTTAAAACCTTTACGATTTCAACTTTGCGAAATCTATGATGCATTATTCCAAATAATAGAAGACATCAACAGAGATGCAGAAACTAAAGTTAAAGCAAGATGATTAGCAAAAAATATTAAAAATTACAAATTTATTTATTAATTAATATCCCCTCAAGCAGCTGCTTGCCACAGAGGTCTGACAGGAGCCCTGTCAGTTTATATGCCATAGTAGAAGGTCTGAGAGGATGGCAGGACCTCAGCAGAAAAACGACACTAACAGCCATGCCTTACCCGGGGCTCGAACCCAGATCCCTTAGGTCAGTAGCCAAGCACGCTAACCACTCGGCCATATGCGGTGTAATTCTTTGGTATGATATTTTATTTGAAGCTATTGCAATCTGTAACTATAAATTTGTCAGATTGTGTAAGGATGTTATCAGAAACCATACAAAAAGTGAAAAGTTATAGACAATCTGGATATGATCAGATGAAAATTGCTGCTAATGAGATTGCAGAGAATCTTGAATGCAGTGCAGAATTTCCTGCCGAAACTGAAGTTAGAGCCAGAAGGAAAAAGCGTCAATTTGACTATGAAGAAGCTGTCGATCAACCCTTAGCAGAGGAGAATAAATTAAAAAAAAAACCTTTTCAATTATATTCTGGACATTACCCTTAATTCTCTGATACCCTTAATTCACGCTTCTGGAAACCCATAGCAAAAATTTTCAGTTTTTATATGACATTTTAAAACTCAAGGATATAGATGACAAAACGCTAGAAAATTATTGTACCAGTCTCCAGTCAATACTTCCGGTCGAAAATGAATCAGATATAAATGCAAATGATCTTCAAGAAGAATTACGTGATGTATCCCGAATGCTACCATATTCTATGAAACCTTTGGATGTTTTAAATTATTTATGCCAAAATAACTTAATTGCTTTGTATCCGAATACTGTTGTAGCTCTGAGAATTTTATTAACACTCCCTGTCTCTGTAGCTAGGGGGAAAGAAGTTTTTCCAAATTAAAATTAATAAAACACTACTTAAGAAGTTCAATAAGCCAAACAAAACTTAGAAATCTGTCATTAATTTCTATTGAATCTACATTGGTTGCCACTCTAGACTAGACATCTCTAATTAACGAATTTGTTAAAGTTAGAAGGGTAAAACTGTGGTAGATTGTTGTAGTTGATATCATTCTTTTAAAGTAGTTTATATTTTCAAATTAAAAAGAGTATTCGTACATTTTGTGCAGTTTTTTTTAAATCACAATCGAAGGTTATTTTAAAGAAAAAACATTTAAGGGGCGGCATTTCGAAGACTTGCATCATAATGAAAAAATCTACCGCACGGCCCTGCCAAAGTCAGTGTATTGTTTTCTTAGTCTTAAGTAAACTTCATATTTGAATGTCTGATATTTAATCATTCAGAATACAGTACTCATTCATTTAGTACATAATTTAACTGACACGTATCTGTTAGCTACTAGGAGAAAGTTCTAAATTTCAGTTGTTTTTCTACTGAAAAAGTTTGAAACTTAGCCACAGTTGCATGCATTGTGAGAAACCTGCCACTTTAAGGATTATAAGTTATGTATTTTATTCCTGCAATATACTGTATAGGAGGGTGTAATTTGTTTATTCCATGGATTTGCATTTGAATTAAAGTTTATTTTGCAGTCTTACATGAAATGAATCTATTTGTCAGTGCTAAGTATTCAATATGATAATTTGATACTTAGCTATTCCTACTCATTAATATATTGTCGTTACTGTATCGTAAGAAATTTGTATTATGAGTTGCAAACTATTTTGTAATATGCAGCATTATTGACTATATTTATTTCAACAGGGAGATATTTTGACTGTAATTAGGAGAATTGATGATCATTGGGCAGAAGGAAAGTTAAGAGAAAGAATCGGAATATTTCCCATATCATTTGTAGAGGTAAAATACAAGTACTGCTTAATATGTTTTTTTTTTTCATTCTTAGTTCATTAAAATTATAAGTAAAAGAAAAAGTATTTATATAACTATGAGTGTAAACAGTGTAATAATGGAATGATTATGACTCAATGGTTATGCTCTGCACTCATTTGATTATTTTGACTACATCTGCTGCCATTATTCATTAACAATCAGTTCAAAGTTTCCTTTGGGCAAGCTGCAGTTTCAAAGTTCAGGGTGTTGTAAGTTCATGGTGAAATTAGCCTCCAATAAGGGGCTCCCTACACCATTCACAACAGAAGGGCAAGATAGCAGAAGCAGAAGAAACTGCCTCTCAGCTATCTCTGGAAGCTAATAAGAGTACTAATCATGAGAAAGAAAAAAAAATATTAGACCTTGTAGAAGAGGCCAATGTTCTGAAAGAAATCAGTGACAGTCGGAAGCACATTCACTGCAGCTTCACATTGTGGTGATTACCAAGCAGGCAGGTGATGGAGTAGTCGGTGATTCCAATAGCATGAAGCTCCCCTAAATTATTCATTAACTTCCCTGACTCCATCAAAAACTGCCATTTTTTTCTCACACTGACAATTCTACAATACCTATAATTTCTACATCAGAAAGCCGCCGAATGCTTCCACATATTAACAATGAATCATATAAGTAACTTTAAAACACTCCAAAATATATTAACAAAATTAATTAATCACTATAATACACTAATAATTACCATACTACATGTAAGTACTAAAAATCACTCAATTCATCCGAAAGTACTATACCGATATTACACATGTTAGTTACTACCGCCCATGCTCAGTCCCACACAAAAGAATTCCAATATTCTTTCCCCCAAGGGGGGGGGGGGCTCAGTCGTTAGTGCACCAGGCTCATAATCTGTAGTTCCCAGGTTCGAGTCCCAGCTGGGTCAGAGTTGAGGTTTATCTTCGCAAAATTCCCCACCCTGCCCACAGTCAGTAGGAGACACCGATGGACTTGGAAAGGCTGCCGTCCTTCGGATGGGACATTAAGCCATGTCCCCGTGTGTGGGAGAGCCATACCCTGTGCACGTTAAAGAACATGCTGGATGGCTTTGACAGGAGGCTACCATCTGTCTCCCAACAGCTGTTCCAGTGTGTCCCCTCCCCCATCCGTCTCTGAGCCTTCAGGGTCCATGGGACCTGGCCATTTAGCCCATGGTGTGCAAAAAAGTGCAGCTCAGAGGTAAAACAACCCAACCCATTTTATACGTTTCACCAAAAACTAACTCCTAAAACCCTAACACCACATAAAAACTCTCATTTTTGAAATTTAATAATTACCCCCACATTATAAACTTTTCCATATTCTTCCATTCGCAACAAAACACATACTACTACACTATACTAACACACAAAAAATATTTAAAATAATTCTATCTGGTTAACCATTCCTCCCTTCCCCTTCAAATGCCCCTCACTCCAAACAACTTACAAAAACATCCCCCCCCCCTACAAACAGTCTAAAAAGTTACTGAACTCCCACTTCCAAATGACGTGACCATAACATTACAAAACAGTTCACTAACACTTTCACCAACAACACTCCTAATATTAAATAATTTCAATTCCAAAATATCTAAAATAACTTGTTATTAATCATATCTTAATGAAATTACTAAAAAAAAATGGAACATATTAATTATTCGCATTCTAGCTATCACTAAAAATCCCTCATTAAATATACGATACATATGCACTTCCCTCTAACTGTATAGGCATGTTATCCATATGAATTATAAAGCAAAAATGGTGAAAAGAAATCAAACATAACTTCACACTCCTGTCAAATCAAACACATCACATGTGAATCCACATTACCCATGCAAAAGAAACAAAGAGCCATAGGCCACCAACAACCAACAGTTACGTTTCTACGTCATACTTTACACATTGACATCATTCTTTACAGTTCAATGTCACACACCACTTCAGCAATGTCATCTGTCGGCTAAGGACCAAGTAAACTACGTTAACTGATGAGGGTTTCGGACTTGGCTGTCGTACGTTTAATTTTTTGTTTGGTGAGTTTTTCTCTTTGCTGGTCTAGTAATAATTTCCATTGTGTGTGTGTTTTTCGGGTGGGCAGCGGGGGGGTGATATATTTCATAATTCCAACAAAGTTCTCTATTTTGGTATATGATCATTTGCTCAGCATCATCATCATCATCAAGCAGCCATGGGATACAGAGGTGCAACCAGACCATGCAGTTTAGTTCTTCAAGCATATCTGTCCTGAGCAACATCTGCTGCATCTGGCCACTGCACACTAATTCTAACAAGGTCCTGTTTGACATTGTCAGCCCACTGCATCCTAGGTCTGCCCCTTTCTGAAGCCTTTAGGCACACTGTTCATAACCCTATTCACCAATCTATAATTATCCATACGGGCAACATGGCCAAACCAACGGAGTCTCTCTCTACACAATATGCTGCTTAAAGGAGGTTGCAGACTCCTTTGCCTAACCTCATCATTAGTTACAAAGTTGAACCACCTAATGCCCAAGATACAGCTTAAGCATCTAGAATCAAAAGCATCTAGTTTCCTGTTATCTAATTTACAGTGTCCAAGTTTCACTACCATAGCTAACCCTAGAAAGAACCAAACTATTATACAGTCTAATTTTAGTCTTTAGGTGCATAAGCCTATTTCCACACTCTCCATAGATTCTTAAAAGTCCCAACAGCAATCCCTATTCATCTGTTAATCTCATGCTACACAACATCAGTATCTGTTATAGAGTGTAATGGTCAAAGATTATTAACTTTTCAAAGTTGGACATTTTGTCTGATCCAATTTATTTAATTTCTGGATAGCTCTATCGGGCATCAAGCAATAATAACTTGTCAAATAAAGTTGAAATAGGGTTCATTAATATATTTATCAAGTGTTACTTATCAAGTAAGAATTCAAAAATGATTGTCAAGTTTAATTAAAACTTAAATCTAATAAAAAAATTTACGTTGCTCAAGAGAAAAAATAACAAAGATTCAAAAGTTTCTAAAGCAAATAAAGTTTATTTACAAAAATTCAACTCACCAAAAGAAGTATTAGCAACTCGCATCTATCTAAAGTAACATCATCTCGGACAAAAACTCTGTCTACACTAATTCACAATAACTTTGCTACTACATCTCAACTACTCTGTCTACTCTCTACTTCATCTTAACTACTCTGTCTCAACTACTCGCTACTATTCTGTAATCCAGCATCACATAGTTATAACAAGTGGCGTACAAAGCTGGCACGTATCTCTTGCACACCGGGAAAGACATTTGCGTAAACTGACGATCACGCAAGCTATGACGCAAGAAAGGTTGTGTCCTGCATGTGCTTTAGTGGTTGTCAATCAAAAGATCGGAGTTGCGCATGTACAACTCCTGCAGCTCGGAACAAGGATTGAGACAGTCCATAAAATGAATTAAAATCCCCAAAATGATAAATATCAAGTATATAAAGCAAAACTGGCTATAACTGTGTCTTTTAGCTATAACTGTGTCTTCCAGAGCTTCAAAATTAAAGGTGAATTTTTTACCTTAGCACAACACTTCTTAAGTTTAAGTTGCAAGACACTTTTAACAAACTAATCATCAGATCCAATTTCAGCTCCCCTATATGACCTGGCATTCCTAACAGAGCTATCCCATTTGCTGTTAATTAATATATAATCTATCATATTCTTATGCAGCCCATCAGGTGAAACCCATGTGCAGTTATGTATGTCACTGTGTTGTAACGCTCCAAAGATTATTAACTTTTAGGACCTTTTGTCTGATTCAAATTCCAGATAGCTGAATCACGTGCCAGGCAATAATAACTTGCCGAATAGAGTTGAAATAGGGTTTGTTAATGTATAATATCAGACACTAGTTGTCGAGTAAGAATTCAAAAATAATTGTCAAGTTTAAAGTTTAAATCTAATCAAAAAATCTGTTTATGTTGCTCAAGAGAAAAATAGCAAAGGTTCAAAGGTTTCTAAAACAAACAAAGTTTATTTCCAAAAAATTCACTTGCCCAATTCAATGGAAGAATACAAAATTTGGAGACTAACAACTCCTATCTACACAGCACATACTTCTGACTCCTACATCTCGACTCCACTTCTCACAACAACTCTTCGACTAACTCTCATTCTAAATCTGATGTTCTAACTAATTCTGTGACCTCACATCATTACTATAACAAGCGGTGTACAAGTCCAGCACATGTCTATTGCATGCCAGGAAAGACATTTGCATAATATGACGATCGTGCTAGCTATGATGCAAGAGGGGTTGTGTCCTACACGCGCTTTAGCAGTTGACAATCAAAAGGTTGGAATTGCACATTCGCAACTCCTATGCTCAGAAATGAGGATTGAGATCGGTTCAGAAAAAGTTAAATAATCCCCAAAATGATAATATAACGTAAATAAAGCAAAACTGGTTAAGGAAAAGTAAAAGTGAACGGGTAGACCGTCACAACTCTCCCTCCTAAAGGGAGTCAAAATTTGACCTAACAGATTTTGACGAGCAAATTTAGAATAATAGGACACTTCTCACATCATTTACACATAGTTGAACATAAAATAGAGTAAAAGTATGCTGATGCAAAGTTTGATAAGATGATCTACTGTCACTTTGACACAATTTTCCATCACAACCAAAGGTACCTCCTCCTGTTCCTCCTAACAATGTGTGCAGCTAACCTAGTGTAAATATATAACAATGGCTGGCACAGTTAACTGCATACTAGTGTTATCGAACTACCTAGTATCACATTCTGATACAAACTTCAAAATTTGCATACAATAACCTGTACAAAATGCTGGTTAATCTCACTCCTATCCTGCTTAACTTCTAAAAAGGTTAAAGAAAGAAAACAATTCAATTATACATGTATCAAGCAGGGTACATAACTTCCCTTATCCCCTGACCACAATCAAAATATGTGAAAGCTAAATCTTCTGTACCTATCATACATTAAAAAACGGGTACTGGAACACTGTTAAATCCTCCTAACTACATGAAACACACGAATTTAAGAAATTCCAAAATTTGCGAACAGGAGGGAGTGTAATCATCTGCTAATTCTTCATCTAGACAAAATAATCACATGCTAGCTGAAATAAAAAAAAATCATTAGTTACCTTCCCTTTTAGAGCTTTACATCCCCCTCCCAAAGGAATTATGCTGGTGACTACTTGGTCCCAACAATTACGCATCATTGATACATAAATATCACTGATGACACTGAACAGATTTAGACACATTTACATGCATCGTATCTAAGTGTAAAGAAAAAGTTGTATCAGTAATTTATAATATATGATGATAACATTCCATTCAATACAGTTCCATTCACTTTTTTACATAAAACTCATTTTGCATTCAAAAATTCACTTCGAAATGCACAATATTTTACAATACAAAATATTTCTTAAAAGTGCAAAATATTAAATCACTGTACTAAATTCTCTTTCATTCTCATCATTTGTATCCATAAACATTTTACAATTTCTAAACTTCCCAATGTAAATTTACATTTTCAACTTTCAGTCAGCTGAAACGAAAAAAAATCTACAAAAATACACTTTAAATCACGTTAATACAATATTACAACTAGAACTTCAGATGAACAAGAATACATAAAAAAATTCTATTCACATCACATTATAAATTCAAACTATGATAAATTCACTCTTCGAAAATAAATATCAAAATTCCAAAGTTTCAACAAGAAAGTAGTTCAACTGTAGTAGTACAAAATATCATTAATTAGTCTAAAATGTCTGGCTCTTCCAACAATGCTTGAAGCTATACTAGGATCTTCAGGTAATTCATCAGTTTTCAAATAATGGTATACATTTCCATATTCTAAATCTTTTTGTTGTTCATTAATTAAGTGTTCCTTGTACTCGACAGGAACTATTGTGTCGAGCAAGGGAGCAAAATGCTTATCCTCCAGCTCTACAGTAACTGCCAGCTACACAGGAGTACGGTATAATGTATCTGGTAGCTGATGTGCACTTCCCTTTCGATGCTCGACCTTGAAATTGAATTCTTATATGCGTAATGCCCAGCACATTAGACAACCTGTTAGATTGGTGGATGTCTGCAACCATTGTAAAGCAGCATTGTCGGTAAAAATAGTAATGTCGGATGTGTCTAATTGTACTTTAAATTTTTCTAGAGCCCATATTACACTTAGACATTCTTTTTCAGTCACTGTATAATTTATTTCAGTGTGACTCAAACTGCGACTGGCATACATGATGACGTGTTCACAATCATCATTCTGTACTTGGCTAAGCATAGCACCGAGACCAACATCGGAAACATCAGTGTAGATGTTAAAAGGTTTGCCTGAATGCAGCAAGGCCAACACGGGAGCATGACACAATGCATCTTTTAAGGTCTAAAATACTGTGTCGCAAACAGGTGTACAATAGACCATTTTCGCTTTCAGCATAATTCACATAAAGGTTCGGCCAAATTAGGTACAAATTCTCAATACCAGCCACACATTCCTAGAAATCTGCTAAGTTGCTATGAATTGAATGGTGTGGGAAATCATTCTATGGCTTCAACCTTATTAGGCAATGTTCTTACTCCATCTGCATTTACATTGAAACCGAGGTATTGAACGTCTTCTCAGAGAAATGTGCATTTCAACAACTTTATGGTGAGTCCGGCTTCTCTTAACCTTGCAAATACCAAATTCAAATCACGTAGATGCTCTGAGAAATCAGTAGAAAAAATGACTATGTCGTCTAAGTATACTTCACAAATTTTTCCTTTTAGGTCACCCAGAACTACGGACATAAGACGTTGAAACATGGCGGGTGCTACTGATAAGCCAAATGGTAAGCAACGAAATTGGAATAATCCATCTTTTGTGAGGAATGCTGTTTTGGGTCGATCTGGTGGATATATGAACACCTGCCAATATCCTGAAGACAAATCTAGTGTGCTAATAAATTTCTTGCCAGCCAGTTGTGTTAGTAGATTCTGAATAATAGGTAGTAGATATCTGTCGGGGACTGTAACAGCATTTAATTTTCGATAGTCTACGCAAAATCTCAAATCACCAGTTTTCTTTTTAACGAGCACGACCGGTGAAGCCCAAGGGCTAAAACTTGGCTCTATTATCCCATCCTCTAACATTTCTTTAATTTGTGTTGAAATTATCTCTTCTTTACTGGGAGGATAATTATATGGTTTGCTGTAAACAGGTCTATTATTGTCGGTGTCGATATGATGTTCTAAAATCTGACATTTGCCAGGTTTGTTGTTAAAAAGTTCGTAATTAGCATTGAGCAGAGCTTCTGACTTAACTCTCTCGCTATTTTCCAAATGAGCTTTGTCAGCATGTTTTATAATATCTGGTTTTATCTGATCGATATCAAGTTTTTCTTTCATTGTTGCTTTCAATGAAATAGTATTATTGGCAAAATCAATTTCAATCAAGTGTTTTCGTATCACATCTATTTCTATCAAGGAGTCATATAATAATTCACATATTATTAAAAATTCAAGTCTTATCTCCACATTATTTAAAGTGATAGGTAACTCAACAGTTCCATGTGGAAAACACTGCTTGAAAGCACAAGCTAAGTTCAAAGTCCACCTGACCACGGCTGCAATTTCAGTTTACAATTTTTCTGAATTTTATCCCATACTTTCTTATGTAGACATGTAATATCAGCTCCTGTATCAATGCGAGCTATGAATTCAGTCTTATCGTGATAAAGCTTCACAAAAGGTAAATGTAGGACATTATGTATACCCACAGTAGCAAGACTTAACTCATGAGAGGGCTTTTCTTGAGGAACTTTGGCCTCTCGCTTCAAAGATCCTAATTAAAGTTTCCCGAATTTTCATTTCTTCGATAACAATATTGTTCCGTGTGTCCTAGTCGGCCACAAAAATCACATCTTAAAGTTTCTCTATTTTGTTTAAAAAAGGTTTTAGGTCTAGTGTTATGGTTCGAAGCTTGACGTGGCACAAAGTCTCTGCTTCGTTCATTCTGCATCATTTTAGGCGCGTTCGATGCAAATTGGCGGGACTGTGTAACTTCCGGTCATGCAGGAGTCATTCTACGAGACTCAACCTGATATCACTGTTTTGGCGGGGATTGCATCCATTGTTGGTTAAATGCAGTTGCTGCAGATTCTCTTGCAGTATATTGCCAAGCCAATTTGACTAAATCTGCAATTGAATTCACGTTTCGTACTTCTAGGAATTCTCTAATGGCCAAAAGCAATTGAGACAATATGCTATTTACGAATATCAATTTCAGCGGCATCAGCATCATACAGCTGCTATAACTCTACTGTACCCCATATAAATTTTTCTATGTCATCTCTTTCCCTTTGTCTTCGTGAAAACAACTCTGTAGCTAGTTCTGTAAAATCATTATAAGCTGGATATATGTCCATGATTTCGCTTTTAAAATCTTCCCAATATTCAATTACATGACGATATCCTACATTATTCCACCATTGCTTAGCACATCCAATTAGACAAGATACTGCTAAAACCACCTTTTTGTTGCCGGGCACTTAATGTAAATGGTAATGCTCTTCCATGGACATTGCAAATGTCTACAATGACAGACGTTTCTAACTATCGAACCTTATCTCAGGTAAAGGCCAATTAACATAAGGACTATAGTTAATAGATGGGTTGGCAAATCGTCATTGTGGCGGTTGATAACACTCTGCTCCATCACTTGCTTCTGACGGAACAGAAAATGGAACTTTACGTTCAAAGTTTCTTCGTTGGTGAACTGATGTAGCATTGTCAGCAAATTTAGGGGTTGTTGTCGTTCCCCTATGATCATCAAGCAGATTCATTAGCACTTCTGCTTCCTTCATTACATCCTGCAACCTACCCTATACTGGGGCGGGGGTGGCTCAGTCGGTAGTGTGCCAGCTCATAATCTGCAGTTCCCAGGTTCGAGTCCCAGCTGGGTCAGCGTTGAGATTTATCTCCGCAAAATTCCCCGCCCTGCCCACGGTCAGTAGGGGACACTGATGGGCTTGGAAAGGCCGCCATCCGTCGGATGGGACGTTAAGCCGTGGCCCCGTGTGCGGGAGAGCCATACCCTGTGCACGTTAAAGAACACGCTGGATGGCCTTGACAGGAGGCTACCATCTGTCTCCCAACAGCTGTTCCAGTGGGTCCCCTCCCCCAACCTTCTCTGAGCCTTCGGGGTCCTTGTGACCTGGCCATTTAGCCCATGGTGTGCAAAAAAGTGCCGCTCAGAGGTAAAACAACCCAACCCTACCCTTTACTCTTTCTAAGTCGGGAGTCATTATGGCAGAATCAGCCATATTGTTAGCAGACATGTTTAGCGGTCTGCCAAAATTTTGAAAACTTTTTTAATCTTGAGCAGTGTTCAAAGGTACTGCTATACAACAATTCTAAAGCTACAACTAAGCTTACAAAAATATAAATTTGCTTATCAAAAAAGTTTTTCTATCATGCCTATGTACGTGTGCGTGGACACTTCTAATCCTTACATACAATAAATATCTTAATTATCAGCAATAACTGCATTGAAACTTCAGTACCTTTGACTAATACTCAAAAAAGTTAAGCTTCTTGCTCAACAAAAATTTTCGGCTTACACTGCCGTTAAATCTATAAATAGTACATACAACTAATGAGCTCAATAATTACTATCTTTGACAATCATGTTAAATAACATACAAATTTTTATCCACAAATATACAGTCTCTATTCTTGGACTACTATCTTTTACTACTGGCGAGTACCTGTTCGTTGCGCCACTTCTTTTCTTTAGCCCTGTAACGCTCCAAAAAGAATGCAAAATACTTTTAAGTTTGGACCCTTTTTCTGATCCAATTAGTTTTATGCTCCGGATATCTGAGATGGGCGCCAGGCAATAATTAACAAATTGCCAAAAAATAGAATAAGTTAAATTAGGGTTCAAAATACCAGCGAGTGTTAATGAGTAAGAATCCAAAAATGATTGTCAAATTAAGATCTAAATATTATTAAAACTTAAATTCACGTTGCTCAAGAGAAAAAATTTGTAAAGACTCGAAAGGTTTAAATAACAAACAAATTTATTCCAAAAATCAACTCACCAAAACTTCAATGAAGAAGATACATCAACTCAGCACTCTTCCGTGCTACATGCTTATGCTCTGACAACTCACTATGCTATGTGCTCCTCTAAGTGCCTCTGCACTCTGTGCTACTCTGACCACATGTCAGACTTTTACAAGAGCTGGACGCGTGTCATATTGCACGTCGGGAAAGACATTTACATAAAATGATGAGCAACGCAAGCTATGACGCAAGAGGGGGCGTGCCCTTGTGCACGCGCTTTAGCAGGTGACAGTCGGAAGATCAGAGTTGCGCATGCGCAACTCCTAACTCTTGGAAACAAGCGCTGTAATGCCAAAAAGGAAATAAAAATCCCCAAAATGATAAATATAACGTAAATTAAACAAAACTGGTTAAGGTAAAGCAAAAGTGAACGATGGGGCATCACAAAACTTTCTTTATATTTATTTCCGTTGAATAGTTCTTACTGTATCGAGTAATAAAGTATCACAGGAAAGTGTCCTGTAGACAAGAAACACTTGAAATAATTGGCTTAAAAAAAATTTGGTTTTGCCCCGAATGGAATTTGAACCCATGGCTCCCAGAAACATGCTTGGTATGATACCCAGCATGTTTCTGGAATGTATATTAAAAAGTAGAAAATAAAATGAAATTTGATGTTGCAGTCAGTCACTGAAGTTGTATTCACTTCATAGGAAAATAGGGTGCTGATTAACCTATTCAAAAAGATTGCAGCACCTATCTTCCTTTGAAGTGAACATGAATTCAGTGAGATTGTACCTTCGATATTCTTTAGTTTTATTTGCTATGTTTTAGGGCACATATAGGAAGATAGGTGTTTAAAAAATTTTTTGATTACTCCTTTCCTTCTATGCTTTGTTTTAGAAAGCACTTGGATTATTGGTTGTTGCATTTCTTATCATGCTGCACAGAAACAAAGCAATGGCTTGCAGCAATGATGGCTGAAGCCCACTGTATGTGCACTTTATGAAATTTAAATTAATTACTAATAATTAAAAACTGATAATCAATATATATGTTACTGATTGGGTGATATTTTGCTTGATTTTATTATGAAATACAGGGATAACAGTTACAAGCATATGTCACAGACCTATTTTCACTTGCACCTATTTTTATGATACAAATAAAGTTTTTATATTTTTTTAAATTTCTTAACTAGTACTTAACTAGTATTGCTCCCTATCATGGATTACCAGATTAATGATGTGTGTGTGTGTGTAGTATGGTGCTGATAATATTTTAGCCCTTCAAATTATAGATAGAAAATTTTCTTAGGTACTAAGTCTGCTGTATCTTGTTTATGACGTGCTTCTTATTGTATCATTAGTGAGTATTGTTTCTAACAAAATGATGCTCCAGACCCGGTTTTGTCAACTTGTGGTCTGCCAACCATGGATGGTGTTTATAAGTAACTGTACATAAATATATGTAAATAGTCCATGTCTTAGACAAGGTTGAGATCATTGCTTTAGATCAGTGGTTCTCAACCTTTTATACTTCACATAGCCCCTGGAAATGTGTATGTAACTGGTGTACCCCTTATACAGATAGGTAAAACTATAGTTATAGTATAATAATACAACTTGGTGACTTTATTGCTACATCTAGTGACCTTTGAGCTCTCATGCGTACCCCAAAAAATTTTACCACGTACCCCACGTTGAGAACCCCTGCTTTAGATTATGCTGGTGGTTCTCAAAGTGTGATCCACAAGATTATTTATTTTTTCTTATTATAAGTTAGAAAAATTTTGTCGTTTTGAATAAATTATAGTTTTTTTTTAGTTGAAATGCAGTTAATATAAATGCGGAGGGATGTAGGGGCCATGATTGTGCAGTGTGTTAGTAGGCTGTCCTGGAACTCAAATTTGACAACCATTGTATTATGTGATTGACTTATTGATTTTCTCTATGTGACTTACATTCAGTCTTGCAGTTTTTTGTGAACATTATCAAGTATTCTATAGTGGTGACAATGAATGCAGCTCCTACCATTTTCTTATATCTTCTAATCATTGTTATTCTTATATCTTCTAATCATTGTTATTCTTATATCATTAGCTACACCAAACAAATTTAACTTACACTTAATCATTATATATGCTTAAGCAAATATGTCCAGTCCATGTTATTTGTCAGTCTGTTACCTTAGAGCAATATAAGCAAGTTGAAAATACTATTCAGAAGACGGTATTTTCAATTTCCTTATATTGTAAGATAACATATTGAAAATTAGGTATCTGAATAGATGTAGCCCACTGGACACATTCCTTTGAATATATGCAATGATTATGTGTACATTAAATTTGTAAATATTTTGACTGACTAATTAAATTTTAAGCCATACCAAAGATATTCCTGTAGATATGTACTTTTCTTAAAACCCTCTATCATTTAAAACTATGATATATCAAAAAATATTTCATTTTTAGATGAATGCTGCAGCAAGGGCTGTTATGAAGCTGTCTTCAAAGTGAGTATATACTATATATTATTTTTATATGAGTAGAAGCTGTACAGCATTGAGTCCATTATAATTATTTGCAGTAATATAACAAGTTAAGGGCCAAGTTGTATTATATTCAGTGATTTAATGAACTTTATTTGCAGGTAATTCTCCAAAGATTATTAACTTTTCAAGTTGGACCTTTCGTCTGATCCAAATTTATTAAAAATTCCGGATAGCTTTGTCGGACGCCAGGCAATATTAACTTGCCAAATAAAGTTGAAATAGAGTTCGTTATGTACATAGCGTTACCTATCAAGTAAGAATTCAAAAAGAGTTGTCAAGTTTAATTAAAATTTAAATATAATCAAAAATCAATTAATGTTGCTCAAGAGAAAAATAGCAAAAATTCAAAAGTTTATTTCCAAAAAATTCAAATACTAACCAAATTCAATGGAAGAATAATACAAAAGTTGGAGTACTAGCAACTCACATCTGTCTACACAACACATACTTCTCACAATACTTCTGACTCCTACATCTCTACTAATTATACTGTCAATTCTACTATTCACAATCTCATTCTAACTGACTCTGTGACCTAATGTCACTTGACCATATGCTGCATACAAATCCGGCACGTGGCTTTTGCATGCCAGGAAAGCATTTGAATAATCTGACGATTGCACTAGCTATGATGCAAGAGGGGGTGCACATTAGCAGACAGTTTCGCATGCGCAACTCCTACAGCTTGGAAACGATAATTGCAATGTCAAAAAAAAAATGAATAATAAACTCCAAAATGATAAATATATAATGTAAATAAAACAAAACTGGTTAAGGAAAAGTAAAAGTGAATGGGTGGACCATCACAGTCGCCCTTTCCATCAGGCAGAATAAGCACTGCCTAGGTTTGCTAATTTTGCAGTGCAGCATATTTTCAGTAGTGGATAATACACTACCCTCCACTGAAATTGCCCCACTAGGAAAGAATAGCAGGGAAATGCCAAAAATTTGCATACATGTTGATAGTGTATACCTATGTCAGTGATTTGCAGATATGGTTGATAGGCACAAAAATATGGCCAGTAGTCCCTGTGGCATGAGTAATGCTGGGTGCTATAAAGATCAGTGTGAATGATTGCTAGCAAACAGAAGTGTGTGTGGTCGACCTCTGTCAAGTAGCCATGCCCCACAACATCATAAACGATATTGCATGCACCTCACAGACTTTGAAAGGATCTAATTATTGCAATGGCAGACACAAGATTGTCCAATCAACAGATTTTGACACATATGGATTGTGAATGCTTGAGAACAATGGATAATAGAAGATTCTACAATGTGGCAGTCAGATTTAGGTGCCCATAGGAGAACTTCAGAGTAGGCAGACTGTCAGATTTGGCGACAAGCTGTACATAACAAAAATTGTAATGGTGTGGTAGCCGTCCCATGTCCAAGTGGTTAGCACACATGGCTAGTGATCTAAGGGACCTGGGTTCAAGTCCCGGGTAAGGCATGGATGTGTGTGTTTTTTTTCTGCTGAGGTCCTGTCATCTTCTCAGACCTTCTATTAAGGCATATAAACTGACAGGCTCCTATCAGACCTCTGTGGCAAGCAGCTGCTTGAGGGGGTATTTATTTATTTATTTATTTATGGCAGATTACTAGCACTATAACACCATTCTTCTTCCCTATTCCCATTTCTACCAGCACAATCTGTCGATGATTACGAGACGAGAGCCTGTAAGCTTATTGTCCTGTGGCTTGTCTTCCTCTGACTGCATTCCATCATCATGCATGTCTGCAGTGGTGTAGGGAGAACAGTTCCTGAGGTCTAGAGTGGCAAATTATCATCTTCAGTTACAAAATCCCAATTTTGTTTAGGTGCCAGTGACAGCCATGTCAATGTGTGAAGACAGCCAGGTAACAGACATAATACAGCGAATATCCAGGGCTGACCCCTTGGCATAATGGTGGGAGAAGTCATTAGTTACAACATTCAATCACCTCTGGTTGTTATTGATGGCAGTATGTTGAAACTGTGCTATGATCTGTACTGCTGCCATGTTATGTATCATACCATTTCCAACAGAATAATGAATGGTCACATACTTCTCTGGTCTATTTGCAGTGCTTCTGTGATACGGTTCTCCTTCCTTGGTTCGTTCATTCCCCAGATCTGTCATCCATCAAACACATATGGGATGTAATGGGGTAGTTTGCTACATCCTGGCACTTACTGCCTACAACTCTTACCAGCTGTTGCCACTGACAGCAAGAGTGCACAAAGCATGGCTGCATATCACATAGGATCACATTCACCACCAGTTCAACTCACTCCCTTGACATCTTGTCTCATGTATTGCAGCTCATGGTGGCCATACCACCTACTAATGTACTACTTGTTTTGTGATTAAACATTGGTGGAACTGTCTGCCTCTGTAATCATTTCTTCTTTATGTGTATAACTACCCCACAACTAATTTGGTTCACATGCAAGCATTCATTCAAGGTGGGGCAATTTTGATGGAGGGTAGTGTATTCTAGGACAGATAACTGTCACCAGTATACTATAAAACAAAAATATAGTATTTTAGAAAAATTCTGTTGAATGTTGCAGTTATGTGCAAATATTTTCTCAGTTTTTAGAATCCTTTGTCCAGAACCAAAAACTAACAGGTATTGGTATTGGTAGTTCCAATGGCAATGGAAAATGTCTTCTACAGGTAAGTAAACTTAATGGTTTGTGAATAACTAACACCTACTACAAACATCAGGACATTTATAAATGTACACGGTTTCGCCTGATGGGTTGCACAGGAATATGATATATTTTAATTAACAGCAAATGGGCTAGTTCAGTTAGGAATACCAGATCATATAGGGGAGCCAATATTGGGTCTGACCATTACCTGGTCAAAAGTGTCTTGCAGCTGAGACTTAAGAAATGTGCTAAGGTTAAGAAAATTAGCTTTAACACTGAATGTCTTAAAGATCCAGATATAGCCAAAGTATACCATGATAGGCTACTTAGTCATTATGACAATCGTGATTTGCTTAGTGCTGAAGTTGAGAAAGAATGGGATCGGTTTCAACAGGCTTTTCTTGAAACCAACAGTACTCTTTTGTGTAAAAGGGAACAAGGAAACAAAATTATTTGAGTGATAAGGCTATGGAACTTATTTCTGAAAGAAGGAATTGCAGGATTAATGTGAATCAACACCCTACTAATCCTAACAGAAGGTATTACAACGAGCTTAATAAACGCGTAAAGCAGTGATTCCCAACCTTTTCTGGACCATCGCCCCCTTTAGAAGAGAACAAAAATTTCAACGCCCCCCCCCAGTCCATAATAGTTAATTTTATATGAAATATTAAAATATTGTTGCATATTATCTGTACCTAATTTATCTGTTTATTTATCTATTAAAAATCATAAAGCAGAAATTAATAAAATGACAACCAAATGTACAATAAAATTGTTTATTAAAATTTTAAAAATAAACACAGAATCAATAAGAAATAAAAAATAATGAGATAAACACAAAATTAATAATAAATAAAAAAAATTAATGAGATGATTGAGGCTGGTGGAGTGTTAACAATTTGTTAATGTCGGGTTCCAAAATTTTGTTAGCATCAATCGCAGATCGCCACGTTCAGTGATGTGTAGTCTGTTCCTCTTCTTTGATAGTAAATTAGCTACTGCACTGAATCCATGCTCAGCCATATAGGATGAAGGAAATGCGATTAAAAACTTCTGTACTATTGCCCACAATCCAGGGTAGAGAACTGGTATTGATTTTTGAAGCCAGAACTCTTGGTATCCATGTTTGAATTTTACTTTGAGTGCTTCGTTAGTCATGAGTTCTAAGAGTTCCTCTTCCAAATTTGATGATTCTTCAGTATCTGTGTTTGCGAAAGGATCTAAAACCCAACTCGGTATATTCATGTTTAAAATATCTTGGAAACGCTCCGTAAAATCAAGATGAAGAACTTCCAAGTGTTGGCAGTAAGTAAGTAAATCTTCCGGTTTTGCAGAGACTGCTGATAATGTGGGAAAGTGGTTGTATTCACCTCTACCTAGATTTCGTTTGAATAGAAGTTTTCCCGCAAAAGCAGCTATGACGTTTTTTGTTTTAATTAAATTCAACTCATCACCTTGCAATTGTAAATTAACTTGATTAAATATTTTAAACAGGTCTGTCAAATAAGCGATGTCATTTTTTGACGTAATCAGGTTTTCGCGCAATTTTTCGTCTCTGTCTTCAAGAAAGTCCAGTACTGAATCAAATAGATTGAATAAACGATTCAGACAAACACCTGTAGAGAGCCAACGTACTTCTGTGTGCAGCAACAAGTGATTGTAATCTTCTTCATTTTCATTACAAAGCTTACCAAATAATCGGTCATTCAATGAATTGCTTCTAATCTTATTGATTGCTTTAATAACGTATGGAGCGACGTATGCAGACGTTCATTCAAATTTTTTGCAACCAAATGCTGACGATGAATAATACAATGTACAGCGAGTACATTTGGTACTGCTTGTTTCAAATGCGCTATGAAACCCTTATGACGCCCTGTCATTGCTGGAGCACCATCAGTAGCAGCAGACAAAATATTGCAAATAGGAATTTCTTTCTCTTGAAAAAACTTTTGCATGGTATTAAATATAGATTCTCCCTTTGTATCAGATTCCAAATTTTTAGCAAATAATAACTCTTCGTGAATTTTTTCTTCTTTTATAAATCCTATGTATGATAAGAGTAGAGCTTCGTTATTTGGTAGAGTTGATTCATCGAGTTGAATGGAAAATTTGCAAGTCTTTAAGTAATCACATAATGATATTTCAACGTCTTTTGCCATTTCATCTATTCTTCTTTGCACTGAATTATTACTGAGAGGAATTTTTTTGATGATATCTGACGGTGTCTTATGATGAAGAACAGTTTTTAATATCTATTTGACTGCCGGCAAAATTAATTCCTCGCCCATTGTGTGTGGTTTTCCTGCTTTTGCGATTAGCAATGAAACGTTACATGAGGCTCGTAGTCCATCATCATCTTGTTTAGAAGACGACGCAAAAAGGTTTGACATAGTTGGCTGTTTTAAATATTGCTTTTCCAGTTCTTGAAAATAGGATAAATCTTTGTTCTTCTTATCAGCATGCATTTTATTTAAATGCTCTTGTAGCCTAGAAGGTTTCATAGCTTCATTTGAAAAAACTTTTCGGCAAATTAAACACATAGGTAATGATTGGTTTGTAGAAGAGTACGTAAATCCATATTTCAAATACTCAATACTGTACTGCCGACATTTCTTTTTAGATGTAGATTCAGACATTTTCAAATACAAATTAACTTCTCAACAGATTTATAGATAGTTATAAAAATAATGTTTATAATGACTTCTAACACTTATCATTCATGACTATTTATCACGGCGAAGCACATAAAAATAATAAAACATTCCTAGAGCTATCACTTTTATAGATTTGATTTTGTGCATGCATTAACTTGTATGTTTGCGATGCTGGCACACTTGCTCCGTAAACAAGTCATTTCAAGCTTCCATATTCTTGTCGAAACATGTTAAATTGCATGAACCGCGTGTTTGCCTACCAACTTGCAAGGACTTGTCACCGTCAATGTATTCTAAACTAAAACAATTTAGGTATAGGTATGCCTAATGCTAATTTAAAAATGCTTATTGACACGATAACAATAAGATAATTTACATAGCTAGATAAAATAATTATTTGTGAAAACAGGTATTTTCAAAGTATTTTATTATATTAAAAAAAATAATTGTAAAAAAATATTAAATAAAATAAATTTATTATTATTATATTATTATTGCATCAAGGTTGATTTGCCTATCAGGACGGACACATATGTCCAACATAATAAGCCTGATATAGTAGTGCATGTTAAGGTATTGAATGAGATTACAATTATTGAAGTAGGAATAACATCTCAGGATAACCTGCAGACAGTAGAGGTTGAAAAGAAGAGGAAGTATGATCTGCTGGCTAATGAGTTGAGCCTAATTCACAAGTGTAATGTTAATATTATACCTTATGTTCTGACGTGGGATGGTATTGTAACTACGTACCATAAAGCATACTCTCAAAGCGACTTGGAGTGGGAAAACATATTGAAGCTTATATCCAATCTGTGATCTTGAAGAGAACTTTTGAGAGCATCTCAGTCGACTTTAGACGTACCAGTATGCTAGTAGGCGGTAGCAGGGAACTTATTGTCCAAGCTGCAGTTGAAAAGCTGTACATGACGGATGAGGTAGTGGATGACCAGAATCACCAGGAAGACACCACAGAATAGAAGAGATAAAAAGGTTGTCACAGAAAATTCCATTAAATTTATTTATTTATTTGACCGCCCCTCTTGACTGCCTCAACGCCCCCCATTTGCCTCTGGATCCGCTACCGCCCCCATGGAAGGCTCCAGCGCCCACTGGGGGGCGGTATCGCCCCCGTTGGGAATCTATGGCTTAAAGGATCATTTAGCAGCTGATAAGAATCTTTGGCTTGATAGCGTGGCTGACAAAGCAGAGGAAGCAGGTAGACAGTGCAACAGCAGGGGATTGTACCAGATTGTTAATGTTTTGTGTGGGAAGAAATAGACAGATATACAGGGATTGAGAGATGAACATGGTGAGGTGGTTGAAGGTGAGGATTCTGTGATGGCTAGGTGGGTTGAGAATTTCAAAGATTCTAAATAATGTGATTATTTCTACTTCCATTGTTTGTAATGTTTCAAACAATAGAATGATGGATGGATAAGATGAGGATAGATGCATTACTGGCTTTAATGATGGCCCTATATCACATTCCAAAGTCGCTTTGCTATCTCTAAATTAAAACTGCATAAATCCCCAGGGATGGATGAAATCATCAATGAAATGCTTAGAGCTGGGGACATTTGTGTTGCCACATGGCTAACTGACATTTTGACTATTTTTTATGATACAAGCGTTGTTCCTAAAGATTTTACTAGAGCTATTATTGTCCCGATTTGTGAAAAAAGTGATCGTAGTTCTTGTGATAATTATAAGGGAATTAGTTTACTTTCTGTTCCAGGTAAAGTTCTTTGCATGATTATACTTAACAGAATTACGAATTTTGTTCATGGACAACTTTTTAATGAACATTGTGGATTCAGAAGTGGTAGGGGTGTAGTGTATTGATCAAATATTTTCACTTAAATAGATCCTTGAGAAATGTTCAGATTTCAAAAAGGCTTTTGACTCTGTTGATCTACATAATTTGTGATTGATTGTTAGATCTTGTGGAATATCTGATAAGTTAGTTAGTGTGATGAAAGCTCTCTATATAATAACACTGAGTCATGTGTGAGAGTTGGTGAGGCTTGTAGTGATTGGTTTAGCATTGCTAGTGGAGTTAAACAAGGGTACATTTTGTCTCCTTTTCTCTTTAGTTTGGTTATTGATTATGTTATGTAAAATTCTTTGCAAGGGAAGATTTTGGCCTTTTTGGCTAATGATGTTGATGAGATGAATTCTTTCATTAGAGCTGTTCATGAGAATGGTAATAGAGTAGGTTTGGTGATAAACGGAGAAAAAACTAAAGTGATGAAAATTAGTCAGGCAGATGTACTTCAATTGCTTTGAATGGCTGCACTCTTGAACAAGTGTCTCAGTTTAATTTTCTTGGGAGCTATGTAACAGATACTAGTGATGTGCAGCATCAGATAAATAGAAAAATAGGGATTGCTGTTGGGACTTTTAAGAATCTTTGGGGAGTGTAAAAAAATAGGCGTGTACATCTAAAGAATAAAATTGGGATATATAATAGTTTGGTTCTTTCTAAGGTTAGTTATGGTAACAGAACATGGACCCTTTGTAAGCAGAATAACAAGAAACTTGATGCCTTTGATTAATTGATGCTTACATAGTTGCATCTAGAATTAAAGGCATCAAGGTGGCATTGGGCATTAGGTGGTTCGACTTCGCAAGTAATGAAGAAGGAGTCATGAGCCTCCTTTGAGCAGCATATTTTGCAGAGAGAGAGACTGTGTTGGTTTGACCATGTTACCCATATGCATAGCTGCAGATTGGCAAACACAATGATGAACAGTGTGCCTAAGGATTTCAGAAAAAGGGGGCAACCTAGGATGCGATGGAAGACAATGTCAAACAGGACCTTGCTAGAATTGGCCTAGAGTGGCCAAATACAGAACTATATCTCTGAACACAAACGTCTGGAGAGGAAAATTGCACAGTTTGGTTGAACCTCCGTAGCCCATGGCTGCATGAGGATTTTGTATGTATGTATGCATCTTATAAAAAAAACATAATTCGAGGTAGAAAAATAATATTCTTTTGTTTGTTGAATATTAAGTTGTGATATAAATAATTTCTTAAGTTTATGATTGCCTTTTTTAGACCTGATATATGGCAAAACCCATTTGCATTTTTCTGTTTTTATTTTACTTTGAAGTAATCTTATGATTTAAGCTCATATGTTTTATCAGAACTGGTGTGAACTCATTTTTTTTCTTAAAAGTTTTGAAAACCTCCCAAAAATTAAACAAAAGCTGCTATTTTTAAAATTGGACATTTTTGGAAGCATTTATATAATGTACATACAGGGGTTTATCAAAATAATGGAAACACCGACTACAACTGGAGCACATGCAGTGTGCCACATGCATATCATAGGGACAACATCATCCGCAATGTGAGATATATAAAGGGGAGTAGTATGATGTTGGCTATCACGTAGCAGTGCCACAAGCGCAAGTGAAACAGCTATTGTGGTGTAATTGTTGACAATGTCAGACCTCAGTGATCTCCAAAAATGCATGATCAATGGTGCACATCTTGCAGGAGCTTCAATGACCAGAACAGTGGAAATAGTAGGTGTAACACTTGAAACTGTATTGAAGATTATGACTACCTATCAAAAGGACAGGGTGTTGCCTCCAAACATGCAAATTGTGGACTCCATACAAATTTATCAGATAGGGATATGCGAACATTGGCATGGATTATACAATGAAAGCACAAGACCACAGCACCACAAATAGCAGCAGAGTTGAACACTGATCAGAATGATCCCATTTCCATCATAACAGTATGTCAGGAACTTCATTGTGCCAGTATTTATGGCCGTGCTGCAATCCACAAACTTCTGATTACCAACATCAATGCAACAAAATGTGTAAGGTGATGCAAAGCATATAAAAACTGGGATGCTAAAAACTGGCAACATGTCATCTGTTCTGATAAATTGTGGTACACATTGCTTATCACCACTGGTAGAGTGTGCATCTGGCGAAAACCTGCAGAAGCTTACCACCCGGACTGTTTGGTTCTGACTGCGAAGCATGGAGATGGATTCCTGATGTTGTAGGGGTGCCATATCATGGCATCCCTATGGGGTTTCACATCCGCAACATACAGATCCATTATTGGGGACCACCTGCACCCAATGTTGTGGGAATTGTTCCTTAATGACCGTCCCTGATTTCAAGTGGATAATGCACACGTGTATTGTGCAAAACGTGTCAAGTTGTGGTTTGCAGAGCATGAGGATGAGTTACAGCAGCTACCCTGACCACCTCAATCTCCAGACCTCAATATTATTGAACATTTGCTTTTTGAAATAGTTTAATTTGAAATTTTCAACTATTTCCATTAGAGGGTGCAGTTAACCCTTCCCAGGTCCAGCTATTTTTTCACTAATCGAGCAAAAAATATTAACTCTAAAATTTCTTGCCAATAACTAATGAAAGGAAATATGACATGCTATATGCTTAATCAGCATTTAATTCTGAATTCTGAACACATTCCTTTCATCTCTGGGCAAACCGGAGTGCAAGTTTTGTGACACCATTTTAACCCTTCTAGTGTTCAGCCTGAAAAACTGGTTTACTTACAGAGGCCAAGCTATTTTCTCACTAAGCTCAGCCAAAAAATATCTATCTTTAGAGCTATTTTGCCAAATAACTAATGAAAGGAATTATGCCATGTTATATGCTAAATTAATCGGCTTTTTTTTCTTGATTTTCTGAAAATGAATATTTTACCAAAAAAGACGACTAGTTTTATTTTAATAGGACTTTTTTTTAGAGTTTGTAGTAAAAAATGCATCTAGCACTACAAATAAAAATTTATCTTAAAAAAAACCAAATGGACAAATGATTGTAATATACATTAATAAAAAAACTATTTATTTCTGAAACATAGAAAAAAATATATTTTCTTGTTTAAAGTAAGCATTTCTTCCATTTTGTAATTTTTTTCTCCATACCATACTTTGAGAAAAGTCCATGCATTTAACCAACTGTTCTGAGTCAGATAAACAAGTCAACTTTAGAATATTTTTAATAAATAATTAATCAACAGAAACAGGTCATATTATATAACAAATTAAAGAGAATTTAATTCTAAATTTTATTGAAGTAAAAAATATGAACATTGTAGTAACACATTAAAATAGGTACCTATTTTATAATTACTTCCAAAATCTTCCATTTTTAAAAATAACATTTTTTTTGTTAAATTTTTTTAAAAGATTTTTGAAAATTTAAGGGAAAATAGGTTGATAATAGTTCAAATGAAACTTGTGAGTTTAAATCAGGTGATTGCTTCAATACAGAGTAACATTAACAAACAAATCTGCAATACCATTAGCACTTCTAAAATATGCATCAAATGAATAACAAAAGCATTGTTTTTCAACCTTGAATTGCGTATTTTTAAAAGATATATATATAAGAAAATTTTCAAACAGCATTTTTTTTTTTAAATTGAAGTTTCATGTGTTGTACAAAAACGTCTATAGATGTCCTTGACCCAGGAAGGATTAATTTAATTAATTACTTGTTATCTTATTATTTTTTTTTTTTCAATAAAATCTGACCACATTTCTCCTCTCTCTTGAAGTCATATTTGAGGTAGTCCATGACATGGAGATGTCACAAACTCCAATTTGAGATATAACTCTGTTAAAGTGGACCCCTGCTAATTTTCCATCCCCTTATGAGGGGAAGGGGAAAATGGTAGGGGCATAATTCAAAGTGGTCTATGATGATCCTCATATGAGCTCTCATTGGACATCTAATTCGTATCTGTAGTCTCTTTTGTTCAGAACATATAGTAAAATAATGGCTTTCCAATTTCCTGTTATTTAGGGGTAGAAGAAAGCAAACAGAGTATATTTATTGCCCATAACATTCACCATTTCAAAATATTTCATTTTACATGACTTAATATATTTGGATCTTGTGTTCAAAAGATGTAGAACAATTCTTCACATATTTCCCCCATTTTTTGTGTGTGGGGGAGCATGGGAGGCAAATTTTTGTAAATTGTAACACTCTCCTTGTCACAAGCTTTCATTTGAAATATAGCCTGTTACATTCATTCAGCCCTCGCATTCCAAAGATATAGGGAACAATTATGTTCATATTTCCCCTTTTTCAGAGGGGAAGAAAACATGTGGGTAAATTTTTTATAGCCTGCGACACTCCTTGCACCACAAGCTTTCATTTGACATGCAAATCATTAAATTTGTGTGTCGTGTTTACAAGATATGGTGAAACAACTATTTTGATAAATACACAAATATACAGACCAAAAAATGAGTAGCAAAAAAGCAATAGGAAGATAGGTATTTTTTCAAAAATTTATTTTTTTTAACTAACTTCCTATATGTGCCCTAAAAAAAGAACTTCAAAGGAAAAGATGATGTTGCAATCATGTTGAGTGGAAACATAAATGACAGTCACAGCCTTACCTGTTGACTTTTTAACATCTATAAATCAATAAATGTTTTGTGCAAAAAATTTTGTCAACTTACGGGACTTGAACATCTCTCCAGAAACATGGCCAGAGTATTCTACCATGGACTAATGCCAACTCTGTATTTTTTCCTCTATGTATGACTTTAAACTCTTCCTGAGATTTTGGCACCTCCATTTGGCAGCATCTGTGATCTCGGATGGCAACTCTTTTAATTGCACTGAGTAAGACCTTGATGGAATAAGATTGAAATCACATATGTTGACGAAATTTTTTCTATGAAACATTTATTGATTTATAGATGTTAAAAAGTCAACAGGTGACACTAAACATAAATTGCAATCACAGTGTTAATCATTAATAATGCTAAATAGCATGAAGTGACTTCATTTTTTATTTTCATCTTACATTATTTATTTCCATCTGAGTGCAATATAAAAAGAAATAGTTGGCCAAACGAGATCATAGATGGTGCCAACAGTAAGGTGCTGAAATCTCGGTGAAGAGTTTAAGGGGGAACCCCACCCTGAGCACTCTAAAAATAGTCAAGCTTTGATAATTTTTTTGGGTATAATAAAATGCAATGACTCCAAACTTTTTGCATGTTTATTGTACAAAAAAAATTTTTTAAGTAAAAATATTGTAACGGTCGTCTGTGGCTCCTCATTGGATGACCTCTGCGTGAAAGACGTGCCGTGCCCTCCTGGTAGAGTGCACCGACATCGCAGGAACATCTGAGAACAAAATTATTAACAGTTTTGCAAACTTTGAGACATTGGCTATAGTGTAGCGTAGGATTTTTTAGAAATTCAAAAAATTGACAAAATGATGGCATTTTGAAAAAAAAGTGATTTTTTTTTTCCTTTAAAAAAAGGCACTAAATTGCTCACTAAAAATCGAATAATTAAAATATCAAAAAAATCCTACGCTAGGTTTTAGATAATTCATTTCTACACATTTAAAAATATATATGTGTAAATCGGATGGATGGTTCCCGAAATTCGCACTCTACCAGTACAAAAAATGTTGTTTCAAGAAAAATGCGTTTAAAGATTTAAGTAACATTTACTTTGTAATTAAGTAAGAATGATCAAACTATACCTCTAATCAGCTATTCCTGGCTGTAACTTCGTAAGGAGTTCGAATTTTGAAAAACTGTTTCAAGACCATATTCTACACTTCATAAACTTTCAAAAAATGCAAAAAAAAAAATCGATTTTTTTGAAACCCTTAGGGTGGGGTCCTCCGTTAAAGTCTTACACAGTGGAAAAAAGACAGAGCTGGCATTAGTTCAACGGTAGAATACTCTGGCATGTTTTTGGAGAGATGCGGGTTTAACTCTCATATGTCAGTGACATTTTTTCCACAAAATATTTATTGATTTATTAGACATTAAAAAGTCAACAGGTAACGCTGTGATTGTCATTTATGTTTAAATCATTAATAACACTAAATAGCATGAAGTGACTTCGCTATTTATTTCCATCTTACTCAGTACAATTAAAAAGAAATAGTTTTTGTCCGAGATCATAGATGGCACCAACTGGTGGCACCAAAAGCTCAGGAAGTTTAAGCTTCACCAACAATGATAGAGTATAGGTCTGCCCAATTCGAGTTTTCTTGAGGCACTCTTATGCAAAAAAAATCCACCAGAGGGTGCGCAAACACTTGACAAACAAACCATGTTGTCTGCATAGATTTTCATTGAATGCTTTCTGCATTTGGATTTAAAACTGCGATCTTTTCCAAACTTACAATTTTTAACGCACAATTTTTCAAATTTTCTCTATTCTTGAAGATGGTGATATGTCATTTTCCGAGGTCAGTTCAGAGCAGGTACATATGATATAAAAATGAGGGGACAGGAGTTGAAGATTAAAGGTCACAAGAACTACGTACCAAATGTTCAAATGGATGGGGACTCCCCTCCCACACACACACACCTCCCACATTAGACAATTGACTGCAAATTGGATTACCTCCAGAACCCTGTGCCCTGAAGCTACTGGGAGCAGGGCGAGGGGAAAAGCTAGATAGTGAGTCACGTGGTATATATATATATATCCTTGCACCTTTGATTGCCTTCGTTCTCTTGATAGAGGAATTTGATACCTTTTATAAACAATCAATTTTTGAAACAATTATGAATTACATCAATTTGAAAAAAAGAAATCAGAAAGACAGCTGGAATTGCATTGTAACTTTCAGATTAAAAAAACCAGAAGGTATGAAAGCAAAATAACATAAGAAATAAAATCTAGAAAAACGCCATGATGCCGAGTGCATGGCATTCAAGGGCACAAAATTTGTCCACCAAGATGCTGAGCTCGTGGCACTGAACAGGTTAATCAGGAGAAAGGAAGTCATATTTTTTTTTTTGCATCTTTCTCTAATCAAATTTCTTTTGCCTCTAATACATAGAGTATTATATTCACAGTAATAATTCAAATCACTAACTCAAAGTAATATCTAATATATAGTCAATTGTGCATGATTGACTGACAGCTGATAGGGGATCACACTAATTCTAACTTCATAAAGTGTAAATCGTGATGTTTCATCAATAACTATACAACACCAAATCATTTTTTAATTTATCTTTATAAAGAAACAATATTCTCTTAAAACAAAAATTTGCGTTTTCCCACCCCCTTGGGTCTAAGTGGTCAACTCTTCATTCCACTTTACATTCACATTCCACCATCAAAATTTCAAAGTTCTGGCATAAATGCATCTTTTGCAATATTTGTTTGAAATTTTGGAATTTCCCACTTTTTCAACATTAAGAGGGCATATTTATAGCTTCTGGGAGACTAAGAAAGTGAAAATCATAATATTTCATCAATGCAAAAAAAAGAAAGTTTTATCTCTGTAAAGAAGTTTTGCTGAGAGTAAAATAATTGCATTTTCTCACCCACCCTGGGTCTAAGAGATGAATCAAATGTTGCCTATGCAAACTTCAGGACGTTCACATTCCACCACCAAAATTTCGAATATCTACCATGAATACATCATTTGTGAAATTTAAAGAAAAACCTAGTGTTTTAGTTTGTCATTACGGTATACAGAAGTGAAATCACCAAATCTATTATGATTTAATTCTTCACAATTAATTACTGTACAATAAAAGTTAAATTAAGATTGAGAGGAGTGCATTACATTCCTCTGAGCTAAGTAACTTCTATGTTGCTATTTTAATGCTCTTAATGTAATTTCCTTCTTTGATAGTTTAAAAGCTCTCCTTTCCATTACAAAAGGGCTATAGAATATAGGAAATTATAGTTACCAGTTCTTTAAGTGAAGACCTTGATGGAAAATTTGCTGCTACAGGTACAGATAGCTTTTCATTTTCTTCTGTTGTTAGTAGAAGTTTTTGGCCATATTTGGTAGGTGCTTATGATCTCCACCATTGCCACTTTTGAATGCTTGGGCTGAAAACTACTGAAGAGAATGGTTTGTTTGCCAAGTGTTTGTGTGCCATCTTGTGAAGCTTTATATTATAAGAGGCTCGCTTAAAGGTACCTTTTTCGAGCAGTTGCACAGACCTGTAGTTTATCGTTGTTGGCCAAGGTTTAAGTCATAAAAATCTCAGGGAGTTTAAAGTCATACATAATGGAAGAAGGACAGAGCTGGCATTATTTCAATGGTAAAACACTCAGGTATGTTTCTGGAGAGATGTGGGTTCAAGTCCCATATGTCAGCGAAATTTTTTTCACAAAACATTTACTTTCTGAACGGGTAAATCAGCACCCTATCTTTGTATGAAGTAAATATGAATACAGTGACTGATTGCCCCATCAACATGTTTTAGGCTTATTTTCTTCTTTTTAGGCACATAAAGATGGGCATTTTGTCACTAAAAACACATTCCTTCGGAAAGTTTCATTGATATATATAACTCGTAAACATCAACCAAATTTTTCCTCCCCCTTTTTTTGGAGTCGTGTTTTTGGTAGCTCATGACTAGGATTGTAAGCTTTTCGTGGTGTGACTTTCCATGACAATTCTGTGAATTGGTGATTTTGAAAGGTTTCCGCGAAATTTGATATTTTTCAAGATTCCATGAATTTGGATATTTTTTAACAATTCCACAGATTTATATGGTACTTATCAGAATTTGAAAAGGAAAACAATATTGATAAATCACAGAATAGAATAGTCAGTTTGGGTAAATTTCCGATTTTTCACATATATCTTGTAAAAATTTTTCAAAAATGCATGAAAACATGTGTTGAAAAACTAATATGAATGTATGACTCTTGCTTTCATGACCTTAACTTTTCCTCATTACCTAGTTTCTACATGAGTAAACTGTAAACTTCTCCCTATATTCACTCTTCAGGTGGGGGAGGCAACTCCCTTCAAATCTGCTCTACATGATTTACATTAATGGAGTAATGAGTTCGGGAAATGTGGAATCAGAATTGGAACTTACCATTTCTCCCAAGTACTGCAGTTCACTGTAACAATTATTCGATGTAGAAACAAATTTAAATTATCATATTCTGTTGTTGCACCTTCTGTTGCTGAAAATGCTTCGTACAATGTTTGTTTGAAGCATGGGAATAAATTCCTTAGTGTTCTTTTAAATGCAGTTCATGTCACATGTAATGCTGATCTTCTAATTCTTGTTGATTAGATATGATAACAAGAAATCAAAACTGTTAATGCTGTGGTTGCAGCGGTCAAACATGAATTCATCACCCCTATCCTGCACATTAAGCTCATTTTAAAATGTTTGTTTCTTCAAGAAAAAGGAAAATGAACTTAGTAAAGCACTAGTTCCTATTCAAACGAGGTAGAACGTTTGGTTCCAAACTGTACTCTATTTTCTGAGTTCGTGTAGATTATAGTAAGTTTTCAAACAGAAAATGGGAAACAGTTGCAGCAGTATATTAAAAATATGTCTTTGAAATGTATAAAAATGATTTTTCGAGGTGATATTGAATCAAATCAAAAAGATACGTGCCAAATATTTCAAGTCAGAATACATTGTTTGAAGTCTTCATTTTCCCCCCCCAAATTTCATCTTTTTTTCTGCAAAACTTTTACAGCTATATTAATGATCATTAGAGGAGGCATTTCATCATTCATTTAGCCATAAAATCTATAATGAAATGAATGATTCGGCAGTAAAACTACTCAGAAGAAGCCAAGAATGTGGTCTAACACTTGCAAAAATGCACTCCGTTCATGTTTGAAAAAAAAATTGGGCATATTTCGGTCATGCAAAAAAACTGCAGTGTTTTTATCAACCTGTAAAAGCTTTTTTTTAAAAGCATGCTGAATTTTCGATCCCAATTAACTAAAGTGCTTAAATATTTCTGCAAATGACATTGATAATATAATTTTGAACAGTATATCCATGCTCAAAGATGACAAAAGCTTAATCCTTTGTACCCAAGGGCGCCTTCTTGATTTTATTGTAAAATTCGTGGGCACCATAGTGGCGAGAAGCTATGGACAGTGTGATGCTAATGTCCATAGTGGATGGTTGTGTGGCGTATCTATGCTCTGTATTATTATTCATGATCATAATTTTTACCCATAAACGTGACAGATAAAATAAATACCAGTGATAGAAGTTATAACCTGTAAAAAAACTTTGAGTGCAAAGGGTTAAAAGTCCCTAGCGATGCTGTGAAAAAAAAAAACTGTAAAAAATTAGATAACACTGAGAATTCTAGTTGTTTCAAGAAATAACGATTTCCCAGTCTCTCTCATATTTATCAGTCTGAACAAACATTGTTAATTCAGAGTAATTTTTTTTTTCTAAATAGAGAGGGGTTGTGCGAGATGATCACCAGAGTTAAAAGAGGGCATTTTATATATGTAATACACTGTATCAGAATTCATCATTGATGCTTGATGTGCAATGTGCGAGTTGAACCTAAACAAAACCAGTCATTTAATATTTATTTCTTCTTCTTTTTAAGCAATTGTATATATCTAACTGTCTTTATATTATTTATGTGGTCACCACTGATGTGCAAATTTTTATGATTTTTCAGCTTAAATGATGTGCAAATTTTTATGATTTTTCAGCTTAAATGATGTGCAAATTTCACAATTTTTGTCCGCAAAATTTTTCCCCGCAAATCCATCTTGCAGTGCAAATAAAAAATTATCTGAAAAAAAACAACCTAATAGACAGAAATTATTGTAATGTACATGAATAGAAAGGCTATTTATTTCTAAATAACAAAAAAATTAATTTCTTGTTTCAAGTAAATATTTCTCCCTTTTTGTATTTTTCTATCAAAATTCTTGAGAAAAGTCCAGGCTTTTAGCCATATGTGCTGAGTCAGATAAACAAGTCAACTTGGTGAAATCAGTGGGAATTTAAAAACAAAATAACCAATCAACAAAAATAGGTTATGTTATATACCAAATTAAACAGAATTTAACTCCAGATCTTAGGAAAATAAAGAAATTGAACAAATTTGCAAGCATGTTAATTTTAATAAGACATTTTCACAATGATGTAGGGAGCAATTAGATTACATTACAAGTTTAAGGATTAATGTTGGAAAATATGATGAATAAAAACAGTTTTTTATATACATCAAAAGTAAATTTCTCTCCGAATAATATTATATTTACCTTGAATATGATTTTTATTTATTTTAATGATTCTTTTCAGTATGGTATATTTTAAAGCATGGGCCAGTGTTGTATATCATGACTTAGATTGCTCACATTAATGGAATTTTCTGTCCTGTTTATTAAATAGAGGGAAGGGACACTTTCTAGGCTTTTTTTTTTGTTTAACATTGATTTTTTTTTTCTTTGGGTTTGGGTTTTTGTGATGTGGGCTAAGTGATAAAAAGTTAGTATACAAAAGCAAAAAAAAAAACATCTATATCATCAGAGTGGCAAAGCCAAGTTACGGGGGAACTTTTAGAACTGTTAAATATAAACTTAAAACCTCATAATTCGATATTTTTAGTGAAACTTTGCTGGGGAGGTAGTAAAACATCATCAGTTAGTGTAGCAGAAGGAGGGGGGGGGGGAGCTATGCCAAAATTGTCCTCTCACAGAAAAAATTATTTTCGTATTTTTGTGCAGAGGAAGTCTTTGTTTGCTTCCATATCCAAGACCATTCATTTTAAGGAATTTCAGGAAACGATATAAGATCAAAGTTTTTTTTTACTGAAAAATGTATAAATAATAAAATAAAAATTAATATATAAGCTAATGCAGTGTTAAATAAAATAACCAGAGTAATAAGTTGTAAGCCAGCCATCCGATATTTAGCATGAATCTGAAAAAATGATCTATAGATCAAAAGACCCAAAGATTGATAATTTGCAGAAATAAAATTAATTTGCCAAAATTAAAACTAAGGTTTAAATATAAAAAAAATACTAACTTTACAAAGGGTATCTGACTGTAAACAATATATTGCAGAACCACTTATAACACATGGAACTGAGACTCGCATGTGAATTTTGTGTCCTCAGCTAATTCCAGTGCATGTGCAATGAGCTGTGACCTAGATGCAACTACAGTTTCGATTTTAAGAGTGGAAAAATGCATAGAATTCTGGGATAAATGATAAAAATAATTCTGGGAATATTTAAATTGGTTTATGGCAGAAAAGAGTATAAAATGGGGAGAAAATAATGGTCCCTACTTCATAACTACTTAATATAATTTGAAAATAATTCAAATCAAACTTGTGAGCTTAAATCAGAAGGTTCCTTTGGCAAAAATTAACATTAACATACAAATTGGCAATACCATATAGCGCACTTCTAAGAAATGGCAGTCAGATGGCTTTAACAAATCATTTATATTGTAGTTTAATAAAATATGCATCAAATGAAAAAAAAATATTATTTTTCAAGCCTGAATTATGTATTTTTATGATAAATATATATAAAAAACTATTTTGTTGTACTAAAAATGTATACTTACGTCCTCTGCCTATAATTGTGAATTCTGTCAATGTATGCATACAACATGGACACTGGGAGGCTTAACTATAAAACATTTTAATTTATTGTCCAGTGTTTAACCTTCAATGTAGAGTGTGGTTTAACTTTCGCAATCAATGTCCAAGCCCCTTACACTTGAACATCTTTTATATGATGACTCTTTTTTAACACCTGTTTTCGAATTTTACATTTAACCTCTTTGTATGTTGCTTTTAACTTTGGTTGTGGGTTCCATGATTTTAATCAGTTTATACTTTTACTACTAATCTTGTTTGCTGCAATATGGCTTTAGTTGTCATTGCACCATAAAACCCCAAACAGCCAAGCAACCAAAGCCAAGCTGGTGGAAGTGGGAAGAAGTCTTTGTTGCAGATTTCAGTTAATTTTATGTTAATAAGGATGTTTTCTTTTGACTGCAAGTTGGAACTTAGGGGGGATATTATGATTTTGCTGAGTGGAAATCGGTGGGTAAATTGTTTTTGGTGATTATTTGAGGTAGTGCAGTTTTTTCTAGTTTAAGATGTATTGATGTTCTTTAAGTCTGGCATTAGATGGGCGTGACGATTTCACTAACGTTTTAGGGGGTTGACGTTTTTTGGGAAGATTTTGCCTGTGGGATCTTTGAGTTGCATATTGTATACCCCTCCAGAGCTGGGTATATGATCACGATCATTTTGAACAAGTTGGAATTTTGGGTGTGACATTTTAATTGGGATTTTATAATGAAAAGGTTTCAGTGTATTTCCAACAGAATATGTAAAATTATTATTGATGTATATTAGACTATTGTGTATTATTCTGTTGTTGTTGTTGGTCTTGGGTGTTTTGATATTCTTTGCATTTGAGTCATTTATGAATGGTGTATGATGTATATCCAGCTTGTTCAGTGATTTCAAAAATATATTTTATTTCATTATTTAGTGCTTCATTGGTATTGCAGTATTTATAGGTCTGGTGAAGTGCAAGTGGAAGGTTAATAATTTGTAGCTGTTTGGACAGGCAGAGATGTTAATTATTGTGTTAGGAATAAATGTAGATTTTTCTGTATATAGTTTAGTTGAGGTACAGTGCAAGTTAATGTCTAAAATTAGTAAGTATATGTTTTGTTCTGCTTCATGTGTAAAATTTGAACGAAATGGATACCTTGCAGTTTTAGACATTAACTTGTACTGTATTTCAACTAAACTATATACATCTAAATACAGAAAATCAAACTTCTAAATTCAGAATTATCAACCTTCTACTCACACTTCACCAGAGCCTATAAATGCTGCAATACCAAAGAAACACTAAACAATGAAACAAAATATATACTTGAACTTGGCTATGCAAGCCAGATATACATCACACATCATCCACAAAGTTCATAAACAAATAAATGCAAACAATCCCAAAACCCCCAACACCAACAAGTAAAGAAATGGAATAATAATTTCATATATTCTGTTAAAAATGCTCTGAAACTTTTTCATTACAAAGTCCCCATTAAAATGTCACACAGAATATCTGAACTTGTTTGAAACAATGGTGATCATATATTCAGCTTTGAAGGATATTTATATCTAACTCAAAGATCCCACAGGCAAAATCTTCCCTTAAAACAATTACATAAAGGAAACCTCACACCCATTTAATGCCCAACTTAAAGGAACATAAATATGACATCTTAAATAAGCTAAAAAAACTTCACTATCTCAAGTAATCACTGAAACCAGTTTACCCACCAATTTGCACTCAGCAAAAATCATATCCCCACCTACCAAATTCCAACTTGCCTCGCAGAAAACATCCTTATTGACATAAAATTAACTGAACTCTGCAACACAGACATGTTCCACTTCCCCTACCTTTGCGTTTGATGCTTAGGGTATATCAGCTATCCCTCAGAGATACAATGTCCCCATAAACACTTCTCCATGCTCACCTTGATCACCATTTCTACCTTTATATATGTACGTATCCCAAGATCTCCTTCAAAAAACAACTGTCACAAATTCATACTATGAATCAGCGATTAGATGATAATATAACTTCCTATCTCTACCAATATGATAATTGAATATTATAATAATTTGGGGTGAATTGCACATGCACACACATCCAACCAATAATAATGCCCTCATTAACACATTTATTATAAATCCCACGCAAGACTAACAATATGTTTGCCACACAATTATCACACTCATTATAATCCCAGTAATAAGGACAGTAATTCAAATTTTTAGTTTATTCACAAAACATAACTTTCCTCAAAATTCTCAAATCTCGGAAAGTTATCAGAACTCCATATTCTCTTATTCACCTCCTACATATGCAATCGCATTATGATATAATGCCATTATGATAGAAGGCCACATGCACATATAACCTCACATTATGATATAAGGTATAACCTCACATTATACATTATGTGATAAAATGTGAGGTTATATATTCATATGATATAACCTCACATTATGATGTAAGGCCACCTGCACATCTGCCAGCCACTCTGATTGACGTAAAATTAACTGAACTCTGCAACACAGACATCATCCCACTTCCCCTACCTTTGCTTTTGAAGCAAACCAATTATTATAAATCCCACACAAAACTAACAATGTGTTTGCCACACAATTATCAGACTCATTATAATCCCAATAATAAGGACAGTAATGCAAATTTTTCCCTACCTTTGTGTTTGCTCGAAGCTGACCAATGGCATTGCAATTTATTACACCCCACCCCTCTTCCGCACTCAACAAACAATTGCTCATAGCATAATGCCTAAAGCTGATCATTTGCCATCTGACAATGCACCCACAGTATGGGTTATAAACACACGTTGGAAATTTGAACTTTTATAAGCACTCTATGCTGCCATACATTATTATTGACACCACTGCAGTCATGAAACTTCGTTCAATGGAAGAAAATTTCACTGAAAGCAACCAACTCATCATCATACTGCATCACCTTCTCCACTTCAAACCTGCTGTGACTCATTACTTGCTGGCAAGAACTTTATAAAATGAACTTGTCTTTTGATATCAACTTTCATCTCTGAAATTGTCACCTCTACGATATGTAAATTGTATTTATTATTTTTGATACTAGATAGCATATCTATTTTGTTAAAGTGCTTTAAAATGTTTAACAGTGGCATAGAGTATTAAAGTTATGAGTTTAATTTGAATCTTGAAGTTCGGCCATCGTGTTCGAAAGATATGGTGGAACAACTATTTTGACAAATCCATAAATCGATAAAGGATGAGCAAGAAGCAATAGGATGATAGGTAAAAACTAAGTGAATGATAATACATTCTGCAACATTTAAATCAAATATATAACATTAAAATCAAATATATAACATAAAAAATGTTTTATATTTGATTTTTTCATTAAAACTCATAAAATAAATTGTTCTTAAAAAAATTAATTTTACTAATGACTACACTTGTAAATATTTCATAAACTGGATCATGTGAACCACATCTAGGCATAAATTTAATATAATACTGTATCACATTGTATTTAATATATAAAATTAAATTGAAATCTTTAATTCTCTATGACACTGTTAAATGCTTTTAAGCACTTCAACAAATATTCTCTACTATCAACTACCAAAAGTTATTAAGGAGAAATCCTCATTCACATGCAGATTGCATTACAACCACCTGCACATCCACCGACCACTCTGAACCTTGGAGCTGAGCTACTGACAATATAATTTATGGCACCTCACCCCTCCACTGCACTCAACAACCAACTGCTTCTCATGCAATATCTAAAGCTATTCACTTCCCATCTGACGATGCACCCAAAGTTATAGTGCAAAACGTGCATTATGGAACTCAGTTTTTTAAGCACTCTATATTACCAAAGGTATTATTAGTTATTTCCTTCACTAAAGCAAATAAATTATAGCATCTCTCATTGTTTTCTCAAACTCTACTGAGGCATCACTGCCGGCAAGAATGTCGAAGATTAAACTTGTTACTCGCAAGCATCCTGGAAGTTCCTCTTACTACCCATCCTCTGTGGTCATCATCATCATCATCCTCAAGCAACCATGGGCTATGGAGGTTCACCCAGACCGTGCAATTTAGTTCTCCAAGCAAGTCTATCCTGAGCTACATCTACTGCATCAGGCCACAGCACACCAATTCTAACAAGGTCCTGTTTGACATTGTCTGCCCACCACATCCTAGGTCTCCCCTTCTTTCTGAGGCCTTTAGGCACACTGTTCATAACCCTATTCGCCAATCTATAATTATTTATACGGGCAACATGGAAATACCAACGGAGTCTCTCTCTCTGCACAATATGCTGCTTAAAGGAGGTTGCAAACTCCTTTGCCTAACCTCATCATTAGTTACAAAGTTGAACCACTTAATGCCCAAGATACTGCATAAGCATCTGGAATCAAAAGCATCTAGTTTCCTGTTATCTTGTTTACAAAGTGTCCAAGTTTCACTACCATAACTAACCCTAGAAAGAACCAAACTATTATAGAGTCAGATTTTAGTCTTTAGGTGTATACGCCTATTTCTCCACACTCTCCATAGATTCTTAAAAGTCCCGGCAGCAATCCCTATTCGTCTGTTAATCTCGTGCCACATATCACCATTATCTGTTACATAGCTCCCAAGATAATTAAACTGTGACACCTGCTCAAGGTTGCAACCATTCAGATTAACTGAATCACAACCTGCCTGACCAATTTTCATCACTTTAGTTTTCTTTCTGTTTATAACCAAACCTACTCTACTACCAGTTTCATCAACAGCTCGAGTGAAAGAGTTCATCTCATCAACATCATTTGACAAAAAGGGCTAAATCATCAGCATAATCTAAATCAGAAATTTTCGTGTCTCCAGCCCATTTAAGGCCAAAATCTTTCCCTTGAAGTGAATTTCACATAACATAATCAATAACCAAGCTAAAGAGAAAAGGAGACAAAATGCACCTTTGTTGAACACCAGAAGTAATGCTAAACCAATTGCTACAAGACTTACCAACTCTCACACAAGACTCAGTGTTATTATAGAGAGCTTTCATTATGTTAACTAACTTGTCAGGTATACCATATGATCTCACAATCAACCACAAATTATGACGATCAACAGAGTCGAAAGCCTTTTTGAAATCAACAAAGCTAGGAACCAAAGGTTTCTGACACTCTAAACATTTCTCAAGAATCTGCCTAAGTGAAAATATCTGATCCATACATCCCCTACCACTTCTGAATCCACATTGCTCATCACCCAATTGACTGTCAACCAGATTCTTAATTCTATTAAGCACAATCATGCAAAGAACTTTCCCTGGAACAGAGAGTAGGCTGATACCCCTATAGTTATCACAAGAACTGCGATCACTTTTTTTTTGAAAATAGGGATAATAATAGCTCTGGTAAAATTCATAGGAACCATACCTTTATCATGAAAGATATTCAGAATTTCAGTCATCCAAGTGGTAACCGAAACATTCGCAGCTCTAAGCATTTCTGTAGTAATTTCATCTACCCCTGGGGATTTATGAAGTTTAAGTTTAGAAACAGCCAAAATAACTTCAGATTGTGCTATAGGGCCAACATTAAAGCAGTAATGAATGTATAATCATTACAAACAATGGGTGTAAAACTAACCACATTGTTTAGAACATTATTAAAATGCTCATCCCATCTTCTATAACCTTGCCTTGTTTATCCTTCAATCCCTGTATACCTGTCCATTTTCTACCACACAAAACATTAACTGTCTGTAGAGCTCTCTGCTGTTGTGCTGTCTAACTGCTTCCTCGGCTTTGTCAGCCAAGCCATCAAGCCAAAGATTCTTATCAGCAGCTAACTGATCCTTTACACATTTATTACGCTCTCTGTGATGCTTTCTATTAAGACTAGTAGGGTATTGATTAAGGACATTCATGTCATTCTTTCTAAAATAAGCTCAAGTGCCTTATCACTCAAATAATTTTGCCTCCTCTCTCCTTTTTTCCTAAAAGTGTACTGTTAGTTTCAAGGAAAGCCTGTTTAAAATGGTCCCATTCTTCCTCAACTTTAGTAGTAAGCAAACTATGACTGCCGTAATGAGTAAGTAACCTATCATGGTAAGCTTTGGCTATAACTGGGTCTTTCAGAGCTTCGGTATTAAAAGTAAATTTTTTAACCCTAGCACAACACTTTTTAAGTTTAAGTTGCAAGACACTTTTAACAAGGTAATGGTCAGATCCAATTTCAGCTCCCCTATCTGACCTGGTATTCCTAACAGAACCAACTCTGTGGTACTGTACATAAATTTCTGCTTAATAACTTTTGATACTTGAAGGCATAGAACATTTGTTGAAGTGCTTAAAAACATTTAACAGTGTCACAGAGAATTAAGGATTTCAGTTTAATTTTAATTACTGCACTGTGAACCTCTACTGTAATTTTTATTTTATATAAATAAAACATAGCAGAAGTACAGCAATGTAATCTAACGGTAATGGCACATCAGGAAATGTGGTAACAAGAATTTACAAGATGGATGCCAAAATGGCATGTAAGACATATTTGTCTATATTTCAGGTACAGAGGTATCCCCTTGATATAGAATGACAATTTCTATATCTTTATAGAATGAAATTCTTTAAGTGAGATGATAACAAAATTTGGGATTTGTAGGTGAAGGTAACTCTATGCAAGGTGAGTTGTTACTTTGATATTTTTACAGTTCAGTGATTAATTTCAGGTGCACAAGTAGTACTAACCAAAAGGTTAGTAGCTTAGATGATATAAAGTCTGAGTGCACAGAACTGTTCTAGTTTGATGGTTTATGTTACCTGACCAAATTACTTTACCTTACCATACTGAGGTCTGCTTACCTGAGCCATTACTAGTGCAATATGGCCTTAGTTGCCTTGCACCATAAAACTTGAAACCAACCAACCTGAGCCATTACTTACCTTTATGAATTATTGACTTGTGCTACCAGTTTTACAAGACTGGACTAGTGACTAGTCATTGGAGTTTACACAGACATCAGATAATGTATTAAGATATATTTTCTTTTATCATTGGAGCTTACACAGACATCAGGTAAAGTATTTCCTTTTTACTGTAATTAATGCTTATTATAGTAGCTTAATATTTAAGTTGAAAAAGGGTTTTATGCATTACCATTTTGGCTGCTAGATATATTTGCACTACTATGGTCCTAGACACATTTCATGGTCTATTAGTTTTTATCACATCTTCTGTGGGCCAGAAGATGAATACTGAATGCCGAAATATAATTTAACAGCATAGGTAGTGGAGATAACTTTAGATAAGTTTTTGCTTAATATAATATAGTCGGTTGCTATGACTGCAATTAGTTAATTTCTGGAAAAATTTAAATATAAAGAATGTTGTAGGTAAAGAAAATCTGATATGATCATATACACTGATATGATCATAAACAATGAGTGGTTAGCGCAATTGGCTACTGATCTACGGGACCTGGGTTCGAGCCCCGGATAAGGCATGGATGTTTGTGTCGTTTTTCTGCTGAGGTCCTGCCATCCTCTCAGACCTTCTACTCTGGCATATAAACTGACAGGCACCTGTCAGACCTCTGTGGCAAGCAGCTGCTTGAGGGGGTATTTATTTATTTTTTTTATGGTTCTATGATTTTTCTTTTGTGTAGGAATGTGAAGTCATATGTTATGTATGTGATTGCACTGAATATGATGTTTATGTTTGGATAATTTGTCATTCTTGCTTGGATAGTTTATCTGAGCAGTCACAGGTTACAGGATATGTATAATATATACAGATGTCCTTGAATTCATGTCCCAAACGTGAGGGATGGTAGTACATACCGAACCTACCAATATTCGTCATAGAATATGCGGCTGCAAATGTAGTGAAGAGTCGAAAATGAAGGACAGACACAGAGGTTTCCAGAGTGACATTTATTGGAGATCATTACAACAAATGCTCAAACGTCCGCCCACCAACATTGATACAGGTGGCACAACGGAGGAGTAGTGATCAGCATACCTGCTCATAAACACCGGATTTGTCGCGCACATTGGCGGCTGTGGCGGACAGTCGGGCTACCAGATCCTCCATGGACTGCACGGGCGTCTCGTATGCAACCACTCTTCAAATGTCCTCACAGAAAGAAATCGATACACGAAAGATTGGGCGATCTGGGGAGCCACGGGATGGGACCACCGGCCCAATCCATTAATTCCCAAATGTGGTATTAAGATGCTGACGCACGTCCATGCTGAAATGGGCGGATGCCCCATCATGCTGAAACCACATACGGGCGTGGATTGCGGCTGGAACATCCTGAAGCAATTCCGCAAAACCTGTTGCAGAAAAATACAGTACATTCGCTCATCGAGGTGGTCCGGCAGTAGGTAGGGTTCATTTAAGTAGTCATGCAGATCCCCGCCCAGACATTGATGGCAAACCGTTGTTGGTTCGAATTTGGATGTGTTCTGGGCCGCCCACAAATGCGCATTATGGACATTCACTACGCCTTCACATGAGAATGCTGATTCATCCGTAAAGAGCACATGCGTGGGGAAATCGGGATGTGCAGCACTTTGCTGCAGGAAACACTGGGCGAAATCCATGTGCAGGGGATAATCAACAGCTGTCAATGGCTGCACTCACTGCAAGTGATAGGGGTGTAACCCTTCTTCATGCAGTACTCGCCAGACACTGTTCCGATGCACACCCAAGCTCTGGGTGGCGGATCGCGTGCTTGTACCTAAGTTATCTGTCACCATACACAAGATGTCCTTACTCATAGCTGGCGTTCTAACCATCCATGCTCGTCCGGCATCATATCGACTGTGGGGCGGGGGTGGCTCAGTCGGTAGCGCGCCAGGCTCGTAATCTGTAGTTCCCAGGTTCGAGTCCCAGCTGGGTCAGCGTTGAGATTTATCTCCGCAAAATTCCCCGCCCTGCCCGCGGTCAGTAGGGGACACCGATGGGCTTGGAAAGGCCGCCGTCCGTCGGATGGGACGTTAAGCCGTGGCCCCGTGTGCGGGAGAGCCATACCCTGTGCACGTTAAAGAACACACTGGATGGCCTTGACGGGAGGCTACCATCTGTCTCCCAACAGCTGTTCCAGTGGGTCCCCTCCCCCAACCTTCTCTGAGCCTTCGGGGTCCTTGTGACCTGGCCATTTAGCCCATGGTGTGCAAAAAAGTGCCGCTCAGAGGTAAAACAATCCAATCCAATCATATCGACTGATGTGGAAGGTGCCTGCCTCAGACAGCTGGCGGTGCAGTCGCACAAACATTTTATGATCGGGCACATGGCACATAGGATATATCGCTCATTGTAGAGTCTTTGCTCCTCTCTACCATTGCCCTTGGCTGCTCCGTACATCAGGTGCATATCGGCTTTCTCTGCGTTCGTAAACTGCTCCATCTCATGTCCGGTCGACGCTGAGAATGCTGGGGTTTGGCCGATCCAGCACTTTTAAGCCTGCCGCCTCATCCTGAGCCCCCTAACGGCACCGGGCTGCGTTTGTGGCTGTATATTCTATGACGAATATTGGTGGGTTCAGTGTGTACTACCATCCCCTCACATTTGGGCCATGAATTGAGAGACACCCTGTATAAGTTTTTATGATATGCAGAAAAGGTGTCTCCGCAAAATTCTCCGCCTTGCCCACGGTCAGTAGGGGACACCGATGGGCTTGGAAAGGCCGCCGTCCGTTGGATGGGATGTTAAGCCATGGCCCCGTGTGCGGGAGAGCCATACCCTGTGCACGTTAAAGAACACGCTGGATGGCCTTGACGGGAGGCTACCATCTGTCTCCCAACAGCTGTTCCAGTGGGTCCCCTCCCCCAACCTTCCCTGAGCCTTCGGGGTCCATGTGACCTGGCCATTTAGCCCATGGTGTGCAAAAAAGTGCCGCTCAGAGGTAAAACAACCCAACCCAGAAAAGGTGTCTTTGGTTTTTTAAAAAATATGGTTAAAATATGGCAAATAATAAGTTATTTAAGTTATTTAGGAATACAAATTATTTAATATTTGGAGTTGTTTAAAGTGTTAGTCATCTGTTTTTTAATGTTATGGCTAGGTCATTCAAAAGTGGGAGTTTGATGGCTTTTTGTGGCTATGTGTTGGGGAAATGTTTTATGTAACTTCTTTGGAATGAGGGTTATATATTTGTGTTTAATAGAATGTAGTTGGGGCCAGCCTGATAGGTGAGGCTGCAAGGCAACTCTCTTGTTACAAAAATTAAAAAGGAACTTGCTGGGAAGCCTTTTTCAAGGGTGCAAGACCTTGCAAAATGCATTCAATTAGAATTGCAGAGAATTCCACAAGAGGAGTACCACCAAGTATTCCAGAATTGGCATAGACGTCTGCAAGGACAGTAAAAGTTTTGTTAAGTGCAATAGTTTTTGTTCTTCAGGTGCATGTCAAGTACTTTTTGAACACCCCTCATGCACATACATTATTTTTACAAATAGTTCCTACCAAAGTTTTTACTTTGTAGAAACTGCTTAGCCAAATCTGCAAAAGTAAAATAGTTATACAACTTTCCAATTTGATCCAAAATATAGTTCAAAAATATAAAACTATTCTTTGTCCAAACCCAGTTGCAGCTCTGGCATTTCTTTCTTTGCTAATTTATGTTATTACCTACGCTTTTAACTGCACAACACCTAAAACGAACTATTATCATCAAATCGTTTTAGTATTTCTAGCTGCACATAAATCTCCCAACAGTGATAATTATGAAATAAATCTGTTATTTGTTATTTATATGTTATTACTTCCAATGGGTAAGCAATTTCCGAATCACAGGCACAGAAAATCTTCATACCATACTTATTCGGTTTTGTTGGTATATATTGCTGGATTGAGCATTTTCCATTTCAGGAATGTAATGTTTTCGCAAATATTTGTGTTACTCGTCAAAAATATCGCAAACTGGAGCCAGTTTACCTTTTCCCCTACCAAGTGGTCGAGTTTTTTACCATTAAACCGAATGAATCAAAGAATTAAATAAAACATCCATAAACTCATCATCATCATCCCCAAACAGCCATGGGCTACAGAGGTCCAATCAGATTGTGCAATTTAGTTCTCCAAACACGTCTGACCTGGAGGGGGGGGGGCTCAGTCAGTAGTGCGCAGGTCTCTAATTTGTAGTTCCCAGGTTTGAGTCCCAGCTGGGTCAGTGTTGAGATTTATCTCTACAAAACTCCCAGCCCTGCCCACAGTCAATAGGGAACACCGATGGGCTTGGAAAGGCCGTCATCCTATGGATGGGATGTTAAGCCATGGCCTCTTATGCAGGAGAGCCATACACTGTGCACATTAAAGAACATGCTGGATGGCTGTGATGGGAGGCTACTGCTGTCTCCCAACATCTGTTCCTGTGTACAGTGTGTTCTACTGGGTCTCCTCCCCCAACCTTCTCTGAGGCTACTGGGTCCTTGTGACCTGGCCATTTAGCTCATTGTGTGCAAAATAGTGCTGCTCAGAGGTAAAACAACCCAACATCTGTTCTAAGCCACATCTCCTGCATCTGGCCACTATAGATCAATTCTAACAAGTTCCTGTTTGATATTATTTCCTATAGCATCCTGGGTCTCCTCTTTCTGAGGTCTTTAGGCACACTGTTCATAACCCTTTTCACTAATCTATAGTTATGCATATGGGCAACATGGCCAAACCAATGGAGTCTCTCTCTGCACAATATGCTGCTCAAAGTAGATTGTTGACTCCTTTGTCTAACCTTATCATTACTTACAAAGTTGAACCACCAAGTGTCCAAGATACTGCATAAGCATCTAGAACAATATGCATCAAGTTTCCAGTTACCATGTTTACAAAAGGTCCAAGTTTCACTACCATAACTAACCCTTGAAAGAACCAAACTATTATACAGTCTAATTTTAGTCTATAGGTGTATACAACTATTTCTCCACATTCCGCATAGATTCTTAAAAGTCCTGGCAGCAATCCCTATTCGTCTGTCATCTCATCTCAATTTTCATCACTTTAGTTTTCTCTCTGTTTATAACCAAACCTACTCTACTACCAGTCTCATCAACAATTCGAATGGAAGAGTTCATCTCATCAACATCATTTGCCAAAAGGGCTAAATCATCAGCATAATCTAAATCAGAAATTTCATATCTCTAGACCAGGGGTTCTCAACATGGGGTACGTGATAAAATTCCATTCGCACATCACCAGGATCTGTTACATATCTCCCAAGAAAATTAAACTACAACATCTGCTCAAGAGTGGAACAATTCAGATTAACTGAATCACAGCCTGCCTGACCAATTTTCATCACTTTAGTTTTCTCTCTGTTTATAACCAAACCTGCTCTACTACCAGTCTCATCAACAATTCGAATGGGAGAGTTTATCTCATCAACATCATTTGCCAAAAGGGCTAAATCAGAAATTTCATATCTCTAGACCAGGGGTTCTCAACGTGGGGTACGTGGTAAAATTTTTTGGGGTACGCTGTGAGAGCTCAAAAGTCGCTAGATCTAATAACAAAGTAAAAATAACCATTGTTATACTATAACTATAGTTTTATCTATCTATACAAGGTGATATGCCAGTTACATACACATTTCCAGGGGGTACGTGAAGCATAAAAGATTGAGAACCACTGCTCTAGACAATTTAAGCCCAATATCTTTCCCTTGCATTGAATTTTACATAACATAATCATTAACCAAACTAAAGAAGAAAAGAGGCAAAATGTATCCTTTTCGAACACCAGAAGCAATACTAAACTAATGCTATATGCTTTACCAACCATGACATTTGACTCGGTGTTATCAAGAACGCAAAAGTTTATGCCACTTTTCGTACCCCTAGAAAAGAGCCCAATTCGTATTAAAAACAATTTTATTCAGCAAAGTAGTTTCTATTCGATCCAATCACCTTTTCCCATCTTGAAACTAGCTTAGAAATACCCCTTCTATAGATGTCTCTATTATTGGAACAGAAGAAAGTTTCTATAGCACCCTGTTGTTCTTAAACTCTTATCCACACAGATTATTGTCAGAGGCCAGAAACAAGTAATAATCTGAAGAAGAGATATCCGGTGAATAGGGTGGATGACACAAAATTTCCCATTCAAGATATTGGATTGTCTCTGTGGTAACTTTGGCATTATGTGGATGGCTTTAACCTCAAGGAACAGTAATGTGATGAGGGGACCACCCTATGTAGGTTCCATTGGTTTGGGTACCTTCAGAGTGTCTGGAACGCTCACCCATGTTTTTGCTGTGCATGGATATTTGTGTCCCTGGAATGGAGGATCCTTTTATTGCTTAGTGGTCCTCATCTGCTCCCCTTGGCTCATAACTAATGGGGTTCTTTTTGTCTCATCTTGCCATTGAGGAACCTGTTCATTGTGGGACTGGATAACAATTTTGAGGGTCTCTGCTATTCAGTGCTTTGGCCTCTACTTAAGGTAATCGGGGGTCATGTGATATACCTGATAGGGCTAATTATGCTGAAGGTGAGTCCCTTGCCCACATCCAGGTATAGGCTTGTGAGTTTACCCCACATTTACTGATTTTGTAATTTATTTTGTGAGGCCACTTTGGTTCTCACAGTTTTATTTTATTTTGTATGGACTCAGTGAGTTCTTCGCACTTCTCTTTTACTTTTGTTTTTATTTAGTTGTGAAGGCTTCACTCACTGACTGTGTGTGTAGTGCCCATGCAGCCCTGATGTCCGATTTGGCATCCCCTTGTTGGGTTCTGTGGTGGGTGGGGACAACCTGTTTATAATCATGAGTTCCCTTAAAGGAAATTCATCGGCCAATGATGCCAAGAGGGCTCAGCATGAGCCCCTATCTTCTTTGTTGTGTTTGTTATCAGTGCCGCTTAGTGTCTGTTTGTCTCCTTGTTTCCTGATCGCCCATTCCATGAATGATCAGGTATTTGGGGATGTGTCTCCATATTTTATCAATAGGAATTTGGAAGGTCGGTGCATCGAAATCCATGAAGTGTCTAAAATCTGGTGACTTGCTTGTGGAGACCACTTCGTCCAAACACTCTGACACTGCTTTCTCCAACACCTGAGTTACTCCTGCAGGTAACAGCGAATGGTGGGGTGGCTGTCACAATGACGCCCCATAAATCATTGAATTCCTCTCATGATGTTATCTCCTAGTGGGGCTTCCTCAAAGTGTATGAGGAGGAAATCCTCTCAGAGTTATCTGCCCAAGGAGTGACTGCTGTCCACTGGTTTCTTAACTAAGAGGAAAATTGATACCCACCAGGGTACTTATTTTAAGTTTCAACAAGCCACTCCTGCCCCATCATGGCAGGGTATTTACATTGCGAGGTATGACTGTATATTCCCAACTCTTGGTGCTTTAACCAATTCCAGAGATATGGTTCAGGCCTGCACAGCTTGTCTGGGTAAACCTACCTGTGCTCACTGTGGCGGTCTGGATCACCTAGATCTGGACTGTACAGCTGAAATGGCAAACTGTGTTAGTTGCAGTGGCATCCATCTTGCATACCGTCTAAAGCATGGGTGTCCAACCTTTTGACTTCCCTGGGCCACATTGAGTGAAGATGAATTGTTTTGGGCCGCACATAAAATAGCCAGAAAAAATTTTAATTGGGATATTTGCTTGTGTCACTAATACTTTTGTCATTAGTGCATACATTATGTTGCCATAAAATATGTAATATAGTTAATGTATATGAATAATAAAACTTCATTTATTTTCTTATGTTTTTTATTATAAAAAAAGGCAACATAAAACTAGTGGGATATTTGACTCTGTTTTTTGTGAAACTAGGGCGGGGGTGGCTCAGTCGGTAGCGCACCAGGCTCGTAATCTGTAGTTCCCAGGTTCGAGTCCCAGCTGGGTCAGCATTGAGATTTATCTCCGCAAAATTCCCCACCCTGCCCACGGTCAGTAGGGGACACTGATGGGCTTGGAAAGGCCGCCGTCCGTCGGATGGGATGTTAAGCCGTGGCCCCGTGTGCAGTAGAGCCATACCCTGTGCACGTTAAAGAACACGCTGGATGGCCTTGACGGGAGGCTACCATCTGTCTCCCAACAGCTGTTCCAGTGGGTCTCCTCTCCCAACCTTCTCTGAGTCTTTGGGGTCCATGTGACCTGGCCATTTAGCCCACGGTGTGCAAAAAGTACCGCTCAGAGGTAAAACAATCCAATTTGTGAAACTAATGCATCAATGTCTGGTTTGATGGAAGTGGTCGCAATTCTCAGTGAGTTCTCAAGGTGCTCATCAGAAATTTTTGTCCTACTTTTATTCTTAGTGTGCTTCATCCTTGAAAATAGTTGCTCACAAATGTATGTGCTGCCAAAAAGCGATGACATGAATAAGATGTGATTGTGAAGATAGGGATATTTTTCTCTTGGAAGAGAGGTCTTATAAAGTCCAGTAAAGAGACCTGATCAAATTTTTCTTTGAGTTGAATGTCTGATTGCAACTCTCTGCATTCCATTTGAAAATTCACAGTTAATGAATTTATGTCGACTGAAAATGGAGTCGCAAATATACCAAAATATTGATGATTTTTTCGGAAATCTTGAAACCTTTTTCTCAAATTCTTGTATCAAAATGGAAAGCAAAGCTTCATATTTTTTACTGTTCATAGGACTGTGTTTAGCCAATGTATCAAAATGCATAAAATTATTTGCCATAACTTGAGCGTGCCATAATTTAAATTTTATTTCAAAAACTGTTATGGTTTGAAACAAAGCATTAATGAGTTGGTTTTTACCTTGAAGATGAATATACCGTATTTCTTTGATTCTAAAACGCATTTTCCCCCCCATATAAACATCTCTAAAAACGAGATGCATCTTAGAATCAATGGCGTCTTAGAATAGAACAAATACAGTATAACTCATTTAAATGAGCGGTCAAATTCACCAAAAATGCTAAATCTATGAGCCATTTTTCATCTTTAAGTTCTGGCACAAATTTTCCTTTGATTCCATAAATGACTTAATTTCATTTCGCAGATCATAAAAATATTTTCAACATTTTTCCTTGACTTAACCACCTCACTTCAGTAAAGTAAATGATGTTACCATAATCCACATCCATACTTTTAAGGAACTCCTGGAATTGGCAATGATTCAATCCCTTGGACTTTATGAAATTCACAGCTTTGACAACAATTTGTATGACATTATCCATATTTAAAGCTTTCAGCATAAATTTTCTTGATGTACGATACAGTGATACTTCATCAAACGTGAGCTCCCAGTGGCAACTGCATCATCTTAATTTTATAAGTCCCTCTCTTTTACCAACCATCGCTGGGGTGCCATCAGTAGCATAGCTATACCAGAAATGTCAATATTGGTTAAAGAAAATCGCTTTAATGTAATTTTTACTGCATCATACAAATTAAGAGATTTAGTCATGTCTTTTAATGGCACCAAAGAAGCCATTTCTTCAGTGACATTATATTCGTTATCGATACCTCTAATAAAAATGGCAAGTTGAGCCATATCTGTAGCATCAGTACTTTCATCTATTGCCAAAGCATGAAATTTGAAATAAGTAGCTTTGCTCACCAAGCCTCTTTGATAGATTTTCCTATTTCTTCAATTCGTCTGGCTATAGTCTGGTGGGACAAACTGATTTCAGAAAAATTCATTTTTTTATCAGGACAAATTATATCTGCCACGCTTTCCATGTATTGCTTAATATCACCATCAGTAAATGGTTTTGATTTTTTTGCAATCAGATTTGCTACCACATAACTAGCTTTTGTAATAGAGTCTGTTTGAATTGTAATTTTCTTAAAAAAAAATTTTGTGAGATGACAGACTTTTTTTCATTTCTGCTATTTGTCTTTACGACACATTTCGTGATATGCATCGAATTTGGCAGCATGTTTTTGCATATAATGCCTTTTTAAATTGTAGTCTTTGAAAACTGATACAATTTCCCTACAAATTAAGCATAGTGCCTTAAAAATTGTCTCAACAAAAAAGTACTCTCTGTCCATTTTTCGTTGAACACTCTTCCTCCATCTACGATTTTTCTTTTTTTGGGTTCTGTTTTCTTTTGAGATGACATTGAAGCCATGCTGGAATAAAAAAACAATTGATAAATAAGCAACCACATATTTTTCTAGTATTAGCGATGTTGTAATCATAACAATATAATAAGCAAGATGCCATTTGATATACTTTTGTATTTCATATACTACAGCTGCTAAAGAACTATTTTAACTTCTCAAATTATTTCAAGAAATAACACAATAAGCCTATCATAAATTATTTGTTATAACGTTATGAAAATTATTAGGTAGGCAAATAAACAAAGGAAAGTTTAATAATCAAAGAGTAAACTTACCTGTATATCTGTATTAATACCAACAAAGGTCTTTTTTTTTATTTGCCAAGTCACCACAAACGCATGTTACATCTGATGCACGCTTTGGATTTGATTCGACTGACCGTGTCTGGCAGGCACTGGTGATGTTAGCACTGCACTGCGCCATTGAGTCACGAAAGAATTGCCTGAAAATCACATAATCATGTTGAAAGCTTATGTCATAGACACTATTTTGTGAACCGCATTACCAGCTGTCCAGGGCCACAGCTTGGACACACCTGGTCTAAAGCATTCCTGCCCAGGTCCAGTGATTTAAGACAATACAAAACATCATGCATCCTGAGGCATGAAAGATTGTTGCACCGCCACCCGCCACCTCCACCTGGCAAACTCTCTAATGCTAGTGTGGCTGCTAGGAGGACTATCATTTCCACAGCATCGGTGGCAGTGCAAACTGACATCAGTATTCAGCCATTCTGAGTCTTTCTCACCAGTTGCTCGTTATCTCTTGGAGCAGGCAAAGCCGAAGTTGGTGTCTATTTCGACTTCAGTTTCAATTGCTGCTTCCACACCTTCCACTTCCACCATTAGAAGGCCTCCTCCATCCAGACCTTCTAAACCCTATGACCCCCACCAAGGCCTAAGAAGAAACTCCTCCTCGAGTGGTGGTCTCTGATCCATGTCCCTCGTACTATTCCATGGACTGCCCCATTTTTCCAAAACCATTGCTGGTGATGGTTAAAATAAATTGCAAGTCATTCACCGAATCCCCTAAGACTTGAGATGGCCACACTCCTGTAATAGAATTATCATGGATTCCAGAAGAATATTGATGACATCTAGGTCCTCCTGAGACACATGAGCCTATCTGTGTATGCCTGCAGGAGACATACTTGCAGACAGCCACTGATCCCACACCAACAGAAGGGATGGGATCCTTGAGCAGTGGCTCCTGGATCCATCACTCTCCCTTTTGAACACCAGTGTCAATACCTATTTTTATTCCCCGACCTGCACTTTCACTGCCATTGATTTCGCCATCTGCTCCTCCTCAATTGTTCCACTCTTTACATGGGAGGTCAAGGACAACCCTTATGAAAACGATCACTTCCCCTTGGTTTGTACCATCTCCATGGGGGGCCTTGCACCCTTCACACACTCCTGGTGGAAGTGTGATCATACTGACTGGACTCTTGTATTGTATCTTCAACTCTTGTATGGGTTCGATGAACACTCAGTAAGCCAAGAGCCAATCAATGTTGCAGTGGCAGAGATGACAGACTGTATTGTTTATGCAGCTGCCTCAACAATTATTCAGACCTTGACCCAGTTTCAAAAACCATGGTGGAATCCCGACTGCACCTGCAGCTCCTAAGGCTCAGAACAAAGCTTGGGGGGGGGGGGGGGTTGTCTTTGCACCATAAAACCCTAACCAACCAACTAACATGAAGGAAGAGTACTCCTTTACGATTGACAAGTGCTGCTTCCATCTCTTTCATTCTTTCTCTTCTATTCACAACAGCTTGAACCCATTCCTCATGAACAGGTTCAAGCTGTTGTGAATAGAGCTCCTAGTAACAGTTTGGCCAGGTTTCAGTGGCTCAAAGTTATCAATTTCATGAGCTGTCCTTCAATAACTTTACTTTGTTATCCTTCAATCCCTGTATACCTGTCTGTTTCTTCTCACACAAAACATTAACTGTCTGGTACAGCTCTATGCTGTTATGCTGTATAGCTGCTAATCAGCTGCTAACTAATCCTTTACACATTTATTAAGCTCTTTGTAATGCTTTCTATTAGGATTAGGATTATAATGCTTTCTATTAGGAGTATTGATTTAGGATATTTCTGCAGTTCTTTCTTTCTAAAATAAGCACAAGTGCTTTATCACTCAACTAATTTTGCCTCCTCTGCCCCTTTTTTCCTAAAAGAGTACTGTTAGTTTCAAGAAAACCTATTTAAAAAGGTCCCATTCTTCCTTAACTTCAGTAGTAAGCAAACCATGACTCTCATAATGACTAAGTAACTTATCAGTGGTAAGCTTTGGCTATAACTGGGTCTTTCCTGCTTCTATGTTAAAGATAACTTTTTTAACCTTAACACACTTCCTAAGTTTAAGTTGTAAGACACTTTTAACAAGATAATGGTTGGATCCAGTTTCAGCTCCTCTATATGACCTGGTATACCTAACAGAACTAGTGCATTTCTGTTAATTAATATATAATCAATCATATTCTTATGAAGCCCATCTGGTGAAACCCACATGTACTTATGTATGCCATGATGTTTGCAATAAGTGTTAGTGTAATGCTCCAAATAAATGCAATAATGCTTTAAAGTTGGATCCTTCTTTTGATCCAATTAGTTTTATGCTCCAGATAGCTGATACGGGCGCCAGGCAATAATTAACAGATTTCCAAAAAAAAGTAGACTAAGTTTAAAGTAGGGTTCAAAATGCCAGCGAGCGTTAATGAGTAAATAGTTAGAATCAAAATTGATTGTCAAAAAAAAGAGTATAAATACTATCAATCTAAATGCGCATTGCTCAAGAGAAAAAATTGTACAGACTCAAAAGGTTTAAAATAACAAACAGATTTATTTCCAAAATAGTTTAATTCACCAAGACATCAATGAAGAAGATACATCAAACTCACTGTGCTACAACGCACTTTCCTCCTGCACACACTGTGCTCTCTACTGAGTGCTTCTGCACTAACTGCCCTCTGTGACTAGCAAGTCACTGGTTTAAAAAACAAGAGCCGGCGTGTCATGTTGCACGCCAGGAAAGACATTAACATAAAGTGATGAGACGCAAGCTATGACGCAAGAGGGGGCGTGTCCTTGTGCACGCGTTTTAGCTGGTGAAGTCGGAAGATCAGAGTTGCGCATGCGCAACTCCCAACTCTTGGAAATGAGCGCTGTGATGCCAAAAAGGAAATAAAAATCCCCAAAATGATAAATATAACGTAAATTAAACAAAACTGGTTAAGGTAAAGCAAAAGTGAACGATGGGGCATCACATTAGTTATTCTCAAACCATTAAGTTTACATACCTGTAGGAGACATTGTCCATTGCCATTGCAGCTACCAATATAAAAGGGCCCTATCATCCCTCCTCAAAGGTCTGAGTCAGTACCAACTAGCAATAAAGTCGCCTAGAACAAGAGACATGAATCGAGAGACACTTTCTTTTGTTAGTATATATGTTTCTGACCTAAAGGTTCGTTTCTGAGTTTACAGTCGTGGCTCAGATTTGTGGCACATTTGGGTAAAGTGGGGGAGCAGGGCTGGAGGCTAAACCCTGGAGAGGTAGGTAGAATGGGGATGGCCCCTAAGGACAAGGTTAGGTCATAAACTGACCCATAATCTGATGTGGGTGGTTATAAATTCTTGGAATAGACATTTTTGTCTATTCAAGAATTGGTACTATTTTTGACTACCTGACCAATTAAGAATGTTTGTGTGTTTGCATAGTTGCCAAAATTTGTATGGTATATCTGTGTAGTACACTCATTATAAAAGTGAGCAATTGTATGGGAATATGCGTAAATTAAAATCGTTATGGCTTTTTGCTCATTACAGCCGTAATCTTGTTATTTTTGTGTTCGTTACTAGCTAATTCGACTGTATATCCATAATATAGTGTGTGGTAGTTTGTATTTTGTGCTTTAGGTGTCTGGCTATCAATAAAAGTCCAAGAAAAAGTTCGTGGTTCAATTAAATCCACAAGTAACCATCAGTTTGCATATTTTTTGGCTTCAGTATTTGTATACTTCCACAATATCTTTGCAAATAAATTGGTTCATGTAGAGACAAAATGAATTTTCAGGAATCTGAAGACTGCAAAACTCTTAATGCTGCTCTTGGTCAGTAGGGGACACCATTGTGTTTGGAAAAGCTGTCCTATCAGATGGGAATGCTGTGGCCTTGCGTGTGAGAGAACCATACCCTACACACCTCTCATGGATTATGAAGGTGCAGATCACACTGGGGGGGGGGGGGCTGATTTTATACACAGATGGTGATTTTATTTTTTGATACATCAAGTTGAGGAATAAATCCAAAAAGGTGGCATTATTTAGGAACTTTGAAATGTCTATTTTAAATATTTTTATTAAAAAAAGGTTGTTAAAACTTTAATATTTAAAAAAAATTATGGTACTAAGGATGGCGTTTATTGTTCATGGCTATATGTACAGGCTTTGTGAACCGGATTTTCAAGGTCAGGGTAGTATAAGGTTTAAATTTTTATTTTCATGTAATTAAATCTCTCAAGTTATGGTGCCTTGTTTAGAAAAAAATTGAAGTGTGCATTCCACTTTACTACTCTACAAACTTATTCATGATTAAATATTATTTGTCTCTAACATGTGTTGTCTGGATAGTTCTCAAAAACAGTTTAAGCATAAACTATGGGTTGTGTAAAATACAATTATGGAATGCAAATTCTTCTGTGCATTGTCATCACACTGTAATGCAATGTGATGAAATTATAAACCGTTCTTGCTGATGAAGCATTTTTTTCCAAATACCTTGTTATTTCTCCTTATACTGCCAAGAAGATTGTTCTTTTTTTGCTGGCATGAGTAATGTATGAGCAGTATTTCTTCTTAAGTTGATTGCTGATTTCAATATTGCTTAACTTAAGGTACTTCATTTCTTATTTACTTAAAAGTCAATTAAATTTGTTCCATTGTGAGCCCTATTGTACTATTTTAGCACTCTACAAGGACCATCAAGAATTCTCCCACCTCCAGCTCCATCAACAGAGTCTCATTTTATAGCCATACAACCAGCAACCACAGCAAGTAAGTGAAAAATAAATTTAAGTGATATGTTTCATATGTCTTGAGTGTTTTTATAGGTCTTTCTTTCAGGTTTCATTCATATCTCACCCAAAAATTTATTAGATTTAGTCAATTTAAATAAGTCATTTCTGTCCTGAGCCGTCCCATGGCCAAGTGGTTAGCGCACTTGGCTACTGATTTAAGGGACCTGGGTTCGAGTCCCGGGTAAGGCATGGATATGTGTGTCGTTTTTCTGCTGAGGTCCTGCCATCCTCACAGACCTTCTACTACGGCATATAAACTGACAGACTCCTGTCAGACCTCTGTGGCAAGCAGCTGCTTGAGGGGGTATTTATTTATTTTTTTTTATTTCTGTCCTATAACATACCTATTGCAATTGAGGCATTTCTTGCAAAAAATTCATTTGTCACTGCAAACTGATTTTTAGGACAAAGATGTATTATAGCAATTGGTGTGTTTACAGCATCTTTGGTTTTTCAATCCTAGACTAAGCAAATATGAGTTCTTTAGAAATTTACCTAGGTTAACATGAAAAGGCTGAAGATTTCAATATCTAATTGTTACCATTTTAACCCTTTGCCCTACATATTTCTGTTGTTCTTTTTACAGCTAGGAGACCAGTTATTTTACAACATTCTAAATATTTAAATCATTCCTTTGAAGAAAAAAAAAGTACTGCTATTTAAAAAAAATTTTAAATGTGTGACAAATCATATTGATTTGAAATTTTAATTCATTTTTCGAAAGCACTAGTATATATTATGAAGGTGCAATTTTTTATAAGCTCTTCAATTTTACATTTAACCCTTCTAGTGTCCAGCCTGAAAAACTGGTTTACATCCAGAGGCTTCTGAATAATTCTTCTTCCCAAATGATATATTTACCTAACATAGTTTTTAGTTCTTTTAATGATTCTTTTCAGTATGGTATATTTTAAAACACAGACCAGCGTTATACAAGGCAACTTGGATTGCTTACATTAATGTATTTTCTGTCCTGTTTATGAAATGAGAGAACACTTTCTTGGCAGCTTTTTTTACTAAAAAAAATACCTAAGTGGGGAATGCTTTACAGAAATCGCCTGACTTCATTTGTCCTTTCGATTTGCATGTACTAAGCTACCTCAGAGATATTAATATCATCATCCTCAAGCAATCATGGGCTATAGAGGTTGAACCAGATTGTGCAGTTTAGTTCTCCAAACATGTCTGTCCTGAGCTACATCTGCTGCACTTGGGCTCTATAGCCCAGTCCTATCAAGATCCTGTTTGACATTGTCTGGTCACAGCATCATAGGTCTTTCCCTCTTTCTGCCACCTTTAGGCACACTGTTCATAATCCTATTAACTAATCTAAAGTAACCGTCCCGTGGCCGAGTGGTTAGCATGCTTGGCTACTGATCTATGGGACCTGGGTTCGAGCCCTGGATAAGGCATGGATGTATGTGTCGTTTTTCTGCTGAGGTCCTCCATCCTCTCAGACCTTCTACTATGGCATATAAACTGGCAGGCTCCTGTCAGACCTCTGTGGCAAGCAGCTGCTTGAGGGGGTATTTATTTATTTTATTTTTTTAATCTAAAGTTATGCATATCGGCAACATGGCCAAACCAACATAGACTCTCTCTGCACAATATGCTGCTCAAAGGAGGTTGCTGACGCCTTTCCCTAACCTTATCATTACTTACAAAGTCAAACCCCCTAATGCCCAAGATACTGCGTAAGCATGTAGAATCAAAAACATCCAAGTTTCTTGTTATCTTGTTTACAAAGCATCCAATTTTCACTACCATAACTAACCCTAGAAAGAACCAAATTATTATACAGTCTAATTTTAGTCTTTAGGTGTATACGCCTATTTCTCCACACTCTCCATAGATTCTTAAAAGTCGCAACAGCAATCCCTCTTCATCTGTTAATTTCATGCCACACATCACCAATATCTACAACATAGCTCCCAAGGTAATTAAACTGACACCTGCTCAAGATTACAACCATTCAGATTAACTGAATCACAGCCTGCCTGACCAATTTTCATCACTTTAGTTTTATCTCTGTTTATCACCAAGCCAACTCTATTACCATCTCATCAACAGCCCTAATGAAAGAATTCATCTCATCAACTTCATTAGCCGACAAGGTCAAATCATCAGCATAATATAAATCAAAAATTTTCGTATCTCCAGGCCATTTAAGGCCAAAAACTTTCCATTGCCGAGAATTTTGCATAATATAATCAATAACTGAACTAAAGAGGAAAGTAGACAAAATGCACCCTTGTTGAACACCAGAAGTAATGCTAAACCAATTGCTACAAGCTTTACCAACTCTCACACCTGACTCAGTATTATTACAAAGATCCTTCATTATGTTAATTAACTCATATGGTGTGCCATAAGATCTCACTATCAACCACAAATTATGATAATCAACAGGGTCAATAGCCTTTTTGAAATCAAATCTAGTAACCAAAAGTTTTTGTTACTCTAAACAGTTCTCAAGAATCTGCCCCAGTGAAAATATCTGATCTACCACTTAGGAATCCACACTGCTCATCATGCAATTGTTTGTCAACCAGATTCTTAATTCTATTAAAACAATCATGCAAAAAACTTTACCTGCAGTAATCTTGATAGTGTTACCCAGTGGATAGCTGAGCTTCTTCTACTGTGACTTGCTCTTTCCCTTTCCAATGATTTTTCCCTTTGTAGCACAGGAAAGACCTTTACACGAGACTCTGTATACTGCCAGCTCTATGACTGTATACCAGCAGCTCTATGCAGCCATTGTGTGACACACCCAGACTTCTTGCCTGTCTTTGCAAATGGCTCAAAGTCTGACTGTTGTTGTGATTGGCCATGGTTTACTGGGATACTATCTTTGCAGACTCTATGCCACCACAGTGTTCTATCTTCACTGCAGAGTTGCACACTCAACTTTGCCTTGGACAACAAAGCAGCTAAGTATCATTCATCAGTGTGTGCATTACACCAACTTGCTTAGTTCACTACAAACTTTAATCTCGGAGCAGCCTTGACCTCATCCAGTTCTTTCCAAGATCTGCCAGCAGCTACATCATCTGGCAGCTACCTCAAGCATCATCTTATGTTGGATGCCTGGTCATGTCGGAGTCGGGGGTTAATGACTTGGCAGATGCTGCAGCCAAGTTAGCCATATACTTGACTGTCACTCCATTGCTCTTTCCACATCTGAACTTATGGCAGTGTTTTACCATCGAGCTCTGGGCTCAGTGGCAAAGATCTTGGTGGAGCAGATTACTAACAAATACTTTGAGATCAGTCAGTCATGTTTTCTCAGGAATCACAAGGAGGAAGTTGTACTTGCTCAATCCCTCATAGGTCATTCATTTATTACACATTATTTTCTATTTACAGTCTGATGATGAACGTATGTACTAGTTTGTGTCATTGTTTTAACTCATAAATACATTTTAATCTATTCTATTGCTGTTAACTTTGAACAACCTCTATATTTCAGCTCTCATCATCTAAACCACTTACACTCAGACATATTTTATCTAATCTCTCTGTTTTTACCACCTGTTTTCAAAAATTTATGTTATATTGATGTTTTAATCTGGAATAGATTATAGATTAGAGAAATATTATAGATTTTTAATAATTTTTTAGACTTATTTGTTTTGTTTCTACCTGGATCCTTTATACCCCTGTTTTCTTTTCTATAGGTGTTTATTATTGTTGTTTTTATCTTTTATGTGCTTTTTTTAAATCTTTTTTTTAGATGGGTAATATATGTTCGTTGGTTCTTTTCTCATTCATCTTTATTGTGGATCTTTGCTTTGTTTTTCGTGTCTTGTTTTTAATTTTGGTTATGGGTTTGATATCTTTTAAGCAAAATATATGTATTTTAAAATACATTAAAACTTACAATAATATGAATTATTAGAATTTTGGAAAAGTTTGATTTTTAAAGTGTGCCCAAAGGACACTACTGGGTTGCTGAAAGTAATAGAGAAGGCTGAAAGCTGCTGATAATCAAAACTTTTCCCAATTTCTGTAATGGGGAATTTAAAACATTAATGTTTTTCCCGTGTTTGATGAAAAATATAAATTTTTTAATTGCAGGTAATGACTATTTCCATCTTTACAGGTGCAAGTACAACACAGCCAGCCATGTGCCAAGAATCTCTGTCTTGTATATCTACTGCTCAGACAATACCAGCAGCCCTGAGTCCACCGTTTTCTTCTTCAGCTTTCAGTTCTCCCACCCATACTAATCCTATTACTCCATTACATATAACTCCAAATCAGATAGCACAGCCACAAAGTTCCAATGTTGCTATGTTTCCAAGTACTTCCCATGAAAGTCAGCAGGCTGGGCCTCAGCCTTTTACACTAGGACCAAGCCACCATCGACAAACATTGCCACTTATTCAGCAAGTCCTACAAAGTTCAACAAACTCTCAAGACTCTGATGAACAAGCTTCTGGTAATGGTGATTGTGTTCACGAAAGTTCTGTAGTAGTGAGATCAAGATCAACTCCTAGTCCTGGTCCTGTCTTTGCACAGACTTCTGTAGCTGCTGTAACACCACCTGTAGTATCTCAGGTTAGATTAGTTATTATATGAAAGTAGAAAGTAATAAAAGCTTGATTTATAAATACATTAACAAGACTGCTCATTGATGCTTCATTAGATTATCATTATAAATACAAGATAATCACTTTTGAAAAAGGGTTATAGTATCAGAGTTGTGATATTGCACCATTTGTTTCATTTGCTATTGCAAGATTACTAGTACCTTCTGCTTATATTTGTGATTGAGAAATATAATTTTCATGTGTGTCAATATTTTTGTAATATATTGTTTAGTTCAAGTTTGAATCTTAATCTTATCCTCAGTTCCAGAAAATTTTTACTAAAATCTTCTGGAACTGAGGATAAGATTGATTCAAATTTGAACTAAAATGTTGACATTGTCCTCCACTGCACATCATCAGTAAGTGCAGCTTTATGTTTTGACATTAGCTATTCAAATTCAATGCAATGGATTGACTTTTATCATATAGCAGAATTAGAAACTTTTTTCATTAATTAAAATATTCTAACAATCTATAATCATCAACATGAAAATGCTTAAAAAAATGGGAAATTGAGAATTTGATTAAACCTTTAATTGTCTTTTTTTTTCCATCTGCAAATCAAATATCAGCGATTAGGTCTGTTCGACCATCTGCCTTGGGGTGAGTTTTGATGAAAACAAATTGCATTTTGCTGTATGGAACGTATAACTTTTCTTCTGATTTCAGAATATACACATATATTTTGTGACCAAGTAAATCCAATAGTTTATTGTCTGATGAAAGCAAAGGGTGAACTATTTGAAATAGGACAACTTTTTTTTTATGGCTGAAGTTCTTTCCATTGCATGTTGTCAGGTTTCCATTTTGTTGTTAATATTAATCAATCGGGCTCAGAAGCAGTAGTAAGAATAATAAGTGATAGAGGAAAGGTGGTATAAAAGTGATATCGTTTGTGGGATCTTCATATGTTGTGTATTTGTTTAGTCCTGAAAAGGGCTTTTTTTTTAGCTGTGTGGAAGGAATGTTGCCATGAAGAGGTTCAGTGTTATAGGTTTAGTCCTAAGAAGGACTTTTTAGTGACTAGTCCTGATAAGGACTTTTATGTGTTTATGTAGTTGAAATTATAGACTACTCTTTGGTAGATTTTTTTCTTTTTTTTGGGGGGGGGGGGGTCCAAAGTGATACCATTAATTTTTGAATATGAGATTATTAAAAAGGAGGAGATTAAGGTCTATTAATTAATTCCTTGTAGTAGTAATGGTTCCTAGGAGAGGTTGAGAATGCTTTTAATAAGTCATAGGAAGTGTTTAATTTTCAGATAAAAACATCGACCACCAATATTTTGGTAGCTGCTTAGGTTTACTATGTTTTAAAGGGATTTACAGTTCTGGCTTTTAATTATCATTTCTTATTTTTAGATTATTTTATTTCAACAGTTCAATGGAATTTTGAGTTATTATTATTATATGTGGTAAAATTGCTGCAGTAGGTCAGAGGAAATTTTAAGTTTTTCTTTTGAATTATCCTATCGTGTCCACTACGTTATATTTAGTGGAAGTAAGAATTTCTCTTATTTTATCATTCAGAATTAAATACTCTTTCATTTGGTATGTAACATGACCTACATTCACTGTCTGGTCAAATTATTGTAAACACATGCCTAATACTTTGTCAGGCCTCCAATGGCAATTTTCAATTCTCTGTGCATCTTATTGAAATGGGTTTTGCAATACTGCTAGCAGTCTTCTCTCTCAGCTAATCAACTGTAGCAATTCAGTTTTGCCTTACAGTTTGTGCCAACAGATGCCTGTCCCTGTCTGTTGGAGCCTTTTTTTGTCCCATATTTACCATGAATGGTGGAGATGTTTTGAAATTGTTGTCATTCTCCATACACATGTGATATTTGTGCCCCATGATTTTCTGCTGAGTTCAGTCACCTCTTATGGTTGCTCCTGCCCATCATGTCCAATTATGACCCCATTTTGAACTGTAAGATCAACTTTTTGTCCAATATTGCACTTAATTTTGTTTTCTGCCATGCCTTTATGGCTTTTATAAGAATTAGTAATGACATAGTAGTAGATTAGTAGGAAATTTTGCATGATTGACATGGTATTTCATGCACAAAGCAGTGTTTATAATAATTTGGCCAGGCAGTTTATGTAGATTAGTCACTATAAGACAAAATTTTAAAGTTTTTTTTTTTGCTAAAAAAAAGTGTTTGTTAGTTAAATGATGCAACATTTTAGAACAATTCAGGCAGAACTCAGAATAACTATAATAATACCCAGAATAAATGTCCTTGCAGTTGTGAAGCTGATTTATCCATTGTCTAATGATAATAGGAATGAAAAATAAAGGGATTCATTCTCCGGGGAAAATAAAGGAAATTCAGGATTGATATTAAGGTTAAAATCAATTTTAACCCTAATATCAATCCTGAAGATAAGGAATTTTAGGAAAAATACTGTCTTCTCACCATCTATTGATTAGGTGATCATTTTTCCATCAGTGAAACCTAGGATATTTTCCTAAATATAGGTTTTTGAATTTTTTCAAACCGAACAGTTTTTTTTTTCTCAGAGCATACTCCCATGTTGTGTTGCAAATTCAGGTTCCTACTTATAATCATATAATTGAATATAATTGTAACAAATGATGAATGGATGGGGGGACATATGTGACTTCATTGGTGGCAGAAATTGGCAGTTTTCCTGTGGTTCTGCAACTACTTCCATGATCAGTCCCAAATTTTGTGGTTATCGCACTTACTTTTATCCCTGTTGTGGTAAGAACCTTAGCTGTAATGTGTTGGAAGTGATCCCTCAAAAAACATCTGAAATTTCTGGGGGTACTACCATTACCTACCTACCTTGTGAATGGAGTAGTATGCTATGAGTAGTATGATGGAAAGCTGTGAATGAAATTATCAATGGACATATGTTTGATGCCAGAGATGTGGCCCAATTTAATTTTGACTAGAGTAGTATGTTAATGGTGGAAAACTGTGAATGAACATCGATGGGAAGAGTTATCAATGGATATACATTTCGCTCCAAACTTTTGGTGTGGGGAATACTAACTTCAGTAAGAAATTTTGCATACATTGACATGTTTCATGGTAGTTCATGCACAATGTTCATAATAATAATCAGTGTTCATAATAGTTTGCCCAGGTTTAATAAGTTTGCCAGTTCATAATAATAATCAGTGTTCATAATAGTTTGCCCAGGCAGTTTATGATGGTTAGTCACTATAGCAGTGGTTCTCAACCTTTTATGCTTCACATACCCCCTGGAAATGTGTATGTAACTGGCATACCCCTTGTGTAGATAGATAAAACTATAGTTATAGTATAACAATAGGAATAAAATGAAACATCTATATATGTACACATTAAATTTTGTATTCATAAATTGCATATATCGATAAACACAAAAAATGACAAACAGTTTAACAAATCATATAAAATTACAAAGATTTTACTGGATAATCAGTGAAACAGCTCTCACGGCGTATCCCAAAAAATTTTACGCGAACCCCATGTTGAAAACCCCATCACTATAGGATAAGTAGTTTTTCTGCTAAAAAAAGTGTTTGTTAGTTAAATGATGCAACATTTTAAAACAATTCAGACAGAATTCAGAATAGCTATAGCTATACCCAGAATAAATACCCTTTCAGTTGTTGAGCAGATCCATCCATTAATGATAATATTTACATTATTTTCAACAATCAAATCAGTTAATTTAAATACTAGTTTTTCTGCTAAAAAAAGTTTTTGTTAGTTAAATGATGCAACATTTTAAAACAATTCAGACAGAATTCAGAATAGCTATAGCTATACCCAGAATAAATACCCTTTCAGTTGTTGAGCAGATCCATCCATTAATGATAATATTTACATTATTTTCAACAATCAAATCAGTTAATTTAAATACTTGTATTTTTACAGGTTCTTTACACCCATTATTGTCTTAAGTTTTTGTTATTACTTTTTCTGGCTTTTATCATTTGCTTATAACTTTGGTTATGGGTCTGCATCTTTTATGTTTTTGCTTTACCTTATTTAGCACATAATAGCTTCAGTTGCTGATGCACCATAAAACCTTGAAAAATTAATCAATAGTAAATATACAGATTACCTTTTGACATAGAATTCAGTAATAATACATGACATAGAATTCAGTAATAATACATGACATAGAATTCAGTAATAATTCTCAAAAAATGAGTTTCACCGATTAGGCAACTTGAACCCACATCTCTCAGTTACATGCCAGGCAGGTATCCAATATGCTGCACCAAAACTGTGAACAATGTGGGAGCCACGTATATAACACAGAACGGAGATAGTATGTATCAGCCATCTTCGTCTTGTTTGACTCAGTGAAGCATAACTAATTAAATGCAGGTGCAACCAGAAAATCTAAGAAGGATGTGTTTGCTTGCAGTTTCAATTTGAAGGATTCTGGGAAAAATTATAAAAATAGGTTTATGACGGAAAAGAGTGTGAAACGGAAAAAATAAATTGTGGTACGTATTTTGTAATTACTTCCAAAATTTATCGTTTTTAAAAATAGCAGTTTTTTTGTTAATTTTTAGATTTTCGAAAATTTAAGAAAATATTTATTGATAATAGCTCAAATCAAACTTGTGAGCCTAAATCAGAAGGTTGCTTCAGCAAATAGGAACGTTAACAAGCAAGTCGGCAATACCATTTAGTGCTTCTAAGAGATGGCAATCAGATGGCTTTATAAAATTATTTATATTCTAGTTTAATAAACATGCATCAAATTAAAAAACAAAATATTATTTTTGAAGCCTGAATTATATATTTTTATAAGAAGTAAAAAAAAATTACAACAGAATTTTTATTTTTAAAAAATCAATATATTTTTGTTGTACTAAATGCGTATACATACATCATTAACCCTTCAATTCAGATTCTCCGTACGTATACAGATGGCTTGGACACTGAAAGGGTTAACCAGTTTCATGTAGTTGTCTGCCCTGACATTTCCGAGGAATTTAGTTGACACCAGACGAAATGTGTCCCAAACCTTTTTCTCATCACCCTGAAGCAGTTGTCGAACATCTGGTCTCTGAACAACTCGTGGATCTGAGGACCCACAAAAATTACCTCTTTAATTTTTGTGTCGAGGGAATTTGTCAGCCAAGTACTTGAAAGCTGATACAGTCTGGTCCGTGGTGAAGTTTTTCATCACACCGAGTTTGATGTGTAGGGATGGTAGCCAGATTTTGTGCGTTTCTGCCAGTGCTGGGTGTTCTCCATTCTTCTCTCCGACCTTCAGAAATCTCCTCTGAGGCCAGTTTCTCTTCATATAGTGCAAAATCTTTGCTCAGCTGTCCCATTTACATAAGAAATAGCAGTACTTTGTATATCCCAGCTGCAGATCCATTAACAGTATCACAACTACCTTCAAGTCACAACAGAGATGCCAGCCATACTTGCTGTATTGAAGACAGTTCAACAGCTGTTTAGGTTGTCATAGGTTTCTGTGTCTGACTGGAATGGATGGAAGTTGATTTCCATTATATAGCAACACCATCTTGAGACTCAATTTCGAGGAGTCCATAAATAGTCACCATTCTTGAGGGTCATGTTTGATTCTGAGGGCATTCATCAGGCCTTCTGCATTGGAGCAGAACACAAGGTCATCTTTCTTTCTGAAGTAAGGCACAAACTACTCATGACGACTTTGAAACAAAGTCACTCGGACATTTTCCTTGAGAAGATTCCAGTGTTTAAGTCTTGATCCAAGTAACTCTGTTTTGGCCTTGAACAGCTCCAGATTGCAAACAAGATGGTTCATTTCTATTTCGGTGAGAATGTGGGGTGCAGATGATGCACTGTGGCAGACTGAACTGCATTAGTTGAATAAGTGTTTTCGAGGGCTGTTCTTGGAACCTGGGCAATATACGATGAATAGCGTGCTCTATTTCTTCATAAGTGGACTGAAACATGGGGAGGCTACATAGCATAACCTAAGGACCTCACTCCATCAACATCAAATAGAGACTCCTCTCAAAATGCCATTTACTGGGTTATGGCTTTTGATAAGACACTGATATTTTGTATTGAAAATTTCCAATTATATCATGAGTTAGATCTGAGCCTAAGTTAAAAGTTAGCTTGGTAGCTTACTATTAAGATCCTGAAATCAACTTTCATTGTTAGACAATGAATTATGAAATAATTCAATAATTCTGAGTAATGTATAAATGGTACAAAACATTGTTAGGGAATAATGGAGCAGTATGCAGCAAAACATTTCCTGAGAAACCTTTTATCCGAGCACATCTGTAAAGACTTGTATTAGCTTGAAGCGGTATTACTCGTATTAATATTTCAATGTATAGTTCAATATGTTCAATTTAAGTTTCATACTTTCCCATCATTAAACCCCGAAGGCTGCGGAGAACCGGACGTCAGTTCGCCTCCCTCATTGTCTGAATCAATGGAAAATTCATTTGGAGGAAGGCCTTCGCCGTGCGGAACTGGTTGGAGAGCAGATTGTATATTCGGGTATGCTATTGTCCACTTCTTTTTCCTTGTGATGCTTCCAGAAACAGGTGGAGCCATGCACAAGTAGCAGTCATTTGAATGATTGCTTGGCTCTCTCCAAACCATAGGAACAGTGTAACGCTCCAAAGATTATTAAATTTAAAGTTAGACCTTTTGTCTGATCCAAATTTATTCAAATTCCGAATAGCTGTATTGGGTGCCAGGCAATAATAACTTGCCAAATAAAGTTGAAATAAGGTTCGTTATGTATTTGTTTAGAGTTTCTTATTGAGTAAGAATTCGAAAAGGATTGTCAACTTTAATTAAAGTTTAAATATCATCAAAAATCAGTTAATGTTGCTCAAGAGAAAAATAGCAAAAATTCAAAAGTTTCTAAAACAAACAAAGTTTATTTCCAAAAAATTCAAAGACTCACCCAATTTAATACAAAGGTTGGAGTACTAACAACTCCCTTCTATCTAAAGTAACATCATCTCAACTTCCACTAACAGCACTCTCTGTGGCCCAATGCCACCGCTCTACTTCTCTCATTTTTCCCTCTTTGACCTAATGTCACTTAGTTATGCGTACAAATCCAACACTTGTCTATTGCACCCGGGAAAGACATTTGCATTATCTGACGATCGCAGTAGCTATGATGCAAGAAGGGTCGTGTCCTACATGCGCTTTAGTAGCTGACAATCTAAAGGTCGGAGTTGCGCATGTACAACTCCTACAGATCAGAAACGAGAATTGCGATCAGTCCAATAAAATGAAATAATCTACAAAGTGATAAGTATAACATAAATAAAGTAAAACTAGTTAAGGAAAAGTAAAAGTGAATGGGTGAACCATCACAATAGCAAATGACATTGCCACTTTTTCCCTTTCAGCCACTTCGAAAGATTTCTTGCACATATACTGCAGCATATGTGTGGGGGCCCAGGCCTTGTCCTGGTCCCCGATATTGCATCCAAAATAAAACTCATACGCCACTTTCACAATTGGAGTGATGGCCCCTTTCTGGCTTGCTAACGTCACTTCTCCACAAATGTAACAAAATGTATCTGCACTATTAACACAGTTATGTGGCATCACTATTGCTGGATTAAAGCTGCAAGTATCACATGTATTGTACTTATGACTCAAGGGTAAATGGGGAGTCGCTCAAAAGACTTGCTCACCCTACGAGATGTCGCTTACAACTAATGATTGCATAATCTTTCGTCTGCAATGTCATGACTCAACTACATAGCATCAGACAATACCTCCAGGGGTTGTGTGTATGGCGGGCTGATAGAATACAATGCAATATGTTACAATCTGGAGTTTAGAATACAGTGTTGTGAAATGGTTACCTATGTACTGAATGTGGACTGAGTCATTTATACATGACCATCTCTGTCTCTCCTAAATGAGAGCCAGTTGACAAATTTTATTGTCATTTTCATGTTCAGCACCTCGAAATTAGTAAAGCTTGGCTATTTTCATTACAAAACATTTTTGTGTGTTGCCCAGTGTTATTTGTAAATAAACTGGTTTAGTAAAGCAAAAGTGATGATGAACCATTCAAATTGGGAGACATAGGTTCAAGTCAAACTCATCAACAAAACTCATTTTCTCATTTATATTATTTATTAAATAATTTTAATTATTATTTTTGCAAGTGGAGTAAAAATGTGCTTGGGACAACAGGTTCATTTCAGCTTTTAAAGCTGAGCATGAAAAGGGAGCAGTGAGTCATGGTTTTTGTTCAAAAAAAATCTTACTATGATTCTGATAAAAAATGCAAATTTCTTCAATTTCTCAGCCAGAATTGAAAAACACACATTCTAAAATATTCCTTATATAATAATAAATGCTTAAACTACAATTCAAATTGATCTGAGTTCTGTAGAAATTGTTGTTTCCTCAGTAAGATTTCAAGGTAATGATTTAACGAAGTTCACAAAGACTCATTCAGAAAAATAAAACTGTTTGATATGAAAGATATAAATTGGCTTAAGAAAACAATTTGTCATTAAAGGAAAATCATTTGCAATCAATATTAGTGTACTTTCCAGCATTAGACAGTTTTCATCAAAAATGATTTGAATAATCAATGATTTAATTTTAATGTGAAATTTTAAATCATTAAATTACATCTTTGTTTTGAATTTTATTTGCATAATTAACAGTACTTTATACATGAACTACTTAAAAATTTTCAAGACCTTAATGTTACTTAGAAAAATTCTATATTAAATAAATATATTTGTTTTATTAATAGCCTTTGTACATGTATAATATTTAAAAATAGTACAATGAACCATAAAATAGTTATGCTATTAATTTTTTTTTTTTTTCATGATTTGCTAAAAATGGCTATTTTGTTGTAGATTTTGAAACATTGTATTCCAAACATAAGAAAAGTGGACACAGAACAACTTAATTCACAGGCAATGAATGCAGCAAATTCATCATATCCTCATGCAGCCATGAGCTATGGAGGTCCAACCAGATTGTACAATTTAGTTCTCCAAGTATATCTGTCCTGAGCTACATCTGCAGCATCCAGCCACTGCCCACCAATTCTAACAACGTCCTGTTTGACATTATCTGCCCACCACATCCTAGGTCTCCCCCTCTTTCTGAAGCCTTTAGACACACTGTTCACAACCCTATTTGCTAATCTATAATTATGCATATGGGCAACATGGCCAAACCAACGGAGTCTCTCTCTGCACAATATGCTAATCAAAGGAGGTTACCAACTCCTTTGCCTAACCTCATCATTAGTTACAAAGTTGAACCACCTAATGTCCAAGATACTGTGTAAGCATCTAGAATCAAAAGCACCTAGTTTCCTGTTATCTTGTTTACAAAGTGTCCAAGTTTCACTACTATAACTAACTCCAAGTTTCACTACTATAACTAACTCTAGAAAGAATCAAATTACTATACTTTCTAATTTTAGTCTTTAGATGTATATGCCTATTTCTCCACACTCTCCATAGATTCTTAACCCTTCCAGCATCAAGGCTGAAAAACAGGTTTCTATCAAGGGACAAGCTATTTTCTGCCTATGCTCAGCCAAAAAAAATTTTAACTTTAGAACTTTTTTGCCAAATAACTAATGAAAGAAATTATGGCATGTTGTATGCCAAATAAATCAGCATTTCATTTTGGATTTTCTGAAATTATAATATTTAACATAAAAGACCATATGTTTTAATAGGATTTTTTTACAGTCATGTAGTAAAAAAATGCATCTGGCAACACAAGTTTATTTCCAAAAAATTATTTTTAAACACTCACCAACTTCAATGAGATGTTGCTACATCATCACTATTGTGTCTAACTTCTGTGACACTACTTCCAGCTGACTGATGTGACTACATGTCACAGTTATAACAAGCGTACAGGCTCGGCAACACGTGGCTGTTGTACCGGTAAAGACATTTGCATAAAATGGCGAGCGCACAAGTTATGATGCAAGAGGGGGCTTGTCCTTGTACATGTGCGCTTTAGCGGGTGACAATCGAAAGTTCAGAGTTGCGCATGCGCAACTCCTATGCTCTTGGAAACGAGCACTGTGATGCCAAAAATGAAATAAAAATCCCCAAAATGATAAATATAATGTAAATTAAGCAAAACTGGTTAAGGTAAAGTAAAAGTGAATGAGGTGGCATCACAACTCCCCCTTCCAAAGAGAATCAGAAATTTGACCTAACAGATTTTGACGAGCAATTTTTTAATAAAAGGACACATCTCACATCATTTACACATGGTTGAACACAAATAAAAGTAAAAGTATGTTTACGCAAATTTTGATAAGACTATCTATTTTCACTTTGACACCATTTTCCAACAAAACCTAAGGTACCTCCTCCCAAATCTCATAACAAAAGTGTGTAGCAGCTATCACAGTGTAAATATATACCAATGGCTGTGGCAGTTAACTGTATACTAGCATTATCGATCTACCTTGTATCACATCCTGATACAAACTCGAAATTGGCATAACTTCAACTGCACAATAAAAAAGGTTAATTCACTCCTATCCTGCTTAACTTCTAGAAAGGTTAAAGAAAGAAATTCAATTACGTATGTTGCAAGCAGGGTGATAACTTCCGCTTATCCCCTAACCACAATCAAAAATATGTGAAAGCTAAAGTCTTCTGTGCATAATCCACATAAAAAAAACGGGTATTCGAACACCGTTATATCCTCCTAATTACATCAAACACGCGAAGCTAAGAAACTTCAAATTTTTACAAACAAGCGGGAGTGTAATCATCCACTAATTCTTCATCTATACACAGCAATCACGAGCTAGCTGAAATAAAATAGTTCATTAGCTACCTCCCTTTTCAGAGCTAAATGTCCCCCTCCCAAAGGAGTTATGCTGGTAACAACTCGGTCACCAGACTTGGCCATTGGAAACAGCTCCGCATTGGTACCAAAAAAAAAAATCTGCAGTCATCATCATCATCAGCTCATATATATACAAATAAATGCTGCCAATGTCATCCCAAAAATTATGCATAATCAACACATAAATGTCACTGATGACACTGAACAGATTTAAACACATTTACATACATCGTATCTAAGAATAAAGAAAAAAATGTGTAAATTATTTATAATATATGACAATAACATTTCAGCCAATTTAACTCACTTTTTACATGAATCTCAGTTTTGCATGCATAAATTCACTTTGGAATGCAGGTTATTTTACAATAGAAAATTTTTCTTAAAAGTGAAAAAGTATTAAATCACTAATTCTCTTTCACTCTCCTCATTCATATCCATAAACATTTTACAATTTCTAAACTTCCTAATGTCGACTTACAGTTTTCAGCTTTCAGTCAGCTGAAACAAAAATATCTACAAAAATACACTTCAAATCACGTTAATACAATATAACAACTAGAACTTCGATGAACAAGAATACAAAAAAATTCTATTCACACAGTATAAACTCGAACTACGGTAAATTCACTTTCCGAAAATAAATATTGAAACTCCAAAGTTTCAACAAGAAATAAAACATTTTTTTAAGTATATAAATCACAATAAAGCTTCTTCATTCTTCTTCGTCTTCATCTATTCCAAAAAAAAGAAAACAATTTATAAATCATTAAGTGCCAAATGGAAGAATAATAATATACTTAAATTTTCATTGTTGGCACTCCATTGCAATAAATCATCCAGTCGGGTTCCGATGACATCTTTCCTTTGTCGTTCACTACCCTCAAGTGAAAGCGTTGCTGAAGATCTCACTAGTGATGTCATCTCTGCTGACTGCTTCGCTACCGGTTGTCGCTCTGCAGGCTCTGGTTGTTTCGTCGGCATCTCATCGCTACGTGCTGATTTTTGAAGAACCTGCTCGTACTTTCTAGGTTTATTGGTGTCCGCCTCCAAATGACGCTTCAACAGTTGAAGACTTCTAAACTTGCCATACTCGTCAGGATTATTTTCAGTCTGAATAATTTCTTGGTTTCTTTTTACTTCATTAATATTATTTTCCTTTAAATCAGACTCAAAAATATTTTCATCAGCACTAATTTCCCTTAAAACTTCTACTTCAGAAACCTCTTCATCAACTAAAACAGATTTCTCATTAGTTTGCTCTGCTTCATAAACTTGTTTTTCTAAATTTGAATTAATTGCACTAATGGGACATTTTGTAGGTGCTTCTTGAACATTCCGCTTTGGACTACAAGGTAATTCAGAAAGTCCACGGGACCGCGGCTGCACTTTCAATTGACAATTGTCATAATTATCATCTAAAACTTGTTCCATTGAAAACAGAAGATCGGCTTCTGTATCATTACGATCTATTAATTTAGTTTCTTCTTGACAAGACTTAACAAAAGGTAAAGCCATAGTGGCAAGACATAACTCATGAGAGGGCTTTTCATTAGGAACTTTGGCCTCTCGCTTCAAAGATCCTAATTCAAGTTTCCGAATTGTCATTCCTTTGATAACAATATTGCTCCGTGTGTCATAGTCGGCCACAAAAATCACATCTGAAAGATTCTCTATTGTTCTTAAAAAAGTTTTAGGTCTAGTGTCATTGTTCGAGGCTTGATGTGGAACAAATTCTCTGCTTCATTCGTTCTACCTCGTTCTAGGCGCGTTCTGCACAAATTATCTGAACCGTGTAACTTCCGGTCGTGCAGGAGTCATTTTACGAGACTCAACCTGATAACGCTGTTTTGTCAGGGATTGCATCCATTGTTGGTTTAATGCAGTTGCTGCAGATTCTCTTCTTGCAGTATATTTGCCGAGCCAATTTGACTAAATCTGAAATTGAGTTTACGTTTCGTACTTCTAGGAATTCTCTAATGGGCAAAAGCAATTGAGACAATATGCAATTTATAATATCAATTTCATCAGCATCATACAGCTGGTATAACTCTACTGTACCCCAGATAAATTTTTCTATATCATCTCTTTTCCTTTGTCTTCATGAAAACAACTCTGTAGCTAGTTCTGTAAAATCATTATAAGCCGGATATATGTCCATGATTTCGCTTTTAAAATCTTCCCAATATTCAATTACATGACGATATCCTATATTATTCCACCATTGCTTAGCACATCCAATTAGACAAGATACTGCTAAAACCACCTTTTTGTTGTTGGGCACTTCATGTAAATGGTAATGCTCTTCCATGGACTTGACAAATGTCTACAATGATGGACGTTTCGAACTGTCGAACCTTATCTCAGGTAAAGGCCAATTAACATAAGGACTATAGTTAATAGATGGATTGACAACTCATCACTGTGGCAGTTGATAATGCTCTGCTCTATCACTTGCTTCTGATGGAACAGGAAATGGAACCTAACATTCAAAGTTTCTACATTGGTGAACTGATGTTGCATTGTCAGCAAATTTAGGGGTTGTGTCGTTCCCCTTTTCTCCCGAGGCTCATTAAGCAGATTCATTAGCACTTCTGCTTCCTTCATTACATCCTGCAACCTATCCTTTACTCTTTCTAAGTTAAGAGTCATTATGGCAGAATCGGCTATTACTAGCAGACATGTTTAGCGGTCTGAAAAAATTTGAGTTTTGGAAATTTTGAAACTTTTTTTAATCTTGAACAGTGCTAAAAGGTACTGCTATACAACAATACACTACTAAAGCTACAACTAAGCTTGCAAAAATATAAATTAGCTTATCAAAAAATTTATCTATCGTGCCTGTGTGTGTGTGTGTGTCCAGACACTTCTAATCTTTACATACAATAAATATCTTAACTATCAGCAATAACTGTGCTAAAACTTCAGTACCTTTGATTAATACACAAAAAAGTTAAGCTTCTTGCTCAACAAAAATATTTGGCTTAAGCTGCCATTAAATCTATAAATAGTACATACAACTAATGAGCTCAAAAATTACTATCTTTGACAATCACGTTAAATAACATACACAATTTATACATAAATATACAGTCCCTATTCTTGGACCACTATCTTTTACTGGCAAGTCCCTGTTTTCGGTGTGCCACTTCTTTTAATTATTGGTACGTTCCTGTTCATGGTGCCACTTCTTTTCGTGACTCTGTAATGCTCCAAAGATTTAAATACTTTAAAGTTTTGGACCCTTTGTCTGATCAAATATTTATTCAAGCTCCATATAGCTAAATCGGGCACCAGGCAATAATTAACAAATTGGCAAATAAAGTTCAATTAGGGTTTGAATAGCAGCGGGCGTACTTAGTGAGTAAGAATTCAAAAATTAAATCATTGTCAAACTAATGTAAATTCTAATCAAAACTTATCAACTAACGTTGCTCAACAGAAAAAATAGCAAAGATTCGAAAAAGTTTCTATAACAAACAAGTATTTCCAAAAAATTATTTTTAAACACTCACCAACTTCAATGAGATGTTGCTACATCATCACTATTGTGTCTAACACCAACTTCTGTGACACTACTTCCAACTAACTTTTCACTCTCTCTACTCTAACTTCTGACTGTTGTGACTACATGTCACGGTTATAACAAGCATACAGGCTCAGCGACACGTGGCTGTTGCACTAGTAATGACATTTGCATAAAATGATGAACGTGCAAGCTATGACACAAGAGGGGGCTTGTCCTTGTACACGCATGCTTTAGTGGGTGACAATCAAAAGTTCGGAGTTGCGCATGCGCAACTCCTGTGCTCTTGGAAACAAGTGCTGTGATGCCAAAAATGAAATAAAAATCCCCAAAATGATAAATATAACATAAATTAAGCAAAACTGGTTAAGGTAAAGTAAAAGTGAATGAGGTGGCATCACACGAGTTTATTCAAATTTAATTTCAATAGTTAGCTCACCCATTGTATAATGTTCTTAATGATGATGGAAAAGAAGAGTTTAATACTTCCAATAGTTATGGACTGAATGCAATTTTTAACAGACTACCACTACTAATGTATTGTGCAAAAAAAAAATGCTGAATTTTTCCAGTAATAGTCCTTTGAGGAATTTGGGCCTTTTCCTGTATGATGTGTATAAATAGATATGTCTTTTTAATACAGTATGTTAAGTACAAGTTTAAATTTTGTTCTTTTTAATATTAGTAATTTAAAATTTTTTAATAGCGAGCTGAATCTATGGCTTGTGCTCAGACATCTCAACAAGGCAGCCATGTTGAAACTGTAGGAATAACTGCTCCACATTTGTCTGCAAGTGACATGCCAAGTTTATGCCATACACCAGCAAGAAGTATTAGCAGCAGTCACCCTCCCACTCATGTTCCTGTTCCTACCTTGTAAGATAATTTTTTTATGTCAACTATAATTTTTAATGAACTGTTAACTTTCAGTTTTAATGTCTTGTTAAAGCTTTATATACAATATGACTCAAGGAAAATAAATACTAGTTCTTGTTTTTTCAAAGCTTTGTAATTATATCTGAATAATTTGCTGAAAAAAAATTGGTTTCGTCTTGAGTGGGAAATGAATCTACATCTCCCAGAAACATTCTAGGTGTCAACCACTAGACCAGCAGTTCCCAACTTTTTGAAAGCAGAGGACCCCTATTTTAATTTGAAAAACATGCAGACCTCTTTGAAGAGGTCCACTTATATTTAAGTGAATTTCTTGCGAACCTCCTCAGATGTTACCAGATTTTCAGATGTTATCCCTGGGGGTCTGCAGACTACAGGTTGGGAACCTCTTCACTAGTCCGTCAGAGATTAACCGTTTTCTTCAACGTATGGCATATAAGTATTCCCGTATATTTTGTTGATTCACCACTGGTACCATCTATGTTGGGAATTAGGCAACCATCATATGATAAAAGAAATATTTATCACAGCTGGCTGAGATGTTGCATCCACAGCTGTGGGTGATGATTGAAGCAAGAAAATTATTCCTGTTTCATAATTTATTTTCTCATTACCATACTTTGAGAAAGGTCCAGGCTTTTTGCCAACTGTGACGAGTCATATCAACAAGTGAACTTCAGAATTAAAAAAATAAATTAATAATCAACTTGAATAGGTCATGTTATATGCCAAATGAAATGGAATTTAATTATGAATTTTATGAAAATAAAAAAATTTAAGCAATTTTTAAAACATGATAGCTGTCTTTTGGCCAAATGGTTGGCATGCTTAGCTGCTGCTCAAAGGAACCTGGGTTCGAGCCCCGGGTAAGGCATGGATGTTTGTGTTGTCTTTCTGACAGACCTTTTACAATGGCATATCAAACTGATGAGCTCCTGTCAGACCTCTGTGACAATCTGCTGCTTGATGGAATATTTAGTTATTTTATTTATTATTAATTTTAAAAACTTTTTTAGAGTGATAAAGTGAAAAATAGGTCAAACTATGCAATTAAGGCTTAATTTTGGAAAACCTGATGAATAAAAGCAGTTGAATTATATATAAATTGAAATAAATTTTCTCCCCAAATACTACAATATTTACTTGAAACATGGATTTTTATTTCCTTTAATGATTCTTTTTAGTGTTGTCTGCTGAGGTCCTGTCATCCTCTCAGACCTTCTACTTTGGCATATAAACTGACAGGCTCCTGTCAGTCCTCTGTGGCAAGCAGCTGCTTGAGGGGGTATTTATTTTATTTTTTATTTATAATTTAAAACATGGGCCAGCGTTATACAAAGTGACTTGGATTGTTCACATGCTAATGGGATTTTCTATCATCTTTATGAAATGGAGGAACACTTCTTGGCTACTTTTTACTAAAAATTATCAATTTTTTTCTTGGATGTTGAATTTTGGGGATTCAGCATTGGAAAAGCCTATAAATTCATCTGGTCGTCATATTGCCAAAAAAAAGTGATTATTGGGATGTATTTTCTCAGTTCTTCATCGATTTCAATGATGATGCAGCCATTTCTGTTTTTAATTATATATATAACAGACATAAAATTTAGCAATTAATATTTACTTATCAAAATAATATTAAAGATAACTTTCAAAATATAAAAACACTCAACGATTATTCTATGATTATCTATATGCAACTAGCAGGAACAATTCTATAACTAAAACTACTCTGAACTACTTGCAAAAAAATTTTGAAAATTACACAAAAAATATTTATTTTTCTACATTGTAATATATTCAATAAATGATAAATTATAGGAATGTTAAAATAAATTTAAAGTTCAAAAAGAGAGCAAAATAAAAATCAAGAGTGAAAGTACAGACAGACAGACAGACACAATCGTCATGCAGCCATGGGCTACGGAGGTCCAACCAGACTGTAATTTTTCTCTCCAGGTGTGTCTCTTTTGAGCTACAGCTGCTGCATTTGGCACTCTAGGCCAATTCTAGCAAGGTCCTGTTTGACATTGCCCATCGCTTCCTAGGTTGCCCTTTTTCTAATACCCTTAGGCATACTATTCATAATCCTGTTTGCTAATCTGCAGCTATGCATATGGGCAACATGGCCAAACCAACACAGTCTCTCTCTGCACAATATGCTGCTCAAAAGAGGTTGATGACATTCTTCTAACCTCATCATTACTTACAAAGTCAAATCACCTAATGCCCAAGATGCTGCATAAGCATCTAGAATCAAAGGCATCAAGTTTCTTGTTACCCTGCTTACAAAGGGTCCATGTTTCGCTACCATAACTAACCTAGAAAGAACCAAACTATTATCTTAGAAAGAACCAAACTATTATACAGCCTAATTTTAGTTGTTAGGTGTACATGCCTATTTTCCCACACTCTCTGTAGATCCTTAAAGGTCCCAGCGGCAATCCCTATTGTTCTATTTATCTCATGCTGCACATCGCCAGTTATCTGTTACATAGCTCCCAAGGTAATTAAACTGAGACACTTGATCAAGAGTGCAGCCATTCAAAGCAACTCATGCATCATCAGCCTGACCAATTTTCATCACTTTAGTTTTTTCTGTTTATCACCAAACCATTGCCATTTTCATTACCCATTGCAATTGGAACTACCAATACCAAAGGGACCTAAAACTCCTTCCCAAAGATTAGAATCAGTAGCAACTGTGCCATTGAAGTCATCTAGCACAAGAGAAATATCTCCTTTACAGAATTCAAAATATCCTGAATCTGGCTGTAAAACGTTTCTTTCTTGTTCTCTTCAGAGTCCTCTTTGGGGGCATAACAACAGATGGAAATCAACAGAGGCGAGTCCATTGGCACTCCCTCTGTCTGAACCCACATCCTTCCATTGACTACAAACCGATTAGTGGTTGATGCCAGGTCCTGAGTCTCATGTACACTTAAGTACTCTTGAGCCATGGGACTGGCAACTCTTAATCACTCAGACTTTAAGTACATTAATGCATCCAGCACCAGGATGCTAGGATAAAGCGTTACAACATCTGATGAATGAATGGTTGTTGTCTCTAACACTTGTCTTTGAATAATTTCTGCTGTATCCTGGCAAGAGGAAAGCATATATTGTGTTGTTGGGGAAAAAAAGAGTAAAGAATTAAAAATACCTAAGTTATATAACGGAGATTTACATTTTGAAACCAATGGTCTAAATGGGTGATTATTTTTATGGGGTTTTATTTTTATAAAAAAGTTGTGAAACAAGTGGATATATCAGTGGTATATATACTTTTGCTAATTCCTTAGGTAAAAATGGATAGTTTTTTAGATCTGCTAGTTTTTGTGATGTTGCTGCAAGAGAATTTTTATTCAAAATTGTGCACTCTTCAAGTAAGTTATTGATTTTTACATCGTAATTAGTGTTATCTATTAATACTATTTAATCTGTCTCATCATCATCCTCATACAGCCATGGGCTACGGAGGTCCAACCAGACTGTGCAATTTAGTTCTCCAAGCAAGTCTCTCCTGAGCTACATCTACTGCATCTGGCCACTGCACACCAATTCTAATAAAGTCCTGTTTGACATTGTCTGCCCATCGCATCCTAGGTCTCCCTCTCTTTCTGAGGCCTTTAGGCACACTGTTCATAACCCTATTCGCCAATCTATAATTATTCATACGGGCAACATGGCCAAACCAGTCTCTCTCTGCACAATATGCTGCTTAAAGGAGGTTGCAAACTCCTTTGCCTAACCTCATCATTAGTTACAAAGTTAAACCACCTAATACCCAAGATACTGCGTAAGCATCTAGTTTCCTGTTATCATGCTTACACAGCGTCCAAGTTTCACTACCATAACTAACCCTAGAAAGAACCAAACTATTATACAGTCTAATTTTAGTCTTTAGGTTATACGCCTATTTCTCCACACTCTCCATAGATTCTTAAAAGTCCCGGCAGCAATCCCTATTCGTCTGTTAATCTCATGCCACACATCACCATTATCTGTTACATAGCTCCCAAGATAATTAAACTGTGACGCCTGCTCAAGACTGCAACCATTCAGATTAACTGAATCACAGCCTGCCTGACCAATTTTCATCACTTTAGTTTTCTCTCTGTTTATAACCAAATCTACTCTACTACTCATCAACAGCTCGAATGAAAGAGTTCATCTCATCAACATCATTTGCCAAAAGGGCTAAATCATCAGCATAATCTAAATCAGAAATTTTCGTATCTCCAGTCCATTTAAGGCCAAAATCTTTCCCTTGAAGTGAATTTCGCATAACATAATCAATAACCAACTAAAGAGAAAAGGAAACAAAATGCACCCTTGTCGAACACCAGAAGTAATGCTAAACCAATTGCTACAAGCCTTACCAACTCTCACACATGACAGTGTTATTATAGAGAGCTTTCATTATGTTAACTAACTTGTCAGGTATACCATATGATCTCACAATCAACCACAAATTATGACGATCAACAGAGTCAAAAGCCTTTTTGAAATTAACAAAGCTAGCAACCAAAGGTTTCCGAAACTCTAAACATTTCTCAAGAATCTGCCTAAGTGAAAATATCTGATCCACACATCCCCTACCACTTCTGAATCCACATTGCTCATCACGCAATTGACTGTCAACCAGATTCTTAATTCTATTAAGCACAATCATGGAAAGAACTTTACCTGGAACAGAGAGTAGGCTGATACCCCTATAGTTATCACAAGAACTGCGATCACCTTTTTTGAAAATAGGGATAACAATTGCTCTGGTAAAATCCTTAGGAACCATGCCTTTATCATAAAAGATATTCAGAATTTCAGTCATCCAAGTGGTAACAGAAACATTCCCAGCTCTAAGCATTTCTGTAGTAATTTCATCTACACCTGGGGATTTATGTAATTTAAGTTTAGATAGAGCAAAAATAACTTCAGACTGTGTTATAAGGCCAACATTAAAGCCAGTAATGCATCTATCATCATTACAAGCAATGGGAGTAGAACTAACCACATTGTTTAGAACATCACTGAAATGCTCAGCCCACCTAGCCATGACAGAATCCTCACCTTCTATAACCTTACTTTGTTTATCCTTCAATCCTTGTATGCCCGTTTTCTACCACACAAAACATTAACTATCTGGTACAGCTCTCTGCTGTTGTGCTGTCTAACTGCTTCCTCGGCTTTGTCAGCCAAACCATCAAGCCAAAGATTCTTATCAGCAGCTAACTGATCTTTTACACGTTTATTAAGTTCTCTGTAATGCTTTTTATTAGGACTAGTAGGTATTGATTAAGGATATTCCTGCAGTTCTTTCTTTCCGAAATAAGCTCAAGTGCCTTATCACTCAGATAATTCTATCTCTTCTGCTCCTTTTTCCCTAAAAGAGTACTGTTACTGTCCAAAAAAGCCTGTTTAAAATGATCCCATTCTTCCTCAACTTCAGTAGTAAGCATACCATGACTGTCATAATGCCTAAGTAACCTATCATGGTAAGCTTTGGCTATAACTGGATCTTTCAGAGCTTCAGTATTAAAAGTAAAATTTTTAACCCTAGCACAACACTTTTTAAGTTTAAGTTGCAAGACACTTTTAACAAGGTAATGGTCAGATCCAATTTCAGCTCCCCTATATTCCCTGGTATTCCTAACAGAACTAGCCCATTTGCTGTTAAGTAATATATAATCAATCATATTCTTATGCAGCCCATCAGGTGAAACCCATGTGTACTTATGTATGTCGCGGTGTTTGTAATAAGTGTTAGTTATTCTGAATCCATTGAGTTTACTTACCTGTAGGAGACGTTGCCCATTGCCATTGCAGCTACCAATACCAAAAGGGCCTATTACTCCTCCCCAAAGGTCAGAGTCAGTACCAACTTTGGCATTGAAGTCACCAAGAACAAGGGTAATATCTCCTTTCTTGACAGAATTCAAAATATCCTGAAGTTGTTCATAAAACCAATCCTTCTCATCATCGGCATCCACAGTGGGGGCATAACAGCAGATAACATTCAAGTCTTTAACGCTTGTCTGAAATTTTGCTGTAATAAACCTTTCATTAATGCACTCGTATCATAAAAGAGCATCACTAGAGTGCCTGCTGAGAAGCAGACCCACGCCTTGATGATGCTTATTGTCGTCCCTCCTTGAAAAGAGAAATTTAAGATTATTTTTAAGAATCTGACGTTTATCTGACCATCTGACTTCTGGCATGCTTGCAGGTGACAAGTTTAATCTTCGACATTCTTGCTGGCAAGTGAAGTCTCAGAAGAGTTTGAAAAAATCATAAGAGATGCTGATAATTTATTTGCTTTAGTGAAGGAAATAACCAGTAATACTTTTGATATCATAGAGTGCTTAAAAAACTTTGAATATCAAAAGTATTATTGGTTGTTTCCTTCACTAAACCTTAAGGAAATAAATTATCAGCATCCCTCATTGCCTTCTCAAACTCTACTGAGATGTCACTTGCCGGCAAGAACATCAAAGATTAAACTTGTCACTCACAAGCATCCCAGAAGTTACTCTTACTACCCATCCTCTGTTGTACAATACTTAAATTTCTGCTTAATAACTTTTGATACTTGATAGCATAGAACATTTATTGAAGTGCTTAAAAACAGCTAACAGTGTAATAGAAAATTAAGGGTTTCAACTTAATTTTATATTACAATCTTGTTGATGATAAAGGCTATTATTGAAAAATCCAGTTGGTAGTTGATATTGTTGTAAAGACCTGTTGGTAGTCAATGATTTAGCTCATTTTATGTGTTTGAGTGCTTCAACAGCTTTTCTATCATTATAACTTAAATTGCTTAAAAAAAAGTTTGGAGAATGATTTGTTTAAAATCTTACCCTACATGTGAATGAATTGTAATCTCATGAGGGAAGATAATCAGCTATGCCAACTATAAAGTGTTATTAACTCAAGTGTGCCGAGTTGAAAAACCACTGGTAGTCTGTCTAAAACATCATTAACGAATGCACCAGCCTAAAAAGAAGCACATCTGATGGCATCTCTTGAGAGATAAATGTAGGGTGTTAACAACAGTGATGAAAACTCATAGTTTCCTTTAATCAACTGAGTCTACAATTAGTGGCACCAAATTAGGACTTTACATTAACATCGATCCTGATAGGACTTTATAACGATATCGACTACCAACTGGACTTTTCAGTATTTCCTCTAGAAGGAGCAGTCATGAATGTAAATATAAAAGCCCATTTTAAAAAGAGTTGGTTCATCAAGGACATATTTAGTTTTATGGCCTATTTCAGTGTGCTAAATTTATATATATATATGTTTGCATCTTTAGGAGGAGCAGAAATATAAATATAAAATCCTATTTTAATGAGGATCTGATTATTGAGAACAGATGCTAATTTGGGCTGTTTCAACTTCCTGAATGAGTTGCATTAATTTCCAATTGTTTAGTTCAGGAGACAAAATTAAAATAAATGTAAAAATCCGTTTTAACCAGATGCAGATTATCAGGAAGACATACTAATATCAGCAGTGTCAGTTTCCTGAATGATTTTCTTTGCTTTCCATTTGCATTCTTTAGGAGGAGCAGAAATATAGAATTCCATTTTAATCAGGATCAGATTATTGAGAACAGATATTAAAATTGGCTGTTTCAGTTTAATGTATGAGTTCCTTTGATTAGCGTTTCTTTCTTAAGAAAAAGAAGATATTAATGAAACAAAAATCAATTGTAACTGGAGTTGGATTATCAAAGAACAGATGTAAATATCAGCTGTTTAAGTTTCTTCAGTGGGTTTCTTCGATTTCCATCTGCATCCTTTAGGAGAGGCAAAAATGAAGAGTAATATGAAAATCTGCCATGTTTGCAAGAGTTGGATTTTTGGGATTTTAATATGTGCTGTTTCAGTTTCTTTTATTAATTCTTTTGATTTCCTATTCTATTTAGAAAAATCAGAAATGAATAAAAATTTGTTGTAACCAGGGTTGGATTATTGAGGAAAATTGTTAATTACAAGCTTTATTATTTTCCTGAATGAATTTCATTGATTTTCGATTATTTTGTTTAGTAGGGGCAGGAATGAATAGAAACATAAAAATCAGTTTTAACCCTTACAGTGTTTAGTTTCTGAAACTGAACTCACTGTGGTGGCTAGATTTATTTCCAAGTTTTTTCAGAAAATGAAATAAACAGTTTTAGAACCTCATCATGAAGTAACTAATGAATGGAAATATATCATGTTATATACCAAAAGCAAGAGCATTTAATTGTGCTTAATAAAATGGAAAATTTTGAGGAAAGAAAATGGTAAATTAAATTTTTTTAAGCATTTTTTGAAACATTGCAAATTTTTACTGTGTTATTTCCATTTTATCTTTAGTAAAATTTCAAAAATATATATATATTTCCCATTTTTTTTCTATATTATTTTATTCTAATATATAAACAGTTCATAATATTTGTATTATTCCTTAAATCTTTCAATTATTTTGTTTTTCCTAAATTATTTAGTCATTTATGCATATAAATCATAATGTGTGTCTGATGATCAGCAAACTCCAAGCCTAAGAAAAGCAATGTCATAAAAAATAATTTTAATAAAAATATATCTTAAAATTAAAAAGAATTATGAAAAAATTCAATAAAATGTTTCAAAGCATTTAAAGTTTAATTGAAGCACTGAATTTCAGAATGAGTCGCTTTATTATAAAGCTACATAAGTGTTGCAAAAAAGTTTAATTTTAAAATTCTGGCAGAAATTTTTTAAAAATAAAATTTTTTTTACCTTAGTTAGTTTATATATCAATACTTTTAATTATATTTCAACCAAATAAAGCCTTACCTTTTAAAACTTGCATTCTGAGTAATCCTAATGTTCATTTTGATTCTGCCATTATACATCCCTAGCAGTTTCACTTTCAATCATTTCTAATTATTGTTTATAATCGCATTATCCATTTGAGCAGCAATAAATAAATTTTTAGAACCATTAAAAAGGAAATGAAAACGTGTTTAAAATTTGAACTCTGCTAAAATATTGATCAAAAGCCGATGTGTGTAATTCTCAGATGACACAATTTCCAGGAGTGAAAAAAAATCAATATCTTTACGTTAAAAGTTTAGAAAGCATTAAAACTCTAGTACAGCTAAAAATAGTGCAAAATATGGTGAAACATGACTGATTAATAATCTAAGCACGATACTGCAGAATAAAGGCAAAAACTAAATCAGCACTACTTGATGCTGATATCATAGATTTAAATATTTTTGATATTTGATTAGAAACAGTTGAAAAAAAATTCAGAATTCTATTTGGAAAATATTTTTTTCCAACCTTGTATTACTGGAGCGAAACTTTGATCTCTGATCACTTGAGTGCGAAAGATGAAAGCATTTTTTCAGAATCCAACATGGAACGAGACCAATACAGAGTTAGATTATCAAGAACAGATGCAAATATGAGCTGTTTCATTAAGGGATATTTAGGAGAAGAAATGGATATAAATATTCTATTTTAACTAGAGTCAGATTATTGAAATGGAGATATCGCCTGTTCCAGTATGTTGTATGAATTCTTTTGATTTCCAGTTGTTTCCTGTAGAAGGAGCAGAAACATAAAGATCCATATTAACCAGATTCAACTTATGGAGGATATATATTAATATGGGAGTTTGAGTTTCCTGTGTGAGTTGCATTGATTTTCGATAGTTGCGCTTAGAAACAAAGGATGTTTAAAAAATTCATTTTATTGACTATCAGATTAGTGAGAATACTAATAATCTTGTGTGGTTTGATTTCTGTTTGCTTCATTTAGAAGGAACAGAAAGGAATATAAAAAATCCATTTTAACCAAAGTCAGATTAGCAAAAATATTGGCTGTTTCAGTAACATGCAATGCATTCATTTGGTTTTCCATTATTTCGTTTAGAATAAAGTGACCTTTAGAAAATATTTTTTATCGAAAGTTGGATTAGGGAGAATACATATATCTGAATGCAGTTTTGTTTCCTGTAGTATGTTCTTTCATTTCCATTTGATTTAGTTAGAAAGAATACACTCAAGAGGGGAAAAAATCCATTGTAATGAAATGTCAGATTACAGAGAATAAGACTTGAATCCTTTATTGAATTGAGAACTAGCGAAATTGATCCCAATAGGAACCCCATTGGTGTCCTTTAGTGAAGTTGTTTGATTTCAGATTGTTTCATTTGGAAGAAACAAATGTTTAGAATGTCGCCTTATTCAAAGTCGGATTAGAGAGAATTTATATAAATATTGACTATACTGTTTTTAAACTACATCATTGTGTAGACTGACAGATTTCACATATTTCTGAAAAGTGTTGTTTTTGTTGTTGTTTTGCCTAGAATTAGTGTTAGTAATCGTAAATTTTCTAACCATTTCTTTTATCAATTAAATTATCGTATCCACCCAATTGTTGTCTTCCTCGTAGTTGTTAGTTTTTCATAAGTTTTGTTATGACTGACATCACTGTTGTTCAATTTTCAAACTTCGATAACTTTTAAGTTCTGAATGAATGTTGTTCACACTCGAGATTTAGGCAAATTTTAAATGAAATTTTAATTTATATAATCCTGTTTTCATGTAAAATGCTTATTCTGGAAATTGACTCTCCATTGACCTAACATGGGAATGTTTCTGTCCGTTACCTATAGTAGAGAGTATTTTACAGATATAATTACTAATGAAAATATGAAACTAAGATTCAAAAACTTATTATAAGTTCTTGTGTAAAACTTATATGTATTACATATCATTATTTCAGTTATTCTTACTGTCGAATTTCAGGATATAATTAATATGGGAGTTTCAGTTTATTAATATGGGAGTTTCAGTTTCCTGTGTGAGTTGCATTGATTTTCGATAGTTTCACTTAGAAACAAAGGATGTTTAAAAAATTCATTTTATTGAATATCAGATTAGTGAGAATACTGATAATCTTGTGTGGTTTGTATTTTGTGTACCATGTATTACACAGTGTACCATGTATTTTGGTCAAAAAGTAAGTTTTGAAGGTAGATGGAAATATCTGAATGGTCAACATTTTTGAACTCTTTTGCCATGCCCCAATTTAAAATATTTCACTTCTAAAAATTTTCATTGGAATTGACTTATTTCCATGAATTAGTTGGTACAGTATACACATATTTACTACATCCATGCCAGTGATATGTGCTATAAAGCACCAATATAATTGTTTGCTGCTGTAACAGCCAATCATGGTGATAACCCCATAAACATTATAATTATTTATTAGGTGTGGTTGTGGAACCTACACAAGCTCATTTTTTTTTACTTCATCCCAACTGAACTAGCTTTCAAATATCCTTTCATTAACTTCTTGAATATTCAAGAAATTTCCATATTCTTGATGTTTATCAAGTGTCTCCAAAATGTCACAGTAGTCAATAAATAACCAAAACTGGCAACTCTAACTCTGCTTTGGTTTTCTGGTAATACTATCTAAAAGCATTTTTACATTGAAAAAATAAATAAATTATCCCTCATGTAGCTCTTTGCCACAGAGGACTGACAGGTGCCTGTTAATATAATATGCCATAGCAAAGATCTGTGAGAAAAGTGATACCTCAGCAGAAAAATAACATAAATTCCCATACCTTCACAAACATCCATAATTACAAATGAATAAATTAGGCTGAGTAATGTTACAGAATGAAATATTTACAAATACTTGCATATTTTTGCTAAATGTATAGACATTTTTTTCTGAAGTCTATAAAAAAACTACACATTTCAACATCTTATTTACCGGACTCCCAAGTTTATTGCAAATATTTTAAACTAAATTTGTGAAAAAAAAACACCAAAAGGACAATTATTCATACAAAAATAAAGCACTTGTCTTATTATGTTCAAAAGAAATAAACAGTAAAATCAATTGCACACACTAATAGAAAATCTACGTTTTTTTTTAGCATGCACTGTAAATAATTTTTTGCAAATCAAGTTATGAAAAAAAAATTATCAGAAGAAATTGGCAGGTAAGTATAACACACACAGTCGTATCAGAATAATATGACCACCTACCATAGTATATGTATGGTAGGTGGTCATATTATTCTGATATGACTGTGTATACTTGAGGCCAAAATTTTAGGCTTTGTTTCTCTATAATGGGTGCAAAATTAAAATATCAACTGTGCTATAAATATGACACTGGGACTAATGGGTTAATACACTTACATTTTATATATTTTAACACTCAAGAGCAATAAATAATTATATATATACTACATACAACAATAAATCACTAATAAAATTAATGAATAAAAACATTAATACAGGGTGTATATGAATTATCTTTATAACTTGTGAATAAAAACTGTATAAAACTCTATAAAAACTCTATGAAAAGACATACACATTTGAGTTTGCATCATCTGCAAGAGAAACAAAAGTTTCTTTGAGTTTCTGGTAGATGTTTAACTGAGTACTTGTTGTGTTTTCCACTGTATCCATCTGCATGAATCATCAGTTCAGCCATCATGAACCCACAGGAGAAGGCACAGTGCATGGAATGGTTTATCAAACTGAAATTGGATACACGGCACAGATATTTCATAACGATGTATCACAAGACACCACCATCAAGACCATTGATATGTGCTTGGTACAAATAGTTTTAAGGAGACTGGAAGTGTTTTTCACAAGCAAACATCTGTGTATGTCTGATAGATAAAACCTACCTGTATGGTGCCAGAAAATATAGTTATATATTATCATTTGGAACAAAATTAGTTAAACCACTGTTGGCAGGAGTGCCAGCATTGTTTTTGTGCTACAATGCATGTATATGGATGTTGTCTGTGTGATGAGGTTTTCTTTTAACTTATCTTAAAAGTATCTCTAACAACGTGAAGATTATGTATGTAGGGAAAAGCAAGAAGAAGCTTACAAAAAAGATTAGATGAACAATAGGAACATGAAAACAGTTAATTACAGTAATATGATGCAATACTGAAAAGAGCTGTCCAGAGTTTAGTATACTAACTTTTCAGAATTTTGCCATAATCCACAAAATGTACCACACAATTAAAATATGCATGATGCCAAAAAAAAAGCCAAGAAAGCATTTTTCCACTTCCATAAACAGAACAGAAAAATACCATGAATTGTGAACTGTGCAAAGTCATCATCTGTAATTCTGGCCCATATTTTAAAGTATTACAATGAAAAAGAATATATAATCAAATAAAGAAGTGTAGTTTAAATTTTTTTTTTTTGTTTATGTTATTCAGAAATAAATTTCCTTTCCATTGATATGCAATTTAACTGTTTTATCAACTATGTTTTCCAAAATTGAGCCTTAATTGCCTAGTCAGGTCTATTTTTTCATTATATCATTGTAAAAAAAAAGAATTTGTTTAAATTTTTTATTTTCATGAAATGTAGAATCAAATTCTGTTTTAATCTGGTATATAATGTGCCATAATTTTTTTCATTAGTTTTTTTTTTGTAAAAAAAAGTTCTAAAGAAATTTTTTTTGCTGAGCATAGTAAAAAAAATTACTGGGCCTCTGGATGTAAACCAGTTTTTCAGGCTAGACCTTGGAATAGTTAAAGATGGGAAAGCACTAAACCCTATATTGGAATATATAGAAAAGGACAAAAAAGGACTTTAAGATATTTAATACCTATTAAATATTTTAAAAGTAACTCTAACAACTTGAAGATTATGTATGTAGGCAAGAAGAAGCTTTACAAAAATGATTAGATGAACAATAGGAACTTGAAAACCGTTAATTACAGCAATATGATGCAATACTGAACAGAGTTGTCCCAGACTTCAGAAATTCTATTATATAAGTATTATAGTTTTTCTAACATATTTCTTATAAATTACAATATTTTGAAACTCCATTAATTTTTATCAGTCAATAATTTTGTTTCAATAATGACATCATAATATGACATGCACTAGGAAACTTCTTTGAAGGAAATTTCCTAGCAATTGCATTTTCAATCATAAATTATTCAAAATGATTAACTGTATCATTAAAATAGCACAGCAATTAATACACAACACCTGACTACACACATTCTTCAGTGAAAACATTCTTAAAAGGATGCAGGATGGGTTGTTTTACTTCTGAGTGCATTTTTTTGCACACAGTGGGCTAAGTGACCACATCTTAAGGGCTAAGAGAAGGTTGGAGAAGGGGATCCACTGGACAGCTGTTTCAAGACAGACAGAGGTCTCCCACCAAGGCCATCCAGCATGTTTCTTAACCCTTCCTTGGTCACCGTCAAACATAGATGTTGACAGAATCCACAACTGAGAGTTCAAAGACATCTCTTGTACAACACATGAAACTTTCATTTTTTTTTAATAGAAAGCTCTTATTTAAAAAATTTTAATATATATATATACACGGTCTTATCAGAATAATATGATGACCTACCTAATAATGGGAATAACTACCCTTGGCACAGATGACAGCAGCAAGACAGCGTTGCATTGACACAAAGAGGCCCTGGAAGGTTGCCAGAGGCACACATGCCCATTTGGACTCCAGCAGAGCACGGAGGTTCCGGAGATGACATGGTTGGGGGTCCGTACGCCGAACCTGTCGATTAAAATGGTCCCACAAGTGCTCTATGGGATTGAGGTTGGGTGATTTCGCTGGCCAAGGGAAAATGGAGACATTGCTGTCCTGTTCCTGGAACCAGTCACGCACCACCTTAGTGACATGATAGGGTGCATTGTCTTGTTAGTAAACACCATCGCCACCAGTCCAACATGAAGGGATGCATGTGGTCAGCGAGGATGGACAGGTAGCCATTGGCATTCAGGAACCCATCCAGTGGTACCAGCAGTCCCAGGTCATACCCAGGAAAACATCCCCCAGACATTCACACTGCCACTGCCGGCCTGTACATGACTGACAGCATGTCTAGGTGTTACTTCTCATGTGTCTGACCCCATATCTGCCACCGCCCATCACATCTGTGGAGTAGAGCCTCGATTTGTCAGAGAAAGCAACCTTTTTCCACTGTCCAATGATGGTAGTCCTGTGCGAACTGCAGGCATCGTTGCCAATGGACCTTGGTTAACATGGGTGCCCCAGCATTCATTTGAGTGGTCAATTGCTGCACTGTTGCATGTCGATTGCCCTTTACCAGTCAACGAAGGCGACATTATCCACTGGGGTCGATAGCCTTTAGGACTCCTCAGTTATGACGTCTGGAGGTAATGTGCCAGTGGTCCATTCTTGGTACACCCTTAGTACAGCACCACAAAAACAGCCCACGAAGTCTGCTGTTTCTGAGATGCTTCCACCCTTGGCGCGGTAGCTAATGATCATTCCTTTTTGAACGTCCATCAAATCAATACCTCTGCCCGTTGTGCTCATGTTATGCACTATGGTTCATCTGTCCTGACTGGCCGCTTATATCTCCATGTGGTCGACTTTGTCATGTGCACTCTGTGATGTGCCTGGGCGGGTACACTGTGATTCCGAGGGTGATCATATTATTCTGATACGACTGTGTAATGTACTTTTAGACAGTGTCTGAAAATGTATATTTTAGAGGTGTTAAAAAAAAATGCCTTTTTTAATTTATGATGAATTTCTGTCTAAAGTGGCATAAATTATCTTTGGAATACTTCCAATTGCCATTCAGATAGCTCAAATCATAGTATTGCCGCACTCACTCTTTTCATTGAAATGAAACTTTCTCGCTGCTAATTTTGCAGTTATAGTTTGAATTGTTGCCAATCACATTTTTCTTAAAAGTTAAAAAAACTTCCAAAAGTAAACCTTTTTTTTTTGGAAGAGCAATTTAAAAGTGTGTACCAACATGTATTTTTACTTTTGGTTTTTATTTTACTCACAATTTCTATTTTAAATTGATTTTAATATTCCTACACTTTCCTTATCACTTACTGAATATATTACAATGTAGAAAAATCAATATTTTTTGTGTAACCATAACTGGCAAAGTTTTTGTGGCAAGGCAGTTCAAAGTGGTTTTAGTTATGGAATTGCTCCTGCTAGCTGCACATAGGATAATTGTTGAGTTTTCTTGTATTTTGAAAAGTTTATCTTTGATATTTTTATTTGTGACATGTAAATATTAATTATTAAATTTTATATATATTTTCAAAAACAGAAATGGCTGCATCATCATTGAAAGTCATCGAAGAAGAACTGAGAAAAGTACATCCCAATAATCGCGATTTTTTTTTACAGTATTTTGGGGAATTGGACTTTGATGAGTTTGAAGGCTTTCCCGATACTGGATCCCCCAAAATTCAACACCTAAGGAAAAAAATCCATAATGTTTAATAAAAAAAAAAGCAGCCAAGAAATGATACTCCATTTCATAAATGTGATAGAAAATACCACTAATGTATGAGCAAACCAAGTCACCTTGTATAACGTTAGCCTATGTTTTAAATTATACAACACTGAAAAGAATCATTAAAAGAAATAAAAATCATGTTTCAGGTAAATATTATAAAAAAGACAGAACTTGCATTAGTAGAATGGTAGAACGCTCTGGCATGTTTCTGGAGAGATGCGGGTTCAAGTCCTTTATGTCAGGAATTTTTTTTCACGAAACGTTTATTGAGTATTCTGGGAGAAATTTTCTTTTGATTAATATATAATTTAACTGCTTTTATTCATCAGGTTTTCCAAAATTGTTCTTAATTGCATAGTCCGATCTATTTTTTCACTTTATCACTGTTAAAATGTCACTAAAATTAATATGTTTCAAAATTTGCTTAAATTTTTCATATTCATAAAATTTATATTTGAATTCTGTTTAATTTGGTATATAACATGACCTATTTCAGTTGATTATTTTATTTTTTTAAATTCCAAAGTTGACTTGTTGATATGACTCATCACAGTTGGCAAAAAAAAAGTCTGGACTTTTCTCAAAGTATGGCACTGAGGAAAAACTAGAGTAATTTTCTTGCTTAAAGTAAATATTTTATTTTTTGTTATTCAAAAATAAATAGCCTTTCTATTCATGAGCATTATAATCATTTCTGTCTATTAGAGTTTTTTTTTTATATAAATTTTTATTTGCACTGCCAGATGCATGAGTATGAAAAAGCCCTATTAAAATAAAACTAGTCTCTTTTTTTTGTAAAATATTTTATTTTCAGAAAATCCAGAATTAAATGCTGATTAATAGGGCATACATGCCATAATTCCTTTCATTAGTTATTTGGTAAAAAAAAGTTCTACGGTTAATTTTTTTTTGCCTGATCAGAGTGAAAAAAATAGCTGGACCTCTGGATGTAAATCAGTTTTTCAGGCTGAATCCTGGAAGGGTTAATGTGTTCAGGGTATTGCTCTCCTGCACATGGCCTCATGGCTTAATGCAAAGCAAGTAGCATAATACAGCATCATATCATAGCACCAAAGGAACAAACCAAGTGTGACATTTTAAAACCTAGAAAAATATTAATTTTAACTCTTCCAGTTTCTTGAACATCTGTATCCATTTTCAAAATTACTATAAATTAATCTTTCATATGCTTTCTATTTGGAGAGTTTTTTTTTTTAATCCTAGATTCTGAAAGGGTTTAAAATATCTGAAGATGGAATGGGCATTATTGAAATTGTAATTATTCTGATTTATTTATAACTGTAGGTAAGGAAGTAAATTTTTAAACATCTGTATGATTTTTCCCTAGTGATGATTGTTTGCAAGATAGTTACATATTACTTACTAGAGTAGATTTTATCCAACTTTTCATCTATTGTGTTGATAATAGGAATGCTTCAAATTCTCAAAATGGGATTTTTTTTATCAGTTTTCCATCAATAAAGACTTCAGTCTATTTTATTTCAAATAACTAATCTCTTTAATTTTAATAAGATTATGGCTATGATTTCAAAATCAATCAATATAACACCAGTAAGACAGTATAAATTGTTATATTTTCTTTATTTATTTATAATGAATATCTTTTCATGAATTATAGTTTTTATATGAGCAATAAAAGATATTTATATTGAACTCTTATATTAGTTACAGTCCATTACTGATGTACGAAAAAATAGTATCAAACATCATTAATTTCTTTTGCTTTTAGTTATTTGGCCCTTTACACCTACAGACCTCAGAAGGAAGATGAACTAGAATTAAGAAAAGGAGAATTATATACTGTTAGTGAGAAGTGTCAAGATGGCTGGTTCAAGGGAACCTCACTTCGCACTGGACTTAGTGGAGTATTTCCAGGAAACTATGTGCAGCTTGCAAAGTATGAAAAAATATGTTAGTTAATTATGTAATCACTGTCTACACTTGTGACTGCTAAGTGAGTGGCTAGAACTATCACATAACTTTAATATATATTAGTGTTTAAATTCTAGTTACACCGGTAAGACTATAAATTATTATATTTCTAAATTTATTAATTGGAATATTGCAGAAATTGACACCAAATTTTAAATTTAAAAAATTCGAAATTATCTTTTGCAAAAATAAAATAACTCAGTTTTTTCTTCTGCAGTGTTTCATTTTAAATGTTTCTTACCCTCATGTTAATGAAATTCTGGATAGCATCCATAGAGTGTTGTCATGACAAGACACTAGTCTAATTCAACATAGATGTTAAAATCATTTTCATCCCTCTATCCTAAAAGAACTGGCAGCCATTATGCATACAGCAGACTATGTGATACACAATTAAAATAATTTAAAGTTCTCTGTCATTGAGCAATAAAATTTCTAAGTTTATCCTTGAAATTATTTGTATATTAAAAAGATTTTAGGTGCAGAAGTTAGAAGTAAAGACAGCACAGTCTTTAGTGAAGTGATTCTATATGGTGATGGTAGGGCAGTTAATAACTTATTTCCACATGTCATAAAGGGTGATTCCAGTGTCTTGTTCTAGGTGGGGATAACAAGATCATTATTTCAGTAGCCTCATGGATGGTGGTTCCATAGTAAGTGGATGCACATACCAGCAGTGTAACTTGTTCCCAGTCTATGGTAGTGGCTTGTTTTATTGCCAGCTTGACAGGCATTTGTTTTTGGCTGACAGTCTGGTGCTCTGTGAACCCTCCTGTAGAGAATATAGGGTTTTTCCAATATAATAAACAGAATTATTCAGTTAATGTAGAGGAAATCATTATATCCTCTATTTTTGAAGGAGACTAAATTTGTCTGTTCCTTTTTATAATTTTGTTCAGATTTGGAGCTGAACTGAAAACAATATTTTTTTGTGGGGGGGGGGGGTAATTTCTGAGTAATTTGCAGACTGAATTGCAATGTAAGATATCAGTCCAGCAAAGGTTGCCATCTCAGAGTCAGTGATTGGGAGGAGAGCCAAATCTGTTCTGTTGTTGTTTCTATACCTATTGATTAGTTTTTATATTGTTTTTGGGTGGAAAGTGTGGGACTCGAAATTGGATTGAATGTTTTAAATTTCTTTTTTAAGCAAAAAACTCATTTGATGATATGGTGAAGGCCCTGTGGATGACAGAATGGAAAGTTGCAATTATGTACCCATATAAGATGCATCAATCCGCACCTATGATGGTATATAGTAGGCTTTTGGTATGTTGACACCATCAAGGTTGGTGATCCTCTTTTTGGATAAAATGTCTAAATAGGGAATGGCATTGCTATTTTCCTCCTCCTGTGGGAAATATATTGTAGGGTAGATGCTATTGGCTCTATTAATGAGGCAGTTTAATTGTTCATTGCTGCCATTCCAAATAAAAAAATATATCATCAACATAGTGACACCAGAAGACAGGTAAAATTTCTGCTGAGTTGAATAATTTTATTTTTTGGTCTTGAAGGGCAATCTCAGACAGAATGCAGAAGTGGTGTAAATAAAATAAATAAATAAATACCCCCTCAAGCAGCTGCTTGCCACAGAGGTCTGACAGGAGCCTGTCAGTTTATATGCCACAGTAGAAGATCTGAGAGGATGGCAGGACCTCAGCAGAAAAACAACACGAACATCCATGCCTTACCCAGGGCTCGAATCCAGGTCCCGTAGATCAGTAGCCAAGCGCGCTAACAGATAATTGCTGAACTGAAAATAATTATTCTCGGTGCCTACTTTTAATGCTTCATGAATGACATTGATTTCAGGAAGGGAAAATTTTTGTGCTTCAATAATTTTTGTCCGAAATAACATGGGATGGAAGCAATGAGCAATTAAACTGTCTCATTAATAAATTCAGTGGTTTCTATCATTCAATATATTTCATGAAGGCCAAGGAAATAGCAATACTATCCCTTATTTAGATGTTTTTATCCAAAAAGATGGCACAGGAGCCTTGACAATGTCAATATACTGAAAGCCTACCTACATACTCTACATCATGCCCTTAGACTCATGCACTCCATGGAGGTACAAAATCACAGTCTTCCATTCTCTCATCCGTAGGGTCTTCACTGTATCATCAAATGAGTTTTTGCTTAAAAAAGTATATCAAAATATTCCTCCCATTGCTACGTCCCATAGCTCCCACCGAAAAACAATGGAAAAGTTAATCAATGGGTATAGAAATGAAAACAGAACAGATTCGGTTCTCTTCCCAATCACCTACAAGAGGTGGCAATCTTTGCCAGATCCCATATCTTGCATTCCTGTCCTGTACAAATCATGCTACAAATTACTGAGACCTCCAAAAAAAATCCATATTCAGCCTGCTCCAAATCAGAAGAAAATTATAAAAAGGGACAGAGACAAATTTCGGATTCCTCAAAAATCAGGCATATGCAGATTTCCCTTACATTTGCCAGTTAATTCCATTGTTTATTATAGAAAAACCATACATTCTCTACGGGAGAGGTTTATAGAGCATCAGATACATGTCAGCCAAAACTAGCAACTGCTGTGGTGGCAATACAATACACAGCTACCATAAACTGGGAGCACTCCACCCTGCTAACATGTGTGTCCACCTACTATGGAACCATAGTCCACAAGGCTATTGAAACAAAGACCTCATCCATCCCCTCATGCAACCAAGACACTGGAACCACTCTTCAAACCATGCAGAAAGAACAGTGTCATTTCACCAAAGATGGAGCACTGTCCTTGCTACCAAAAACTTGTGAGTTTGATCCAAAGAACATTTTAATATGCAAGTAGTTTGAAGGATAAACTGTAAAGTTATTGCTCAATGATAGAGAACTTACTGATCACATCAAATTAGCTTAACCTTATGCCCAACGACAGAGTGTGGATCTTAGTTCAATGGCACAGGGAATTAAAAGAAACACAAGTGGAATTGATTTTAGATATAATCTGCTTTTGAAAGTTTCTCCTAATTGCATAGGTCAAGAGAAAATTTAGTTAGTTTTGTCAAAGTGTATGAAAATAATTTATAATGATACACAGTCTTAAATAAAGCAAGATGTAGCCACTTGACATAAAATGATAGGTGAAAATATTATTTGTTGCCTGCCCAGTAGAGCATAGGCAGCCTACTTCTTCCAAAAGTCCTTTAACTGAAAGGACATAATGTAACCTAATGGCCTTAGATTCCCTTATATGAGAATTTCTAGCTCAATGTTTAAGGAAGTTGTAGCTCGGTGTTCAAAAAGCTGCAATGGGGAAAGATATTTTCCCCTACATTGTAGCTTTTTGTCAACCATCTGATGTACAAGTAATTTTTGCCATTTAGCTGTGATGACAAATTCAGCATTTATTGCTTGTGTGTTGGGATAGTGACCAGTCTTTGGTGACGATATAAAAAATGGTACAGTTTCTAACATTCAGTAAAAGGGGTCACTTCAACATTTCACAGCCATACCCTGTGCCATACCCTGTGCATGTTAAAGAACACACTGGATGGCCTTGATGGGAGGCTACCATCTGTCTTCCAATAGCCATTCCAGTTGGTCCCTACCCCCAACTTTCTCTGAGCCTTCGGGGTCCTTGTGACCTGGCCATTTAGCCCATTGTGTGCCAAAAAGTGCCACTCAGAGGTAAAACAACCAATCAAATGCTGAATTTGCATAGTTAAATATTAAACATTTTAAAATATCAGTGCAGTACTATTAAATTACATTTTAAAATATCACTACGTACCCATAGTAATTATTGCACACTCCATATCCTGATGAGTGCTAGTATATGCTAACCAAGGAATGAGAAAAACCCATTTCATACTTAGGACATTAGTAAGCATTGAAGCCCAATACTTGGTGTTTTATATAGGACACATTAATTGCTTATTCATTGTAACGATTTTTACCTATCTTCCTATTGCTTTTCACTTTTGTCGATTTGTCAAATAAAATCTTACAACATGAGGATTGTCATAAGGTATAAAAAAAATTGATCACCATGCTTTCTTTCCCCTTAAAAAAGAGGAAATATGAAAACAGTTGTTCCACAATATCTCGAGAGTGTGAGCACCTAAAGTACCATGCTATGCATAAAAATGAAAGCTTTTGACACAGGGAGTGTTATAGACTATACAAAATTTACCCCCCGGGTTCTCTTTCCCCCCAGGAAAGAGGTTCCACTATATCTTCAGAATTTCATGCATAGCAACAAGCTATGCATCAAGTGAAATATTGTGACATGGGGTGTAATGCTCCAAAGATTAATAACTTTTTAAAGTTTGGACCTTTTATCTGATCCAATATTATTCAAATTCCAGGTAGCTCTATCGGGCGCCAGGCAATAATAACTTGCCAAATAAAGTTGAAATAGGGTTCGTTTATTTGCCAAGCGTTACTTATTGAGTAAGAATTCAAAAATGATTGTCATGTTTAAATATTTAATACAATCAAAAATTAATTCACATTGCTCAAGAGAAAAAAAATAGCAAAGGTTCAAAAGTTTCTAAAACAAAGCTTATTTCCAAAAATTCAACTCACCAAACTCAAAGTTCAAAGGTCAACTACATCTCGGACAAAAATTCTGCTACTACATCTGAACTCATCCTATTTCACTACTTCATTACTACTACACAATCTCTTTTCTACTACACTTATTCTGTGACCTAATGTCATCAGGTTATAACAAGAGGCTACAAAGCCGGCATGTGTCATGTTGCACGCCGGGAAGGACATTTGCATAAACTGACGATCGTGCAAGCTATGATGCAAGAGAGGGTGTGACCTGCACGTGTACTTTAGCGGTTTTTAAAGTGCGTACTTTAGCGGTTGTCAATCAAAAGGTCGGAGTTGCGCATGCACAACTCCTGCAGCTCAGAGCGAGGATTGAGACAGTCCACAAAACAAATTAAAATCCCCAAACTGATAAATATAATGTAAATAAAGCAAAACTGGAAAAGGAAAAGTGAATGGGTGGACATCACAGGAGGATGTTACAGGTTAAAATATTTCCACCCACCTTGATTCTTCCCCTTCCCTCCCTAAAAAAGCAGAAAAATATGAAAACTATCATTCTGCTATCTCTTTTGAACATTAGATCCTAAAATTACGAGTTAGTTGGGTTGGGTTGTTTTACCTCTGAGAGGCACTTTTTTGCACACCATGGGCTAAATGACCAGGTCACATGGACCCCGAAGGCTCAGAGAAGGTTGGGGGAGGGGACCCACTGGAACAGCTGTTGGGAGACAGATGGTAGCCTCCCGTCAAGGCCATTCAGTGTTTTTTTTAACGTGCACAGGGTATGGCTCTCCCACAAATGGGACCACGGCTTAACGTCCCATCTGATGGACAACAGTCTTTCCAAGCTCATCACTGCCCCCTACTGACCATGGGCAGGGAGGAGAATTTTGCGGAGATGAATCTCAACGCTGACCCAGCTGGGACTCGACCCTGGGAACTACAGATTACGAGCCTGGCGCACTACCGACTGTGCCACCCCCACCCCTATGTGTTAGGTGTCAAATAAAAGCTGATATGAGGACTGTCATAGACTGTTTCAAATTTGGACCCCTGCCATTTTCCACACTTCCAAAAAAAGGGGCAAATTTTCTAGGGGAGGGGATGGACCTTAAGGAGTTATATTTCAAATTGAAGCTTGTGATGTCTCTAATGTCAAGGACTACCAAACATGACTCCAAAAGCAGGGGGAAGGGAAAAATGTGGTTGATGTTTATGAGTCATATATCAAATGAAAGTTTCTGAAGGTAGGTGTTTTTAGTGACAAAGAAAAAAAAATCAATAAATTAAAAAAATTATAAAAATATCTATCCTCCCTAAAAATTAGAAAATAAACCGAAAACATATCAATGGTGCAGCCAGTCACTGAATTCATATTGACTTCAAAGGAAGATAAGGCACCAATTTACCTACTCAACAAGATTGCTGGCACCCTATCTTCCTTTGAAATGAATACAATTTCAGTGACTGATTCCATCATCGATATGCTTTAGTTGATTTTTTTTTTGTTTTAGGGCACATATAGAAAGATAGGCATTTATTTAAATTAAATTTATTTATCATATACATATCGTTAGCTATTACCATTAATTGTGGAGCACATTTAATTAAATATAAATCTATTTATTAAAATTTCATTCATACAGAGTTTTCTTTTATCTCATATTTTTGTAGTATAGCAAATTAGAAATAGATTTAATACGAGATAAACATGTTGATATATTTTTTAATTGATATTAATTTTTTTAATTTTGATTTTGTATATTTATCTGAAAATTATGATTGGTTTTTGTCACATTGTTTATCTGTGTAATTTTTCACTAATCAGCATTAACATAATCTGTATGAACAAGATTTTTACATAGCAAAAATATGAATGTGAATTGCTAATTTCACCAAATTATGCAACATATGTTTTTGAAGGTAAGGACAAAAATATTCCAATGAATTGGTAGGTATACTTTTTTGACCATCCTGTCCTTGTTGAACCACATAATAAATCATAGGGTGTGCCAGCTGAGTTGATCCCACTCCTTCTGTTTTTCATTATGTGCTCAACAACTATGTATTTTATACACTGTAATTGATGTTAATATGACAGTGTGAACATTTTAGAATAATACAAGTAACACTACTGAAACTCTTACTGATTTCAATAGATGCTAAATTAGTAAAATATTTCTATCACACAGCATTTAGTCTAAAATAGGGTTGGAATTACTGAAATTAGGGCTGTTGATAAGTTCAAAAATGCTATCAACAAAAATTGCACCATTTATTTAGAATGATCAAGTATTTAAGATCAGTTTATCTATGAGCATTGGTTCCTGCAAACTAAATATCCTGTACTTATCTTCAATAAGTTATCATAACTGATGACAGAAGTGGTGCTGAGTATCTATATAAAAATACCATATAAAAGTACCATCAACGGTGTCCCGTTAATTCATCGCAGTGTTAGACGTGGTTTTATTGGCTTTCTGCATCTGTAGATTGTTCAAATGAACTCTAGAGATAATATTTTATACTTTAAAAGGATAAACATCCATCAGAACAATTTACCTCAGAAATTAATTAAAACTAGCGTAACAAGGATTCTGGTGAAACCCACGTGTACTTATGTATGTTGCTGTGTTTGTAATAAGTGTTAGTTATTCTGAAACCGTTAAGTTTACTTACCTGTAAGATATGTTGCTCATTGCAGTTACCAATACCAAAAGGGCCTATCACTTCTCCCCAAATGTCAGAGTCAGTACCAACTTTGGCATTGAAGTCACCTAGAAGAAGGGTAATATCCGGAAATTGTCCATAAAACCTAATTTTCTCATCCTTATTGGCATCCTCAGTGGGGGCATAACAATAGATAACATTCAGTTCATTGTCTGAAATTTAGCTGTAAGAAACCTTTCATTAATTCACTCGTATCCTAGAAGAGCATTCACCAGTGTGTCTGTTTAGATGCAAACCAACGCCATGGAGATGCTTCTTATCATCCCTCCCTGGTAAGAGAAATTTAAGATTATTTTTAAATATCTGACCTCTATCTGTCCATCTGATCTCTTGCAAGCCGAGAATAAATTATAATGGTGAAATTCTTGTGTGAGGACATCAAGAGAATAAGCTCTGTGCAGAGTCCTCACATTCCAACTACCTATGGAGGAAAATGGGTAGTGGGATGTTTAAAGGAACTATGTTTATTGAGAGAGGGAATTCCAACAATATGAAAGAATATTGAGAGAGGGAATGCCAACAATAGACCCGTTCCCCCACCACTAAAGGCTGAAGCCATCTACACTGGAAGACTTCCTCCAATGTAGAATTTGACGATGCCAATAGAAGCAAAGAGTTCAGGTGCCTGCAATGACCTCTGCTCAGGATTATCCACCAGCTGATAAACGTATCATGTAAATCTATTCACTTGGGGCTGTCAACCCAAAAACAAAGAGAAAACACAGTGGAAGATTTTCCCTCCACAGAAGCCCACCAGTGCAGCAAAATCAGGATCCATAATCAAGCTCAGAGCCTTAATTCAGTCCAGTCCAGTAGGTTTATGTGGCCAGCACCAGGACCCTATGTGGTTGACCACTCCTCAGCAGGGTAGAAAAAAAAAAGAAAAGTAGCCATAGTTGTCCAGATCAGTAGGCCACACTAATCTGGCAGCCCTCCCCTTCCGTTCACTTCCACAAGAGAGTATCTCTTTTGAAAGGTGCTAATGGTCTGCACCATGAGAAGGTGGGGTCGGACAATAGGTGCTAGGCCTGGCCAGTTCTATGCATCATCACAGGGGATTGGTGCATAGCGCTCCTTCCAGTGACTACCTAGATGCAAATAAATGCTGCCAATGTCATCCCAAAAATTATGCATCATTGACACATAGATATCACTGATGACACTGAAGAGATTTGAACACATATACATACATCATATCAGAAAGTAAAGAAAAAGATGTATAAATAATTTATAATATATGATGATAACATTTCATCCAATACAATTCCATTCACTTTTTACATGAATCTCATTTTTGCATACGTAAATTCACTTTCAAATGCACAATATTTTACAATTCAGAATATTTCTTAAAAGTGCAAAATATTAAACCACTGTACTAAATTCTCTTTCATGCTCATCATTCATATCCATAAACATTTAACAATTTCTAAACTTCCCAATATCAACATACAATATTTTCAGCTTTCAGTCAGCTGAAATGAAAAAATCTACAAAAATACACTTTAAATCACGTTAATACAATATAACAACTAGAACTTCAGATGAGCAAGAATACATAAAAAAATTCTATTCACACAATATAACCTCAAACTATAAATTCACTCTTCAAAAATGAATATCGGAACTCCAAAGTTTCAACAAGAAATTAAACATTTCAAAATCTCTTGATATACTTAATTGATTACAAAATCTTTGATATACTTAAGTATATCAATCACAATAAAGCGACTTCACTCTTCTTCATCTTCATTTATTCTAGAGAAAAGAAATAAAACATTTATAAATCATTAAGTGCCACAATGGAAGAATAATAATATACTTAAATTTTCATTGTTGGTACTCCATTGCGATAAATCATCATCCAGTCAGTTCCCGGTGACATCCTTCTTCGTCGATCAATACCTCAGGTGAAAGCACTGCTGACGATCTTGTTGGTGACGTCAAATCTGCTATGTTGACTGCTTTGTTGCCGGTTGTCGCTCTGCAGGCTCTGGTCGTTTCGTTGATATCTCATCACGCTCTTGATGTCGATGGAACAGCTGAATCTGGCTTTATCATCTTTTTTCCTGTTGTATGTAATAGGTGATAATCCAATCTATTTTTCTCTCGTCTGCTTGGTAATGTTTCATCATCATCATTTTTCTGGTTTTGTTGTGGAGCATCTACTTCATTTGAAACTCTTGATCTGGAAAATTCTATGGAACTGTTATATATTTTAATGTTTACAATATTAAAATATCCTACTGAGTCATTAGTGGCCATATTGGCCAGTTCATACAGAAGAGAAGTGAAAGTTTCTTCTTTACAATATATGGACAGGCATATAATGGCACAAATTTCTTTATGAATCCTCTTTCTTTATTACTTTTATGATGTTTTTTAATCAAGACCTTATCGCCTATTTTAAATTCCATATTTCGCCATCTTTTGTTGTAATCCTCTCGTTGCCTTTGTTGTGCTCGTAGGGAATTATCTTGTGCCTTTGAAATGGCTCAAATATGCTGTTCCGTTCTAAATTCAATGGATTGTGGAGATGCAGGTTGGCCAATGAGTCTGTCCCAGGATAATGTCAGCTCTCTTCCAAGAAATATCCTTGAAGGCATGAATTTAGTGGTTTCATGTAATAAAGTGCATAAAGCAAAGGAAAGCTGTTGCAAATATTTATCCCAGGTACTATGTCAATTTTCAATGTAGGCAGCTATCATTCCACCAATATTTCGATTAATTCTTTCAGTCAAATTTGATTGTGGATGATATGGAGTTGTATATATGTGTTTTATTCAAAATGTTTCACATAATTCAGCCAGTACATTTGAAATTAATTGGGGCCCATGGTCTGAAACTATACTCTTGGGTACCCCGTACGTGCATATAAATTCATTTATAAATTTCTTTGCTACAATTGTTGCATTTGCGTTTCTAATGGGAAATATTTCAACCCATTTTGAAAAATAATCTACTAATCCCAGAATGTATTGGATTCCTCTTGCGTTTTTTGATACTGACCCATTAAATCCATGCCTACTAATTCCATGGGTTTATTGGAGATCATGCTTTTCATAAGACTTACAAGGACAGTTCTGATCGAATTTTGTGATTTAACAAATTAAGCATGTTTCTACATAGGTTTTTATATTCTTTTTCAAAGCTGGCCAATATGCTCTTTTGGCTACCTTCTGATATGTTTTTCATATACCTAGATGTCCTGCCGAGGGTACATCATGCAATTCTTGGAGTATGTATTCCCTTAAAGTCTTGGGAATAAATAGATGAAAACTGCCTATTTGACTCGATCATCTACAGTAGTATAAAATGTCATTAATTAATTGAAAATATCTGGCTCTTCCAACAATACTTGAAGCTATACTAGGATCTAGAGGTAATTTATCAGTTTTCAAATAATGGTATACATTTCCATGTTCTAAATCTTTTTGTTGTCCATTAACTAAGTGTTCCTTGTATTCGACAGGAACTATTGTGGCGAGCAAGGGAGCAAAAGGCTTATCCTCCAGCTCTGGCATAACTTCTGCCAACCCCATGGGATAATGCATCTGGTAGCTGATGTGCACTTCCCTTTCAGTGCTCGACCTTGAAATTGAATTCCTGTATGCGTAATGCCCAGCACATTAGACAACCTGTTAGATTGGTGGATGTCTACAGCCATTGTAAAGCAGCATGGTCGGTAAAAATAGTAATGTCGGACGTGTCTAATTGTACTTTAAATTTTTCTAGAGCCCATATTACGCTTAGACATTCTTTTTCAGTCACTGTATAATTTCTTTCAGTGTGACTCAAACTGTGACTGGCATGCATGTTCACAATTGTCATTCCGTACCTGTCTAAGCATAGCACTGAGACCATCATCGGAAGCATCAGTGTTGATATTAAATGGTTTGCCTGACTGCGGCAAGGCCAACACGGGAGCATGACACAATGCGTCTTTTAATGTCTGAAATGCTGTATTGCAAACATTTGTCCAATGGAAACATTTTCGTTTTCTGTGTAATTAACATAAAGGTTCGGCTAAATTAGCAAAATTAGTTTCAAATTGTCGGTACCAACCACACATTCCAAGAAATCTACTAACTTGCTTTGAATTGTGCAGTGTGGGAAATCGTTCTATGGCTTCGACCTTATTAGGTAATGTTCTTACTCCATCTGCATTAACATTGAAACCGAGGTATTGAACATCTTCTCAGAGAAATGTGCATTTAGATAATTTTATGGTGAGTCCGGCTTCTCTTAACCTTGAGAATACCAAATCTAAATCACGTAGATGCCCAGAAAAATCAGTAGAAAAAATAACTATGCCATCTAAGTACACCACAAATTTTTCCTTTTAGATCACCCAGAATCACAGACATAAGACGTTGAAACATGGCGGATGCTCTGGATAAGCCAAATAGTAAACAGGAAAATTGGAATAATCCGCCTTTTGTGAGGAAAGCTGTTTTGGGCCGATCTGGTTAATATACAGACACTTGCCAATATCCTGAAAACAAATCTAGTTGCTAATAAATTTCTTGCCAGCCAGTTGTGTTAGTAGATTCTGAAAAATTAGTAGTGTAACTATCGGGGACTGTAACAGCATTTAGTTTCGATAGTCCACACAAAATCTCAAATCGCCAGTTTTCTTTTTAACAAGGACGACTGGTGAAGCCCAATGGCTAAAACTTGGTTCTATTATCCCATCTTTTAACATTTCTTTAATTTATGTTGAGATTATTTCTTCTTGGATGATAATTGTATGGTTTGCTATAAACAGGTCTACTATTGCCTGTGTCGATATGATGCTCCAAAATCTGACATCTGCCAGGCTTGTTATTAAACAGTTCATAATTAGCATTGAGCAGAGCTTCTAACTTAACTCTCTCACTACTATCTAAATGAGCGCTGTCAGCATGTTTTCTAATATCAGATTTTATCTGATCGACATCAAGTTTTTCTTTCATTGTTGCTTTCAGCCAAATAGTATTATTAGCAAAAGCAAATTCAATCAAGTGTTTACGTATCGCATCTATTCCTATGAAGGAGTCATATAATAATTCAACTCACAATAAATAGGCACTTTAGCGTCAATTTAAATTTTAGAGGAAAAATTGTCTTGAGCCGGGTGGGATACGAACCCACGACCTCCTGATAATGTATCAGGTGTTCTGGACCACTGAGCTACCGGCTGCCGATCAAGATCTCCTCTAACTAGCGCTATGAACATTCTTTTTATGTTTCATATAAGCACTGTTCAGGCAATATTTCTAGCCACAAACGGCATTTTACATTAGCCAACAGATGTACGACAAGTATGCAGATATAAATAATTAATGAAATAGGCTTGACGTATTTCAAATCAACTCACAATAAATAGGCACTTTAGTATCAATTTAAATTTTAGAGAAAAAATTGTCACAATAAATAGGTACTTTAGCGTCAATTTAAATTTTAGAGGAAAAATTGTCACAATAAATACGCACTTTAGCGTCGATTTAAATTTTAGAAGAAAAATTGACCCGGCTCTAGATAATTTTTCCTCTAAAATTTAAATCAACGCTAAAGTGCCTATTTATTGTGAAGTATTATATGTGAGTTGATTTAAAATACATCGAGCCTATTTCATTAATTATTTATATAATAATTCATTTATTACTAAAAATTCAAGTCTTATCTCCACATTATTGAAAGTGATAGATAACTCAACAGTTCCTTGTGGAAAACACTGCTTGGAGCACAAGCCAAGCTGAAAGGTCCACGGGACCATGGCTGCAATTTCAGTTTACAACTTTTCTGAATTTTATCCCATACTTCCTTATGTAGATGTAATATCAGCTCCTGTGTTGATACGAGCTATGAATTCAGTTTTGTCGTGATAAAGCTTCACGAAAGGTAAATGTAGGACATTATGTATACCCGTAGTAGCAAGACTTAACTCATGAGAGGGCTTTTCTTGAAGAACTTTGGCCTTTTGCTTCAAAGATCCTATTTAAGTTTCCTGAATTGCCATTTTTTTCTGTAGCAATATTGCTCCATGCGCAATAGTCGGCCACAGAATTTACATCTGAAAGTTTCTCTAGTATTCTTAGCAAAAGTTTTACGTCTAGTGTCATTGTTTGAAGCTTGACGCGGAATAAATTCTCAGCTTCGTTCATTCTACTCGCTGGTACAGTGTAACTTCTGGTCATGTGGGAGTCATTTTGCGAGACAACCTGATAGCGCTGCTTTAGCGAGGATTGCATCCGTTGTTGGTTTAATGCAGTTTCTACATATTCTCTTCTTGCAGTATATTGCTGAGCCAATTTGACTAAAGTTGAAATTGAATTTACATTTCGTACTTCTAAAAATTCTCTTATGGAAAAAGTAATTGAGACATAATGCAGTTTATTATTTCAATTTCAGTGGCATCAGCATCTACAGCTGGTATAACTCTACTGTACTCTAGATGAATTTTTCGATATCATCTCCTTCCCTTTGTCTTCATGAAAACAGTTCTCTAGCAAACTATGTAAAAACGTTATGAGGAGGATAGATTTCCAAGAGTTCACTTTTAAAATCTTCCCCAAACTATATTCCATGATGACATCCTATGTTATTCCACCATTGCTTAGCACATCCAATTAGACAAGATACTGTTAAAACCACCTTTTTGTTGCCAGGCACTTCATGTAAATGGAAATGCTCTTCCATGGACTTGACAAATGTCCACGATGACGGACGTTTCGAACCGCCGAACCTTATCTCAGGTAAAGGCCAATTAACATAAGGACTACAGTTAATAAATGGATTTCTAACTCGTTGTTGAAGCGGTTGATAATGCTCTGTTCTATCACTTGCTTCTGACAGAACAAAAAATGGAACCTTAGGTTTAAAGTTTGTACGTTGGTGAACTGACGTAGCATTGTCAGCAAATTTAGGGGTGTTGTTGTTCCCCTTTTCTCCGGAGGCTCATTAAGCAGAATCATTAACACTTCTGCTTGTTTCATCACATCCTGCAACCTATCTTTTACTTTTACTAAGTCGGGAGTCATTATGGCAGAATCAGCAATATTACTAACAGACATATTTAGCGGTCTGAAAAAATTTTTAATTTTGGAAACTTTTGAAACTTTTTTAATCTTGAGCAGTACTCAAACGTACTGCCATACAACAATACAATACTAAAGCTATACTAAGCTGTCAAACATAAACTTGCTTATCAAAAATTTTATCTATTGTGTGTGTCCGGACACTTCTAATCTTTACATACATACAATAAAGATCTTAACTATCAGCAATAACTGTGCTGAAGCTTCAGTATCTTTGACTAATAAACAAAAAAGTCAAGCTTCTTGCTCAACCAAAATTTTTGGCTTAAGCTGTTATTAAATCTATAAATACTACATACAACTAATCAGCTCAAAAATTACTATCTTTAACAATCACGTTAAATAACTTATACAATTTATACATATATATACAGTCCCTGTCTCAGACCACTTTCTTTTACTGGCAGGTCCCTGTTCTTCGGACGCCACTTTCTTTTAACACTCTGTAATGCTCCAAAGATTAATAACTTTTAAAGTTTGGACTTTTTATCTGATCCAATTTATTCAAACTCCGGATAACTCTATCAGGCGCCAGGCAATAATAACTTGCCAAAATAAAGGTTTAAATAGGGTTCGTTTATTTGCCAAGCATTACTTATCAAGTAAGAATTCAAAAATGATTGTCAAGTTTAAATATTAAATACAATCAAAAACTAATTCACGTTGCTTGATTGTCAAGTTTAAATATTAAATACAATCAAAAATTAATTCACGTTGCTCAAAAGAAAAAAATAGCAAAGATTCAAAAGTTTCTAAAACAAACAATTCAAAAATTTAACTCACCAAACTCAAAGCAAAAAACTCGACTACATCTCGAACAAAAATTCTGCTACTACAACACAATCTCAATACTCTTCACTATCTCACTACTCTGTGACCTAACGTCATCAGGTTATAACAAGAGACTACAAAGCCTGCACGTGTCATGTTGCACGCCATGAAAGACATTTGCATAAACTGATGATCGCGCAAGCTATGATTCAAGAGAGGGCACGCCCTTTAGTGGTTGTCAATCAAAGGTCGGACTTGCACATGCAGCTCGGAGTGAGGATTGAAACAGTCCAAAAAAATGAATTAAAATCCCCCAAACTGATAAATATAATGTAAATTAAGCAAAATTGGTTAAGGAAAAGTAAAAGTGAATGGGTGGACCATCACACCACAGTCAGTAGAGGACACCAATGGGCTTGGAAAGGCCACTGTCCGTCGAATGGGACATTAAGGTGCAGCCCCGTGTGCGGGAGAGTCATACCCTGTGCGCGATAAAGAACATGCCGGATGGCCTTGATGGGAGTCTTATCATCTGCCTTCCAACAGCTGTTCCAGTGGGTTCCCTCCCCCAACCTTCTCTTAGCATTCAGGTCCATGTAACCTGGCCATTTAGCCCATGGTGTGCAAAAAAGTGCCGCTCAGAGGTAAAACAACCCAAATTAAATATAAAAAAGTAAATACTAACTTTACAAAGGGTATCCAATATGCTGGACCGAAACTGTAAACAATATAGGAACCACTTATAGCACACAGAACAGAGATATCATGTGTCAGCCATCTGCCTCTTGTGAACCATAACGTAATTAAGTGCAGCTATACCCAGAATTTCTAAGCAGGATGTTTTTACTTCCAGTTTTGATATTAAGAGTAGGAAATATGTATAGAATCCTGGGAAAAACGATAAAATAATTGTGGAAATACTAAAATAGGTTTATGCAGAAAAGAGTGTAAAACAGAAAAAAAAATTACAGTATGTACTTTGTAATTACTTCCAGAATCCACCGTTTTTAAAAATAGTTTTTTGTTAATTTTTAGGAGATCCAAAACTTAAGGAAAAATTTGTTGATAATAGTTCAAATCAAACTTCTGAGCTTAAATCAGAAGGTTGCTTCAGCAAAGAAGAACGTTAACAAGCAAATCAGCAATACTTTTTAGCGCTTCTAAGAAATAGCAATCAGATGGCTTTATCAAATTATTTATATTGTAATTTAATAAAATATGCATCAAATTAAACAATAAAATATTATTTTTAAGCCTGAATTATTTATTTTTATAAGATATATATTTAAAAAAAACCAACGGTAATTTTTATTTTTAAAAAATCATTTTTTTTTCTGTACTAAAAAGCTTATCCTCTTATTATGGATTCTGCAAACATATACAGACGATGTAGACACTTAAAATGTTAAAAAGAAACAGAATTTGAAAAAAAAAAACATTATTTGGAGTTTCGATTAGAAAGAATAGATGTAAATGCTTTATTAAATGTCAAATTAGAGTGACCAGGCATAAATGTTGGCTCTGACTGTTTCTAATAGTGCTTTCCTTTTGGCTCTATTAGAATTATTATTTTTTTCCTTTTTCTTTCTTTGAATTCCAATTCTTTCATCCAGAAGAAATAGACTTATGAATATGTAATCCATTTTCATCAGTGACAGATTAGAGAAAATTGAAATATATATTTTTTTACTGGTAGTTCCTTGTTTTAGTTTCCTGTTGCTGCACTTTGTAAATACAGATTTAACCCTTTAAATGTCGAAAACTGATTAATATGTTTTCAAAAATCTCTACAAATGAAATTGCAATATGTTTTTTTTATGCTTTCCCCAATTTTTTCCTTTTAATTTTTATATTTTTGTTCAGAATTAAAAGTTCTCTCTATTAGTGTGTAATTTAATTTTTTTTTCTGTTGTTTTATAATGAGGCTCAGAAGTTGAGTTGCCTTTTTTGAGAAAAAAATACCCAACCTGTAAGGGTTAAAAGAAAAATAATCCATTGTACCAAAACGTCAGCTTGGAGTAACTGCATTTAAATGCTTTATTCGTAATAGAAATAGAGAAAAGAACTATAATTTAGGCCTTTTAAGTTTTGTGTAATGCATTCCTTTGATTACTGATTGTTTTAAAAAAAATTGGTTTTATTCAAAGTCAGATTAAAGAGAATACTGATAATTGATTCTACAAAGTTTGGTTTTGTCTACTGCTTTCTTTATTCATTTTCATTCATTTTCATTTTTTTTAATTATTATAATTATTTTGGATAAGTTCTTTGATTTCCATTTGCTTTATTTACAATGAAAAGGAATAGAAATATAAAAATTCACAAATCCATTTTAAATAAATCTGGATATCAAGAAATGAATATATGCTGTTTCAGTCTTCTGTGTGAGTTTGTCTGATTTCTGATTCTTTTGCTTAGAAAAAAAGAATGCTAAAAAACTTATTTTCATTAAATGTCAGTTTAGTGAGCAAGTTGTAGTTCTTATGCAATTTGCTTTCTGTACTGTGTTCTTTGATTTCCCTTTGCTTTATTCAGAACAAGCAGAAACTAATAGAAATATAAAATCCAGAAAGAGGTACACAGTGCGGTAATTAAAGTAAAGTAATTTAATTCTCTGTGACACTGTTAAATGTTTTTAAGCACTTCAACACCTGGACTATGCTATCAAGTAATAATTATTACAGAGAGATTTACGTACCATGCCGTACAGGATGGAAAGTAACAGGAGCTTCTTGGAATGCTTTTGGTGAGAAATTTAAAACTTGACGTTCTTGCTGGCAAGTGACTCTCAGTGGAGATTAAGATAATGATGACTGCTACTAATGGTCTACCCGCATTGGCGAATGACATAATTATTTATACTTTTTGATAGCATAGGGTGCTTAAAAAGTTTTAGATCCACGATGCGTGTTTCGTGCTGTTCCTATTGGCGCTTCATCGGGTGGGAAGTGAGGGACTTAATTAATGCAGGAGAGGCAGTTGGTTGGTGAGCGCGGGGGAGGGGTGGGGTACCATAAATTGACATGTCAGTGATTCAGCTCCGAGGGTCGGAGTGGTCGGCGGAAGTGTGGGTGGCGGTAATGCGATCTGCATGTAACGGAGGTTGGGAGAGTGTGGGATTATGGGAAATCGCCAAGATATGCGTATGTCAAGGGAAGCATTATTGTTTCTGGGTAGTAATTCATCTTTATAATGAGTGGGGTACTTTTATTGAGTTAATAAATTTGGTAAACTGAAAATTGGGGTTAAGATAATTATGTTATTGAGGGTCTGAATAATGGTTTTCTTATTGGTATTACTATAAGGAGTTTTTGATTGCCGATTTTAGGAGTTATTATGGAGGTGTTCTAAAGGGTTAGGTGGGTGTGTATTATTGCAGGTGGCAAATCGGGATCAACGATGAAAGAGGAGAGTGTTTAGGGGGGCATGGAATTTCTGAGGTCAGTTTACCAAATTTATTAATTCAATAAAAGTACCCCACTCATTATAAAGATGAATTACTACCCAGAAACAATCATGCTTCCCTTGACATACACATATCTTGGCGATTTCCCATAATCCCACACTCTCCCAACCTCCGTTACATGCAGATCGCATTACCGCCACCCACACTTCCTCCGACCCTCGGAGCTGAACCACTGACATGTAAATTTATGGCACCCCTCCCCCGTGCTCACCAACCAACTGCCTCTCCTGCATTAAGTCCCTCACTTCCCACCTGATGAAGCGCCGATACGAACGGCACGAAACATGCATCGTGGATCTAAAACTTTTTAAGCACCCTATGCTATCAAAAAGTATAAATAATTATTTCATTTGCCAATGCGGGTAGACCATTGGCAGCAGTCATCATTATCTTAATCTCCACTGAGAGTCACTTGCCAGCAAGAATGTCGAATTTTAAATTTCTCACCGAAAGCATCCCAAGAAGCTCCTGTTACTTCCCATTCTCTATGCTATCGAAAAGTATAAATAATTATATCATTTGCCAATGCGGGTAGACCATTGGCAGCAGTCATCATTATCTTAATCTCCACTGAGAGTCACTTGCCAGCAAGAACGTCGAATTTTAAATTTCTCACCAAAAGCATTCCAAGAAGCTCCTGTTACTTCCCATTCTCTACGGCATGGTATGTAAATCTCTCTATAATAATTATTGATACTTGATAGCGTAGTCCTTGTGTTGAAGTGCTTAAAAACATTTAACAGTGTCATAGAGAATTAAATTACTTTACTTTAATATAAAATCCACCTTAACTGAAGTCAGATTAGCAAGAATTGATAAAAAAAAATTGATGTTTCAATAAACTGTAATTTATTACTTTGATTCTTTTGTTTAAAAGAAAAGGACATTTAAAAATTTGTTTTACAAAATTTCTGTTCATTGAGCATACTGATAGTCTTATGCAGTTTGGTAATGCATTCTTTGATTTTCATTCTCTTCATTTAGAAAATGCAGACAGGATTATAAAAATCCATTTTAGCTGAGTTCAGATGAGCAAGAAAATATAAGAATATCAGAAGTTTTGTTAACCTGCAATTCGTTACACTGATTTCCATTTGTTTCATATAGTAGAATAGGACATATAAAACATTCATTTTATTGAATATTAGATTAGTGAGCATAGTGATATTCTTATGTTTTTTTTTTTTTCCCCTCGATGCGAGAGCCTGTCCGTGGTGAGGGGACCACCCTGTGAAGGTTCCGCTGGCTCGGTTACCTTCACAGGATCCTAAACGCTCGCCCGCGTGTTTGCCGTGCGCGGAGACCCGTGTCCCGGGAAAGGAGGATCCTGGCAGTTGCTCGGGGGTCCCCGTCTTCTCTCCTCAGCTCATGACTGGCATGGTCCCCATTGGCCTGCAATTGGGGAGCCTGTCTGTCGCAGGGCTGGGGGAGCCTGTCTGTCGCAGGGCTGGGGGAGCCTGTCTGTCGCATTTGGGGAGCCTGTCTGTCGCAGGGCTGGGCAGCGGATTCCGGGGCCTCTGCTATACACTGCTTTGGCCTCTGCTTCCGGTAAACGGGAGCTCCTGGGGTGGCCCCCCCAGGAGCAATCGGCTGGTGGGCAGGTCCTGCTAGGGTCAACCGTGCAGAGCGGTGAGTAACCTTGCCCACGGTCCGGGTACAGGTTTACAAGTTTCCTCACAGATTATTTTCCTTTTGTAGTTATCCTTTCTTTGTGAGGCCAGTTTGGCCATTCACAATTTTCTTATTTTACGCTTTGTTTGATTTGTGTAGAATGTTTTTGTTCTGCACATTTCGCTTTTAATTTTCCTTATATTTATTTGTGAGGGCTTGGCTCACTGTCTGTGTGGGTATAGTGCCTGCGTAGCCCTGGGGCCCGACTGGGCGTCCCCTTGTTGGGCTCCGTGGAGGGTGGGGACAGCGGGCACTGAACCACACAAAAACAATCATGAGAGAGAATGATGAAATTAATGCGATCGCCGCCAACAAGAGGGCTCGACATGAGCCCCCATCTTCCTCGTCGTCACTGTTATCTCTGCCGTCGTCTTCTGTGTCTGTGTCTTCGTTCCCAAAGTTCCTGATCATCCACTCCACGGGTGATCAGGTACTTGGGGACATGTCCCCTTTTTTCGTTAACAAAGGTTTGAAAGGTCTTGCGGGAGAACCGAAATCCGTTAAGCGCCTACGATCTGGTGACTTACAAGTTGAGACCGCTTGTTCCAAACACTCGGAACTGCTCCTGAAAGTTAAAGCAATTGGTGGGGTGGCTGTCGAAGTCACTCCCCATAAAACTTTGAATTCCTCTCGGGGTGTGATCACCGAGTGGGGCCTCCTCAAAGTCACTGAGGAGGAAATCCTCTCGGAGCTCACACCTCAAGGAGTAACAGCGGTCCACCGGGTTTCGACACGCCGTGATGGAAAATTAACACCCACCCGGGTGTTGATTGTGACATTCAATACGCCACGCCTGCCTTCTTACATCAAGGCAGGTTATTTACATTGTGAGGTTCGGCCGTATATCCCAAATCCTCTGCGCTGTTTTCAGTGTCAGATATACGGTCATGCCTGCACAGCATGCAGGGGCAAGCCCACCTGTGCTCGCTGTGGCAGTAAGGATCATCTCGATCCTGACTGCACAGCTGACAAGGCATGCTGTGTGAACTGCAGTGGCGAACATCCGGCGTACTCCCGCGACTGTCCGAAGTGGAAAGAGGAAAAGGAGGTACAACGCCTCAAAGTCGTGAATAACATCTCGTATGCTGAGGCGAGAAAGCTTGCTGCACCGCCCGCCCCACCTGGCAAGGTTTCCTATGCCAGTGCAGTCATTGGAAAGCCCAACGTTCCAATGACTTCGGTTGCGGTGCAGACAGACATCAGTGTACCACCTACTGAGTCTTTCTCGCCAGCTGCGAAATACCTCCTTACGCAGGCGAGACCGAGGGTGGTGTCGACTTCGACATCAACCCCGGTTTCCATTCCTGCAGTTCAGCCTTCCACCTCCACCGGAAGGCCTCCTCCTTCCCGTCCTCAGACAGCAAGACCTTCAAAACCGAAGGGACCCCCACCGGGGCCAAAAAAGAAAATTACAGCGCCACAAAGGGCGGTCACCGATCCATGCCCCTTGGACAATTCCGAGGACATGGATACTGACCGCCCCCTATTCACTAAACCGTCCTCCGCGGCGGTTAAGTTGAATAGGAATTCGTCGTCCGCCCACTCTTCTAAGTCCTGAGATGGCCACACTCCTACAATGGAATTGTCGTGGATTCCAGAGTAATCTTGACGACATCAAGGCCCTCCTTCAGGCACACCAGCCCATCTGTGTGTGCCTGCAGGAGACATACTTGCAGCCAGTCACAGATCCCACGATCCGGCACTTTTCACTAGTTCGCCGGGACCGGGATGGAGATGGTCCAGCTCGCGGGGGTGTCGCCATGCTCGTGAGCAACCATTCTCCATTCCAGGTCGTACCACTCACCATCAACTTAGAGGCGGTAGCCATCCGTCTCTTCGTGGGGTTCTCGCTGACTGTCTGCTCTGTATATCTTCCACCTGGGAGCATCGTCTTCCAGGAAGACCTTGATGATCTCGTCTCGCAGCTGCAGTCCCCCTTCCTCATTATGGGGGACCTCAACGGACACAGTCCACTTTGGGGCAGTGCTGACACCAACGGGAGGGGTGGGGTCCTGGAGCAGTGGCTCCTGGATCCTTCTCTCTCCCTGTTGAACACCAGTGTCAGTACTTACTTTCACTCCCCAACCCGCACTTTCACTGCCATTGACCTCACCATCTGCTCCTCCTCGATCCTTCCACTCTTTACATGGGAGGTCGAGGACAACCCGTACGGAAGCGATCACCTCCCCGTGGTGTGCACCATCTCCCGTGGGGGGCCTTGCAGCCCTTCACGCGTCTCACGGTGGAGGCTAGATCGGGCTGACTGGGGTGGTTTCGAGCTGCTCTCTGAGCTCGACGACCACTCTGTCAGCCAGGAGACAATCAATGTGGCAGTAGCGGAGATAACGGACTGTATCGTAGATGCAGCTGCATCAACGATTCCTCAAACTTCTACACGGTTTCCTCGCTTTCCGAAACCGTGGTGGAATCCAGAATGCACCGCAGCTCGTAAGGCTCAGAACAAGGCTTGGAGGGTGTTTCGGAGATATCCGACGTCCCCCAACCTTGAAAATTTCAAACGCGCCAGGGCGAAAGCACGTTTCGTCCGACGCCAGAGCCAGAAGGAATCTTGGATCAAGTATACGTCATCCATCACCCGCACGACTAGTTCTAAGGTCGTGTGGGATAAAGTCCGGAAGATGAGTGGGAACTACACGTCCCACTCGTTATCGATCCTGGAGCACAATGGACAGGCAATTGCTGATCCCAAAGCAATTGCCGACACTCTGGGGGAGTCCTTCTCTTCCATCTCTTCGTCTTCCTCTTACTCCCCTGAGTTTCTGGCCCAGAAGGGCAGGGCGGAGCGCTCTCCGCTGTCTTTCCACTCGAATGGCCTGGAGTCTTACAACAGGCCATTCACAGCGGAGGAGCTTCGCCTTGCTCTGCACTCTTCTCGTGCCTCTGCTGTAGGGCCGGACAATGTCCATTATGCCATGCTCCAATATCTCTCCCCATCGAGTAAGGATCGGCTGCTCCATCTCTTCAATCGCATTTTTCTCGAGGAGCAGTTTCCGGACTCCTGGTGGGAGGCCATCGTCTTGGCCTTCCCCAAGCCAGGGAAAGATCCCAAGATTCCTTCCAATTATCGTCCCATCGCATTGACGAGCTGCGTGTGCAAGGTGTTGGAAAGAATGGTAAATGCCAGACTCATCTGGTATTTAGAACATCACAACCTTCTTTCCAACACCCAGTGTGGCTTTCGCAGGCACCAGTCTACTTTAGACCACCTGATCCGCCTCGAATCGGCGATCAGGAATTCCTTTTTACGTAGAGAGCACCTGGTGTCCATTTTCTTCGACATCGAAAAAGCATACGACACGGCTTGGAGATTCGGCATTCTTTGTGACCTCCACAGTTTCGGCTTGAGAGGTCACATGCCGATCTTCATCTCCAACTTCTTATCGACACGCTCTTTTCGTGTCCGTGTCGGTAACACTCTGTCGCAGCCGTACCCCCAAGAACAGGGGGTGCCACAAGGCTGCGTTCTGAGTGTTACGCTTTTCGCTGTCAAGATTAATTCTATTACTAGACAACTTCCTCCATCAGTAGGCAATGCCCTCTATGTTGATGACTTTAGCATCTTTTGCTCTTCGTCCAGCATGAGGGTCATTGAAAGACAACTGCAAATTGCCCTGAACAATCTTTCGGTTTGGGCGACGGCAAACGGGTTTCGGTTCTCCCCACAGAAGACCGCTTGTGTGCACTTTTGCCACAAGCGTAATCTTCACCTGGATCCCGAGCTGCGGCTCGGGGGTAACATCATTCCAGTTGTGGCGGAGACCAAGTTTCTCAGTCTCATATTCGATCGGAAATTGACCTTTTTACCACACATACGTCATCTCAGGTCCAAGTGCACGCGGGCATTGAACATCGTCAAGGTCCTCTCCTCCCTTTCTTGGGGGGCAGACCGATGTTCTTTGCTCCGCCTGTACCGTGCACTTGTCCGATCGAAACTGGACTACGGATCCCAGGTGTACGACTCGGCCCGGGATTCGGTGGTGAAGGTGCTGGATCCCCTCCATCAGCAGGCCCTCCGTGTTTGCACGGGAGCCTTCCGCACCTCACCGGTCCAGAGTCTTTACGTTGAGACCGACGAACCATCTTTATCTCTTCGCCGTCAGCAGTTGTCCCTACAATATGCTTCTAAATTGCGATCCCTGCCTGGCCATCCCACTTGGGACTGCGTTTTCAGTCCGAAGTGGGAAATTCTTTACACTAATCGGCCGACTGCCATTCGTCCTTTTGGTTTGCGTGTCCGAGGCTTCCTCAGAGACATCAACACCAGTCTCGATAGCGTTGCACAGTCGACAGCTGAGCCACTTCCACCATGGCTCGCTGTTTCCCCTTCCTGTGATTTTTCCTTGTGCAGGACAGGGAAGGCCTTTACACCCGACTGTGTGTACCGGCAACTCTTTGCCAGCCATCGTGCTGAGCACCCGGACTTCTTGCCTGTCTTTACAGATGGCTCGAAGTCCGGCACTTCGGTGGGATCGGCCATGGTCTGCTGTGATGTAATCATTGCAGACCAGATCCCACTGCAGTGTTCCATCTTCACCGCAGAGTTGCACGCTATCAGCCTCGCCTTGGACCACGTGGCGACTAAGCATCATCGTCGGTATGTGCTTTACACCGACTCGCTTAGCTCGCTACAGGCTTTGATCTTGGTGAGGCATCGGCCTCACCCTGTTCTTACTAAGATCCGCCAGCAGCTACATCGTCTGGCAGCCACCACCACCATCCATTTCTGTTGGGTGCCCGGTCACATCGGTATCAGGGGCAATGACTTGGCAGATGCTGCTGCCAAGTCAGCCATGCCCCTGTCCGACTCTCCGTTGCCGGTTCCATATCTGGATTTCCGGCAGCGTTTTACCATCGAGCTCCGGGCACGGTGGCAGAGATCTTGGTCGGAACAGCTTACGAACAAGATCTTTGAGATCAAACCTATCATCAAACCATGGCAGTCTTGTTACCGCAGGAATCGCAAGGAGGAAGTTGTACTTGCTCGGCTCCGCTTAGGTCATTCGTTTATTACACATTCGTTTCTCTTACGGGCGGACGACGTACCTAAGTGTGAGTTTTGTGACACCATTTTAACCATCAAACACATTTTAATATCGTGTCCATGTTTTAACTTTGAACGGCGTTTTTTTTTTAATTTTCATGATTTTACATCCGAGCCTCTTACACTCGGACATTTGTTAGCTGATCATTGTTGTTTTAACGCTGTCTTTCAATTTTTACAATTTACAGGTTATTTTACTCGTCTATAATTTTACTCTATTGATTGTTTACACCTGGTTACTTTTATTTTTACAAAATATTTCTACATTTGTTTATTGTTACTCACTGCTTGTTATTTTATTATTCTACATTTATCTCGTTAAATTTCTAGTTTATTTTTAAAAATTGGTTGAGGGTTCCATGACTTTTATCTTTTTACATCTTGGACATTCGTTTGGCGCATTATAGCCTCAGTTGCTAATGCGCCATTAAACCCTAAACAACCAACCAATCTTATGTTTTTTTCTTGTACTGCATTCAGAAGAAGCAGAAACCAATAGAAATATAAAAATTTATTTTAACAAACTTGGTTTAGCAAGAGTAGATAAAAATATGGGCTGCTTTGGTATCTTCTATTTCATTACTTCTAATTGTTTTGTTTAGAAAAAAAGTTATTTAAAATATCAGCTTTATTGAAATTCAGATTAGTGAGCATACTGGTACTCTTATGTGGATTGATTTTCTGTACTTTGACTTCCATTTGCTTCATTTAAAAGATGCAGAAGCATTTATAAAAACTGTCATAAACAAAGTCAGATTAATAAGAGTGGGTTTTAAGAAAGTCTTTCAGTTATCCGTAAATGATTACTGTGATTTCCAATTGTTTCATTTAGAGGAAAATAATATGTAAAAAATTTGCTTTATTTGATGTTGGATTAGTGATTATGCTGATACCCTTATGCAGTTAGGGTTTCTCTACTGCATTCTTTGGTTTCCATTTACTTAATTTAGAAGATGCAGAAGAATATAAAAAGCCGTTGTAGTCAAAGTCAGGTTAGTGAAAATAGATTATAAAGATGTGTTTCATAACTGTAATTTGTTACTTGATTTCTGATTACTTCATTTTGAAGAAACAAAAGTTTTAAAAATTTATTTTATGCAATGTTAGATTAGTGAGAATATGGATAATTTCATACAATTTGGTTTCCTCTACTGCATTCTTTGATTTTTGCTTTCTTCATAAGGAAGATGCAGAAAAGAATATAAAATTCCATTGTAACCAAAGTTGGATTAAAATAATAGATTAAACCAAGATCTTTTTGGTAACCTCTGATTCATTATGTTGATTGCTGACTGTTTCATATGGAAGAAAGAGACGTTTAAAAAAAAAGTGGCTTTGTTGAATATCAGATTTGGAGTATACTGATAGGCTCTTGTGGTTTGGTTTCCTTTATGGCATTCTTTGATTTTCATTTACTTCATCTGGAAGATGCTGAAAAGAAAAATGTTAAAAACTGTTTTAACTGCAGTTGCATCAGTGAAATTAGATTTTAAAAAAAAAGTATGCTGTTCGAGAATAGATTAAAAAAATTTGTAGTTTCAACTTTGAGAGTGCTGGGTTTCTGTATTTCATTACTTTGATTTCTGATTATTTCATTTAGATGAAAAGGACCATTATAAAATCTGTTTTAGTGAATGTCAGATTAATGAAAATGCAGGTGATCTTATGTTCTTTGGTTTAGTGTCGTGCATTTATTTCTTTCCATTTGCTTATTTAGAAAAGATATGCATCAAACGAAATACATTGCAAGGAATTCTCAGGTTAGAGATATGCATCAAACGAAATACATTGCAAGGAATTCTCAGGTTAGAGAAGGTACCCTTTATTGTATTGAGTTGAGAATTAGAAAGACTATATGCAAATACACCTATCCCTCGATTTACACGGTACTCAGTTCACACAATTTTGGCTTTGCATGGCCAAAAAATGCAACCAGTTTCGATTTACACGGTACTGACTGAGATTTCCTTTCTGTGTACGTCTCAGTCAGTACCGTGTAAATCGAAACTGGTTGCATTTTTTGACTGTGCAAAGCCAAAATTGTGTGAACTGAGTACCGTGTAAATTGAGGGATAGGTGTACTATTTTGGTTGGTTTCTTATTGTATTTTCGTTTGATTTAGGAATGTTTTGGTTAGAATAGAGCCCCTATATACCAGGCCGACGTATCCGCCATTTTGTTCCAACCGCTCACATGACTTAGTGTTACAGTCAATGCAGCCGCCGTGTGCACACAGTTTTTTGAATCATTAGTATATAAAAATAATTATTATCAGAAGATATTCAGCTGTGAATTGTCTATAGGAACAATTGCACAGTGTTTAAATTCCAGGCTGATCCAATTAAATGGAAAAAAAAGTAGGTTGAAAGAATTCGACTGAGAACGTGCACTAAGCTTCCAGCATTCTATAATATATACTTTTGACTATTGCTTCAGTATTTTAATGTTAATTTATGTGATATATTGATTAGTAATAGATGAATCATGGCTACATTCATCTAATATAAGTGATCTACTACAAATTAGTAGTCATTCATCGTTTATGATTAAGTTTTTGCTAAATCGTAAAATATGTATGTGGCAAACTTCGATCATAGCGGCCTTAACCCTCCGCTTCCCTTGCAGGCATACTGAGATCGGCGACTACCGTAGTCACTAAACATCAATTGTGGAACTGGGAGGCCAATTTTGTATTCATTTATACATACCTATACAGTTAACTACACATGTAGCAGAATGAGGTGATAGGAAAAATCTTTCATATAGAAGGAAAACATTTCACAAACAATATATTATAGGATTACAAAAATCTGTAATTCATTGATTATTAAAGGCCAACGTTCAGAAATTGCTGACTTCTATACAAAGTGCCAATTTTTATAATTTTCAGGCGAGACACAATAAGTTTGACATGTTTTTTTAAAACCATATTATTTTATAAAATGCTTATTACATTACTTCAATGCCTTAAAGAAATCTGCGGTGAATAGTTATTACTTATTAGCGATTAAGTTAAATCTTGATAATATTTTAAGACACTCGTACGCTTTCGAGGGAGGACCCGCACTACAATGACCACTTGCCGCCTTGTGAGTGAATCCAAAATTGACCTCCCCGTTCCCAGTGAACGATCGGCATTTAGCAACTATGGTAGTTGCCAATCTCAGTATGCCAGCACGAGAAGTTGGAGGGTTATGGCCGTCACAATCGAAGATTGCCAAATGCATATTTTATGATATTATCCAAACTTAATCATGAATGATGAATGACTACTAACTTAAATGTAACCATCATTGATCTACGTATTACTAATCGATATATCACATAAAAATACTGAAGCAATAGTCTGAAGTATATATATTATAGAATGCTGGAAGCCTAATGCACGGTCTCGGTCGAATTCTTTCAACCCACTTTTTTTCATTTGATTGGATCAGCCTGGAATTTAAACACTGTACAATTGTTCCTATAGTAGTTTAGACAATTTGTAGCTGAATATCTTCTGATAATAATTGTTTTTTATATACTAATGATTCAAAAAACTGCTGCGCACACGACTGCTGCATTGACTATAACACTAGGTCACGTGACCAGTTAAAAAATGGTGGTAGGTCAACTTCCCCTTTTAGGAGCCTTAGGTTAGAAGGTTTTGATTTGTAAATTTTTTTAATGTAAGAAAAAAAGAGAATAGATGTAAATAAATATCAACTGTGTTGATGTTAAAACAATTTCTTTTTATAGAGCACAGGTGCTCCCCTATTTACAAACAGGTTAAGTTCCCGAGGTTTTGTCGTAAGTCGAAAACTAACCTGAAAAGTATATTTGTACACAGAATAACCACTTATCGTTAGTGTTTGATCCTTCAATGTACTTACTAGAATGCATTACACTCATTTACCTGCTCGCTACTGCTTAGTAGCAAGTATTTCAAATGCGGTAAAAATCTGCTGTGGTATATGGTAACATAAAGTCGATATTATAAATAAAATAACTTACACTTTTAATGTATATATTTGTACATAAATAATTTATGTATTGTAAATAACAAAAAGGAAAATTAGACTATGCGATCAACTTCAACACCACGAATCCGCGTGAAATTTAAATTTTAGACGTACAGGGAAATTGTTCGTAAGTCTGAAAGTTTGTAAGTTGAACATTCACAAGTAGGGAAGCACCTGTACTTGGTTCAAGACACTTCCAAGGAGTGTTGAATTTGTTTGCTTTACTGCAGGTACACTGGGGGAAATTGAAAAAAGAACACCATTAACAATTGAAGTGTAATCTATGAGATTTATTTAGTAGAAATAACTTGTTGAGATAAGACAGTGATTACACGTGTGAAGTGATTCAATGTTTATTGTACCTTTTAATGGGTATTACACTTTACAGAAGGCTCATTTTGATAAGGTGTTGATCCTCCTCGAGTAGCAATATAAGCTTCCAATCTGGCATGCAATCGTTGGTACAAATGCTGGATATCACGCTGGGGGGTACTATTCCATGCGCTGTCCACGGAAGAGTCTTTGTCCAATCCAGTCCCAGACATGCTCCATTGGAGATAAGTCTGGAGAGCGTGCTGGCCAAGGGAGTTGGTGCATTGCCTGAAGAGCATGTTGAGTGGCCCGGGTGGAGTGTGGGTGGGCATTATCTTGCTGGAATATTGCATTTGGGATTACACTCAAATATGGTAAGATGTCACTGATGTAATATTGCTATTCAGTGTACCTTGTACAAACACCAGACATGTAAGAGAGTGATAGCTAATCGCTCCCCACACCATGATGCCCAGCGTGGCCCTGTGTGTCGCTGGCAGATACATAGAAGAAGCCGCTCACCTTGCCACCTCAGGACTTAGAAACAACCATCAGATGCTCCTAAGCAGAATCTGCTTTCATCACTGAAGACCACAGGCTGCCATTCTTCCCTCCAATGAACTCGTTCTTGACATCACTGCAAACATGCTCAACAGTTTTAACCGTGCCCATAATCCTGCTTCCAAAAGATGATTGCTTATCGTTCTTGTAGACACCCTTGGTATGACAGAGGATCAAATTTGTGATGCCGTAGCCATTCCCTCTGCCACCACCGCCCTCCTGATACGCCGATCCTCTCGTTCATCCATAACTCTGCGTTCCCCAGAACCACATCTGCGAGTGTGCGAATGCTCTTCTGACCATCATTGCCACCATTGTACCACTGCCGATACCTCTCCCCCAACATGGTATGCAATTTGATGAAAAGACCAACCTGCTTCCCAAAGACCCACTATATGACCTCGCTCAAACTCCACTAACTGAACAAATGTTGCGTGCCTGCATCATCCAGGCATGGTAGCTTCTTCAAAGAGCACTGAACAACACAAGACGAATAACTTCTTTCTTCATGCCCTAGTCCTTAAATACATGCTGTGTACATTCTCATCATTCACTTTTTTCTACCTAATTATTGTACTCTCCCAATTGTCATCTACCTAATTGTCAACCCACCCAACTTCCTGTAGTTAAAAGTTAAATGAGGTTATTTCTTTGTGGCAGCACATACCCAGGATTTAGTTTTGGCTGTGTGGAAGGTGTTGAGAATAAGACTTGAGTAGGGTTTCCCAATTACTAAAATATTCTACTGTATAGGAAAGATTAAAATGATAGTCTACATGGAAAAGATTTTTTTTATATAGAATTTTAGTGTCGGACATAAAATATAGGGCTAAAATAAAATTATAAAGACGTCTCTTTTGAATTCAAAACGGGTAGACAAGTTTGAGATTTTGTATAAGATTTTGATACATTTTGTATAGGATTTTTGCTTTGTAGATGTGTGGAACCTGGCAATGGTGAGTGGTGCTTAGACAACCCTGGAATTGTGAAACTTATGAATGGAGAAGAAATACATTTCAAACCTTCCACCCAATTGTCATAGAATTGTAATGACATCATTTGGCAAAAGAGTCTGCAGCCACATCTGAGTAGCTTATTGTGCAGAGAGAGGCTGTGTTGATTTGGACATGTTGCCCATATGTATAATTATAGATTAACAAATACAGTTATGAACATTGCTTCTGGTGTTCGACAAAGGTGCATTTTGCCCTCTTTTCTCTTTAGTTTGGTTATTGATTATGTTATGCAAAATTCACTGTAAGTGAAAGATTTTGGCCTTACATGGTCTAAAAATCTGAAAATTTCTGATTTACATTATGCTGGTGATTTAGCCCTTTTAGCAAATGATGTTGATGAGATGAACTCTTTCATTTAGGCTGTTGGTGAGACTGGTAGTATAGTAGGTTTGGTTATAAAGAGAGGGAGAACTAAAGTGATGAAAATTTGTCAGGTAGGCTGTGGTTCAGTTAATCTGAATGGTTGCAGTCTTCAGCAGGTGTTACAATTTAATTATCTTGGGAGCTATGTAACAGATACTGGTGATATGCTCCCAACTGGGTCAGTGTTGAGATTTATCTCTGCAAAATTCTCCACCCTGCCCATGGTCAGTAGGGGACACTCATGGGCTTGGAAAGGCCGCTTACAATCGAATGGGACATTAAGCCGTGACAGGAGAGCCATACCCTGTTCACATTAAAGAACACACTGAATGGCCTTGATGGGAGGCTACCATCTGTCTCCCAACAGCTGTTCCAGTGGGTCCCCTCTCCCAACCTTCTTTGAGCCTTTGGGGTCCAGGTGACCTAACCATTTAACCCATAGTGTGCAAAAAAGTGCCACTCAGAGGTAAAACAACCCAACTGGTGATGTGCGGCATGAGATTAACCGATGAATAGGGATTGCTGCCGAGACTTTTAAGAATCTTTGGAGAGTGTGGATAAATAATATCCATACTCTCCTAAATACCTAAATCACCTAAAGACTAAAATTAGACTGTATAATAGCAGTTTGGTTCTTTCTAGAGTTAGTTATGGTAGTGAAACTTGGATGCTTGGTAAACAAGATAACAGGAAACTAGGTGCTTTTGATTCTAGATGCTTACACGGTATCTTGGGCATTAGGTGGTTCAACTTTGTAAGTAATGATGAGGTTAGGCAAAGAAGTCAACAACCTCCTCTGAGCTGTATATTTTTCAGAGAGAGACTCCGTTGATTTGGCCATGTTGAATTTATGGATAATTTTAGATTAGCAACTAGGGTTATGAAAAGTGTACACAATTAAAAGGACCTTCTTGCTCAAAAATTAATTCAAAATAACTTAAAATTCTCTGTCGTTGAGCAATAAAGTGTTAAAGTTTATCCTTCAAACTATCTGTATGTTGAAAGTTTTTAGGAGAAAACTCGGAAGCTTTTCAGAGCAGTGGCAGTGCTCCGTCTTCAGTGAAGTGACACTATGTGGTGATGTTAGATCTGTTTAGGTAAAGAGCTTCTTTCCACATGTCGTGAAGGGCGATTCCAGTGTCTCAGTTGAAGGTGGGGACAGATGAGGTCATTATTTCAATAGCCTCACAAACTATGGTTTTGTAGAAAATGGACACACGTGCAAACCATCTGGCCAAACCATCTGGCGTGCTCCCAGTCCATTGTTGCTGTGTGTTGTACTGCTAGCTCGGCGGCGGCGGCTGTTGTTAGCTTCTTTTGGCTGACATCAGTTTGGTGCTCTATGAACCTCTCTTGTAAAGAACATATGGTTTTGCCGATGTAATAAACAACAGAATTATCCAGCAAATGTAGGGGAAATCTGTATACGCCCGATTTTTGAAGTAGGCTAAATTTGTCCCTATCCCTTTTGATTAATTTCTTTAGATTTGGAACTGGGCTGAAAACAGTTTTGATATTTTGCACTCTGAGTAATTTGCAGATTGATTGACATAGGACAGGAATGTAAGAAATAGGTCCGACAAAGGTTGTACATTCGGGGTCGGTGATTGGGAGGAGAGCCGAATTTCTTCTGTTTTTGTTTCTATATTAACTGATTAATTTGTGTATTGTTGTTGAGTTGGAGCCATGGGAAGTAGCAATAGAATGGATATTTTGAATTTCTTTTTCAAGCAGCTGCTCGTTTTAGGACACAGCGAAGGCCCTATGTGTGAGGGAACAGAAGGCTGCAATTTTGTATACCCATGGGGTGCATGAGTCCACGCGTATGACGGAGGGGACATAGGTAGGCTTTCGGTATACTGACCTCATCAAGGCTCCTGTGTCATCTTTTTGGATGAAAACATCTAAATAGGGGATGCCACTGTTATTTTCCTCCTCCTTCGTAAAATGTATCGTAGGATATATATTGTTGGCAGAGTCAATTAGACTGTTTAATTGCTCATTGCTTCCATTCCAAATTAAAAATATGTTGTCGACATAACGACACCAGAAGAAGGGTAAAATTGCTGCTGAGTTAAATAATTTTGTTTCAAGATCTTGAAGGACAATCTTGAATAGGATGCCGGAAAGGGGTAAGCCCATGGGGGCCCCTGAGTCCTTCCTGTAGATTTGGTTACCGAATTGGAAATAGTTGTTTTCAGTGATGAGTTTTAGAGCCTCATGAATGGTGCTGATTTCAGGAAAGAAAAATTTTTGCGTTTCAATAAATTTTGTCCAAAACAACATGACCCCATCAAAAACTGGAGTGGATGGGAATAAAGAGCTTACATCAAGTGTGACTAATTTGCTGTCAGGAGGAATGGACAGATCCTTGAGTCTGTTGAGAAATTCTGCCATTGACTTTATAGTCACCGAGACTTACAGTACAACACATGGCAACAATAGACTGGGATCACACCACACTGCTTTCACGTATGCCCACTTTTTACAGAACTATAGTCCGCAAGGCTATTGAAATAATGGGGGCGGGGATTCCTTAGTTGGTAGCACGCCAGGCTCGTAATCTGTAGTTCCCAGGTTCGAGTCCCAGCTGGGTCAGCATTGAGATTTATCTCCGCAAAATTCCCCGCCCTGCCCACGGTCAGTAGGGGACACCGATGGGCTTGGAAAGGCTGCCGTCCGTCGGATGGGACGTTAAGCCGTGGCCCCGTGTGCGGGAGAGCCATACCCTGTGCACATTAAAGAACACGCTGGATGGCCTTGACGGGAGGCTACCATCTGTCTCCCAACAGCTGTTCCAGTGGGTACCCTCCCCCAACCTTCTCTGAGCCTTCGGGGTCCATGTGACCTGGCCATTTAGCCCATGGTGTGCAAAAAAGTGCCGCTCAGAGGTAAAACAACCCAACCTATTGAAATAATGACCTCGTTTGTCTCCACCTGCAACCGAGACACTGGAATTGCCCTTCACGACATGAGGAAAGAAGCTCTTTGTCTAAACAGACCTAACATCACCACATAGCATCACTTAATTGAAGAAGGAGTGATGTCACTGCTCCGAAAAGCTTCTTAGTGTTCTCCTAAAAACTTTCAACTTACAGATAGTTTGAAGTTGAAGTTTGAAATAAACTTTAAAATTTTATTGCTCAATGACAGAGAATTTTAAGTTATTTTTAATGAACAGTGTGCCTAAAGGTCTCAGAAAGAGGGGGAGACCTAGGAAGCAGTGGGCAAACAATGTCAAACAGGATCTTGTTAGAATTGGTGTGCAGTGGCCAGATGCAGCAAATGTAGCTCAGGATAGATATGCTTGGAGAACTAAATTGCACGATCTGGTTGGGCCTCTGTAGCCCATGGCTGCTTGGGGATGATGATAATGAATATATTAATAGCCATTATTATACTGTATCTGTAACAGAATGTGGTATAGAACCACTATTAAAGCCAGTAATCCATCTATTCTCGTTAAAAATAATGGAAGTGGAACTAACTACATTGTTTAGAACATCTATGAAATGCTCAGCCTACCTAGTTATGATAGAACCTTCACTTTCAATAACCTTACCATGTTTATTCCTCAATCACTTTGTGTTACTACACTAATATTAACTAAAAAAAAAACCTGGGTTTGAATCTTAGGTAAGGCATGGATTATGTGTCGTTTTTCTGCTGAGGTCCTGCCATCCTCTCAGACCTTCTACTATGGCATATAAACTGACAGGCTCCTGTCAGACCTCTGTGGCAAGCAGCTGCTTGAGGGGTATTTATTTTATTTATTATTTAATATTAACTATCTGGTATTGCACTCATCTGCTTCCTATGTTTTTATCACTTAAGCTGTCAATCTTGATTCATATAAACTTTCAACTGATCCTTTACACATTTATTAAGCTCTCTCTCTCTCTATAATGCAGGACTAGTAGGGTGTTTAGTTCAGTATATCCCTGCACTGTATTCTATAATAAATAAGCTCTGCTGCTTTATCATTCAAATGACTTTGTCTCCTTTGCTCCTTTTTTCTGAAAAAGTGCAGTGGTTTAAAAAGTATCTTATTTATAATTATTCCATTCTTTGTCAGCTTTAGTTGTATACAAACCATAATTTTCATAATGAGTAAGAAACCTGTCATATGTTTTAAAGGCTTTAGCTACATCTGGATCAATATTTCTTCGGTTGCAAGACACTTTTAATATGGTAATGGTCAGATTCAGTTTCAGCTCCCCTATATGACCTAGTATTCCTAACTGGACTTTGCTGAAATATGCAATGTGTGCAAAATAACGGAAATTCAGGTGAAAACAAAATCCCCATTTTTAACCTAGGAAGAGCAGTGAAGTGTTGAAGCCCAAAAGATGTCTTCCTGGCCCCTTGATTTCAGATAATTCACTTATTTTAACATATATTAAAAAATATTTCAAATAAAGTTTACACAGTTTTCTAAATTTATTAAAACTCTTTAACATTGTATATAATGTATAAATAAAATATAGCAGAAGTACAGCAGTTAATCTAACAGTAATGGCATATCACGATATTTGGTAAGAAGAAATTACAAGATGAATTCTGAAAGGTCATATAAGATCTATTTCTCTATATTTCAGGTACAGAGGCATTCCCTTGATATAGATTGACAATTTCTGTATCTCTGTAAAATGAAATTCTTTAACCCTTCCAGTGTCCAGCCTGAAAAACAGGTTTCTATCCAGAGGCCAAGCTATTTTTTGCCTATGCTCAGCCAAAAAACCTTTAACTTTTGAACTTTTTTGCCAAATAACTAATGAAAGGAATTATGGCATATTGTATGCCAAATTAATCTGCATTTCATTCTGGATTTTCTGAAATTATAATATTTAACAAAAAAGATAATATGTTTCATCTTAATATGACTTTTTTAGTAAAAAAAGGAGAGTAAATGTAGTAAAAAAATAATCATAAATAAAAAATAAAAAAAACTTATAGATAGAAATGATTACAATGCACATGAATAGAATGACTATATATTTCTGAATAACAAAAAAATTACTTTTTTGGTTTTAAGTAAATATTTTTCTTGTTTTGTAATTTTTTTCTCGGTACCATGCTATGGGAAAATTCCAGGCTTTGAGCCAACTGTGCTGAGTCAGATAAACAAGTCAACATTAGAATTTTTTTTTAAAAATAACCAATCAACAGAAATAGGTCATGTTACATACGAAATTAAACAGAATTTAATTACAAATTTTATGAAAATAAATAATATAAACAATTTGCAAGCATGTTGATTTTAATAAGCCTCTTTCAATGTGATATGGTGAAAAAAAAGATCGTACTATACAATTATGGCTTCATTTTGGAAACCCTGCTGAATAAAAATAGTTAAATTATATATTTATCGAAAGGAAATTTCTACCAAATAATACAACATTCAACCTGAAATATGATTTTTATTTCTTTTAATGATTCTTTTCAGTATTGTATATTTTAAATACTGCCAGTTTTATACATATGTGACTTGGTTTTCTCACATTCACAGGATTTTCTGGAATGGTTATGAAATAAAAAAACTTTCTTTGCTGCTTTTTTTTTACTAAACATTGTGAATTTTTTCGTTGGGTGTTGAAATTTGGCGATCTTGGCTAAGTGCAGAAAGGTTTGTGCACTTAGCCTTCCCGAAATTGCCCTCCCAAATGATGGCTGATTTTCGTAGCAAGGAAGTCTATTTGCTTCCATATTCAAGACATTCAATTTCAGAAAACGGTACAAGCTCAAAATTTTTTTATTTAAAAAAACAAGAAATAATAAAAGAAAAATTACATATAACCTAATAGGATGTTAAATAAAATATCTGCAACAATTTTTAAGCCGGTCTCTGATCTAAGCACAACCTGAATAAATTAGCCTATTGAAGATCGCTAACTAAGGAAGTAAATATACAGAAATGAATTTGCTTTCATATCCAAGACCATTTATTTTCAGAAAATGATACTATTATCAAAGTTTTACTGGAAAAGTAGTAAATATTAATTAAAAAATTAACATGTAGCCTAATGTGATGTTATAATATCCACAGCCACAAATTGTAGTCCGGCCATACACTATAACATAACTATGAAAAAATCAATACTTATCAATCGGCCAAAAGATCACTAATTTCCGAAAATAAATCTACTGAAATGAAAACTAACTAAGGTTTAAATATAAAAAAAAATACTAACTTGACAAAGAGTATCCAATATGAAAACACACGGAACAATGGAGATATCATGTGATGCATCTGTGTCTTGTTTATGCCATCTACGTCTTGTTTGCCTCAGTGAAGCATAACTAATTAAATGCAGGTGCAACCAGAATTTCTAAGAAGGATGTGTTTACTTCCAGTTTTGATTTGAAGGTGGGAAAGATGCATAGAATGCTGGGAAAAATGATAAAAATAACTTGGGAATACTGAAATACGTTTATGACAGAAAAAAACGAAAAAAAAATGGCGGTATGTATTTTGTAATCTCTTCCAAAATAGTTCTTCCACATAGTTTTTAAAAATAGCATTTTTTTTGTTAATTTTTTGGAGATATTCGAAAATTTAAGGATAAATTTGTTAATAATTGCCCAAATTAAACTTGTGAGCTTAAATCAGAAGGATGCTTCAGCAAATAGGAATGTTAACAGGCAAATCGGCAATACCGTTTAGTGCTTCTAAAAATTGGCAATCAAATGGCTTTATAAAATTATTTATATTGTAGTTTAGTAAAATATGCATCAAATTAAAAAACAAAATATTATTTTTGAAGCCTGAATTATATATTTTTATAAAATATATATAAAAAATTACAATGGCAATTTTTATTTTTAAAAAATTTATGTATTTTTGTTGTACTAAATGCATATGCATATGTCATTGGCCCCTCAATTCAGATTCTCCGTACATATACAGATGGATTGGACACTGGAAGGATTAAGAAAGATGATGATAAAATTTAGAATTTGTAGGTCAAGGCAAATGCCATGCAAGGTAGGTTGTTACTTTAACAACTCGCATTGCATGGAGCATCATTGGATTGGATGTAGTAGACCTGTGATGTGGTTACCCCAGTCATAAGATTAACCAATTAATTTTTTTTCTTGGGGAACAATGAATAGTAAAGTTTATCAAGAGCCTCCAACCACAGAAGGTGACATGCAAATCTACCTCCATTTTTCAAACTACTACTTAATTTTCTTCATTGAAAGCTATGTTAATCTATGATATATTCTATTTAATCTATTTCTGCAAAATAAACTCAAGAAAATGCCCCCTAGTATGCAGTAGCACCCCTGTTAGAACCAGTGACCTAGAGATTAATGAGCACACTAGCTGCAGTGTTAATAAGGCCCTATAAGGACAGTCTGCTCACTGATTCTGTCATCGAAGAAGAGAGTTCACAGGTTCTGTGCATCTTCAGAGGGGATTAACACACAGGAGCATGATAACGTGGTGGATGCTACAATTCAGAGGATATGACAATTCAGTTAGTATGACTGATTGGTGGATCAACAATTCTATGGAAATAGGAAATGGTTACAGATAATTTTAAATTACTAAACCTAATTATGAAATATTTTCTGTTCAGACAAAACCAACACTTTTGAGAAGTCTCTTCAATCTGGCACTCCATAAAACGAAGTTGTTTAGAACCCCTAGTCTATAATTTTATCTATTCTCTCTAATTTGACATTTAATATGAGGTTTATATCTATTCTCTATAATCTGATATTTCACTCTAATGGATTTTTCATGAAGTCTGTTTCTTCTGAAGGAAGCAATCAAAAGCTGCAAGGGACTATGTATGTTCTCCTTAATTCGACTCTCAATAAAACAAATTTTCTAAACAATGTTTTCTACTTAACAAAATAACTGAACTCAAAGTAAGAACACAGAAAATCAGTGAAGCCAATGTTTGGTAAATCTATTCCCTCCAATCCAACCTTTGTTAAACTGGATTTTATATTTTTATCCTCTTCTGTTCTGTCCTTTGGAAATCAAATGAACCCATGTCAGGGAGCAAACCCTCACAGACTATCGTTATTCTCATTAATCTGACATTCAATAATACTTATAATTTTGATTTAGTATATTTTCTATCTGAATATCTGAAAAGATGGTAAACTAACGGAAGACATTTGGATGAAGGGAGAGAGGTGATGTTTATATCTATACTCTCTAATTCAACATTTTTGAAACCAGATTTTTGTATTTTATCCCTTTTTCTTCCTACTAAATGAAACAATTGAAATTAAAAGGAAAACACTGCACAATACCATCGCGATTCTCACTAATTCGACACTCAGTGAAACAAAATTTTTATAATCATTTTTGCCTCAGTGAAACATCATGAAATGTTACCAACAAATTTGTCCTTGAAGTTTTGAAAATCCACTGTAAATTAATTAAAAAAAAACTGCTATTTTTAAAAATGAAAGATTTTGGAAGTAATTACGAAGGACGTACTTCAGTTGTTTTTTTCCTCTTTTACATTCTTTTCTGCCTTAAACCTATTTTAAATTTCCCTAGGAGTATTTTTATCATTTATATCATTTATTCCAGCATTCTATGCATCATTCCCACTCCTGAAATTGAAACTTTACGTAATCTAACTAAAAATAGCATTCTTAGGCTTCAAAATTGGTTGCACCTGCAACCTAGTCACAGCTCACTGCAGTGGAGGACGCAGCTGGCTCACACATATGATCTGCATTCCATGTGTTAAAAGTGACTCTATAATACATTGTTTACAGTGTTGTTGCCAAATATAGGATATACTCCCTTTGTAAAGTTAGTATTTACTTTTTTTATATTTAAACCTTGTTTTCATTTCAGTAGACATTCAATATACATAAATTATTGATCTTTTGGTTGGTTGATCTCTTGATTGATTTTTTTTGGGGTCGTTCTGTATGGAATGGCTGGCTTGCAAGTTGTTGGTGTGGATATTTTATTTAACATCGCATTAGATTATGTAAATTTTTCATTTATTATTTCTTCATTTTCTAGTAAAAAATATATATAGTGACCATTTTTTGTCGAGGAAAATATAGGACATCTGTTGAAAAATATATTTTCTGGCAGTTTTTGTCATTAATACTATTTGGTCATCAATTTTTGTCAGTGTCATTGAGTATGCCTTGAGGAGGAAATCTTAATGAATTAATTAAGGAAGAAGGAAAATCTTAATAGTATTAACATAAACAACCATGACAATAACAAAATAATGGCATCATAAACTGATTATGAAATTAATTTTTAACCCAATCAGCTGTGCTAACATAACATCTTTCAGATTAGCATAAAAATTGTTCCCTTTTTTGATATGAACATTTTTATTCTCCTAATTAATGCATGTCCTCTTCATTATTTCAAACTAAGAGCACTTCTGTTGCCATTTTTTTTTACAAAGTTATCTCTCCCATGCTGGTTTTATATTCATATCACATGAGAAGGTCCTTTACTTGAAAAGAGCTCTCAAGAAGGTCTTCTACTTGAAATAAAAAAAAAAAAACTTGTTTTTTAAACCTTTTTTTCTGGGGGGGGGAGGATCTTTATCAACTCATTGACTGTGAATAAAAATATCTGTTAACTAAATACTAAAAATAATAAGTTTATTTATATGGTATAATTTTTATCTTTCAGATCAGCAGTCCTTCATACTCACATTGTAACATCACCTGCTGGACAGACTTCACCTTCTACCTCTCCTCCACCCACCAGTTCTGTAAGCAACCAACCAAGAATTGTCACAGTAGCAAATGAGCCAAGTCAGTACCAGTCCAATCCTCAGGGTATTATTTACACTAACAGCCCTACATCTCTTGGTGGTCGAACACTGACTACTTCACCTTCTCCAATTTCTCTCTCTCATCCTGCAGTATCTGAGTGGGCTCATAGTGTGGCAGCAATTGCAGCTCCTCTGCAGAGGCTTTCTAGGCCAATAAATTCTGCTGTTGTTCTTTCCCCTGGTCTATATAAGGCAGAAGTAAGTTGTCAGATAGTATGATACATAACACTCTGTTTACAAAACCACTAAATAAACTGTGCTTATTTGTTATTATCCTTTTTTTTTTCATTGTGCAGCTCAATTGTTTTATTGTTGAAGTACCTTCTGCATGAATGATATCCAACCCTTTCTCTTCCCATGGTACTAATATCTGGCTATCACTTATCCCTGTTTTGTTTTTTATCAGTAATGCTATATATAGCATTACTGATAAAATGATAGTAATGTATATATAGCATTACTGATAAAAATTATATCTATAGTACTTTTAAAGTTCTTTAGAATTTTTCATATTAGCATTACTGCTTCTAATGATTATTATTATTTCTATTATTATTATTTATTATTATTATTATTATTATTATTATTATTATTATTATTATTATTATTATTATTATTATTATTTCTTTGTGCGGCCAGGTTGGCCAGTCACAAATTTTCTTATTTTACGCTTTGTTTGATTTGTGTAGAATGTTTTGTTCTGCACATTTCTCTTTTTATTTTCCTTCTGTTTATTTGTGAGGGCTTGGCTCACTGTCTGTGTGGATATAGTGCCTGCGTAGCCTGACGCCCGACTGGGCGTCCCCTTGTTGGGCTCCTTGGAGGGTGGGGACAGCGGGCACTGAACCACACAAAAACAAACATGAGAGAGAATGATGAAAATGCGATCACCACCAACAAGAGGGCTCGACATGAACCCCCGTCTTCTTCGTCTACGTCATCACTGCCGTCGTCTTCTGTGTCTGTGTCTTCGTTCCCGATCATCCACTCCACGGGTGATCAGGTACTTGGGGACATGTCCCCATTTTTTGTGAATAAAGGTTTGAAAGGTCTTGCGGGAGAGCCGAAATCCGTTAAGCGCTTACGATCTGGCGACTTACAAGTTGAGACCGCTTGTTCAAAACACTCCGAACTACTCCTGAAAGTCAAAGAAATTGATGGGGTGGCTGTCGAAGTCACTCCCCATAAAACTTTGAATTCCTCTCGGGGTGTGATCACCGAGTGGGGCCTCCTCAAAGTCACTGAGGAGGAAAACCTCTCGGAGCTCACACCTCAAGGAGTAACAGCGGTCCACCGGGTTTCGACACGCCGTGATGGGAAATTGACACCCACCCGGGTGTTGATTGTGACATTCAATACGCCACGCCTGCCTTCTTCCATCAAGGCAGGTTATTTACATTGTGAGGTACGGCCGTATATACCGAACCCTCTGCGCTGTTTTCAGTGTCAGATATACGGTCGTGCCCGCACAGCATGCAGGGGCAAGCCCACCTGTGCTTGCTGTGGCAGTAAGGATCATCTTGATCTTTACTGCACAGCAGAAAAGGCATGCTGTGTGAACTGCAGTGGCGAACATCCGACGTACTCCCGCGACTGTCCGAAATGGAAGGAGGAAAAGGAGGTACAACGGTTGAAAGTTATTAACAACATCACTTACGCTGAAGCGAGAAAGCTTGCTGCACCGCCCGCACCACCTGGCAAGGTTTCCTATGCCAGTGCAGTCATTGGGAAGCCCACCGTTCCAATGACTTCGGTGGCAGTGCAGACTGACATCAGTGTTCCACCAACTGAGTCTTTCTCGCCCGCCGCCAAGTACCTCCTGACGCAGACAAAACCGATGGTGGTGTCGACTTTGACAGCTACCCCGGTTTCCATTCCTGCAACCCAGCCTTCCACCTCCACCGGAAGGCCCCCTCCTCCCCGTCCTCAGACAGCAAGACCTTCCAAACCAAAGGGGCCCCCAAAAAAGAAACTCATCACTCCTCCTCAAAGGGCGGTCACCGATCCATGCCCCTCGGATGATTCCGAGGACATGGATACCGACCACCCCCTATTCACTAAACCGTCCTCTGCGGTGGTTAAGTTGAATAGGAATACGTCGTCCGCCCACTCTTCTAAGTCCTGAGATGGCCACACTCCTACAGTGGAATTGTCGTGGATTCCAGAGGAATCAAGGCCCTCCTTCAGGCGCACCAGCCCATCTGTGTGTGCCTGCAGGAGACATACTTGCAGCCAGTCATAGATCCCACGATCCGGCACTTTTCACTAGTTCGCCGGGACCGGGATGGAGATGGCCCAGCTCGCGGGGGTGTCGCCATCCTCGTGAGCAACCATTCTCCATTCCAGGTCGTACCCCTCACCACCAACTTGGAGGCGGTAGCCATCCGTCTCTTCGTGGGGTTCTCACTGACTGTCTGCTCTTTATATCTTCCACCTGGGAGCATCGTCTTCCAGGAAGAACTTGATGATCTCATCTCGCAGCTGCCGTCCCCCTTCCTCATTATGGGGGACCTCAACGGACACAGTCCACTTTGGGGCAGTGCTGACATCAATGGGAGGGGTGGGGTCCTAGAGCAGTGGCTCCTGGATCCTTCTCTCTCCCTGTTGAACACCGGTGTCAATACTTACTTTCACTCCCCAACCCGCTCTTTCATTGCCATTGACCTCACCATCTGCTCCTCCTCGATCCTTCCACACTTTACATGGGAGGTCGAGGACAACCCTTATGGAAGCGATCACCTCCCCGTGGTGTGCACCATCTTCCGTGGGGGACCTTGCAGCCCTTCACGCGTCTCGTGGTGGAGGCTCGATCGGGCTGACTGGGGTGGTTTTGAACTGCTCTCTGAGCTCGATGACCACTCTGTCAGCCAGGAGCCCATCAATGTGGCAGTAGCGGAGATAACGGACTGTATCGTAGATGCAGCTGCATCAACAATTCCTCAAACGTCTACACGGTTTCCTCGCTTTCCGAAACCGTGGTGGAATCCAGATTGCACCGCAGCTCGTAAGGCTCAGAACAAGGCTTGGGGGTTGTTTCGGAGATATCCGACGTCCCCCAACCTTGAAAACTTCAAACGTGCCAGGGCGAAAGTTCGTTTCGTCTGACGCCAGAGCCAGAAGGAATCTTGGATCAAGTATACATCTTCTATCACCCACACGACTAGTTCTAAGGTCATGTGGGATAAAGTCCGGAAGATGGGTGGGAACTACACGTCTCACTCGTTATCGATCCTGGAGCACAATGGACAGTCAATTGCTGATCCCAAAGCAATTGCTGACACTCTGGGGGAGTCATTCTCCTCCATCTCTTCATCTTCTTCTTACTCCCCCGAGTTTCTGGCCCAGAAGGGCAGGGCGGAACGCTCTCCGCTGTCTTTCCACTTGAATGGCCTGGAGCCTTACAACAGGCCATTCACAGCGGAGGAGCTTCGCCTTGCTCTGCACTCTTCTCATGCCTCTGCTGTAGGGCCGGACAATGTCCATTATGCCATGCTCCAATATCTCTCCCCATCGAGTAAGGATCGGCTGCTCCATCTCTTCAATCGCATTTTTCTCGAGGAGCAGTTTCCGGACTCCTGGTGGGAGGCCATCGTCTTGGCCTTCCCCAAGCCAGGCAAAGATCCCAAGATTCCTTCCAATTATCATCCCATCGCGTTGATGAGCTGCGTGTGCAAGGTGTTGGAAAGAATGGTAAATGCCAGACTCGTCTGGTATTTAGAACATCACAACCTTCTTTCCAACACCTAGTGTGGCTTTCGCAGGCAACAGTCAACTCTTGACCATCTGATACGCCTCGAATCGGCTATCAGAAATTCATTTTTACGTAGAGAGCACCTGGTGTCAATTTTCTTCGACATCGAAAAAGCGTACTATACGGCTTGGAGATTCGGCATTCTTCGTGACCTCCACAGCTTCGGCTTGAGAGGTCACATGCCGATCTTCATCTCCAACTTCTTATCGACACGCTCTTTTCGTGTCCGTGTCGGTAACACTCTGTCGCAGCCGTACCCCCAAGAACAGGGGGTTCCACAAGGCTGCGTTCTGAGTGTTACGCTTTTCGCTGTCAAGATTAATTCTATAACTAGACAACTTCCTCTGTCAGTAGGCAATGCCCTCTAAGTTGATGACTTTAGCATCTTTTGCTCATCGTCCAGCATGAGGGTCATTGAAAGACAACTGCAAATTGCCCTGAACAATCTTTCGGTTTGGGCGACGGCAAACGGGTTTTGGTTCTCCCCACAGAAGACCTCTTGTGTGCACTTTTGCCACAAGCATAATCTTCATCTGGATCCCGAGCTGCAGCTCGGGGGTAACATCATTCCAGTTGTGGCGGAGACCAAGTTTCTCGGTCTCATATTCAATCGGAAATTGAACTTTTTACCACACATACATCATCTCAGGTCCAAGTGCACGCGGGCATTGAGCATCGTCAAGGTCCTCTCCTCCCTTTCTTGGGGGGCGGACCGATGTTCTTTGCTCCGCCTGTACCGTGCACTTGTCCGATCGAAACTGGACTACGGATCCCAGGTGTACGACTCGGCCCGGGATTCGGTGGTGAAGGTGCTGGACCCCCTCCATCATCAGGCTCTCCGTGTTTGCACGGGAGCCTTCCGCACTTCACCGGTCCAGAGTCTATATGTTGAGACCGATGAACCATCTTTATCTCTTCGCCGTCAGCAGTTGTCCCTGCAATATGCTTCTAAATTGTGATCCCTGCCTGGCCATCCCACTTGGGACTATGTTTTCAGTCCGAAGTGGGAAATGCTTTACACAAATCGGCCGACTGCCATTCGTCCTTTTGGTTTGCGTGTCCGAGGCTACCTCAGAGACATCCACACCAGTCTCGATAGCGTTGCACAGTCGACAGCTGAGCCACTTCCACCATGGCTCGCTGTTTCCCCTTCCTGCGATTTTTCCCTGTGTAGGACGGGGAAGGCCTTTACACCCGACTGTGTGTACCAGCAACTCTTTGCCAGCCATCGTGCTGAGCACCCGGACTTCTTGCCTGTCTTCACAGATGGCTCGAAGTCCGGCACTTCAGTGGGATCGACCATGGTCTGCTGTGATGTTATCATTGCAGATCAGATCCCACAGCAGTGTTCCATCTTCACTGCTGAGTTGCATGCTATCAGCATTGCCTTGGACCATATAGCAGCTAAGCATCATCGTCGGTGTGTGCTTTACACTGACTTGCTTAGCTCGCTACAGGCTTTGATCTCGGTGAGGCATTGGCCTCACCCTTTTCTCTCCAAGATCCGCCAGCAGCTCCATCGACTGGCAGCCACCACCATAATTTTCTTCTGTTGGGTGCCCGGTCATGTCAGAATCAGGGGCAATGATTTGGCAGATTCTGCTGCCAGGTCAGCCACGCCCCTGTCCGACTCTCCGTTGCCAGTTCCCTATCTGGATTTCCGGCAGCGTTTTACCACCGAGCTCCGGGCACAGTGGCAGAGATCTTGATCAGAACAGCTTACGAACAAGCTCTTTGAGATCAAACCTATCGTCAAACCATGGCAGTCTTGTTACCGCAGGAATCGCAAGGAGGAAGTTGTACTTGCTCGGCTCCGTTTGGGTAATTCGTTTATTACACCTTCGTTTCTTTTACGGGCGGACGACGAACCCAAGTGTGAGTTTTGTGACACCTTTTTAATGATCAAACATATTTTAATTGAATGTCATTGTTTTAACTTTGAAAGACGTATGTTTTTTAACTCTCGTGATTTTACGTCCAAGCCCCTTACACTCGGACATCTTTTATCCGACCATTGTACTTTTACCTCTCTCTTTTCAATTTTTACGATTTACTGGATATTTTACTCGCATATAGTTTTTATTCTTCAGCTTTTTATATATATGATTATACTACCTTATCCTGGTCACTTACACCTGGTATTCTATTGTTTTACTTTGTATTTTTACACTTGTTCTTTGTTGTTTTACCTTTTTACAATTTTACTAATTTCTTTTAAATGTGGTTGCGGGTAGCACGTCTTTTATCCTTTATATTGTCTTTTGTTTGGCGCATTATGGCCTAGTCGCCCATGCGCCATAAAACCCAAAACAACCAACCAACCAACCATCCATCTGTTGTAGCAGCTGCTGGTGTGCTAGTCGTCATGAGATCATGGACCAGACATGTTCAACTGGGGACAGATCCGATGAATGCGCAGGCCAAGGCAGAAGTGTCGCATGGTGGCTATCCAGGAATTGTTGGACGATGCATGCCAAATGTGGTCAGGCATTGTCCTGTTGGTAAATGGCACCAGAGAGCCCCTGAAGATAAGGTAAGACCACAAGCTCTCCAACACTTCAGTGATGTAACACTGGCTGTTCAAAGTACTAGTAATGCATACAAGGTGTGGCGTGAGTGGAGTCCAATGGCACCCCATACCATAACACCGGAGCTGGATCGGTATGGCACTGCATCATGCATGTCTCACTGAGCCTGTCGCTGCGGTACCACCAGATATGGATTCATCCATCATGGTGTTGCATACTGAAGCGGGATTCATCTGAAAAGATGATGCAATGCCATTTGCACATCCATGCGTTAAGTTCTTGGCACCACTGCAGTCGCATATGCCTATGTTGTGGAGTCAATGGTAGCCGAAGCAATAGCCACCTAGCAAAGATACTCCGATGCTACAGATGACGTCAAACCATACATATGGACACTGGTTGATGTGCAAAACACCCTAACTGTTGAGCTAAGTTGTTTGATGTGGCTGTATGATCATTCAAAGCCATGCACGTGAGATGTCTGTCCTCTCATTCGTTTGTGTGACAGGGCCATTGAGATCCCTTACGTTGGTGAGTTCTTTCCTCCTCTACCTGCTGATGCCATATTCTCATCACTGTGGCAGGAATTCGTCCAACATGAGCACCAATGTCTCGGTATGATAATCTGCCTTCCCGTAATTCCACAATTCTCCCTCGATCAAAGTCGGAAACCTGGTCATATGGATGCTGTGTTCTTCGGCAGGGCATACTTGATCCTTTAGTGCGCAAGACTGTGAGGAAACACAATTTCAGTGCTTTACACTGGCTCTTTGTAATCTCCGCTTATAATACTTCCTGGGGGCATTACTGTCACATATGATGTACATATGTGCTGCATTTTGAATCATTTACATGTTCTCCCATGGGCTACCCATCTTGCATATTTCAGAACAATCTGATGAGTTCTTCCTGGTATTGCACTTTTAATGGCCAGCAGTGTATTTTCAGATTCTCTAGACCATTTAAACCCAAAAATCTTCCCCTTGCACTGAATTTCGCATATAATAATCAATTTCCAAACTAAAGAGAAAAGGAGACAAAATGTACCATTGCTGAATACTAGAAGCAGTGCTAAACCAATTGTTAAAAACCTTAGAAACTCTCAGAAACAACTTGGTGCTGTTATAGTAAGATTTCATTGTAATGCTCCAAAAGATTGTTAAACTTCTCTTTGGACCTTTTGATTAATCCAAATTAAATTAAAACTCCAAATATCATATTGGACACCAGGCAATATTAACTTGCCAAATAAAGTTAAATGAGGGTTCGTTAAGTGTATGGGGTTACTTATTGAGTAAGAAATCAAAAGATTCTCAAATATTTAAAATTATATCTTAATCAAAATCAGTTATCGTTCCTCAAGAGAAAAAAATAGCAAAGTCAAAATATATAACAAAATTTATTTCCAAAAAATTCACAACTCACCACATAAACTGATGAATACAAAAGTAGTCTGACTTCATCTACTATCATTTCTACATTACTACTGATATCTACTGACTCTGACCTAATGTCACTTAGTATACATGCAGTGTACAACTGAAACGTGTGTTGTACGCTGGGAAAATTATTTGCATAGTCTTGTAACATTCAAAAGATTATTAACTTTTCAAGTTGGACCTTTTTGTCTGATCCAAATTTATTCAAAATTTGCTAAACCTTGCTTAACTTCTAAAAAGGTTAAAGAAAAAACTCAATTATATCAAATTCTGCTCTTTCACAGAATATAAATACAGGTGCGTCAAACAGGGTACATAACTTTCGCTTATTTCCTAACAACAAATCAAATGCGCAAAATCTAATCTTTCGTGCCTGCCTTACATAAAAAAAAATGGGTATTTGTACTCTGTTAAATCCTCCTAACTACAATCAAATGCGCAAAGCTAATAATTTCATTTTAGAAACAAGCACGAGTGTGATCATCCACTAAAATTTCACCTAAACACAATAAATCACGAGCTAGCTCAAAAAAAGTAGCATTAATTACCTCCCCTCATCGAGCTTTACATCCCCCTCCCAAAGAAGTTATGCTAGTGACCATCTCAGTCAAACTAATCTTTATCATTGGGGACTGCTCTTAAAGGGTACAAAACTTTTAAGACATCTGGTCATTTCCTATATATGCAAACAAATACTACTAATGTCATCCCGATAATTACGCATCAGTATCACTGATGACACCAAACAGATTTAAACACAATACATACATCGTATCTAAGAGTAAAAAAAAACTGCATCAATAAAGGAAAGAAAAACTGTATCAATAATTAATCATACACAATGCTAAGATTCCATCCAATACAATTCATCCAATGTTACAATAAGAATCAATTTAAATACAAAAGTGAACTTCAGATAACAAAATACACCTCAAAATGCAAAATATTTAATCACTGTATACTAAAATTCTGTCCCAAGTGCATGCTTATCTGGATAACATCAGTGTACTGTGCAAACTAAAAAGGACTGGTTGCCTTGATCTTAAGACATTGGCATGAGCCCTGTTGAAAGGAAATGTCATCGCTTGTAACTCCAAATGCAGCTGTTCCAGCCTATTGAATAATGGTGAATAGCACTCTAATATGTTCCTGTTAATATGTCTTTGATATTTAGTGCAAAGACTTAAGGGTTAAGGAATAATATTAATTATTAGAATTAAATGGTATAGAGGCAATGCCTATTGCCACTGGTTTTGAAATGTTAAACTGATGCACTCCTCCTGATTTGACTAGAGAGCTGTTACAGAGGATTTTAATGTTACAGCTTAATTCGTGTATTAATTAAATTTATCAATCTAGCTGTGTAGTTTATTACTTAATATTTAAATTTTCATTGTTAGCACTCCGTTGTGATAAATCATCATCCAGTCATTTCCCGGTGACTTCATTTCCACGTCAATCGATAAGCTAGGTGTAGGTGCTTCTGAAGATCTCATTGGTGACGTCATCTACAGTACTGTGCAAATTAGTTGGGACAATAGGAAAATGCAGTAACAAAGACACAACTAAAATATTTATTTGTTTAATAGTGTAGTTAATAGTGAATGTCACCCCCCCCCCCTTAGCTTTAATTACTTCTTCCACCCTGTCAACCATTGATGCCACTAGCTTTCCACACATCTCCTTCACTTCAGGGTTGTGGTACCACACTTTCATGACACTTTCTATCATTTTGGTTTTTGTCGTGCAATCCATCTTAGATATGCGTACTTTAATAATGGCCCACAAATTTTCAATGGGGTTTAGTTCGGGTGAATTTCCTGGCCACTCCAATACCTTCAAATGTTGCTGGGTAAAGAAGCTCTTAACAAGCTTAGAATTGTGGCATGGAGCCAGATCTTGTTGAAATACCCCATCGCTGTTAGGAAACAGCTTCTGCAGTGTTGGGACCATTTTCGTGTGCAGAACGCCTATGTACTTTTTGCTGTCCATCATTCCTTCAATGGGGTGAAGTGTCTGTGGCCCGGAAGCTGTGAAACATCCCCAAAACATGACCCTTGGTGGTTACAAACAAGTTTAGACTCTGCAGCGGAAGGGACTTAACATTCCTTCGCTTGTCCCAACTAATTCGCACAGTACTGTATTGCATGTTGACTACTTCATTGCCAGTTGTCACTCTGCAGGCTGTGGTTGTCTCGTTGACATCTCGCTGTGCTCTTGACGTAGGTGGAACAGCTGAATCTGGCTTTACTATCTTTTTCCATGTTGTATGCAATAGGTTATAATCCAATCTTTTCTTCTCTCATTTGCTTGGAAGTGGTTCATCATCATCCTCAGAGACATCATTTTTCTGGTTTTGTTGTGGGGCATCCATTTAAGACTCCTGCTCTGGAAAATTCTGTAGAACTTTTATACAGTTTAATGTTTAAAAAAAAAATAAATACCCCCTCAAGCAGCTGCTTGCCACAGAGGTCTGACAGGAGCCTGTCAGTTTATATGCCTTGTAATAGCCTATTGAGGAATTAGTGGTTATGTCGGCTAGTTCATATAACAAATGTGAAAGTTTTTCTTTTCAGTATATGGTCTAGCATGTAATGGTGCAAATTTCTTTATGAATCCTCTTTCTTTATCACTTTTATGGTGCATTTTAATCAAGACCTTATCACCTATTTTAAATTCCATATGTCGTCTTCTTTTGTTATAATCTTCTTGTTGCTTCTGTTGTGCTTGTAGGTAATTATCTTGCACCTTTGAAATGGCTTGAATATACTATTCCATTCTAAATTCAATGGTTTGTGGAGCTGCAGGTTGGCCAATGGGTCTATCCTGGGGTAATGTCAGCCCTCTTCCTATAAATATCCTCAAAGGCGTGAATTTAGTTGTTTCATTAATAAAGTGCGTAGAGCAAAGGAAAACTGTTGAAAATGTTTATCCCAGAACTATGTCTATTTTCAACATATGCAGCTATCATTCTACCAATATTTCGATTAATTATTTTGGTTAAATTTGATTATGGATGATATGTAGTTGTATATATGTGTTTTATTTGAAACGTTTCATGTACTTCAGCAAGCACATTTGAAATAAATTTGGGCCCATTGTATGAAATTATACTCTTAGGCACCTTGTACCTGCATATAAATTCATTTCTAAACTTCTTTGCTACAATTGTTGCCATTCCATTTCTAATGGGAAATATTTCAACCCATTTTGAAAAATAATCTAGCACCAGAATATATTGGGATCCCACTTGCATTTGTGAATACAGGCCCATTAAATCCATGCCTATTACTTCCATGGGTTCATTTGAGATCATGCTTTTCATAAGACTTACAAGAACAGTTCTGATCGAATTTTGTGATTTGACAAATTAAGCATGTTTCTACATAGGTTTTTATTTCCTTTTTCAAAGCTGGCCAATATGCTCTTTTGGCTACCTTCTGATATGTTTTTCATATACCTAGATGTCCTGGCAATTCTTGGAGTATGTATTCCCTTAAAGTCTTAGGAATAAATAGATAATAACTGCCTATTTGACTCAGTCATTGCATTAGTATAAAATGTCATTAATTAATTGAAAATATCTGGCTCTTCCAACAGTACTTGAAGCTATACTAGGATCTAGAGATAATTCATCAGTTTTCAGATAATGGTATACATTTCCATATTCTAAATCTTTTCGTTGTTCATTAACTAAGTGTTCCTTGTATTCGACGGGAACTATTGTGACGAGCAAAGGAGCAAAATGCTTATCCTCCAGCTCTGGCATAACTTCTGCCAACCCCGTGGGATAATGCATCTGGTAGCTGATGTGCACTTTCCTTTCGATGCTCGACCTTGAAATTGAATTCTTGTAGGCATAATCCCCAGCACATTAGCCGATCTGTAAATTAGTGGATGTCTGCAACCATTGTAAAACAGTATGGTTGGTAAAAAATGGTAATGTCAGAAGTGTTTAGTTGCACTTTAAATTTTTCTAGAGCCCATATTATGCTTAGACATTCTTTTTCAGTTTAGGAGAAAACTCAGAAGCTTTTTGGAGCAATGACAGCGCTCCATCTTCAGTGAAGTGACACTATCTTTTAGTGTGACTCAAATTATGACTGGCATACGTAATGACGTGTTCACAATTGTCACCTGCATTTGGCTAAGCATAAGCACTGAGACCAACATCAGAAGCATCAGTGTAAATCTTGAAAGGTTTGCCTGACTGCGGCAAGACCAACATGGGAGCATGACACAATGCATCTTTTAATGTCTGAAAGCTGTGTGTGTCGCAAGCAGGTGTCCAATGAAATCATTTTAGCTTTCAGTGTAATTCACATAAAGTTTTGGCCAAATTTGCAAAATTAGGTACAAATTGTCAGTATCAGCCACACATTCCTAGAAATCTGCTAAGTTGCTTTGAATTGTGCAGTGTGGGAAATCATTCTATGGCTTCGAACTTATTAGGTAATGTTCTTACCCCATCTGCATTAACCGTAAAACCGAAGTATTAAATGTCTTCTCAGAGAAATGTGCATTTAGGTAATTTTATAGTGATCCCAGCTTTTTCTCAACCTTGAGAAAACCAAATTTAAATCACACAGATTCTCAGAAAAATCAGAGGAGAAAATAACTTTATCATCTAAGTAGACTTCGCAAATTTTTCCTTTCTGATCACTCAGAACCATGGACATGAGACATTGAAACATGGCTGGTGCTCCAGTTAAGCCAAATGGTAAATAACGAAATTGAAATAATCCATCTTGTGTGAAGAAGGCAGTTTTTTGGCCGATCTGGTGGATGTACAGACACCTGCCAATATCCTGAAGACAAATCTATTGTGCTAATATATTTCTTGCCAGCCAGTTGTGTCAGTAGATTCTGAATATTAGGTAGTGGATATCTATCGGGGACTGTGACTATTTAATTTTCAATAGTTCACACAAAATCTCAAATCTCCAGTTTTCTTTTTAACGAGGATGACCAGTGAAGCCTAAGGACTAAAACTTGGTTCAATTATCCCATCCTTTAATATTTTCTTTATTTGCTCAGAGATTAATTCTTCTTTACTTGGAGGATAAGTGTATGATTTACTATAAACAGGTTTACTATTGCCAGTGTTGATATGATGCTCCAAAATTTGACATCTGCCAGGCTTGTTGTTAAAAAGTTCGTAATTAGCATTGAGCAGAGTTTCTAACTGTCCTGTTATGATCTAAATGAGCGCTGTCAGCATATTTTGTAATATCTGATATTATCTGGTTGACATCAAGTTTTTTTTTCATTGTTGTTATCAGTGAAATAGTATTATTAACAAAATCAAATTCTATCAAATGTTTTCGTATAGCATCCATTCCTATCAAGGAGTCATTTAATAACTCATTTATTATAACAAATTCAAATCTTATCTCCACATTGTTTAAAGTGATAGGTGATTCAATAGTTCCTTGCGAAAAACACTGCTTGGGACCACAAGCTAAGTTCAAAAGTCTATGGGACCATAGCTGCAATTTCAGTTTACTACTTCTCTGAATTTTATCCCATACTTTCTTATGTAGATGTGAAATATCAGCTTCTGTGTCGATACGAGCTATGAATTCAGTTTTTTCGTGATAAAGCATCACGAAAGGTAAATCTAGAACATTATGTGTACCCACAGTGGCAAGACTTAATTCATGAGAGGGCTTTTCTTGATGAACTTTGACCTCTCACTTCAAAGATCCTAATTTAAGTTTCCCAAATTGCCCTTCTTTCTGTAGCAATATCGCTTCGTGTGCCCTAGTCAGCCACAGAATTTACATCTGAAAGTTTCTCTAGTATTCTTAGCAAAACTTTTACATCTAGTGTCATTGTTTGAAACTTGACGCAGAACAAATTCTCTGCATCATTGTTCAGCACACATTGTCAAGACCTTGTAACTTCCGGTTGTGCAGGAGTCATTTTACGAGACGCAACCTGATAGTGCTGCTTTGGCGAGGATTGCATCCATTGTTGGCTTAATGCAGTTTCTGCATATTCTCTTCTTGCAGTGTATTGCTGAGCCAATTTGACTAAAGTTGAAATTGAATTTACATTTCGTACTTCTAAAAATTCTCTTATGCAAAAAGTAATTGAGACATAATGCAGTTTGTTATTTCAATTTCGGCAGCATCAGCATCTACAGCTGGTATAACTCTACTGTACCTCAGATGAATTTTTTGCTATCATCTCCTTTTCTTTGTCTTCGTGAAAAACGTTCTGTAGCTGGATGTGTAAAGTCACTGTAAAGAGGATAAATTTCCAAAAGTTCGTTTTTAAATTCTTTCCAAAATTCTATGCCATGATGATATCCTATGTTATTTCACCATTGCTTAACACATACAATCAAACAACATACTGCAAAAACCACCTTTTTATTGTCAGGCAATTCATGTAAATGGAAATGCTCTCCCATGGACTTGAAAAATGCCCACGATGATGAATGTTTTGAACCATCTAACCTTATCTCAGGTAAAGGCCAATTAACATAAAGGACTACAGTTAATAAATGGATTGGCAGCTCATAATTGAGGCAGTTGATAATATTCTGTTCTATCACTTGCTTCTGATGGAACAAAAAATGGAATTTTGCATTCAAAGTTCATATGTTTGTGAGCTGATGTAGCATTGTCAACAAATTTAGGGGTTGTTGTCGTTCGCCTTTTCTCCCGAGGCTCTTTGAGCAGATTCATTAATACTTCTGCTTCTTTCATCACATCCTGCAATCTATCTTTTATTTTACTAAGTTGGGAATCATAATGGCAGAATCGGCCATATTGCTGCAGACATATTTAGCGATCTGCCAAAACTTTGAATTATGGAAATTTTGAAACTTTTTTTTATCTTGAACAGCACTTAAAGGTGTATACAACAATATACAACTTGAAAAATGCCCACGATGATGAATGTTTTGAACCATCTAACCTTATCTCAGGTAAAGGCCAATTAACATAAAGGACTACAGTTAATAAATGGATTGGCAGCTCATAATTGAGGCAGTTGATAATATTCTGTTCTATCACTTGCTTCTGATGGAACAAAAAATGGAATTTTGCATTCAAAGTTCATATGTTTGTGAGCTGATGTAGCATTGTCAACAAATTTAGGGGTTGTTGTCGTTCGCCTTTTCTCCCGAGGCTCTTTGAGCAGATTCATTAATACTTCTGCTTCTTTCATCACATCCTGCAATCTATCTTTCATTTTACTAAGTTGGGAATCATAATGGCAGAATCGGCCATATTGCTGCAGACATATTTAGCGATCTGCCAAAACTTTGAATTATGGAAATTTTGAAACTTTTTTTTATCTTGAACAGCACTCAAAGGTGTATACAACAATATACAACTTGAAAAATGCCCACGATGATGAATGTTTTGAACCATCTAACCTTATCTCAGGTAAAGGCCAATTAACATAAAGGACTACAGTTAATAAATGGATTGGCAGCTCATAATTGAGGCAGTTGATAATATTCTGTTCTATCACTTGCTTCTGATGGAACAAAAAATGGAATTTTACATTCAAAGTTCATATGTTTATGAGCTGATGTAGCATTGTCAACAAATTTAGGGGTTGTTGTCGTTCGCCTTTTCTCCCGAGGCTCTTTGAGCAGATTCATTAACACTTCTGCTTCTTTCATCACATCCTGCAATCTATCTTTTATTTTACTAAGTTGGGAATCATAATGGCAGAATCGGCCATATTGCTGCAGACGTATTTAGCGATCTGCTAAAACTTTGAATTATGGAAATTTTGAAACTTTTTTTTATCTTGAACAGCACTCAAAGGTGTATACAACAATATACAACTATACAACAATACAATACTAAAACTCTACTAAGCTCGCAAAAGCTTGCTTATCGAAAAGTTTATCTATCGCATGTATGTGTCCGGACACTTCTAATCATTACATTCATACAATAAAGATCTTAACTATCAGCAATAACTGTGCTGAAACTTCAGTACCTTTGACTAATACAAAAGTTAAGCTTCTTATTCAACAAAAATTTCGACTTAAGCTGTCTTTAAATCTATGGTTAATACATATAGCTAATGAGCTCAAAAATTTTTTAACTTTGACAATCACGTTAAATAACATACAATTTATACATATATACAGTCCCTGTGCTCGGTGCACCACTTTCTCTATTGGCTCTGTAATGCTCCAAAAGATTATTAAACATCTTCTCTTTGGACCTTATGGTTGATCCAAATTAAATTAAAACTCCAAATATCATATTGAACACCAGGCAATATTAACTTGCCAAATAAAGTTAGATGAGGGTTCGTTAAGTATATGGGGTTACTTACTGAGTAAGAAATCAAAAGATTCTCAAATATTTAAAATTATATCTTAATCAAAATCAGTTATCGTTCCTCAAGAGAAAAAATAGCAAAGTCAAAATATCATATAACAAAATTTATTTCCAAAAAATTCACAACTCACCACATAAACTAATGAATACAAAAGTAGTCTGACTTCATCTACTATCATTTCTACATTACTACTGACATCTACTGACTCTATGACCTAATGTCAATTAGTATATATGTGGCATGCAGTTGACACGTGTGTATTGCATGCTGGGAAAAACTTTTGCATAGTCTGGCAATCATGTGCTAGCTATGACGCAAGAGGGGGGTGTCCTAAACGTGTGCATTAGCAGCTGTCAATCAAAAGTCGGAGTTGCGCATGTGCAACTCTTTTAGCGGATCAGAAGAAAGAAATGTGATTAATTCCAACTGAAATAATTCCCAAAATGATAAATATAATATAAATAAAGTAAAACTGGTTAAGGAAAGGTAAAAGTGAATGGGTGGACCATCATATCATTATGTTAACTAGCTTGTGTGCTATGCAATATGATCGCATGATCAACCACAATTTCAAACAGTCAAAAGCCTTTCTGAAATCTTCAAATTTAGTAGCCATAGGTTTCTGAAACTAAACGTTTCTCAAGAATCTGCTCTGTGCATCACACAATTGTCCACCAACCATATTCTTAATTTTATTAAGCACAATCATGCAAAGAACTTTATCTGAAACAGAAACTAGGCTGTTGTCACAAGAACTGTGATCACCTTTTTTAAAAATAGTTATAATAATAGCTCTGGTAAAATCCTTAGGGACCTGCATTCATCATAAAAGATATTCAAAATTTCAGTCATCCATATGGTAACAGAAACATTCCCAACTCTAAGCATTTCAGTAGTGATCTCATATACCCCTGGGGATTTATATAGTTTAAGTTTAGAAATATCCAAAACTTCAGTCTGTGATATAGGGCCAACATCAAAGCGAGTAATGCATCTATCCTCATTACAAACAATGGGAGTACAACCACATTGTTTAGAACATCACTGAAATTCTCAGCCCACCTAGACACAACAGAATCCTCACCTTCAATAACCTTACCTTGTATATCCTTCAATCCCTATATACCTGTCCATTTTTTCCCACACAAACATTAACTATCTGGTACTGTCTAGCTCCTTCCTTAGCTTTATCAGCCAAACCAAAGAATCTTATCAGCTGTTGTAACTGATTTTTTACATATTCATTAAGCTCTTTGTATTGCTTTCTGTTAGGACTAGTAGGGTGTTGATTAAGGATAATCCTGCAGTTCTTGCTTTCAAAAATAAGCTCCGATGTCTTATCACAATTATTCACTAATTTTGTCACCTCTGCTCCTTTTTACCCAACAGCACTGTTATTTTTTTTTTAATATGGAGGAGGGGGGAGGGATTATTTAAAATGGTCCCATTTTTCCTCAACTTCAGTAGTAAGAAAACTGACCAAGTAACCTGTCATGGTGAGCCTTGGCTATAAATGGGTCTTATAGACCTTCAGTGTTAAAAGTAACTTTTTTTCAACCTTAGCACATTTCTTTTTTAAGTTGAAAGATACTTTAACAACATAGTGATCAGATCCAATTTCAACTCTTCTATATAGCCTGGTGTTACTAACAGAATTATCCCATTTGCTGTTAATTAATATGTAATCATATTCTTATACAGCCCATCTAGTGAAACCCATATGTACTTATGTATGTTGCAGTGTTTGTAATAAGTGTTAGTTATTTTCAAATCATAAAATTTATTTAGCTGTAAGAGACACTGCACATTACCATTGTGGCTACCGATATCAAAGGGACCTATCACTTCTCCCCAGAGGCCAGAGTCAGTACCGTTTGAACATTGAAGTCACATAGAACAGGTATCTCCTATATTTTGTCATTAATTGTTTCAAGAAAGGGTAATATCTCCCTTTCTTGACACAATTCAAAATATGGGTGATTGGAAAATGTATATAATAATATATAATCAACCCTATAGAAATCAATTCAAAATATTATGAATTTTGAATTCATTTTATATGACTGCTAATATATTATGTGCATTTTCCAATCACCCATTAATACAAATTATTACTATTTAAAGGGTGCAAAATTTGGAAAGTGAAAATTTTCATTTTCTCTGAAAGCAAGCATACCATATTTGCCAGAGGCGATATGTTATCCTTCTAGTTATATTTCCAATTTGACCTATCATCTCTTGGCTAGGGTGTTTCTTAATAAGTTAATCTGCTCCTCGTTTCAGTAATTGATTTTTACTAATGTTGTTTAGAAGATAACCCCTGATAGCCTTTAAAATTACCGAAAGTTGCTGAAATCTTAATGAACATAATGAGCTTGCAATGACCAGTTGTAATTATTATTATAACCCTGTCACTACCCATTCCGGAGATATATTTCCATATATCAAATTGCTTTCCACCTTTATATGTTCTTGTTTTGTTTTGTTTTTTTATTTATATTTCATGTGAATAAATCTGTTTTCTGTTTTTTGAGATTATAATTTATATAAATTTTAGGGTATGTCAAAGCAAAATGGTATCCCTGTTAGTCAAGCACGATCACCCAGCATTACTCCATGGACAAGTAACTGTACAGTTGACTTTACATCTGTCCCATCTGCTTCTCCATTGATTACTGAATTTCCTGTAAGGACAACTAGTGGATCTCCTACAAGGATGCTTCCTTATCAAGCATCTTCCAGTGTCAGTATTGGCAGTCTTCAGATAGTTTCTCAAGGGATGATGCCTGGTAACAGTACAGATGGTACTGGACAGCCACGTTACAGTATTTCTCAACCTTCTACACCTTTGATGATGCCACACACACTGTCAGCAACAACATGCACAAATCCCTTTATTACATCAGCCACTGATAGAATATCAAGTTCTCCATTATCTGTCGCTGCTATGGCTGTCCCATGTTCTTCAGCTGCTTCCATTACTTCACAGTCAAGAATGGATAAAGTAAGTGTATATATGTATATATAAATATAGGATTCAATGTTTAATAATTTTTGTGAAAGTTTAAAAGATGTTTTTTTTTTCTTTTTCCCTCAAATAGCCTGAATGTAATACTCCTGCAACTGTAGTCAATTTAGAAACAATTAAAACTTTAAGTTTATTATCAAAAAGTAATTCATTTTATTCTTCAGTTTTGCATGGGATATCATCCTTATTATTGTGTTCAAAACCATTGTTCTTTACATTGCTCTATAATAGATCCAACTGTGTCCATAACTAAATATAATTATAGTCCATAACTATAATTTAGCCCCTTCTCAGTTATGCCTGTCTTTAGTCATGAAGTATGTGCCTTACTCTACAGTCACACCTACTATAATTGTATTGTATCTATCTGTGCTATTTAAACTGACCAAAAATAGTAGTCTGTAAATTGTATCTAGGTATTCACTGATAGGTGAGCTAAGCACCAATTCCCTGCAATGATGCACAGAAAACCAGTCAGGTCTAGCACCGAAAGTCCAGCCCGACCTTCTCATAGTGCAGACAATTAGTACCTTTCAAAAGGGATACTCTCTTGTGGGTGGGCTTAAGTTCATCTTTTAAACTTTTTAAGCTGAAGTGTAATTATTTATTTCTAAGTGAAATATAATCATTTTAAATGTTAATATAAAAGTTCAGTTGGGAGATTTACCTTTACCATCCAGTTATAAGATTCATAGTGGCAGCTAGCATCATAGACAGCAAGCAGATAGTGATGATATTATTAGCAAGTATATTTCATCATGTAAAAGATCTGATACAAACAAATCAGTTATATTATAATGGGACTGAACAAACCCTTCTGATGGTGCCAGATGTCACTGAACAACGAAAGGATGTTTCTTCAGGACATTATGAAGTGGCTAAATACTACCGTTCAGCATTAATGAGTAAGCTACTTTCAATGTTATCTAACATCAAGCTTATAAAACATTGGATGTACAACTTAAATGGGTAACTGCTTTATGTAACCATAAAGGTAAACAGTCCACCTATTTCAGTTAGAAAATAGTAGATAGATCTATGTTCTAAAATTGTATTATCTGTAAAGTGGATAATGTTTCACTTGTGTTATAACCATAGGATTAGTATGAAATCATTGTTTAACCCTTCCAGGGTCACCATCGAGATCTTGAACATCGACAGATCTACAGTGAGAGTTCAAAGATGTCAATAGACATTTTTGTACAACACATGAAACATGAAACTTCTGTTATTTTTTTTAAATGTCTTTTGCAGATTTTCTTACATATATACATATACATTTTAAAAATTCAGACATGAAAAATAATATTTTCTTTTTTCATTTGGTGGATATTTTATTAAACTATGATATAAATAATTTGAAAAAACCATCTGATTGCCATATTTTAGAAATGCTATATGGTGTTCCTGATTTGTTTAATGCTACTCTGTATTGAAGCAATCACCTGATTTAAGCTCACAAGTTTGATTTTAACTATTATCAACAAATGTTTCCTTAAAGTTTTGAAAATCCCCTGAAAATTAACAAAATACACTATTTTTAAAAAGAATATTTCTTTTTATATTAGAAACAACAGAAGTAATTACTTCATAATTACTTCTGTTGTTTCTTGTTATTTTTTTTCCATTTTACATTCTTTACTGCCTTAAACTTATTTCAGTATTACAAGAATTTTTTTATCATTTATATCGTTTATTCTAACATTCTATGCATCTTTCTCACTCTTCAAATTGAAACTATAGGTAAAACATCCTTCTTAAGCTCCAAGACTGGGTGCTTTACAGCTCACTGCACAAGAGAAGTCAGGTGGCTCACACGTTCACAAAACTTTCACTTCACAAAGGAATTACACCATTATAACTTAGATATTCTCAGCTTGCAAGAGACCAGATGGACAGATAGTGGTCAGATACTTAAAAATAATAATTTTAAAACCTGACCTTTTCAGGGGAAGATGAAAATCATCTTCAAGGCATAGGTTTGCTTCTCAGCAGGCACACCAGTGATGCTCATCTAGGATATGAGTGCATTAATAAAAGGTTTCTTACAGCTAAATTTAAAGCAGAGCATTAAAAACTCTAATGTTATCTGTTGTTATGCCCCCACTGAGGATGCGAATGAGGATGAGAAAAATAGGATCTACAGACAATTACAACTTCAGGGTATTTTGAATTCTGTCAAGAAAGGAGATAAACCCTTCCAGTAAATACACAGATTATTTGTTGAAATAGACTTCAACAATTGTTAAAAACATCAGAAAAAAAATTATTGCCGACATGGCTGGAATCGAACTTGCAACTCTCTAGATCAGTGGTGTCAAACTCAATCTTCTAAAGTGCCAATTTTTCTTTCAAAGTATATCAGTGGGCCGGGATTCAATTAAACACTAATTTTATATAAAAAATCTTTTATTTAAATTTAAAGTACACATCAAAATCAAAATGGCATTAAGTCATAATGGTTAAAAAACAGCACATCATTTCGAAGATCCTGATACTTGACATCATTTCAGCTTCTTTTCTGTAATCTGTACCTATGTGTTCAATGTATAGGAAAACTATTCATGAAATTCGAGTATTATTAATTGAAGTCACAGGCCGCATCTAAATGCCCCGGGGGCCGCTCATGGCCCGCGGGCCATATCTTTGATATGCTTGCTTTAGATACATGCCAAGAGCACTCTGGCATTTATCTAGAGAGTTGCAAGTTTGATTCCCACCACGTCAGCGATAATTTTTTTCAGGTGTTTTTGACAATTGAGCCTCTCAAAAGCCAAACTGATCAACTCCACTTTTTGTAAATTTTGCAATTTTAGTACCCAAGCATGTGATTAGTTCTAAATATTTCAGCAACTATATGACCAAATATATATAGAACTTATATCTATAATATTACCCTACATAACATTTCTTTGTTCATATAATTCAAGCAAAATTTTAAAATTAAATCTTAGAGAATCATCAATGTTTTTCAACTGGAGTAGATCAGTTTGGCTTCTGAGAGGCTCAGCTGTTGCAGTCTGTTTCTACAGGTAATCTGCGTATTTACTATGGATGGATTTTTAATAATAAATGCTTAAGCATGATTGACCTAGTCATTAACATCTAAATCATTAGCAACAATTGGAAAAAGTTGCCCTTCTGAAGTATAGATGGCACAAGGTCTGCCACATCTCAGTGAAAGATTTATAGGTCTTATTCTGGAAGATAATACCCTTGTTCTAGGCAACATCAATGCTAAAGTTGGTACTGATTCTGACCTTTGGGGAGGGGTGATAGGTCCTTTTGATATTGGTAGCTGCAATGACAATGTGCAATGTTACTTACAGCTAAGTAAACTTTATAGTTTGAGAATAACTAATTCTTATTACAAACACTGCAACATACATAAGTACATATCGGTTTCATTAGATGGGCTGTATAAGAATATGATTGATTATATATTAAATAACAGCAAATGGACTAGTTCTGTTAGGAATACCTGGCCATACAGAGGAGTTGAAATTCGATTTGACCATTAACTAGTTAAAAATGTCTTTTGACTTAAACTTAAGAAATGTTGTGCTAAGGTTAAAAAAGTTACTTTTAACACTGTAGGTCTAAAAGACCCATTTATAGCCAAGTCTTACCATGATAGATTACTTGTCATTATGACGGTCATTGTTTGCTTACTACTGAAGTTGAGGGAAAATGGGATCATTTTAAATAGGCCCCTTTTTTTTAAATAATGGTGCTGTTGGGTAAAAAAAGGAGCAAAGGAGACAAAATTATTTCAGTGATAAGGCCTGGGAGCTTATTTTTTAAAGGAACAGCTGCAGGAATGGCCTTAACACTCTACTAGTCCTAACAGAAAGGATTACAAAGAGCTTAATAAACATATAAAATGTCAGTTAACAGCTGCTAAGAAGATTTGGCATGATAGCTTGGCTGACAAAGCAGAGGGAGCAGCTAGACAGTGTAACAGCAGACAGCTGTATCAGATAGTTAATGTTTCATGAGGGAAGAAACAGATAGTTATACAGGGATTGAAGGATAAACATTGTAAAGTTATTAATGGTAAGTATTCTATCAAGTCTAGATGGACTAACCATTTCAGTGATGTTCTAAACAATAAGGATTGATGCATTACCGTCCTTAGTATTGTCTCTATATCAGTCTGAAGTTATTTTGGCTGTTTCTAAACTTACATAAACAAATGAAATTGCTAATGAAATGCTTAGCACTGGGAATATTTCTGTTATCTCAAGGCTGACTGAAATTTTGAATATCTTTTATGACAAAGGCATTGTTCCTAAGGATTTTTCTAGAGCTAGTATTGTGCCTGTTTTTAAAAATGGTGATCGCAGTTCTTGTCATAACTAAAGGGGTATCAGCCTACTTTATTTTCCAGGTAAAGTTCTTTGCATGATTGTGCTTAATGGATTTGAGAATCTGGTTGATGTGATAATTGCATGATTAGCAGTGTGGAATTAGAAGTAGTAGTGTATGTATTGATCAGAATTTTTGACTTAGGCAGATTCTTGAGAAACATTTAGAGTTTAAGAAACCTTTGATTATAGCTTTGTTGATTTCAGAAGACTCTGTTTACATCATAATTTGTGGTTGATCACGAGATTGTATGACATACCTAGTTAGGTAACATATTGAAAGTTCTCTATAATAATACCGAGTCATGTGTGAGAGTTGATCAGGCATGTAGCAATTGCTTTTGGTGTTCAACAAGGGTGCATTTTTGTCTCCTTTTCTCTATAGTTTGGTTATTGATTATGTTTTGCATAATTCATACAAGGAGAAGATTTTGGGCTTACATAGTCTAGAGATCTGAATATTTTTGATTTAGATTATGCTGATTATTTGGCCTTTTGGCGAATGATGTTGATGGTATGAAATCTTTCATTAGAGCTGTTAATGAGACTGTAGTAGAGTAGGTTTGATGATAAACAGAGAGAAAACTAAAGTGAAGAAAACTGGTCAGGCAGGTTGTGGATCAGTTAATCTGAATGATTGCATCCCTGAGCAGGTTTGTCACTTTAATTAACATGGGAGCTATTGAAATTCTCTGTCATTGAGCAAAAAAAAATTTAAGCTTTTCTTTCAAACTATATCTAAACAAATTCGTTTTCTTAAATGCTTCAAAGTAGAAGGCTTCAGCCTTTAGTAATGAGGGAATGGGTCTTTGCCCCATTCCTGCGATTAGGGAGCTGTTTGATATTGTCGGCATTCCCTCTCAATAAATCTTTTCAGAGAGGGAAGAAGCATCTCCAAGGCATAGGTTTGCTTCTCAGCAGATATGCTAGTGATGATCTTCTAGGATATGAGTGCATTGATGAAAGGTTTCTTACATCTAAATTTCAGACAAGCATTAAAGAATGAATATTATATGTAATTCCCCCACTGAGGATGCTAATGTGGATGATAAAGACAGGTATTACGGAGAACTTCAGGATATTTTGAATTCTGTCAAGAAAGAAGATATTACCTGACTTCAATACCAAAGTTGGTACTGAGTCACCTCTGAGGAGGAAGACTCGTTTAAACCAGAACTCGTTTCATCCACTACTTTGAATTGCTTATTGGCTAGTTATACTTCATCATTGATATGTGATTTACACACCAGTTCGTTAGCACATTGCAGGCTGATTTTTGTGAAGCCTCATCCTTTTCTCCAAAGAAACTCCACTATATGGCTGTGTCAGTACTTCCATTTTTTTTTTATCAGAATGCTGACAACTTTGGCAGCAGAAGCAGTGTTTTGGTGTAGACACTATTGCCATATTGTCAATGTCTGTAAACTCCTCCACCTGCCGATTTTGTGTAGGAATTTCTGGCAATATTCCACCACTGAGTTCCTAGCATCATCTTGGCCAGAACAAGTAGCCAACATATTTCAAATGAAGCCTATCATCGAATTATGGCAGTATTACCTGCTGCAGGAATTGGAAGGAGAAAGCATTCATAAGAAGACAAGTCACTTGAAGTTAAGTCTTTTCTAATATGGGTAGAGCATGTAATGCTCCAAAATTTAAATACTTTTAAAGTTTTGAACCCTTTGTCTGATCCAATATTTTTCAAGCTCCGGATAGCTAAATCGGGCGCCAGGCAATAATTAACAAATTGCCAAATAAAGTTCGATTAGGGATCGAATACCAGTGGGCGTTACTTAGCGAGTAAGAATTCAAAAATTAAATGATTGTCAATATAATTTAATTTACAATCAAAACAACTAACGTTACTCAAGAGAAAAAAATAGCAAAGATTCAAAAAAGTTTCTATAACAAACAAGTTTATTTCCAAAAAATTATTTTTAAACACTCACCAGCTTCAATGAGATGTTGACTACATCATCACTATCTCGCTGCTACTAACAACTCTCTGTGACTAACACCAACTCTTCACAACTCTAACTAACTTCTGTGACTAACATGCCACGGTTTTAACAAGCGTACAGGCTCGGCAACACGTGGCTGTTGCACAGGTAAAGACATTTGCATAAAATGATGAGCGTACAAGCTATGATGTAAGAGGGGGCGTGTCCTTTTACACGTGCGCTTTAGCGGGTGACAATCAAAAGTTCGGAGTTGCGCATGCACAACTCCTATGCTCTTGGAAATGAGCACTGTGATGCCAAAAATGAAATAAAAAAAATCCCCAAAATGATAAATATAATGTAAATTAAGCAAAACTGGTTAAGGTAAAGTAAGTGAATGAGGGAGCATCACAACTCCCCCTTCCAAAGGGAGTAAAAAAATTTGACCTAACTGATTTTTGATGAGAAAATTTTGAATAAAAGGACATATCTTACATCATTTACACATGGTTGAACATAAAAATAAAAGTATGCTTACACAAATTTTGATAAGATGATCTGTTCTCACTTTGACACAATTTTCCAACACAACTATAGGTACCTCCTCCCAAATCTCCTATCAAGAGTGTAACAGCTATTCTAGTGTAAATATATACCAATGGCTGTGACAGTTAACTGTATACTAGTGTTATCAGACTATCTAGTATCACATTCTGATACAAACTCAAAATTGGCATAACTTCAACTGCACAATAAAAAAGGTTAATTCACTCCTATCCTGCTTAACTTCTAGAAAGGTTAAAGAAAGAAATTCAATTACATATGTTGCAAGCAGGGTGATAACTTCCGCTTATCCCCTAACCACAATCAAAAATATGTGAAAGCTAAAGTCTTCTGTGCATAATCCACATAAAAAAGGGTATTCGAACACCGTTATATCCTCCTAATTACATCAAACACGCGAAGCTAAGAAACTTCAAATTTTTACAAACAAGCGGGAGTGTAATCATCCACTAATTCTTTACCTATACACAGCAATCACGAGCTAGCTGAAATAAAATAGTTCATTAGCTACCTCCCTTTTCAGAGCTAAATGTCCCCCTCCCAAAGGAGTTATGCTGGTAACAACTCGGTCACCAGACTTGGCCATTGGAAACAGCTCCGAATAGGTACCAAAAAAAAAAAAAAAAATCTGCCGTCATCATCATCATCAGCTCATATATATACAAATAAATGCTGCCAATGTCATCCCAAAAATTATGCATAATCAACACATAAATATCACTGATGACACTGAACAGATTTAAACACATTTACATACATCGTATCTAAGAATAAAGAAAAAAATATGTAAATTATTTATAATATATGACAATAACATTTCAGCCAATTTAAACCACTTTTTACATGAATCTCATTTTTGCATGCATAAATTCACTTTGGAATGCAGGTTATTTTACAATAGAAAATTTTTCTTAAAAGTGAAAAAATATTAAATCACTAATTCTCTTTCACTCTCCTCATTCATATCCATAAACATTTTACAATTTCTAAACTTCCTAATGTCGACTTACAATTTTCAGCTTTCAGTCTGCTGAAACGAAAAAAATCTACAAAAATACACTTTAAATCACGTTAATACAATATAACAACTAGAACTTTGATGAACAAGAATACAAAAAAAATTCTATTCACACAGTATAAACTCAAACTACAGTAAATTCACTTTCCGAAAATAAATATTGAAACTCCAAAGTTTCAACAAGAAATAAAACATTTTTTTAAGTATATAAATCACAATAAAGCTTCTTCATTCTTCTTCGTCTTCATCTATCCCAGAGAAAAGAGAACATTTATAAATCATTAAGTGCCAAGTGGAAGAATAATAATACACCTATCCCTCGATTTACATGGTACTCAGTTCACACAATTTTGGCTTTGCACGGTCAAAAAATGCAACCAGTTTCGATTTACACGGTACTGACTGAGATTTCCTTTTTATGTACGTCTCAGTCAGTACCGTGTAAATCGAAACTGGTTGCATTTTTTTACCATGCAAAGCCAAAATTGTGTGAACTGAATACCGTGTAAATCAAGGGATAGATGTATACTTAAATTTTCATTTGTTGGCACTCCATTGCGATTAATCATCCAGTCGGGTTCCGATGACATCTTTCCTTCGTCGTTTGATACCCTTAAGTGAAAGCATTGCTGAAGATCTCACGTGTAACGTCATCTTTGCTATGTTGACTGCTTCGCTGCCGGTTATCACTCTGCAGGCTCTGATTGTTTCTTCGATATCTTGTCACGCTCTTTACGTCGATGGAACAGCTAAATCTGGCTTTATCAGTCTCTTTCCAGTTGTATGAAATAGCTGATAATCTAACCTATTTTTCTCTCTTCTGCTTGGTAATGGTTCATCAACATCATCATCAGAGCCATCACTCTCCTGGGTTTGTTGTGGAGCATCTAATTTTGATCTGGAAAATTCTATAGAACTATTGTATTTTTTGATATTTACGATATTAAAGTATCCTACTGAGGCATTAATGGTCATATTGGCCAATTCATACAGAAGAGGAGAGTGTTTCTTCCTTATAATATATGGTCCATAATGGTGCAAATTTCTTTATGAATCCTCTTTCTTTATCACTCTTATGATGTGTTTTAATCAAGACCTTATCACCTACTTTAAATTCCATATGTCGTTGTCTTTTATTATAATCCTCTCGTTGCTTTTGTTGTGCTCGTAGGAAATTATCTTGTGCCTTTGAAATGGCTCGAATATGCTGTTCCGTTCTAAACTCAATGGATTGTGGAGATGCAGGTTGGCCAATGAGTCTGTCCCAGAGTAATGTCAGATCTCTCCCAAGAAATATCCTTGAAGGCCTGAATTTGGTGGTTTCATGTAATGAAGTGTGTAAAGCAAAGGAAAATTGTTGCAAATATTTATCCCAGGTACTAGTCAACGGTAGCTGATGTGCAATTGTTGCAAATATTTATCCCAGGTCTATTTTCAACGTAAGCACCTATCATCCTACCAATATTTCGATTAATTATTTCAGTCAAATTTGACTGTGGATGATATGTAGTTGTATATATGTGTTTTATTTGAAACGTTTCACATACTTCAGCAAGCACATTTGAAATGAATTGGGGCCCATTGTCCGAAACTATACTCTTGGGTACCCTGTATCTGCATATAAATTCATTTATAAATTTCTTTGCTACAATTGTTGCTGTTGCATTTCTAATGGGAAATATTTCGACCCATTATGAAAAATAATCTACTAACACCAGAATGTATTAGTATCCCACTTGCGTTTGTGGATAACGGCCCATTAAATCCATGCCAACTAATTCCATGAGTTCATTGGATATCACGCTTTTCATAAGACCACAAGGACGGTTCTGATCGAAATTTGTGGTTTGACAAATTAAACACAATTCTACATAGGTTTTTACATCCTTTTTCAAAGCTGGCCAATATGATCTTTTGGTTATCTTCTGATATATTTTTCGTCTACCTAGATGTCCTGCCAAGGGTACATCATGCAATTCTTGGTGTATGCATTCCCTTAAAGTCTTGGGAATAAATAGATGATAACTGTCTATTTGACTCGATCATCTGTAGTAGTACAAAATATCATTAATTAGTCTAAAATGTCTGGCTCTTCCAACAATGCTTGAAGCTGTACTAGGATCTTGAGGTAATTCATTAATTTTCAAATAATGGTATACATTTCCATATTCTAAATCTTTTTCTTGTTCCTTAATTAAGTGTTCTTTGTATTCAATGGGAATTATTGTGGCGAGTGAGGGAGCAAAAGGCTTATCTTTGAGCTCTGGCGTAACTTCTGCCGGCCACATGGGAGCACGGGATAATGCATCTGGTAGCTGATGTGCACTTCCCTTACGGTGCCCAACCTTGAAATTGAATTCTTGTAGGCATAATGCCCATCGCATTAGACGACCTGTTAGATTGCTGGATGTCTGCAACCATTGTAAAGCAGCATGATTGGTAAAAATAGTGATATCGGACGTGTCCAATTGTACTTTAAATTTTTCTAGAGCCCATATTACGCTTAGACATTCTTTTTCGGTCACTGTATAGTTTCTTTCAGTGTGACTCAAACTGCGACTGGCATACATGATAACGTGTTCACAATTATCATTCTGTACTTGGCTCAGCACAGCACCGAGACCGACATCGGAAGCATCAGTGTAGATGTTATAAAAGGTTTGCCTAACTGCAGCAAGGCCAACACGGGAGCATGACACAATGCATCTTTTAAGGTCTGAAATGCTGTGTCGCAAACAGGTGTCCAGTGGAACCATTTTCGCTTTCAGTGTAATTCACTTAAAGGTTCGGCCAAATTAGCAAAATTAGAAACAAATTATTAGTACCAACCACATATTCCTAGAAATCTACTAAGTTGTTTCGAATTGTGCGGTGTGGGAAATCATTCTGTGGCTTCGACCTTATTAGGTAATGTTCTTACTCCGTCTGCATTAACATTGAAACTGAGGTATTGAACATCTTCTCAGAGAAATGTGCATTTAGATAATTTTATGGTGAGTCCGGCTTCTCTTAACCTTGCAAATACCAAATTTAAATCATGTAAATGCTCCGAAAAAATCAGTAGAAAAAATAACTGTGTCGTCTAAGTATACTTAACAAATTTTTCCTTTTAGATCACCAAGAACCACTGACATAAGACGTTGAAACATGGTGGGGGCTCTGGATAAGCCAAGAGGTAAGCAACGAAATTGGAATAATCCATCTTTTGTGAGGAAAGCTGTTTTGGGCCGATCTGGTGGATATACAGACACCTGCCAATATCCTGAAGACAAATCTTGTGTGCTAATAAATTTCTTGCCAGCCAGTTGTGTTTGTAGATTCTGAATATAATAGGTAGTGGACTGTAACAGCATTATCTGTTACAGATCTAATCTATCGGGGACTGTAACAGCATTTAGTTTTCGATAGTCCACACAAAATCTCAAATCAACAGTTTTCTTTTTAATGAGGACGACTGGTGAAGCCCAAGGGTTCTTTTATCCCATCCTTTAACTTGGTTCTATTATCCCATCCTTTAACTTTTCTTTAATTTGCATTGAAACTATTTCTTCTTTACTGAGAAGATAATTGTATGGTTTGCTATAAGCAGGTCTACTATTGCCCGTGTCAATATGATGCTCCAAAATCTGACATCTGCCAGGCTTGTTGTTAAAAAGTTCATAATTAGCATTGAGCAGAGCTTCTAACTTAACTCTCTCGCTATTATCTAAATGAGCGCTGTCAGCATGTTTTCTAATATCAGATTTTATCTGATCGACATCAAGTTTTTCTTTCATTGTTGCTTTCAGTGAAATAATATTATTAGCAAAATCAAATTCAATCAAGTGTTTTCGTATTGTATCTATTCCTATCAAAGAGTCGTATAATAATTCACTTATTACTGAAAATTCATGTCTTATCTCCACATTATTTAAAGTGATAGGTAACTCAATAGTTCTTTGCGGAAAACACTGCTTGGAAGCAAGTTGAAAGTTGCTTTGTGCTTGCAAGTTGAAAGTTGCCGGTGGGCCTTTCACTAAGTTGAAAGGTCCACCGGATCATGGCTGCAATTTCAGTTTACAACTTTTCTGAATTTTATCCCATATTTTCTTATGTAGACATGTAATATCAGCTACTATGTCGATGCGAGCTAAGTTCAGATGTTAAATGTAAAAGAAGGTAAACCTTGAATGTTCTTATTATAATTTAACCCTTCCATGGTTCTTCTTCTAAGAAATGGCAATTAGATGGCTTTAGCAAATTATTTATATTGTAATCATTGAATATGTGCATCCAATGAAAAAAGAAAATATTATTTTTCAAACTTGAATTATGTGTTTTTAAAAGATGTATGTAAAAAAATTTAGCAATTTCTATTTTTAAAAAATCGATTTTTTTGTTGCACAAAATATGTCTATGTTCATCTTGGGCTTCTTATTTCTGATTCTCTCAGTCTATATTCGTTGGGGACTTTAGAAGGGTAAAATGGTAAAGCTATGTATAAAAACAGGAGATTTTACATTGTATCTATACTGGCTATAAAACACATTGCACCATTTATGTTAGTAATCAGTTATAACAAATAATAATGGATAAAAATATATTTACTTTTAGCATAAAGAAAAAAAAGAAAAAGAAATAGTGAGCTTGATGAAAAGACTAACTAAAAGAAAATCTAAATCACCACCACCATCAGATTACTCCTGTGATAACCCTACTTTTGTAGATGCTACTGCATCAGTTGGCCAATCTCTTGCAACTGTTCATGTCAGGTAAGTGTTTAAATTTTAGACACATTAACTGGAATTGACCAGTGTTAACTGACAACATATATTTTGTCAATCAAATGTGATCTTTCTGTGACTAAGATGATCTGTCTACTCAAAATCTCTCCCTCCCTCAAGCAATCTTGGGCTATTGAGGTGCAATCAGACTGCCACCTGGGCTAGCATTGAGATTCATCTCTGCAAAATGGGTCTGGTACTATTTGTCCAATGCCATTTCATTTAATGCCGATTTGTCTAAAGGGGACAATTCGTCCAATGGAAAATAGGTCTAAAGAAATTTTTTGTCTAATGCGACAATTTGTCCAAAGCCGATTTCTCAAATGAGAAAACGCGTCCAAAAGTGTCAATGATGATAAAATGTTATATTTCATGGTTATTATTCTGAATCAAAAATTTCTTCCTTTTTTTTTATTTGTTTTTATTACGTTTTCTTGAAAACAAAACTTGTTTATACTATTTCTACATTTGACCATTATTCCATCTGTCTGTGCATGCAACATCTGAACCAGTAAATCAAATTCGATGGTTCTTTTAGCATTGGGTGGAGGAAAGGGTGAAGTTTGCACACTATTTTTATAGCAGTCTGTCTGGGCATACAATATTTCTAATAATAATCAACCGAAATCAATGGTACTTTTACAATTGGATGGAGGAAAGGGTCTAGTTTTGTACACATATATTTTTACTTCCTGAGCTATCCAGTAAGGGAGAGGGTGTCACCAAAAAAACGCTGCTGCATCTTTAGTGTAGACTATTCGAAGTCAAATAATATAAAGGAAATGTGTTCTTTATCCACCCTAAACGAATGATAATATCACCTTTTTTCTTGTGTAGAACGATAATATCACTTTTTTTCTTGTGTAGAACGATAATATCACTTTTTTTCTTGTGTAGAACGATAATATCACATTTTTTCTCGTGTAAAGTTTTGCTTTTACCATTACCTCATAAAATTTCAACCTTTTTTTGTTTTTTTTAAATATACCTAAAAGCTTTTAAATATATGCAATGCAAATATGCTAAATAAATGAATTAAAAAAAAACACTGTGGAATTGAAAAAAAACACAGTTTTTGTTCATTTGCTATCTTGATAAAGAAATCAGAAGATGTTGCGATTAATATGGTTTCTTGAATGTATTTAGAGTTCCTTGATTAAGCTTTAATTTTGTTGATAAATTTTTTAGACTTTTGATTTATATAGGGTTAATAATTGGTTCGAAGTTCACTATTCAAGCATGTTACTTCCCCATACTTATGATCAACATTAACAGTTTTATTTGAGAATAATTTTAAAAGCAATACATTATCACCACACTTTTTCCATTAATTACTGAAAGCAGGCACTTTTTTTATAAAGTGCACTAACACGCATTTTGATACATTTTGAACCATGGAATCTAGGTTGCACTAAAAAATGCGATATAAAATATGACAGTCAGAAAAACTGCTCTATAGAAAAAAATATTTGATTGAGTTTCTCCCTTCCACCCTCAATTTTTTTCTAGATTCTGGTCTGCCCACTAGGAATGGATCTTGGGGGTGGAGGGAAGAGAGCCAGCCGCCACCCTCTTGAGATCGGTAATAACCCTAATGGAGAGAGAAAAATAGTAAGCTAATAAATATTGCACATTTTGCAAGAACATTTTTTTAAAAGCTCTTTAAAACGGAGGGAAACATTGTGTACTTGGTAGCCCCCGATCTAACATAAAGCGAGGGAGGTGGGGCAAGAAACACAATCAAGCAGGAAAATATAAAAGTGGGGGGAGGACAAGAGACTTTATTTCCAATGCAGTATAACATTTCCCCATTCATTTTACGGGTTTAAAAAAAAATCTTGAAAAATGCATCAAATATCAATAAGTTAGTAATTTTTTGCCTAGTGTAAGTGAAAGTCTAGTGCCTTGAGTAGGGGTACAAAAACCCTACTCCCATTCTGAAAGAGGGGGAATGAAAGTCGAGAAAAAAATTAAAATATCCTTATTTTTAATATTGTACTCTGTCATTTTTATTTCATTGACAATTTTCTTTTATACTGTGAGTGTGACTCTGAAATAAATTCTAATTACATTAAGTAATAAATAATATAAATTAAGCTCAATGCATGAACACTAAAATTTTGTTTCATCTTGAGTATATCTCTGTTTCCATTCTGAATGCTATTCATATAATCACAGAATGCCCCGAACATCATGAGGAAAGAAATCAATTTAAAGAAAATCTTTGCAAATTTATTAATATGGAATTCTCACTTCAAAGTATACTGAACCCACCTTTGATTAATTCAGTTACACAACTATGGACAGAATTATTAAAAATCCTGATAAGAACATCATTACTCCAGAAAATTCAATTTCTATCTTCACACAAACCAAGAAAAAAAATGTATTCCTGAATGGAATTTCAGTTCCCTCAACTGCACTTACACCCATTTGAAATAACAATACACCTCCAAAGTCAGCTAGCAATCTCCTACTACCAGAAACCTTAGGACCCAAGCAATCCCATACAAACCATACAAAGAAAACTGCGCAAAACAATCAAACTATTACAGAAAAACGAAGAGAATAGTCATGAAATCCTAACCATTGAGATAAATGACAAAGCCAGAATAAAGAGAAATATTTTGCATAGGAAAATTGAAGTAAACTATAGTCAAAACGGCAAACGAAATGGTCTCAAATAACATGACTTGCATATAAAACTAAGTCCTAAAAAGGAAACGAAGTTCCACACCTTCCACAAGCAAGAAAAGGACTACAAACAGCTCTCAGTTTATTATGAATAAAATTGTTTATGAATGTCAAAGTTCTATAGGCGTGATGTGTATGTATATATATACAGGATATATATCGCCTATAGAACTTTGGCATTCATAAACATTTTTTACTCCCCATTCTGATCTTTCTACTTTTCAAATTCTCTCTTTTCTTTCCAAGATAGAAAGCAATACAGGCGAAAATTTCGGCATTGAATAGATAATAAAAAGTTTAAAGGCTTTGGAAAATGCATTTATTTGTTTTTTCAGGGTGTGGTTTAAAAGTTTTAAAAATCTTACTCTGAGAGGGCAGAAAGGGAGTTAGCAGATAAAATTCTCAATGCTGGTATAGTTGGGACTTGAAACAGTTGACATCAAATAACAAGCTTTTCTGCTATTGACGGAGACAATTCCTGCCCATTTCAGAGAGGAGGGCTCTCGTATTGCAAAGAAATTGTCTATGAAGAAAGGTAGTGGGGAAGAGAACAGTTTGTTTTGGTTGGAAGAAGCATTTAATTTTAAATATTCCTAGTGAATATTGGGGCGTGCTAGGCTCATAATCTGCAGTTCCCAGGTTTGAGTCTAAGCTGGGCCAGCGTTGAGAGTTATCTTTGCAAAACTTTTTGCCTTGCCCACAGTCAGTAGAGGATACCGATGGGCTTTGAAAGGCTGCTGTCCGTCAGATGGAATGTTAAGCCATGGATCTGTGTGGGTGAGAGCCATACTCTTGTACATTAAAGAACACACTGGGTGGCCTTGACTGGAGGCTACTGTCTATCTCCCAACAGCTGTTCTAACAGACCCCCTCCACCAACCTTCTCTGATCTTCGGGGCCCTTGTGACCTGGCCATTTAGCCCATTGTGTGCACACATGAATATTAAAAATTCAGTAACAAAAAAAAGAAATTACTATTTTGTTCTACATAAGTATACTTTCATTAAAATTGAAATTTGAAATCATCATCATCATCATCCTCAAGCAGCCATGGGCTATGGAGGTCCAACCAGACTGTGCAATTTAGTTCTCCAAGCAAGTCTGTCCTGAGCTACATCTACTGCATCTGGCCACTGCACACCAATTCTAACAAGGTCCTATTTGGCATTGTCTGCCTACCGCATCCTAGGTCTCCCCCTCTTTCTGAGGCCATTAGGCATACTGTTCATAACCCTATTTGCCAACCTATAATTATCCTTACGGGCAACATGGGAGCAACAAAGGAGTCTCTGAAGAATATGCTGCTTTAAGGAGGTTGCAAACTCCTTTGCCTAACTTCATCATTAGTTACAAAGTTGAATCACCTAATGCCCAAGATACTGCATAAGCATCTAGTTTCCTGTTATCTTGTTTATGCAGCATCCAAGTTTCACTACCATAACTAACCCTAGAAAGAACCAAACTATTATACAGTCTAATTTTAGTCTTTAGGTATATATGCCTATTTCTGCACACTCTCCATAGATTCTTAAAAGTCCCGGCAGCAATCCCTATTCGTCTGTTAATCTCATGCCGACATCACCATTATCTGTTACATAGCTCTCAAGATAATTAAACTGTGACACCTGCTCAAGACTGAAACCATTCAGATTAACTGAATCACACCTGCCTGATGAATTTTCATCACTTTAGTTTTCTCTCTGTTTATAACCAAACCTACTCTACTACCAGTTTCATCAACAGCTCGAATGAGAGTTCATCTCATCAACATCATTTGCCAAAAGGGCTAAATCATCAGCATAATCTAAATCAGAAATTTTCATATTTCCAGTCCATTTAAGGCCAAAATCTTTCCCTTGAAGTGAATTTCACATAACATAATCAATAACCAAGCTAAAGAGAAAAGGAGACAAAATGCACCCTTGTCAAACACCAGAAGCAATACTAAACCAATTGCTACAAGCCTTACCAACTCTCACACACGACTCAGTGTTATTATAGAGAGCTTTCATTATGTTAACTAACTTGTCTGGTATACCATATGATCTCACAATCAACCACAATTATGATGATCAACAGAGTCGAAAGCCTTTTTGAAATCAACAAAGCTAGCAACCAAAGGTTTCTGAAACTCTAAACATTTCTCAAGAATCTGCCTAAGTGAAAATATCTGATCCACACATCCCCTACCACTTCTGAATCCACATTGCTCATCACGCAATTGACTGTCAACCAGATTCTTAATTCTATTACGCACAATCATGCAAAGAACTTTCCCTGGAACAGAGAGTAGGCTGATACCCCTATAGTTATCACAAGAACTGCGATCACTTTTTTTTTTAAAATAGGGATTATTATCCCTATTTTCAAAGGAATTCATAGGAACCATACCTTTATCATGAAAGATATTCAAAATTTCAGTCATCCAAGTGGTAACAGAAACATTCCCAGCTATAAGCATTTCGGTAGTAATTTCATCTACCCCTGGGGATTTATGAAGTTTAAGTTCAGAAATAGCCAAAATAACTTCAGATTGTGTTATAGGGCCAATATTAAAGTCACCAATGCATCTATCATCATTGCAAACAATGGGAGTAGAACTAACCACATTGTTTAGAACATCACTGAAATGCTCAGCCCACCTAGCCATGACAGAATCCTCACCTTCTATAACCTTACCTTGTTTATCCTTCAATTCCTGTATACCTGTTTGTTTTCTAACACACAAAACATTAACTATCTGGTACAGCTCTCTGCTGTTGTGCTGTCTGCTTCCTCAGCCAAGCCATCAAGCCAAAGATTCTTATCAGCAGCTAACTGATCTGATAAGTTAGGTAAAATTATTAAATTTGTATTATTATTATACTAAGCTTAAACCTTGCAGGGATCATATTGATTCCATAGTACCATCTACAAAAAAATTTAAAACTTTTTTAAATGATATATATTTTTTTAATAAAAATATCCTATGAAGACTAGTGGTAGAGTTGCAAATTAAAACTGGAGTCATTTTGGTTTGGTTTGTCAATGTCTTGATATCAATAGGCAGTCTCACTGTAAAGTATATTCTCTCTCTCCTATAAAGGTGCAAATTATCCCTCAAGCACCTGGTTGTCACATATTTTTGATAGGAGCCTGTTAGTATAATATGGCATAGAGAAGGTCTGTGAGAAAGGCAAGACCTCAGCAGAAGAGCTAGAAACAAGAAAAACACATTCGTGCCTTATCTGGGGCTCAACCCAGGTCCCTTTGATCAATAGCCAAGCACGCTAACCACTCAGATCACTGGGACAGTCTTATATCTCTTCTAACAATGTAAGAAAAAGAACTGAAAATTATCCCTCAGACTCCCAGAAAAATTAAACATTTAATTGTAATTGATAGTTTTTTTTAATGCATATCATCTGCAACTTTCAATCGCAAAGAGACTGTTATTTATGTCCACATTCTTGTGGCCTTTGGTCTACTAACTACTTCATTGGATGCAGTAGCATCCAATGAAGTACCTTTGAGCAGCACATCACAAAATGAGCTAAATGGCGTAGATGCCACTAGGATGCCAAAAGCTCAGTATTTTCAAGAATTTAAATAAAACAGCTGTAAAACAAAGCAGAAAATGTTACATTGTAATTGAAATCAAAACTTTTACCAGATCACTCCTCCTACTACCCTTTTATCTTTTTCCAGATTCTGCCCTGGAATTAAACTATAGTAATGTAATTAAAAAGCGAGGAATTTTCTTAACAGGAAGGATCTGCCTGCTTTCAATTAGATGCTTAATTGAAAGAGCATTAATTTGTAAAGGAAATCGTTAACTACACCACTACTGAAAAATGTTTTCTGGTACACCTTATAAGCAAATAATTTCTTGCCAGTAAGGCTTATGACTGTACTGGCCTACTTTACCACTGCTACTTCCCTTAGGCCACTGCTCCCCCCCCCCCCTCCCATTGGAGTAATTGGGCCTCCCTTTCCCTCCAAAAAAGATGAGAACATGTTTCCAATTACAGCATAATGCTTGGAGCAGAAAGATTTAAATGATATTTGAATATAGAAATATTCCTATGGAATGCACAATTAAAAAGACCTTCTTGCTCAAAAATTAATTAAAATAACTTGAAATTCTCTGTCATTGAGCGATAAAAGTTTTAAGTTTATCCTTCAAACTATTTGCATCTTAAAAGTTTTAGGAGAAAACGCAGAAGCTTTTCGGAGCAATGACTTTGCTCTGTCTTCAGTTAAGTGTAACTATATACACTAAATAGCCAAAACATTATGACCACCTGCCTAATATGATGTTGATCCTCCATGTGCCACCAAAACAACTCTTACCCAGCGAGGCATGGATGCTATAAGATTTCTAAAGATATGTGGTATCAACACATTACCAGCAGATCCTTTAAATCTTGTAAGTTACATGGTTGAGCCACCACAGATCAGATATGCTATTCCAACATAAACACAGATGCTCAACTGGAATGATGTCTGGGGAATTTGGAGGTCACGGCAATACCTGGAAGTCTTCCTCGTATTCTGTGAACCATTCTCAAACAATCCAGGTAGTGTGGCATGGTGCATTATCCTGCTGAAGGAAGGCCTGTAACTGTTGCAATGAAAGGATGTACCTGGTCTGCAATAATATTTAGGTAGGTGGTAGACATCATAGTTTCCTGCACATGAATGACTGCACCCAGGATTTCCCAGCAGAACATTGCCCAAAGCATTACACTTCGTCCACCGGCTTGTTTTCATCCCATGGTGCATCCTTGTGCCAACACTTTCCAGATAAACGATGCACACTTACCCGGCTGTCCAGATGGTGCAACAGAAAACAAGATTCATCGGACCAGACAACCTTCTTCCAATCATTCAAGATCGAGTTTTGATGCTCGCATGCCCATGATAGGTACTTTCAACGGTGAACCAAGGTTAGCATGGCCACTCAGAGCAGCCTGCAGCTACACAGCCCCATTTTCAGCAGGGTTCAATGCATTGTGTGTTGTGACACATTACTCCTGTCACCAACATTCAAATTATGGGCAAGTTGCATGACAGTATCCCTTCTGTTGGCTCATACCGTACAGGATAGCCTTTGCTCACTTCGTAGCATCGATGAACCATGGTCGGCCCACACCTTGCCCATAGTTTGTGGTTTTTCCCCTCCTCAGACCACTTTTTGAAAATATTAGCCAAGGCTGACTGTGCAAGCCTTGCCGTCTCGAAATGCTCTGACCCAGCTGGCTGGCCATTACAATTTGTCCTTTTTCAAACTCACTTAAGTCTGCTGCCTTTCCCATCTGAAGAACAAGAATAACACTGATTAACAGAGCTCAGTATCAGGTGTTATTTATACCATTTCATGACCTTCACACATGCCATCATTTACCTGCAGTTGCTTTGATTTTCATAAAGATGCTCTGGTCATAATGTTTTGGCTCTTCGGTTTATATGATGATGGTTAAGAGCTTCTTTTCTCATGTTGTTCAGGGTTATTCCTGTATCTTGGTTGCAGGTGAAGATGGCAAGGTCATTATTTCAATGGCATTGCAGACTATGGTTCTGTAGTTAGTGTATGCATGTGCTAACAGTATGGCATGCTCCCAGTCTATGGTTGCTGCATGTTGTATTGCAAGCTCAGCAGCAGTAGTTGGCTTGTTTTGGCTGACATCTGTTTGATGCTCTGTGGACATCTCCTGTAGAGAATGTATGTTTTTTTCGATATAGTAGACAACACAATTATCTAGCGAATGGAGGGAAAATCTGTATATGCCTGATTTTTGTCTGCCCTGGAGTCAGTGATTGGGAGGAGAGCCAAATCGCTTCCGTTGATGTTTCTCTGCTTATTAATTAGCATTTCTATTGTTGTTGGGTGGAAGCCATGGGATGCACAAGTCCGCGTGTATGATGAAGAAGGTGTAGGTAGGCTTTCAGTATACTGACATTGTCAAGCTCCTGCGTCATCTTTTTTTGGATAAAAACATTAAAATAGGGGATGGCACTGCTATTTTCCTCCTGCATCAAAAAATGTATTGTTGGCAGTATTGATGAGGCAGTTTAATCGTGCATTGCTGCCTTTCCAAATTAAAAATATATTGTCAACATAGTAACACCAGAAGACAGGTAAAAATTCTTGCTGAGTTGAATAATTTTGTTTTTGAGATCTTGAAGGACAATCTCGGACAGGATGCCAGAAGGAGGTGAACCCGAGTCATGCATGTAGATTTTGTTGCGGAACTGGAAATAATTGTTTCAGTGACTAGTTTTAGAGTTTTGTGAATGTTTATTTTAACCTCTGAAATTTCAGATCAATTTACATTATAATAAATAATGGAATAAACTCGACGTATTCCATATCAACTAATAAATCAGCACTCTAGCATCGATTTAAATTTTAGAGGAAAAATTGTCTTGAGCCGGGTTGGATACAAACCCATGACCTCCTGATAACATGTCAGGTGCTCTGGACCACTGAGCTACCGGCCGCCAATCAAGATCTCCTCTAATTAGCACTATGAACATTTCTTTTATGTCACATATATATGCTATTCTGGGCAGTTTAGCCACAAACGGCCTTCAATTTGCCAATAGATGGAAGCATATGATTACAAGTATGCAGATAATAAATAATGAAATAAACTCGACGTGTTCCATATCAACTAATAAATCAGCACTTTAGCATCGATTAAAATTTTAGAGGAAAAATTGTCCTGAACCAGGTGGGATAAGAACCCAAGACCTCCCGATAAGGTCAGGTGCTCTGGACCGCTGTGCTACCGGCCGCCAATCAAGATCTACTCTAATTAGTGCTATGAACATTTCTTTTATATCACATATATATGCTATTCTGGGCTCAGAGGTCCAGAGCACCTGACATGTTATCAGGAGGTCGTGGATTCATGTCCCCCCCAGCTCAAGACAATTTTTCCTCTAAAATTTAAATCGACTCTAAAGTGCTGATTTATTAGTTGATATGGAATACGTCAAGTTTATTTCATTATTTATTATCTGCATGCTTTTAATCATATGCTTCCATCTATTTGCAAATTGAAGGCCGCTTGTGGCTAAACTTCTCAGAATAGCATATATATGTGACATAAAAGAAATATTCATAGCGCTAATTAGAGGAGATCTTGATCGGCGGCCGGTAGCTCAGTGGTCCAGAGCACCTGACATGTTATCAGGAGGTCGTGGGTTCGTATCCCACCCGACTCAATACAATTTTTCCTCTAAAATTTAAATCAACGCTAAAGTGCTGATTTATTAATTCAATTTACATTATATACTGACTACTATGGAAAAGATGAACCTTCACGACATGTGGAAAGAAGCTCTTAAAAACCCTATAACATCACCATATAGTGTCACTTCACTGAAGGCGGAACACTGTCCTTGCTCCGAAAAGAGTCTGAGTTTTCTCCTAAAATCTTGTAACATTCAAGTAGTTTGAAGGATAAACATTAAAATTTTATTGCTCAATGACAAAGAATTTTAAGTGATTTTAATAGTCCAATGGGTTACAGTGTACCATTTTTGTAAATATATATGTAGTTTTTGGGGGATGGAGGAAGAGATTGAACCATCTCCCTTGTCACATTGCCCAATTACTTAACACACACACACACAACCACCTAGTTTTAAAAGTTTGTTTCTCAATATTTATAAAAACAGCACAGCCAGCAGAAATCTGCTTTAAATCAGGGTTCAGCTTGGGGCCAAAACAGATAACATCATCATCCTCAAGCAGCCGTGGGCTATGGAGATCCAACCATACAATTTAGTTCCCCAAATCATATCTGTCCTGAACTACATTTGCTGCATCGAGCCACTGCACACCAATTCTAAATAGGTCCTGTTTGACATTGCCTACCCACTGCATACTAGGTCTCCCCCTTTTTCTGAGGCCTTTAGGCACACTGTTCATTACCCTATTCGCTAATCTATAATTATCCATAGGGACAACATGGCCAAACTAACAAAGTCTCTCTCTGCACAATATGCTGCTTAAAGGAGGTTGCCGACTCCTTTGTCTAACCTCTTCATTACTTACAAAGTTGAACCACCTAATGCCCAAGATACTGCATAAGCATCTAGAATCAAAACCATCAAGTTTCCTCTTATCTTGTTTACAAAGCATCCAAGTTTCACTACTATAATTAACCCTAGAAAGGACCAAACTATTATACAGTCTAATTTTAGTCTAGGTGCATATATGCGTATTTCTCCATTCTCTCCAAAGATTCTTAAAATTCCCTGTAGCAATCCCTATTTGTCTGTTAATCTCATGCTGTACATCACCAGTATCTCTTACATAACTCCCAAGATAATTAAACTGAGACAATTTCTTAAGGGTGCAGCCATTCAAAGATTCACTGCAATCACCTTTTTTGAAAATAGGGATGATAATAATAGCTCTTGTAAAATCCGTAGGAACCATTCCTTTATCATAAAAGATATTCAAATTTTCAGTCATCCAAGTGGTCACAGAAACTATCCCAGCTCTAAGCATTTCCGTAGTAATTTCATCTACCCCTGGGGATTTATGAAGTTTAAGTTTAGAAATATCCAAAATAACTTCAGATTGTGTTATAGGGCCAACATTAAAGCCAATAATGCATCTATCATCATTACAAGCAATGGGAGTAGAACTAACCACATTGTTTAGAACATCACTGAAATGCTCAGCCCACCTAGCCATGACAGAATCCTCACCTTCTATAACCTTACTTTGTTTATCCTTCAATCCTTCTATGCCTGTCCATTTTCTACCACACAAAACATTAACTATCTGGTACAGCTCTCTGCTGTTGTGCTGTCTAACTGCTTCCTTGGCTTTGTCAGCCAAACCATCAAGCCAAAGATTCTTATCAGCAGCTAACTGATCTTTTACACATTTATTAAGTTCTCTGTAATGCTTTCTATTAGGACTAGTAGGGTATTGATTAAGGACATTCCTGCAGTTCTTTCTTTCCGAAATAAGCTCAAGTGTCTTATCACTCAGATAATTCTGTCTCTTCTGCTCCTTTTTCCCTAAAAGAGTACTGTTACTGTCCAAAAAAGCCTGTTTAAAGTGATCCCATTCTTCCTCAACTTTAGTAGTAAGCATACCATGACTGTCATAATGACTAAGTAACCTATCATGGTAAGCTTTGGCTATAACTGGATCTTTCAGAGCTTCAGTATTAAAAGTAAATTTTTTAACCCTAGCACAACACTTTTTAAGTTTAAGTTGCAAGACACTTTTAACAAGGTAATGGTCAGATCCAATTTCAGCTGCCCTATATGCCCTGGTATTCCTAACAGAACTAGCCCATTTGCTGTTAATTAATATATTGTAACGCTCCAAACAATGCAGAATACTTAAAGTTTATTGCTCCGGATAGCTTTGACGGGCGCCAGGCAATCATTAACAAATTGCCAAAAATGTAGAATAAGTTGATTTAGGGTTCCAGTGCCAGTGAGCGTTCATAAGTGAGAGTCAAAATTATTCATAACAAATAAGAGTAAATGTAAAAAAGGTTCTAAATCAGCGTTGCTCAAGATAAAAACTACAGACTCAAAAGTTTGTAACATAACAAAATAGATTTATTTCCAAAAATAAGTAACTCACCAAGACATCAATGAAGAAACTAAAATCTGTGCTATACGCACGGTGCTACGCACCTTACTACATCTCTCTGCTCTCTCTACAACTCTCAAGTGACAAAATCCTTCAAGTGCCTCGCAGGGCACGGTTTTGACAATTGGGCCGGCGCATGCCGGGAAAGACATTTGCATACAATGACGGACGCAAGCTATGACGCAAGAGGGGGCGTGTCCTTGGCACGCGCTTTAACGGTTACGGTCGGAAGTTCGGAGTTGCGCGTACGCAACTCCTAGAAACTTGAAAACGAGTGCTGTGATGCCGAAAAGGAAATAAAAATCCCCAAAATGATAAATATAACGTAAATTAAACAAAACTGGTTAAGGTAAAGCAAAAGTGAACGATGGGGCATCACAACTCCCCCTTCCAAAGGGAGTCAAAATGATTGACCTAACAAATTTTGACGAGCAAATTTTGAATAAAGGACACATCTTACGTCATTTACACATGGCTAAACATAAATAAGTAGAAGTATGCTAGCGCAAATTTGGATATGATGAACTATTCTTACTTTGACACAATTTTCCAGCACAACCAAAGGTACCTCCTCCCTTTTCCTCCTAACAAAAATATGTCTTTAACAGCTACCCTAGTGTACTTACGTACCAGTGGCTGTGACAGTTAACTGTATACTAGCATCATCGGTCTAACTAGTATCACATTCTGATACAAACTCGAAATTGGCATATCTTGAACTGTACAGTGAAAAAGGTTAATACACTCCTAGCTTTTTCTAAGTCTAATAAATGTTAAAAAGATGAAAAGAAAAAGTGATTCATTACATTTGTTGTTAGCGGGGTAATAACTTCCGCTTTTCCCCTAACCACAATAAAAATTCGTGAAAGCTAATTCTTCTCCTAAATCACATAAAAAAACGGGTATTCGAACACCGTTATCTCCTCCTAATTACATTCAAATACGCAAAGCTAAGAAAATTCAAAATTTACAAACAAGCGGGATTGTAATCATCCGCTAATTCTTCTCCTATTCACAGAAATCGCGATCTAGCTGAAATAAAAAAATCATTAATTACCTCCCCCTTCAGAGTTAACGTCCCCCTCCCAAAGGAGTTATGCTGATAACAACTCTGTTATCAGACTAGGCCATTTGGGGACAGCTCCGAAAAGGTACACAAAAAAAAAACAAAATTCTGCAATCATCATCATGGTCATCATCTATATATACCAATAAATACTGTCAATGTCATCCACAAAAATTACGTATCATTGACACATAAATATCACTGATGACACTGAACAGATTTAAACACATATACATAAATCGTATCTAAGAATAAAGAAAAAAGAGTGTAAATAATTTATAATATACGATGATCACATTTCATCCAATAACTTTTACATGAATCTCCTTTTTTTTTTTTACATAAATTCACTTTGGAATGCACGTTATTTTACAATACAAATTCTTAAATCACTAATTCTCTTTCACTCTTCTCATTCATATCCAGAAACATTTTACAATTTCTAAACTTTCCAATATCGACTTACAAAATTTTCAGCTATCAGTCAGCTGAAAAAAATCTACAAAAATACATTTTAACTCACGTAAATACAATAACTAGAACCTCGATGAACAAGAATGCAAAAAAACTCTATTCACACAAGTATAAACTCGAACTACAACAATTTCACTTTTCAAAAATAAATATCGAACTCTAAAGTTTCAACAAGAAATTAAACATCGCTAACTATACAATTCACAATAAGGCTTCTTCTTCGTCTTCATCTATTCCAGGAAAAAAAACATTTTATAACTCAATCAAGTGCCAAGTGAAAGAAAAATATACTTAAATTTTATTGTTGGCACTCCGTGGCGATAAATCATCTAGTCCGTTTCCGATAACATCTTTCCGTCGTCGTTGGGTGGCTTCACGTAAAGTTGTTACTGAAGATCTCGTTCAAGTCAAGTCGTCGCTGTAGATCTCTCTCGTGACGTCATCTTCCCGATGTTCGCTGCTTCGCTGCCGGTTGTCGCTCTGCAGGCTCTGGTCGTTTCGTCGGCTTTTCGTTACGCTCTCGACGTTGATGGAACAGCTGAATCTGGCTTTGTCAGTCTTTGTCCTGTTGTGTGCAGTAGGTGATAATCTAATCGGTTTTTTTCTCTTCTGGGTGGTAAAGGTTCAATATCATCATCAGAGCCATCATTCTCCAGGGTTGGTTGTGGAGCATCTGCTTCTGATCTAGAAAATTCTATAGAAGTTTTGTATTTTTTTATATTCACAACATTAAAGTACCCTACTGAGGCATTAGTGGTCATATTGGCCAATTCATACAGAAGTGGAGAAAGTTTCTTCCTTATAACATATGGTCCAGCATATAATGGTGCAAATTTCTTTATAAATCCTCTTTCTTTATCACTCTTATGGTGTGTTTTAATCAAGACCTTATCACCTACTTTAAATTCCATATGTCGTCGTCTTTTATTATAATCCTCTCGTTGCTTTTGTTGTGCTCGTAGGGAATTATCTTGTGCCCTTGAAATGGCTCGAATATGCTGTTCCGTTCTAAACTCAATGGATTGTGGAGATGCTGGTTGGCCAATGAGTCTGTCCCAAGGTAATGTTAGTTCTCTTCCAAGAAATATCCGTGAAGGCGTGAATTTGGTGGTTTCATGTAATGAAGTGCGTAAAGCAAAGGAAAACTGTTGCAAATATTTATCCCATGTACTATGTCTATTTTCGACGTAAGCAGCTATCATTCTGCCAATATTTCGATTAATTCTTTCTGTCAAATTTGATTGTGGATGATATGGAGTTGTATATATATGTTTTATTTGGAATGTTTCACATACTTCAGCAAGCACATTGGAAATGAATTGGGGCCCATTGTCCGAAACTATACTCTTGGGTACCCCGTATCTGCATATAAATTCATTTACAAATTTCTTTGCTACGATTGTTGCTGTTGCATTTCTAACAGGAAATATTTCGACCCATTTCGAAAAATAATCTACCAAGACCAGAATATATTGAGATCCCGCTTGTGTTTGTGGATACGGGCCCATTAAATCCATGCCAACTAATTCCATGGGTTCGTTGGAGATCGTGCTTTTCATAAGACCACAAGGACGGTTTTGATCGAATTTTGTGGTTTGACAAATTAGGCATGTTTCTACATAGGTTTTTACGTCCTTTTTCAAAGCTGGCCAATATGATCTTTTGGCCACTTTCTGATAGGTTTTCCGTGTACCTAAATGTCCAGCTGAAGGTACATCATGTAATTCTCGGAGTACGTACTCTCTTAAATTCTTGGGAATAAATGGGCGATAACTGCCTGTTTGACTCGGTCGTCTGCAGTAGTACAAAATATCGTTAATTAATCTGAAATGTCTGGCTCTTCCAACAATACTTGAAGCTATACTAGGATCTAGAGGTAATTCATCAGTTTTCAAATAATGATACACGTTTCCATATTCTAAATCGCTTTGTTGTTCAGTGATTAAATGTTCCTTGTATTCGATGGGAACTATTGTGGCGAGTGAGGGAGCAAAAGGCTTATCTTCGAGCTCTGGCGTAACTTCTGCCGGCCACACGGGAGCACGGGATAATGCATCTGGTAGCTGATGTGCACTTCCCTTTCGATGCTCGACCTTGAAATTAAATTCTTGTAGGCGTAATGCCCAGCGCATTAGACGACCTGTTAGATTGGTAGATGTCTGTAACCATTGTAAAGCAGCATGGTCAGTAAAAACAGTTATGTCGGATGTGTCTAATTGTACTTTAAATTTTTCTAGAGCCCATATTACGCTTAGACATTCTTTTTCAGTCACTGTATAGTTTCTTTCAGTATGACTCAAACTGCGACTGGCATACATGATGACGTGTTCACAATTGTCATTCTGTACTTGGCTCAGCACGGCGCCGAGACCGACATCGGAAGCATCAGTGTAGATGAAAAAAGGTTTGCCTAACTGTGGCAAGGCCAACACGGGAGCATGACACAATGCATCCTTTAATGTCTGAAATGCTGTATCGCAAACAGGTGTCCAGTGAAACCGCTTTCGCTTTCGACGTAATTCACACAAAGGTTCGGTCAAATTAGCAAAATTGGGTACAAATTGTCGGTACCATCCACACATTCCTAAAAATCTACTAAGTTGTTTCGAATTGCGCGGTGTGGGAAATCGTTCTATGGCTTCGACCTTATTAGGTAATGTTCTTACTCCATCCTTATTAACAGTGAAACCGAGGTATTGAACGTCCTCTCGGAGAAAGGTGCATTTGGACAACTTTATGGTGAGTCCGGCTTCTCTTAACCTTGCAAATGCCAAATTCAAATCACATAGATGCTCTGAAAAATCAGTAGAAAAAATGACTATGTCGTCTAGGTATACTTCACAAATTTTTCCTTTTAGGTCACCCAGAACTACGGACATAAGACGTTGAAACATGGCGGGTGCTCCTGATAAGCCAAACGGTAAGCAACGAAATTGGAATAATCCATCTTTTGTGAGGAATGCTGTTTTGGGTCGATCTGGTGGATATACGGACACCTGCCAATATCCTGAAGACAAATCTAGTGTGCTAATAAATTTCTTGCCAGCCAGTTGTGTTAGTAGATTCTGAATAATAGGTAGTGGATATCTGTCGGGGACTGTAACAGCATTTAATTTTCGATAGTCTACGCAAAATCTCAAATCACCAGTTTTCTTTTTAACGAGCACGACCGGTGAAGCCCAAGGGCTAAAACTTGGCTCTATTATCCCATCCTCTAACATTTCTTTAATTTGTGTTGAAATTATCTCTTCTTTACTGGGAGGATAATTATATGGTTTGCTGTAAACAGGTCTATTATTGCCGGTGTCGATATGATGTTCTAAAATCTGACATCTACCGGGCTTGTTGTTAAATAGTTCGTAATTAGCATTGAGCAGAGTTTCTAACTTAACTCTCTCGCTATTTCCCAAGTGAGCGTTGTCAGCATGTTTTCTAATGTCTATTTTTATCTGATCGATATCAAGTTTTTCTTTCATTGTTGCTTTTAATGAAATAGTATTGTTGGCAAAATCAAATTCAATCAAGTGTTTCCGTATCGCATCTATTCCTATTAAAGAGTCGTATAATAATTCACTTATTACTAAAAATTCAAGTCTTATCTCCACATTATTTAAAGTGATAGGTAACTCAACAGTTCCTTGCGGAAAACACTGCTTGGAAGCACAAGCTAAGTTCACCGGACCACGGCTGCAAATTCAGTTTACAATTTTTCTGAATTTTATCCCATACTTTCTTATGTAGACATGTAAGATCAGCTCCTGTATCAATGCGAGCTATGAATTCTGTCTTATCGTGATAAAGCTTCACAAAAGGTAAATGTAAGACATTATGTATACCCACAGTAGCAAGACTTAACTCATGAGAGGGCTTTTCTTGAGGAACTTTGGCCTCTCGCTTCAAAGATCCCGATGAAAGTTTCCCGAATTTTCATTCCTTCGGTAGCAAAAATTTTCAGTATGTCCCAGTCGGCCACAAAAGTTACAAGTGAAAGATTGAGGTTGTTTAACCAAAGTTTTAGGTCTAGTGTTATGGTTTGAAGCTTGACGTGGCAAAAAGTCTCTACTTCGTTCATATTCTATAGTTCTTGGCGCGTTCGGCGCAAATTGTCGGGACCGTGTAAATTGCGGTCGTGCGGGAGTCATTCTACGCGACTCAACCTGATATCGCTGCTTTGGCGGGAAGGGCATCCATTGTTGGTTATGTGTATTTGCTGCAGATTCTCTTCTTGCAGTGTATTGCCGAGCCAATTTGACTAAATTGGACACGGAATTTATGTTTCGTACTTCTAGGTATTCTCGGATGGGCAAAAGTAATTGAGACAATATGCAATTTACAATATCAATTTCAGCGGCATCAGCATCGTACAGCTGGTATAGTTCTACTGTACCCCATATGAATTTTTCTATGTCATCTCTTTCCCTTTGTCTTCGTGAAAACAACTCTGTAGCTAGTTCTGTAAAATCATTATAAGCTGGATATATGTCCATGATTTCGTTTTTAAATTCTTCCCAAAGTTCTATGCCATGACGACATCCTACGTTATTCCACCATTGCTTAGCGCATCCAATTAGGCAAGATACTGCTAAAACAACTTTTTTGTTGCTTGGCACTTCATGTAAACGGAAGTGCTCCTCCATGGACTTGACAAATGTCCACGATGACAGACGTTTCGAACCGTCGAACCTTATCTCAGGTAAAGGCCAATTTACATAAGGACTATAGTTAATGGATGGGTTGGCAAATCGTCGTTGTGGCGGTTGAAAATACTCTGTTCTATCGCTTGCTTCTGGCGGAACAGAAAATGGAACCTTACGTTCAAAGTTTCTTCGTTGGTGAACTGACGTAGCATTGTCAGCAAATTTAGGGGTTGTTGTCGTTCCCCTTTTCTCCCGATTATCATCAAGCAGATTCATTAGCACTTCTGCTTCCATCATTACCTCTTGCAATCTACCCTTTACTCTTTCTATGTCGGGAGTCATTATGGCGGAATCGGCCATATTATTAGCAGACATGTTTAGCGGTCTGCTGAAATTTGGAATTTTGGAAATTTTGAAAACGTTTTATCTTGAGCAGCGCTCAAAGGTACTGCTATACAACAATAATAAAGCTATAACTAAGCTTTACAAAAAATATAAATTTGCTTGTAAAAAAAATTTCTTATCGTCCTACGTACTTGTGTGTCCGGACACTTCTAATTACATACAACAATCTTAAATATTCAGCAATATCAAAGCTGAAACTTCAGTACCTTTGAATAATATACACAAACGTTAAGCTACTTGCTCAACAAAAATTCTCGGCTTAAGCTGCCGTTAAATCTACAACTAGTATATACCACTATTGAGCTCAAAAAAATTACTATCTTTAAATACTGGCGAGTCCCTGTTCGTTGCGCCACTTCTTTTATGTGACTCTGTAACGCTCCAAACAATGCAGAATACTTAAAGTTTATTGCTCCGGATAGCTTTGACGGGCGCCAGGCAATCATTAACAAATTGCCAAAAATGTAGAATAAGTTGATTTAGGGTTCCAGTGCCAGTGAGCGTTCATAAGTGAGAGTCAAAATTATTCATAACAAATAAGAGTAAATGTAAAAAAGGTTCTAAATCAGCGTTGCTCAAGATAAAAACTACAGACTCAAAAGTTTGTAACATAACAAAATAGATTTATTTCCAAAAATAAGTAACTCACCAAGACATCAATGAAGAAACTAAAATCTGTGCTATACGCACGGTGCTACGCACCTTACTACATCTCTCTGCTCTCTCTACAACTCTCAAGTGACAAAATCCTTCAAGTGCCTCGCAGGGCACGGTTTTGACAATTGGGCCGGCGCATGCCGGGAAAGACATTTGCATACAATGACGGACGCAAGCTATGACGCAAGAGGGGGCGTGTCCTTGGCACGCGCTTTAACGGTTACGGTCGGAAGTTCGGAGTTGCGCGTACGCAACTCCTAGAAACTTGAAAACGAGTGCTGTGATGCCGAAAAGGAAATAAAAATCCCCAAAATGATAAATATAACGTAAATTAAACAAAACTGGTTAAGGTAAAGCAAAAGTGAACGATGGGGCATCACAATATAATCAATCATATTCTTATGCAGCCCATCAGGTGAAACCCATGTGTACTTATGTATGTTGCGGTGTTTGTAATAAGTGTTAGTTATTCTGAATCCATTAAGTTTACTTACCTGTAGGAGACGCTGCCCATTGCCATTGCAGCTACCAATACCAAAAGGGCCTATTACTCCTCCCCAAAGGTCAGAGTCAGTACCAACTTTGGCATTGAAGTCACCAAGAACAAGGGTAATATCTCCTTTCTTGACAGAATTCAAAATATCCTGAAATTGTTCGTAAAACCTATCCTTCTCATCCTCATCAGCATCCTCAGTGGGGGCATAACAGCAGATAACATTCAAGTCTTTAATGCTTGTCTGAAATTTTGCTGTAATAAACCTTTCATTAATGCACTCGTATCCTAGAAGAGCATCACTAGAGTGTCTGCTGAGAAGCAGACCCACGCCTTGATGATGCTTATTGTCGTCCCTCCTTGAAAAGAGAAATTTAAGATTATTTTTAAGAATCTGACCTTTATCTGACCATCTGATCTCTTGCAAGCCGAGAATATCTAAATTATAACTGTGGAATTCTTGTGTGAGGACATCAAGAGAAAAAGCTATGTGCAGAGTCCTCACATTCCAACTACCTATGGAGAGAAAATGGTTAGAGGGATGTTTAAAGAAACTGTGTTTATTGAGAGAGGGAATGTAGACAATATCAAAGAGCCCCCTAATCGCAGACATGGGGCAAAGACTCATTCCTCCACCACTAAAGGCTGAAGTCATCTACACTGGAAGACTTCCTCCTTGTAGAATTTGACAATGCCAGCAGAAGCAAAGAGCTCAGGTGCCTGCGATGACCTCTGCTCATGATTATCCACCAGCTGATAAACAAATCCTGTGAATCTATTCACTTGGGGTTGTCAACCCACAAACAAACAGAAAACACAGCGGAAGATTTTCCCTCCACAGAACCCACCATTGAAGCAAATTCAGAATCCATAATCAAACTCAGAGCCATAATTCCGATCTGGTTGGTATATGTGGTCAGCACCAGGACCCTGTGTGATTGACCACTCCTCAGCAGGGTAGGAAAATAAAAGAAAGTAGCCATACTTGTCCAGATCAGTAGGCCACACTAATCTGGCAGCCCTCTTCTTCTGTTCACTTCCACAAGAGAGTATCTCTTTTGAAAGGTACTAATGGTCTGCACTAGGAGAAGGCAGGTCGGACATTAGGTGCTAGGCCTGGCCGGTTCTGAGCACCTGTCTCAAAACAATGGTTTTGCTGTTGTTTGTGTTTTTCACCCCTTAGCCCTATAGTTGATTTACTTGTGATATTTTAGTATTTGACATTTAATATTTTGGCTTCTATGAATATTACCTGTCACTCGTTGTTTAACTTTATGATTTTTAAATATTTCCACTGATTAATCATCCTGTTTAAGAAGCAAATAAAAGTAATTTTGATATTTAATCTTTCAGATCTACTTCATGTCCAAGTGAAGCATTAGGTAGTCAGAATGTCAATCACAAAAAGACAGGATCTTTAGATGGTTGTGGCAATTCAGAAATATCAAGGTCATCTTCTCGACCTAAAATACCTGTACCACTGGTCAGAGAAAGGTAAAAAAAACTTGATTATCTGCTTGATACTTAAATATTTTGAGAAAATATATAAACTCAACAAACTAGTACATTAAATATGATATTACATTCGATTAGATGGCTCAATTTATTTATATATATAGTGACCATTCTTTCAAAAAAATGAAATCCACAAATATTTATGATAAACTTCATTATAGGCAAAAAGGCATGATTCCAGCGATATTATCACAAAAAATGGCCATTCTTTTATGGTCAGCAACAATTTTTTTCTCAATTCTGGTTCATCCAAGTTGAAGAACTGATTCAAGCGACATGTTGCCATTCTAATACATCTGCAAAACTCTGCACTCTATCCTTAGTCAGTAGAGAATACTAATGGGCTTGGTAAGATTGCCATCTGTTAGATGTGGCATTAAGCCATGGCCTCATATGCAGGAGAGCTATACACTATGCACATTAAAGAACATGCTGGGTGGTTTTGACAGAAGGTTGCATCTGTCTCTTAACAGGTATCCTGTGGATCCTCTTCCTACAACCTTCTCTCTGAGCCCTCAGGGTCCTTGTGACCTGGTCATTTAGGCCCTTGTGTGCAAGCAGATGCTGCTCAGAGGTGAAACAGCACAACCATTTGCTTGAATATAATAGTGGTGTTTGTAGTTGCTGTCAGATTCTGCACTTTCTCCACTGTTTTTGCATATGTGTTGTACAAATGTATTTTGTATTTCATTGTACTGCCACTCTGTGAGTGAAAACGTTTCCCCAACCCAAGGCCAGACCATTTATTCCAAACTCTCCTTAGGTACAGACCAAATGATACAGAAGTAGCATAATGCTCATCCTGTCATTATTCTCATATTGTGTAATTAATGATTAAAGAAAAGGAGTTAGTATGAAGCAGATTGAAAAGTACAGAGGAGATGAATTCAGTGGATGTGAGTGAGCCAAGAGGTGGGCTAAGAGGTAGGTAAAGAAGAGAGATAGCTTGAGAGAAGAGTACACATCAGAGCAGCTAGGTTAATTCTGAGAGTGGTGCAGTGACCTGAGTTCATTTAAAGTTCAGTTTTGACATTGGATACTTTATCGTTTTCTGTTGTTGTTAGAGAGATCACTTCAGTTTTATATTTTTGCAGTTTTAAAACAGATATGGGCCACACTGAAGTTCCTCTTTGTGACAGAGTATAATGGTCAAAAGTGTGTTATTATTTTATTTGCTAGATAGCTGGTTTCGGGCACCAGGCAATTAATCTTTGTCAATAATTAAATAAGGATTCCTTTTTAAATGAGTGTAAGAAAGAAATGAAATTATTTATTGTCCAAAGAAATCATTAAATAAATATCACAAAAACAAGGCTCTGCTGAAGAGAAAAAACAGCCAAATACAATTTCATAAAATTAAAGAAGTGTATTGGATTATTGACTCACAAAATGACTTCTCAAAATCAGTCACCAACACAATGCACAAAACTTAAAATATCTCTCACTGTGACTACAGTCACTCACTGACTAATTCAACTCCAACTCCGATATCTGTCACTTAGCCTCATACTGACTTAAAGGCAAATGTGGCATTATCACACTTGAAGCTGCATTTGTGTTCGATGATGATGACTTAAGCAGTTGGTGACCTTGCTTGCGGCAGTTAGTGGCCATCAATCAAATCAGTTGCGCAGTCAGCAACACTATGGACAGAGAGAAATTATGGTTCAAAGGAAAGAAAGGCCCCAAAATAATAATTAGAATGTAGATAAATTAAAACTTGTTAAGGAAACATAAAAGTGAATGGTGAACCATCACAACTCCCCTTCCCAAATGGAGTCAAAATTTGAGTTAACATATTTTGATGAGCAAATTTAGAATAGAAGGTTATGACTTAACCATTTACAATTTTGCTGACATAAAAATTGCATTGAGTATGGTGAAACGTCAATGTAGACAAATGGACTAACTCATTATTCTAACAATATAATCTTCCAGCACAACCAAAGGTACCTCCTCTCATTCTCCTGACAATGCATACAGCTACCTACTTGTAATACATACCAATGGCTGTGGAAGTTAACTGCATACTAGTGTTATATGGACTAGCTAGTATCACTCTGATACAATCAAAAGATGCTTGGTATACTTCAATGATTGTACAAATTGATGTTAATGTCATTCCTGGCCTACTTAATTTTCTAGAAGGTTAATAAGAAGGAAAATTCATCAATTTATGCTTTGCACAAAATATTCTACAGCTGAATCAAGTGGGGTACAGACATCTACTTATTCTCCTAACAACATTTCATTTTGTGAAAGCTAATCATCATTCCCGTGCAAAAGAAGCCAGCATGGGGGTCCTCCGCTGTGAACATTCCTAATAATACATTTAACATGAAGCTACTAAATATTTAATACAGAAAAGCGGGCATGTGGTCATCTGCTACAAATCCACCTTAATATGTACAATCATTATCATCATCATCATCATCATCCTCAAGCAGCCATGGGCTATGGAGGTCCAACCAGACCGTACAATTTAGTTCTCCAAGCAAGTCTATCCTGAGCTACATCTACTGCATCTGGCCACTGTACACCAATTCTAACAAGGTCCTGTTTGACATTGTCTGCCGACCGCATCCTAGGTCTCCCCTTCTTTCTGAGGCCTTTAGGCACACTGTTCATAACCCTATTCGCCAATCTATAATTATTCATATGGGCAACATGGCCAAACTAGCGGAGTCTCTCTCTGCACAATATGCTGCTTAAAGGAGGTTGCCGACTCATTTGCCTAACCTCATCATTAGTTACAAAGTTAAACCACCTAATACCCAAGATACTGCGTAAGCATCTAGAATCAAAAGCATCTAGTTTCCTGTTATCTTGTTTACGCAGCGTCCAAGTTTCACTACCATAACTAACCCTATAAAGAACCAAACTATTATACAGTCTAATTTTAGTCTTTAGGTGTATATGCCTATTTCTCCACACTCTCCATATATTCTTAAAAGTCCCGGCAGCAATCCCTATTTGTCTGTTAATCTCATGCCGCACATCACCATTATCTGTTACATAGCTCCCAAGATAATTAAACTGTGACGCCTGCTCAAGACTGCAACCATTCAGATTAACTGAATCACAGCCTGCCTGACCAATTTTCATCACTTTAGTTTTCTCTCTGTTTATAACCAAACCTACTCTACTACCAGTCTCATCAACAGCTCGAATGAAAGAGTTCATCTCATCAACATCATTTGCCAAAAGGGCTAAATCATCAGCATAATCTAAATCAGAAATTTTCGTATCTCCAGTCCAATTAAGGCCAAAATCTTTCCCTTGAAGTGAATTTTGCATAACATAATCAATAACCAAGCTAAAGAGAAAAGGAGACAAAATGCACCCTTGTCGAACACCAGAAGTAATGCTAAACCAATTGCTACAAGCCTTACCAACTCTCACACACGACTCAGTGTTATTATAGAGAGCTTTCATTATGTTAACTAACTTGTCTGGTATACCATATGATCTCACAATCAACCACAAATTATGACGATCAACAGAGTCGAAAGCCTTTTTGAAATCAACAAAGCTAGCAACCAAAGGTTTCTGACACTCTAAACATTTCTCAAGAATCTGCCTAAGTGAAAATATCTGATCCATACATCCCCTACCACTTCTGAATCCACATTGCTCATCACACAATTGACTGTCAACCAGATTCTTAATTCTATTACGCACAATCATGCAAAGAACTTTCCCTGGAACAGAGAGTAGGCTGATACCCCTATAATTATCACAAGAACTGCGATCACTTTTTTTTTTTGAAAATAGGGATAATAATAGCTTTGGTAAAATTCATAGGAACCATACCTTTATCATGAAAGATATTCAGAATTTCAGTCATCCAAGTGGTAATCGAAACATTCCCAGCTCTAAGCATTTCTGTAGTAATTCCATCTGCCCCTGGGGATTTATGAAGTTTAAGTTTAGAAAAAGCCAAAATAACTTCAGATTGTGTTAAAGGACCAACATTAAAGCCACCAATGCATCTATCATCATTGCAAACAATGGGAGTAGAACTAACTACATTGTTTAGAACATCACTGAAATGCTCAGCCCACCTAGCCATGACAGAATCCTCACCTTCTATAACCTTACCTTGTTTATCCTTCAATCCATGTATACCTGTCCGTTTTCTACCACACAAAACATTAACTATCTGGTACAGCTCTCTGCTGTTGTGCTGTCTAACTGCTTCCTCGACTTTGTCAGCCATACCATCAAGCCAAAGATTATTATCAGCAGCTAACTGATCTTTTACACGTTTATTAAGTTCTCTGTAATGCTTTCTATTAGGACTAGTAGAGTATTGATTAAGGACATTCCTGCAGTTCTTTCTTTCCGAAATAAGCTCAAGTGCCTTATCACTCAGATAATTCTGTCTCTTCTGCTCCTTTTTTCCTAAAAGAGTACTGTTAGTGTCCAAAAAAGCCTGTTTAAAATGATCCCATTCTTCCTCCACTTCAGTAGTAAGCAAACCATGACTGTCATAATGACTAAGTAACCTATCATGGTAAGCTTTGGCCATAACTGGATCTTTCAGAGCTTCAGTATTAAAAGTAAATTTTTTAACCCTAGCAAAACACTTTTTAAGTTTAAGTTGCAAGACACTTTTAACAAGGTAATGGTCAGATCCAATTTCAGCTCCCCTATATGCCCTGGTATTCCTAACAGAACTAGCCCATTTGCTATTAATTAATATGTAATCAATCATATTCTTATGCAGCCCATCAGGTGAAACCCATGTGTACTTATGTATGTCACGGTGTTTGTAATAAGTGTTAATTATTCTGAATCCATTAAGTTTACTTACCTGTAGGAGACATTGCCCATTGCAGCTACCAATACCAAAAGGGCCTATTACTCCTGCCCAAAGGTCAGAGTCAGTACCAACTTTGGCATTGAAGTCACCAAGAACAAGGGTAATATCTCCTTTCTTGACAGAATTCAAAATATCCTGAAGTTGTCCATAAAACCTATCCTTCTCATCCTCATCGGCATCCTCAGTGGGGGCATTAACAGCAGATAACATTCAGGTCTTTAACGCTTGTCTGAAATTTTGCTGTAAGAAACCTTTCATTAATGCACTCATATCCTAGAAGAGCATCACTAGCGTGTCTGCTGAGAAGCAGACCCACGTCTTGGTGATGCTTATTGTCGTCCATCCCTGAAAAGAGAAATTTAAGATTATTTTTAAGAATCTGACCTTTATCTGTCCATCTGGTCTCTTGCAAGCCGAGAATATCTAAATTATAATGGTGTAATTCTTGTGTGAGGACATCAAAGATAAAGCTCTGTGCAGAGTCCTCACATTCCAACTACCTATGGAGAGAAAATTGTTAGTGGGATGTTTAAAGAAACTATGTTTATTGAGAGAGGGAATGCTGACAATATCAAACAGCCCCCTAATCGCAGACATGGGGCAAAGACCCATTCCCCAACTACTAAAGGCTGAAGCCATCTACACTGGAAGACTTCCTCCAATGTAGAATTTGATGATGCCAATAGAAGCAAAGAGTTCAGGTGCCTGCAATGACTTCTGCTCAGGATTATCCACCATCTGATAAACATATCCTGTGAATCTATTCACTTGGGGCTGTCAACCCACAAACAAACAGAAAACACAGCGGAAGATTTTCCCTCAGAAGCCCACCAGTGCAGCAAAATCAGGATCCATAATCAAGCTCAGAGCCATATATCTGTCCAGTCGGTTTATATGGTTAGCACCAGGACCCTGTGTGGTTGACCACTCCTCAGCAGGGTAGAAAAAAAAGAAAAGTAGCCATAGTTGTCCAGATCAGTACGCCACACTAATCTGGCAGCCCTCCCCTTCCGTTCACTTCCACAAGAGAATATCTCTTTTGAAAGGTACTAACAGTCTGCACCACAAGAAGGCGGGGTCGGACATTAGGTGCTAGGCCTGGCCGGTTCTATGCATCATCACAGGGGATTGGTGCATAGCTCTCCTTCCAGTGACTACCTAGCTACCATTTACAGACAATTCATCATTAGCAATTAAAATTCCATTCATCATTAGCAATTTAAATTCCATTCATCATTAGCAATTTAGTTGAAATAAAATATGATTAGTTAGCTCCCCTTATTGATCCTCACATCCCCATCCCAGAGGAGATCCTGTGACAGACTTGGTTGGTCACATGGGCTAGGCCATTAGGGACAGCTCAACATGGTACAAAATCATCAGGGCCAGGGCATCGTCACATCACGTATATAATTTATAATTATATGTTAATATATATACACAGTTGTATCAGAATAATACGACCACCTACCATAATATATGTATGGTAGGTGGTCATATTATTCTGATACAACTGTGCATATTATGTATTACTATATAATTTATATGCAAGCAAATACTGTGAACATTATCCTGATAACTACACATCATTGATATATTTATATTACTGACAATACCAAACAGATTTAAATGCATGTAACAAAGGTTTGACATCGTGTCTAAGAGTAAAGAAAATTTATATGAGTAAATGATGATATGCAATGTTAACAACTCACTTTATAACTCCATCAAAATTTTACATTTCAATAAAAAAAACACTTTTAATACAAAATGTGCTTCATATATGATTTACATAACAACTATACATTAAATTCTCTTTCATGTTCATCATTTACTACCATCAGTTATAACCATAACCAACTTTTATGTTTCTAAATGCAAATTACCACTTACAGAGTACATCACTATACTCAATTCAGCTATCAGTCAGCTGAAATGAAAAATTTCACTACAAAGTCATGAATACACTTGAAATAAGGTTATTACGATATACAATTTTTTATGGGCTCAATTAGAACTTCAAATGAACCAAAACATATAACAATGTATTCAATTCACATTATAAATTCAACAAAATGCAATATAAAATACAGTAATAAATACAATTTCTGAAATATGCAAAACTAGGGTTTCAACTTGAAGATAAAACTTATTTCAAAATCTTCCAAATTTAAACAGCATTAAATGAAAAATCTTGGATCTTCTTCGTCCTCTTCTGCGTAACAAAAAATAAATGAAACATAATGCACTATTAGTGCCAGAAGAGTGAAATAATAATGTTGCAAATTAAATGGATGAGCACTGAGTGTGAGTTAAAGTAAATATATGACAATGATAATAACAAAACAATGCAATTTATTACAAAAGCATTGATGAAATTATTTATACAAACTAAGTCAACCGGCACAAAAATCTATATCAATATAAAGATAAACTTTCAGAAGAATCCATTATCTTATTTCTATTCACACCCAAGTCACAAAGCAAGGCTAATATTTGATGAACATTAAAATCATGTTTGTAAACAAATATGCAATCTATCGAGATTACTATTAATTAACTCGGCTAATTTGATAGAATTTAATTTTTAACGATAAATTGCTGTACATTAACAGAATAAAATTGTAAATCAAGAAGAGTGCTCAACATATCACATGTAGTATCTGATTAGCTAAAGTTCGTCATGGTAGCTATTTAACTTCAGTCGATGTGCTCCTGACATTGTACCCTCCATTGGTACTATCTGTAAGCTCTCCTTTATCTTGTAAAGGGGCTCAAGAGAAAGGGAACAATATTTACCAGTTATTAGTGATGAACTTGATGGAAGTCCACTGGTGCAGGTTGTGATTAAATCTCTTTAGTTGTTCTTTGAAGAACGGCCAAGTTGGTATGGGCTTGTTATCATCACTGCTAGTTGTATTCTTGTGATGCACTACCCTTTCTTGCCTGGTATTTGGTGATCTTAATTTGATACTTGGTACAATTGTACCCATCACTGCAACTGCTGTATACCAGTCCTTTATGAGATTTGCTGTATTCATTTGCTTTAACAGCCACTAGATGTTATAATTATAAGTTCATCACTGGTTGATATTGTACTGATGTAAAGATATTTACTTGCACATTCCCAAGACTTACTAAAAAACTGTTAAAACAAGTTAAAAGTTTAAAAACAACAAGTCCCCTCATCCAGCTACACGTTTTGCCAAACTTCTTAGTTACGGCTTCCTCAGATGTTCTGCTGTTTAAATACATGTCTCATTGATGTCATGGTTTATTGCTCATTGTGTGTATGTTGTGTGTTAAACAGTAGAACATCTGGGGAAGGGAGCCTGAGGAAGCACTAACTAAGAAGGTTGGTGAAATGCGTAGCTGGATGAAGGGGTTTGTTGTTTTTAAACTTTTAACTTGTTTTAGAAGTTTTTTAGTAAATCTTGGGGATGTGCAAGTAAATATCTTAACATCTAGTGGCTGTTGAAGCAAATGGAAAGAGCAAATCTCATAAGGACTGGTATACAGCAGTTGCAGTGATGGGTACAATTGTACCAGTTGTCAAATTAAGATCACCAAATACCAGGCAAGAAAGGGTAGTGTATCACAAGAATACAACTAGCAGTGATGATAACAAGCCCGTACCAACCTGGCCATTCTTCAAAGAACAACTAAAGAGATCTAATTGCAAGCTGTACTTGTACCAGTGGACTTCCATCAAGTTCATCACCAATAACCAGTAAATATTGTTCCTTTTCTCTTGAACCCCTTTACAAGATAAAGGAGAGCTAACAGATAGTACCAATGGAAGGTACAATGTCAGTATCACATCGATCATAGTTAAGTAGCTACCATGACGAACTTTAGCTAATCAGATACTACATGTGATATGTTGAGCACTCCTCTTGACTTATAACTTTATTCTGTTAATGTACAGCAATTAATTGTGATAAATTAAAATCTATCGAGATTAACATTACCAATTCCTTATAAACAAACTAAATACTATTATACATCAAGTAATAATCTCTTCCTACAGAAAAGATAGACTATCTCTGTCTATTTGACTAACATTTACCTCTTCATTCTTATTGTCAATGTCCCTTGTATAACTTTCATTTCAGGCGTAAACCATTCTTATTTTCCTTGTCAATTCACTAGTAGGATTTACACTATTAAACTATTTAACATACCGCACACTTACCACATAAAATACTTCTTCTTTTTAACCACTTTATCATGTACAGACTAACTATGTCTCCTTTCACATATCCACAACTCAACAATTCTATCTTTCCTATTTTTCAGATTGGTTCTGTATTTCAATTCGTTGGTTACATAATTCTCACGCCCTTAGGTCTTGTTCATCCCAAACAATTCCAATTCACATGAACCACCTTACACTTCGTAGTTGGACATCGACGAATGCGATACACCATGTCGTTAATCATGTTAACTACTGTATACGGACCTTCCCAAGGTTTCTGAAGTTTTGGAGAAAGTATCTTTTTTCTATATGGATTGTACAGCCAGACTAGATCTTGATTGAAAACAGTTCCATTTGTTTTACTGTTACATCTCGTTTTGGTTCTCTCGCTTGCTAAGTTGATGTTATGTCTGACAGAGTGATGGATTTCTTCTAGTCATTGTTGTAATTCTCGTATGTATTGTGGAGTGGATACGTATTGTGGAAGTATTGCTTCGGGCTGACCATATAAAAGGTCACAGGGAAGATGTAACTCTCTTCCAAAGAGCATCATGGAAGGTGTCTGTACAGTTGTCTTGTGCACTGCTGTTCTGTATGCCAACAAAAGGACTTGTATATGGTGACCCCAGTCATGTTGATGGTCATCGGCAAACAATGCCAGATTTTGTGCAATTGTCCTATTAAATCTCTTAACCATACCATCTGAATGAGGGTGTAGGGGAGTTGTTCTGGTTTTCTGAATGCCTAATAATTGGCAGATGCTTTTAAATAGATTGGATTCAAAATTCCGTCCTTGGTCAGAGTGGAGATGCACAGGTACTCCATACCTACTAATCAAGTTATTTACTATCATCTCTGCAACTGTTGTTGTCTCCTGGTCTTGGATGAGATAGACTTCAGGCCACTTCGTGAAATAATCCATTACCACTAATAAATAGCAATTTCCATCATCAGTGCTAGGAAATGGACCCATTACATCAATGGCTATTCTCTCAAAAGGGGGCACCAACATTGTACATCTGCAGCTTACCCCGACTCCTAGTCTTTGGACCTTTCTGTGCTGCAGAGGCCTCACATTGCCTACACCATCTTTCAACATCTGCACTACTTTTCAGCCAATGAAACCGTTTCCTGGCTATAGCTAATGTCTTATTAACACCGAAGTGTCCTCCAGTAGCACTATCATGCACATCTTTCATCACTAGTTCCACTCAGGAGAGAGGAAGGATTATCTGCCAATGGATCATCCATCCAGTGGGATTCTCCCGTCTTCTGTATAATACACCATCTTTCACTTCTAAGGAGTTCCACTGTGCCCAGTAACTTTTGGTAGTTGGGCTATATCTCAAGATTTGTTCCCAATTAGGCCTTATGTCTTCATCTAGTTGAGCCTTTCTAATTTCTATTGGACTCCAGATGTTGGGAGTGTCACTGTTTGCTTGTGTCGATGTTATTTGTCTTATGGGCATTACATCTTTAGTACCAAATTTCAACTCTGCATTGTAGCAATGCTTACAGTTGTCAATACATGGACGTCTGGAAAGGGCATCTGCATTCCTATGTATTTTACCACATCGATGTTCAATGGAGAAACTGTATTCTTGTAGCCTCTGTATCCACCTAGCAATTTGTCCTTCAATGTTTTTAAAGTTTGGTAACACCTGAGTGCAGCATGATCAGTGCATATAAGAAATTTCTGACCATAGAGATAATGATGAAAATGTTCTATTGCTTTTACTATTGCTAACAATTCTTTTCGTGTGACACAATAATTTCGTTCTGGTTTGGATAGAGTTTTGCTAAACTATACAATAACTTTTCCTTGCCCATCTTGTTGTTGTGAAGGTACAGCATCGACTCCTGTGTTACTTGTGTCAGTATCTGTTATGAACTGTTTTCCAGTTTGTAGATATGCTAACACTGGTGCTGTGGAAAGAGCCTGCTTCAACTGTTGGAAGGCTACGTCACATTCAATGGTCCACATGAACCTCTGGCCCACTTCTGTCAGATGATATAATGGCCTTGCAATGTTGAAGAAACCCTTGACAAATCTTCTATAGTAGGTGCAAAGTCCAATAAAACTACGAAGTTGATGAACATGTTGTGGTGGACACCAGTCTTTTACAGTTTGTATCTTACTAGGATCAGTCTTAATTCCTAATGTAGTGAGATGACATGACCAAGGTAATGGTCATGTCATCACTACATCAGGAATTTCCAAATTTAGCTTGGCTGCTCTAAGTTTTTCAAACACTTGATGAAGATTTCTCAAATGTTTTTCAAAAGTCTTTCCAAGTAAACCAGGCAGACCTCCAAATACAAATCTTTGAGCACCAACTCGATTAGTCATTCAAACATTGCAAAGTTCAAATGGCATCCTTTTAAATTGCTAAAGTCCATTTCCTGTAGTGAAAGCTGTTTTCTCATGGTCTTCAGTATGTATACCAACTTGCCAATAGCCATTCTTGAAGTCTAATGTGGTGAACCATTCTGACCCAGATATAGTGTCCAGTGTATCATCAATCCTTGGTAAAGGAAAGCAGTCTTCCTTTGTTATATCATTCAATCTGCGGTAATCCACACAAAATCGGGTAGATCCATCCTTTTTCTTGACAAGAACCACTGGTGATGTCCAGGGACTCGGTGATGGTTCTGTAATGTCTTGAGCTTCCATGTCTTTTATGAGTTGTTCTGTCTCCTCCCATTTTGATGTAGCCATAATGATGTAGCAGAAAAAATGTTAGAAAACTCTTTCAGTAGGTTTTCGGCCTTGGCAGCCTTCTTCAGTTAATATTCTTGTTTCTATCTATAAGTCAGTAAGATGAGATGGGATGTCTGTATGGTGTTGGTTTGAGTCAGTAACATCTATTGAGTTTATACTTGTTACCAGATAACAGGTTCACATATTGCTAATTCTTCACCCCTTTTCAATATTCTATTGGATTTATTACAGTTCATTACTCTGATCATCTACACTGATTAATGTCCTTGCAACCAGGATACCATGAGCCAAAGCTCCTTTAACAGAAGCATCAGTGTTCCAATCGGAAGACCCCAGAAGTCTCCAACTGATGCCCATGGACTAGGATTTCTGTTCTTCCATCAGTAATATTGTAGTCACACATGATAAAGAATCAGATGTAAACTCAGCAGAGGGATCTCTTCTGCCTTATAGATGAGTAGGCTGTCACTGGGTCTGATGCTGAATCCATGTTTCTTTAGAAAATCAAGGCCTAATATGCATTCATCGTAGGTGTCAACGATGTAAACAGGATGGCATACCAGGCAGGTACCAACTCGGATGTTCAGTTCTATCTTTCCATAGACTTTAGCACGATCTCCAGTGGCTGTTTATAGGGTTATATTAGACTGTGTAGTATTCCAGTTTGGGTTAGGTATTATCTTCTTTATTATGTCTATTCTGAGTAAAGTTACATTTGCACCAATGTCTACTATCATATGGCAAGACATTCCATTTATGGTTCCATCATCTACTAATCCGTTATTATCACCATGTAGTGTTGAAACGTGGGCGACTTCCCCTGGGGCCAACCAATCAACAGCCAGCCTTTGCCATTCACATTGCTTCTGCTAGTTCTGTTGTCTGCTAGACGTGCTTGAACTTTTTATCAACCACCTTTTGCAGTTGGCTCGAATGTGTCCAGTCTTACCACAATTCCAACACTGTTTGTAGAAGTCCTTGGAGAGGAACCTTTAATATCTTTCAAAACAGATAATATTGTTTTGATTAGTTTTTTCATTTCCCTATCCTTTTCTATAGTTTCTTCTGCATTCACAAATCTCATTGTGCATTTGTTCGCTCGGGAGGAAAGCCTGGAGCACACACACTTCATAGCATGTACCACTGCTGACTTTAAGGATTAACCTTCCAGCATCCTCGGAGATTGTTGAGTGTCGGAGTCAGCAATAGCATGAATAAATTGTAATTGAGCTAAGTTAGCTTGAATTTCTGGTGGACAGTTACTACAAGCCAATCTAGCTAGACGCTCAATATCACTAGCAAGTTCTTGCAAAGTTTCACCACTCTTCTGCATATGATGTTTAAATTGAATCATATAGTATTGTTTTAAATAGCTATCACCAAACCTGAGTTCCAATGCAGAAACCAGACTTTGATAATCAAGTCGTTTTTCTTCAGGAACAGACTGTAAAACTTTTGCAGCAGAATTTTCTTAAGGAAGCTGCAAGAAAACTGGCCTTCTGAATTCATTCCATTCATTAGCTCTAGCGATAACTTCAAACTGTGTTTTGAAGACTGTCCAAGATGATTGACCATCAAATGTAGAAGGTTTAGTTATATTTCAATGATATATGTAAAAATATTATTGTCACTAAAATTACCATTATCACAAGAAGAAGATAACCTTTCATTTTCTAAAATCTGAAACTAATGTTCACAATCAGTTTTAACAGTATCAAGTTTGGTGTTAAAATCACAAGTAATTTCATTTATATTACACTTTACACAACTATATCATTTTTTACACCATCAGTTTCAATCTTTTTTTTACACCATCAGTTTCAATCAACATTCAGTTTCAATCTTTATCACACTGTCTATTCAGTTGGGTCTTAATATCTTTACATTGGTCAGTGATTTCACTGATTTTTTTTGTTCAGGTCACTATTCTGATCAGTAATCTTACCAATTTGAGAAGCCACTTCAGCTCTCAATACATTACTTTGTATAACCATTTTTGCTTTCAAGTTATCTTTTTGAGAGATGATCTGAGCTCTCATGTCACCAATTTCACCTTTAATGTCATTATTTTGATTAGCAAGTTCACCAATTTCACCTCTTATATCAGTCGTCAGCTTTACTAACTCATCCATACTACTAGTAAAAGATATTCAATATATTATCCCATTCCTGACACCAAATTGTTGCAAATTAAATGGATGAGCACTGAGCATGAGTTCAAGTAAATATATGACAATGATAATTACAAAACAATGCAATTTATTACAAAAGCATGGATGAAATCATTTATACAAACTAAGTCAACCGGCACAAAAACCTATATCAATATAAAGATAAACTTTCAGAAGAAGCCATATCTTATTTCTATTCATACCCAAATCACAAAGCAAGGCTAATATCATTCGATGAATAGTAAAATCGTGTTTGTAAACAAATATGCATTCTATCGAGATTAACCTTACCAATTCTTTAAACAAACTAAATACCATTATACGTCAAGTAATAGTCTCTTCCTGCAGAAAAATTTAAGACTAGCTCTGTCTATTCAACTAACATTTACCTCTTCATTTTTATTGTAGTCCCTTGTATAACTTTCACTTTAGGCATAAATAATTCTTATTTGTCTTGTTAATTCACTAGTAGGGTTTATACTAATAAACTATTTAACTTCCCACGCACCCACCACATAAAATACTTCTTTTTTTATAAAATACTTCCATACAAGTCTGTCACTTTGTCGTGTACAGACTGAGACTATGTCTCCTTTCACATATCAACAACTCCAACATAACAATTCTATTTCTTATTTTTCAGTTAGGTTCTTCGTTCCAATTCGTTGGTTACGTAATTCTCACACAGAATCATACGCGAGTGTTCATGACACGTTTATCATAAATTCATTGCTGCACATTCATCTGTTGTAACAATATACTTAAATTTTCATTGCTGGCACTCCATTGAGGTAATGCTTTATTTCATCAAGTTCTGGAGACTTCATTCCTGCTCCAAAGGTTAGCCAAACACTTCAGAAAATACCTTTCCTGACATCATGTAGTCATTCTTGACTACTTCACTGGCAGTTGTTGCTCTGCTGGTTATTCTTGTATCACTACCATCTTCACTTTACTTCCTCAAAGTTGATGGAACAGCCGATGTAATGCTCCAAAGATTATTAACTTTTCAAGTTATACCTTTTGTCTAATCCAAATTTACAAGCTTCTCGATAGCTTTGTCATGTGCCAGGCAATATTGACTTGCCAAATAAAGTTGAAATAGGGTTCGTTAGGTATTTGTCTAGTGTTACTTATCGAGTAGGAATTCAAAAAGGATTGTCAAGTTTAATTAAAGTTTAAATTAATTAAAGTCTAATCAAAAAATCAATTTACATTGCTCAAGAGAAAAATAGCAAAAATTCAAAAGTTTCTGAAACAAATAAAGTTTATTTTCAAAATATTCAAAAACTCCCCAAACTCATTTGATGAATACAAAAGCTGGAGTACTAACAACTCACATCTACCTAAATTTTTATTATCAACTCCTTCTATCTATACAACACATACTGATTCAACATATTTCAGCTCCTCCTAAAAATCTACTAGTAATTCCAATTCTACATCTCAACTTCCACTAATACCTCTCATTTATATGGGGGCTGGTCCTTTGTGACCCCCCTCCCCTGTAAATGAGAGCTATTAGGGGAAAAACTCGTGTTCTGTCATCAAGACACTACACAAATGGCAATGAGAAGCCTGGAAGTAGAAGATTAAGGTTTGTCTCAGAGGATACCAGTAGGGACTTGAAGTGTGGGTGGCATTAAAGCGGGTGCAGAGTGCAGCCCAGTTAGAAGAATGTGGAAGATAAGTGGAAGAGCAAAAGCAGCTTCGGTCTCAAAGAAGTGAGTCCTGGAGCCGACAGACGAGCCAGCCCATGTCCCTCAGGTGCGCCCTGACTCAGGCACTCCTGATGGACACCGTGACTGTCTCGCCTGCTACCTCTCTGATTGCTTGGCAGCTTCTAACTTCATTAGCAAACCCTTCCATGATCTGGCGCCGGAGGATGTACTGCCCGACATCTGCATCTGGAGCCCCACAGCTGCAGTTTCTGGGGCAGTGATCTTAAAATGCTCTAGATATGCTGGGAAGCTCCCATGTCCTGTCAGTACCTGCATGAGATAGTGGTCTGAGGATATCAAGGATAGACTGACCTTTTGTAAGAATGTCTTTGTTTGAAGACCATTCTCTGTCATATCCCAGAGCCTCTGTCACTCATCCATAACTCTTTGACCTAAAATAGACTTCAGGATAGTTTTAGAAGTCTTAACCTCTATCTCAGGTTGGGTTCAGTACCTGCTGAGCAGGCCAGTTGGTCTGCCCGCTCATTCTTTTCATGACCTATGTGTGTCTTGATCCAGGAGAAAGAGATCCTGGGCCTGTTTCGAGTGCCTAAAAGGTGCTTGATCTTGTTTATCATATGATGTCTGTTGTTTGCATCTTCAAGCGCTTGCAGAGCTGCCTGGCTGTCAGTGTTGTGACTGCCATCATTGAGGGCCCATTTAAGGGCCTCTATGATAGGAAGCAGCTCTGCTTGGAAGGCTGAGCCATTTACAGAGACCTTCCTCTTGTAATCATACACTTTGACTCCTTGATTGTAGACAGTGTAGGCTAAGCCCATGCCATCCTCTCTCTTGGAGCCGTCTGTGTAGATTTCTACTACTTGACCTGATGGTAACTCCATAGACCATGACACAAGCAGTCTCTTAGTGGGATGAGTATCCCACCTAGTGTATTCGCTTCATAGACCTCGGGGTCATACTGGACTCCAAGGAATGTTCCTTTTTCCCTAGCTGCAGAACTCTGAATATGGTTGCTTCTTTGCCAACCATTAAATACAGAGGTGGGATCCCTGCTATCACCAGGAGAGCATCTGTAGATGTGGTCCTGTAAACCCTGGTGATTCACAGTAAAGCTGTCTCTGTGCTGCGAGCAGCTCTCTGCACATAATAGAGTGGTCCGTCGGGCACCACCTAGCGCCCGCTCCATACATCAGGATCCTCTCTGTTCTTAATCAATTTTTGAGTACCTCCCCACTGAGGACGCACGAGAAGAGAGCCATATGCCCAAGTTTGCACATAATATTGGTGCATTTAATCTTAAGGTCCTGCAGGTGTGGGATTCAGCTCATCCTCTCATCCAGAGTGATCACCAAGTATTTGGAAGTCATCTTGTGGCAGATACTATTGCCATTTAGTTTAAAGATCGGGTACCTCTCGTTGAGAACACCGTCTTTGGCCATAGTCATTGATGTGGTCTTCGCAAAACTGAACCCAAGCTTGTAGCGAAGAATCCATCCTTCAAGCACTGACAATGCTGCATTGTCGGCAATCTCTAGTCTCGCTTTGGAGGAGGCCAATATGACAAGCAGCCTGTTGTCTACATATGTCTGGAGCCAGACACCCTCAAGTAGGATTAACTCCAGAGCCGTGTCTGCAACTAAATTCCAGAGAAACGGGCCACTGCACAAACCTTGTGGGCAGCCCTGTCCATGTTCCCTGAGACTACCCCACTGGCATGGGAATAGGTGACCATTTTCTCACTGAGATAATTGGACACCAGATTAAATATGTTCCTGGAACAGAAACAATCCTTTAGTCTGCCAAGTATTGCAGGCCACCAGACGTTGTCAAAAGCGCCCGTCACATCCAAGGCGATGAGGGAGGTGTGCCATTTGTTTGTTTTATTCACCTTAACAATGTCCACTACCTGTTTGATAGCAGCAGTGGTGGACTGGTCTGTCCTGAACCGAAATTGTTTGTTGTTCAGGAAATTGTTCTTACAGTGGTAATACATCCTGTTTGTGAGCAGCTTGTCTAGAATATTTCCCATCACTAGCAGCAGACATATCGATCTGTAAGATCTCACGTCTGCTGGTTCTCTACCCGCCTTATTGAAAAGAACTAGGTAGGCCTGTTTTCAGGCCTTTGGGAAGTTTCCCAGCCTCAGACAGTTGTTAAATAGCTGGGTGAACAGATCTTGTGTTCTTTAAACAGCTGCATCACAATCTTCACTGTCAGACCATCATGGCCAGGGGCAAAGCCCCTGGCCATAGCATTGATCATTTCTCCCACTTCCTCTTCCATGAACAGAACATCATCTTCCATGTCCAGTGGAACCCTGCTATTTTCTCTCTGGAGATGATATTGGGCATCATCAGAGCTCATGTCATCAGTCAGGGAATAATCTCTCGAGTAATTCCTGGATATTTTCGCAAAAAGATGTGGTCTTGGACCCATCCTCTTTGCGTACATACTCGATATCCAGCGGCGTAATGTCTTTCCCTGCTGCCAGCTTGTACTACAGAGTAAAAGGGTTCTGTGCAGTAACCTCATTACAGAATTTTTTGCCAAGAGGCTAACTGGGCTTGGCAGATGGCAAGCTTGTACTCTGCCTGAGCCTTCTTATACATCTCTTCTCTGGAAATTCTATCCCCATTGCGACACCTTTGGTACCTCTGTCTAAGAACTCAGGCCCACTTTCTTTTGATACCTAGCTCTGGTGTTCACCAAGGTACAAACTTTCTTTTTGGGAGCTTTCCCTTGAACCCAGAGGTTTTCTCACAACCACAGCATATACACTCGGTTATATCTCTGACAATGTTAACTTCCATTAACAGCACTCTCTCCACTAACTAACTCTGTGACCCAACCTCACTTAGTTATATCATGCAGCGTACAAATCCGGTACATGTCTGTTGCACGCTAGGAAAACATTTGAATAATCTGATGATCACGTTAGCTGTGACGCAAAAGGGGTCATATCCTACACACATGCATTAGCGGCTGACAATCAAAAGTCGGAGTGCAACTCCTACATCTTGGCAACTCCTACATGTGCAACTCCTACATCTTGGAAACGAGAATTGCGATCAGTCCAAAAATGAAATAATAATCCCCAAAATGATAAATATAATGTAAATAAAGCAAAACTGGTTAAGGAAGAGTAAAAGTGACTGGGTGGACCATTACAACTCCCTCCCCCAAAGGGAGTCAAAATTTGACCTAACAGATTTTGACGAGCAAATTTAGAATAATAGGACATTTATCATGTCATTTACACATTGCCATTTTCATTTTAAAATAAAGTAAAAGTATGCTTCACAAATTTTGATAAGACAATCTACTCTCACTTTGACACAATTTTCATCACAACCGAAGGTACCTCCTCCCTTTCCACCTAAAAATGTGTACAGCTACCTATGTATTTTACATACCAATGGCTGTGGCAGTTAACTGTATACTAGCGTTATCGGACTACATAGTATCACATTCTTATGCAAACTTCAAAACTTGAATACAGTAACCTGTACAAAAAGCTGGTTAATCTTACTCCTATCCTGCTTAACTTCTAAAAAGGTTAAAGAAAAAAAATCAATTACATTAAATTCTGATCTTTCACAGAATATAATTATAGATGTATCAAGTGGGGTACATAACTTCTGCTTATTCCCCTAACCACAGTTCAAGTATGTGAAAGCTAAATCTTCTCCTACCATACAAAAAAAAAAACGAGTATTGGAACATCGTTAAATCCTCCTAACTACATCAAACATGCAAATCTAATCAAATTCAAATTTTACAAACAAGTGGGAGTGTAATCATGCCACTAAATCTTCACTAGACACAACAATCGCGAGCTAGCTGAAATAAAAAAAAAATGCATTAGTTACCTCCCCTCATCAAGCTTTACGTCCCCCTCCCAAAGGAGTTTTGCTAGTGACCATCTGGGTCAAACTTGTCTTTGTTGTTAGGGACAGCTCTAAAAGGGTACAAAAAAACTTCGAAGACATCATGATCAGCTCATATATATATATGCAACAAATGTTGCCAATGTCATCCTGATAATTACGCATCATTGACACATCAATATCACTGATGGCACTGAGCAGATTTAAACACATGTGCATACATCATATCTAAGACTAAAGAAAACTATCAATAATTTATCATATATGATGTTAACATTTCATCCAATGCAATTCCATTACTTTTTACATGAAAACACGTTTTTCATCCAAAAAAATTCACTTCAAAATACAAAATACAGCTCAAAATATTTAATCACTGTGTACTAAATTTTCTTTCATTCTCATCATTCATATCCATAAACACTTTATACAATTTCTAAATTCTAGCCAAGTGGTTAGCGCACTTGGCTACTGATCTAAGGGACCTGGGTTCGAACCCTGGGTGAGGCATGGATCTATGTGTTGTTTTTCTGCTGAAGTCCTGCCATCCTCTCGGATCTTCTACTGTGGCACATAAACTGACAGGCTCCTGTCATACCTCTGTGGCAAGCAGCTGCTTGAGGGAGTATTTATTTTTTATTTTTTTAACTTAATGTTAACTTACAGTTCAGCTTTCAGTCAGCAGAAATGAAAAAAAAATCTGCAAAAATACACTTTAAATCACGTAAATACAATATAACAACTAGAACTTCAGATGAACAAGAATACATAAAAAAATTCTATTCACATCACATTATAAACTCAAACTATAAACATTGAATAGTAAATTCACCTTTCAAAAATAAATATCGAAACTCCAAAATTTCAACAAGAAATTAAACATTTCGAAATCTCTGAGTATAAAAATCACAATAACTGTTGCTTTACTCTTTTCCATCTTCATCTGTTCCAGAGAAAATAAATAAAACATAAATCATTAGTTCCACAGTGGAAGAATAATAATATACTTAAATTTTCATTGTTTGCACTCCATTGCGATGAATCATCATCCAGTCATTTCCCGGTGACATCCTTCCTGTGTCGATCGATAAGCTTAGGTGTAAGGGCTTCTGAAGATCTCATTGGTGACATCAATATATATTGAGTGCTTCATTGTCGGTTGTTGCTGTGCAAGCTGTGCTCATTTCATTGACATCTCGTTGCTACATGCTTGGCTTTGAAGAGCCTGGTTTTGTGCTTTCCAGGTTTATTGCTGCCTGCTTCTAAATGACCTTCAACAGTTGAAAATTTCTAAGCTTGTTAAATTCATCAGGATTATTTGCACTCAAAACAATTTCTGGAATGCTTTTCTCCTTAGCTACTAGTTCTTCATTAACATCATTTTCCTTTAAAGCCTTTAATTGAAAACTTTTCTCATCAATTTCAGCACTATTTTCATTTAAAACTTCTACATCAAAAACTTTTTCATCGAATAATTTTGTACTATTTTCTCTACAACTATATCAACACCTTTCTCATTATCAATTTGCTTTGCATCATCAATTTGTTTCTCTAAATTTATATTAATGGGACATTTTATAGGTTCTTCTTGAACATTATGCTTTGGACCACAAGATAATACAGAAAGCCCACTGGACCGTGGCTGCAATTTCAATTGACAATTGTCATAAACATCATCTAAAACTTGCTCATTTGAACATGAAAGATTGGCTTCTGTATTGTTGTGATATATTAATTCAGTTTTTTCGTGACCAGGTTTAACATAAGGTAAAACAACAGTGGCAAGACTTAACTCATGAGAGTGCTTTTTTTTTTTTTGAGGAACTTTGGCCTCTCATTTCAAAGATCCTAACATAAGTTTCGCAAATTGTCATTCATTCTATTAGCAATATTGCTCCTTGTGCCCTGGTCAGTCACAAAAATTGCATCTCAAAGTTTCTCTCTTATTGTTAGCAAAAGTTTTAGATCTAGTGTCATTGTTTGAAACTTGACACAGAACAAATTCTCTGCTTTGTTTTTTCTGCATCATTGTAGGCATGTTCGGCACAGATTGTCAGGACCATGTAACTTCTGGTCGCACAGGAGTCAATTTGCAAGACTCAACCTGATAGTGCTGCTTTCGCAAGGATTACATCCATTGTTGTTTTAATGCTGTTTTTGCAGATTCTCTTCTTGCAGTGTACTGCCGAGCCAATTTGACTAACGTTGAAATTGAATTTACATTCCATACTTCTAAGAATTCCCTAATGGGCTAAAGTAATTGGGACAATAGGCAGTTTATAATGTCAATTTCAGCAGCATCAGTATTGTACAGCCCGTATGACTCTACTGTACCCCAGACGAATTTTTCGATATCATCTCCTTCCCTTTGTCTTTGTGAAAACAGTTCTGTAGCTAACTGTGTGAAATCATTATAAGCTGGATAGATTTCCAAGAGTTTGCTTTTAAAATCTTCCCAAAACTTTATTCCATGACAACATCCTATGTTATTCCACCAATGCTTAGCACATCCAATTAGACAAGATACTGCTAAAACCACCTTTTTGTTGCCGGGCACTTCATGTAAACGGAAAAGCTCCTCCATGGACTTGATAAATGTCCATGATGACAGACGTTTCGAACTGTCAAACCTTATCTCAGGTAAGGGCCAATTAACATAAGGACTATAGTTAATAAATGGATTGGCAACTCGTGAGGCGGTTGATAATACTCTGTTCTATCACTTGCTTCTGACGGAGCAAAAAATGGAACCTCACTTTCAAAGTTTATACGTTTGTGAACTGGCGTAGCATTGTCAGCAAATTTAAGGGTTGTTGTCGTTCCCCTTTTCTCCCAAGGCTCCTTAGCACTTCTGCTTCTTTCATCACATCCTGTAACCTAGCTTTTACTTTTTCTAAGTTTGGAGTCATTATGGTGGAATCAGCCATATTACTAGCAGACATGTTTAGCAATCTGCCAAAATTTTGAAACATTTTTTTTTTGTCTAGAGCAGCCCTCAAAGATACTGCTATTCAACAATACAATACTAAAGCTATACTAAGCTTGGAAATAAACTTACTGATCAAAGAGTCTGTCTATCATGTGTTCGGACACTTCCTAATCTTTACATACATACAATAAAGATCTTAACTATCAGCAATAACCATTCTGAAAATTCAGTACCTTTGACTAATACAAAAGTTCATCTTGCTCAACAAAAATTTCGACTTAAGCTGCCGTTAAATCCATGATTAGTACATATATCTAATGAGCTCAAAAATTTGTTAATTTTGACAATAACATTAAATATAACATATAATTTATACATATATATCGAGTCCCTGTTTTTGGTGTGCCACTTTCTCTACTGCACTGTAACACTCCAAGGATTATTAACTTTTCAAATTGGACTATTTGTCTAATCCAAAATAGATTCAAACTCTGGATAGCTTATCAGGCCCATTATCATCATCCTCAAACAGCCATGGGCTATGGAGATCCAACCAGACCATGCAATTTAGTTCTCCAAGCAAGTCTGTCTACATCAGCTGCATCTGACCACTGCACACCAATTCTAATAATGTCCTATTTGGCATTGTCTGCCTACCGCATCCTAGGTCTCCCCCTCTTTCTGAGGCCATTAGGCATACTGTTCATAACCCTATTTGCCAATCTATAATTATCCATACGGGCAACATGGGAGCAACAAAGGAGTCTCTGAAGAATATGCTGCTTAAAGGAGGTTGCAGACTACTTTGCCTAACCTCATCATTAGTTACAAAGTTGAACCACCTAATGCCCAAGATACTGCGTAAGCATGTAGAATCAAAAGCATCTAGTTTCCTGTTATCATGTTTACAAAGTATCCAAGTTTCACTGCCATAACTAATCCTAGAAAGAACCAAACTATTATACAGTCTAATTTTAGTCTTTAGGTGTATACGCCTATTTCTCCACACTCTCCATAGATTCTTAAAAGTCCCGGCAGCAATCCCTATTCGTCTGTTAATCTCATGCCGCACATCACCATTACCTGTTACATAGCTCCCAAGATAATTAAACTGTGACACCTGCTCAAGACGTGCAACCATTCAGATTAACTGAATCACAGCCTGCCTGACCAATTTTCATCTCTTTAGTTTTCTCTCTGTTTATAACCAAACCTACTCTACTACCAGTCTCATCAACAGCTCGAATGAAAGAGTTCATCTCATCAACATCATTTGCCAAAAGGGCTAAATCATCAGCATAATCTAAATCAGAAATTTTTGTATCTCCGGCCATTTAAGGCCAAAATCTTTCCCCTGAAGTGAATTTCGCCTAACATAATCAATAACCAAGCTAAAGAGAAAAGGAGACAAAATGCACCCTTGTTGAACACCAGAAGTAATGCTAAACCAATTTCTACAAGCCTTACCATCTTTTACACATGACTCAGTTTTATCATAGAGAGCTTTCGTTATGTTAACTAACTTGTCTGGTATACCCTATGATTTCACAATCAATCACAAATTATGATGATCAACAGAGTCAAAAGCCTTGTTGAAATCAACAACGCTAGCAACCAAAGGTTTCTGAAGAATCTGCCTAAGTGAAAATATGTGATCTACACATCCCCTACCACTTCTAAATCCACATTGCTCATCGTGCAACTGCATGTCAACCAGATTCTTAATTCTATTAAGCACAATCATGCAAAGAACTTTCCCTGGAACAGAGAGTATATACTGATACCCCTATAGTTATCACAAGAACTGTGATCACCGTTTTTGAAAATAGGGATGATAATAATATCTCTGGTGAAATCCTTAGGAACCATGTCTTTATCATAAAAGATATTCAAAATTTCAAACATCCTAGTGGTAACTGAAACATTTCCAGCTCTAAGCATTTCTGTAGTAATTTCATCTACCCCTAGGGATTTATGAAGTTTGAGTTTAGAAATGGCCAAAGTAACTTTAGATTGTGTTGTAAGGCCAACATTAAAGCCACCAATGCATCTATCATCATTGCAAACAATGGGAGTAGAACTAATCAGGCCCAGGCAATATTAACTTGCCAAATAAAGTTGAAATAGGGTTTGTTATGTATATAGCATTACTTATCGAGCAAGAATTCAAAAAAGGTTGTCAAGTTTAATATAATTGAAAAAATTATATGATCAAAATAAATCAAAATCACTAATCGTAGCTCAAGATGAAAAAAATAGCAAAGTCAAAATATTTCTAAAACAAACATAGTTTATTTCCAAAAAATTCAAATACTCACCGATTCAGTTGATGAATGCAAAAGTTGGAGTAATTAACAGAAAAACTCCATCTCTAAATATGACTAAAAAAAACTGACTAGTAACGTCTTCCTTCACCACCTTCCTACTAAACGTCTCCATACTCTCTTATTGACTTCTACTACATACTCTCCTTACTCTACTCACTCTGTTCAACTTTGTGTCTTAATGTCACTTAGTTACATGCGGCGTACAATCGACACATCTGTTGCACGCCGGAGAAAATATTTGCATAATCTTATTATCTCACTCTCTATGATGCAAGAGGGGTTGTGTCCTAAACGTGCACATTAGTGACTGCAATTTAAAAGTCGGAGTTGCACATGTGCTACTCCTTCTTACAACTTGGAAGAAAGAATTGTGATCAGTCCAAATGAAATAATAAATCCCAAAATGATAAATATAATGTAAATAAAGTAAAACTGGTTTAGGAAAAGTGAATGGGTGGACCATCATACATAATCAGGCGCAGAACCATTATTCCATTCAGGTTGGTAGACACTCAGTGCTCACTAAATTATGACCACCTTCCTCCACATTATATCAGTGGAAGCTAGCTTCGAAGCTCTCTAACTTTTAAACTAAACATTTTGTGACGAAATGGGACTGAAGATAAATTAAAGATCTAAATCAAATCTATCTAAATCTGAATTTTTAACAATATTCCCATAGTATTTAAAGAGTTATGGAAGTTCGAATATTTATTAACAACAGCGATGCCTAACGTTAGAAATTAACTCACAAGTTAATTATAATTTGAATAAGAAGTATTATTTCACACCATTTAATACAACAGATGTATATTTGAAAAGTTAATGTAAATAATTTTTCGATATTTTTCAATTTTCCTAAGACTTGCTTGTTGCTAGAATATTTAAATACAAAGCAAACATTATTGAAAATCGAGATTTAGATAGATTTGATTACGATCTTTAATTTATCTTATGTTATATATAAAACACTTAGTTTAGAAGTTATACAGCTTCAAATTTAGCTTCCACTGATGTAATATGCAGGGAGGTGTCATAATTGAGTACTGAGTATATATGGTCAGCACCATGACCATGTGTGGTTGATCACTCCTCAGCAGGATAGGAAAAAGAGGAAAGTAACCAAGGTAGGCCAAGCTGATCTATTAGGCGGCTGCAGCCACTTAACATATGTCTCTCGCATTTGTGTGAGCTAGCAGTTAGTAACACCTGTATCTTCCTTTGCCTTTTTTTATAGATCTGTAAATGGTACCTAGGTAGTCACTGGAAGGAGAGCAATGCACCACTCCCCTGTGATAATACATAGAACTGGCAAGGCCTAGCACCTAAATGTCCAACCCCGCCTTCTTGTGGTAATGGCATGGCAGGGCACATTGTCCTGTTGGTAGACACCATCACCACCAGGGTAAATGTCCAATATGGGGATGCATGTGGTCAGCAAGGATGGACAGGTAGCCATTGGTGTTCAGTGACCCATCCATTTGGTACCAGCGGTCCCAAGTCCTACCAGGAAAACATCCCCCAGACATGCACACTGCCACCGCTGGCCTGTACTTGACCAACAAGCATCTCTGGGTGTTGGTTCTCGTGTGTCTGATGCCGTATCCACCACCGCCCATCACTTCTGTGGAGTAGAAACCTCGATTCATCAGAGAAGGCAACGTTTTTCCACTCCTCCACTGTCTAATAATAGTAGTCACATACGAAGTGCAGGCATCTTTGCCAATGGACCTTGGTTAACATGGGTGTCTTTATGCAGCGTCGACTTCAGAGACCCATGCGTAACAGGGTTCACTCTACTGTTATCGAGGACACGTACCTGGGTGCCCCAGCATTCATTTGAGTGGTCAATTGCTGCACTGTTGCATATCGATTGCCCTTAACCAGTCGATGGAGACAACATTCTCTTCTGGGGTCGATGGCATTTGGGGCTCCTCTGTTATGATGTCTGGAGGTAGTGTGCCAGCGGTCCATTCTTGGTACACCCTTACTACAGCACCACGCAAACAGCCCACGAAGTCTACTATTTCTGAGATGCTCATGAACCACCATTGTGTGCTATCAGTACAAAAACCCTACATTTGATAAAATCTCTGAAATGGTACTGGAAAACCAGAAAATTTCTGCTTGAAATTTCCTTAATAGAAACACGACATTCTTCAGTATGTTTATGCTGAAGAACATGTAACTATTTGTCCCTTTGTGTTTGCACTAAAGATATTTTAAGCATCATTTCCAGATTTTGGAAACCAAAGCTAAGTTTACAGCCCCCTTCCTTTGTTCAATTACAAAGGAAGAGACTGAAAGGTCCAAATTGAAAAGTATATATTAGAAAATAATATATTAAAAAATTGCATGTGGTCAGCAAGGAAAAGTATATATTAGAAAATAATATATTGAAAAGTATATATTAAAAAATACATATTAGTAACAGTAAAATTACATTTTACTATTACTAATATGTTTAAAAAAATTATATTTTTTAATAATAGTAGAAAGACACTTCACTTTCTAATATTAGATTTTACAATTATGCATGATGCTATATTTGTTTATTCAAAGTTCTAACTTATTATTAGAGTCCTGGTGTTTCAACTCTATATATATACACTGGTGGAAATTGAAAAAAGAACTCCATTAACAATTGAAGCGTAATCTATGAGATTTATTTAGTAGAAACAACTTGTTGAGAAAGGACAGTGATCACATGTTTGAAGTGATTCAATGTTTATTTTACCTTTTAATGAGTATTACTATTTACAGAAGGCACATTTTAATAAAGTGAAAACCTCCTCGAGCAGCAATACAAGCTTCCATCTCGCATGCAATCAGTCATACAAATGCTGGATATCACGCTAGGGGATACCATTCCATGTGCTTTCAACTTGAACACACAATTCAGCGATGGTCGTTGCCTGCTGTGGTCCATGGAAGAGTCTTTTTCTGATCCAGTCTCAGACATGCTCAATTGGAGACAAATCCTGAGAGTGTGCTGGCCAAGGGAGTTGGTACACTGCCTGAAGAGCATGTTCAGTTGCCCGGGCAGAGTGTAGTAATGCTACAAAGATTTTTAACTTTTCAATTTGGACCTTTTGTCTAATTCAAATTTATTCAAAATTCCGGATAACTTGTCGGGTGCCAGGCAATATTAACTTTCCAAATAAAGTTGAAATAGGATTCATTTTGTATTTATCTAGCATTACTTATCGAGTAAGAATTTGAAAAGGATTGTCAAGTTTAATTAAAGTTGAAATCTAATGAAAAATCAATTAACATTGCTCAAGAAAAAAATAGCAAAAATTCAAAAGTTTCTAAAACAAACAAAATTTATTTTCAAAAAAATTCAAAAACTCACCAATTGAGTTGGTGAATTCAAAAGTTGGAGTACTAACAACTCACATCTATCTAAATCTCTACTAACAACGCCTTCTATCTTCTATCAACGACCATCGCTGAATTATGTGTCCAAGTTGAAAGCACATGGAATGGTATCCCCTAGCGTGATATCCAGCTTCTATCTACACAGCACATACTGATTCAACATACTGCATCTCCTCCTAACAATACTGACAATTTCAATTCTATACTCTGTGACCTAACATCACTTAGCTATACCATGTGGCGTACAAATCTGGCACGTGTCTGTTGCATTCCAGGAAAATATTTGCATAATCTGATGATCGCACTAGCTCTGACGTGAGAGGGGTCATGTCCTACACACATGCATTAGCAGCTGACAATCAAAAGTTGGAGTTGTGCATGCACAACTCCAACTTTTGAAGAATTGTGATCAGTCCAAATTAAATAATAATCCCCAAAATGATAAATATGACATAAATATAGCAAAACTGGTTAAGGAAAAGTAAAAATGAATGGGTGGACCATCACAGTGTGGGTAGGCGTTATCCTTCTGGAATAGTGCATTTGGAATTACACTCAAATATGGCAGGATGACCGGCTGTATGATGTCACTGATGTGCATATTACTATTCAGTGTACCTGTACAAACACCAGACACATACAAGAGTGATAGCTAATCACTCTCCACACCATGATGCCTCGCTTGGGTCCTGTGTCGCTGGCAGATGCACGATGAAAGGAGCTCTCACCTTGTCGCCTTCAAACGCATAAACAACCATCAGATGCTCCTAAGCAGAATTAGCTTTCATTACTGAAGACCACAGACTACCATTCTTCCCTCCATTGAACTCGTTCTTGACACTACTGCAAACATGCTTGACAGTGATGAGGTCACATTGGTAACTTTGCCAGTAGCATGCGTGCCTGTAGTCCTGCTTCCAAAAGACAATTGCATATCATTCTTGTAGACACCCTTGGTACGACAGAGGATCGAATTTGTGACACTGTAGCCATCTGCTCTGCCACTGCCGCCCTCCTGATATGCTGATCCTCTCATGTGTTTATAACTCTGTGTTGCCTGGAACCACATCTGCAAGTGTGCGAATGCTCTTCTGACCATTGACGCCACCATCATACCACTGCCAATATCTCTCATCCAACACATTGTGCAATTTGACAAAAAGACCAACCTACTTCCCGAAGACCCACTATACGACCTCACTCAAACTCCACTAACTGAACAAATGTTGCGCACCTGTGTCATCCAGACATGGTAGTTTCTTTAAAGAGCACTGAATGACACAACACAAAATGAATAACTTCTTTCTTCCCGTCCTTGTCCTTAAATACATGCTGCATACATTTGCATGTTGTCATCCTCAGTGATCTCATTATTTCATATAATGACTGTCAATCATGGACCAACCTACTTCCCGAAGACCCACTATACGACCTCACTCAAACTCCACTAACTGAACAAATGTTGCGCACCTGTGTCATCCAGACATGGTAGTTTCTTTAAAGAGCACTGAATGACACAACACAAAATGAATAGCTTCTTTCTTCCCGTCCTTGTCCTTAAATACATGCTGCATACATTTGCATGTTGTCATCCTCAGTGATCTCATTATTTCATATAATGACTGTCAATCATGGATCACGGTTTCTGCTGCCCTTAACTATTAACATATTATGATGTTCCTAAAGGAATTCCTTCTGGGTGTTCTTTTTTCAATTTCTGCCAGTATATAAATATATATACCTAGTGAAATTTTGTTTCACTGAATGTTAAAAACTATTAACTACAATTCTGTGGAAATTATAGTGGTGGTATTTTCATTATGACAGAAATTTGCATATTTTTGTTATGGTATTTGGTTGAAAAGTAAATATAGGCAATTAATATTTTAAAAGTATTAATGAAAACAAATGTTGAACTCGCGTGTTTTATTTTTAGGTTCCGATGTATTGTGCCTTACCCACCCAATAGTGACTATGAATTAGAGCTAAAAGTTGGTGATATAGTGTATGTGCATAAGAAAAGAGAAGACGGTTGGTACAAGGGCACATTACAAAGGACTGGTAAAATAGGTCTTTTTCCATCAAGCTTCGTGGAAAGATTTTGGCATGAGTAACAATCTAAATTTGTAGTTAAACTTGGTGCTACAGAACAGTGGCATTGCTGAACAGTGAAAGTGAAATAAAGTCTAAGACATTGTAGATAAATATATGAAATGCGATACCAGCAAGTTAGTGGTGAAAGAAATGCCAAACAGAACATACAGTTTAGATAGATCAAACACACAGGTCCGTTGTTACATCTATGCTGCTATCATTTGTTTTGACAGCCATATAAATGTTGGTTTTCTAAATATATTTATTTCAGCAAAAATCTGAGTTATGAAAAATGTTTTATAACATTTATTTATTGTTAAATTCACTGGGTGCTGAAACATTAATGCAAGATGTGGATTTTAGTAGTTCAGTTGTATTTGAGGCAAAAAGTGCTAAATAAGGTGCCAAGTTTAATATAGCCATATTTCATTATTGAATTGCTGTAATTATGTTTAAAAAATAAATTATATCTTTGCATGCAAAAGTTATATCAGCTTCTATTTGTTTTCCATATGTATTTTAAGTGTTTTAAATGCAAGATTACAGTCAATGTTTCATTACTGTGTTGAACATCAAAAGCAATGTAAAAAATTTACAGTGCAGTAATTAACTGTATATTTAATTCTCTATGTCACTATTTTCAATAAAAGCACTTTCACAAAAATATCTATGCTACCTAATATGAAAAGTAATATACTATTGAAGTGTTACATACTATGGAATGAAGAGCCAGGACAGTTGCAAGTTCATATTATACAATGATCTATCATGGTAGTACAGAGCCACGAAAAAGCTAAAGTGGAGGTGGTGGTGAATTACTTAATACGAGTTCTTCTGCTGTTGATGGTATGCCAATGGTTCATCACCACAGTGGGATCATTGATCATGTAATGATGTTTATCGTAGCTTAGAGTGCTTATATCCTGGGTTATTTGTCAAAATTGAGTTACACAAATATTTTAAACTCTTTATATCACTCATTGGCAAATGAAATTCTTCATACAACTTAGAGGAAGCACTCGTTAATTTTTTTACTCTTTATTTCCTCTATTACTATCAAATCATATGCAGACTTAATCTAATCATCTCCCTATATCCAAACATACCTGTGCTGGATACAAATGTGTGACTCGAATTGGCCAGACCTACAAAACTGAAGTATTTTAATACATGAAAGGTTCATCCAGAACCAGATTGCCCCTATGAGGTCTTCTTTCTCTGTATAGATATAGACACCCTGTATAGATATAGAATCTCCTCCATTATGTGGAAAACAATTTTCAAAGATTGTCTCACCTGTGGTCACTCCTATGCATACCCAGAGCAACTAGCTACTCATATTTTTTCTCTCCAAATTTCGGTTTTGAATACTAAAATTTGAATAGGCCATTGAAATTCTGAATTTTTGGGGTTTTTAAGTTGTACTCATACAAAAATCTGCTTCAAATTTTTCAGTATTTTTGTCCTTTTCCCGAAAGGAGAATGTTAATGAAAGGGAAGAATTGTTTCTGATTTAGCACTTTTCTGTACTAAAGGTTCAGCTCTGTCCCCACTTCCTAATCTGTGCTTGCTTGTGGGCTCACTTGCATACCAGTCAGAAAAAATCTATGACTTCATCTGACCATTTCTAGACAGAACACATGGCAAAGTCCACACCTAAATTCTTTTACAGAGTTGGTCATGCAGTTTTCTAAATGGATGTTTATTGACCCTATCACCAACTAAATGTTAATTGGATTTCTTGGAATTGGAAACTTTAGAGCAAAGTACATAATACAGATTTGAGAACTTCCCTATTCTGTAGGCAGTGATTGGCATTGCAACTGTCACATCTGGGTTGGGCTAAAGGATAAAACTTTGCTTTCACTATAGTTGAGGCAAGTTGACAACTGGGTGATTGGCTGATCAAATCTCCTCTCTTTAGTTTAGTTTTAGCACTGCAGCAGTACTGTCTCTATCAGTATCTCTACATTTTGTTGTTTGCTGTTGTGTTTAAAAAGGTTCATTGCTAGTTTCATGTTAACGTTTTTACTGTGCTTCCTAAATGTTGTCATAATTAGAAATATTTAGTAAAATATTCCCAGAAGTTTGAATTTGCGAAAATAGCAGCGATAGAAATAGGTATGTATCTGGATGGTTTTACATCCATGCTACGCAAAAGTGCTGCTTGAATGCTATTTGTCAGTTATTAAGCAGTGAATGATATTTACATATTGATAGTTAATTAATTTTTAGCTAAGTTAACTTTTGTTAATATCAAAAGAAGTACAGATTCTGTTGAGTTATCCACAGCTGTAGCAAGCCACTTTTTCCCATGCTGCATACAAAGCTGCCATTGCTGATATTCGAAGTACTTTTTTCAAATAATTCTATAATTACAATCACTGGAGAAAGTTGTGCAATAGCATTTGTTGCTATTCCCTCTGTTATGCTAACTTTTGCACATATTGATTGATCCATTCATTAATCATCAGTGGATGATGCCTACATATTGATTAGTAGTGATTGTACTTTTCTGATATTAACGAAAGTTAACTCAAATACTGTTGCTAACTGTGGCTGTGCAAGCATCTTTTTCCATGCCACTTAATGAAGCTACCACTAGAGAAAGGGGCATAATATTTGTTGCTATTCTCCCTCTAGTGTAATGTTAATCTTTGCAATCTATCTATCGATCTATTATTAATAATTGGATGATGCCTATATATTGTTTATTATTAGGGGTTAGGTAAAGTTTTGTTAATATTGAAAAGTATGCATGCCACAGATTTTCTGCACTTCAAAAATATAGTGAAACTGAAATAATATTTTTGTTATGAGATGGGAAATTTAATTCGTGTTTTGTTAATGGGTATCATAAAATGGCCATTGCTAAACTCTGATTATATAAATGGAAATGCCTAATTTGGTTTCTCCTGTAACAGATTAAAGCTCACAAGTTACTGAGACCTGTTTTTTTATATTATGGAAATTTAATTACTGATAATTAGTAACCAACAATCAATATGCAATGATGCATTAATTAATAATCGATTTTTTCTAATCAATATGTAGGCATTATCCACTGATGATTAATGGATCAATCAATATATGCAAAAGTTAGCATAACAGAGAGGGAATAGCAACAAATGCTATTGCACAACTTTCTCCAGTGATTTTTTGAAAAAGGTACTTCGATTATCGGCAATGGCATCTTTGTATGCAGCATGAGAAAAAGTGGCTTGCCACAGCTGTGGCCAACTCAACAGAATCTGTACTTCTTTTGATATTAACAAAAGTCAACTTAAGAGCTAAAAACAGTAATAATTTCTATTAGTCATAAATTCGGCAAAATACAGGAATTTATTAGTTTGAATAAGTATTTGTAATTACTCTGAATTTTCATTCTTCTGAATCATAATTTTTGTTATGCCAGGTTGGCAACTCTGCATACATTATGTTGACAACATCTTAATTATCTGGCATCACACTAAAGCAAAATTAAGTAAGTTACTAAATGAATTTAATGTAGCCATCCCCATTAAATTTACAATGAAGAGGAACAAAATGGACAGCTCCCAGTTTTAGATATTAACTTTAGCTTCTTTTTTTAGAGACACTGTACGTTATTTTTATTTGAGGCACTGTACATGAAATAAAGTATATATATCTGTATATATAAAATGTATATTTATTCCTAACATAATACCTAGCACCTCTTCCAACCAAAACAACTACAAATTATAAACTTTCTACTTGCACTTTATCTGAGCCTATAAATATTGCAACCCAAAGAAACACTAAAAATGAAAAAAATATATATTTCTGGATTTGGCTCTGGTGTGACTCAAAGCAAAAATAATGACAAACAAGCTGGATAGATAAAAATAATTTAGAAACATTAAAATAGTTTTAAAATAACAAAATATACTACTAAAATGAAATAAATACATATATGAGTATACTTTTGTGCAAATCACTGAAATTCTGCAATTAAAAAAATTCACTCACCTTCTGATCTCATTTAATTCAAAACACAGATGGGTGAACTTGGCATAAATAAGGCAATTAACTCATCAGAGTTGTCAGCCAGCTAGTGGGGGAATGTTCTAAATATAAAACACCAGAATTAAAAAGACTCGCTCAGAAAATAATTAAAGTAACTTAAATTCTCCGTTGTTGACCAACAAAATTTTGAAGTTTATCCTTCAAACTATTTGCATATTGAAAAGTTTTTAGGAGCAAACTCAGAAGCTTTTCAGAGCAAGGACAGCACTCTTGTCTTTAGTAAAGTGACACTGTGTGTTGACATTAGGGGCTGTTAAGAACTTGCCATTAAACCCCAAACAAGCAACCAACCACATATCCTGAAGGGTGATTCCAGTGTCTTGGTTTGCAGGTAGGGATGGACTGGTCAGTGCTTCAATAACTTCATGAATGATGGATGGTTCCATAGTAAGTGGATGCATGTGCTAGCTGTGTGGTGTGCTCCCCGTCTATGGTTGCTGTGTGTTGTATTGCCATTATGGTAGTCGTTAGTTTGTTTTAGCTGACATCTGAATAATGCTCCGTGAACCTCTCCTGTGGAGAACATATGGTTTTTCTGATATAATAAACAACAGAATTAGCTGGCAAATGTAGAGGAAATCTGTATACACCTGATTTTTGAAGGAGGCTAAATTTGTCTCTGCCCCTTTATATAATTTTCTCAGATATGGAGCTGAACTGAAAACAATATTGATTTTTTTTTTCAGCTCTGCGTAATTTATAGACTGGTTTGCACAGGACAGAAATGTAAGATATAGATCAGGCAAAGGTTGACCACTTAAGAGTCAGTGATTGGGAGGAGAGCTGAATCTGTTCTGTTGTCATTTCTATACCTATTGATAAGTTTTTCTATTGTTTTTGAGTGGAAACAATGTTTTGAATTTTTTTAAGCAAAAATTCATTTGATGATACAATGAAAGAATGGTAGGTTGCAATTTTGTATGCCCATAGGGTGCATTAGTCTGTACATATGATGGAGGGTACATAGGTAGGATTTCAGTATATTGACATTGTTAAGGCTCGTGTGTCATCTTTGTGGATAAAAACATTTAAATAGGGGATGGTACTACTGTTATCCTCCTTTATGAAACATATTGTAGAATGAATACTTTTTGCTCTATTAATATAGCAGTTTAATTGTTCATTGCTGCTATTCCAAATTAAAACTGTATCATCAAATAGTGACACCAGAAGACAGGCAGAATTGCTATCAAGTTGAATAATTTTGTTTGAAATCTCAAAGGTCAATCTCGGACAGAATGCCTGAAAGGGGTGAGCTCAAGAGATTGCCCCGAGTCCTGCCTGTAGATTTTGTTGCTGAACTGAAAGTAATTACTTTCGGTGACTACTTTTAGTGCTTCATGAATGGTGACACTTTCAGTAAAGGAAAATTTTCCAATCTCCTTGTTCCCATCCACTCCAGGTTTAGATGTTATTATGTCATTTTGGACAAAAATCATTAGAGCACAAACATTTTGTTTTCCTAAAATCAGTGCCATTCATGAAGCACTAAAACTAGTCACCAAAAATAATTATTTTCAATTCAGTAATAAAATCTACAGACAGGACTCAAGGATTCCCATGGGCCCACCCCTTTTAGGTATCCTTCCCAAGATTGTCCTATTGTTCCCAAGATGTCCACGTCCAACTGAAGACACCCCAGGCCATCACTGAGCCACCACTTGTACTGTTCCGACCTGACATGCAGGATCCATGGCTTCATGGGATTGGTGCCATACCCTCAGTCTCCCATCAGTGTGATGAAGTTTAAAACAGGATTCATCACTCCGGGCTATCTGTTGCCAATTTTTGATGTTCTTTAGCCCAAGCAAGACATGCCCGATGTCATTCCATTAGAAGTGGAACTCTCATAGGTTGGCTGCTCCCAAAGCTGAGATGATGAATTGGTAGATGAAGTGAGCAATTGCACGGTCCGTGCACTGACTTCCCGGCTGGAACCTGCATTCAGATGGGAGGTGATTTCAGATAATGTCTGGCCCCTATCGGTCCATATGATGCAGTCAGATGGCAAAGCCCACGATCATTCAAGGTTGGTTGTCCTTTGCAGTTTGTCCGGGTGCTTGTTTTTTTTTTTTTTTTGGGGGGGGGGGGGGGGGGGGGAATTTTTATATTCCTGGAACACTCTTGAAACTGTCATATGAGAAAATCCAAGTTTGTTGACAGTTTCAGAGATCAACTGTCCCATCCATTGGGCACCTACGATCTGCCCTTTGTCAAATGCATCTAAATCCCACCCTTTTCCCATTATGCTTCTCATGATGAATGCTTGGGGAAGCCAAAGCTGACAGTTATATATGACAAGAGTTACAGCCATGCATGTACACAAATACGGGACTTGTGGTACTTAATTTGGATAACGTCTCCTACCCCTAATTCAATGGCACTTCAGTGTATATACAGTAGATTTCAGTTAAATGGGGCAGCTGTTTATTTGGGACAATTATTGAAGAACAGGAACAAATCGAGAATATAACCTAAATTTGCTTCACTTATTTGTGCCACCACGCCACTTTATTGGGACAGACTGTAGATCACAGAGTAAGGAGGTTACAGAGTCGCCACTTCCTATACCACTAATGGCAAGATTCTCCCAATGTTAAACTCTCATAGAACAGCGCTCCAGTATCAGACTAGAGAACTATCTTCTGAGTGTTGGTTACCATAGCAACAGTGTGTCTAATAACGTCAACCACTGGCATCAGCTGTCATCTATCTGTAGATATTTGACTTTTTTGTTTTTAGAGATGAAAATTATAAATGAAATTGAAATTTTTAGAATTGAAAATTCTTTTTAGATATTGATGTAGTATTACAATTTACATTCAGAAGCTTGAATAGTACCCTGTTAAAGTTGGGAAAAATATTAAAGTTTCAAATGAATATTATTAATAATCTATTTATCCTAAAAATATGAAATTTTTATATTAGAGTATGATTTTTTTTTAGGTTTACATTGGTAGAATTAATAATCCTACCAATATATTCCAAGGTAAGTAATAATTCTTTAAAAGTTATTTACGTTAGTAAAAGTGCAGTATTCTAATTTTAACCATGCTTTGAGCACTTTAACTGTTGCATACATAATTGCAACTTAAATATGAGTAAGACAGTAACATGATTTCCAATAAAAAATATATTATTAAGTTAAAAAAATTATTAGATGTCGACATAAGGCTGAAATGGACTACTACATAAGGGAAGGCTTGCATGGGAGAGAACTACTTGGAATTACAACCCCCCCCCCCTCAAAAAATAATCAAACATTATGAATTTTGGATTTATTAATAAAATGTTATACTAATGCCTATATTTACCATGGAAATAGCATAACTGCAAAAATTATGATATATATATATAAGAAAAGAATTATCCATAAAATTTAATCAGTGACGAAAAAGAAAATAAAAAAATCAGTTTGTAAAGCGACAAAACAAAAATAGAAAAAATAGCATATTTTGAAACTTTCATATATAAAAACCAGTATATATGACTTAAATACAGAAGCTAACATGTATTGTAAACTGTAATAAAAAATATCTCGTGTAAAAAAAATTCTTTTAAGTAATTCTAAAAAGTCATCTGTTCACCATAGAGTTCTGTGCCCAAAGGCAGTGATCACTTGCTCCACCCTAATTTCAGCATTACGTAGGAAATATTGGTTTTGAGGTATCATCAAAATGTAAGCAAAGAATAAAACAAGATCAAACTTATAATTGTTCTGGAAATTATATATGATGCAATTTTTTTCTGAAATTTGTATCATCATTACAAATAGAATAATGAGTAGAACTCTTGTAACGCTCCAAAACAATTGCAAAATACTTAAAGTTTTATGCTCCGGATAGCTTAGACGGGCGCCAGGCAATAATTAACAAATTGCCAAAATGTAGAATAAGTTGATTTAGGGTTCAAATGCCAGCGAGCGTTCATAAGTAAGAGTCAAAAATGATTCTTAACAAAATAAGAGTTAATGTAAAAAAAGATCCTAAATTAGCGCTGCTCAAGATAAAAAACTACAGACTCAAAAGTTTGTAACAAAACAAAATAGATTTATTTCCAAAATAATTAACTCACCAAGACATCAATGAAGAAACTAAATTCTGTGCTACACGCACGGTGCTACGCACCTTACTACATCTCTCTGCTCTCTCTACAACTCTGCTCTCAAGTGCTCAAGTGCCTCGCAGGTCACGGTTTTGACAATGGGCCGGCGCATGCCGGGAAAGACATTTGCATACAATGACGAAGGACGCAAGCTATGACGCAAGAGGGGGCGTGTCCTTGGCACGCGCTTTAACGGTTACGGTCGGAAGTTCGGAGTTGCGCGTACGCAACTCCTAGAAACTTGAAAATGAGTGCTGTGATGCCGAAAAGGAAATAAAAATCCCCAAAATGATAAATATAACGTAAATTAAACAAAACTGGTTAAGGTAAAGCAAAAGTGAACGATGGGGCATCACACTCTGCCTCAATGATAAAGTGCTATTCTGGATCAGCAAGATAATCTGTATCTTTACCACAGCATATGTCACCATAAGCCATTGTGTATGCATTATAAACTTTGGTTCTCAAAGCACATGGTGAAAAATCATGTTAAAAGCAATTAAATATTAAAATATTTTATATTTGGAACAGTGCAAACTTTTACTCACCTTACCAAAAGTAATTTTTAAAGAATTATTGTTTACCTTGAAAGATCATTAGGAAAACGGTGCAGTCTCTGCTTAGTTGAGCTGCATACATGTAAGCTGAAATGCAAGATGGAGGCTCTACGAAACTTGAAACACGAGATATCAGTCACGATGCTTGACAGGTAAAAATAGTTCTTTTTCTCTGACGCAAGTGGTGCTATTAATTGCCAGAAATATAGGTGAGTGGAGACTGTAACCTCCCTACTCTGTTATGGTGTATGGGCCACAGTGGCATAGAGACCATTGCTTGAGTCAGTCAGTGCCGAATCACACAGTAATCAAAATGCACATGTTTCAATAGCATAACAGTTCTGCTTCCACTGACTGCTAGATAGTGTGTTTTTAATCACTACAGATGTGTGGTGTGTGTGTTAATATAATTGCTTATTAAAAAGGTAATGATATTGTGTTTTTCTTTGTTTTTGTAAGACCACTGCCAAGATGCCACGAAAAGATCTAATGTTAGCTAATAAAATCGCCTTATTTGACCAAATCAAAAGCCAGCCATCTAACATCAGTCATCCCCAGCTGGTGAAGATAATTAGAATGCCAAAATCCACAATCCCATATGTGATAAGCCAGCAAGACAAATTGCGAGAGGAACAGGCATTGCACAGGCAACTGGGAAAATCCCAAAAACAAAAGCAAGAAGGCAAGGATCCAGACATTGAGAAGGCCCTCAATTAATAGTTCTCTATTGTAACTGAATGGGATGTGTGTGTCAATAGTCCAATGTTGAAAACTAAATCAGAAGAGTTGCGAAAAAGCTCAGAGCTCAGTCACATGAGTTTTAAAGCAACAGATGGTTGGTTATCTCAATGGATCCAGGCATGAAATTAAATTTAAGAAAGCACATGATGAGAAGGACAGTGCTGATGCTGCGAGTGTTAAACAGTGAAAATCTGGAAAATGAAATTTCTGGAGCAAGTCGGGCACTAAACTGCCCGAATTGCTCCAGAAATTTAGTGCAGATGACGTCTGCAGTGCTGGTGAAACATGTCTACTTTACCACGCCAGATGGTTCTCTGAGTTACAAACGTGCAATGCTGTCAGGTTCAAAAAAGCAATGGATTGCATAACTGTGTTGTGCTGCTCAAACATGTCAGGAAACATAAGTGGAATCTGTTGATTATTCAGAAAAGCACTAAGTCTCAATGCTTTAAAGGGCTTAGAATGGACAATTTGCCAGTTCTGTAATATGTCAACAAGAATGCATGGATGACGTCTGATATTTTTCAGAAATGGCTAATAAGTTGGGATGCAGAATTGAAACAGAGGTCAAGAAAATTCTGCTTTTGGACAACAGTGCAGGCATACCCTCACTTAGATTGTTTGAAAAATATTCAACTGGAATTTCTTCCTGCTAATACCACATCTTTGGTACAACTGCTGGATATGGATATCATAAAAAGAAATTGAAGACATTGTATCATGGAAGGTTGATACATTACATTCTTGAAGCAATTAAAGAAAATCTACCAACATCATCTTCAACAGCCAAAGAAATCAGTGCAAAGGTTACCATTCTACAAGCAGTACAATTTGTAGCCTACAGCTGGTGAGATAAGCAGCAAAATGATTCAAAACTGCTTTGCTCACTGGATTTAAGAATTCTAGCCAGGAGATGCCATATACGGGCAATATTGAAAATGAAATAATTTTGCAACTGCAACACTTCAGAAACTATGAAAAGTTTTCATCCATTGACAATAGTCTTCAATGTCATATTGAAAATGAAGATTGTGTGGATGCAATTATTGAACATATTGCAGCAAAACACCTAGATGGATCAGAAGACCAGAAAGTGATGAGGATGCTTCCTGGTTAATGACTAGCCAGGATATTTATTGCTGAATTACTTTATGCAAGAAGGCAATGAAGGCAGTCCTTTATCTGCACTGATTTTGTTCAGTTGCAGTCTATAAAGAGAACACACCTCAATAAATTTCTTATATTAGGGACTATATATGTTGCCGTTAAAGTGTATAATTCAGTTATTTCATAGAATACCCAGTTATTTCGTGAAATAACTGATCAAGTCAGTTAAAGCGTGTAATAAATTAATAATTCCACACTCTAACTAGTTTTTCTATGAAATAACTAATGATAGACAGTTAAAGTGTAAAATAAACAATCTGACTGAATTATACAGCATACAAAATGTTATTTATGTAAAGAAATATATATAATAAAGACACAATAAAATCATTTTCTAAATCCCTGACTGGTACCTAAACTTTGAGCTGTAGCAACTGACTGGAGCGATTTCTCTATATCCGGCACTTCTTCAATCTTAGTTTTTGTTCACAGACACTGAACTGGGATCGGGAATAGAGCTGTTTCCAGATTCTGAAAAGTGACCAAAAACAACAAAAAATGCATTCTACCCAGAAATGCAACAAAAAGTTAAAAAAAAAAAGACTATTTCTATTGTCCAAGAGTAGAGTTGAAACCAGGGTTATCCCTCTGTCAACATGAATCAGTGGTCCAAATTATAAAAAACGCCCAAAATTGAGCAGGCCAAGTGATAACGAATCACTTTAGTGATTCGTTCTCAAGAATGAATCACTTTACTGATTCGATCTCAAGAATGAATCACTTTACTGATTCGATCTCAAGAATGAATCACTTTACTGATTCGTTCTCAAGAATGAATCACTTTACTGATTCGTGCTCATTTGGCATCCGCTCATCCGGGGCATTTTTTATAATGTGGACGACTGATTCACAAGAGCTACTTTCCATATTCTTAAACGAAACATAAAAGTTAATATCATTATTATTATATAACACTTTTTAGTGGGTTAAAAATGGTGTGCTATTTCTGACCAGTGGTTCTCACTTTACAGCCTTTTGAATTTAAGATTTATTTACTTGGTTATTTTACACTTTAACGGGGTGTAGATCGTTATTCTATGAAATAACTAGTTAAACCATAGAATACAAGTGAGTTTTACGCTTTAACTGACTTGATCAGTTATTTCATGAAATAACTAGGTATTCTATGAAATAACGGATTTCATACTTTAACGATAACATATACATGCTAGTGTGGCAGATATGTACATTTACATTGAGATTGTTTTTAGTATAAATTATTTTTTGACTTGTGTACCAAAATTCATTTAAATACATATGTTCATGTGTATGAATCTTTGTTGTTCAATAAATGGTAGTTTGTCTTTTGTTTTAAACCTTTTGTGATGCTGACTCGAGACAAAAGGTGTGTGTATGTTTTAGCTCTTTGGGTAAAGCTTCACATAATTAGGGCAGCCGCGTAATTTGGTCAAAGTGTTCTAGCCCTGATGTGCCCCAATTAACTGGAATCTACTGTGTATATATCTTTAGGCCTCTTTCAAATGCTGAAACTACCATGAAACCATCCTTGGAATTGGCAATTAGAGGAAGCTGAAACGCCATCCCCTATCTGTCATCAGACACCCTAATGTCCAATTCAGTCTCTCTCAATGTATGATAATCAAGCCCTTATGCAAATATATATGCAGCCAGCCAATATAAATAGCAATCATTAATTGAGATTAGACTTAACACATTTATTATAAATCCTACATAACAGAAAATAGCCTACCTATTAATGCATTCGCACAGTAGGAGCTTTTCCTCAGAATTCTCACATCTCAGGGAGTTTTATGCATGTTTATCATTTCCATCTTCAATGAAGTGACACTATGTGGTGATATTAGGGCTATTAAAAACTTCTTTCCATGTCTTAAAGGGTGATTTCAGTGTCTTGGTTGTAGGTGGGAATGGACAAGGTCATTTATTTCAATAGCCATGTGGACTATGGTTCCATAGCAACTGGATGCACATGCTAGCAATGTGACATACTCCCAGTCTGTGGTAGCTGCATGTTGTATTGCCAATTCAACAGTGGCAGTTGTTAGTTTGTTTTGGCTAACATCTGTCCAATGCTCTGTGAACCTCCTGTAGAGAACATATGGTTTTTCCCTATATAATAAAGAGCGGAATTATTCAACAAATGTAAAGGATATCTGTATATATTCGATTTTTAAGCAGGCTAAATTAGGCTCTGAGTAATTTGCAAACTGATTCACACAGGACAGGAATGTAAAAGATCTGGATCTGGCAAAGATTGCCCTCTCGTGGTCGGTGATTGGGAGGAGAGCTGAATCTGTTCTGTTGACATTTCTATACTTAATGATAAGCTTTTCTATTTTTTTGGGGGGTGAAAGCTGTGGGACATAGTAAATGGATTGAATGTTTCGAATTTGTTTTTTCAGCAAATGCTCATTTGATGATATGGTGAAGGCCCTGTGGATGAGAAAACAGTAGTCTGCATTGAAATCCAAAGTGAATGCACAGTATTCCCTGTTAAGAAACAATAATTAATAGATTCTGAAAAAAATTCATCGCCGCCACGGCGGGAATCGAACCCGCATCTCTCCAGATTCATGCCAGAGCACGATGAATTTTTTTTTCAGAATCTATTAATCAGTAGTCTGCAATTTTGTACACCAATGGGGTGTGCAAATTTGCTTCATGAGGTGCATGAGTTGTGTATGATGGAAGGTACTAGGTAGGTTTTTAGTATATTGATGTTGTCAAGTATCATATATCATTTTTTTGGGGGGGATAGAAACAAATAGGGTATAATATTGTAGGTAAAATTGCTGCTGAGTTGAATAATTTTGTTTTGAGGTCTTGAGGGACAATCTTGGACAGTATGCCTGAAAGGGGTGGGCGGGGGTTCCTGAGTCCTGCCTGTAGATGTTTGTTGCTGAATTGAAAATGATTTTTTTGGTGACTAGTTTTAATGCTTCATGAATGGTGACCACATGAATTATGCTTCATGAATGGACTCCCCATAACTTCCAACTACTCTGAATCCTGGAGGTAACCCAGTGGCAATTCAATTTATGTTTCCCTCTCCCCCTGCACTCAACAAATAACTGCCTCTGATGCAGGGGTCTCATACTCAAATCATATGAAGGGGCCAAATCAATTGCTTTTCAAATTGGTAGGCTACATTTTACTTTAACCAATAAGAAGCAAAGCATAATTATTTATATTATTTTATTTTTTAAATTTTACACACTTTTAATATCAAAACATACACCAAAATTTTGTTTGTAATGGCTTCATCTGTACATAAATCATATTAGTCAAACTAGTAAACCACAGTTTACCCCATGATTATGATAAAGCCATGAATATAATTGCTTATAGAGCTGAACAAAATGACTCCGTGGTTCACGAGCTTGAGACCTACTCTAAAGCAAAACCAAAGGATGTTCACTACCACCTGATGAACTGCCCACTGTCAGCATGAAATACACTTAGTGGAATTTTAATTAATGTAACACTCCTTTTATGCTACCATCAGTGACTTCACTGCAGTCATGAACCATCACCGTAACGCTAGCAGCTGAAAAATTCATACTAATCACCAGTTTCTCCACTTCAACTCTTCAGTGGTTCTGTGGTTTCAGTGGTTCATACTGTAGAATGGTGCTTTCATGCACCATTCTACAGTATGAACTTGCAACTGTCAACTATCCTGTCTACATATAACCCTGCTAGTCATTCCACAGTATGTAAACCTCAGTCATATATTGCTGTTGATACTAAGTAGCATAGGTATTTTAGTGAAAGTGTTTTTACTGAAAACAGTGGCATAGAGAATTAAATATATTGTTAATATGTTGAATATTCCATTTAATCAAAAAGTACCATTAATCAACCATGAAGGATGAAAAGTCTGCAAACCTTTTTGTAGCTTTCCAAGTTTCTTGAAGAAACAAATAGTAACCGAAGGATTTCAGAAAACACTTATGCCATACCTAGAAATGAAACTAAAACTCTAAGGGGGCAGTTATGCAGTATGCTATCTACTATATGCCAAAAGCTTAATTTATATAATATCAAGTTTCTGAAATTGAATTTCTGGTAGCCAAATTAATTTTGAATTGTTTTCAGAAAATATAATAATACTTTTAGAACCTTATCCTGAAGTAACTAACAAATGGAATAGGTTATGCTAAGTGTCAAAAGAATAAACATTTCATTTTGTGTAATCAAAAATTTAGAGTAAAATAAAATTGGGTGAAATTTTTTATGTAATTGTTTGAAAATTGTAAAATTTTATATTATGTTTTAATTTTAACTTCAGTAAAAAAATTGTAAAAGTTACTTTTTTTATTATTCTAATATAAACAGGTCATAATATTTCTCTTATTACTAAAAGCTGTAATTCATTAATTTTTAGACATTTGTTTAAATAAATCACATAGTGTATACTTTTTGAATGTCAGCAAACTGTACAACTAAAGATATAGTATAATGAAAAGTTGATTTTGCCTTAAAAGCAAGATAATTTTAATCTTAAAAATGGAGAGTTGGGTTGGGTTGTTTTACCTCTAAGCGGCACTTTTTTGCACACCATGGGCTAAATGGCCAGGTCACAAGGACCCCGAAGGCTCAGAGAAGGTTGGGGAGTGGACCCACTGGAACAGCTATTGGGAGATAGATGGTAGTCTCCCGTCAAGGCCATCCAGTGTGTTCTTTAACATACACAGGGTATGGCTCTCCCGCACACGGGGCAGAGATAAATCTCAATGTTTACCCAGCTGGGACTCGAACCTGGGAACTACAGATTACAAGCTTGGCAGGCTACTGACTGAGCCACCCCGCCCCCAAAAATGGTAAGAATCTTAAATGAGATAAAGAACTGTGAAAAAAGATTAAAGTTTTCATTTTAATTGAAGCACTGAAATGAGATAATTATTTTTAGATCAAGCTGCATCGCTGCTACAGACAAATTTAAATTTCAGATAAAAGGCAAACATTTTTCTTAAGAATCACAATTTTACAGTAGAGGTACACAGTGCAGTAATTAAAGTAAAGTAATTAAATTCTCTATGACACTGTTAAATGTTTTTAAGTACTTCGACACATGGACTATGCTATCAAGTATCAATAATTATTAAAGATAGATTTACGTACTATGCCATAGAGGATGGGAAGTAACAGGAGCTTCTTGGAATGCTTTTGGTGAGAAATTTAGAATTCGACTTTCTTGCCAGCAAGTGACGTCTCAGTGGAGATTAAAATATTGGTCTGCCAATGGTCTACTCCATGGGTGGGCAATTGTTTTTGTATCTACACTGCGCATGCGTATTGACATGGCCGTCCTAGTGGAAAATACGAGACGAATCTTCAGTAGCGCACGGGAAGGAAATCTTGGTACGAGACGGTTTTCTCTGACTGTCTTGGCGGGCCACAAAAAACTCTTAGCAGGCCGAATGTGGCCCACCCCTGGTCTACTCGCATTGGCGAATGAAATAACCATTTATACTTTTGATTTTTGTTAAGAGGAAATTTACTTTAATGTAATTTAATATCATGATTATGCTGTAATTGAAAACACTATGGTACCTTAATGCGCCATTTTGTCCTTAATAGATATACAGAAATATGCATAAGGTGAATTGCAGAGCTCTAGGCTCTGATATCATGTAAATAATATGCTCCTTTTTGTACTGGGTGACTTAATTCTATACCTTTCACAATCATGAAGGTGAACAAGCCCACCCAATACCATAACTTCATATTATGAAGCTGTGAAAATAATACAACAGCAATATATATATACACTACAGGAAAAACAAATTGCAACACCTGGAAGGATTAATGCCATTTTATTGAAATGCAGGCAGCTGTTAGCATACACTGAGAGTGCGATTGAATACATTATCAAAAAAAATATGGAAAATTACCACTTTACCTATCGGGTAAAGTGGTATAATTAGTATGATGTTGAAGTGCTTTGTGCAGCAATCCATTCATGAACACAGTGGGGAAGGCTATCGTACAGCTCTATAATGCCTCCTGAGGGATAGAATGCTAAATAGTGTGAAGTCGCTGTTCCATTTCAGTGACAGTTGTTGGTACACCTCTTGGGTGTTGTTGGCGCTGTAGGTCCATCATGTCCCAGATGTGTTCAATAGGTGAAAGGTCCGGTGAGCATGCTGACCATGGTAGTATCTGAATGTTTTTCTGTATATGTAGATACTGCAGACTAAAGCGGGCTGTGTGGGGACAGTCATTATCTTGCTGGTAAAAGGTTCCGTGTTGCTGAACAAATGGAACAGCCATTAGTTGCAAAATGTTGGTAACATATCATTGGGCAATTAGAGATCCCCTTATGATGACCAGTTCTGATCAAGATGTCTGACTAATGGCACCCCACATCAAGACTAGGTGCTGGAGCTGTGTGACGATGTTGCAAGCACTGGATGGCATTACTTTCCCCTGAATTACGGTGAACATGTTGTCTACCATTGTGCTGACCAAGAAAAAAATGAGATTCAGCACAAAACACTATGGTACTCCACTCTTGTTAATTCTAGTTCTGTCTGAGGCGATACCACTGAAGATATGTTTGCATTTGGACAGATATGAGGGGCAAACACAGTGCCAGACAATAGGCTCGCAATGAAAACTGTAAAAAGTCTGTTGTTTACCATCTGCCTGTTAGGTATTCAATGTGTTACCTGTTACCAGTTCCTTTGCAGTTGCATTGAAGTCACAAATCTGTCACACAATGCTATGCATTGCAAATGGTGGTCCTATCGCTCCATGGTCATAAATCGTCTTCCTGATTCTTGTCGGCATGTGCTGGATCCTTCTTGAACCCACTGGCACCATATGTATACGATGGTGCTGGGATTGTGCCCAACCTTGTTGACCACATCTCTGTACGACAAACCAGCTTCTCTAAGGCCGGTGATTCTTCTATGCTCAAAGTCTGTTAACTGTTGGAATGGCTGTCAACATCTGCGTAAGGACATTTTTAGTGGTTTAGAACAATTTCCACAACGTTTTGTCAACCAAGGAGCTTTATTGCTTTTACCTGCATTTGACTGCTTCATACCTGTGATATCATCCGCACCTGTCCATTCGTTTCGATCATCCTGCAAACCTAATCATTTGCATGCATTTCTATATACTACTGCCTCCCTAAATTTCATCACATTTGCATAACTTCTTCCAAGTGTTGCATTTTTTTGTTTCCTATAGTGTATATAACTGTGACTTTCCCTTCATTGTGATACTGCAACTTTTCATTCATTAGATGTTACATCACTGTATCCCAGCACATCAGTGCTGGATGCAACAATGTGTCTAAAATCTGAATGGTTGAAGGTCACCATTCTCATGGCCCTAGAGTACTTTAGTGTGCATGAGACCCTGGACCTGGTGACACATTCTAATTGGTTCATGATTAATGGCTGCACTCAGGAACAGAGGGAGGATATCATCACAGGCTCGTTTTTCGTTAAATTTGTGGTGAAATTTCTCAACAGACTCAAAGATCTGCCCATTCCTCCCAACAGCAAATTAGTCGCACTTTATATATTCTCCTTGTTCCCATCCACTCCAGTTTTTGATGCAGTTACATTATTTCAGACAAAAATCATTGAAGTGCAGAAAATTTCCTCAAATCAATGCCATTCATGAACCACTAAAACTAGTCACCAAAAATGATTATTACCAGTACAGTAACAAAATCTACAGGCAGGACTCAAGGGCTCCCATGGGGTCACCCCTTTCCCATCCTGTCTGAGATTGTTCTTCAAGACCTTGAAACAAAATTATTTAACTTAGCAGAAATTTTTCCTGTCTTCTGGTGCTGGTAGGTTGATGATATATTTTTAATTTGAAATGGTAGCAATGAGAAATTAAAGTGCCTCATTGATAGAGCCAACAGTATCTATCCTACAATATGTTTTATGAAGGAGGGGGAAAACAGCAGCGTCATATACCAAAAACCTACTTAGTACCCTCCATCATATATGAGGACTCGTGTACCCCACAGATGTACAGAATTGCAGCCTTCCATTCCCTCATCCATAGGATCTTCCCCTTATCATCAAACAAGCATTTGCTTAAAAAGGAAATTCAAAACATTCAATCCATTGCTTCACCCCATGGTTTCCACCCAAAAACAATAGAAAAGCTAATCAATAAGTATAGAAATGAGAATAAAAGAGATTCGGCTCTCTTCCCAATCACCAACTCTAAGCAGTCAACCTTTGCCAGATCTATATCATACATTCCTGTCTGCAAATTCCTTAAATACATTCCTGTCTGCAAATTACTCAGAGCCTAAAAAATCATTATTGTTTTCAGCCCAGTTCCAAATCTGAAGAACATTTAAAAAGGGACAGAGACAATTTTAGTCTCCTTCAAAATCAGGCATATACAGATTTTCTCTTCATTTGCCAGATAATTTGTTGTTTGCTTACTACATTGGAAAAACCATGTGTTCTCTACAGAGTATCAGACATTGTCAGACAGATGTCAGCCAAAATAAGCTAATGACTACTGCTACCAAGATAGCAATACACCACACAGCTATCATAGACTGGGAGCACACTGCACTGTTAGCACATGCCTCCACTTACTGTGAAACCATCATCCATGAGACTATTGAAATAATGATTTTACCCCTCTCCAACTGCAACCAATACACTGGAATTACCCTTCACAACATGTGAAAAAAGTTCTTAACAGCCATAACGTCACCACATAGTGTCACTTCACTGAAGACAAAGCACTGTCCTTGCTCCGAAAAGCTTCTGAGTTTTCTAAAAATGTTTAATATGCAAAAGGATAAAATTCATTATTTTATTGGTCAATAACAGAGAACTTTGTGTTATTTTAACTTTTGTTTTCACTGGTTGTGCATCATTTTACCATCCTTTATAGAGCGATAGCCATCCCATGGCCAAGTGGTTAGCACGCTTGGCTAACTAATCTAAGGGATCTGGGTTCAAGCCCCGGGTAAGGCATGGATGTATGTGTCGTTTTTCTGCTGAGGTCCTGCCATCCTCTCAGATCTTCTACTATGGCATATAAACTGACAGGCACCTGTCAGACCTCTGTGACAAGCAGCTGCTTGAGGGAGTATTTTTTTTATAGTAGCGATGCTTGCTCTAGTTGTTTTCTTCCTTATTTCAATATTCTACAACTAAATTATCAATCAAAGCCATATTCTGAATGGTGCAATTTTTTTTTCTCAAACACATTTGCACTGTTTTCAAAATATTTAATTGGCAAAATGGATTTTTATATTTAGCGGAAGCTGCATAATTGACCTGGTATGTGTTTCACTATATTTTCATTTTAAAATTAAATTTTATATTGCTGTTTCTAGATTATTTGTTTTCTTCATGAAATATATACTGTGATTGAAAGAAAAAAATGGTATTCATAAATGCTGAATAACAACATGAAAAAATTTTGTTTTGAAATGGTAAGACACATTTTAATGATATTTTTAATTTATTTATTAGTGCAAATAGAAAATATTGCAGTTTTGGAATAAAATTTTTCATAATGGTTATGCAAACTTGATCCATTACTTCCTTTTCAGGTTTATATTTATTTATTTTTTTCTTTCCTTAAATTATCTTTTTTTTAAAGCAAAATAAAGATTTTGTCTTTATTAGAAACAATATCTTTTGCATACATTATTTCTCAGAATTAAATGAACTATGTATGTAGTTCATTCAGAATAGAGTTCTAAAGGTATGTTTTGCTGAAAACAGTTCAAAATAACGGCTAACACCTCAGAAAGTTCACTTTCAGAAACCTCTTAAAATCATTCATGAAAACTGTATAATATACAAAAGCATAAAGTAAGTAATAATATACAAAAGCATTAGTAATGAAATATACACATTGTAACAAAAATTGTTGAAAACTCTATGTATAAATATCTAATATGCATTTGTGTAACATACTGGTGTGAAACATACTGATTGTAAATTACTAATAATTGGAGAAATTATTTCTAAATTTTGAATTAATGGAAAGGAATATAATTATATATAAATGAATAAAATCATGAATAAATTTTTAATGTTTATCTTGATGAGAATATGTCTTTATCTTGAGAATTGTAAGTTGTATTAATTGCTGTAATAGCAGTGCTGGAAGAGGATGACTGAAAAAAAAAAGTAAAATGATTGTAGCAATATATTCTATATAATTGTATCATAATATAGTTTCTGCATTTTATTTTTATATTCTTTTGCCAATGGATGATCTGTAGACATGGCAGCATGTTGACATTTATGTCAACATGATGCCATGTACACATTTATACGATTTTTATATCTGTACTTTAAATTGATTGATTTTTCATTGTAGGTCTTTCTCTACATTGAAATTTTCCATTTTGTAGGGGGGATAATATTTCAGCATATAATTCTTTATTTCAGTATGCTTCAAGCACTTCTGTGTGTGCTAACTGAAATGTTTTTTGGGTGCTATGGTGATTAATATCCGATAAAATTTATATATCATTAATTTGGTTATGTTCTTAATTGTCAGACCATCCAAAATGAGATTTCAGTTATCATCAGTGGTGAAAGTAGATTTTATTTCTTAGTGGTACGCTTCAAAGCATAGCTATGTGTAGAAAATCGCATGTTTCCCACAAATAGTGAATGATTTATGGGTTTTAAATGTGAAATAAATATTAATATACCTGAATACTTGCTGATTCCATTGAAAAAAAATCTTTTTTTTTTTTTTGTTTTTTTTTTTCAAAAATGCTGAAATTCCTTGAATTTTATATTATTGATATTATATTGAAAATATAATAATTATAAGACACTAGGTGACAATGTAATAATTTAAAATGAACAGTGAGACAGTATAACGTTTTAAAATTAATTTAGAGTAGCGTTTTTAAAATTCAACAAGTGTAGGTATGGAAATTACCCTTGTGTGATATTCATGATGACAATAGATGCAAAATTGCAGCATTCACACATCCAAAATGTGGTAGAAAAAGAGTTACTTTGCCAAAGTCACAAGTAAAGTTTTACCTCTTACAAGTCACTTTGTTTTAACAGGCATCCACTGCCCCCCTCCCTTTCACCCCTCTGACAATTGTTAAAATTGTGGTGCCATTAGAGGAGTGGCATACTATAGCTATAGACCATGTTGTTAAATGCTTCCACTTAAATATAAAGGGATATTTGTCTTAGAGTTGTTTTGTTGTTTGTAAATTTAGCCAACCTGTCAGATCTCTGTGGCAAGCAGCTGCTTGAGGGGGTATTTATTTATTTTATTTTCTAGTATGAAGATGCCATTATTTGTTCTTTCTACTGTCGACATAGAACTACCATCACATGACCTATTCAACAGTATCAATTTTTTCCAGTTTTATAATAATTTACAAGCTGCTTCAGTGATATAGTGGTATTGCATTGCCTCACGATGACACTGCAGTAGCTGGAGTCCAGGTTCAATCCATGGTGGTGGCATAGTTGTTTGTCCTGTTATGTCCTTGTATAATAAATCTTTGTATAGTATTTTATAGGAATCTCATTGAAAAATTACGTTATCACAAAAATTAATGTACCAGCATAAGTGCGAGCTTTTGAAACTTTTGTGGGGACAATAAAATAAAAGGAACATGTATTAGATTCTCTATTATGCTACTCCAGTAGTGTGACATAATTAATTGATAAAAATTGTTTTTTGTAATGTTTCATGTTTCATGTTTTTTTAGTAACATTAACACAAAAATTACCAAATTTTAATTCCTTCTCCCCTCCTCAACTTTCAAACTCATTACATAAATTTGTGGAGATGTGCAAAATTTCCCCCGTTAAATTTCCTTTCATGATTCTCAGAAATGTAACAATTTTCGACTCAGCAGAATATAAAATTATCCACAAAAATAAATATAGAAGAAAAAAGAAGAAAATATGAATATATAGATATTGATATACACATCTCACAACAAATTGAGTAAGAGTTCAAATAAGAATTTGAAAACCACACATATCACAAACATAAGTTAATATCTTGCAGTGTGGTTACAACATTTCAGTGTCTAAGTCAGGTCATACCTTTTCTTTGGTTTGTCACCCCATTTTCCCAGTTCTGCCTCTGGTGGTAATTAAGACCAAACCCAGACAGGTGCTGCGAATGTGAACATGCATTGTCCATGGATACAATGACCTAAGAGATGGCTTTGGTTGAAGTCACCTTATCTGTCTAGTTCTGTTCTCTTTACTATCTTTGCTAATCATTCAAAGAGAGAAACCACTATTTCAAATATATAGCGATCCCCCTCGACACTCCTAGTTGACAGAAATGGAGCCTCAAGTTTCAGCCAACAAAAGGGAAGGATCCAATTTTTTTAATTCAAATGCTCAGTTGGGAGAGCATTAAAGTGCAAAAGAAATCATTAACAGCACCACTACTAAAAAAAATATCTTACCGGTATGCTATACTGGCAAATAATTTCTTGCTGGTATAGCATACCAGCTTACTTTCACCACTGGCTACCATACATAGAAATACTTGAAATATAATACAGCAAAGAAATTTGTAACACTGATATTCCAATTCTCCAGCAACATAGTAGATTCTACTAAAAGAAGTCTTCAATGAAAATCACATTCACCTATCATGCCCCACAGTAATGGATAAAGCTCAATTTTATTTTGCCAATGCAGAGAGGAAACACCAGAAGGTTATTTCTGAATGTTTTGGACATTTCGTACAAATTTCTCCTGCAGCATTGTAGCATCATCCATGTAGTAGACATCTCACTATCATTAAAATGTACACATTATTGCTATAAGTATCAATTTTATAATAAGCTTCTTCAGCTACAAATATAGTGATGTTAACATTTATTTCAGTATGTTCAAAGTGTTGTTATCTTTTTAATAATATTATATATCATTTTTATGTCTTGAACCAATGAGAAAATTATATTTATGTTTTTATATAAGCTTATATCACATTTTCTCTAACATAATATGACTACAATGTTATATTTGCAATCTGTGTTAATTGTTGCTTTAAGATCACAAAGAAAATTTACAAAATAAAGTTAGATTGGTTATAAAAACAATTATTTATAAACAAGGTAAATATCCTTAAAAGATCAGTACTTAATAAGAAAATGTGATCACTTCATTTTATATATTTTTCCTTTATAATTTATCACTATCACTACTTATTTATAGAAATACATATTCACTAAAATTATAAAGCTACTATCACAATGTGAAGCAATAGTTACTATTTTTGTGTCTTTATCTTCAGAATATATGCAACTAATGTAATTGTAGTATAACTATGATCATACTCTTTATATATAATGAAAGTAATTCTCATCACTGGCTTATAGTGGATATGAAAAATGATGAATTGCCCAGGATTTGCTATTTTTCTTCAATATTTATGTTGAATAAAGTAAAACAATGACTGTTAAATACCAAAAATAGTTGATAAATGTATTATTATTATCATCTATTCAGTAGTAAATTTTTTTGAATTTAGATATTTGCTGTAATATTTAAATTAGTTGTGTTAAATACAGTGATAGGTACAAAACCCTATCACTCCCTAGGAACTAATTGCTGAGATGATTAACATGTCATAAAATAAGTTTATTTCCATTTGATCACAGTTTGGTATCTACTGCTAAGAATGTCTTTTTGTATATCAAGAGACAGCATCTGTAGAAAAGATGGATAAATTAGCTTAAGGCTGCTGTGAATTCTTTTGTTGTCACTGCCACATTATTAGAGTGTTGTTCTTAAGCTAGTATGATTAGAGGAACAGACCAAGTCCAAGTGAAATTAACAGGTTATGATAGTTTTCATATAACAGCATCTGTTGCTTTGTTCTCATTTAGCATTACTTATCTGTGAAAATATATATTTATAGTATAGGTAACATGAAAATTTTTAATTTCTTGCCTCCAAGAAATATTTTTTATTGTTTTTAAATATATTTAGGTAAGACTTGTTATGCAAAGTAATTTACAGGAATGATACTAGAGAGCAAACATAATTTATTTTAAACTCTCATAGGAGGCTTATAGCAGTGATGCATTGTAGCTAAAATAATATGATAATGTCTACTATGCTCTGTTTCATACAAAGAAGGGAGCAGCAATACCCCTTCAAAGAGTTTATTGTCCAGTCATCGCTAATACTCTTAACCACAAAACCAATAAAATGCATGATTTGATGCCTGAAAATATATCAGTCTGCAACTCGTTAGGGAGTTTGTATGGCATGTCTTTTACAACACTAATGTACTGGCCATAGAAGCAACTGGAAATTTTCTCGTAAAACATTGTGATCAATCAAAAGAAGAGTTTTCAGTAGTATAAAAATCAACATTTGCTGATATGTGGGCTATTTATGTTGAAATTTTCAAACCTAAATTTTGTCCCAGTGAAAAAAAATTGTGCTTTCATCGTGGACTTACAGTATTCTGAAAATTAAAACAGTCTGAAAACTTGTAAAGGGAAATATTTTTTGCACATGATAAGAAAACATCATTTTTTTCCCTTTATGCTTATTATAACAGTTGTACAGCTGCTATATTTGATTTTGTTTTTCGAAATCCAAAATCAGTATCTTTCAAAGCACAGTGAAATGTAGACTGAAAAATGTATAGCATATTGGAGTCATCTCATACTATTTCAGTACTTTCGCAACTGTTAGTGGTTCATTAATGTAGAAACAGGAATTTTGCCTCTAATTGCTGTACTGTATTTGTGAAAGTTACACATACTTGATTACTTCTGATGTTCATAGATTTACGGGGTCTTTTTATTGTTGGGAGTACATAATACACCTTTCATATACAATAATTTCTTCACAGCGGCGACAGTATTTGCAGAAATGCAGGTCAAAATGTCTTCCTCACTTCTTAAATCGCTAATGATTCCATTTTTTTCTTGCCTAGGAATGCTCATTTGAAACAACTTCCTTTGTCTGTGAATTTAACGTGTTCTATATTGAATAGCTGGTTAAAAAAAAACGCTTTATTGAGGACAGTGCACTCTTGATGAACTTACAGCAGCTTTATTGAGGAATGACAAAATGTCGGAAAGGTAGTTTTTGTAAATCAGCAATTTTTTTTCTAAATTGTAAATAATAAAATGCAACAGAAAGCATTTTCAATTTCATACTCCCATTAACTATGCATCATGATAATTTACGTGAGAAAAAGTATGTAGAGTTATCTTTTAATTTGTAAACTGCCATCGGCAAAAGTTAGCAGATTTTCATGCAAGTTAATACCTTAGAGTATGAGACATATGACATATATCTGTATGTGACAACTGTGTGCAAATTGAAACACGTTGTGATATAGTCTCAACAGCAGAACAGTGCGCATTCAGTTTCTGTCGTTTTCTAGATTTGGAAAACGTTTTTTTTTTTCTGGCTGTGGCTGATCTGGAAACTGAGCAGCAGTATGTGATATACATTACTGTGTTCGGCGAGACTTTAAGTGGGGTGCAGAGTGTTAGAAATGGCTCGAGTGTATGGAGAACAGTGTTCGAAATGAAGTGCATTTTTCAAGGAGCACAAACTCTCCACAGGTGATATCTTTTCATTGGTTGTTGCCTTCCAATATTTATGTGAAATAGAGTATTGACACATCACAATGACTGGAGACTATTTTTTGAATTTCCATATTGACAGTTAAAGAGTTAAAATATATCATAAGCCTATAATAAGTAGAAAAAAAACTCAACTTTTTTAATAAATACTGAAAAAGTAAAGTTAAATTCACTTTACACTAACCTGAGAGCAGACACTCCCATTTTGGTTTTCGATGAAAGCACTCTTGAACATCAAACTCAGAAATTACAGGAAAAATAGAGGTAATTGTGACTGAAAGAGAATAGGTCATGGTCAGTGAACTTCTCGCATTAGGAGGAGGAGGTTGTGGATTCTTATCCCAACTGGTTCAAGACAATTTCCCCTCTAACTCTGAGTTTGATGTTCAAGAATGATTGCATTGAATTAATGTTGGATTTTTTTTATGTGTGTGTGTATGATTGCTGGTATACTCATACTTTAATCACCTATCTTGATCATGCTACTTCATCAATGTCGTCATGTGACACTAATGAATGATTTTGTACTGCTTATCAGAAGGTCATATCATTAATAGAGTAAATCTTGATTGGCAGCTGGTAGCTCAGTGGTCAAAGTACCTGACATGTTCATCGGGAGACTGAATTTATCTGGCTGAAGACAATGTTTCCTCTAACTTTCAGTTTGGTGTTTAAAAGGGCTTTCATCAAATTTTCAGTTGAATTAGTTAACATTGAAAATTTCCTTCTGACAGTTGATCTTTTTCCTGCATCCTGACTTCTGTTCAAGCTAAACTCTTTCTCTAAAACTATGTACATTAGTTTAAAAAAAAAGAACATAAATATAATATTATACGCCTCTTATTTTGGCAAAAAATAAAAAAAGTCAAAAACTAGTATTTATTTTTTCTGTGTATGTCATTATTTCATATGCATTTTGCAACACTTAAAATATATTTTTCTATCTATAATATATCAAAGTATACTTTGAATGTTCATCTGAAAATATAAGTATAGCACACGGTGAAAGTGGCAGGTGGCTAATATTAGTATGCACTGTAGTCTTTTCTATTAAACATTATTTTTCAAAACCATCACAGTGTGTCTGTATAATGAAGACGTTCAAAGACAATTAAACAAGTGGAAACATACGAATGCTGAAGGATTAATTTTTTGGTAACCCAAAAATGCAACCCAAGGCACACCCACTCTTTCGATTAAAACCTCTCTTTGATTCTGAATTTTATTGAAAAAATGCTCTTCTGGGTTCGTTCATCTTTATTGCCTAGTATTCATTAATATGAGCAGAACAAATCTAAGAAAGGGTAAGAAGTTTTTACAATTTAATAAACTTTATGATACATAGTAGTTAACTCTTAGTTGGTATTTTTGATAGCCACTAATTATCTGGCATCTATATATACTTGCTTCTCTAGCTTACCTTGAAAGTTACTGTTATGGCAAAATTTTGCTATTTAGGCAAAGCATTTTACTGCGATACTGTTTGTTAGTTATGGGAAGTCCATAGCTTCATACGGATATTACTCATTTTTTATCTTATTTTGCTTTCCTTTTTCCCATTGCATCCTGGTATATTTCTGCAGATGAACATTCAAAGTATAAGGATATTATGTCTGTAAAAGTCATTAAGTATTGCAAATGCGTATGAAATTTAAAAAATGAAAAAAAATTATACTTTTGCTGAAATATAAATCATATAATATTTGTATATTGTTTCAGAAAAATTAATATCTTGAAATATAAAAAAAAGTAAAAAATTTGTTCAAAGCAGAACTTCTTTAAAATGAAACTCAATCTCAGAACCTTAGTTTGAAGTAACCATAAGCAGTAATAGGCCATGTTATGAGCCAAAAAAAACATTTAATTCTGAAAAATATATGAAAACTCATAAGGAGAAAAAAGTTTATAAGCATGAAAATTCCTTTTTTATAGGGAATATTCAAAAGTATCAAATATTTAGTTAGTGGCTTAAGCGTTAACATTCAGTCAGAAGCAGCTAATAAACTTAAGGCACCTACTAGTATGGTAAAAATACGCATGCCTAAGTACGTAATTCTCAGGCAATTGTGAACTACACAGTTTACTGTTCAGCTGTTACATTTGGCTACTGCAAGCCAATTCCAACAAGATCCTGTTTGGCATTGCCCACCATCTCATTCTAAGCCTCCCTCTCAGTCGCGGTCATAAGGAGGTGGCCATGGCCCCCTCCAAGAGATTCGCAAACGTTTTATTTTTTTCATTCCAAGAGCCAGCCAATTTATTTTTCGGGAAGGCAAACTCCTGACGCCTTCAGTCCCCCCCCCCCCCCCTCCTCCGTGAAGGCTATATGTAAGGGAAAATAAAGGATTTTGTAGTCCAGAAATTACACTTTTAACTACAACATCCTCTTCAGGCACATTGTTCATAACTCAATTCGCTAATCTGTAGTTCTGCATGCAGGTACCATCACCAAAATCAACACTGCCTCTCCCTATATAAAATGTTGTTTAAAGGTAATTGATAACTTTCATCTAATATCGTTATATATTTCACCAATGTCCAGCTCTTTTCCTTCTGCAGGCCAAGAAAATTTTTCAACCTTACATGAGGGCCAGATAATCATTAAACTAGAGTAAGCCTAATATTTTGTCATATAAAAATTACATCTTTGGACCATTTAAAAAAAATATATACCAGTTTATTAAATATATATTTTTATAATTAAAATTAGAAATAAAGACAATTGTTATTAAAGGGTAATTTTTAAAAAGTTCCTTCAGCAGTTCACGCATTCTTTTTTTCTCTCTCCATGATCATGCTTTTCTCCTTAGGACGTGCAGCAAAATAGTGCAAAAACTTCCAAAGTGACTTTCGTTTTTCTGAGCTGCGGTAATAAAACAAATCCGCAATCATGTGGCTGCAACACAACTTCTCGAAGGGAGTTAATCTATCTAAGATACTTCTTAAGCATCTGTAATCAAAAGCAACATGTTTCCTGTTAAATGAAATTTTCACTCACACAGCAAACTTTTAGAAAGGATCAAACTATTGCCTAATTTTAATCTTTAGGTGAATACATATATTTCTTCACACACTCCAGATCATTAGAAGTCCCAATAGTAATGCCTATTATCCTGTTTATCTCGTGGCATGCATTGCTGGAATCTGTCGCACAACTCCCAAAGTAATTAAACCAAGAAATTGCCTCAAGAGCACAGCCATTCAAAAGAATTGTTAAAAATGCCCTACTTTGAGAAAGTCCAGGCATTTCGCCAACTGTAACTAAATCATATCAACAAGTCATTTTTAGAATTTGTTTTAAAAAAATAACTAATCAACCAAAACAGATTATGTTAAATATCAAATTAAACAGAATTTATGAATTTTATGAAAATGGAAACTGGAAAAAAATTTACATATTGATTTCAATGACTTTTTTCATTGTGATATAATGAAAAAAATAGATCGGACTATGCAATAAAGGCTTAATTTTGGGAAACCTGATATTGAGAGGAAATTTTTTCCCGAATAATATATTTACCTGAAACATGATTTTTATTTCCTTTAATGATTCCTTTCAGTGTAGTATATTTTAAAACACGGGCGAGTGTTATACAAAGTGGCTTGGATTGCTCACATTAATAGGATTTTCTGTCCTTTGAGGAACACTTTCTTGACTGCGTTTTTTCACTAAACATTTTTTTTTCTTTGGGTGTTGAATTTTGGGGATCTTGGTTAAGTGCCGAAAAGTTAGTGCACCAAAGCAAAAAAAAGGTCTAATATCATCAGAGTGGCACATCCAAGATATTGAGGGGGGGGGGGGATTTTTTCAAACCACTCAGTATAAACTTAAAAACTCAATTTAAAAAAATGCCAAAGGGGTTTAAAAAATAAATTCATCCCCACCCACTTCTCAAACAGCGCTTGTCACAGAGGTCTGACAGGAGCCTGTTAGTTTATACGCCATAGTAGGTAGTCTGAGGGGATAGCCAGACCTCAGCAGAAAACACGAACATCCATGCCTTACCCGATGCTCGAACCCAGGTCCCTTTGATCACTAACCAAGCACTTTAAGCATACACTTGCTGAAATTGCCCTCACATATAAGCGCTTCCGTATCCAAGATTTCATTCATTTTTAGGAAACTAAATGTTTTTTTACTTGCTAAAAGTCTGTAAATGGTAGCTAGGTAGTCACTGGAAGGAGAGCTATGCACCAATCCCCTGTGATGATGCATAGAACCGGCCAGGCCTAGCACCTAATGTCCGACCCCACCTTCTCGTGGTGCAGACCGTTAGTACCTTTCAAAAGAGATATTCTCTTGTGGAAGTGAACAGAAGCGGAGGGCTGCCAGTTTAGTGTGGCCTACTGATCTGGACAACTATAGCTACTTTTTTCTACCCTGCTGAGAAATGGTCAACCACACAAGGTCCTGGTGCTGGCACCAACGAGCTCCGGACACAGTGGCAGAGATCTTGATCAGAACAGCTTACTAACAAGCTCTTTGAGATCAAACCTATCATCAAATCGTGGCAGTCTTGTTACCGCAGGAATCACAAGGAGGAAGTTGTCCTTGCTTGGCTCCGCTTAGGTCATTCGTTTCTTCTACGGGCGGACGACGTACCTAATTGCGAGTTTTGTGACATCGTTTTTACCGTTAAACATGTTTTAATTGAATGTGAAGCTTTTAATATTGAACGAAAATTGTATTTTAAATTTCATGATTTTGCGTCCGAGCCTCTTACACTCGGGCATTTTTTAACTGATCATTGCTTTTTACCCTCAGTTTTTTCCTTTTTAAAATATTGTGGTTATTTTAATAGATTTTGATTTTATCTAATATTTTGTATAGCCCAGGTCTTTTACACCTGGTATTGTTATAACTTACATTTTTCAAGTGGATATTTTACTCGACTTTGATTTTACCACCTTATAGATCGTGTGTATATCCCAGGTGACTTACACCTGGTATTCTATTGTTTTACTTTGTATTTTTACACTTGTTCTTTGTTGTTTTACAATTTAGCTAATTTCTTTTAAATTTGGTTGTGGGTTACACGTCTTTTATCTTTTATATTGTCTTTTGTTTGGCGCATTATGGCCTAGTCGCCCATGCGCCAAAAAATCCAAAACAACCAACCAACCTGGTGCTGACCATATATACCAACCTGAACGGAATTATGGCTCTGAGTTAGAAGAATTATTATTAGATAATAATTATTAGAATAATAATTATTAGATCCTGATTTTGCTGCATTGGTGGGCTTCTGTGGAGGGAAAATCTTCCGCTGTGTTTTCTGTTTGTTTGTGGGTTGACAGCCCCAAGTGAATAGATTCACAGGATATGTTATCAGCTGGTGGATAACCCTGAGCAGAGGTCATTGAAGGCACCTGAACTCTTTGCTTCTACTGGCATCGTCAAATTCTACATTGGAGGAAGTCTTCCAGTGTAGATGGCTTTAGCCTTTAGTGGTGAGGGAACGGGTCTTTGCCCCATGTCTGCGATTAGGGGGTTGTTGATATTGTCGTCATTCCCTCTCTCAATAAACATAGTTTCTTTAAACATCCCACTAACCATTTTCTCTCCATAGGTAGTTGGAATGTGAGCACTCTTCACAGAGTTTTTTCTCTTGATGTCCTCACACATGAATTCCACCATTATAATTTAGATGTTCTCGGCTTGCAAGAGACCAGATGGACAGATAAAGGTCAGATTCTTAAAAATAATCTTAAATTTTGCTATTCACTGTCATATTTAGGCCAGATCTCATCCAGGTGCAACATCCTTTGGTCTGAGTTGCACACAGTCTCCCTTACCTTAGATCACATATCAACTGATAACTCGTATGAGCTACAGTGACTCCCTTTGTTTTCTGTAAACTTTGATAGTAAGTCCTCAGCCGTTTACACGAATAGTCACCATCTAGCTGCCACCTCCGTCAATTCTTAGACCATATGCCATTAAATCTTACTTGATTTAATATAAAATCAAACTTACCAATCCTATTGAAAGCCATTGTGAGTTTTAATTATCAATGCCAAGATTTCACCACTCTTCAGCACGTTGGAAAATAAATTCAATAAATGGACTAGATGAGTGTTTCATATATTTAATGTTTTGTAGGAGTGCTTTATCCGTACATCATATTTTAATTGATGGTTCAGGTTTTTCTAGCAAGTATATGATTTAAGCACTCGTTATGCTGATTTCAGGGCTCGTACACCAGTATATTTTTCATGCTAATCATTTTTATCTATAGTCTTTTTATTTTTTCAGTTTACATGAAAATTTATGGATGAATAATACGTATTAAAAATTAATGTCTTTTTTTCTTTAAAGAAATGCAATTGTAATTTTTGATTTGGTTTGTTTTTTGAAAGCATATTTATATTAATATGAAAAAACGTTTTTCACACGTATTTTGAATGATTACTTTTGTTTTTAGGAATCCTTAGTTGTATTATGGTATGAGGGATGCATGATTGATGTTTTCACAGTTGCATTTTTCTCTTAGCCACTCCCGAAAAAATTTCTTCACACTGTCGTGACTTGGACATGCCAATATCAGAGGCATTGACTTCATAGAAATCACTACCAAGTTGACTTTAACACTGTTTGGTCTGTACACCATTTATAAAACCTCCAAGGTCGACTCATAGTAACAGACATATCAAAAAGTGGAAACAACAAATTATTTTGGATCAAACCTATTGTCAAATTATGACAGTCTTGTTTGCCAATGAGTTGCAAAGAAGTTACACTTTCTCAGTTCAGCCTGTGTCATGGATGTTTAACTCGTGCCTGGTCTAATGGTTTAGTATACCTGACCACATAACTAGCCGGCATGTCCCAGTGTATGTATGTATTTGTATGCTGTATGAGAAGCCAGACAAACCCAATGGAGCTTCTAGGATATATTCGTCCTTTGTGTAAGGAGTACTTTCCTCTTTTTTTAAAAAAAAAATTCTGGCAGATGTTATAAAACCTAACAAATAAGTTGATCATATTATTCGTACATCATATTTTGATTTTTCAGGTTTTTCTAGCAAGTATACGATTTTTAGCACTCGTCATGCAGATTACAGACCCTTACACCAGTATACCTTTTATGTCATTCATCATTTTTATCTATATTGTTTTTATTTTTCATTTTACTGGCCGATTTAACTATATTATTTGATTTTGACTCTCTTTTAGTTGCATGTTTCTCACTGTTGTTATTTTTATAATTTGCCAAGTTTTTTTTTTGCTCTGTATTCTTATCTTTCGCTTTTATTTATAAGTTTTAATCTTAATTGGTTTAATATAACCCCAAATATACCAATCATATTCAAAGCCATTATGATTTCAATTATTAGTGCCAAGACTCACCACTCTTCAACAGGTTGGAAAAAATGAAAATTGAATGCAGAAGACCAATGTTTCAAATTGAAATAACCGCCCCCCACCCCGTTTTGGAGATTCAAACCTCCCCTATCAGGATTTGGCAACTGCAATTTTTTTTTTTTCTTTAGAGGGGGACTGTAAATTTTCGTTTTTTGTGCATGTACCCAGGGCTGGGGGTAGTGGTTACAGTTGGATGTCGTACTCCTAGTTCTAGAGTTTTTTTTTCTTGTATATTTAAATTCCTGGGATTTTAAACTTTTTTTATTTATTGCTTAACCATGAACTTGTCAACTATGGGGTCACTTTTCAACTGATTCTAGAGTATCCACCTAGTTCTGGAAACCCATTTCCACCCCTGCATGTGCCCTTATTAGTTGATAAATTCTGTTCAGCATTATAAAGGAAGAATGATGTACGCCGATCTTTCCATTGTATGTTTAGGTACTATTTTAATTTTTGATTTCGAACTGAATTTATTGATATGTGGTTAAATAAAACAACAACATATAAACATTCATGTAAACAGAACGTCACATGAACTTGGTGTACCCTCAAATTCCAATGCGGGGAGGGGGTGACTTGCCTGAATATCAAATTTTCAAGTACTGCCTAGAAAATATATGGTATTCAAGCCCTTAGAGGGGGATATAATCTTCCCCCTCTCACTCTCTCTTGGGTATTCCGCTGCATAAACTAACCCTTCAGCTACTTAATACTTTTAAATTGCAAAAATGGAGAATTATTTAAATACATATGCAGAAAGAAAGAAATTCATATTAAAATATGAAATATTCTATTTAACAATTCGGAAAATTTGTTCCCCCATCTTGAGCACTATTCAAAATTCACTTTTTGAGCTTAGCGAAAATTTTTCCATCTCTTATAAGAGTTAATAAATAATATCCACAGTTACCTGTTGGATTTAAAGTCAACCGGTACAGGAGTATGGGCAGGGAGGCCCTGGCGATAAAATCGTGACGTCACGTTAGGGGACGATAGTTTAGCTTGCACTGCAGCATTTCAGGTTGAGTTGCAAGACGTTTTGCAGGCTTTTACAGCTTTAAATTAATATAAGAGTTACATTGAATTTATTTTGGCATATTCCGTTGAATGTTTTCTTACGCATTATTTTATGTGTTATTGTATTTTACCTTTTGTACAAAAAAAAAAACGACCATCACTTTTTTTTTAATGATAAACCTGTTATGGGTATTTCAGTTGAAGGTTTGCACGAAATTTTTTTATTTTGCCAATATGAATTAAAAACACTTGCATGGCCTTGTCTTGCCTCAACATTTTATATGTTTGTTTCACATTAACAGTTTTGGTTAATTAAGAAAAGTATGTAGATCGTGTTCCTTTGTATTCGCGCGATAAATGACCAAACTCAACACACTTTTGTAAACAAAATCATCATATATAAAATGTAAATGTTTATCATGAAGTTCTAAGTTATTTGTAGGCCATCTATGTATACATCATTTCGTTGTGGTATTCATTTGTTAAAACATTTCTTTGGTTTGTTTTATTATTAATTTCGCTATAAAACTAAAAACTGATAGATTTAAAACAAATCTAAAACAATTTTTCTTACATGAACAACAATGTCTAATGTAGATCTGAAAGGCATTAAATATTGAACTTCGATAATGATTAATAGAAACAGAATTGGAAGCGCAAATATAAAAAATAAGAGTTACAAAGACATTTATAAAGTCGAAGTACTAGTTTAATAATTCTACTTTTTTTTTAAGATATTGCGTAATTTCAGTTTCTTTCCTAAATGGACCCAGGTTTTTTATTACTTTTTTTGGTGAATAATTCTTCAGCAGTATTATTTGCTACGGCACTTTTGACAATGTTTTAATAGCCAACAGAAGGCTTTACCGCATATGCAAATTTTGACTAATTGAAGTAAATCCATGACAAATGATATCAAAAGTTGCCTTTGAATTTTAAAAATTGCTCCTCATTTTCCTGTGATACCATTCTAAGAATTCTAAATAACTTATAACAGTTTCATAAATAACTCATTTCTAGGGTAAATAAGATCACCTCTGTCAATCGTTTTCATGTGTAAAATCAGCTCTTCGTCACATTCTAACTTTTTGTCCCTCGGTTATTTGTGATATGCATGCGTTACAATCCAAGACTTTCTTTGCCTTGTAAATAGCATAGCCTGCGACAAAAACTGGCATCTTCTTTTCATCGTGAGTTAAAATCATTTCCTTTATTTCATGTTCTTTGATCACAATTCTCTTCCCCCCCCCCCCACTAGAAAAAATTATACTGTTAACTTCTTCAGACGAAAAACCGAAAAAAAAAACATTGGTTTAATATATTGCCAAATTTACTACTCTGATTTTGAACAAATTATTAATTCGTACCTTTTTCTCCGACGGAAATACTTTTTTGTACAGTAACATTGTAGTTAGAGCAGGATTGGACTTCCGCATAAACTACCTTCAGGGCCTTAAAAAATCCATTTCAAGTGTTAATGCGCAGCAGTTGTGAATTTGTATTAGTAGTTACAAATAAAATTAATAGTTATAAAATGTAAAAAGCGTTTTCACCACCCTAGTTTTATGTTTATTTCTTAATGTTTCCTTCAGTCAGAATAATAAATATATAGAGATGAATTTTTTTCTCGTCACTGATATATGTAAGAAAATGAAATTAAAACTATTGTAAATGACGATGTTTATTTAGGGAGCTCGGTGACGAGAAAAAAAAATCATTTTTGTAGATTATTAGTGAATCTACGTTCGTTATGGAATCATATAAGGCACTCTTAAACAGCAAGTTAGCTATATTAAAATTACCTCTTAAATTAAGATTTTTGATTAACTGGCGAGAAGACGCCACTCCAAAAACCTTGCGAATTCGATTCACTAAGACCACATGGCATAAATTGCCTAATTCCGAGCTGCCTAAATAAATATCGTCATTTAAAATAGAGTTTTAGATTCATCTTCTTACAAATAATTATATATTTAGACTTCTGAATTTTTGGGAGTGACATGGCACACAACTGACGTCACAATGCCCAGGCCCTCTTCAGTAAAGCCTTACTCTCTCCCATCTAGGCATACCTGTGGCATGTATTTAGAGAGACATGGATTCGAATCCCGCACGTCGCCGAAACTTTTTCCCAGAAAACTTAAATTAATTATTTTTATAATTAATTATTAAAAATTTAATGGATCAAATACAAAAGTATGTTTATGGATTTCTGCTTAGTCTTAAGTATCTCAAATTACAATTGATCAACTCTCAACTGACAGCTTATGCGTTAGGAAATTTTAAAATTATCCAATAGCATTAAAAACATTCATGGATTTGCTCCAACCAAGGATAAATAAAAAATAGCATATTTTTTGCTCCCTGGAAATGTTTCTGCTGATATCCATAAATGTAACTGTTTCTGATGATAATAGAAATAATTCATCCAATTCCAGTAATAAATTCTAGAGACTCGGGAAAGTCAACTTGCCTCACTGGTAATCACCAATCAAACTATGCTCTTAAACAAATCATGCCAGCTTTCAGTCTACCTGTTTTAACAGCTAATTTATACCACTGCTAAATGACTATAAGCCGAATATTGTATGTGAACTATGCTATAGATTATGTACACAAAATGAATAATAATAATAATACAAAAAATGTTTACCATCTAAGCCAGCATTTTTTTGATTTTATATATGCTATAAACTTGATATCTTCACAAGTTAGTGATCTCTATTGTAAAAGTATAAAGCTATCGTCTAGTGCAACATTTTTAATTGAACTAAATTTGTTCTCTTATCTTCTGCAAAATCCAAAGGGGAGGAAAATAACTGTATATCCAAAGTTAAGAAACATTCTTTATTAGCAAGTAATTGGATGCATACATTGAATAAAATTTATGTTACAATTTTCTCTGCTTTCCAATATCTCCAACTGTCTCTAAGCGGTACTGAGGAAATCTCGGGATACCAACTGGTTGGGTGGGGCGGGGGTGGCTCAGTCGGTAGCGCGCCAGGCTCGTAATCTGCTAGTTCCCAAGTTCGAGTCCAAGATGGGTCAGCGTTGAGATTTATCTCCTACTGACCATGGGCAGGGCAGGGACACCGATGGGCTTGGAAAGGTCGCCATCCGTCGGATGAGACGTTAAGACGTGCCCCTTGTGCGGGAGAGCCATACCCTGTGCACCTTAAAGAACATGCTGGATGGCCTTGACGGGAGGCTACCATCTGTCTCCCAACAGCTGTTCCAGTGGGTCCCCTCCCCCAACCTTCTCTGAGTCTTCGGGGTCCATGTGACCTGACCATTTAGCCCATGGTGTGCAAAAGAGTGTCGCTCAGAGGTAAAACAACCTAATCCGTTATTTACTTTTCATAATCCAAAAGAAAGCAAAATGTTTTCATGAAAAACAATATAATTTAGTACGACAGTAACTGTTTAACTAACTCGCGTATTTCAAAAGTCATTCCTGAGAAGCAAATACGTAATGGGCTAAAAGAAATATATCCAGTTAAGGAATGTCATACAAACACAGCTCTGCTGCTTTCTTTATCAGAATAACATACTATAGGAGGTTTTTTTTATGAACCTTTATACACAATACAATAATATTATGGTACTATTTTCACAAAATACTCTATTGCTTAATTAAGTGACAAACTGTTTTCTGTTAAGTGGTATAAAATAATTCATAATAATCAGAATTGTAATGAAAAATTTACTGACCGAGATCAATAGCATGGTCAAGACATTAGTTTTGGCGGGATGGTGTGTTGATTGTAAGTACCTCTGTTTTATAAGGACAGATAGGGTTGGGGGCCTTACCTCCCCCATTTCAAAATGCTAGTAAGGGTAATAGAGGCGAAAAAGAAAAATCAGTTACTGATTCTCAGCTTTGTTTTTCTTTGATATATACACTTTTTGAGTATATTCTCAGGAACTTTGTTCACAAATTGTGGAAAAAGATATTTAAACATCTTAGAGGAATTATCATCTTTCAAATTTCTTAGAAAAGATTATTTATTGTTTCAATACAGAACATAAAAATAGCAATTTTTGTGATAGTCCAAAAAATTGTTTAACTGCACATTATATTTAGAACTTTAATACTTTTTAAATCAGCTTTCAAATAAAAAAAAAGCTCAATTGTATAATGTGCATGGTTGTGAAAGAATTTTATTGTGTACTTAACCATTATTTACTTGGTGCTGTGAGAGGTGCCAAACAAGTACACTAAAGTTTATATTTTGATAAAAGCCTTTTAACAATACTAGTAATTATGTGTGAAGAATGTAATACTTGTATTCATTTATTTATCAAGTTATAGACTGACGTTAGGACAAAAAACCTAACTATTTTCTTAAATATTCAATTTCGAAATCTGAAGTTTGTGTATATTAAAAAGTGTTGATATTGAAAAAACCTCCATTAATGCTATCTTTGGTGAAAAGTAATTATTTTAACTGCTTATTATTTCATGTTTGGAAAACTTTGGCATATTATTGTTTTAAACTATATATATATCGGGCTGAATACACGAATCTCCAAAGGAAACACTTCTGAAGTGCTTTACTAACATTTCACAAGCAAGCTATAATGTGTAGTTTCCAACAAATATGTAAAATATATTCTTCAGTAATGTATTTTTGTGGAATATTACAGTTTGTAAACAAATTTATTATGATAGGCTGACAAAAAAATGTGAATACATACCAGCATGATTTACCATGCAACATTCCATCACGTAAATTGAATTTGTGGGCTACGTCTTGTTAGCAACTAATGTATGGGTAGGTAACTACTTACTACACATTCCATTTGTTTGTAATGATTACAGCACTGATCAAGCTACTCAGTTTGAAGTTACCCCTGTGGGGTGCCATTAGTCTCTGTACATATTAAAGCAGTTTTCAGGTTTGTTTGTATATTTAATGGCATTTCTTGTAGATCTTAGTCATTTACCTGTTTTTTACTGTATATTTGTTATTTGTCTCCCATTGTTCTGTAATTATATCCAGTGGCAGCTTTTTACTGGTTGTGAAGGTTCTTGTATTAAGGTTCTTGAACCAAGTATAGGCATCTGAGCTTTTAAGAATAATTGTGTAGCTTTTTATAGCTTCAGTCCTTTTCACAATTTAGGGCAGGCGATTTGAGAGTTTTTATGGTGACAGATGCCTGTAAGGACACTGGTCACACAACCTGTAATTTTAAGTAATGTACTCTTGTTGTAAAATATACAGTTGAAATACAGCAAAGCTTTGTATACCCTATTGTGTTTTGCCATGTGAAGTTACTTGAGTAATTTTTACTATTTATACTCGCAGGCGCATCCAGGATATAGGGGGGGGGGGGGACTGAACCGAACATCATTTTTCTTTCAATAGCATTGAAGAAAAGTCTTGCAACGCCACATACAATAGTGTTAGCGTGGTGAAGATATTTGTGTTAAGAGGGGAGGAGAATTTTTTTTTTTTTTTAAAGAATTTGGCCTGCTTTCTTAGAATATGTTTAATCATATCTAATGTTTTTTTTTTATTGACTGTTACGAAAAAAAAAAAGAAATTATATAGAATAGCAAAATATAACTAGAAGGATCACATTTCGAGGGAGATGTAAGAATATGCCTCTCCACACTCATCCTCCTGCAGACGCCCATGTTTGAATGTGAATTTTATAAGAAATTCGAAACTGAAAACTGATTGCAAATTGCATGATTAGTTCAGAAGACGAAAAGCTGAATACCAGAATAAATTCTGGTATTCAACTGGAATATACAAAGTAAAAGGCAAAACCAAATTACAAGTAATTCAATGTTGTTTAAGATAGTTGGAATGTGAAAAGATTTGAAATAAGCATTAAACATTTTTTCGGAATTTATTTAGGTTCTCTGACTACTACACCACTTAGACAAATACGTTATGATCAGGGGCATATTCAGTTTTTTTTTTTTTTTTCTTTTTAGGGGGAATGCTGAACCTAAGACAGTACCTAAACCATATTTGTACTGAACCTAACCCACATTCAGTAAGTAGCCTGGTTGGGTTATCTCTGAGCGGCACTTTTTTGCACACAATGGGCTAAATTTCTGCCTCACAAGGACTCCTTGGGCTTAGAGATGGCTGGGGGAGGGAACCCACTGAACAGCAGTTAGAAGACAGATGGTAACCTGTCAGAGCAATCCAGCATGTTCTTTAACGTGCACAGGGTATGGCTCTCCTGCACACGGGCCCACATCTTTACGTCCCATCAAATGTATGAGGCCTGTCCAATGCCATCAGTGCCCTACTGGCTGAGGTCAGTAGCATGGTCAAGCCATTTGTTTTGACTGGGTGGGGATTGTATTGTTATAAATTTACGGATGGAAACAATGCGAGTTCAAAAGAATATTTAGTAGCAATTATTATAAAATAAGGTAATTTATTACAAAAGTATGAATAAGAACAGTTATATAAACTATATTCAACTAACATAAATCGTTATCTTCATCAGTATGAAAATAAACCATGAAAAGAATATATCACTATTCCTATAAATAGTTGTTTCTTTATAATTCTTACAAACTCTACTCAAAGCATAAAATAAGGCGTTTTACAATACTTAATTAGTGACATAATCATAGTTGCGAATAAACTTGTCATCGAACAAGAGTAACCTTAACAATTCCTTAAACAAACTAAATATAACTATACATCAATTGACTTTCTTCTAGGATTTTAGTCATTAAGTACTCCAAAACTGCGACTAAGAATACTGATCTCTCAGACCCAGTTGTTTTCAGACGTTGGTCACTACGCATCAGACGATGAATTCTTCCTTCTTTTTTTTTTTCCAGTTTACTAACAAGATTCACATTAATAAACTCTTTTATCCTCCCGCGCACACACACCAAATAAATAATTCTTCTTTATACTATCGCGAACAAAGTCAAAAACTTCAGTTTATGCTTTACACATGTTCTTCCGAAATAACATTAAATTTCAAATTCAACTGTTCTAATCCTCTGGTAATTCTCATGCTGGAAGTACACGTGAGCATCAAAATCATACAGCACATCACGGTTTCATTGTTGCTCGTTCATCTATCCTAACAGTATGTACCTCTGTTTTGTATATGGGGACGGATAGGAGGGGGAGGGCATACTCCCCCCCTTTCAAAATGCTAGTAAGGGAAAAAAGTAGAGGGGAAAAATTATTAAACTAATATATATATTTCATACATTTTTCACGAAATTTGAAGACCTTGAAAACTGAGGGGAGATGTTATACTGCATTGGAAATTCAGTCTCTTGCCCCACCCCAACTCCCTCGATTTTTTCTAGATCCAGGCCTGTTTGTATATATGCATGCATTCGAAGCAGTTTATGTAAAAGAAACTTGTTTTCTCTTAACCCCATGCGGTAATTTACTTTATTGGGAACAACGCAATCTTACTAGTGGCTCAAAAAAAAACTTTCATAAATTGTCTGATAATTTCATCACTTGCTGATTACTATTTTATTTCATGTTTATTCTTTTGTGGTTGCAGTTTAAAAATAAGAGCTAGCCTATGCCCGTTTCTTATATCCTGGAAAGAAAAATGCTAGTACGATTATAAATATTTCCAAAAAGCTTAAAGACACCATTGACGTTTGTAGGTGGGGAGATGTGTATAGTTTGTAATTGTATAATACACTATATACAACAAATAGATAACTAAATCAATTGAAGGGTTGGGTTGTTTTACCTCTGAGCGGCACTTTTTTGCACACCATGGGCTAAATGGCCAGGTCACATGGACCCCGAAGGCTCAGAGAAGGTTGGGGAAGGGGACCCACTGGAACAGCTGTTGGGAAACAGATGGTAGCCTCCCGTCAAGGCCATCCAGCGTGTTCTTTAACGTGCACAGGGTATGGCTCTCTGGCACACCGGGCCACTGCTTAACGTCCCATCCGACGGACGACGGCCTTTCCAAGCCCATCGGTGTCCCCTACTGACTGTGGGCAGGGCGGGGAATTTTTGCGGAGATAAATCTCAACGCTGACCCAGATGGGACTCGAACCTGGGAACTACAGATTACGATCCTGGCGCGCTACCGACTGAACCACCCCCGCCCCCAATTCAATTGAAGTGCAGCACACCTAACATAAGGCCAGAATTGCTCATTTTCTCTCAACTCATGTTAAGACCGCCCTTAATCTGTCTCGTTTCGTTGTTTTCAAAGATGCCAAAAAAAAGGAAAATGTGTTGATATGTCATAAAATAGGAAAGGAAAATAAAAACAGTTACTTGACGAAGCTCAACAAATGCACAGTCTTAATATATTAGGAAAAACGGAAAAGGTACTGTTGAGCAAGGCTGTATCCAGGTTTTACCATAGGCGCCATGCCTAGATAAGAAAAAAAAAATCAGAAATGCGCCTTTTTATAGTTAAAATATTGACTTTTAAGAATTAAATGTATGGCGGTTTTTTATAAAAGAAAAAAATTATAAATAATGATATACAACAAGAAAAGTTACTTATAGCTTTATAAAGTGGTCTGAGGAGGGAAAAAAACCATGAACCACTGGCTAGGTGTGGGCGACAACAGCTCATCGATGTTAGAGGTGAGCCAACTGAAGGGATATTGTGGTGCAACGCACCCATTATTTAAATGCCAGTGTTGAGAGTGGTGTGTCACAACACACAGTACATCGAACCCTGCTAAAAATGGGGCTGTGTAACCACAGGCCACTCCGAAAGCCTATGCTAACCTTGGTTCACCATCGAAAGTGCCTAAAATGGGAACACGAGCATCAAAACTGAACCTTGAATGATTGGAAGAAGGTTGTCTGGTCCAATGAATCTTGTTTCCTGTTGCACCATCTGGATGGTTAGGTATGTGTGCATCGTTTACTTGGGGAAGTGTTGGCACCAGAATGCACTGTGGGATCAAAACAACCCGATGGAGGAAGTGTACTGCTTTGGGCAATGTTCTGCTGGGAAACCCTGGATCCAGTCATTCATGTGCAGGAAACTATGACGTCTACCACCAAACTAAACATCATTGCAGACCAGGTACATTCTTTCATGGCAATGGTATTTCCCTCTAGCAGTGCCTTCTTTCAGCAAGGTAATGCACCATGCCACACTGCCCAAATTGTTCAAGAATGGTTTGCAGAACATGAGGAAGACTTGCAGGTATTGCCCTGGCCTCCAATTTCCCCAGACATCAATCGAGCATCTGTGGTTTGTGTTGGAACAGCATATCCGATCTGCAGCGGCTCAACCACCTAACTTACAAGAGTTAAAGGATCTGCTGGTAACGTGTTGGTACCAGATACCACAAGACCCTTTAGAAATCTTGTAGCATCCATGTCTCGCCAGGTAGCTGTTTTGGCAGCACGTGGAGGACCAACATCATATTAGACAGGTGGTCATAATGTTTTGGCACTTCGGTGTATGTGAATCGTAATATTTCATTAATACTAGTCCAACCGAAAAATATTTTGTAATTTTTCTTTAGAAACAAACAATTACTCCTTTAAATAAAAAATTCCGTTTTATTTCCTAGGTGTAAAGGTAAAAATCGTTGACTTTCATCACTGGTGATGGGATCATTACCAAATTTTAACATACTGATATCGCTTTCAAATATTCGTTCAAATTTGCCATTTTCAACATTTTACAACGTTAGCGTGTTTTATTGTTGTTACAGTTATATTATTTTTATTAGAAAATTCAGAAGGTGAGAATTGTAATATTTCATCAATACCTATCCAATTCCAAAAGAATTTTTATCACTAACAACAAAAGATTCACTGTCTACAGAAGGGTTGAGAGACGGCAAAGTGAAAACGTTTAGCTCGTTTTCAGGAAAAGTTAGCCTAATGATGAAAAACTATTTTAAATTAGTTCAGAAATATAAAAATATTTAAGTTTAGTAAAAAGTATCCCTAAATATCATATAAATATTAAAAATAAAACGTTTTATAATAATTATTGTCATTCAGATATATAAAATTATATATATTATTTAATTACTGTTTTCCTTGGCTCGATTATTTTGATTCCACTGTGACTAAAACAACAACTTTCGTTTATTCATCTTTCAATTTTTAACCCTATAGTCCAATGTACCTTTCTCTTCCAATTAAGTAGAATTCAATTAGTTTAACTCTTAATTACTGAGGTATTATTTTGTTATGAAAAGTGAATATAATAACTGAAGAAAACGAATGAATCACCACAGATGAGCGTTTTGACCGCATAGTTTGCGAACTAAAAGCACTGCTATCTATTGACTGAAACAGGAATTAGTAAACTAGAGACCGTTTAGTTCGCGAACTAAAGGTGAAAATGAACCGCCGCAATTTCCAACAGCAATGCGACTACAATTTGAAAGCAATCACGATGCGATTGTCGCATTTATGAGTGTTGCAAACCAATGAACCACACTGAAACAATTAAACGTTTTCTGCAGTTTGATTTGTTTTCGACGTCGCTAGTGCTGCCTCCTTTAGGTAAATCTATATAATAAAAGGTGTCTGACTGTGGCAGCCATAACTCATCGGGAAATCAACGTACACGCTCCAAATTTTCAGAGAACGTTTCTGGTTGTGGTCCAGATTGCAGTGCCAAATTTCAGGTCGAAAGTCCAAAAGGGGGGGCTTGCTAGAACCAAAAATATTTGCCATGCTATTCCTACGGGAAATGAGAATCGCTGTCAAATTTACTGTTGCCATTTATTGCTCCCTAACTGTGAAAGTAAAGTGTTAAAATAGCATTTAAATCTGCTATTGCAAATCTGATGCCGTTGCCAGATATCCCACATTTCCAAAAGCATTATTTAGGCGTTCCATTGCAGCAAGGGACTTGATTTTCTAACCAAACTTTGGGCCGGGCAGGGGGAACCCGCCTACGAAATTTCGGACCTTTTGGTGAGGTACATCGGGAATTACAGAATGCCAAAATCTGACGAAATAAATATCTCGATCGTTTGTCACGGGCTCTGAGAGCTCGCGTCGAGTCAGCAGTGACCTTTGCAACACCGGGCAATTAGTGTTCAAACTGTAATAAAATGTCGGGGGAGGGGGGGATACTCACAAAACTAACCTTTAGTGCATGAAAACGCAGATTATGCAGATTAAAAGTGACACGAGCTGTCACAATTTGTGTGGAGACGAAGCCACGGGCCAAGTGAGAACCTGATTTTTAAAACAATAACCGGGGGACGCTGTGCAGGAAATTTTGACCATGCGAACGAATATCACAGGAGCCATAGGGCTGTAAAATCTGTGGTAACTGAAATAAAACCTCGATAGTTTAACTTCAGAAGTTTACGCAGAATCGTTCTTCAGTTTACGCAGAAACTAAGCCACGGGCTTTGTTTCTGCGTAAACTTTCGTCGTTAGCGAGCACTCCTCACATAATGAGGAGTGCTCGCTGACGTCAACAACGATCCGGGCAAATTTCTTCCTGTTGCAAATCCTGTGCTAAAATGTACAGGTTAAAAGTGATACCCGGGTACGTTCAGCTAGTTGTAAATAAATGTATCAATGCTTCCTTCTTTCAATAATGTGTGAAATGAGTGATCCTGTAATGATGACTGTGTAGAAGAAATAAAAGGCCCATTTCTGAAACAAGGAGAAATGTTATAAAGGACTGGAAATACAGCCTTTTGTCCCCCCGCACTCTCTTTTACATTTTTCCGGCTCAATTTTGTTTCTTGCCCCCTCCCCCTTCTCGATTTTTTTTTCAGGTCTGGGCCTGGTTCAGTGTCACAAAGTTTTTTATCTCTGCTTTTGAAAACGAGGTAAAACAGTTGAGATTACAAAAAAAAATTCAAAATGGTTAAAATTGAAAATGTGATACTCTACTTGAGAAGTTCCCTTATAAGATCTACTGCAATTTCATATATACACCATTTATGTTTCAATATGTTTGTATCAACTTTCAGATTAATTCAACTGATATCACCGATAGTAAATATTCTAGTTACATATCTATAAGCAGCGAATGGACATTGTTCATACTTGAAACACACGATATTGAGATATTTAATTTCCTACAGCACATTTTTCTTAAAAAAACATGATATACGAAGAGCCTCTTTTTTTTAATTAAATAAGGCGGTTATGTTCCAAATAAAATGACCACTGAATATTCTTCCAGTTTATTGAGAAGCACTAAGATAACCATATTTTTTGAAAAGGAAAGGTTATATCTTAACATTTTAATATAATTTACTAACGATTATTGTTTCCAAATCTCAATTCATATTTGCAATTCTCGTCTTCCGACGCTGGAGGGGGGGGGGATATCTTTGATTTAAGAGCCTTCCTTAGAAAATACGTTATTGAAACCCTCAAGTTAGGGAGTATAACTCGTGCTTTCTCCTTGTAGATATGCCAATGAAATCAAATTTATTAGGAAAAAAAATTTTCCCCATTGGTAGGATTCAGTGTTGCCTCCCGATATAGACCATTGCCCAAAAGCATAATATTTATATTTACGATAAAAGAACATCTTTCATTGCGAGACTCGCTCTCCATGGGATAAAAATTAAAGCGAGATAGTCAAAACAACACCACAGGATTACGGAGGAGGAAATTTATCCAACCTCACTGGAATTTGGTTCCAAATTATTTTTTCGAATTCTAGTAGCAAAATTATTTAAATTTTGAACTATGAAATCGTGCTTCTGCCCCTTCCCATAGATAAAATCGTTCTTCTACTTTTGCCGTAAAAGCAAAACAAAACCAGTTTCTCTCTTTTAATACCAACATTGCATTCTTCCTCACAAAAATCATGCAGACAAATAAATGATGTCTGGTGAGTAGCTGTTATGTTTTTATGCCATGAAAAAATATTCAGACAGAATTACATTTACATGTGATAAAATTCGAAATCTTTAAAATAGGAGCTTGCAAACTGATACAAGTTTGTGAAATCGTATAAAGTAATTGAAGAATATTCAGAAAAACTTAACTTATCGATTTTAAGTTAAGTTAGAAAATAATCTAGTAGTAAAATAACTCGATATAAAAGAAATATGTCTCTAATAGGCTACATATAGAAGCTGAAACATTTTATCTGCTTGGAATTACTCGCCTATTCATTAAGGGGAGAAAAATTATTTGAATCGTTCTGAACGAATATGAGACAAAATTTCTACAGCAAAATAAAGACCGATTTAAAACAAAATAATTATTTAATAAACTCTTCGAAAGTTTCGTGCATTACTAGAATAAAAAAATACGAAAGAATTTGCTTATTGGTAAATTTGAAGGTAGAAAATAAAGTCTATTGTGAATATTTCCGAGATCGTAACGAAAAATCAAATATAAGCACATGAGAAGATCGCTCATTTTTTATTAACATTTCATAATGAAATATTTTACGCTCATCTAGTAGTCAGAGTTTATTAGTAAAATTACTTTAAAATTCCTTCACGATCGTATGAATTCTAATAAGTTGTATGCCCTACTGAAAATAAACTTTACCGTCAAACGGAATGTGATACTGTGGCATATTCTTTTCACGCCACAAAACAACAGCTGACATGAGTTTTATTAGTAGCTATTATCTGAAATATTAAAACTCTCCGAATCTCAGGGTTCATTTCAACTAAACATAGAACTGTTTAATAATCACAAGAGTTATATATTATATACTCGTACAATATTCATAGACCATATTAGACAACTTGTGTACTAGCTATGTTGCTATTATTAAACTCCTACGCTACGGCTTGCTGCCATTATTGCAAATTTCGAATTATTTAACTGTAGTAGTAGTAACGTATATAAACTGAGCAGAAATATACGCCAGAATTTATTATCAGTGTTTTAATGTACTTCTGTCACATATTAATCATTGCATAATAAATGATTACTTACCAGACTCCACAGTTTTAATACAAATGAAATCCATATTAGACATTCGTGAAGTCTAGTTTGATATCGGGGCGGGGGTGGCTCAGTCGGTAGTGCGCCAGGCTCGTAATCTGTAGTTCCCAGGGTCGAGTCCCAGCTGGGTCAGCGTTGAGATTTATCTCCGCAAAACTCCCCGCCCTGCCCACGGTCAGTAGGGGACACCGATGGGCTTGAATAAGGCTGCCGTCCGTCGGATGGGACGTTAAGCCGTGTGCGGGAGAGCCATACTCTGTGCACGTTAAAGAACACGCTGGATGGTCTTGACGGGAAGCTACCATCTGTCTCCCAACAGCTGTTCCAGTGGGTCCCCCCCCCCTAAACTTCTCTGAGCCTTCGGGGTCCATGTGACCTGCTCATTTAGCCCATGGTGTGCAAAAGAGTGTCGCTCAGAGGTAAAACAACCCAACCCTAGTTTGATATCACGGACAAGATTCGACGCTTTAAAATAAGCGAAATTATAATCCTATAAAATAAATTCCAGAAGATTCACGCAATTAACTTGTTAACGATGAGCAATGGTATAATAAACTATGAAATAAAACTTTCAGAATAATCCAATGCCGAAAACAAAATAGAGAATGACACGTGACCGCTTCGTTCCACAACATTTCGCTCAAATCGTTTGCAACAACACTCGGAAGAAGTCACCAGTGTGAATCGCAGGAAAATTGCAATTTTCGTGTCTCATCGCAGTTGAGTTGAAATTGCTCCGGTGTGCTTTACCCCTGCTTTGTACATGCACTTTTAAAAAGTAATTGGAATCGCTGTCGCATTGCTCTTGCAATTTGGGGTGGTGTAAGCCCTCCCTAATAATTGGAGAATATGGTTGGACAACTAAAAACACTGCCATCCATCGTCTGTAACAGGAATTACTAAACTAGAAAACGTTTAGTACGCGTCCTGTCATATGGAAGGTGAACTAGTTGTTCACTTTGGTCTTTGTCAGTGAAAAGTAGTTCGGGAATTATGCTCATTGTTCGTTCGTTTTGCATAATTTTTAAAATAGTTTTTTTCGGCCAGTTTAATTTTCACGAAAATATTAATATAAATATTTAATGATATAAACAGAAATGTGGTATATGTAAATAAAATAGTATTCATCGATTATTGCAGAAAAACATCACTTTAAGGGAGGGCGCACACCGCCGCAATTTGCAACAGCAATACGACGGCGATTGCAGTTGCTTCTTAAAAATGCACGCAGCAATTTCAATTCAGCTGCGATGCGACAGGCTTGCGACACGAAAATTGTAATTTTCCTGCGATTTGCACTGGCGACTTCTTCGGAGTATTGTTGCAAACGATTTGAACGATATGTTGTGGAATGAAACAGTCATGTGTCATCCACCTACGTTGTTTCTGGTCTTGGATTATTCTGCGTTTTATTTCGTTTATTATCCCATTGCTTATCGTTAACAGGATAATTGTGTGAATCTTTTGGGATTTATTTTCTAGGAATATAAATTTCGCTTATTTTTAAGCATCGAATATTGACCGTGATTATAAAGCTAGTTTTCGCGAACGTCCGATATGAATTTCATTTGTATTAAAACTGTGGAATCGGGTAAGTAATCATTTATTACAGGCATCCCAAATCGCAGTAAAATTATAGATCTTTATGCTGGAACAGCTATTGCTGCTATAACAATAAAAAGAAAATATTTACTTTCAAATATAATATTTAGAATTATATCTAAAAACATACATCATCCAGTTAGAAACAAAATATCAGGCCCTATAGACTCCACATTAGACAGAACTAATAAAAAATATCTAATATTAGAAACTATTAATAACAACACGAGTGGTGATCTCCCACCCAACCTCCCTTTCTGGATCAGCTGCTCTCCAATTATATCGTTAGACATTCCTCGAATTTACACTAAAAAATCTTTTAGACTTAACATTCCTTGATACATTAACTTGTATACATATAAAAAATACATATAAAAATCATATTAAAATATTCACTGATGGTTATCACAATGAAATAATTGAACTTTCATCTGGAGCATTCATATGTCCAACACTTCAATTGTCTCATTCTTTTAAATTTAATAAAAAATCACCCATTATTTTAGCAAACTACATCAATTATTTTAGCTATGAACTGTGCTTTAAAATTTAAAAAATCTATTGTTATTTTTTCAGACTGTAAAGCTGCAATTGAAGTTTTAAATCAAAATCCATATAAATCCAACTATGCTATATTCACCGATGATATATTAATTCTCACTCATAAAATATATCAATCAAAACAACTGCTTATGCATAAATAGTTTATTACCAACCCACGGAACCCCCACACTGCTTTTTCCCCTATGACGTCGCACACCACGCCCCCTTATTAATAATTCCTCCCCCTTATTAAAACCCTCCCTTCCCCCACCTTTCACCCCCGTGGCGCCATCTGGTGACAATGAAGAGTACTATTTTCGGAAAACCTCTATTTTAACACTAATTTTTTGATTCCCCCCTTATAAAAAGAAAAGTCCCTGGTGCCTATGAGACGTACTATTTTCCCAAAAAAACCCTTATTTTAACTCTAATTTCCCGATTTTTCTTTATTTCAGACTCCCCTGGTTGCCCCCCCCCCCCGGAGTGGGACCTCCTTGACGAGGGGGGGGGGGGGTTAAGGTGCCTCTGAGAAGTTGGGCTCGGATGGCTGGTACCCTTGGGTTCTTGGTCTGGTGGCCCCTGGGAGTGGGGGCTGCTGAGGGCAGGCGGACTGTCTTGAGGTGGGGCGTCCATCTGCTTGTTCACTCCCCCGAGGTGATGGGGGTCACAGCCTTGTTGAGGGGCTGTTTGAAGGCCTCAGAAGGGGCTTGTGGGTACCCTGTCCTCTGCAGGCTAATTGGGGAGTTCTGTGGACTGAGTTGTGCACCTCATGGCACACTCGTCTGTGGGCTCTCTGATGCGGTCCCGGTGATACGAGGTGGACTGATGTTCTGCGGGTGCTTCGGTCCGGGAACAATGGAGAGGTAGAAGTTGGAGGCTCGCTGCCCTTGTTGGCTACTTGTGGCAAGCGGGCTTATCGATGGAACAGCCAAACTAAGAGTCCCACATGAATGAGATTTGGACTCATGGCTTTTGCAATGGAGGAACTTGGTTCCTCTGTGAAGTGGGGTCCGGGTGCTGTGGTGTTGCAACACCCGGTATGATGTCGGCTGTTGGGGTTGTGGGAGGGCACCGGCTGGGTTTTCAGGGTTACCAGCCAGGTTCCCCGAAGCAGCCTCGACTTAAAAGTGCCGTGACGGTGAGCGGGCCATTGTGCCCGGCTCTATGGAGAGGACGAAGTTGGGGGTCATGCCGAGAGGATTGGAGTCCCTCGAGGTGTGGCCTTCTGATGGAAGTACCTTGGGCCTCTGCTGCAGAGGATCCTAAAAGTTAGGACTTCCTTTATTTTTCTGGCTCAAAATTCAAAAGACTAAGATCTTTTTATTTATATATTATGGCTCGTTCTGGTCTAAATTCAGTGAGTGTTGGGCATATTCCTTGGCACCACTCAAAATTTCAAAAGATCCCACTCTCACTGCACCTCAATGATTATATCTTCAAGCAGACTAATAAAATCCCAAGTAGTGCTTCTCTCTTCACATAGGATCTTCTCCCGCTGTAGGGAGGCAAATGTTAAGGCAAGCTAAATTGATAGGAGCCTTTTTAGTTTATAGTGGTTTCAGTGGCAATCCCTTAAGTGATATGCAGTCACAGTACTGCGGTGCACCGGGGTTGTCGCGTATTTATTACGTTGTCCCCTGGTTGCCCCACCTATATTTTAAGCCCTCCTCCTTTTGCAGACCCCCTGGTTGACCTATATTTTAAGCCCCCTCCTTTCCTCGGACCGGCTGATGCAAGACTCGGAATAATTGCATGGGTAGCAACGATCGGCCGGTGCAGGTCTCAGAATAATTGCACAGAAAAGGATGATACGAGTCTCAATTGTAAAAATACATCCACACATAAAATCAACCCCCAAAGCTGTATTCTTATTAAACCTCCCTCCCCTTAAAAATTTAACCAACTGCGTCCAATGCGCATTTTAGTACATCTCGTGTATTTAAAAAACTCCCTCAGCATTCATCTGAAATTTTACAAGACCACTCAACTGCTTTTGAATCGTGACACTCTGAAGGTCTAATGCAGGTCTCAATTGTAAAAGCAACTCCTCACAGAAAATCAACTCCCAAAGTTGTATTACTCCTTAGTAATTAAAACCCTTTCTATTAAAAGTTACCTCTATTAAAAATCCTTTGCTATTCATTTTGGCAAGACTGCTAAACGATTCCCTTTTATTAAAACTCCTTCGGTATTCAATTTTCCAAGCAAACTAGTCAATTCCATAGTAATTAAACACTCATCAAAATTCCCTCACCTTTATCAAAAATCATCCCACAGTCGAAATAAATAAGTTTTCTGTAGATGGATTTCATCGGGAAAAAAAAAATCCTTCCCCCGCAGTGAGATTCGAACCGACTATCTTGGGCTCGATAGCCGGACGCACTCGACTATGGCTTGCACTTGATGTGGCTTAGATGCGTGTCGAACGGGTCAGATATTAACCTAGTACGTTTTTTACAACCTTCGTAAACTAGCTTTTTTTTCTACGTATTTCTTATAATGAACCCGATAGTCCTTTCACATTAATATACATATTTTTATAACCCACGTATTTGAAGTCCGTTTCAGTAACACTTATTTCTTTTAACTCTGTGACTGTTGGTTGTCGCTTACTAGGACTATCCGCAGTAACTGTTTTTAAAAGACTGTCCCGCAGAAAATGCCGATGGTTAAAAAATTAATAAAAGAAAAAAAAAACTGATTTTATTCGTCATGATGAAAAATATTGAGGAGTGATAGGATCGACCTAATAGACTCCTCAACTCGGACAACGTTTTACTGATGGCTGGTTAAGTCCTACAAAATTAAAAAATTCCAAACGGGGAATCACAAGGGTTTTATTGACGAATGAATCCGTATCAGGAGAACTACCTTACATCGTGAAAACTCACTGGCACTCTTTATCGTGGTTTTCGGACTCGATATTTTTTCCAAGTCCAGAGATGGTTCTCTGCACTACCCTTTATGATATGTTTCAATGCACCCAATGTAGACTATTGAAACGACACGTCCTAAACCTCCAAGTGCAGGGCTTATTAAAATTAGTCTCCATCGGGTTGGTGCTGCATAGTAACGCTAATCCGAAGAAAAATCAGCTAAAACAGTTTTAAAAAGCTGCTTCCCCGCCGTTTGTGTGCGAACGTATGCCTCATCACACTGACGAAATCGGGTAAAAAATAACTTTTTTTTGTGCGAGGTGGAATGTTATAGAAAGTAAGAATGCTAAAAAAACTTTAGTTCCATCATGAATGCGTGTTAATGGAATAGGGGGGCATTAGTTTAATACTTCAACTATAAAAATAATACATTGCCTCACGTGTGTGGGCCCTCACAACTTACCTGCACTAATCCATGGAAATTTTATTTGCAACGGGACTGATAGTCAAAATTTCGCAAATACTTCAAAATACCTTGTCTCACGCGAGCGCACCCTCTCAACTTACCTACGCTGTAATTTTATTTACAACGGGACTGATAGTCAAAATTTCGCAAATACTTCAAATACCTTGTCTCACGCGAGCACACCCTCTCAACTTACCTACGCTGTAATTTTATTTGCAACGGGACTGATAGTCAAAATTTAGCAAATACTTCTTCGTATCCGACTATGCACTGACATATATGCTCTGATCGGGCCTGAAAATGAAATGAAATGTTCGCGCCTAGTGCTTACAAGAGAGACGACATTCTAACCCGTTTCGACACCTTCTACACTCATCGCCATGTGATCTGAACGGCGGATACAACAAGCTGGTGATGTACAAAGGTCATGGGGCCGCGGTGGAATGCTTCGTCTTTGAGCAGTGGCTCCGTCCAAAACCCTAATGGGAAAGTTAAATAATTACTGTGTCCTGTCGAATGCTACACTATCAGAACTCCATGTGGGATGTCTTCGGATCTTATTGCGTTCTCCAAGCGCTCAGCTGATTTTACAAGGTCAACATCACAATTAAAGTATGTAGTGGTTACAGGGAAAAATAGGATTTGACATCGTACGTTAGAAAAGGGAACAATTGTTAATGTCATAAGAAATGTGCAGCGTATAATTCCGTCGAAAAAATACGAAAATCTTTAGCATTATCCCTGGCGTCCTTTGTTAGGTGATAGTATTAGCATCCTTATATGTTCTCACTTCAAGCTTGCTTTCTCTATCATAATCCTCGATGCTTGCGAAATTATCAAAGATGAATAGAGCTCTGTAAAGTTCTGACTGCACAATCTTCGGAGTTCATTCTACTGTAGATGTCTAATTCTGGTAGGATCCATCTCCACTTTTAAAATTTAGATCTTACACCAAAACCCAACAGTCTTTTCATATACGTATTTTTATAACCATTTTAAACCAACACTTATTTCTTTTAACCCTAGCGACTACTGGTTGTCGCATTTTTACTAGAAGAAGGACTACCTCGCAGTAGCAGTCCCGCAGAAAATAAAAGGAAAAATCTGAGAAAATTGCACTCAGTTTTTGCAAACAGCGCTTCCATGGAAAAAAAATTTCCTAAATGACGAACAATATGAAAGAGCAAAAAGTCAGTGGGAACACTTTTCCATAAGAACTTTCGGTGAATATAACGATCTGTACATGCTCACTGATGTGTTACTACTCGGAGATATTTTTGAAATTTTCAGGACTTCGTGCATGAATTATTACAAACTCGACCCTTGTCATTACTTAAGCTCTGCTGCTTTGTCATTCTCTGCTGTTTGAAAATGACTGAGGTAGAGCTAGAACTTATGAAAAACGACATGTTTTCTTTATAGAAAGAACATTACGAGGAGGAATATCTCTAGTATCTAAAAGGTTTGTGTGAGCCAATAATCCTTTACTAGAACAATACGACAGTATATATATATATACCCCCTCAAGCAGCTGCTTGCCACAGAGGTCTGACAGGAGCCTGTCAGTTTATATGCCATAGTAGACAGTAGCAAACCACAAAACTGCATCATGCATTTCCACGCGAATAATTTATATGGATGGGCAATGTCACAACCTCTCCCAATCGGTAATTTCAAATGGGTAAGCGACATCGACGTCCTTAGCATTCCAGATGACAATGAAAAAGGCTATTTTTGCAAAGTTGATTTAGAATATTCAACACGTCTGCACGATTTACACAATGATTTCCCCCTGGCTCCCAAAAAATTAAAACTCAGTGATCGTAACATCTCATTCCTAATACCAAATCTGTTTGATAAGCAAAATTATATAGTTCACTACCGGTTACTTAAACTCTATGTAGAACTGGGACTAAGAGTGAAAAACGTTCGCAGAATATTATCAACAACCGTGGCTGAAACCTTACATAGATTTTAATACAACAAAACGAATTAACGCCACCAATAATTTTGAGGACTTTTTTAAACTGATGAATAATGCAATATATGGTAAAACGATAAAAACGAAAGAAAAAGAATAAATTGGTGCATTGTTACTACTGAAAAGAAGTTAAAAGAATTAATGGCAAACTCCAGATACATTTCTTGTGTTAAATTATCAAAAAATTTCGTATTTGTTCATATGGAAAAGAACAATATTACATTAGACAAACCTTATTATGCAGGTATGACGATTTTAGAATTGAGCAAATTACACGTGTAAAATAAAAAAAAATACCCACTCAAGCAGCTGCTTGCCACAGAGGTCTGACAAGAGCCTGTCAATTTGTATGCCATAGTAGAAGGTCTGAGAGGATGGCAAGACCTCAGCAGAAAAACGACACATACATCCATGCCTTACCCGGGGCTCGAACCCAGGTCCCTCACATGTGTAACTTTTTCTATAATTTTCTGAAACCAGAGTTTAATGCAGAATTAATATTTACAGACACTGATTCGTTTTGCGTCGAAATTAAGACAAATAACCTCTACGATAAATTATCCTCTGATTGCTTTAATTTCTCAAATTTTCCCGAAGACTACCCATTATTCAATACCTCAAATAAAATGATTCCAGGAATATTTAAAGATGAATTAAAAGGTTTTTTCAGGAGGTCGTTGCATTACGTCCAAAATTATATTCTGTAGATGGCCCGATTTCAAAGAAATCAGCGAATGGTGTTTAAAATTAATTTACTCACGAAAATTATCGTCACTGTCTCTTTCAGAAAAGAATTTTAAGTAATAAGAAACACTAATAATAGACTTTCTACCAAAAACAAAAGTTCTCCGACACTTTATTAAACAATACTTTTTTTTAGAAATTATGAATGTTAAGCCAACTGAGATCCTTATTGCAGATATACGCCACTCAACCGGAAGAGGTCGGGTTGTGGTGTTATTTCGGGGCATTGATAAAATAAGTCAAGTTTTGCAGAAATTGATTCAAAAGAATACTAAGCAAGCATCGCGCTTATGATGGCAATAACCCACAATTGAGTAATCACGAATGGAGTTGCGTTGAGTAGAGAGTCGCTAGAATTCTGAACATTTACCTACCTTCGAATTTTCTCTTTTTAGGGCTTCCTAAGGAATATTTATGTACTACCTATCTTCTTTAAACACAACACAAACTACAATCTTTACATAACGCCTCTAAGATATCGAAGATGACCCATGCATATCTACTGCTTATCTTAGATATCTTACAGACGTTCTGTGGAGATTAGTGTCACGGCAATGCAAACATGTTTGGAACAGTAGGTATATCATCTCGGAAGCCTTCCCCGAAGAGATTATCAGCAGAGTTATTAATTTTTTTTTTCCTGCAGACCTCATGCCTGAAGTCAGTGACCCCTCTGCAATGAGCACTGTGACTGAAACTACTACATCGATGCTGCAATAGCTCATGTGGATGAGGGAAAAAATGCTTTTCTCATATCTACCCATCCTCACTGGAATATAAAAAATCCATACATTTACAGATAGCACCCAAAAATCTATTTTTTCATCATATATTTTCTCCCGCAGAGCTCCAAAACCTCATTTTACCTAATGATTTTGAACTGTCATATTTTTTAAGCTAATTTCCCAAACTGTCTTGCTTTTATCGATTTCTCCGATTTAAACCGATATTTACACCCCAACAGCCCCAATAATTCAGTGAAGTGTCCTGTCTTTCACGCAGTGTCTTCGCAAAATTAGTTTAACGCTCATCTCCCCAATAGTGTCCCATACGTTGATATGGGATCCCCTATATTTTAACATTGGCCCAGAACTCTCATTTACAATACTACTATTATTTTTATTATAATTATTAACATAGTTGGCAAAAAGATAATTTGAAATAAAGATTTAGTGTTTTATTTCGACTGAATTTAATTTTAAGAGCAAGATCATAATAATTTCTTATATCATCTAATAGAAATTCTATAGTATTTCAATCTTTTAGAAACTTTAGAACGAAATCTCAGTGGAGACTGTTACCTGAAACCCCTCTTTGGATATCTACATTTCCAATTCTATATACAAACATTCCTGGAATACTTAAAAAAGGATCGAAAATACCTTCAATAAATAGTAAATAACTTTATTGACATTAAATTCCAAAATTATATACACATTTACTCAGATGGATCTTCAAATGAATATCATACTATTAGTACAGGAGCCTTTTTATGTCCAAAATTCAATTTTCATCAACTTTTTAAATTTAATAAATCTACCCAATTATTGTTGCTGAAGCAACAGCTATTGTTTTAGCTCTTAACTAGGATCTTAAATTTAAAAAAGAACACATTATTATTTTAACTGACTGTAAATCAGTAATTGAGATTATATTTCAAAACCCAACAGAATCCTATCATTCCCTTACGTTTAAACATTTACAGCTTCAAAACACAATATTCATTCAACAGATATCCTCTGATGTTGTTTTGAAATTTAATGACCACGTTGACTCTCTGGCCAAACAAGCTTAACACAAAAATTTCAACTCCATTTTTTATTCATTCCGTCAAACAAGGAGATAAAACGAAACAATTTCAAGAATTACAAAACTGGTATATAAATAATGCTTCTAATTCACACAGATTTAATATATTACATAATATCAATAAATTCAATGATTATAACTTTTCAAAAAAGAAATAAATGTAATCCTGAGAAGTAAAACTAACTATGCTTTAACAATACTACCTTATATACGTTTAAAAGCATAAATTCACCCAACTGTCACACTTGTAAGATTCCACATACTCTTCAACGTATTATTTTTGATTGTCCATCCATTAATAATCAAAAAACAAACTATTTTAACAAATTAGCAAAATACAATATTGATACATTCAAATTTCAAAACACCTTCAAATAAAAAACTCAAAACATATTTTACAAAATGTTAATATCATTCTAAAAAAATGTAAAATCCTTGACTCCTTACAATTCCTATACTCTTATATTTTCACAACATTAAGAAGAATTCTTTCAGATACTGACAACATGAAGATTCATGAAGATCAAATTTAACACTTGAAGCCCAACACAGACATTCCACAACAAAACATGAAGATATAACAAAAAATAAATAAAATATAAACAAATAATAAAAAAAGGAATAGCTCTTCCAGTGATTATCCTACTATGATTTTACAATTTTTTCTTATTCCTCACAAGCATCTGAATGAGTTTATGCTTCACTGAGCATAGGAACGATTCAAATTCAAGATATGGAACTGAACTGATTGCGAGGTATTGTTTGTGTGCAAACTTTTGCTCCTAAAGTAATAAATTTATAATAGAATTCTGCATCGTTTCAGCATTCACTAATTAGTATTGAGCGAACATACTGTATTGCACGTCGCAATAGTGATTTAATTGCCAACGTTTTTCAAACATAGATATAACGTAGGATTCGAATTACCCTTTTCCAATTTGAACATAGGGTTACCATATGTCCCCCTATCTTTCTTCATGGACTCTCAGAATTTTGAAAAAACATGAAATGTCCTAAGTAGTAGTATCCCCCACTAGTGCTTTCCCCTATGACGTAACCGACCACGCCCCCTATGACGTAACGGACCACGCCCCCTCCCCTATGACGTAACATGACGTAATCATTACATAATCATTACGTAACCGGCCACGCCCCTTTATTAATAATTCCTCACCCTTTATTAACCCCCCCCCCTTCATCCCCCTTTCCCCCTCAGTGGCGCCACCTGTTGACAGTGAGAAATACTATTTTCCCAAAAAACCCCTATTTTTATTCTAATTCTTCGATTTTCGATTTCCCCCTTTATAAAAAAATTCCTCCCCCTTATGAAAAAACCCCTGGCGTCATCTGGTGCCTGTGAGGAACACTAATTCTCCAAAAACCCTTATTTTAATTCTTTGATTTCCCCCTCCTATTAAAAATTACTCCCCCCCTATTAAAAATTTCTTCCCCCTTATGAAAAAACCCTGATGCCTTCTGTTGACAATGAAGAGTACTATTTTCGGAAAAACCTCCTTATTTTAACTCTAATTCCCGATTTTTCTTTATTTTGTCCCAATGGTTGACCTATATTTTAAGCCCTCCTGCAGACCCCCCGGTTGACCTTTTAAGCCCTTCCTATATTTTAAGGCCCCATTCCTTCACTCGGCTGATGCAAGTCTCAGAATAATTGCATGGAACGATTGACTGGTCTTAGAATAATTGTACAGAAAAGGATGATACAAAATTCCTTAGTAATTAAACACTCATCAAAATTCCCTTACCTCTATTAAAAATCATCCTACAGTTGAAACTCATTTTACTCTTACTGTTTCCATAGAAAATACCATAGGGTGAAATTAATAATGGTTTAAATTATTCGTAGGGATGACATGTTAAAGCTGCTTTTAGAACACACGTCTGCAGTGGAAAAATTTTCAAACTCCGTTAATCAACTCCCTAGTAATTAAACACTCGTCATAATATTCCTCACCTTTATTAAAATCACTCCACGGTCGAAATAAAAATTAGTTTTCTGTAGATGTGTTTCACCGGAAAAAAAAAAAAATCGTCCCTCGCTGTGTGGATTCCGTCCGACTGTCTTGGGTTCCCGGACTATACCTTGTACTTGCTGTGGCCTTGATGCAGGTCAGGCATTTCAGATATTAACCTAGCTTTTTCTGTGTATTTCTTACATCAAAGTCAACACTAGCACTGAACTCTTTTGAATGCAGATCTCAAATTGTAAATCAACTCACAGAGTTGTATTTATTCCTTAGTAATTAAAACCCTTTGCTATTCATTTAGCCAGGACGACTAAACGATTCCTTTATAATTAAAATTCCCTGCTATTAAACTCCCTAGTAATTAAACACTCATCAAAATTCCCTTACCTTTATTAAAAAAAACAGTTTTCTGTAGAGGCGTTTTATCGAAAAAAAAAAAACTTCTCCTCGGCAACGAGAGTCGAACGCGCTACTCCAGCTTCACTCTGTGAACTCCTAACAAGAACCAACCTGCAATTGAAAAGGCATTCCTGAAGTCGTACGTGGAGTCATGCCCACACGTGTCCGTTTACCGGTCAGGTAGCAACGAAACATCTCCTGATACAATCGCCCTGGGAGGTTGAGTGTCCAGCGCTCAGTGTGATGACTCATACGATGTTGTTCTCTGAAGGTAGGTGACGTCACAACAAGGGGAAAGTAACGTGGAGTGACCAGCGAGTGACACGTATCAGAAGACTGAGCACTGGGGATGTTTAACCTTCAGTATAATTTTACACAGTGTGTTAGGATTAACAACTCTTATAGCATAGTTATTGCGGGTAGGCTCCCTCTCCCACTTTTAAAATTTAGATCTTACACCGACAGTCTTTTCATATACGTATTTTTATAACCATTTTAAAACCAACACTTATTTCTTTTATCCCTAGCGATTACTGGTTGTTGCATTTTTTACTAGAAGAAACCCTACCCCTGCAGTAACAGCCCCCGCAGAAAATAAAAAAATGCTATCGGGCGAAAAATTAATAAAATCTGATTTTATTCGTCGTGATGAAAAATATTGATGGGGTAATAGGTTCGACTTAAAAGACTTCGTGTTCGGATCCTCACCACGGACAACCTCTCACTGAAGGACGGTTAAACCCTACGAAATTATTCCAAACGGGGAATCACAAGGTTTTTATTGACGAATCAATCTTGGACCTGTACTGCTTCCGTACATCGTGAAAACCCACTCACAGCCTTGATCCGTGTTCCCAATTTCCTTTACTAAGTCACTTCAAAAAACATTGTGATTGCAAAAGTATGACTAACAGTTTTATTACGCCACGTTTTAAAAATACTTATTACTGCTGTATCCGCGGTACAGGAGAGTAACACTGTTCGAAGAAAAATCAGGTAAAACAGTTTAAAAAAAAATCGTTTTCTCCGTCGTTTGCGTATGTCTCATCACGCTGGTGAAATCGGGTGAAAAAATATTTTTTTTTTGTACGAGGTAGAATGTTAAAAGTACGTCGCGTGCAAAAACTTTAGTTCCATCACGAATGCACATTAATAGAGTAGGGAGGTCGTAGTTTAATACTTCAGCTATAAAAAAATAATACAATGTCTCACACACACCTCTCAACTTGTCTACACTAATCCGCTGAAATTTCATTTGCAACGGAGGCTGATACAACGGAGGCTGATACTTCGAATCCGCTATATGTTCCGGAGCTGCAGTGGAATGCATGGCCCCTGCTGAATGCTACGCTATCAGAAGTCCATGTGGCTGTCACGTTCTCCAAGCGCTCAGAATATTACTATACTTATAACTGATCTAAAGTCCGTTTTAATCAATACTTATTTCTTTCAACTCTGCGACTATTGGGCTGGCACATTTTCACTAGAAGGACCGCCTCACAGTGGCAATCCCACAGAAAAAATTAATAAAAGGAAAAAATCTGATTTTATTCCTCCTGATGAAAAATATTGAAGGTAATAGGGTCGACCTAAAAGGCCCGTGTTCGGATCCTTGCCCCGAATGGTTTTTAACAAAAGTCCTACGAAATTAAAAACTATCCCGTTACACGACGGCGTTGTTTAAAAATACTTATTACGGTTGTATCCTCAGCAAACTCTTTCCTAGGAAGTAACGCTACTCGATGCAGTCCCAGTTACATGCTTTTACCGGGTAAAGACTGTGCGCCAGAATGTTAAAAGTAGAATTCATACGTTTCCGTAAAAAAAAAAAAACTTTAGTTCCTGTTGAAAGGAGTATGGTTCGATTCAGGAAGAATAGGATTTGACCTCGTGCATTAGAAAAGGGAACAAATCCGTCCCCGGTGTCATTTGTTAGGTGGTAGTATTAGTATCCTTATACAAGCTCACTTCAAATTTTCATATGACATTCTGGGGTTGAGTTTCAACCTTTTTATTTTTTCCAACCGCGATAATGCGCAGTTTTCTGCGGAACGCGAGCGACTTCGACGCCAAGGACGACCCGCACTAAACGATACGACCGTGCACTAGAAAACCGTGAACGGACTTGTGTGAAACGTAATGTACAGAGCTTGACAACAGTAATATAGACTGGGATCCTCGCTCACTATACTATCATAACCCTCGAGAAATTATCAAATATGAATAGACCTCTGTAAAGTTCCGACCCCACAATCTTCTGAGTTCATTCCCCGGTCGATGCGGTCACGATCACAAGGGATGTTTTACACATTCAACGACTTTTTCTGACATTCGCTAATCAAAGTGTCTATCTACACATCAAACTTGTCATTACATCGACAAACTACCTGTCCATAGGCTGAGTAAGCATTTAGAATGAAAGATTGAGTCTGCTTCACGACACAGATTCGTAAAACGCTCATTAATTATTTTGTGAGAGAAAGCATGCATAAAGTTCAAACACTAATACATCTTCCCTTTCTAATAAACCATACGATCAAAGTAGATAAATTGCAAGCATCATCGGATCTGATTCCATATATCTGCTTACGACGAAAATCTCACAATAGCCTATTCAGTACTTTAACCCCCCGATACAGTATGTGACTAGGTCGTTTAACTAAATTACGTGAATAAACGAAAATTTAAAGGGATATCTGTAAATTCGCACAACGGGATAGGTGAATATTTTCAAAATTCTTTTGAAGGCAGAATAACTGTGAGGAGAGAGAAAGTATAAAAATGCAGTGGGATGGCTGTAAAAACAACAGATTACAGCGCAAATACTGTAAGATAGAAAAAACGACTATTAACAAGTGTCATATAAGGAGCGACCGATAAAAGTCACACCGTAGCGGAAGGAGTAATACAGGAAAAATCATAAAATATTAACCCCCCCTCCCCCACGCTGGTAAATCACGGTCCATTGCGTACACACGGATGAATATCACAAAAATACTTTGCATATAGTAAAGAACCACCGAAGTTTGGAAATTTAAAATCTGAAAACTCACTTTTTATAGTATTTCCGTGAAAAGTCACCCCCCCCAGAAACGAGATCTAGCTCTGTCGCCAGTTATTCCAGCGTACTATCTCTTTTCAGCACGTTTGAATAAGTGCATGTGAAGGTGGCTAGCTGCAGACACAAGCTTTTCGACAAAGATAGGATGTTTCACTACAATCTAACACGGAGATGTCTGTTAAGTTATTTTTTCCTCCTATTTCTACACTAGTGTCGAAGTCTTAGAACAAGTGGTTCGGGTTAGCACACGTTTTTGATATTATCTTGTTTGGCAATCTGAAAGAACACTGTCTGTGGAACATTACCCCCCTGCAAGCTAGTACTAATTACTTTACGATTCTGAGGGACGAAGGTTGAAATCGTTGGCAGATATTTTTCAGAAATATGTAATCAACCATAGTGTTCGGATATTTGATCCATAGTAAGACATGAACGATGTTTACCTGCCATCAGCGACCCCTTCTAGGATCGTATGAGAGGTAATTGTTACGACAATTAGCTACGTGAAGTCGTGTTTATTTTTAAAAGCAAAGACACACTAATTACCGACTAGCTAGAGAACGATATATTAACCTACTAAAGTTTGATTTTAACGATCAGATAGTGTATATATCATCACTTTTTTAGTTCATAATAATATTCCAACTTTTAAAGGAAATATTGTCTCGTTATAAGCGATTACATACAAAGAAATACACACTCTATACTTTAAATCTATAGAGACAACGATCACTATCCCAGGAACACATCTGTGAAATATCACCACATTTTTGTTTTTAACGTACCGTTGAATCGTTCTACGATGCTAGCTTTGGTTTCCCATCCCTTTCTTTTACACCCACCCGATATAAAACATTCGACCCAACATAGCTTGCTAGCTGTGCGAGGTCTTGATACAGAGAACAATATTAACACTTCTAAGGCTGACCTTAAAATCCCCGTTAACTATACAAAAGAAATCACATTGACAAAAATATCAGAGACATTCATATTTATTTACTTTAAGGTCACATTAATATTTAGTTCGTACATACCAGTTCACCGTGCACCTCTTTTAGTACTGTTGCAAAGTTCAATTTAGACATAAACGCGACATTAGCAGGACGATTTAGTTCGATACATGATTCTTCCACAAAACTTACGGCAATATCAGTTAGATTAACGTTTCTTACCACTTCGGGGAAATAATCGTAAGCTGATTCAGCGTTTATGGTGAGGCACGAATGGCGAAGTTGACTCGGATGATCCACTTCACACCCGAAACAGTTCTTACGTAGCAGCGTAAACAGTTCTTTTCGGAGATCTGTTTTCAAAGTCCGCTTTAAACAGTCCATAAGCTTTACGAAATCACTGCTGTCTTGTTCAAGGGGTCGATCGTTAGATGGTGGGCTTCGAGGAAGATTTGCCGCTAATTCTACCTTCCGCACTGCATTCCAAAATTTACCGTTTTCAAACTTCAGAGCCATCAAACTGTAGGTGATTGGATCGCATAAATCTGTCAACCGATGCCACTGTTCGACGCTGAGCCGAACCGATGACGAAAATACTAAGGGGGGTTGAAAATACAAGTCCTCCGTCACGGGGGATGCTTTTTTTAATGACCACGCCGTGTCCACCTTTGAGCACGACGAGGCAAACCATAGCGTCCAGTTCATACTCGCCGTATTCGACATCTTCGAACGCTTCGACGATTGTAGACGCATACGAAACCAGTCCATGCCACTGCTCTTCAGACAGCATCACACCGTCCTTTGTAGGATTTAGTTTTAACGAGTCATCACTCTGGAACACACGTATGTGCACTTTAGGATATGACCGATATTCACAAACGCTCGCAAACAAATCCGATCCGAGTTGAAACATATGACTATCATCATCTCTAACAGCAAGTCGCTTCGCAGGAAGATCACCATCGGTCAGGGAACGTTTAGCACAAGCCATAGCAAGTCGATACTGGAAAAAATAATGCCTTACAGCCCGTCGAAGGGTAATACTTATACCTTAAACCTGTGACGTGTCCCTGTAACTCCATCCCATTGGTCGAGATCTGGTAGATTTGCCATCTCTTAGTAAACATGATGACGTCTACAAATATTTACGAGCCTGTATAGACGTGCTTTCGAAATATGCATGTGGTGCTCCTTTAAAACGGAAATCGTGGGAGCTTTTGATCACAAAAACCTTTCAGAATATCTCTGAAATTACAAACAGATAAGGGGGGTTGAATTCATTAACAGAGTATTTCAAAAGTATCTTAAAAACACACTCATAATGAAACCAAAGCTAGCATCGTAGAACGATTCAACCGTACGTTAAAAACAAAAACGTCGTGATATTTCACAGGTGTGTTCCATGGAGGCGCCACTGAGGGGGAAAGGGGGGTGTTTTAATAAGGGGAGTGGCCTGTTACGTAATGAATACGTAACAGGCCACTCCCCTTATTAAAACACCCCCCCCTTTCCCCCTCAGTGGCGCCTCCATGGAACACACCTGTGAAATATCACGACGTTTTTGTTTTTAACGTACGGTTGAATCGCTCTACGATGCTAGCTTTGGTTTCATTATGAGTGTGTTTCTAAGATACTTTTGAAATACTCTGTTAATGAATTCAACCCCCCTTATCTGTTTGTAATTTCAGAGATATTCTGAAAGGTTTTTGTGATCAAAAGCTCCCACGATTTCCGTTTTAAAGGAGCACCACATGCATATTTCGAAAGCACGTCTATACAGGCTCGTAAATATTTGTAGACGTCATCATGTTTACTAAGAGATGGCAAATCTACCAGATCTCGACCAATGGGATGGAGTTACAGGGACACGTCACTGATATTTTTGTCAATGTGATTTCTTTTGTATAGTTAACGGGGATTTTAAGGTCAGCCTTAGAAGTGTTAATATTGTTCTCTGTATCAAGACCTCGCACAGCTAGCAAGCTATGTTGGGTCGAATGTTTTATATCGGGTGGGTGTAAAAGAAAGGGATGGGAAACCAAAGCTAGCATCGTAGAACGATTCAACGGTACGTTAAAAACAAAAATGTGGTGATATTTCACAGATGTGTTCCTGGGATAGTGATCGTTGTCTCTATAGATTTAAAGTATAGAGTGTGTATTTCTTTGTATGTAATCGCTTATAACGAGACAATATTTCCTTTAAAAGTTGGAATATTATTATGAACTAAAAAAGTGATGATATATACACTATCTGATCGTTAAAATCAAACTTTAGTAGGTTAATATATCGTTCTCTAGCTAGTCGGTAATTAGTGTGTCTTTGCTTTTAAAAATAAACACGACTTCACGTAGCTAATTGTCGTAACAATTACCTCTCATACGATCCTAGAAGGGGTCGCTGATGGCAGGTAAACATCGTTCATGTCTTACTATGGATCAAATATCCGAACACTATGGTTGATTACATATTTCTGAAAAATATCTGCCAACGATTTCAACCTTCGTCCCTCAGAATCGTAAAGTAATTAGTACTAGCTTGCAGGGGGGTAATGTTCCACAGACAGTGTTCTTTCAGATTGCCAAACAAGATAATATCAAAAACGTGTGCTAACCCGAACCACTTGTTCTAAGACTTCGACACTAGTGTAGAAATAGGAGGAAAAAATAACTTAACAGACATCTCCGTGTTAGATTGTAGTGAAACATCCTATCTTTGTCGAAAAGCTTGTGTCTGCAGCTAGCCACCTTCACATGCACTTATTCAAACGTGCTGAAAAGAGATAGTACGCTGGAATAACTGGCGACAGAGCTAGATCTCGTTTCTGGGGGGGGTGACTTTTCACGGAAATACTATAAAAAGTGAGTTTTCAGATTTTAAATTTCCAAACTTCGGTGGTTCTTTACTATATGCAAAGTATTTTTGTGATATTCATCCGTGTGTACGCAATGGACCGTGATTTACCAGCGTGGGGGAGGGGGGGTTAATATTTTATGATTTTTCCTGTATTACTCCTTCCGCTACGGTGTGACTTTTATCGGTCGCTCCTTATATGACACTTGTTAATAGTCGTTTTTTCTATCTTACAGTATTTGCGCTGTAATCTGTTGTTTTTACAGCCATCCCACTGCATTTTTATACTTTCTCTCTCCTCACAGTTATTCTGCCTTCAAAAGAATTTTGAAAATATTCACCTATCCCGTTGTGCGAATTTACAGATATCCCTTTAAATTTTCGTTTATTCACGTAATTTAGTTAAACGACCTAGTCACATACTGTATCGGGGGGTTAAAGTACTGAATAGGCTATTGTGAGATTTTCGTCGTAAGCAGATATATGGAATCAGATCCGATGATGCTTGCAATTTATCTACTTTGATCGTATGGTTTATTAGAAAGGGAAGATGTATTAGTGTTTGAACTTTATGCATGCTTTCTCTCACAAAATAATTAATGAGCGTTTTACGAATCTGTGTCGTGAAGCAGACTCAATCTTTCATTCTAAATGCTTACTCAGCCTATGGACAGGTAGTTTGTCGATGTAATGACAAGTTTGATGTGTAGATAGACACTTTGATTAGCGAATGTCAGAAAAAGTCGTTGAATGTGTAAAACATCCCTTGTGATCGTGACCGCATCGACCGGGGAATGAACTCAGAAGATTGTGGGGTCGGAACTTTACAGAGGTCTATTCATATTTGATAATTTCTCGAGGGTTATGATAGTATAGTGAGCGAGGATCCCAGTCTATATTACTGTTGTCAAGCTCTGTACATTACGTTTCACACAAGTCCGTTCACGGTTTTCTAGTGCACGGTCGTATCGTTTAGTGCGGGTCGTCCTTGGCGTCGAAGTCGCTCGCGTTCCGCAGAAAACTGCGCATTATCGCGGTTGGAAAAAATAAAAAGGTTGAAACTCAACCCCAGAATGTCATATGAAAATTTGAAGTGAGCTTGTATAAGGATACTAATACTACCACCTAACAAATGACACCGGGGACGGATTTGTTCCCTTTTCTAATGCACGAGGTCAAATCCTATTCTTCCTGAATCGAACCATACTCCTTTCAACAGGAACTAAAGTTTTTTTTTTTTTACGGAAACGTATGAATTCTACTTTTAACATTCTGGCGCACAGTCTTTACCCGGTAAAAGCATGTAACTGGGACTGCATCGAGTAGCGTTACTTCCTAGGAAAGAGTTTGCTGAGGATACAACCGTAATAAGTATTTTTAAACAACGCCGTCGTGTAACGGGATAGTTTTTAATTTCGTAGGACTTTTGTTAAAAACCATTCGGGGCAAGGATCCGAACACGGGCCTTTTAGGTCGACCCTATTACCTTCAATATTTTTCATCAGGAGGAATAAAATCAGATTTTTTCCTTTTATTAATTTTTTCTGTGGGATTGCCACTGTGAGGCGGTCCTTCTAGTGAAAATGTGCCAGCCCAATAGTCGCAGAGTTGAAAGAAATAAGTATTGATTAAAACGGACTTTAGATCAGTTATAAGTATAGTAATATTCTGAGCGCTTGGAGAACGTGACAGCCACATGGACTTCTGATAGCGTAGCATTCAGCAGGGGCCATGCATTCCACTGCAGCTCCGGAACATATAGCGGATTCGAAGTATCAGCCTCCGTTGTATCAGCCTCCGTTGCAAATGAAATTTCAGCGGATTAGTGTAGACAAGTTGAGAGGTGTGTGTGAGACATTGTATTATTTTTTTATAGCTGAAGTATTAAACTACGACCTCCCTACTCTATTAATGTGCATTCGTGATGGAACTAAAGTTTTTGCACGCGACGTACTTTTAACATTCTACCTCGTACAAAAAAAAAATATTTTTTCACCCGATTTCACCAGCGTGATGAGACATACGCAAACGACGGAGAAAACGATTTTTTTTTAAACTGTTTTACCTGATTTTTCTTCGAACAGTGTTACTCTCCTGTACCGCGGATACAGCAGTAATAAGTATTTTTAAAACGTGGCGTAATAAAACTGTTAGTCATACTTTTGCAATCACAATGTTTTTTGAAGTGACTTAGTAAAGGAAATTGGGAACACGGATCAAGGCTGTGAGTGGGTTTTCACGATGTACGGAAGCAGTACAGGTCCAAGATTGATTCGTCAATAAAAACCTTGTGATTCCCCGTTTGGAATAATTTCGTAGGGTTTAACCGTCCTTCAGTGAGAGGTTGTCCGTGGTGAGGATCCGAACACGAAGTCTTTTAAGTCGAACCTATTACCCCATCAATATTTTTCATCACGACGAATAAAATCAGATTTTATTAATTTTTCGCCCGATAGCATTTTTTTATTTTCTGCGGGGGCTGTTACTGCAGGGGTAGGGTTTCTTCTAGTAAAAAATGCAACAACCAGTAATCGCTAGGGATAAAAGAAATAAGTGTTGGTTTTAAAATGGTTATAAAAATACGTATATGAAAAGACTGTCGGTGTAAGATCTAAATTTTAAAAGTGGGAGAGGGAGCCTACCCGCAATAACTATGCTATAAGAGTTGTTAATCCTAACACACTGTGTAAAATTATACTGAAGGTTAAACATCCCCAGTGCTCAGTCTTCTGATACGTGTCACTCGCTGGTCACTCCACGTTACTTTCCCCTTGTTGTGACGTCACCTACCTTCAGAGAACAACATCGTATGAGTCATCACACTGAGCGCTGGACACTCAACCTCCCAGGGCGATTGTATCAGGAGATGTTTCGTTGCTACCTGACCGGTAAACGGACACGTGTGGGCATGACTCCACGTACGACTTCAGGAATGCCTTTTCAATTGCAGGTTGGTTCTTGTTAGGAGTTCACAGAGTGAAGCTGGAGTAGCGCGTTCGACTCTCGTTGCCGAGGAGAAGTTTTTTTTTTTTCGATAAAACGCCTCTACAGAAAACTGTTTTTTTTAATAAAGGTAAGGGAATTTTGATGAGTGTTTAATTACTAGGGAGTTTAATAGCAGGGAATTTTAATTATAAAGGAATCGTTTAGTCGTCCTGGCTAAATGAATAGCAAAGGGTTTTAATTACTAAGGAATAAATACAACTCTGTGAGTTGATTTACAATTTGAGATCTGCATTCAAAAGAGTTCAGTGCTAGTGTTGACTTTGATGTAAGAAATACACAGAAAAAGCTAGGTTAATATCTGAAATGCCTGACCTGCATCAAGGCCACAGCAAGTACAAGGTATAGTCCGGGAACCCAAGACAGTCGGACGGAATCCACACAGCGAGGGACGATTTTTTTTTTTTTCCGGTGAAACACATCTACAGAAAACTAATTTTTATTTCGACCGTGGAGTGATTTTAATAAAGGTGAGGAATATTATGACGAGTGTTTAATTACTAGGGAGTTGATTAACGGAGTTTGAAAATTTTTCCACTGCAGACGTGTGTTCTAAAAGCAGCTTTAACATGTCATCCCTACGAATAATTTAAACCATTATTAATTTCACCCTATGGTATTTTCTATGGAAACAGTAAGAGTAAAATGAGTTTCAACTGTAGGATGATTTGTAATAGAGGTAAGGGAATTTTGATGAGTGTTTAATTACTAAGGAATTTTGTATCATCCTTTTCTGTACAATTATTCTAAGACCAGTCAATCGTTCCATGCAATTATTCTGAGACTTGCATCAGCCGAGTGAAGGAATGGGGCCTTAAAATATAGGAAGGGCTTAAAAGGTCAACCGGGGGGTCTGCAGGAGGGCTTAAAATATAGGTCAACCATTGGGACAAAATAAAGAAAAATCGGGAATTAGAGTTAAAATAAGGAGGTTTTTCCGAAAATAGTACTCTTCATTGTCAACAGAAGGCATCAGGGTTTTTTCATAAGGGGGAAGAAATTTTTAATAGGGGGGGAGTAATTTTTAATAGGAGGGGGAAATCAAAGAATTAAAATAAGGGTTTTTGGAGAATTAGTGTTCCTCACAGGCACCAGATGACGCCAGGGGTTTTTTCATAAGGGGGAGGAATTTTTTTATAAAGGGGGAAATCGAAAATCGAAGAATTAGAATAAAAATAGGGGTTTTTTGGGAAAATAGTATTTCTCACTGTCAACAGGTGGCGCCACTGAGGGGGAAAGGGGGATGAAAGGGGGGGGGGGTTAATAAAGGGTGAGGAATTATTAATAAAGGGGCGTGGCCGGTTACGTAATGATTATGTAATGATTACGTCATGTTACGTCATAGGGGAGGGGGCGTGGTCCGTTACGTCATAGGGGGCGTGGTCGGTTACGTCATAGGGGAAAGCACTAGTGGGGGATACTACTACTTAGGACATTTCATGTTTTTTCAAAATTCTGAGAGTCCATGAAGAAAGATAGGGGGACATATGGTAACCCTATGTTCAAATTGGAAAAGGGTAATTCGAATCCTACGTTATATCTATGTTTGAAAAACGTTGGCAATTAAATCACTATTGCGACGTGCAATACAGTATGTTCGCTCAATACTAATTAGTGAATGCTGAAACGATGCAGAATTCTATTATAAATTTATTACTTTAGGAGCAAAAGTTTGCACACAAACAATACCTCGCAATCAGTTCAGTTCCATATCTTGAATTTGAATCGTTCCTATGCTCAGTGAAGCATAAACTCATTCAGATGCTTGTGAGGAATAAGAAAAAATTGTAAAATCATAGTAGGATAATCACTGGAAGAGCTATTCCTTTTTTTATTATTTGTTTATATTTTATTTATTTTTTGTTATATCTTCATGTTTTGTTGTGGAATGTCTGTGTTGGGCTTCAAGTGTTAAATTTGATCTTCATGAATCTTCATGTTGTCAGTATCTGAAAGAATTCTTCTTAATGTTGTGAAAATATAAGAGTATAGGAATTGTAAGGAGTCAAGGATTTTACATTTTTTTAGAATGATATTAACATTTTGTAAAATATGTTTTGAGTTTTTTATTTGAAGGTGTTTTGAAATTTGAATGTATCAATATTGTATTTTGCTAATTTGTTAAAATAGTTTGTTTTTTGATTATTAATGGATGGACAATCAAAAATAATACGTTGAAGAGTATGTGGAATCTTACAAGTGTGACAGTTGGGTGAATTTATGCTTTTAAACGTATATAAGGTAGTATTGTTAAAGCATAGTTAGTTTTACTTCTCAGGATTACATTTATTTCTTTTTTGAAAAGTTATAATCATTGAATTTATTGATATTATGTAATATATTAAATCTGTGTGAATTAGAAGCATTATTTATATACCAGTTTTGTAATTCTTGAAATTGTTTCGTTTTATCTCCTTGTTTGACGGAATGAATAAAAAATGGAGTTGAAATTTTTGTGTTAAGCTTGTTTGGCCAGAGAGTCAACGTGGTCATTAAATTTCAAAACAACATCAGAGGATATCTGTTGAATGAATATTGTGTTTTGAAGCTGTAAATGTTTAAACGTAAGGGAATGATAGGATTCTGTTGGGTTTTGAAATATAATCTCAATTACTGATTTACAGTCAGTTAAAATAATAATGTGTTCTTTTTTAAATTTAAGATCCTAGTTAAGAGCTAAAACAATAGCTGTTGCTTCAGCAACAATAATTGGGTAGATTTATTAAATTTAAAAAGTTGATGAAAATTGAATTTTGGACATAAAAAGGCTCCTGTACTAATAGTATGATATTCATTTGAAGATCCATCTGAGTAAATGTGTATATAATTTTGGAATTTAATGTCAATAAAGTTATTTACTATTTATTGAAGGTATTTTCGATCCTTTTTTAAGTATTCCAGGAATGTTTGTATATAGAATTGGAAATGTAGATATCCAAAGAGGGGTTTCAGGTAACAGTCTCCACTGAGATTTCGTTCTAAAGTTTCTAAAAGATTGAAATACTATAGAATTTCTATTAGATGATATAAGAAATTATTATGATCTTGCTCTTAAAATTAAATTCAGTCGAAATAAAACACTAAATCTTTATTTCAAATTATCTTTTTGCCAACTATGTTAATAATTATAATAAAAATAATAGTAGTATTGTAAATGAGAGTTCTGGGCCAATGTTAAAATATAGGGGATCCCATATCAACGTATGGGACACTATTGGGGAGATGAGCGTTAAACTAATTTTGCGAAGACACTGCGTGAAAGACAGGACACTTCACTGAATTATTGGGGCTGTTGGGGTGTAAATATCGGTTTAAATCGGAGAAATCGATAAAAGCAAGACAGTTTGGGAAATTAGCTTAAAAAATATGACAGTTCAAAATCATTAGGTAAAATGAGGTTTTGGAGCTCTGCGGGAGAAAATATATGATGAAAAAATAGATTTTTGGGTGCTATCTGTAAATGTATGGATTTTTTATATTCCAGTGAGGATGGGTAGATATGAGAAAAGCATTTTTTCCCTCATCCACATGAGCTATTGCAGCATCGATGTAGTAGTTTCAGTCACAGTGCTCATTGCAGAGGGGTCACTGACTTCAGGCATGAGGTCTGCAGGAAAAAAAAAATTAATAACTCTGCTGATAATCTCTTCGGGGAAGGCTTCCGAGATGATATACCTACTGTTCCAAACATGTTTGCATTGCCGTGACACTAATCTCCACAGAACGTCTGTAAGATATCTAAGATAAGCAGTAGATATGCATGGGTCATCTTCGATATCTTAGAGGCGTTATGTAAAGATTGTAGTTTGTGTTGTGTTTAAAGAAGATAGGTAGTACATAAATATTCCTTAGGAAGCCCTAAAAAGAGAAAATTCGAAGGTAGGTAAATGTTCAGAATTCTAGCGACTCTCTACTCAACGCAACTCCATTCGTGATTACTCAATTGTGGGTTATTGCCATCATAAGCGCGATGCTTGCTTAGTATTCTTTTGAATCAATTTCTGCAAAACTTGACTTATTTTATCAATGCCCCGAAATAACACCACAACCCGACCTCTTCCGGTTGAGTGGCGTATATCTGCAATAAGGATCTCAGTTGGCTTAACATTCATAATTTCTAAAAAAAAGTATTGTTTAATAAAGTGTCGGAGAACTTTTGTTTTTGGTAGAAAGTCTATTATTAGTGTTTCTTATTACTTAAAATTCTTTTCTGAAAGAGACAGTGACGATAATTTTCGTGAGTAAATTAATTTTAAACACCATTCGCTGATTTCTTTGAAATCGGGCCATCTACAGAATATAATTTTGGACGTAATGCAACGACCTCCTGAAAAAACCTTTTAATTCATCTTTAAATATTCCTGGAATCATTTTATTTGAGGTATTGAATAATGGGTAGTCTTCGGGAAAATTTGAGAAATTAAAGCAATCAGAGGATAATTTATCGTAGAGGTTATTTGTCTTAATTTCGACGCAAAACGAATCAGTGTCTGTAAATATTAATTCTGCATTAAACTCTGGTTTCAGAAAATTATAGAAAAAGTTACACATGTGAGGGACCTGGGTTCGAGCCCCGGGTAAGGCATGGATGTATGTGTCGTTTTTCTGCTGAGGTCTTGCCATCCTCTCAGACCTTCTACTATGGCATACAAATTGACAGGCTCTTGTCAGACCTCTGTGGCAAGCAGCTGCTTGAGTGGGTATTTTTTTTTATTTTACACGTGTAATTTGCTCAATTCTAAAATCGTCACACCTGCATAATAAGGTTTGTCTAATGTAATATTGTTCTTTTCCATATGAACAAATACGAAATTTTTTGATAATTTAACACAAGAAATGTATCTGGAGTTTGCCATTAATTCTTTTAACTTCTTTTCAGTAGTAACAATGCACCAATTTATTCTTTTTCTTTCGTTTTTATCGTTTTACCATATATTGCATTATTCATCAGTTTAAAAAAGTCCTCAAAATTATTGGTGGCGTTAATTCGTTTTGTTGTATTAAAATCTATGTAAGGTTTCAGCCACGGTTGTTGATAATATTCTGCGAACGTTTTTCACTCTTAGTCCCAGTTCTACATAGAGTTTAAGTAACCGGTAGTGAACTATATAATTTTGCTTATCAAACAGATTTGGTATTAGGAATGAGATGTTACGATCACTGAGTTTTAATTTTTTGGGAGCCAGGGGGAAATCATTGTGTAAATCGTGCAGACGTGTTGAATATTCTAAATCAACTTTGCAAAAATAGCCTTTTTCATTGTCATCTGGAATGCTAAGGACGTCGATGTCGCTTACCCATTTGAAATTACCGATTGGGAGAGGTTGTGACATTGCCCATCCATATAAATTATTCGCGTGGAAATGCATGATGCAGTTTTGTGGTTTGCTACTGTCTACTATGGCATATAAACTGACAGGCTCCTGTCAGACCTCTGTGGCAAGCAGCTGCTTGAGGGGGTATATATATATATACTGTCGTATTGTTCTAGTAAAGGATTATTGGCTCACACAAACCTTTTAGATACTAGAGATATTCCTCCTCGTAATGTTCTTTCTATAAAGAAAACATGTCGTTTTTCATAAGTTCTAGCTCTACCTCAGTCATTTTCAAACAGCAGAGAATGACAAAGCAGCAGAGCTTAAGTAATGACAAGGGTCGAGTTTGTAATAATTCATGCACGAAGTCCTGAAAATTTCAAAAATATCTCCGAGTAGTAACACATCAGTGAGCATGTACAGATCGTTATATTCACCGAAAGTTCTTATGGAAAAGTGTTCCCACTGACTTTTTGCTCTTTCATATTGTTCGTCATTTAGGAAATTTTTTTTCCATGGAAGCGCTGTTTGCAAAAACTGAGTGCAATTTTCTCAGATTTTTCCTTTTATTTTCTGCGGGACTGCTACTGCGAGGTAGTCCTTCTTCTAGTAAAAATGCGACAACCAGTAGTCGCTAGGGTTAAAAGAAATAAGTGTTGGTTTAAAATGGTTATAAAAATACGTATATGAAAAGACTGTTGGGTTTTGGTGTAAGATCTAAATTTTAAAAGTGGAGATGGATCCTACCAGAATTAGACATCTACAGTAGAATGAACTCCGAAGATTGTGCAGTCAGAACTTTACAGAGCTCTATTCATCTTTGATAATTTCGCAAGCATCGAGGATTATGATAGAGAAAGCAAGCTTGAAGTGAGAACATATAAGGATGCTAATACTATCACCTAACAAAGGACGCCAGGGATAATGCTAAAGATTTTCGTATTTTTTCGACGGAATTATACGCTGCACATTTCTTATGACATTAACAATTGTTCCCTTTTCTAACGTACGATGTCAAATCCTATTTTTCCCTGTAACCACTACATACTTTAATTGTGATGTTGACCTTGTAAAATCAGCTGAGCGCTTGGAGAACGCAATAAGATCCGAAGACATCCCACATGGAGTTCTGATAGTGTAGCATTCGACAGGACACAGTAATTATTTAACTTTCCCATTAGGGTTTTGGACGGAGCCACTGCTCAAAGACGAAGCATTCCACCGCGGCCCCATGACCTTTGTACATCACCAGCTTGTTGTATCCGCCGTTCAGATCACATGGCGATGAGTGTAGAAGGTGTCGAAACGGGTTAGAATGTCGTCTCTCTTGTAAGCACTAGGCGCGAACATTTCATTTCATTTTCAGGCCCGATCAGAGCATATATGTCAGTGCATAGTCGGATACGAAGAAGTATTTGCTAAATTTTGACTATCAGTCCCGTTGCAAATAAAATTACAGCGTAGGTAAGTTGAGAGGGTGTGCTCGCGTGAGACAAGGTATTTGAAGTATTTGCGAAATTTTGACTATCAGTCCCGTTGTAAATAAAATTACAGCGTAGGTAAGTTGAGAGGGTGCGCTCGCGTGAGACAAGGTATTTTGAAGTATTTGCGAAATTTTGACTATCAGTCCCGTTGCAAATAAAATTTCCATGGATTAGTGCAGGTAAGTTGTGAGGGCCCACACACGTGAGGCAATGTATTATTTTTATAGTTGAAGTATTAAACTAATGCCCCCCTATTCCATTAACACGCATTCATGATGGAACTAAAGTTTTTTTAGCATTCTTACTTTCTATAACATTCCACCTCGCACAAAAAAAAGTTATTTTTTACCCGATTTCGTCAGTGTGATGAGGCATACGTTCGCACACAAACGGCGGGGAAGCAGCTTTTTAAAACTGTTTTAGCTGATTTTTCTTCGGATTAGCGTTACTATGCAGCACCAACCCGATGGAGACTAATTTTAATAAGCCCTGCACTTGGAGGTTTAGGACGTGTCGTTTCAATAGTCTACATTGGGTGCATTGAAACATATCATAAAGGGTAGTGCAGAGAACCATCTCTGGACTTGGAAAAAATATCGAGTCCGAAAACCACGATAAAGAGTGCCAGTGAGTTTTCACGATGTAAGGTAGTTCTCCTGATACGGATTCATTCGTCAATAAAACCCTTGTGATTCCCCGTTTGGAATTTTTTAATTTTGTAGGACTTAACCAGCCATCAGTAAAACGTTGTCCGAGTTGAGGAGTCTATTAGGTCGATCCTATCACTCCTCAATATTTTTCATCATGACGAATAAAATCAGTTTTTTTTTTCTTTTATTAATTTTTTAACCATCGGCATTTTCTGCGGGACAGTCTTTTAAAAACAGTTACTGCGGATAGTCCTAGTAAGCGACAACCAACAGTCACAGAGTTAAAAGAAATAAGTGTTACTGAAACGGACTTCAAATACGTGGGTTATAAAAATATGTATATTAATGTGAAAGGACTATCGGGTTCATTATAAGAAATACGTAGAAAAAAAAGCTAGTTTACGAAGGTTGTAAAAAACGTACTAGGTTAATATCTGACCCGTTCGACACGCATCTAAGCCACATCAAGTGCAAGCCATAGTCGAGTGCGTCCGGCTATCGAGCCCAAGATAGTCGGTTCGAATCTCACTGCGGGGGAAGGATTTTTTTTTTCCCGATGAAATCCATCTACAGAAAACTTATTTATTTCGACTGTGGGATGATTTTTAATAAAGGTGAGGGAATTTTGATGAGTGTTTAATTACTATGGAATTGACTAGTTTGCTTGGAAAATTGAATACCGAAGGAGTTTTAATAAAAGGGAATCGTTTAGCAGTCTTGCCAAAATGAATAGCAAAGGATTTTTAATAGAGGTAACTTTTAATAGAAAGGGTTTTAATTACTAAGGAGTAATACAACTTTGGGAGTTGATTTTCTGTGAGGAGTTGCTTTTACAATTGAGACCTGCATTAGACCTTCAGAGTGTCACGATTCAAAAGCAGTTGAGTGGTCTTGTAAAATTTCAGATGAATGCTGAGGGAGTTTTTTAAATACACGAGATGTACTAAAATGCGCATTGGACGCAGTTGGTTAAATTTTTAAGGGGAGGGAGGTTTAATAAGAATACAGCTTTGGGGGTTGATTTTATGTGTGGATGTATTTTTACAATTGAGACTCGTATCATCCTTTTCTGTGCAATTATTCTGAGACCTGCACCGGCCGATCGTTGCTACCCATGCAATTATTCCGAGTCTTGCATCAGCCGGTCCGAGGAAAGGAGGGGGCTTAAAATATAGGTCAACCAGGGGGTCTGCAAAAGGAGGAGGGCTTAAAATATAGGTGGGGCAACCAGGGGACAACGTAATAAATACGCGACAACCCCGGTGCACCGCAGTACTGTGACTGCATATCACTTAAGGGATTGCCACTGAAACCACTATAAACTAAAAAGGCTCCTATCAATTTAGCTTGCTTTAACATTTGCCTCCCTACAGCGGGAGAAGATCCTATGTGAAGAGAGAAGCACTACTTGGGATTTTATTAGTCTGCTTGAAGATATAATCATTGAGGTGCAGTGAGAGTGGGATCTTTTGAAATTTTGAGTGGTGCCAAGGAATATGCCCAACACTCACTGAATTTAGACCAGAACGAGCCATAATATATAAATAAAAAGATCTTAGTCTTTTGAATTTTGAGCCAGAAAAATAAAGGAAGTCCTAACTTTTAGGATCCTCTGCAGCAGAGGCCCAAGGTACTTCCATCAGAAGGCCACACCTCGAGGGACTCCAATCCTCTCGGCATGACCCCCAACTTCGTCCTCTCCATAGAGCCGGGCACAATGGCCCGCTCACCGTCACGGCACTTTTAAGTCGAGGCTGCTTCGGGGAACCTGGCTGGTAACCCTGAAAACCCAGCCGGTGCCCTCCCACAACCCCAACAGCCGACATCATACCGGGTGTTGCAACACCACAGCACCCGGACCCCACTTCACAGAGGAACCAAGTTCCTCCATTGCAAAAGCCATGAGTCCAAATCTCATTCATGTGGGACTCTTAGTTTGGCTGTTCCATCGATAAGCCCGCTTGCCACAAGTAGCCAACAAGGGCAGCGAGCCTCCAACTTCTACCTCTCCATTGTTCCCGGACCGAAGCACCCGCAGAACATCAGTCCACCTCGTATCACCGGGACCGCATCAGAGAGCCCACAGACGAGTGTGCCATGAGGTGCACAACTCAGTCCACAGAACTCCCCAATTAGCCTGCAGAGGACAGGGTACCCACAAGCCCCTTCTGAGGCCTTCAAACAGCCCCTCAACAAGGCTGTGACCCCCATCACCTCGGGGGAGTGAACAAGCAGATGGACGCCCCACCTCAAGACAGTCCGCCTGCCCTCAGCAGCCCCCACTCCCAGGGGCCACCAGACCAAGAACCCAAGGGTACCAGCCATCCGAGCCCAACTTCTCAGAGGCACCTTAACCCCCCCCCCTCGTCAAGGAGGTCCCACTCCGGGGGGGGGGGGGCAACCAGGGGAGTCTGAAATAAAGAAAAATCGGGAAATTAGAGTTAAAATAAGGGTTTTTTTGGGAAAATAGTACGTCTCATAGGCACCAGGGACTTTTCTTTTTATAAGGGGGGAATCAAAAAATTAGTGTTAAAATAGAGGTTTTCCGAAAATAGTACTCTTCATTGTCACCAGATGGCGCCACGGGGGTGAAAGGTGGGGGAAGGGAGGGTTTTAATAAGGGGGAGGAATTATTAATAAGGGGGCGTGGTGTGCGACGTCATAGGGGAAAAAGCAGTGTGGGGGTTCCGTGGGTTGGTAATAAACTATTTATGCATAAGCAGTTGTTTTGATTGATATATTTTATGAGTGAGAATTAATATATCATCGGTGAATATAGCATAGTTGGATTTATATGGATTTTGATTTAAAACTTCAATTGCAGCTTTACAGTCTGAAAAAATAACAATAGATTTTTTAAATTTTAAAGCACAGTTCATAGCTAAAATAATTGATGTAGTTTGCTAAAATAATGGGTGATTTTTTATTAAATTTAAAAGAATGAGACAATTGAAGTGTTGGACATATGAATGCTCCAGATGAAAGTTCAATTATTTCATTGTGATAACCATCAGTGAATATTTTAATATGATTTTTATATGTATTTTTTATATGTATACAAGTTAATGTATCAAGGAATGTTAAGTCTAAAAGATTTTTTAGTGTAAATTCGAGGAATGTCTAACGATATAATTGGAGAGCAGCTGATCCAGAAAGGGAGGTTGGGTGGGAGATCACCACTCGTGTTGTTATTAATAGTTTCTAATATTAGATATTTTTTATTAGTTCTGTCTAATGTGGAGTCTATAGGGCCTGATATTTTGTTTCTAACTGGATGATGTATGTTTTTAGATATAATTCTAAATATTATATTTGAAAGTAAATATTTTCTTTTTATTGTTATAGCAGCAATAGCTGTTCCAGCATAAAGATCTATAATTTTACTGCGATTTGGGATGCCTGTAATAAATGATTACTTACCCGATTCCACAGTTTTAATACAAATGAAATTCATATCGGACGTTCGCGAAAACTAGCTTTATAATCACGGTCAATATTCGATGCTTAAAAATAAGCGAAATTTATATTCCTAGAAAATAAATCCCAAAAGATTCACACAATTATCCTGTTAACGATAAGCAATGGGATAATAAACGAAATAAAACGCAGAATAATCCAAGACCAGAAACAACATAGGTGGATGACACATGACTGTTTCATTCCACAACATATCGTTCAAATCGTTTGCAACAATACTCCGAAGAAGTCGCCAGTGCAAATCGCAGGAAAATTACAATTTTCGTGTCGCAAGCCTGTCGCATCGCAGCTGAATTGAAATTGCTGCGTGCATTTTTAAGAAGCAACTGCAATCGCCGTCGTATTGCTGTTGCAAATTGCGGCGGTGTGCGCCCTCCCTTAAAGTGATGTTTTTCTGCAATAATCGATGAATACTATTTTATTTACATATACCACATTTCTGTTTATATCATTAAATATTTATATTAATATTTTCGTGAAAATTAAACTGGCCGAAAAAAACTATTTTAAAAATTATGCAAAACGAACGAACAATGAGCATAATTCCCGAACTACTTTTCACTGACAAAGACCAAAGTGAACAACTAGTTCACCTTCCATATGACAGGACGCGTACTAAACGTTTTCTAGTTTAGTAATTCCTGTTACAGACGATGGATGGCAGTGTTTTTAGTTGTCCAACCATATTCTCCAATTATTAGGGAGGGCTTACACCACCCCAAATTGCAAGAGCAATGCGACAGCGATTCCAATTACTTTTTAAAAGTGCATGTACAAAGCAGGGGTAAAGCACACCGGAGCAATTTCAACTCAACTGCGATGAGACACGAAAATTGCAATTTTCCTGCGATTCACACTGGTGACTTCTTCCGAGTGTTGTTGCAAACGATTTGAGCGAAATGTTGTGGAACGAAGCGGTCACGTGTCATTCTCTATTTTGTTTTCGGCATTGGATTATTCTGAAAGTTTTATTTCATAGTTTATTATACCATTGCTCATCGTTAACAAGTTAATTGCGTGAATCTTCTGGAATTTATTTTATAGGATTATAATTTCGCTTATTTTAAAGCGTCGAATCTTGTCCGTGATATCAAACTAGGGTTGGGTTGTTTTACCTCTGAGCGACACTCTTTTGCACACCATGGGCTAAATGAGCAGGTCACATGGACCCCGAAGGCTCAGAGAAGTTTAGGGGGGGGGGACCCACTGGAACAGCTGTTGGGAGACAGATGGTAGCTTCCCGTCAAGACCATCCAGCGTGTTCTTTAACGTGCACAGAGTATGGCTCTCCCGCACACGGCTTAACGTCCCATCCGACGGACGGCAGCCTTATTCAAGCCCATCGGTGTCCCCTACTGACCGTGGGCAGGGCGGGGAGTTTTGCGGAGATAAATCTCAACGCTGACCCAGCTGGGACTCGACCCTGGGAACTACAGATTACGAGCCTGGCGCACTACCGACTGAGCCACCCCCGCCCCGATATCAAACTAGACTTCACGAATGTCTAATATGGATTTCATTTGTATTAAAACTGTGGAGTCTGGTAAGTAATCATTTATTATGCAATGATTAATATGTGACAGAAGTACATTAAAACACTGATAATAAATTCTGGCGTATATTTCTGCTCAGTTTATATACGTTACTACTACTACTACAGTTAAATAATTCGAAATTTGCAATAATGGCAGCAAGCCGTAGCGTAGGAGTTTAATAATAGCAACATAGCTAGTACACAAGTTGTCTAATATGGTCTATGAATATTGTACGAGTATATAATATATAACTCTTGTGATTATTAAACAGTTCTATGTTTAGTTGAAATGAACCCTGAGATTCGGAGAGTTTTAATATTTCAGATAATAGCTACTAATAAAACTCATGTCAGCTGTTGTTTTGTGGCGTGAAAAGAATATGCCACAGTATCACATTCCGTTTGACGGTAAAGTTTATTTTCAGTAGGGCATACAACTTATTAGAATTCATACGATCGTGAAGGAATTTTAAAGTAATTTTACTAATAAACTCTGACTACTAGATGAGCGTAAAATATTTCATTATGAAATGTTAATAAAAAATGAGCGATCTTCTCATGTGCTTATATTTGATTTTTCGTTACGATCTCGGAAATATTCACAATAGACTTTATTTTCTACCTTCAAATTTACCAATAAGCAAATTCTTTCGTATTTTTTTATTCTAGTAATGCACGAAACTTTCGAAGAGTTTATTAAATAATTATTTTGTTTTAAATCGGTCTTTATTTTGCTGTAGAAATTTTGTCTCATATTCGTTCAGAACGATTCAAATAATTTTTCTCCCCTTAATGAATAGGCGAGTAATTCCAAGCAGATAAAATGTTTCAGCTTCTATATGTAGCCTATTAGAGACATATTTCTTTTATATCGAGTTATTTTACTACTAGATTATTTTCTAACTTAACTTAAAATCGATAAGTTAAGTTTTTCTGAATATTCTTCAATTACTTTATACGATTTCACAAACTTGTATCAGTTTGCAAGCTCCTATTTTAAAGATTTCGAATTTTATCACATGTAAATGTAATTCTGTCTGAATATTTTTTCATGGCATAAAAACATAACAGCTACTCACCAGACATCATTTATTTGTCTGCATGATTTTTGTGAGGAAGAATGCAATGTTGGTATTAAAAGAGAGAAACTGGTTTTGTTTTGCTTTTACGGCAAAAGTAGAAGAACGATTTTATCTATGGGAAGGGGCAGAAGCACGATTTCATAGTTCAAAATTTAAATAATTTTGCTACTAGAATTCGAAAAAATAATTTGGAACCAAATTCCAGTGAGGTTGGATAAATTTCCTCCTCCGTAATCCTGTGGTGTTGTTTTGACTATCTCGCTTTAATTTTTATCCCATGGAGAGCGAGTCTCGCAATGAAAGATGTTCTTTTATCGTAAATATAAATATTATGCTTTTGGGCAATGGTCTATATCGGGAGGCAACACTGAATCCTACCAATGGGGAAAATTTTTTTTCCTAATAAATTTGATTTCATTGGCATATCTACAAGGAGAAAGCACGAGTTATACTCCCTAACTTGAGGGTTTCAATAACGTATTTTCTAAGGAAGGCTCTTAAATCAAAGATATCCCCCCTCTCCCCTCCAGCGTCGGAAGACGAGAATTGCAAATATGAATTGAGATTTGGAAACAATAATCGTTAGTAAATTATATTAAAATGTTAAGATATAACCTTTCCTTTTCAAAAAATATGGTTATCTTAGTGCTTCTCAATAAACTGGAAGAATATTCAGTGGTCATTTTATTTGGAACATAACCGCCTTATTTAATTAAAAAAAAGAGGCTCTTCGTATATCATGTTTTTTTAAGAAAAATGTGCTGTAGGAAATTAAATATCTCAATATCGTGTGTTTCAAGTATGAACAATGTCCATTCGCTGCTTATAGATATGTAACTAGAATATTTACTATCGGTGATATCAGTTGAATTAATCTGAAAGTTGATACAAACATATTGAAACATAAATGGTGTATATATGAAATTGCAGTAGATCTTATAAGGGAACTTCTCAAGTAGAGTATCACATTTTCAATTTTAACCATTTTGAATTTTTTTTTGTAATCTCAACTGTTTTACCTCGTTTTCAAAAGCAGAGATAAAAAACTTTGTGACACTGAACCAGGCCCAGACCTGAAAAAAAAATCGAGAAGGGGGAGGGGGCAAGAAACAAAATTGAGCCGGAAAAATGTAAAAGAGAGTGCGGGGGGACAAAAGGCTGTATTTCCAGTCCTTTATAACATTTCTCCTTGTTTCAGAAATGGGCCTTTTATTTCTTCTACACAGTCATCATTACAGGATCACTCATTTCAGACATTATTGAAAGAAGGAAGCATTGATACATTTATTTACAACTAGCTGAACGTACCCGGGTATCACTTTTAACCTGTACATTTTAGCACAGGATTTGCAACAGGAAGAAATTTGCCCGGATCGTTGTTGACGTCAGCGAGCACTCCTCATTATGTGAGGAGTGCTCGCTAACGACGAAAGTTTACGCAGAAACAAAGCCCGTGGCTTAGTTTCTGCGTAAACTGAAGAACGATTCTGCGTAAACTTCTGAAGTTAAACTATCGAGGTTTTATTTCAGTTACCACAGATTTTACAGCCCTATGGCTCCTGTGATATTCGTTCGCATGGTCAAAATTTCCTGCACAGCGTCCCCCGGTTATTGTTTTAAAAATCAGGTTCTCACTTGGCCCGTGGCTTCGTCTCCACACAAATTGTGACAGCTCGTGTCACTTTTAATCTGCATAATCTGCGTTTTCATGCACTAAAGGTTAGTTTTGTGAGTATCCCCCCCTCCCCCGACATTTTATTACAGTTTGAACACTAATTGCCCGGTGTTGCAAAGGTCACTGCTGACTCGACGCGAGCTCTCAGAGCCCGTGACAAACGATCGAGATATTTATTTCGTCAGATTTTGGCATTCTGTAATTCCCGATGTACCTCACCAAAAGGTCCGAAATTTCGTAGGCGGGTTCCCCCTGCCCGGCCCAAAGTTTGGTTAGAAAATCAAGTCCCTTGCTGCAATGGAACGCCTAAATAATGCTTTTGGAAATGTGGGATATCTGGCAACGGCATCAGATTTGCAATAGCAGATTTAAATGCTATTTTAACACTTTACTTTCACAGTTAGGGAGCAATAAATGGCAACAGTAAATTTGACAGCGATTCTCATTTCCCGTAGGAATAGCATGGCAAATATTTTTGGTTCTAGCAAGCCCCCCCTTTTGGACTTTCGACCTGAAATTTGGCACTGCAATCTGGACCACAACCAGAAACGTTCTCTGAAAATTTGGAGCGTGTACGTTGATTTCCCGATGAGTTATGGCTGCCACAGTCAGACACCTTTTATTATATAGATTTACCTAAAGGAGGCAGCACTAGCGACGTCGAAAACAAATCAAACTGCAGAAAACGTTTAATTGTTTCAGTGTGGTTCATTGGTTTGCAACACTCATAAATGCGACAATCGCATCGTGATTGCTTTCAAATTGTAGTCGCATTGCTGTTGGAAATTGCGGCGGTTCATTTTCACCTTTAGTTCGCGAACTAAACGGTCTCTAGTTTACTAATTCCTGTTTCAGTCAATAGATAGCAGTGCTTTTAGTTCGCAAACTATGCGGTCAAAACGCTCATCTGTGGTGATTCATTCGTTTTCTTCAGTTATTATATTCACTTTTCATAACAAAATAATACCTCAGTAATTAAGAGTTAAACTAATTGAATTCTACTTAATTGGAAGAGAAAGGTACATTGGACTATAGGGTTAAAAATTGAAAGATGAATAAACGAAAGTTGTTGTTTTAGTCACAGTGGAATCAAAATAATCGAGTCAAGGAAAACAGTAATTAAATAATATATATAATTTTATATATCTGAATGACAATAATTATTATAAAACGTTTTATTTTTAATATTTATATGATATTTAGGGATACTTTTTACTAAACTTAAATATTTTTATATTTCTGAACTAATTTAAAATAGTTTTTCATCATTAGGCTAACTTTTCCTGAAAACGAGCTAAACGTTTTCACTTTGCCGTCTCTCAACCCTTCTGTAGACAGTGAATCTTTTGTTGTTAGTGATAAAAATTCTTTTGGAATTGGATAGGTATTGATGAAATATTACAATTCTCACCTTCTGAATTTTCTAATAAAAATAATATAACTGTAACAACAATAAAACACGCTAACGTTGTAAAATGTTGAAAATGGCAAATTTGAACGAATATTTGAAAGCGATATCAGTATGTTAAAATTTGGTAATGATCCCATCACCAGTGATGAAAGTCAACGATTTTTACCTTTACACCTAGGAAATAAAACGGAATTTTTTATTTAAAGGAGTAATTGTTTGTTTCTAAAGAAAAATTACAAAATATTTTTCGGTTGGACTAGTATTAATGAAATATTACGATTCACATACACCGAAGTGCCAAAACATTATGACCACCTGTCTAATATGATGTTGGTCCTCCACGTGCTGCCAAAACAGCTACCTGGCGAGACATGGATGCTACAAGATTTCTAAAGGGTCTTGTGGTATCTGGTACCAACACGTTACCAGCAGATCCTTTAACTCTTGTAAGTTAGGTGGTTGAGCCGCTGCAGATCGGATATGCTGTTCCAACACAAACCACAGATGCTCGATTGATGTCTGGGGAAATTGGAGGCCAGGGCAATACCTGCAAGTCTTCCTCATGTTCTGCAAACCATTCTTGAACAATTTGGGCAGTGTGGCATGGTGCATTACCTTGCTGAAAGAAGGCACTGCTAGAGGGAAATACCATTGCCATGAAAGAATGTACCTGGTCTGCAATGATGTTTAGTTTGGTGGTAGACGTCATAGTTTCCTGCACATGAATGACTGGATCCAGGGTTTCCCAGCAGAACATTGCCCAAAGCAGTACACTTCCTCCATCGGGTTGTTTTGATCCCACAGTGCATTCTGGTGCCAACACTTCCCCAAGTAAACGATGCACACATACCTAACCATCCAGATGGTGCAACAGGAAACAAGATTCATTGGACCAGACAACCTTCTTCCAATCATTCAAGGTTCAGTTTTGATGCTCGTGTTCCCATTTTAGGCACTTTCGATGGTGAACCAAGGTTAGCATAGGCTTTCGGAGTGGCCTGTGGTTACACAGCCCCATTTTTAGCAGGGTTCGATGTACTGTGTGTTGTGACACACCACTCTCAACACTGGCATTTAAATAATGGGTGCGTTGCACCACAATATCCCTTCAGTTGGCTCACCTCTAACATCGATGAGCTGTTGTCGCCCACACCTAGCCAGTGGTTCATGGTTTTTTTCCCTCCTCAGACCACTTTATAAAGCTATAAGTAACTTTTCTTGTTGTATATCATTATTTATAATTTTTTTCTTTTATAAAAAACCGCCATACATTTAATTCTTAAAAGTCAATATTTTAACTATAAAAAGGCGCATTTCTGATTTTTTTTTTCTTATCTAGGCATGGCGCCTATGGTAAAACCTGGATACAGCCTTGCTCAACAGTACCTTTTCCGTTTTTCCTAATATATTAAGACTGTGCATTTGTTGAGCTTCGTCAAGTAACTGTTTTTATTTTCCTTTCCTATTTTATGACATATCAACACATTTTCCTTTTTTTTGGCATCTTTGAAAACAACGAAACGAGACAGATTAAGGGCGGTCTTAACATGAGTTGAGAGAAAATGAGCAATTCTGGCCTTATGTTAGGTGTGCTGCACTTCAATTGAATTGGGGGCGGGGGTGGTTCAGTCGGTAGCGCGCCAGGATCGTAATCTGTAGTTCCCAGGTTCGAGTCCCATCTGGGTCAGCGTTGAGATTTATCTCCGCAAAAATTCCCCGCCCTGCCCACAGTCAGTAGGGGACACCGATGGGCTTGGAAAGGCCGTCGTCCGTCGGATGGGACGTTAAGCAGTGGCCCGGTGTGCCAGAGAGCCATACCCTGTGCACGTTAAAGAACACGCTGGATGGCCTTGACGGGAGGCTACCATCTGTTTCCCAACAGCTGTTCCAGTGGGTCCCCTTCCCCAACCTTCTCTGAGCCTTCGGGGTCCATGTAAGGGACGGTATAAACAATACGTATTCGGGGACGGTATAAACAATACGTATTAAAATTCAACGAAGTACGGGCGGCTAATCATTCGATTTTATTTTGCACATAAACATCAGATATCGTGGAACGGCTTGTGCCGCCCCGCACCGCCCTGTGATTCCGGTGCCCTTGGCAACTGCCCCGATGCCAACACGCTCCTATGCCTCTGGTCCCATCTGCCCTCTGTCAAATGCATCTAAACCCCACGCCTTTACCATTACGAATCTCATGACGAATGCTTGGGTAAGCCAAAGATGACAGCCATATATGACCAGAGTTACAGCCACGCATGCGGGACTTGCGGTACTGAATTTGGATAATATCTACCCCTAATTGAATGGCGCTTCAGTGTACAAGGCAGGTGGTCATAACGTTTTGACCCTTTGGTGTATTACCGTCATTGTATATACACATACGCAAAGTTTTCTTGAACTTTCAGGCTTGCCTATCATGGCCGGACGGCAAAATGACGTGTCACGATTTATCTCGGGGGGTGGGGGGGATGAGCACAAAAGTTTTCCTGTTTGATATTCAGATTCATTGTGAAACAACGATGATTTTGCTATAGGTTTAGTGTGGACTTGAAAAGAGTTGGTTTCTTATGGACCAGCATATATCTACTCTAATACCTCTCATAAGCATAAAGAACTAACCATTCTCAATATTCTTGTTCTAAACATGCAGTTTTGCATGCCAAGGTGAAATTGCATCACTGCGAAATTGTTTTAGTTGCTGCAGCTCTTTGTTCTTCCATTGCAAAAAAATCTTACAGAGTAGAGAACAACTATTAAAAATAAAGTAACATGATAAATACACTTATCCCCCGATTTACACGGTTGATAAAATAACGGATTTCAAAAAACTGGTTTTTACCAGTATTTTGAAATCCGACTTGAAATATATATGCAACCGAATATACATTTTTATGTATATTCGGCTGCATATATATTTCAAGTCATTTTTTAATCTCATTCCTTTGGTAAATGGCAACAACGGGACAGGGATTCCCCTATATTTTACAACACAGGGAATCCCCGTAGTATTTCACAATAGTAAAGCTATCTGGTTCATGTGAAGTGCAGTATCATTTTAGCAGCAAAGCTTTACATGATTGTGCATTTTTTTATTTTATTATTTAAATATCTACTGGTAAGTTTCCAACATTTATAGTTTTTCTGGCATTTTTATAATTTGCGTAAATTTTTTAAGGTTTTTATAATGCCAAAAGATTTTTAAAAAATCAAATGAAAAGTTATTTCTTTAGAAACAAAAATTAAAATATTAGATCGTCTACGTAATAGAGAAAGAGTAACAGATGTTGCTAACTTTTACTCCATGAATGAAGCCACAACAAGGACAATAAGAAAAAATGAAGACTCCATTAGAAAAAGTGTAGCAGCTGGATCTTGCACGAGTATGAGCACAATTTAATACGTAAGAGATGTTACAATGGAAAATATGGAAAAGGCATTAGTGATATGGCTAGAAGACCAAACTCAAAAGCGGGTTCCAGTTGATACCAGTGCCATTACAAATAAGGCTTTAAAAGATTTATGAAACACTTAAGAATCAGTTACCGTCGACTTCGCCAGATGAAAGGAAGGTATCTTTTTCCGCAAGCCATGGTTGGTTCGAGAGATTTAAACAAAGACATTCTTTACATAATCTAAGATTGAAAGGTGAAAGAGCATCTGCTGATTCGGATGCAGCACAATAATATCCAGCAAAATTTGCTGAAATCATTGCCGCCAACTCCTACACTCCTGACCAGGTCTTCAATGCTGACGAGTCCGGGTTTTTCTGGAAAAAAATGCCAGAAAGAACCTATTTGGCTAAAGGTCACAAATCAGCTAGTGGTCATAAGGCAGCGAAAAGTCGTATAACAGTTCTTTTCTGTAGCAACGCTTCAGGCGATCATATAATGAAACCATTGGTTACTAACAAATCGAAAACACGCTCATTTAAAGGAATAAACATCAAAAACCTTCCCGTTTATTGGATGGCTAATAAGAAAGCATGGGTGACTGCCATGGTTGGTTAACTTGTTTGTCCCAGATGTCAAAAGTTATTTAAGTAAAAGGGGGATTGCCTTTTAAGGCCCTGCTATTAATTGATAATGCACCACTTCATCCTCAAGATTTACAACACGAAAATATACAAATTGTTTTTTTACCAAAGAATACAACTTCCTTATTACAGCCGTTAGATCAAGGGATAATTTCGACTTTCAAGGCACTGTATATCAAGCAAACCTTCAGGTATATTTTAGAACAAATGGAGAATGATGGATCCCTTACTCTTATGGATGCTTGGAAGAAATTTACAATCTTAGATTGTGTTAAGCATGTTGGACTGTCATATACCCAGATTAAACAATCAACGCTATAAATATTGCTGGAAAGCAATATGGCCAGATGCTATTGAAGGTGAGAATTATAGATTACCATTAGAGCATGAATATTCTCAGATCACTGAGTTGGCGCATACTATAGGAGAAGGTTTTGAGGATTTAGCTGAGGCAGATATTGAAGAAATAATGGCTGATGAAGAACTAGATGAGAATGACATGATTCATGAAACAAATAAACGTGATGAAGAATGATCCTGATGAAGCGCAATCTGAACCAGTTGCGTTCACAGCAAGAGTCATCAGCGTAGGACTTGAATTGGGGAGAAAATTGGATAATCATTTTTTACAAAATGACCCGAATGTTGAACGAGCTCTCCGATTCCAGCGGGATATTAGTAAGTGCTTAAATCAGTATGAGGAGGTCTATAAAGATTTAACAAAAAACCTACACAATTGTTAATTTCGGATTTCATTACAAAGTCTCGTCGATCTCAGATTGTCCCTAATTCATCAACCATTGAACCAGAATCGTATCAAGAACTATCGAGTGATGAAAGTGACATCATACCAATCAAGACGAAAAGACTGATAGTCCATGAAAGTGATGACAGTAATTAAACTTATTGTTAATTTTTTTAAGGATCTTATATTTTTTGTTCCTAATGTAAAATGAATTAAATATGTACTTATATTATCTACATATATTTGTTATTTTATGAAGTGTAATTTTATGTTTTTCAAGATGTCTTGCTTTTGTTTTACGTAAATAAATGACTGAATTATTCACATTTTAGTGTTTTTTTCGTTTTACACGGTTTTACATACCAAAATCTAAGATTTCGATTTACACGGTTTTGTGCGGAACCTATCATCAGTGTAAATCGAGGGATAGGTGTATATTCTGAAATAAGGTGGCCATATAGAGGAAGACAGAAAAAGTGTTCACTTTTTTTTTTACAACGTAAAAGATAGCCCTTTAAAAATTTACAAAACCGTGTCAGGGAACTTAAAATATTAATTTTACAGAAAGATCATCATTATCAGAGAGAATTCAATTTTATAATACAAGTGTTCCCCGTGTGTATGAGCTTTTAACCTCTGGATACTTTTCGTTAACTGATGCTGTCAGGTTGGTACTGCTCATTTGCTGAAATCACTTGACCCGTATTGTCGCACCCAACTCAGGTTGAATGGAGAGGGAGGACGTCAGGGGCAAATAATAAAATAGGACAACAGGGGTAAAAATGGCATTTTGTTTCCTGCCAGGCTCAGCATTCCATAGATCCACAATGACTCTTTTGCAAAAACCTTTTTTCTCCAGGGCTATTTCTCCCACTGATCCTCAGAGACGAAATATAGAGGAACTGAGTAGTTGTCACAATACTAAAAATTTTCCATTTTAATACATTTATTGGCACAATTTAGCACTCCTACATAAAGGTATAGAGACCTCGCAGATTTAATTGTCTGAAAGGTTTAGTGCACGTGTCGCAGGCTAACTTGTTGGTTTAATGCTAATTGTTGACTGCGAAAAGGAGAGCAGGGAAAATGACTACCTCATTCCTCGGCACAAGGAAGGCGTCAAATTCCTCCGTCTCAAACGCTCATTCCAGGATATCGTTCTTTCACCCTGTGGCTCTCACTGGCATCTCATGTGATGAGCCACTTTTACTGTGATCAGGATTATGGAAGCTCACTTGAGCTGCGTAGGCAAAAGTATGAAAATCTGTAATGGTGTCAGCCATTGTTGAATGATCAGCTGTTGGATGCCAGTATTTGGCCATGTTACTTCGGTTTGTGTCTTGGTCGAATTCCTTCTACGTGATGGAATCTTCATCTGGCACTGTTTAGAGTTCAGAGCCCTACAGGCATCTGCTTCGTTGGCACAACCGTTTGAGAGTAAGGTTAGAGCTTGGACGATGAAAAGAACAAAATGGGAAAATCTAGTCCATATTTCGAGAAGTGGCACAACATACCTATCCCACCTGGGAAAGAAAAGACTGACACATACCCTGATCTGGGGGTGTTTCAAACACCATTCTTTGTTTAGTCTCCCCTTCGAGGTGACATGCGATTTGTCTGGACCATACTACAACAAATTATCAATGAGAGTTCACGAGTAAAATGTCCATTGGCCTTTCTTTGTTTTACCACTCACGGTGGGTGACATGTTTGGACTTCTCAAAGTTCATGTAAAACATCATGCGGATGGCCACTACTTTCCATTGTTCCTTCTCGTCCGTTCTGTTCTTTCTAGTTCGTATAGACAGAAGCATTATTCGCTAGTTCTTTCAGCAGCGGCACAGGACACCTACGCAAATATACACACACTCTGGAATGGGTTGGTCAAGTCCAGGACTAATAAGCACGGCTGCTGGTAGACATTCAGTAAGTTGCACAGTGTCAAATTTCTCGGTTGTGGGCTTTCGACATCAAAACGTGAAAAATGACACGTGTCAATTCTGGTCCTGCCTTATCGTCTTTTGCTTTACAGTATGTAAATATAATATATAAATGTGTGATAATTCTATATATATATAAATATGCATATAGAATTATCACATATCCCATCATGTAGCTCTGGTCGCGGAGGTTACAATACTGAAACCATCAACAATTGCCTATAATTATGTACAACTTGGCAGCTACGTTTTAGTAACTAAGGACGACAAAATAGCCCACAGTGATCCGTGTGGGTTTGCGTACAGTTGATTTCCTCAACGAGTTGGCAATTACACAATACGTTTCTTGAGAAATCTAGTTACACTTTTTTTACTTTTGCACCGTGTTACCATTTCTCCTGAAGGCGAAACACGTGGTCTCGGCCAAATTCAGGTTGAGGGTGAGAAATGATGCTCATTGACAGACTGATTCCTTTTGTAACTCGATGGCTTTTATATGCTTCATAAATGTGATTAAACTTTCATGCAGCTGCCAGATCGGGAGGGAGTGCAGTATTGCTTCCAACTGTTGTGGGGTGTGAGAATTGGGGGTCAGTTGTCTAGAGTTTAGGACCACCACTCAGGGCAGGGGTCATTGATTTGCCATGTGTTCATTGCTCTCCTCTAAGGTTTTTCCAGTGCCTCATCAAAAGTCGCAATATTGTGGGATAACACACAGGAGCAATCCAGTCACAAACAACAAGTTAGATCTGATTCTCCACCGTCATTTCTGCATTATCCTTACCTTCTAGACCATCCTTTTGAAATTAGTAGCGAGTGTCCTCAATTGGGTTGCATATTCCCACGTGGCCTCTCCCAGTTTTTGACACATAGTGAATTTATACAACTAAGGGGCTAACAGTTCCTTTATGTTGAACCTATCAATGACGGCCCTTTTAAATGCTTCGTACCCCTCCTCTGCATGTAATTCCTGCGATGCATTTACGAATTTGTCTGCTACTCCTCGGAGTTTCAAGTGGGTGGTGATTGCCATCTCGCTCAGCTGCCATTTCGTTAAATGAGCTACACTAATTGTCAAATACGCAGCGCTGCTTTCTCTGTGGTTGCTATGGCCACGATGGTCTGCCATTGGAGATTATGATGCAGTTGTTCAAAGAACACGAAGATCTGTTCACCCAGCCATTTAACAACTGTCTGAGGCTGGGAAACTTCCCAAAGGCCTGAAAACAGGTCGACCTAGTTCTTTTCAATAAGGCGGGTAGAGATTCCGCAGACGTGAGATCTTACAGATCGATATGTCTGGGGATGGGAAAGATTCTAGACAAGCTGCTCACAAACAGGATGTATTACCACTGTAAGAACAATTTGGGTTCAGGGCAGACCAGTACACCACAGCTGCTATGAAACAGGTGGTGGACATTGTTAAGGTAAATAAAACAAATTGCTTTCCTCCCTCATCGCCATGGATCTGATGGGTGCATGCGACAATATCTGGTAGTCTGCAATTCTTGGCACACTAAAGGATTGTTCCTGTCCCAAGAACATATTTAATCTGGTGTCCAATTATCTCAGTGAGAGAATGGTCACTTATTCCCATGTCAGTGGGGCAGTCTCAAGGAACTTGAACAGGGGCTGCCTACAAGGTTCGTGCAGTGGCCCGTTTCTTTGGAATTTAGTTGCAAACATGGCTCCGGAGTTGACCCTACCTTATGGTGTCTGACTCCAAGCTTATTCAGACGACATGCTGCTTGTCATATTGGCCTCCTCCAGAGCGACACTGGAGATTACTGGAAACGTAGCATTGTCATTGCTCGAAGGATGGAGTCTTCGCTAAAAGCTTGGATTCAGTTGTGCGAAGACTACATCAATGACTCTGGTCAAAGAGGGTGTCCTCAACAAGAGGTACCCAATTTTTAAACTAAATGGCAATACTATCTGCCACAAGACGACTTCCAAATACTTGAGGATCACTCTGGATGAACTGGATCCTCCACCTGCAGGACCTTAAGATTAAACGCACCAATGTAATGTGCAAACTTGGGCATATGGCTTGCATTTCATGGGGCCTCCGTGTGGAGGTGCTGAAAGAAATTTATTTAAGGGGAACAGAGAGGATCCTGACGTATGGAGTAGGTGCCCGATGGCACCCAACAGACCACTCTATTATGTGCAGAAAGCTGCTCACAGCCCAGGGACCAGCTTTACTACGAAGCAAGGCTTATAGGACCACATCTACAGATGCACTCCTGGTGATAGCAGGTATCCTGCCTCTGTATTTAACTGTTGGCAAAGAAGCGACCATATTCAGAGTTCTACAGGCTAGGGAAAAGGCAACATTCCCCAGAGTCCAGTATGACCCCGAGGTCTATGAGGCTAATGCCGCTAGGTGGGATATTCATCCCACCAAGAGACTGTGTGTCATGGTCTATGGAGTTACCATCAGGTCATGGAGTAGAAATCTGCACAGATGGTCCCAATAGAGAGGATGGTGTGGGTTTAGCCTACACTGTCTATAGTCAAGGAGCCAAAGTGTATGATTACAAGAGTAACGTCTCCGTTAGTGGCTTGGCCTTCCAAGCAGGGCTATTTGCCATCAGAGAGGCCCTTAAATATGTCCTCGATGACAGCAGTCACAACAATGACATCCGGCTGTATACTGACAGCTGGGAAGCTCTGCAAGCGCTTGAGGATGCGAACAACAGGCATCATACGGTAAATGAGGTCAAGCACCTTCTAGGCACTCAGAACATGCCCAGGATCTCTTTCTCCTGGATCAAGGAATGAAGTACACATACATGAAGGGAATGAGTGGACAGACCAACTGGCCCGTTTAGCAGGTACTGACACCCAACCTGATATTGCGGTTAAGATTTCTAAAACTACCCTGAAGTCTAGTTTAGGTCAAAGAGTTATAGACGAGTGGCAGAGGCTCTGGGATACGACTGAGAATGGTCTTCAAACAAAGATGTAGGGGCTGGGGGCAGAAAGAGTAAGGGCCAGGGTCGATATTTTGGCAGAGCACCTTTCTCATCTAGCGACAGAGCACCGGCGGCAGATCCACTTTGGGGAGCCAGACAAAGAAAGATGACAAGAGTCAGCTTGGCATGGCAATCGTGTCTATACCCTATTGGCCAAGACATCCTAATGTGCCGGAAGGACACATGATTTCATCCGGCAGGATGGTTGAAACTGAGACGTTTGCGGACTACGAGATGGTTCGAATGTGAGACAATTGTCTGCAGCTAGCATAAACTTTGTTCCGCATCTAGCGGTGGGACCGCTGAGGCTCATATAGTCTATGTATATTTGGCCAGTGACTGTACTGGGTCGACAGTCACTGTATGTATATAATTAAATGTAAATAAATATTGTGTATAGTTGAAATATCTGAGTTTGTGTACTCGACCACCTAATTATCATCCTGACGAGTTAGTACCCTTCTGCAAACGCTCTCACACACATAGTTAGAAAAAGAACTCAGCCCAGACAGGCAGAATAGAGTGCTGTCTATATTGGCATATGGAGTGGGGTTTGTGGTGTGAGAGTTGGGCATGAGGTGGCGTCCCATTAAGGGGCACTTTACTGAACGTTGAGTGCTGGCAGGAAAGTAAATCATCGCTGTGAGAACTTCACATCGGGTGCAGTAAGATCTAGTCTGTAGAGCCAGATTTTGTCTTGTTGTTATTCTGTGCTATGCCATATAATACACGAAGAAACGCTAAAAGGTTTCTAAATCGCACCACGCGGACACTGCAGACAAATCAACGCAAAACGTGGAGGCTATTGGGTCTGATTTCTCAGGAGATGCTGCTAGCGATTATTCTCGGACTCGGGAAATAGCAGAGCAGTAAGATGATGCTAGAAAGCATGAATTGGAATTGAAAATTGAATTAACGCGCCGAGCTAGTTGATAGATAAGCCCAACGTGAGGCCGACGAGCGAAGAGAGCACGTGACTGGAGATGGGGGGGCCGAAGAAAGGCAAGCACAATGCGAGCATGAACTGCAAATGAGGCGTCTTGAGCTTCAGACTGCAAAGGCAACGGACCTCATGATGCATCGTGTGATGGGTACGATTCCCACAGCAGCACGAAAAGGAAGGAGCATGAGGGACTGAAATATTGGATTTCTGTTCTGCATACTACGCTGGGATCGCCCCCAGAAACTCTCCTCGATATTCCTTTGTATATCAAGAGGATCGAGAGCGTTTTCGCTAATCAGGGTGTGCCTGAAGAGGTTAGGGGCCAGGTAGTCCTCCCATTTTTCGGGAGAAGCTGAAACGATCTTTTGGCTTCATTGCCTGACGAGGATGCTAGCGATTACAATAAGCTCAAAGCATACATTTTGGCGAGGTGTAAAGTCTCTGCAGTTGAATACAAGAGGCAATTGGATGGAACAAAGAAAATTGCGCACGAAATGTGGAACACGTTTTCGGAAAAAATTAGGGAAATGTGGAGAAGGTATATTGAGAGCAGAAAAGTATCCACATTTGAGGAATTGGTCGACCTGATGGTGGCAGATCGAATTACATCAGATTACCGAGTAGCACTGGCAAATGCATTGCAGGTGCGCTTCGACTGTTTGCTTCCAAGAGACCTCATAGACTGCATACTACATCATTTAGCGAGCAGTCGAATTAATGCGCATCCACGGGACTCTAATCGACAGGTGGCAAGGTACATTCCTCCTCCCAGGTGCAAGCAAGTAGAACAAAAAGGGCCCATGCAGTTTGCGAAGCGATCAGTTGTTAGCAGTTCGCGTGGCTGTTTCAAGTGCAGCTCGAACACACATATGTTTGAAGCTCAGGACGAAGGGCAATTAGCAACAATTAGGCTTGCCCAGCTTCAGACAGCAGATGTGCGATGTGGTCACAATGCTTTCACAGCTTTGATTGATTCTGGCGCTGAAATCACCGTGTTTAGAAGAGTTGTTGTCGTAGACAAGTTTTTCACACCGAAGGGGACGATCAAGCTGAAGTCAGCATTTGGAGATAGCTGAAATGATTCACGCGCCTGTGCAGTTGGTGGGGGGGGGATACAATTTCCCCATGACTCCATGATTCGGCCAGAAATTAAATTAGTGATTGCTGTTTTATCACTTCTGCCGATGGACGATTTTAAAGCGTTTTCTGCTGTTAATTTAAGTGAAGAGCACACTCCAGTTTCGAACAAAGCGAGCGATTTGGTGGAGAAAGCTCTCGGAAGCAACATGCACTACATGACGTCACCTACCGAGAATTGCGAGGAGCTCCCTGCTTCAGCTGTGGAAGTTGCTATGGCAACAGCCAGCCCGAAGCGCGCGCGTGCAAAGAATCGATTGCTATTGTGGCTAGAGGTGATGATTCATTGCCTGAGAGTGTCAGCCAAGTACCGATTGGTGAATTAGAGCGAAGTGAGTGAACTGCGGATGAGTACCTCGGGATGAGTATGAGAGCAAACAGATTAATCGAAATAGTTCACCAGAATTAGAGGATCGGGTATTTTGGGAAAATTTTAAGAAGCGACAAAGGACCGCCCCCAGTTTAGTCGAGTCATGTAGCGACTCGATGTTGAATTAGCAAAGATTTGTTGTATCGGACAGAGTCCTGTAACAATTGATCTCTATGTTGCGATCTTGTGCAACCACGGCAATTCCCGGTTCCGCCTGACAGCACTACCTGGTTTAAGAAAAGCCATGACTATCTACAGCCGGGGGCAAGGAATACGCCCTATAGGCGCACCTCAACCCCGGCCTCACATGGCAGCAGTCCTATAGAAGGAAAGCTGACCACCGGAAGAAACCTAACTTTAATCTATTCCCCGGTTTGCAAATGTGCAAGGATATAAAGATCCAAGCTCGATCGGCACCCGGGGTGGAGCCTCTTAGTAAGACCCAGACTTTATGGACAGCTCGTGCCTACTAGGCCAAGGGAAGCCTTTCGGCAGAGCCGTCGAACTGACCACCCAAGGTCCCTGAAAGGTGAGGTCTCCGACGCCGTCACCACCCGACCGGCAATCAAGCCGGCCAGCAGCGTCTTCAACCTCGGTTGGCCTTGGCCATGTCCAACCGGCGCCCAACCCGGTCGGCACAGCCTTCAGCCGGGTTGCTGGGCCCTAGGCCCCCCCACCACGACAAGGTGGTCCCCTATCGGGGGGGAGAGTCCTGTAACAGGTGGGTCGAGTAGGAGATAGGATTTTTCACAGATATGTGGTCCCGAAAGATGATAGGATTGATGCAATGCAAAGGGAGCATTCGCCGATCCCAGGAAATCATCTTAATACTTCGGACACATTAAACAATCTCCTGTTTTTCCATTGGTGGCCCACGATTGAGACCGATGTAAGAGAATTTTACGATTCTTGCACGAAATTACGGGGGAGGGGTGAATCTGACGATAAGGCGACAGCAAGACCTGGTGAGAAGCTGCTGCTTGTGATTCGAGCCATTGGGTGCAGAGGCTCTGAACTTTATCGTCCGCCTGCACTGAGGAGAGAAGAAGCAAGACTGGATGGGAAGAGCCATTCCAGTAAGCTAAAGGGATCTCCAGTGCGATCCTCCCGAATGGAGACGATTCTTGTGAAGACACGTGGCGTGGAGAAGCGATTTATTGGCTCTATTCTCAAGAGAGGTGGCATTCCATGGCAGAGAAGCAAAGGTTTGCACACCACCTGGTAAATTAGCGGCGCTGAGTTCTGCAGCGGGGGTGGCAGCTAAGAGAGAAAGTTTCGAATTGGCACCAGCTGTACAGCATGCAACTGAAAAAGGGTTTAACCAAGATGCGGGTTTTGTTATCAATATTAAGAAACGACGTTACAAGCAACAGAATGCGAGGGAAGAGCAATGTGAAAGCGCACGAACCACGTGATCTGAAGCAGCGCTTCGGACTGCGCAGAAATGTAGCGAGTGGTGCACAGCTGGCGATTGTCTGCCAGGTCAGAGGGCATGCACTGGTCAGAAGCTAGCTGAAGAGTACTCGGCCTGCTTGGGTGGTTTCTGGATCATGACTCTTGGTGGTGGCAACAATCAGCTGCGCTGCACATCTACAGGAACAGGGCTTGGGTTGAGCCATAGCTCCCAAGGCAACGAAATCCTCCTAGAGGACAGCGAAGATCACGTGTCTGAATGTTTACCTTCAGTGATGAGCGTGGCATCCAAGTATGAACTTCATCACAAACTTTGGTGCCATAACTGTATCAACAATTTGGTAAACCTATTAACTTGGCTACATCTGTGTTGTATATGAATATTTTACGAACTGTGTGGTAACCAGATTGATGTAAATTGTGATTTTCTTGGCCCACGTTAAAAAAAGGAGGACTTGCATGGTCATCGCTGACTTTGTGACATATGAGTCTTCAACTATTTCAGCACTACAAGCTTTTGTTGTGCGAATATTTGAACCCTGCAGTTTGATGAACAGTGACTGTCGTTCACGAGGGACGTTCGAGTCCCTGAGTGACTGTATTAGAAATTGAGGCAGAGGAGGTCTGCCTCGAATTTCTTAAATAACTTACTCTTTCTGCCCCCAGCTTAACACATGCCCTCTCTCACACATGGTGAACAACCTTACTCTTTCTGCCCCCAGCTGCCGAGTCCCTACATGCCCCCCTTATTTAAGAAATTCGAGGCAGACCTCCTCTGCCTCAATTTCTAATACAGTCACTCAGGGACTCGAACGTCCCTCGTGAACGACAGTCACTGTTCATCAAACTGCAGGGTTCAAATATTCGCACAACAAAAGCTTGTAGTGCTGAAATAGTTGAAGACTCATATGTCACAAAGTCAGCGATGACCATGCAAGTCCTCCTTTTTTTAACGTGGGCCAAGAAAATCACAATTTACATCAATCTGGTTACCACACAGTTCGTAAAATATTCATATACAACACAGATGTAGCCAAGTTAATAGGTTTACCAAATTGTTGATACAGTTATGGCACCAAAGTTTGTGATGAAGTTCATACTTGGATGCCACGCTCATCACTGAAGGTAAACATTCAGACACGTGATCTTCGCTGTCCTCTAGGAGGATTTCGTTGCCTTGGGAGCTATGGCTCAACCCAAGCCCTGTTCCTGTAGATGTGCAGCGCAGCTGATTGTTGCCACCACCAAGAGTCATGATCCAGAAACCACCCAAGCAGGCCGAGTACTCTTCAGCTAGCTTCTGACCAGTGCATGCCCTCTGACCTGGCAGACAATCGCCAGCTGTGCACCACTCGCTACATTTCTGCGCAGTCCGAAGCGCTGCTTCAGATCACGTGGTTCGTGCGCTTTCACATTGCTCTTCCCTCGCATTCTGTTGCTTGTAACGTCGTTTCTTAATATTGATAACAAAACCCGCATCTTGGTTAAACCCTTTTTCAGTTGCATGCTGTACAGCTGGTGCCAATTCGAAACTTTCTCTCTTAGCTGCCACCCCCGCTGCAGAACTCAGCGCCGCTAATTTACCAGGTGGTGTGCAAACCTTTGCTTCTCTGCCATGGAATGCCACCTCTCTTGAGAATAGAGCCAATAAATCGCTTCTCCACGCCACGTGTCTTCACAAGAATCGTCTCCATTCGGGAGGATCGCACTGGAGATCCCTTTAGCTTACTGGAATGGCTCTTCCCATCCAGTCTTGCTTCTTCTCTCCTCAGTGCAGGCAGACGATAAAGTTCAGAGCCTCTGCACCCAATGGCTCGAATCACAAGCAGCAGCTTCTCACCAGGTCTTGCTGTCGCCTTATCGTCAGATTCACCCCTCCCCCGTAATTTCGTGCAAGAATCGTAAAATTCTCTTACATCGGTCTCAATCGTGGGCCACCAATGGAAAAACAGGAGATTGTTTAATGTGTCCGAAGTATTAAGATGATTTCCTGGGATCGGCGAATGCTCCCTTTGCATTGCATCAATCCTATCATCTTTCGGGACCACATATCTGTGAAAAATCCTATCTCCTACTCGACCCACCTGTTACAGGACTCTCCCCCCCGATAGGGGACCACCTTGTCGTGGTGGGGGGGCCTAGGGCCCAGCAACCCGGCTGAAGGCTGTGCCGACCGGGTTGGGCGCCGGTTGGACATGGCCAAGGCCAACCGAGGTTGAAGACGCTGCTGGCCGGCTTGATTGCCGGTCGGGTGGTGACGGCGTCGGAGACCTCACCTTTCAGGGACCTTGGGTGGTCAGTTCGACGGCTCTGCCGAAAGGCTTCCCTTGGCCTAGTAGGCACGAGCTGTCCATAAAGTCTGGGTCTTACTAAGAGGCTCCACCCCGGGTGCCGATCGAGCTTGGATCTTTATATCCTTGCACATTTGCAAACCGGGGAATAGATTAAAGTTAGGTTTCTTCCGGTGGTCAGCTTTCCTTCTATAGGACTGCTGCCATGTGAGGCCGGGGTTGAGGTGCGCCTATAGGGCGTATTCCTTGCCCCCGGCTGTAGATAGTCATGGCTTTTCTTAAACCAGGTAGTGCTGTCAGGCGGAACCGGGAATTGCCGTGGTTGCACAAGATCGCAACATAGAGATCAATTGTTACAGGACTCTGTCCGATACAACAAATCTTTGCTAATTCAACATCGAGTCGCTACATGACTCGACTAAACTGGGGGCGGTCCTTTGTCGCTTCTTAAAATTTTCCCAAAATACCCGATCCTCTAATTCTGGTGAACTATTTCGATTAATCTGTTTGCTCTCATACTCATCCCGAGGTACTCATCCGCAGTTCACTCACTTCGCTCTAATTCACCAATCGGTACTTGGCTGACACTCTCAGGCAATGAATCATCACCTCTAGCCACAATAGCAATCGATTCTTTGCACGCGCGCGCTTCGGGCTGGCTGTTGCCATAGCAACTTCCACAGCTGAAGCAGGGAGCTCCTCGCAATTCTCGGTAGGTGACGTCATGTAGTGCATGTTGCTTCCGAGAGCTTTCTCCACCAAATCGCTCGCTTTGTTCGAAACTGGAGTGTGCTCTTCACTTAAATTAACAGCAGAAAACGCTTTAAAATCGTCCATCGGCAGAAGTGATAAAACAGCAATCACTAATTTAATTTCTGGCCGAATCATGGAGTCATGGGGAAATTGTATCCCCCCCCCCCCCACCAACTGCACAGGCGCGTGAATCATTTCAGCTATCTCCAAATGCTGACTTCAGCTTGATCGTCCCCTTCGGTGTGAAAAACTTGTCTACGACAACAACTCTTCTAAACACGGTGATTTCAGCGCCAGAATCAATCAAAGCTGTGAAAGCATTGTGACCACATCGCACATCTGCTGTCTGAAGCTGGGCAAGCCTAATTGTTGCTAATTGCCCTTCGTCCTGAGCTTCAAACATATGTGTGTTCGAGCTGCACTTGAAACAGCCACGCGAACTGCTAACAACTGATCGCTTCGCAAACTGCATGGGCCCTTTTTGTTCTACTTGCTTGCACCTGGGAGGAGGAATGTACCTTGCCACCTGTCGATTAGAGTCCCGTGGATGCGCATTAATTCGACTGCTCGCTAAATGATGTAGTATGCAGTCTATGAGGTCTCTTGGAAGCAAACAGTCGAAGCGCACCTGCAATGCATTTGCCAGTGCTACTCGGTAATCTGATGTAATTCGATCTGCCACCATCAGGTCGACCAATTCCTCAAATGTGGATACTTTTCTGCTCTCAATATACCTTCTCCACATTTCCCTAATTTTTTCCGAAAACGTGTTCCACATTTCGTGCGCAATTTTCTTTGTTCCATCCAATTGCCTCTTGTATTCAACTGCAGAGACTTTACACCTCGCCAAAATGTATGCTTTGAGCTTATTGTAATCGCTAGCATCCTCGTCAGGCAATGAAGCCAAAAGATCGTTTCAGCTTCTCCCGAAAAATGGGAGGACTACCTGGCCCCTAACCTCTTCAGGCACACCCTGATTAGCGAAAACGCTCTCGATCCTCTTGATATACAAAGGAATATCGAGGAGAGTTTCTGGGGGCGATCCCAGCGTAGTATGCAGAACAGAAATCCAATATTTCAGTCCCTCATGCTCCTTCCTTTTCGTGCTGCTGTGGGAATCGTACCCATCACACGATGCATCATGAGGTCCGTTGCCTTTGCAGTCTGAAGCTCAAGACGCCTCATTTGCAGTTCATGCTCGCATTGTGCTTGCCTTTCTTCGGCCCCCCCATCTCCAGTCACGTGCTCTCTTCGCTCGTCGGCCTCACGTTGGGCTTATCTATCAACTAGCTCGGCGCGTTAATTCAATTTTCAATTCCAATTCATGCTTTCTAGCATCATCTTACTGCTCTGCTATTTCCCGAGTCCGAGAATAATCGCTAGCAGCATCTCCTGAGAAATCAGACCCAATAGCCTCCACGTTTTGCGTTGATTTGTCTGCAGTGTCCGCGTGGTGCGATTTAGAAACCTTTTAGCGTTTCTTCGCGTATTATATGGCATAGCACAGAATAACAACAAGACAAAATCTGGCTCTACAGACTAGATCTTACTGCACCCGATGTGAAGTTCTCACAGCGATGATTTACTTTCCTGCCAGCACTCAACGTTCAGTAAAGTGCCCCTTAATGGGACGCCACCTCATGCCCAACTCTCACACCACAAACCCCACTCCATATGCCAATATAGACAGCACTCTATTCTGCCTGTCTGGGCTGAGTTCTTTTTCTAACTATGTGTGTGAGAGCGTTTGCAGAAGGGTACTAACTCGTCAGGATGATAATTAGGTGGTCGAGTACACAAACTCAGATATTTCAACTATAAAAAAAAAAAAATAAATACCCCCTCAAGCAGCTGCTTGCCACAGAGGTCTGACAGGAGCCTGTCAGTTTATATGCCACAGTAGAAGATCTGAGAGGATGGCAGGCCCTCAGCAGAGAAACGACACATACATCCATGCCTTACCCGGGGCTCGAACCCAGGTCCCGTAGATCAGTAGCCAAGCGCGCTAACCACTCGGCCACGGGACGGCTCATTTCAACTATACACAATATTTATTTACATTTAATTATATACATACAGTGACTGTCGACCCAGTACAGTCACTGGCCAAATATACATAGACTATATGAGCCTCAGCGGTCCCACCGCTAGATGCGGAACAAAGTTTATGCTAGCTGCAGACAATTGTCTCACATTCGAACCATCTCGTAGTCCGCAAATGTCTCAGTTTCAACCATCCTGCCGGATGAAATCATGTGTCCTTCCAGCACATTAGGATGTCTTGGCCAATAGGGTACAGACACGATTGCCATGCCAAGCTGACTCTTGTCATCTTTCTTTGTCTGGCTCCCCAAAGTGGATCTGCCGCCGGCGCTCTGTCGCTAGATGAGAAAGGTGCTCTGCCAAAATATCGACCCTGGCCCTTACTCTTTCTGCCCCCAGCCCCTACATCTTTGTTTGAAGACCATTCTCAGTCGTATCCCAGAGCCTCTGCCACTCGTCTATAACTCTTTGACCTAAACTAGACTTCAGGGTAGTTTTAGAAATCTTAACCGCAATATCAGGTTGGGTGTCAGTACCTGCTAAACGGGCCAGTTGGTCTGTCCACTCATTCCCTTCATGTATGTGTACTTCATTCCTTGATCCAGGAGAAAGAGATCCTGGGCATGTTCTGAGTGCCTAGAAGGTGCTTGACCTCATTTACCGTATGATGCCTGTTGTTCGCATCCTCAAGCGCTTGCAGAGCTTCCCAGCTGTCAGTATACAGCCGGATGTCATTGTTGTGACTGCTGTCATCGAGGACATATTTAAGGGCCTCTCTGATGGCAAATAGCCCTGCTTGGAAGGCCAAGCCACTAACGGAGACGTTACTCTTGTAATCATACACTTTGGCTCCTTGACTATAGACAGTGTAGGCTAAACCCACACCATCCTCTCTATTGGGACCATCTGTGCAGATTTCTACTCCATGACCTGATGGTAACTCCATAGACCATGACACACAGTCTCTTGGTGGGATGAATATCCCACCTAGCGGCATTAGCCTCATAGACCTCGGGGTCATACTGGACTCTGGGGAATGTTGCCTTTTCCCTAGCCTGTAGAACTCTGAATATGGTCGCTTCTTTGCCAACAGTTAAATACAGAGGCAGGATACCTGCTATCACCAGGAGTGCATCTGTAGATGTGGTCCTATAAGCCTTGCTTCGTAGTAAAGCTGGTCCCTGGGCTGTGAGCAGCTTTCTGCACATAATAGAGTGGTCTGTTGGGTGCCATCGGGCACCTACTCCATACGTCAGGATCCTCTCTGTTCCCCTTAAATAAATTTCTTTCAGCACCTCCACACGGAGGCCCCATGAAATGCAAGCCATATGCCCAAGTTTGCACATTACATTGGTGCGTTTAATCTTAAGGTCCTGCAGGTGGAGGATCCAGTTCATCCAGAGTGATCCTCAAGTATTTGGAAGTCGTCTTGTGGCAGATAGTATTGCCATTTAGTTTAAAAATTGGGTACCTCTTGTTGAGGACACCCTCTTTGACCAGAGTCATTGATGTAGTCTTCGCACAACTGAATCCAAGCTTTTAGCGAAGACTCCATCCTTCGAGCAATGACAATGCTACGTTTCCAGTAATCTCCAGTGTCGCTCTGGAGGAGGCCAATATGACAAGCAGCATGTCGTCTGAATAAGCTTGGAGTCAGACACCATAAGGTAGGGTCAACTCCGGAGCCATGTTTGCAACTAAATTCCAAAGAAACGGGCCACTGCACGAACCTTGTAGGCAGCCCCTGTTCAAGTTCCTTGAGACTGCCCCACTGACATGGGAATAAGTGACCATTCTCTCACTGAGATAATTGGACACCAGATTAAATATGTTCTTGGGACAGGAACAATCCTTTAGTGTGCCAAGAATTGCAGACTACCAGATATTGTCGCATGCACCCATCAGATCCATGGCGATGAGGGAGGAAAGCAATTTGTTTTATTTACCTTAACAATGTCCACCACCTGTTTCATAGCAGCTGTGGTGTACTGGTCTGCCCTGAACCCAAATTGTTCTTACAGTGGTAATACATCCTGTTTGTGAGCAGCTTGTCTAGAATCTTTCCCATCCCCAGACATATCGATCTGTAAGATCTCACGTCTGCGGAATCTCTACCCGCCTTATTGAAAAGAACTAGGTCGACCTGTTTTCAGGCCTTTGGGAAGTTTCCCAGCCTCAGACAGTTGTTAAATGGCTGGGTGAACAGATCTTCGTGTTCTTTGAACAACTGCATCATAATCTCCAATGTCAGACCATCGTGGCCATAGCAACCACAGAGAAAGCAGCGCTGCGTATTTGACAATTAGTGTAGCTCATTTAACGAAATGGCAGCTGAGCGAGATGGCAATCACCACCCACTTGAAACTCCGAGGAGTAGCAGACAAATTCGTAAATGCATCGCAGGAATTACATGCAGAGGAGGGGTACGAAGCATTTAAAAGGGCCGTCATTGATAGGTTCAACATAAAGGAACTGTTAGCCCCTTAGTTGTATAAATTCACTATGTGTCAAAAACTGGGAGAGGCCACGTGGGAATATGCAACCCAATTGAGGACACTCGCTACTAATTTCAAAAGGATGGTCTAGAAGGTAAGGATAATGCAGAAATGACGGTGGAGAATCAGATCTAACTTGTTGTTTGTGACTGGATTGCTCCTGTGTGTTATCCCACAATATTGCGACTTTTGATGAGGCACTGGAAAAACCTTAGAGGAGAGCAATGAACACATGGCAAATCAATGACCCCTGCCCTGAGTGGTGGTCCTAAACTCTAGACAACTGACCCCCAATTCTCACACCCCACAACAGTTGGAAGCAATACTGCACTCCCTCCCGATCTGGCAGCTGCATGAAAGTTTAATCACATTTATGAAGCATATAAAAGCCATCGAGTTACAAAAGGAATCAGTCTGTCAATGAGCATCATTTCTCACCCTCAACCTGAATTTGGCCGAGACCACGTGTTTCGCCTTCAGGAGAAATGGTAACACGGTGCAAAAGTAAAAAAAGTGTAACTAGATTTCTCAAGAAACGTATTGTGTAATTGCCAACTCGTTGAGGAAATCAACTGTACGCAAACCCACACGGATCACTGTGGGCTATTTTGTCGTCCTTAGTTACTAAAACGTAGCTGCCAAGTTGTACATAATTATAGGCAATTGTTGATGGTTTCAGTATTGTAACCTCCGCGACCAGAGCTACATGATGGGATATGTGATAATTCTATATGCATATTTATATATATATAGAATTATCACACATTTATATATTATATTTACATACTGTAAAGCAAAAGACGATAAGGCAGGACCAGAATTGACACGTGTCATTTTTCACGTTTTGATGTCGAAAGCCCACAACCGAGAAATTTGACACTGTGCAACTTACTGAATGTCTACCAGCAGCCGTGCTTATTAGTCCTGGACTTGACCAACCCATTCCAGAGTGTGTGTATATTTGCGTAGGTGTCCTGTGCCGCTGCTGAAAGAACTAGCGAATAATGCTTCTGTCTATACGAACTAGAAAGAACAGAACGGACGAGAAGGAACAATGGAAAGTAGTGGCCATCCGCATGATGTTTTACATGAACTTTGAGAAGTCCAAACATGTCACCCACCGTGAGTGGTAAAACAAAGAAAGGCCAATGGACATTTTACTCGTGAACTCTCATTGATAATTTGTTGTAGTATGGTCCAGACAAATCGCATGTCACCTCGAAGGGGAGACTAAACAAAGAATGGTGTTTGAAACACCCCCAGATCAGGGTATGTGTCAGTCTTTTCTTTCCCAGGTGGGATAGGTATGTTGTGCCACTTCTCGAAATATGGACTAGATTTTCCCATTTTGTTCTTTTCATCGTCCAAGCTCTAACCTTACTCTCAAACGGTTGTGCCAACGAAGCAGATGCCTGTAGGGCTCTGAACTCTAAACAGTGCCAGATGAAGATTCCATCACGTAGAAGGAATTCGACCAAGACACAAACCGAAGTAACATGGCCAAATACTGGCATCCAACAGCTGATCATTCAACAATGGCTGACACCATTACAGATTTTCATACTTTTGCCTACGCAGCTCAAGTGAGCTTCCATAATCCTGATCACAGTAAAAGTGGCTCATCACATGAGATGCCAGTGAGAGCCACAGGGTGAAAGAACGATATCCTGGAATGAGCGTTTGAGACGGAGGAATTTGACGCCTTCCTTGTGCCGAGGAATGAGGTAGTCATTTTCCCTGCTCTCCTTTTCGCAGTCAACAATTAGCATTAAACCAACAAGTTAGCCTGCGACACGTGCACTAAACCTTTCAGACAATTAAATCTGCGAGGTCTCTATACCTTTATGTAGGAGTGCTAAATTGTGCCAATAAATGTATTAAAATGGAAAATTTTTAGTATTGTGACAACTACTCAGTTCCTCTATATTTCGTCTCTGAGGATCAGTGGGAGAAATAGCCCTGGAGAAAAAAGGTTTTTGCAAAAGAGTCATTGTGGATCTATGGAATGCTGAGCCTGGCAGGAAACAAAATGCCATTTTTACCCCTGTTGTCCTATTTTATTATTTGCCCCTGACGTCCTCCCTCTCCATTCAACCTGAGTTGGGTGCGACAATACGGGTCAAGTGATTTCAGCAAATGAGCAGTACCAACCTGACAGCATCAGTTAACGAAAAGTATCCAGAGGTTAAAAGCTCATACACACGGGGAACACTTGTATTATAAAATTGAATTCTCTCTGATAATGATGATCTTTCTGTAAAATTAATATTTTAAGTTCCCTGACACGGTTTTGTAAATTTTTAAAGGGCTATCTTTTACGTTGTAAAAAAAAAAGTGAACACTTTTTCTGTCTTCCTCTATATGGCCACCTTATTTCAGAATATACACCTATCCCTCGATTTACACTGATGATAGGTTCCGCACAAAACCGTGTAAATCGAAATCTTAGATTTTGGTATGTAAAACCGTGTAAAACGAAAAAAACACTAAAATGTGCATAATTCAGTCATTTATTTACATAAAACAAAAGCAAGACATCTTGAAAAACATAAAATTACACTTCATAAAATAACAAATATATGTAGATAATATAAGTACATATTTAATTCATTTTACATTAGGAACAAAAAATATAAGATCCTTAAAAAAATTAACAATAAGTTTAATTACTGTCATCACTTTCATGGACTATGTCTTTTCGTCTTGATTGGTATGATGTCACTTTCATCACTCGATAGTTCTTGATACGATTCTGGTTCAATGGTTGATGAATTAGGGACAATCTGAGATCGACGAGACTTTGTAATGAAATCCGAAATTAACAATTGTGTAGGTTTTTTGTTAAATCTTTATAGACCTCCTCATACTGATTTAAGCACTTACTAATATCCCGCTGGAATCGGAGAGCTCGTTCAACATTCGGGTCATTTTGTAAAAAATGATTATCCAATTTTCTCCCCAATTCAAGTCCTACGCTGATGACTCTTGCTGTGAACGCAACTGGTTCAGATTGCGCTTCATCAGGATCATTCTTCATCACGTTTATTTGTTTCATGAATCATGTCATTCTCATCTAGTTCTTCATCAGCCATTATTTCTTCAATATCTGCCTCAGCTAAATCCTCAAAACCTTCTCCTATAGTATGCGCCAACTCAGTGATCTGAGAATATTCATGCTCTAATGGTAATCTATAATTCTCACCTTCAATAGCATCTGGCCATATTGCTTTCCAGCAATATTTATAGCGTTGATTGTTTAATCTGGGTATATGACAGTCCAACATGCTTAACACAATCTAAGATTGTAAATTTCTTCCAAGCATCCATAAGAGTAAGGGATCCATCATTCTCCATTTGTTCTAAAATATACCTGAAGGTTTGCTTGATATACAGTGCCTTGAAAGTCGAAATTATCCCTTGATCTAACGGCTGTAATAAGGAAGTTGTATTCTTTGGTAAAAAAACAATTTGTATATTTTCGTGTTGTAAATCTTGAGGATGAAGTGGTGCATTATCAATTAATAGCAGGGCCTTAAAAGGCAATCCCCCTTTTACTTAAATAACTTTTGACATCTGGGACAAACAAGTTAACCAACCATGGCAGTCACCCATGCTTTCTTATTAGCCATCCAATAAACGGGAAGGTTTTTGATGTTTATTCCTTTAAATGAGCGTGTTTTCGATTTGTTAGTAACCAATGGTTTCATTATATGATCGCCTGAAGCGTTGCTACAGAAAAGAACTGTTATACGACTTTTCGCTGCCTTATGACCACTAGCTGATTTGTGACCTTTAGCCAAATAGGTTCTTTCTGGCATTTTTTTCCAGAAAAACCCGGACTCGTCAGCATTGAAGACCTGGTCAGGAGTGTAGGAGTTGGCGGCAATGATTTCAGCAAATTTTGCTGGATATTATTGTGCTGCATCCGAATCAGCAGATGCTCTTTCACCTTTCAATCTTAGATTATGTAAAGAATGTCTTTGTTTAAATCTCTCGAACCAACCATGGCTTGCGGAAAAAGATACCTTCCTTTCATCTGGCGAAGTCGACGGTAACTGATTCTTAAGTGTTTCATAAATCTTTTAAAGCCTTATTTGTAATGGCACTGGTATCAACTGGAACCCGCTTTTGAGTTTGGTCTTCTAGCCATATCACTAATGCCTTTTCCATATTTTCCATTGTAACATCTCTTACATATGAAATTGTGCTCATACTCGTGCAAGATCCAGCTGCTACACTTTTTCTAATGGAGTCTTCATTTTTTCTTATTGTCCTTGTTGTGGCTTCATTCATGGAGTAAAAGTTAGCAACATCTGTTACTCTTTCTCTATTACGTAGACGATCTAATATTTTAATTTTTGTTTCTAAAGAAATAACTTTTCATTTGATTTTTTAAAAATCTTTTGGCATTATAAAAACCTTAAAAAATTTACGCAAATTATAAAAATGCCAGAAAAACTATAAATGTTGGAAACTTACCAGTAGATATTTAAATAATAAAATAAAAAAATGCACAATCATGTAAAGCTTTGCTGCTAAAATGATACTGCACTTCACATGAACCAGATAGCTTTACTATTGTGAAATACTACGGGGATTCCCTGTGTTGTAAAATATAGGGGAATCCCTGTCCCGTTGTTGCCATTTACCAAAGGAATGAGATTAAAAAATGACTTGAAATATATATGCAGCCGAATATACATAAAAATGTATATTCGGTTGCATATATATTTCAAGTCGGATTTCAAAATATAAATTTCAAGTCGGATTTCAAAATACTGGTAAAAACCAGTTTTTTGAAATCCGTTATTTTATCAACCGTGTAAATCGGGGGATAAGTGTATTTATCATGTTACTTTATTTTTAATAGTTGTTCTCTACTCTGTAAGATTTTTTTGCAATGGAAGAACAAAGAGCTGCAGCAACTAAAACAATTTCGCAGTGATGCAATTTCACCTTGGCATGCAAAACTGCATGTTTAGAACAAGAATATTGAGAATGGTTAGTTCTTTATGCTTATGAGAGGTATTAGAGTAGATATATGCTGGTCCATAAGAAACCAACTCTTTTCAAGTCCACACTAAACCTATAGCAAAATCATCGTTGTTTCACAATGAATCTGAATATCAAACAGGAAAACCTTTGTGCTCATCCCCCCCCCCCCCCGAGATAAATCGTGACACGTCATTTTGCCGTCCGGCCATGATAGGCAAGCCTGAAAGTTCAAGAAAACTTTGCGTATGTGTATATACAATGACGGTAATACACCAAAGGGTCAAAACGTTATGACCACCTGCCTTGTACACTGAAGCGCCATTCAATTAGGGGTAGATATTATCCAAATTCAGTACCGCAAGTCCCGCATGCGTGGCTGTAACTCTGGTCATATATGGCTGTCATCTTTGGCTTACCCAAGCATTCGTCATGAGATTCGTAATGGTAAAGGCGTGGGGTTTAGATGCATTTGACAGAGGGCAGATGGGACCAGAGGCATAGGAGCGTGTTGGCATCGGGGCAGTTGCCAAGGGCACCGGAATCACAGGGCGGTGCGGGGCGGCACAAGCCGTTCCACGATATCTGATGTTTATGTGCAAAATAAAATCGAATGATTAGCCGCCCGTACTTCGTTGAATTTTAATACGTATTGTTTATACCGTGTATTGTTTATACCGTCGTATTGTCAAGACAGCATATTATAAATTTTCGTTACTTCGTACATAATATTTTTCGTATAAATATTTTTTCTTTTTATCGGCGGACAATTAGCCGCCCCCTTCCCCCCGCATGCCATAAAACAGCTTTGGGGCACAATTTCCAACTGCTCATATTGCTCTTACAAATCATGCTGCTACAAAATAAAATTTTGTTAGATAGGTATCTTTTTCTTTGAGCGGGAGTTCATAATTTGTACATTGTTATTGATTACCTGACTGAAGAAGCGCTGCGTTCATTAACAAGATTTGAAAGCCAAGGGTGTTTCATTATCAAAAACGTATCCAGAAATAAATGGAGATCAATTAACAATTGAAATAAAATGTTTAAAACACCAAATAAATCAAATTTTGAGAGAGGAAAATCAATCTAAATTGTATCACTTGGATGTACTAAATATACTTGGCAGATAGGAATTACAAGAAAGTTACCCAAATGTAATAGTGGCTCTAAAAATATTCTTGGCCATGCCAACAACAGTGGCTACAGCAGAAAGAAGTTTCAGCAAATTAAAACTTGTTAAAATTATTTAAATCAACATCAGGACAGGAGCTTACATCACCACTTTGTTTCCTATCAATCGAGCGAGAACTGACTCAAAAAATGGGACCTTTGGTACGTGTACCGACGGCTTTCAATGCATCCCAGTACATAGAACTCACGGTTGACCATTCATGGCCATCATCCATCCCAATGGAGATGTCTATCAGCAAGACAACTGTTCATCTCACAGGTCCAGGTTGGCTACTGCATGGTTGCAGGGGCATTCTGCTAACATTAAATAATGAATTGGCCACCTAGAACCCCAGTATTAAATCCCATCGAAAATCTTTGGGATACTGTCGAGCAGGGTGTTCAGGCCCATGTCCCATCAGCGACGACCTTGAGAGAATTGTGGACAACTCTGGAGGATGCATGGGTCGCCATAGCTGTGGAACATTTATGCAAGCTTGTTGGTCTGTAAATGGTAGCTAGGTATTCACTGAAAGGAGAGCTATGCACCAATCCCCTGTGATGATGCATAGAACCGGCTAGGCCTATCACCTAATGTCTGACCCCGCCTTCTCGTGGTGCAGATCATTAGTACCTTTCAAAAGAAATACTCTCTTGTGGAAGTGAACAGAAGTGGAGAGCTGCCAGATTAGTGTGGCCTACTGATCTGGACAACTATGGCTACTTTTCTTTTTTTTCTACCCTGCTGAGGAGTGGTCAACCACACAGGGTCCTAATGCTGACCATATAAACCCACTGGACTGGACAGATATATGGCTCTGAGCTTGATTATGGATCCTGATTTTGCTGCACTGGTGGGCTTCTGTGGAGGGAAAATCTTCCGCTGTGTTTTCTGTTTGTTTGTTAGTTGACAGATCCCAGTCAATAGATTCACAGGATATGTTTATCAGCTGGTGCATAATCCTGAGCAAAGGTCATCGCAGGCACCTGAACTCTTTGCTTCTATTGGCATCGTCAAATTCTACATTGGAGGAAGTCTTCCAGTGTAGATGGCTTCAGCCTTTAGTAGTGGGGAAACGGGTCTTTGCCCAATGTCTGCGATTAGGGGGCTGTTTGATATTGTCGGCATTCCCTCTCTCAATAAACATAGTTTCTTTTAACATCCCACTAACCATTTTCTCTCCATAGGTAGTTGGAATGTGAGGACTCTGCACAGAGCTTTTTCTCTTGATGTCCTCACACAAGAATTACACCATAATTTAGATATTCTCAGCTTGCAAGAGACCAGATGGGCAGATAAAGGTCAGATTCTTAAAAATAATCTTAAATTTCTCTTTTTAGGGAGGGACGAAAATAAGCATCACCAAGGCGTGGGTCTGCTTCTCAGCAAACACGCTAGTGATGCTCTTCTAGGATATGAGTGCATTAATGAAAGGTTTCTTACAGCAAAATTTCAAGACAAGGGTTAAAGACTTGAATGTTATCTGCTGTTATGCCCCCACTGAGGATGCCGATGAGAATTAGAAGGATAGGTTTTATGAACAACTTCAGGATATTTTGAATTCTGTCAAGAAAGGAGATATTACCCTTGTTCTTGGTGACTTCAATGCCAAAGTTGGTACTGACTCTGACCTTTGGGGAGGAGTAATAGGCCCTTTTGGTATTGGTAGCTGCAAAGGCAATGGGCAACGTCTCCTACAGGTAAGTAAACTCAATGGATTCAGAATAACTAACACTTATTACAAACACCGCGACCCGATGGGCTGCATAAGAATATGATTGATTATATATTAACAGCAAATGGGCTAGTTCTGTTAGGAATACCAGGTCATATAGGGGAGCTGAAATTGGATCTGACCATTACCTTGTTAAAAGTGTCTTGCAACTTAAACTTAAAAAGTGTTGTGCTAGGGTTAAAAAATTTACCTTTAATACCGAAGCTCTGAAAGATCCTGTTATAGCCAAAGCTTACCATGATAGGTTACTTAGTCATTATGACAGTCATGGTTTGCTTACTACTGAAGTTGAGGAAGAATGGGATCATTTTAAACAGGCATTTTTAGACACTAATAGTACTCTTTTAGGAAAAAAGGAGCAGAAGAGACAGAATTATCTGAGTGATAAGGCACTTGAGCTTATTTCGGAAAGAAAGAACTGCAGGAATGTTCTTAATCAATACCCTACTAGTCCTAATAGAAAGCATTACAAAGAACTTAATAAACGTGTAAAAGATCAGTTAGTTACTGATAAGAATCTTTGGCTTGATGGCTTGGCTGACAAAGCCGAGAAAGCAGTTAGACAGCACAACAGCAGAGAGCTGTACCAGATAGTTAATGTTTTGTGTGGTTGAAAACGGACAGGTATACAGGGATTGAAGGATAAACAAGGTAAGGTTATAGAAGGTGAGGAGTCTGTCATGGCTAGGCGGGCTGAGCATTTCAGTTATGTTCTAAACAATGTGGTTAGTTCTACTCCCATTGTTTGCAATGATGATAGATGCATTGATGGCTTTAATGTTGGCCCTATAACACAATCTGAAGTTATTTTGGCTATCTCTAAACTAAAACTTCATAAATCCCCAGGGGTAGATGAAATTACTACCAAAATGCTTAGGGGTGGAAATGTTTCAGTTATCACTCGGATGACTGAAATTCTGAATATCTTTTATGATAAACGCATGGTTTCTAAGGATTTTACCACAGCTATTATTATCCCATTTTAAAAAAAGGTGATCGCAGTTCTTGTGATAATTATAGGGATATCAGCCTACTCTCTGTTCCAGGTAAAGTTCTTTCCATGATTGTGCTTAATAGAATTAATAATCTGGTTGACAGGCAATTGCGTGATGAGCAATGTGGATTCAGAAGTGGTAGGGGATGTGTAGATCAGATATTTTCACTTAATCAGATTCTTGAGAAATGTTTAGAGTTTCAGAAACCTTTGGTTGCTAGCTTTGTTGATTTCAAAAAGGCTTTCGACTCTGTTGATCATCATAATTTGTGGTTGATTGTGAAATCATATGGTATACCAGACAAGTTAGTTAACATAATGAAAGCTCTCTATAATAACACTGAGTCGTGTGTGAGAGTTGGTAAGGCTTGTAGCAATTGGTTTAGCATTGCTTCTGGTGTTCGACAAGGGTGCATTTTGTCTCCTTTTCTCTTTAGCTTGGTTATTGATTATGTTATGCGAAATTCACTTCAAGGGAAAGATTTTGGCCTTAAATGGATTGGAAATACGAAAATTTCTGATTTAGATTATGCTGATGATTTAGCCCTTTTGGCAAATGATGTTGACAAGATGAACTCTTTCATTCGAGCTGTTGATGAGACTGGTAGTAGAGTAGGTTTGATTATAAACAGAGAGAAAACTAAAGTGATGAAAATTGGTCAGGCAGGCTGTGATTCAGTTAATCTGAATGGTTGCACTGTTGAGCAGGTGTCACAGTTTAATTATCTTGGGAGCTATGTAACAGATAATGGTGATGTGCGGCATGAGATTAACAGACGAATAGGGATTGCTGCCGGGACTTTTAAGAATCTATGAAGAGTGTGGAGAAATAGGCGTATACACCTAAAGACTAAAATTAAGACTGTATAACAGTTTGATTCTTTCTAGGGTTAGTTATGGTAGTGAAACTTGGACACTTTATAAACAAGATAACAGGAAACTAGATGCTTTTGATTCCCGATGCTTACGCAGTATCTTGGGCATTAGGTGGTTCAACTTTGTAACTAATGATGAGGTTAGGCAAATGAGTCTGCAACCTCCTTTAAGCAGCATATTGTGCAGAGAGAGACTCCGCTAGTTTGGCCATGTTGCCCGTATGAATAATTATAGATTGGCGAATGGGGTTATGAACAGTGTGCCTAAAGGCCTCAGAAAGAAGGGGAGACCTAGGATGCGGTGGGCAGACAATGTCAAACAGGACCTTGTTAGAATTGGTGTTCAATGGCCTGATGCAGTAGATGTAGCTCAGGATAGACTTGCTTGGAGAACTAAATTGCATGGTGTGGTTGGACCTCCGTAGCCCATGGCTGCTTGAGGATGATGATGTGGAGTCCTTGCTTCGTCATGTGGTGGTCGTTATCAGGGCCAGTGGGGGACCAACACATTACTAGGTTGCTATCCCTAATTCAATGGCACTTCAGTGTACGATGTTGGTCCTCCAAGTGCCCCCAAAACAGCTCTTACCAGGCGAGGCTACGGACGCTACAAGATTTCTAAAGATGTCTTTACCTTACCTAAATATCTGGTACCAACACGTTACCAGCAGATCCTTTAACTCTTGTAAGTTATGAGCCACTGCTGGTTGGGTTGTTTTACCTCTGAGCAGCACTTTTTTGCACACCATGTACTAAATGGTCAGGTCACATGGCTCCCGAAGGCTCAGAGGTTGGGGGAGGGGACCCATTGGAACAGCTGTTGGGAGACGGTAGTCTCTCGTCAAGGCCATCCAGCGTGTTCTTTAACGTGCACAGGGTACGGCTCTCCCGCACACGGGGCCACGACTTAACGTCCCATCCGACGGACGGCGGCCTTTCCAAGCCCATCGGTGTCCCCTACTGACCGTGGGCAGGGCAGGGAATTTTGCGGAGATAAATCTCAACGCTGACCCAGCTGGGACTCCTACAACTCTTTCTTCAGAATTAAGCTCCATAGTTTCACTCACACGACCTTGTCTCCTCTACCCCTTTTTACCCAATTGAGTATTGTTAGTTAAAAAAAAAAGCATGTGTAAACTAAAAAAAGGCTTGTGTAATTGCATTCTTTCTTAACTTCAGTCGTAACTAAACCAAGATTGTTATAATGACTAAGTAACCTAAAACTGTAAGTTTTGGCTATATCTGGGTCTTTCAGAGCTTCAATGTAAAAGGTAACAGATTAATAACACAAATTATTTCAATAAACTTGAATATTGTACATATAATTTTACGATTATTTCTGTTTGTACATACAATAATCATCTTTAATATAGCTATTCAAATAAAACAGATGACACGGAACTATCTTCAGATATGATAAATGGCTTCTTTAACTGATGCTTTTCTTCCCTGTAGACTTTTACAAGAGTTCCTCCAACTATTCCAGAGAATATTATCCAACCAATCCATTGATTAGACTTAAATTTTTTCCAGCAGTCTTCTGAATTTTCAACATCCAGAGTAAAAATCTATATAAAAAATAAATAATAAAATGAGCATCTTTAATTAAAAAAAATTCTAAAAACTAATCCAGTGACTCTTCTCGGAAAATAGTAACAGTTAACGAAATGAATAGTATTTTCTTTTATGCACTTGAACAGAGGAATCCACCTATTTACAAAGGATGTTGGTAGTGTGTGGATATGACAGTTTAGGCATTAAGCACAAAATGCAGCTGTTAGCAAAAAACAAAGTGGACGACTTGTTCTTTTATTATACAGTATGCCTCAACAATTGAATTTGTAGTTCACAGAAAATGTTTCAAAGCATAGCTTGCTAACCATGGCTGATGCATACTTGTACTTTTTTCTTAAAAGAACAATTTATTATTTATCTTTATTTTGGGCTAGTCGCTGTCCCATGGCTGACTGGTTAGGGTGCTTGGCTACTGATCTAAGGGACCCGGGTTCGACCCCAGGGTAAGGCATGGCTGTTTATGTCGTTTTTCTGCTGAGGGCCTGCGATCCTCTCAGACCTTCTACTGTGGCAAGCAGCTGCTTGAGGGGGTATTTTTTTTTTATTTTGGGCTAGTCAATTACATACGTTAATTTGTGACTAACTTCATACAACTATCACCTAACCCTGCTAAATTCCAGTTCTAACTGATGTTTCTTGTGATAATGCTCGAATCATATAATAATCTGATATTTTACTTGTTTGACTATTAAAATTGTAGACATGTGATGAGTGGGAATTCGAACCCACGTCTCCAGGAAACTTGCCTGTTATGCTACCTCTACACCACCAATGGCTAACCTTTTCTCAAGGTTTATAAGGTCACATAAGCTGAGAAAAGGTTAGCCATTGGTGGTGTAGAGGTAGCATAACAGGCATGTTTCCTGGAGATGTGGGTTCGAATCCCACTCATGGCAAAACCAATTTTTTTTCAGCTCATCATTTCATGAGTGCTGGTTATATAGACTGATCAGTCAAAACATTAAAACCACTTACCTAATATGATGCAAGTCTTCCTCTCGCCACCAAAAGAGTTCTCACCTGATGAGGCATAGATTCAATGAGATGTTGGTAGGTGTCGCTTGATATTTGGTGCCATGACTGCAACAGAAGATCCCGCAATTCCCATAAATTACGTGGTTGGGGTGATGCTGCTAGTACCAATTTCTCCACCTGAAACCACAAATGCTCGATAGGATTCATGTCCGGCGAATTTGGGGGCCATGGTAATAAATGGAATTCCTCATCATGTTCTAGGAACCATTCCTGAACCTTCTTTGCAGTGTGACATAGGGCATTGTCTTGTCGAAAGATGCAATCTCCCCAGGGAATACAGTCGCCATAAAGGGGTGTACTTGGTCAGCCATGATGTTCAGGTAGGTGACAGGTAAATATACTTAATGACAAGACCCACTAGTTCCGCCTAAAGCACTACCAGTATAGGGATAATGGAATGTTGACCACTATTTAATGGTCAGAGACATACAGTACCATATAGGTAAAAGCACAGCCTTCGACAATCTAGGGTGAACAGTACTATAGGAGTAAAACTCAACCCGTCATAACCCACTGCAAAACCTGGATTTTAATCTATGTCCCGGGGCGCCACAAACAACGATATAAAGATCCAAGTTGTCTCGGCTCCCATGATGGGAACTCTTAGTCTGGCCCTTCCATCTTGGCATGTTCGACTGGAGCAACTCCAGTCAGCAAGCCCTTGACTTCATTCAGGCCCTCAAGCCCCCTCACCCCGACAAGGTGGTTCCCTATTGAGGGGGCAGGTAGGTGACAGCTGTCAGAGTTTGCTCTACAGGGAAAATTGGTCAAAGTGTTCCCCAAGAAAATATTGCCCAGACCATCACACTCCCTCCAGCTGCATAGATTCGCCCCACAGTGCATCCAGGTGAGAAGGCTTCCATGGGTAAACGTCGCACACGAGCTAATCCGTCCAGATGGTGTAAGGGAAAACGGAATTCGTCTGACCATGCCACCCTCTTTCAGTCTTCTATGGTCCAATGTCGATGATTACGCGCCCACTGCAAGCATTGACAATGGTAAACGGGTGATTCAGTTAAGCATGTACAAACTTCTGGGAGGGGTAGGTTGCACAAAGACGAATCGGAATCATATAGCAATGCAGGGTCAGTAATGGCATCAACATGTGCTAGTGTACAGAGAGGACGTGAATGAAAGAGCAGCACATAAGTGAATAAAATGCTTTTTATTAATCACAATAGGTATATTTGCGACATGTACAGAGGTTACAGAAGGTGTTCGAAGTTGCGACCATGAGCTGTAACACAGGCCTGACATTGTCGGCGCATGGAATCATGTGCATTCTGGAAGATTCCTGGCGTGTCTCGAACTTCCGAGGCAGCTACGGATATGTGTGCATCAAGGTCCTCAGCTCTTTCACAGGGGTGCCGAACACCAGTCCTTTGATGTAACCCCAGAAGAAGTAATCAAGGCATGATAGGTACGGCGATCTTGCAGGCCGATGAATGGGACCACCACGCCCGATCCTCTGTTGTCCAAATGTCACGTTTAAGTGCTGACAAACTTCATGGCTGAAATGGGCGGGGGCTCCATCGTACTGGAACCACATTGCACGGCACAGCGACTGAGGGACCTGTTCGTCCAAAAGTTCTGGCAAGACGTCCTTCAGAAATATCCGGTAACTCCTTCCATCCAGACATGAGGTATGGGCCTATTAAGTGGTCCGTGACAATGACAGACCAAACATTTACAGCAAAACGGTTTTGTGCTGCACGTGTCCGTGTAGCATGGGGGTTCTCCACCACCCATGAATGTGCGTTATGTGCATTGAAGCTACCTTCCTGTGTAAAGCATGCCTTGTCTGTGAACAGCACAGAAGCAGGAAATTGGGGTTCTGTCGCACTCTTCTGCAGGTACCATTGCACAAATGTAATGTGCTGTGGGTAATCCTCAGGCTTCAGTGTCTGGACGCACTGCACATGATATGGATGCAATGGTTATCGTGCATAATCCTCCATACGGTGGATTGGGAAAGACTGACCCAGTGGGAGATTGCTCGAATACTGGCACTTGGAGTGTCTTCTATATGACGTGGCACATTCTCCTCCACATCATGGGTCAGTGCCCATCGTTCTTGACAGGTCTCTGGAAGGAACCAGTGTCACATAATCTCTGATGCAGCTGTGCAAACATCTGGTGGTTGGGAGTAAGCCTCATCGGGTACCGTTTCTGGTACACACACACATAGCGGCTCGCCCATTGCAGTCCGCAGCCCCTTATGCGAGATGCATAAAGGCCATCCTACTACCTCTGTGGGCGGTTTGCGATTGACGGCTACCTGCGAGGACGTTGTGCAGTCCCGCGGCCATACAATGCCATCTACTGTGTGAAGATGCTGTTACTGACCCTGCATTGCTATATGATTCCGATATGAAATGCATTGCTATATGAAGCTGCATTGCTATATGATTCCGATTGCTATATGAACCTACCCCTCCCAGAAGTTTGTACACGCTTAACTGAATCACCCTGTATATATCATTCGCGACCTTGGCATGTGACACCAATTGGCTGCACGTGCGCTTCTTTGCATAATGCAGAGATGGTTTTGATGTATTGGCTAAATGGTGTATATTATTATGGTCTATACATGTTTTAGTAATTTTATTTTTTTAATATTTTTTCTCTGTAACTTCCCTAATTAATCTTTCAAAATTCATTTCTATCGATAGGGTGATAGAAATTTTTGTGCCATGATATTCAATGTTCATTGTGTCAATATTGGAATCACTTATTAAAATCTGATTTTGATCTTTTTTTCTGTGTCTTCTAACCAACTTCGGAAAAACATTTCTTTGCGGAAAACAAAATGTAGGCGATTTGTCAGATCACATTCCTCCACTGCTTGTGCTCTTTGCACCACTGGACAGAAGGTGCGTTGACAGGTATAATGAGTCGTTTGTGAAGTGCAACTCAACCATGATATCCAGCTCCATTGTGTTCTCGATAAACTGGCCTCTCGCATCCTACACTGAAATTTGTGCACAACTGATCAATTGTACTTCACTGATTTCGCTTTGCATATCGCACTAATGCTCGAATGTTCCGATTTTAGAGTATGGGCTTTTGCCTCTGTTTTCTTTTGCAGATGATGTCTTCCTTTTAGATTCCGATGCAGACATGACCTTGGAAACTGTTCTTCATGAAGCATTTGCGAGTTCAGCTGTCTTTAGTGACCAAAGCTCCTGTAAAAACAAGCTGCAACAATTATGCCCTTTTGAAATTGCTAAGGTCCCCTTTCAATGACATGGTACTAATGATTACATGCAGTTACACCTGGGTTTGCCTTTATAGACATGATGCAAGCATACTAGAATGCCATCTACATGTTTCACGCTTTTGTCAGTGACACCACTGTTTAACATAAACCAAAGGCTTTCTGAAAACCTTGGTGTTTCTATTTTTCCGTCCATTGCCTGTATATAAGGTCAATACCAAATTACTTCAGAGTTACTGTTTATAATGTAATAAGTATCTACTTGTTAATGTAGAGGTCAGTTTAATTACTTAGAAAATGGTTAATGGGACCCCTGACAAATCTACAATATTAATTGTTGAGATATTTTTAATTATAAAACTTAGACATTGTGGTTAGTTATTTTTATTTTGTTATAAACACAAATGAGTTCCCAGGTTTGAGTCCCATCAAGGACAGAGTGGAGATTTGTTTCTGCTAAATCCCCACGCTGCTTTCGGTTGGAAAGGGCACACCGATGGGCTCTGAAAGGCTGCCATCTGTTGGATGGAATGTAAAACTATGGTCCTGTGTAAGCAGGGCAGCTATACCCTGTGCATGTTAAAGAACATACTTGATGGCTTTGACGGAAAGTTTGATCTGTTGCTTAACAGCTGTAGAATGAGTCCCTTCCCCAAAATTCTCTGAGCCCTGGTGACCCTGTGCCATTCTGTGTATGTGTTTCTGAGCCCTTGTGACATCTTCCTTCTGACCTGGCCATTTAGCCCATTGTGTGCAAAAAAAGTGCTGCTCAGAGGTAAAACAACCCAAACTAACTTTAATATCAAAAAATTTATAAGTGTTTAAATATAAGTCTTCCTTTTGAATTTGAGGTCAGACAAAATGACCTTTTGGTCCCTTCTCTTGAATGGTCCTTACTATGAAATGTGTCGGGTTGTTTTCTGCACACCATGGGCTAAATGGCCAGGTCACAAGGACCCTGAATGCTCAGAGAAAATTGGGGGAGGGGACCCACTGTTGTTGAGAACAGTAGGAACAGTTGTTGAGAGACATGGTAGTCTCCTGCCAAGGCCATCCAGTGTGTTTTTTAATGTGCATAGGGTATGGCTCTCCCGCACACAGGGCTATGCCTTAATGTCCCATCTGAGAGACGGTGGCTTTTTCAAGCCCATCGGTGTCCCCTACTGACTGTGGGCAAGGGGGGAGTTTTGCAGAGATTAATCTCAACACTGACTCAATTAGGACTCGAACCTGGGAACTGCAGATTACAAGCCTGGCGTGCTACTGACTGAGCCACGCCTGCCCCCAGAAAAGTGTCGGGAATGAATGTTAGAGGAAAAAAAAATGTTCTCCCACTTACATTTCTAATAAGATCTATGCAGCATTAAGCAATTTTAACTGTATGTCCTATTCCCGAGAACCACAGAGAAAAAAATTGTCAATTTTGAACTGATTTAACCAAAAGACAGTTGAAATTATGTGGTAGCATATTAGAATCATAACTGATCTTTAGTTGCTAGCTAATTTTGGCACCACACTTTATTTTCCTTTGCTATAAGAACTACACAAAACACCCCTTATGTGAAATATCATCTTAAATTCCACGAAGGTGAAAAAACTCTGATTAATGGGTTAAACCCCTAATCTGGTAACATGTTTGTAACAAGTCCTGTTACTTTTCTGTTGTGTTATTTCGAGTTATTTATCCATATATTATACATTTGCACTATCTACATAAAAATGCTATGCATTTGCAATAAAGGTATCTTGAGGGCCATAGCCCAATGGGCCCATACTTGGCTATGCCTCTGATGCTTAACGTAAGTACTGAAATCAAGTTTTTAAGATACATGAACAAAAATAACTAAGAACATCAACAAAAACAATGAAAGGAAAAAACTAGGTGGCCTCAGCCTTTTGCATTCCTATTTTTGTAGAGATACACCACTATAAAATCCACTTGGTAGAGAAGACTACAACTACTTCAAGACCTACAAGAGCCACCACTTCCTATTAATATTTTTTCCCAAATCTTTGCAAATTCACTTCCCCAAAAAATATTTCACTGGCTTCATTGGCAGAATTGATAACTATCAGATGGGCCCGGAATGAGTGTAAGAGTAAAAATATGTTGTTCACCTATTCTTTTATATATTGCATATCTGAAGTGACCTACTTAATCTCGATCAGTTTGAGCCATACTTTCAATTCCTAAATGCCACCGACATGAATGGTATGAAATTATTTGATTATGTTTGGCTTGAATCAAAAAGAAAGACAGTTGCAATTAGATATGTTTTAGAATCACAATCGGTCCAGTAGTTCATCAAAATTTCTGATTTTACTTTACTACAAAAACTGTACAAAACATTACATAAAAGAAAATGTCCTTTAGATCCCCCAGCAACAAAAAAATACTGTTTTATATTTAAAACTCCCATCTGGCAGCACTTTTGTAATACAATCATGTTACTCTTCTGTGATATTTCGGGTTACTTTTAAACAATTGTACTTATCTAAGTAAAAATATGTATTTGCATTGACAGATTCTTGTGTGTGTGTGTGTGTATGGGGGGGGGGGGGAGGAAGGGGGGCGTACCTGCCTATGACCCTGCTCCTCCATTACTCTGTCTTTTAATTGCAGGAAGGGAAAACGAAGATTGCTATCTTCCTATTATAGAATGTTCCCTAATGAAGTTTAATTGGAAAGAGAATGATTACCACAGATATAAGTGCTGTGAGATTTCCCATTCTATGTGCCACTTTAAATAACACCATTGATATAAATAATGATTATTCTTTCTGGTTGAACTAAAGCAATAAATCAGCAAAACTGAATCCAGCTGCACATAGCACATGAGAAAGCAAATCAAAAATCAATGCAATAACCTTAGTGAGCAGATCTTTTCATAAAATTGGTTATCAACATCCAGTATACCTACACAACAATATTCAAATCATTGCTTCAGAATCAAAATAATAATGATTTGGAAAAGATGAATAGAGTGTTTGCCGAGGTCTCCAAAGTATTTAAGGGGCTTTTATAACAATCTTAGTTGGTTGGCTGGTTATGGGAGATTTTATGGAGCAAAGGCAACTAAAGCCATGATGCACCAATCGAGATGTAAAGCATAAAAAGATCTAAAAGTAAAGTAAGCCTGCAACCAAAGTTAAAAGCACATGACAATATGGTAAAACAACACAAAGAGTAAACATTAAAATAACAAACGACACAAAAGACGCAGATAAAATAAAAAAACACCAACAATAACAAATATGTAAAATACCAATGGTATAAAAGGCCCATGTAAAATACAATGCTGAAAGGTAAAAAACAGAGATGGGTAAAATGTAAAAAGGCAAACAGGTGCTAAAAAGGAGTCATTAGATAAAAGATATTTGAAGGTAAGGGGCGAAAAAAATCACGAAAGCTTACAAATAATTGTCGTTCAAGGTTAAAAACTGATACATTCAATCAAAACGTGTTTGATGGTTAAAATGGCATTACAAAACTCGCACTTACATTCATTGTCCGCCTGTAGACAAAAAGAATACTTAATAAAGGAATGACCTAAGCTTTTATAGCAAAACACTGGCATAAAGTGTTAATATTTTTTGAGAGGAAATGCCATGCTAAAGCACCTTGGACATTGGTTCTACTTTTGTAGGGAATAGTAATATTTTTACAGTCAATTACAAAGAAAAAAATACTATATGGTCGATTTCCCATTTATTATTCCATTAATGGAATTAATTGTCTCCAAGAGATGACTTCAGGTTCAAATTTGCATAGATGACTTTGGGCGGCTCAAAAAAAAATTAACCACAAATATTTCTTGCAGTTGTGAAAAAGTAAAACTCATTTTTGATTATAATTTCAATCTTTTAATCAATCTTTAGAAATAAAAATAAGTGCCATGCGGCTTTAGATTATATTTTACGTACTCCCTATCGTTAATAAATGAACAGCTCTTTGCATTTATAATGATGTTACTCACCAACTTTCAGTTACTATTAGTATTTGTAATATTATTTGTTCCAAACACAATCAATATTTTAATCTTCTGATAAAATGATTTTAATTAATAACACTGTACAACACTGAAAATATTTCAGAAATGAAAACTGCATTTTTTATTAATTTTTAGGCATTAAATACGATTATGACATTAAAAATTGGTGATTGGCTCTTGTTTTGAAAATACAGGAAGCTGCATACATATACAGTGCACATGCATTTGAGTATTTCACAGGCTGTATGAAGTGCCAAGGTGACACAAGGATACTGCATCATTTTGGAGTTATCTTTCCTCAGTTATCATCCAATCATGATTGTATGCAGGTGCTGTATGTGAGTGGATATGCATCGTTCTTGTATGAACAATGCAGACCATTTTTGTTACATTTGTAGAAAAGCCATCCCATGGCCGAGTGATTAGCATGCTTGGCTATTGATCTAAGGGACCTAGGTTTGAGCCCCGGGTAAGGCATGGGTGTGTGTGTGTTGTTTTTCAGCTGAGGTCCTGCCATCCTCACAGAACCTTCTACTATGGCATATAAACTGACAGGCTCCTGTCAGACCTCTGTGGCAAGCAGCTACTTAAGGGGGTATTTATTTTTATTTTTTTTTATATGTAGAAAAGTTACTTTTGCATCACAGAAGAGTCAAAAAGTCATCAAAGTCATCAAAAAGATATACCACATTTACTTTGGATGAAGACTGGAGATCAACAGAAGAGCTGGTCTCCTCATATAAAAAAATAAAAATAAATAAATACCCCCTCAAGCAGCTGTTTGCCACAGAGGTCTGACAGGAGCCTGTCAGTCCAACTATTTCAGTGACTATTACTTTTGCATGACACCTAAACTGGGAAATGGTATTACTAAAAAGAAAAAGCAGACAATAAACTGCCCCAACATACCATTTGCCATCCACCTAGTGCTACCTGGAAAAATTCTGCCCATTCCGGAGACACCAGAACATACATGCCACAGGATACAATGTGAATTTGGAAGAGGAAAAGAAGGGAGAAACATAAGTACAGGAAATAGCATCTGTAGATCCTTACTTCACACCTAAAACATCGGATTCACCACAAAAGATCATGCAAAACAAGTTGATCTTGTTAGGGATCTGGAGATATCAAAGAGAAAGGCTCTTAGGATTCAGATTGCAGCTGTGGAATCACCTTGATAAAAATGTGAAAGTAAGTGCATATCATAACTGCCAAAAAGATCTGGTATCATTCTTTACCATGGTTGCTTGCCAAGATGTTAACAGTTTATTCACATCCCTCAACATGACAGATACTCCAGAAGAATGGAGGTCATTTACAGATTCCTCAAAATTAAGTACGAAAGCCTTTCTTCTACACAATGGGATTGTGTTGTCTTTTGTTCCAGTAGGCCATGCTATAAATATGAAGAAAACTTATGACAATATGAAACAATTACTTCAATATATAAATTATGACAAATACAAGTGCCATATTTGTGTGGACTTAAAAGTCACTGTGGGATGAGACACATAATAAAAAGCAGAGACAAAGTATCTCATTATGTGAAGAGAATTTGGCCTCTCAGCAATCACTGGAGCCAGGGAAAAAGAATATAATGCATCATCTGCTGGTACAATGCACAAAAAATTTTATTTCCGCCTTTACATATAAAATTGGGCCTAAAGAAGAATTTTGTCAAGGCTATGAATCAGACACAAACTGCCTTTCTGTTCATTAGACAGAAATTTCCAAGACTTAGTGATGCAAAGATAAAAGAGAGTATTTTTACCCATCCAGATATTTGCTCACTACTACATGATGAGATAATTGATTGTATCATCACTGGTGATGAATGGAGAGCATGGCATGCCTTCCGATAGGTGGTGACAAGCTCCTTGGTGAATAAAAAAGCATAAAATTACAAGGATATTGTGGAAGAATTGCTGTCTTCGTATCAAAAACTGGGATGTGGTATGTCTTTGAAGGTGCATTTCTTAAGTTCTCATTTGGATTTCTTTCCAGAAAACTGTGGCACTGTGGGTGATTTCATCAGGAAACATTTTCATCAGGAAATTGCTACAATGGAAAAGTAATATTGAGGAAGATGGGGCCGATCAATGTTAGCAGATTACTGTTGGAATGTAATGCAAGATTCTCAAGATTTGGTTAATAAGTGGCAGGCAAAGAGGCGGTGGTTGGTATAGAAACCTTCAGCAAATGATGTAATACAGGTAAGTGACTGTATCTCAAAAACTCTAGGCATAAACATTAAACATTTTTGTCATTTTCATGTTCAGCACATCGATTTACATAAGAAACAGCTGTTTGAACTTCTGAAACATACCAAAGGTCAAAATTTGTTGTTTCAGTATAATACATGAATAAAATAAATGATTAATGAATTGCATTTTTGGATTTCGCTTATAATGAATTAGAGAATTTTTTTGCCAAATTAGGTTCAGGCTGAATAAATGTCTAAGTGGTTCGGGCTCGAAAAATTGGACCCGAAGTCATCCATATCCTCCCTCCCTCCCTCCCTCCACACACACTCTCCCTTGGAGGTCAGCCATTCAGTAGTGCTTCATCAAGTTTATAATCTGTAGTTCAGTTTCGGGTTGCAACTGAGCCATCCCAAAACCATCTCTGTATGGAGAAGGGCATAAGTCACGTGAAAATGACAGTGTGTGACATAGTAAAAAAGAGAAGCTCTCAGTTTTGGGAACAAAACTCACAGCGATTACTAATTTTCTTTTAGGAAATTTACAATGGTGTTGAACCTAATTAATATATATATATTTCCGAACAATACATGGACTGATCAGAACTGATTAATGCTGTATATTAGCATCTTTCACTCATATATTATGTTAAACACTTCAATATGCAAAGCCAATCTAATGTTATAAGCGAAGGCGATTTACCAATATACCAAAAGCAATATGTCACTTATAATTACTTTAATTATATCAACTGAATAATAATATTATTTTGCATTTTTTCCAGAATGATTATTGAATAATCAAACCTTGCATTATGTTTTTATTCAAGAAAATCACTACCACTTTAGTGGTCTACAAGAAAAAGTCATTAAACATTCATACTCTGCTTCATACAAAATGTTCTCCAGCATTTTAGTCATCAAATCCAGGATAAAAAAAATGGATAATTAATAAAGACTTGTTCAAAAAATTATTACATTTTTTTCAAAACTGCTTTAAACAATTTTTTTCACAATACAGAATTCAATAAAATTTAGAGTGCATAAGTAATATTTTATTTTGAGTGCAATAGTTGTCTTATAAGGAGAATATGTGTTCTTATAAAACGTATATTGCACTCTAAAAATTATTACTTATGCACTGTAAATTTTATAATTGTTTCCCATGAAGAAATGTGAGAACTGTTGCTTTAGATCCATACTGCAATGGTAACCCTGAACTTTGAGATTCAATAATGCTCTATTTAGCTGCTGTATTTACATATCATATCATGAATATATTACAATGGTAGAGTTGTAATTAAGTTAAAGTGGATTAGTATTTTACATCCTAGTAAGATTGTATTTTCATTTACAGAATCAGTCATATGTTACACATGACCTACTACAGAATTTTAAAATGAATGTAGCAATTAAATGGAATTACTGAAGTAAAAGTTATGTGTTTCATACCAAATGATTATCATACGTTGATTGATTAGCTTGCTCAGAATAAATGGAGAATCTTTTCCTACAGAGTTTAAATTTTAATTACGCAAATGATCTAAAATAGTTTTAAGGGGTTTCTTAAAGGTAGAAAAAACGTTTCAGTAATGTATATTATACATGCACAAAATATTTCTATTTAATCTGAATAGGAAATCCCATTTGTGTGTTACTGTTGGGACAAAACATGTTGGTAATTTGACATCTCTGTCTTGTCATAATTAGAATGCTTATCCCTCATAAAAATTTAAATTTTTAGTAACACTTATCAAATTATGCTAAAAACACCCAATTAATAATAATATTTCAATTACATCATCATCCTCAAGCAGCCATGGGCTACGGAGGTCCAACCAGACCGTGCAATTTAGTTCTCCAAGCAAGTATATCCTGAGCTACATCTACTGCATCTGGCCACTGCACACCAATTCTAACAAGGTCCTGTTTGACATTGTCTGCCCACCGCATCCTAGGTCTCCCCCTCCTTCTGAGGCCTCTAGGCACACTATTCATAACCTTATTCGCCAATCTATAATTATCCATACGGGCAACATGGCCAAACCAATGGAGTCTCTCTCTGCACAATATGCTGCTTAAAGGAGGTTGCAGACTCCTTTGCCTAACGTCATCATTAGTCACAAAGTTGAACCACCTAATGCCCAAGATACTGCGTAAGCATCTGGAATCAAAAGCATCTAGTTTCCTGTTATCTTGTTTATAAAGTGTCCAAGTTTCACTACCATAACTAACCCTAGAAAGAACCAAACTGTTATACAGTCTAATTTTAGTCTTTAGGTGTATACACCTATTTCTCCACACTCTCCATAGATTCTTAAAAGTCCCCACACTCTAAATAGATTCTTAAAAGTCCTGGCAGCAATCCCTATTCATCTGTTAATCTCATGCCGCACATCACCATTATCTGTTACATAGCTCTCAAGATAATTAAACTGTGACACCTGCTCAAGACTGCAACCATTCAGAGTAACTGAATCACAGCCTGCCTGACCAATTTTCATCACTTTAGTTTTCTCTCTGTTTATAACCAAACCTACTCTACTACCAGTTTCATCAACAGTCCCAATGAATGAGTTCATCTCATCAACATCATTTGCCAAAAGGGCTAAATCATCAGCATAATCAAAATCAGAAATTTTCATATCTCCAGTCCATTTAAGGCCAAAATCTTTCCCTTGAAGTGAATTCCGCATAACATAATCAGTAACCAAGCTAAAGAGAAAAGGAGACAAAATGCACCCTTGTCGAACACCAGAAGTAATGCTAAACCAATTGCTACAAGCCTTACTAACTCTCACACACAAGAGTGTTATTATAGAGAGTTGGGTTGTTTTACCTCTGAGTGGCACTTTTTTGCACACCATGGGCTAAATGGCCAGGTCACATGGACCCCGAAGGCTCAGAGAAGGTTGGGGGAGGGGACCCACAGAAACAGCTGTTGGGAGACAGTAGTCTCCCGTCAAGGCCATCCAGTGTGTTCTTTAACGTGCACAGAGTATGGCTCTCCTGCACACGGGGCCATGGCTTAACGTCCCATCCAACGGACGGCAGCTTTCCAAGCCCATTGGTGTCCCCTACTGATCGTGGGCAGGGTGGGGAGTTTTGTGGAGATAAATCTCAATATTATAGAGAGCTTTCATTATATTAACTAACTTGTCAGGTATACCATATGATCTCACAATCAACCACAAATTATGACGATCAACAGAGTTGAAAGCCTTTTTGAAATCAACAGAGCTAGCAACCAAAGGTTTCTGAAACTCTAAACATTTCTCAAGAATCTGCCTAAGTGAAAATATCTGATCCACACATCCCCTACCACTTCTGAATCCACAATGCTCATCACGCAATTGACTGTCAACCAGATTCTTAATTCTATTAAGCACAATCATGGAAAGAACTTTACCTGGAACAGAGAGTAGGCTGATACCCCTATAGTTATCACAAGAACTGCGATCACCTTTTTTGAAAATAGGGATAACAATAGCTCTGGTAAAATCCTTAGGAACCATGCCTTTATGATAAAAGATATTCAGAATTTCAGTCATCCAAATGGTAACTGAAACATTCCCAGCTCTAAGCATTTCCGTAGTAATTTCATCTACCCCTGGGGATTTATGTGGTTTAAGTTTAGAAACAACCAAAATAACTTCAGATTGTGTTATAGGGCCAACATTAAAGCCACCAATGCATCTATCATCATTGCAAACAATGGGAGTAGAACTAACCACAGAAGAAGGTGAGGATTCTGTCATGGCTAGGTGGGCTGAGCATTTCAGTGTTGTTTAGAACATCACTGAAATGCTCAGCCCACCTAGCCATGACAGAATCCTCACCTTCTATAACCTTACCTTGGTTATCATTCAATCCCTGTATACCCGTTCGTTTTCTACCCCATAAAATATTAACTATCTGGTACAGCTCTCTGCTGTTGTGCTGTCTAACTGCTTCCTCAACTTTATCAGCCAAACCATCAAGCCAAAGATTATTATTAGCAGCTAACTGATCTTTTACACGTTTATTAAGTTCTCTGTAATGCTTTCTATTAGGACTAGTAGGGTATTGATTAAGGACATTCGTGCAGTTCTTTCTTTCCAAAATAAGCTCAAGTGCCTTATCACTCAGATAATTCTGCCTCTTTTGCTCCTTTTTTCCTAAAAGAGTACTGTTAGTGTCCAAAAAACCCTGTTTAAAATGATCCCATTCTTCCTCAACTTCAGTAGTAAGCATACCATGACTGTCATAATGACTAAGTAACCTATCATGGTAAGCTTTGGCTATAACAGGATTTTTCAGAGCTTCAGTATTAAAAGTAAAATTTTTAACCCTAGCACAACACTTTTTAAGTTTAAATTGCAAGACACTTTTAATAGGGTAATGGTCAGATCCAATTTCAGCTCCCCTATATGACCTGGTATTCCTAACAGAACTAGCCCATTTGCTGTTAATTAATATGTAATCAATCATATTCTTATGCAGCCCATTGGGTGAAACCCATGTGTTCTTATGTATGTCGCGGTGTTTGCAATAAGTGTTAGTTATTCTGAATCCATTGAGTTTACTTACCTGTAGGAGACATTGCCCATTGCCGCTACCAATACCAAAAGGGACTATTACTCCTCCCCAAAGGTTAGAGTCAGTACCAACTTTGGCATTGAAGTCACCAAGAACAAGGGTAATATCTGCATCCTTGACAGAATTCAAAATATCCTGAAGTTGTCCATAAAACCTATCCTTCTCATCCTCAATGGCATCCTCAGTGGGGGCATAACAGCAGACAACATTCTAGTCTTTAACACTTGTCTGAAATTTTGCTGTAAGAAACCTTTCATTAATGCACTCATATCCTAGAAGAGCATCACTAGCGTGTCTACTGAGAAGCAGACCCATGCCTTGGTGATGCTTATTTTCGTTCCTCCCTAAAAAGAGAAATTTAAGATTATTTTAAAGAATCTGACCTTTATCTGTCCATCTGGTCTCTTGCAAGCTGAGAATATCTAAATTATAATGGTGGAATTCTTGTGTGAGGACATCAAGAGAAAAAGCTCTGTGCAGAGTCCTCACATTCCAACTACCTATGGAGAAAAAATGGTTAGTAGGATGTTTAAAGAAACTATGTTTATTGAGAGAAGAAATGCCGACAATATGAAACAGCCCCCTAATCGCAGACATGGGGCAAAGACCTGTTCCCCAACCACTAAAAGCTGAAGCCATCTACACTGGAAGACTTCCTCCAATGTAGAATTTGACGATGCCAATAGAAGCAAAGAGTTCAGGTGCCTGCGATGACTTCTGCTCAGGATTATCCACCAGCTGATAAACATATCCTGTGAATCTATTCACTTGGGGCTGACACAAAGAAACAGAAAACACAGCGGAAGATTTTCCCTCCACAGAATCCCACCAGTGCAGCAAAATCAGGATCCATATTCAAGCTCAGAGCCATATATCTTTCCAGTCCAGTGGGTTTATATGGTCAGCACCAGGACCCTGTGTAGTTGACCACTCCTCAGCAGGTAGAAAAAAAAAGAAAAGTAGCCATAGTTGTCCAGATCAGTAGGCCACACTAATCTTGCAGCCCTCCCCTTCCGTTCACTTCCACAAGAGAGTATCTCTTTTGAAAGGTACTAACGGTCTGCACCACGAGAAGGCGGGGTCGGACACTAGGTGCTAGGCCTGGCCGGTTCTATGCATCATAACAGGGGATTGGTGCATAGCTCTCCTTCCAGTGACTACCTAGCTACCAATTACATTTAATGGTACATAAATCCCACTCTAGGTTAATACCTATGAAATGCCAGTTTAAACAAAATCATTTTACATTAAAATATAATGACATATCAATTGTTAGTCAAATCACTTTAACACTTAAATATCTGTGAGATGTCAAATGTAAATCATATCACTTTACCACAAAATATCAGTGGAATTCACAAAATATCAGATTCATGACTACAATGCAACTGCAAAGGGACTGGCAACAGGTAACATATCAAACACCTATCAGGGGGATGGTAAACAACAGGCATTTAGTTTTCATTGTGAACCTATCACCTAGCACTGCGTTTACCCCTCACATCATATGCAAGCAAGTCTTCAGTGGTGTCGCCTCAGACAGGACTGGAATGAACAAGTACCATGGTATTTAGTGATGAATCTCGTTTTTGTCTTGGTCAGCATGACGGTAGACATGTTTACTGTCATCCAGGGGAAAGGAACACCACCCAGTGCATGCGACATTGTTACACAGCTCATGCATTTGATGTCTTGTTGTGGGGTGCCATTAGTTGGACATCTCAGTCAGAACTGGTCATCATAAGGAGATCTCTAACTGCCCAATGATATGTTACCAACATTTTGCAGTCAGTGTCTGTCCCATTTGTTAAGCAGCATGGAACCTTTTACCAGTAAGATAATGCCTGTCTCCACACAACCCGCATTAGTCTGCAGTATCTACATGAACATTCAGGTACTACCATGGCCAGCACCTTCACTGGACCTTTCACCTGTTAAAAACGTCTGGGACATGATAGTCTGACAGCTCCAACAACACCCAAGAAGTGTGCCAACCACTGTCGCTGAAATGGAACAGTGACTTCACGCTATTTGGTGTTCTATCCCTCAGGAGGAGATTATAGAGCTGTGTGACAAAAATAATATAGCCTTCCCAACTGTGTTCACGAATGCATTGCTGCACGGAGCAGTTCAAAATCATACTAATTATACCACTTTACCGGGTAGGTAAAGTGGTAATTTTCCATATTTTTTTTTTGGATAATGTAATCATTCGCACATATCAGTGTATGCTAATCACTGCCTTCATTTCAGGGCAGAGGTGGCTCAGTCGGTAGCGCGCCAGGCTCGTAATCTGTAGTTCCCAGGTTCGAGTCCCAACTGGGTCAGCGTTGAGATTTATCTCCGCAAAATTTCCCCGCCCTTCTCTGAGTCTTCGGGGTCCTTGTGGCCTGGCCTTTTAGCCCATGGTGTGCAAAAAAGTGCCACTCAGAGGTAAAACAATCCAATCTAAAGCCTTCATTTCAATAAAATGGCATTAATCCTTCCAGGTGTTGCAATTTTTTTTTTCCTGTAGCATACATTGGTGCTCAAAATTAAAGGATAACATATAAATTCATACATAACTCGAAGTATTTTTAAGGGAATGTAATGAAATTTGGGAAAGAGGTTTATTATTACATTACAAATGTAAATCAAGCAGAAGAAATTCATAATCATATAATGTGCATGCATTAAGATCATAATTGGCATGAAGGAGCAGTCTGTGGAACATACTAATAATTTCCACTCTGTAAATTGTTTTAAATATTTAGAGGAAAAATTGTCTTGAGCCAGGTGGGATACGAACCCACGACCTCCTCATAACATGTCAGGTGCTCTGGACCACCGATAATCAAGGCCTCTAACTGATGTTATGAACTTTCCCTACCTACTTTCCTAATATGTAGGGAGTGTTCAGGCAATCCCACCTCAAGCGATTTTTTAATGCCTTTTCTTAGATGGAATGCATGTCTTATGAGTATGCAATCTACAAATAATTATTATTAAACTCAACACATTAAGTATATACTAATAATTTCCACTCTGTAAATTGATTCAAATATTTAGAGGAAAAATTGTCTTGAGCTGGGTGGGATACGAACTCACAACCTCCTGATAACATGTCAGGTGCAGTGTGTGTACCACTGAGCTACTGGCCGCCGATCAAGATCTCCTCTAACTGATGTTATGAACTTTCTCTACTTACTTTCCTAATATGTAGGGAGTGTTCAGGCAATGAACGATGAGGAAGGGCGTTATCATCCATAAGAATAAAATCTGGCCTAATGGCTCCCCGGAATGGCCTGGCATGTGGGTTCAGGAACTCGTCTCTGTATAGCAGGGCAGTGACAGAGTCACTCGGTAAGATGTGCAGGGCTGTACACCCATTCATCATGATTCCTGCCCCAACCATCACGCTATGGTCACTAGAGTAGTCACTTTCTCTGATGTTAGATGGACTGTTGCAGGTCCCTGGTTCTCTCCAGATTCGAATATGTTGGGAATCAGTACTTAAGCTGAATCGTGATTCATCTGTGAACATAAATAAGAAGCGCCCATTGGTCTCGGCTTCAAGTGTGAGTTGAGGCGAGTTGAGGGCAGCAACACGTCTTCCTAGAGCATCCCACACATGCTCAAATGGAATTTGGTCGGGAGATCGAGCTAGCCACTCCATGTGCATAATAATCTCCTCTTGAAAGTATTGTTCCACTAGTCGAGCTCTGTGTGGACGAGCATTCTCATCTTGTAAAATGAATGTTTCACCTATTGCACCAAGCTTAAGGATGTACATAAGGGTCCAAGATGACATCTTTACACCTTTGAGCATTGAGGTTCCCACTCGTCAACACAGAGGTCTGTGCATCCACTTAAGGTTGGTTGGTTGGTTGTTTTGGGTTTTATGGTGCATCGGCAACTAGGCCATAATGCACCAAACAAAAGACAATATAAGAGATAAAAGACATGGAAACCGCAACCAAATTTAAAACAAAAGCAGTAAATTGTATAATGATAAAATAAGAAATAACAATTGTATAAGTACATAGTAAAACAAGTTGAAAATACAAAATAATTCCAGGTGTAAGAGACCTGTGTCAGATAAAATAATACAAGGTAAAAATCAAAGTCTAGTAAAATTACCACAATGTTTTAAAAAGCAAAAAACTGACGATAAAATGCAAGGATCAGATAAAAGGTGTCCAAGTGTAAGGGGCTCGGATGTAAAATTGTGAAAGTGAAAAAAAAAACCAGACGTAAAAAAGGAAATTCCACCTCAAACACACACGCTACCTCTGCTTAACTATCTCTTTGATGGATGTTACTAGGATGATAGCGGGTACCTTGTTCTCACCATATCAAACAATGTCCAGAATCATTTTGCAAGCAATATCTAGACCTCATCTATGAAGAGTATGGACCTCCATTGCTCTTCTGTCCAGTAAACATGTGTGCGTGCCCAATTCAACCACTCTCACCTGTGACATGAGGGATATACAAATTACTGGCCTTCTACTGTACAAGACCTCCCTCATGAAGTCTTCTATGCACAGTAGAAGCTGATACAACCCTCCCAGTGGCTGCTGCAAGAGAGAATTTTAGCTGAGAGGGAGTAGACATCCTGCTCCTTTGTGCAGTTAATCGCAGATATCAGTCTTGTACAGCGGTTGTAACTCTAGCCCTTGACTAAATCTCTGATACACAGAATACATGCTAAGAAATTGATTCCAGTCTATGGACCACAGAAGGACTCATATTCAGACATCGTGCCACATCTGACTGACTTTGGCGTGCTTCGAGCAGGCCTATAGCTCTCCACCGCAGTTCATTTGGCAAATGATGTCTCGAGGTAATTCCTACCAAGTGACTCTTTCGAATTTCTTTATTCACATTTACAACTAAAATAACAATCCACTCCAAAACACCCATTTTTATGCCGCTATCCGATTACGCAAATTGACGCAACCTAGACTAATTTGCATGCGATATGCTCATTCAGCATTACTTTACTGGTTACACGAACAAGTTTAGTTTACATAAACTAAGAATGGCCACTTTTTTTGGCAAATTATTGCGATTTTTCTCATTTTTTCCTTAATTTATGGAAACCAGTGTATTAACATATAACTTAATGCGATGTTAAATAATATCCACAATGTAGTATCACCCCAAAAGATAGATCAGCTGAAAAAAAAGAAAACAATAATTTGTGGAAAGAAAATAAATCTGCAGAAATGAAAATTTAGGTTAATACTGACTGACTTTGGCCTGTGATATGATATAGAATAATGGATTCATGGTCACATTTTCCTATATCCAAGAGGAACTCTTTCTGTAAACATTCACTATAGAGTCACTTTACTGCATGTGTAAAGCAATAATTAGGTCACTGCACTCAACCAAAGACTCAACTGCACCTGCTACCATGATGTAGTTTATATTGCATTGAACTTTGGAACAATTTCAACTTGCTTTCTTCTTCCTAAGAATATTTTTTTTTAGAGTTTCGATCTGAAGAGCAGAAAAGATGCGTAGAATGCTGGGATAAATATTAAAAATAATTCTGGGAATACTGAAATAGGTTTATGGCAGAAAGGAGTGTAAAACGGGAAAGAAAAATGGTAGTATGTACTTTGCAATTACTTCCAAAATCTTCCATTTTTAAAAACAGCATTTTTTTTTGTCAATTTACAGGAGATTTTTCAAAACTTTAAGGAAAACTATGTTGACAACAGTTCAAATCAAACTTGTGACCTTAAATCAGGTGATTACTTCAGTGTAGGGTAATGTTAACAATAAATCGGCAATACTCTATAGCGCTTCTAAGAAATGGCAATTAGATGGCTTTAACAAGTGATTTATATTGTAGTTTAATAAACATGCATCAAATAATTTTATAATTATTAAAAAAAATTTACAATGGTAATTTTTATTTTTCAAAAATGAATTTTTTTTATTGTATTACCTAAAATTTTTTAAATTATTAAAAAAATTTTTTTATTGTATACCTAAAAATGTATACAGCCATCCTCGGCCTCTCATTACAGATTCTGCAAATGTATACAGACAACGTGGACACTGGAAGGGTTAAAAGTCATGAATAAACAAAGAAAGATATATCAGATATATATGAAAATAGAAAAGTTCCATCAGAGATTGAATCAGATTTTTTATGTAATATGGGGGAAACCTATGTTTCAAATTTTGGATGGTCAAATATCTGAAAAAAATCACAGGATAGCAGGTGAAATTTGGAACCATTGGGAAAGTTGGATTGTTTTATCTCTGAGCAGCACTTTTTGCACCAATGGGCTAAATGGTCAGATCACAAGAACCCCGAAGGCTCAGAGAAGGCTGAGGAGGGGACCCACTGGAATAGCTGTTGTGAGGCAGACGGTAGCCTCCTGTCAAGGCCATCCAGTGTGTTCTTTAATGTGCATAGAGAATGGCTCTCCCGAACACAAGGCCATGTATTAATGTCCATCCAATGGATGGCAGCCTTTCCAAGCTCATCACTGTCCCCTACTGACTTTGGCAGGGCAGGAAGTTTTGTGGAGATAAATCTCAATGCTGACCCTGCTGGACTCGAACTTGGGAACTAGAGATTATGAGCCTGGTGCACTACTGATTGAGCCCCCCTCCTCCCCCCATTGGAAAAGTGTTAAGTCATTTCTAATAATAAATTTGAACGTGGATTGTCATAAAAGCTGCATAGAATGACTTACTGTTTTTATTATATGCTAGCAACTTTCCTGTGGAAATTTAATTTTCTTTGAAGTACATATAATTCAAAACTCAAATACAGAAAAAAACATTATATTTATTTTGATGCTTGTCAATTTTTATCAAAAATACAGAACACTCAAGATAGATAATTTGCAGAATTATGAGAAATACAAGAATCAACAATATGATACCTAAAGATATGGCCCACTTAACTATAAGTAACTTTTTTTATACAGATAATAGGTATTCAAACATGGTAAATGTATCTTGGATATTTTTGATCTAATAATGGTAGCTGTCATGAGGTTGACAACAATAGAGAGGTAAAAAATTAATGTTCTTTTTGTAATAAATTCTGTAATGTGATAATTCTTATATGTAGCTGTCAAATTACAATTATGTTCCTGAATTTCAAAAATCCATGCTCCTTCACGTTATTAAAAGTGAGTCTATTACTATATATTTTGAACCTGTATGCACACAAATAACACTTCAGGAATATAAAATAATTTCTTTTAACTTACTTGTGAAACAAGATGTACGCCTGTAAGACTGACAGCTACAAAATATGGCCATGTTTGATTTGCCATGTATCCTGCTATAAACAAGCAAGTTAACATAGATGAGGAAAAACCTGATAACCAGCTCTTGGTGTTCCCTTCAAATTTCAGAGCAGTTGACTTTATTTGAATCAAAACATCATCTGCTTTGTCCTGACATATAATAACAGGTAAAAATATTAGTAAACAAGAAAATAATACATCCATAACATAATATGCATTTAAATAATGAAAGAAAACTTTAAAAAATATACACCAGAACTCTTTTATGATTAAGTGTTGCTATAAAATATGTAATTATAGTGAAACAAACATTAAAAGCTGTAAAATGTAATATGTTTCAGTTTAAACAGGTGATCTGAAGAATTGTGACTTCATAAACTTTAAAAAAGTATGAAATTCTACTGATTTTCTAGTTTTCCTTCAATCGTTTTACCTAACTTCCTATTGCTTTTTATTCATCATTTGTCAGTTTGTGTTTTTGTCAAAACAGTTGTTCCACCATATCTCCCAAACACACAATAGAGAAACTTAATGATTTATGTGTCCTTAAATTAATATACCCCTGACTGATTTGCAGAGTTACTGTAAATTGTAGAAATTATTTTGTGAATTTAACAGTTTTAAAGTTGTTTGAAGCCAGTGAGAAGTCCCCACCTCACCAATTATATTCCAATTTTTTCACCCTGTGTTTTAAAGAAAATCTTAGTTAGTTGTCTTTCATGGTTTTGACAATGCATAAAATAGAGATGAAAGGAAAGACTGATGTGACTGACATAGTGTCATTGTCGTAAAAGATCTACCCCAAATTTCTTTAGAGTTAGCTTTACTTCTGAGCAGCATTTTTTTCCCCCACACAAATGATCATGTCATAATGACCCGAAGGGCTCAGAGAAGATTGGGGAAAAGGATCCACTGGACAGCTGTTAAGAGACAGAAGTCTCATGTTGAGGCAACCCTGCATGTTCTTTAATGTGCACAGGATATGGCTCTCTTGCACATGGGATCAAGGCTTAATGTCCCATCTGATGGAATGGTCCTTTCCAAGCCCAGCTTCTCCTTTCTCTCTCAGGGAAGAATGGGGTTTCTTCAGGGGAATTAAACAGTATTGTGCAGTTACTAAATATGCAGAGCTATCTATCATATATTTTAATACCTGCCATCATTTCTGCATTTTAGTTTCTTATTTACAACTGATCTAGCATTATCAAGATTAGATCTCATGAAAGCACTAGTTTAGACACCTAATCACACTTTATATGAAATGCAGAATTTCTGAATGACAGACTACCACGTCTTGTGTCGAATACTTGTGAAATTAATTGAGATATTTTTAAAAAGTGTTTTAAAAGTTGATGAACACAGTCCTAAACATTAAATTAAAAGTTTGTGGAAAAACTGTCCTGAGATAGTTGGGTCCACTATTTGCTGATAACATGCCAGGTGATCTGATTACTTCTACTAAACATCAGTTCCTTATTTGGAATTTAATGCTGAAGTGAACTTTCGCCAATTTTAAATTGAATTAACACCAGACCTTTACTTGTAATTATTTTTTATTTTTACATCTGTATATAATTTCAATTCTGCTCATGCAATTTAATATTTTCCATAAATTAAAGAAAACTCCAAAAAATTATGATAAACAAAAAACTATATGAATGATTTTAATGAAATTTAACGAAAATACGATTAACAATTCTAGTTTCATAATGGCATAAAATATTTTACACTCTAAACATTTTCACAAAAAAAAAAGTAATACTTACAGGAACTTGTCCAAAAACAAGGTGTCAGAATGAAATGGGCCAAGTTCTTTAACAGAGTGTGGTCACCCCTTACAGCAATGCAGGCATGACATGCTGTTTATGATGTGAATCAGCTCAGTACGGAGTAATGACCATTGTTCCTTTAAAGCAGTAATAAGCTCCTTCTTTGTTTCAGGTGGAGAGTTGAGGGCAGCAACACATCTCCCTAGAGCATCCCACACATACTCAATTGCATTTAGATCGGGAGATTGAGCTGGCCACTCCATGAACATAATGGTCTCCTCTTGAAGGTATTGTTCCACTAGACGAGCTCTGTGTGGACAAGCATTATCATCTTGTAAGATGAATGTTTCACCTATTGCACCAGCATAAGGACGTACATAGGGGTCCAGGATGACATCTCTATATCTTTGAGCTTCACACTCATCAACACATAGAGGTCTGTGCATCCAGCTAAGGAAATGCCACCCCAAACACACACGGTACCTCTGCTTATGGTATGCTATGGTACCAGCTGCCTGTCTCTTTGACGGATGTTTCTCTCCATATCAAACAATGTCCAGAATCACTCTGCAAGAAATATCTGGACCTCATCTGTGAAGAGTACAGAACTCCACTGCTCTTCTGACCAGTAAACATGTGTGTGTGCCCAGTTCAATCATTCTCTCCTGTGATGTGAGGGATATACAAATTACTGGCCTTCTAGGGTACAGACCTCCCTCATGAAGTCTTCTATGCACAGTAGAAGCTGACACAACCCTACCAGTGGCTGTTGCAAGAGAGAATTGTAGCTGAGAAGGAGTAGAAGTCCTGCTCCTTCATGCTGTTAATCACAGATATCAGTTTTGTATAATGGTCTTAACTCTAGTCCCTCCTTGCTTAACCTCCAAGACATGGAATCAGTGTTAAGAAATTGATTCCACAGTCTGTGGACCACAGAAAGACTCACATTGTGCCATGTCTGACTGACTTTGGCCTGCTTCGAGCTGGACAATAGCTCTCTACCGCAGTTCATTTGGCAAATGATGTCTCGAGGTCATTCCTACAAAATGGCTATTTAGAATTTCTTTACTCACATTTACAACACAAAATAATGATCCACTCCAAAACACCCATTTTTATGCTGCTATCCAATTACACAAATTGACACAACCTAGACTAATTTGCATACGATATACTCACTTGGTATTACTTTACTGGTTACATGAACAAGTTTGGTGAGGATCTCAGATTTTTTTTGGCAAATTATCACGATTTTTCTCATTTTTCCATAATTTATGGAAACCATGTAGCATTTCTCAAAATTTAGTTGAGCTCATCTTTATCTTTTCTTTTTTCATAAAAAAAATCAAGTTATAATCTTTTGTTAAAAGCAAAATTTTCAAGAAGAAATGAAGGAGAAAATTTGTAATTAAAAAATTAATTTTCAAAATACACTACAGGAAAAAAAAATTGCAACATCTGGAAGGATTAATGACATTTTATTGAAATGCAGGCATCTGTTAGCATACACTGAGAGGTGCGACTGATTACATTATGAAAAAAATATGGAAAATTACCACTTTATCTACTCAGTAAAGTGGTATAATTAGTATGGTGTTGAATTGCCCCATGCAACAATGCATTCAAGAACAAGGCAGAGAAGGTTATCATACAGCTCTATAATGTCTTCCTGAGGGATAGAACACCAAATAGAGTGAAGTCACTATTCCATTTCAGCAACAGTGGTTGGCTCACCTCTTGGGTGTTGTTGGAGCTGTCGGCTCATCATGTCCCAGACCAGTTCAATAGGTGAAAAAAAAAACAGTGATCATGCTGGCCATTGTAGTACCTGAACGTTTTGCTCGTGTATATACTGCAGTCTAATGCAGGCTGTGTGGGGATGGGTGTTATCTAGCTGGTAAAATGTTCCATGCTGGTGAACAAATGGGACAGCCACTGACTGCAAAATGTTGGTAACATATATCATTGATTAATTAGAGATCCCCTTATGATGACCAGTTCTGAATAAGATGTTCAACCAATGGCACCCCACACCGAGACACCAGGTACTTTAGCTGTGTGATTATGTTGCAAACACTGGGTGGTGTTCCTTTCCCCTGGATGACAGTGAACATGTTGTCTACTGTTGTGCTGACCAAGACAAAAACGAGTTTCATCACTACACAACACAGTACTTCACTCTTGTTTGATGTCTATGTGAGGCGACACCACTGAAAACATGCTTTCATATGGGCAGATGTAAAGGACAAACACAGTGCTGGACGACAGTCTTGCAATGAAAACTGCGAAAGTCCGTTGTTTACTGTTAGTCTGGTAGGTATTCAATGCGTTACCTGTTGCCAGTCCCTTTGCAGTAGTGATGTAGTCGCGAATCTGTCATGCAATGCCATGCGTCGCAAATGGTGGTCCTGTCACTACATGGTCACATGTTGCGGTCCTGATCCTTGTAGGTGTGTGCTGGATCCTTCTTGAACCCACTGGTGCCATATGTGTATGATGGTGCTGGGACTGCGACGAACAAAGTTAGCTACATCTCTGTACAACAAATCAGCTTCTCTAAGGCAGATGATTCTTCCATGCTCAAAGTCTGTTAACTGTTAGAATGGCTGATAACATCTGTATAAGGGCATGTTTAGCGGTTTAGAACAATTTCCACAACGGTTTGTCAACCATGGAGCTTTGGTTGCCTTCATCTGTGTTGATTGCTCTGCACCTGTGACAATCATTTCGATCGTCCTGAAAATCTAATCATTTCCATATACTATCACCTCCCTAAATTTCGTCACATTTGCATAACTTCTTGTAAGTGTTGATTTTTTTATTTCCTGCACTGTACATTATTAAAAAAAATGACTATTCTCATTAATTTATAAATTTCTAGGTAGATTCAATGGCAAAGACAAATAGGATCTATGCACATCATAAATGGAGTCTCTAATTTAACTGTAATTCACTGCATATGTAAAATCATTTACAGTGTATATTAATCATGGTCAACCTGTGGCCTACAAATAAGATCTATGCACATTATAAATGGAGTCTCTAATTTAACTGTAATTCACTGTAAATGCAAAATCATTTACAGTGTATATCAGTCATGGGCAACCTGTGGCCTGCAAATACTTTTAAAGTGGCCTTGAATATTGCTATGAAAATTATTAAAATTTTTATCTCTTTTCACTCTTGAACTACTTTATGGAATAACAGTTTATTTTTTCTTTTTCTATATAACTTTACATTCTTTTTGAAATGGAGCTTCTTTAATAGCCCCAATTAAATTTACTGCAATATCAACCACGTGACTTTTACTGTCACACTAATAAAGTTAAATTTTTAAGGAGGAGGAGATCGGCTGGATTATGGTTAATGTAAGACACCTCCACTCAGTGTTTTCTAGTTAGATTTCTTTACAGATGCAGGGTACTGGAAATGTGTCACATATGATGTGATTTTAGGTTAAGTTCATTAATGCCATTCATGTTAACCACATATCTAAGTCATATTTTCTAGGTGGAATGTAATTATTTTTATAAAAGTTTTTATCCCTAAAATGTCACTGAAGAAATCTAGATGGAATAATCATTTTTTTAAATACAACTGTAAAATATACCAGTATGTTTGATTTCTTCAAAGTTAGTTTCTGTCGCTAAAAATATAATATTAAAAGACATTATGCCAGTCAACATTCCAGTTATGAAAGTTATTCATTATAAAATTAATTCAATTATAAAAGGCCAATATAGAAAACAAAACTTGAAAAACTTAAGGCTGCTAAAGGCAAAAAAAAAATTAATTATTAAAAGGTATCAAAATTCTGATTTGAGCATGCAAGTTTTGTTTTTAGTGAGAAAATTACAAAATATTCCAAAAATTATTCTGATGGCTAATTTGTAAAGGAGTGCTTTCAAACAGTATTTTAGTATGTTGTATCCATAGAGAAAAAATATGTTGATCCTGCAGAACCATGACCATGCATTGATGAACTTAGGGCCAATATAGAAAATGGCTTTACAGAGCTTGCATCAAAATTTGAATATTTTTATTTGGCTCTTGATAAAAGTACTGATGTACTTGACATAGCTCAAATAGTGGCACTTGTGCATGAATCGATTTTAATTTCCGCTACAATGCATTTCATTTTTATCTTAATATGTTATTCACTTTTAAATTTTTTGTACCTTTAAATCTCATGTTCATTTTGTAATAAATATGTGTATGTGAAAATTTAATTGTTTATATTTTATAAATAATGAAAGAAACTCGACTTGTTTAGCATTTACTAATAAATTATTTTTATTCTTTTAATCAATATAATTACATGTAAAAGCATTTAATATATTCAGGTAATTGTAAAGAGGGAGAGGAGAGGTAAGGTTAGAATGTATGCAATAACCAAGGTCTGGCCTATGGCACTCTGAAAAATCCTCATGTGGCCCACTGATGAGAAAAAGTGGCCTATCCCTAGTGTATATAGATCTGGAAGATTATCTTTTTTAACACTTTACATTGTGATTTTACTCTAATTTTAAGTTCAATAATACATATTTTACTAAAAAATTCGAATTTAATATTTGGCCAAAATTCTTTCAATATCCCAACTTTTCTATAATAAGAAATAAGGAAAAATGAGAAAAATCGCGATAATTCGACAAAACATTCTGCGATCCTCACCAAACTTGTTCATGTAACCAGCAAAGTAATGCAGAGTGAGAATATCATATGCAAATTAGTCTACTTGCGTCAATTTCCATAATCGGATAGTGTCATAAAAATGGGTGTTTTGGAGTGGATCATTATTTTGTGTTGTAAATGTGAGTAAAGAAATTCGAAATAGTCATTTTGTAGGAATGACCTAGAGACATCATTCACCAAATGAACTGCAGTGGAGAACTATTGGCTGGCTTAAAGCAAGCCAGTCAGTCAGATGTGGCATGATGGCTGAATATGAGTCCATAGACTGGAATCAATTTCTTAGCATGGATTCTGTATATCGGAGGTTTAGTCGAGGAAGGGCTACAGTTACGACAGCTATACAAGACCGATAACAGCATGAAGGAGCAGGATGTCTACTCCCTCTCAGCTACAATCCTCTCGCAGCAGTCACTGGCAGGATTGTATCAGCTTCTATTGCACAAAGAAGGCTTCATGAGGGAGGTCTGTACACTAGAAGGCCAGTAATTTGTATATCCCTCATGTCACAGGAGAGAGTAGTTGAATTGGGCACGCACACAGGTTAAATGGACAGAAGAGCAATTCATACTCTTCACAGATGAGTCAAGAAATTGTTTGCAGCATGATTCTAGACATTGTTTTATATGGAGAGTATCTGCTATCATCCTAGTAATATTCATCAAAGAGACAGTTAAGTGAAAGTAGTCTGTGTGTTTGGGTTGGAATTTCCTTAAGTGGATGCACAAACCTTTATGTGTTGAGTGGGAACCTCAATGCTCAAAAGTATAGAGATGTCATCCTGGACCCTTATGTACGTCCTTACACTAGTGCAATAGAAGAAACATTCATTTTATAAGACATTAACACTCATCCACATAGAACTTGACTAGTAGTACAATACCTTCAAGAGGAAACCATCACGTGCATGGGAGTGGCCAGCTCAATCTCCTGACCTAAATCGATTGAGTTTGTGTGGGATGCTCTAGGGAGACACGTTACTGCCCTCAACCCGCCACCTGAAGCAAAGGTGGTGCATTTTACTGCTTTAAAGGAACAATGGTTGTTACTCCCTACTGAGCTGATTCACAACATCATAAACAGCAAGGAACATCGCTGTAGTGCCTGCATTGCTGTAAAGGGTGACCATATTCCTTATTAAAGAACTTTGCTCATTGCATTCTAACACCTCATTTTTGAATAAGTTCCTGTGTTATTTTTTGACGAAAAATGTTTCTAATGTAAAATATTTTATGCCATTCTGAAACTAGCACTGTAATTCATGTTTTCATCAAATTTCATTAAAATCATTCATATAGTTTTTAGTTTATCATAATTTTTCTGAGTTTTTCTTAATTTGTGGAAACCAGTGTAGTATTAAAATGAAAAACTTCCACCAAACCAATACACGTCTCAGATTTAAACACAGGATTCTCCTGGTTGAATACAAGAGGGTGATTCACACTTTCCTAAGTATGGTTATTGATAAAAGTAGTGATGATGATGAGTTCAAGTTACTGAAGGTGCAATTTAATGTACCTATTTTAACTGATGATGAACTGAGTATTTATAATTACCAATGAATTATTTGATTTCAACTGGCTGGAATTGATCACTCTATTTAAAATATTTGATTATTATATGGTAATCTGATGCACATGGCTGTATACAAAATCTGTGGGGATGCAAAGAACTGGCCAAGTATAGCATCTGAAGTCAGATCCAGTGTTGCCTCTTTGGAATCTAAAAAATTTGGGACATTTCTCCAAAGATATTGAAAAACCCAGAGCATTGTTTGAATGATAGTGAAAAATTCATGTAATTTTTTGTGACCTTTGTTTAGCTTGCTTGTATGGTGTACCCAGTGGTGAAAGTAGATTTCACTTCTTTCCGGTACGTTTCAAAGTACAGCTATGTGTGGAAATTCCCATGCAGGCAAACATTCCACGGGTAATAATGACTGTGTGGTGGCAAAAGTACAGTGTCCATGTATTTTGTCTTTCACTCTATGTTTTCACCAAATAGCAAATGATTTATGCAATTTTAATGTGAAAAAATATTAATATATCTAAATACTAGCTAATTCCATTCTATTCTTGGATTTTAGCCTTATTGAAAAAACATGCGGATGTTTTTAAAATTATTTTAGTACTTAACGCAATTTTTTAGAAAGAAAAATAAACTTTTGAGTGATATTGTAATTATGATCACTTAACTTACCTAATCTAAACCCAAATGTCAAATACAGCATTTTTTTAGAATAACATTTATTGAAGATTCAGAGTAACCTTCAAAATTCATAATGTTTAATCAATGATTATAAGTATGAAAATTTTGCTTCTGTGATATCCTGACATACTATATATACAAAACTGCAGGGTTCGCGATTCAAAAATGCGGTAGGAAAAGAATGATTTTTGCCAAAAAAAGATGTGAGGCGATTTTGCTAAGCAAAATCATCTAGATTTCCACTCTGGTCACGAGTACCATAGGTTGGACATACCTGCAGTATAAAAAATAAATTCTTCAGGCCATCCCTGCAGAGGTAAAATTCATTTTACTTTTACACACGATAGATATATTTGTTGGCATGCTTAACTTTGCATGCACTTGTTTTTACCTTAATGAAAAATGTTTTGCGATTCAGCAACCCTAACACCACAGAATTGAAATATTGCGTTGGCCAAGGGTTGGTCATGTGTTCATGCTATTACCCTTTGGTTACCATTTCAGCCCGATATGCAAATGACCATTGCATCCCAAAGCTTCCTTATCTGATGCTTGCTTCCTTTCCCCCTTAAGAGGAAGCTCTAATTGATCAGCTGCAACGCCAGTCTTTTGATGAACTTGGAAGAATTCTTTCAATTCTCCCCTAGCCTTAATCCTACTCGATAAATGAAAGCTTCCAAGAAAGGGAACATCAACTTAAAGTAACTTTGCTTGCGTATAATGCAAAACAGCTGGGCTTTTTCGTTCAATTCTACAGCCATTGTTCATCAGGGTAAAACCTAAATCATGCTTTAGCATTAATTTTAATACAAAATCATTGTTTGGTGCAACTAAAAAGTGGATAATAATTTTAATCAGAAGTTGATAATCAATTTGTTTTATTTAATTATTATGATTCTGACATTTTGGGATCCGAAACAGCTTGACTTGTGTGTATCTAGTATGTATACAAATACTATAACTTGCGATCGCGAAGGGTAAATTCCAAGGAATGTATAAAATGAAAAAGAAAATGAAATTCTTAGTTGATTATTTTTTTTACACCCCTCAAATAGTTGTTTTCTCACAGGTCTCATAAACAAGACATGCTTATTAAGATGCATGTCAATTTAAGATGTCAGAAGACCAGTTATGAAGACAAGATCTCAGCAGAGAGACAATGTGAGAAAGAAAATTCATAACTATAGGGCAGGCGTCGGCAACCTATGACCTGCGGGTCACCAAGTGACCCATTTGATAATTTCAAGTGACCCACTTGAGTTCCGCAAATAAAGTATAATATATAAAAATAAATTATAAAACATAAACATGAAACAAACACTTTGAGAAAGTATAAATAATAAGATTAACATTTTGGTTTGATTACAAAGTTGCAGAAATGAACATAGGCGGAATACAGCGACATTGTCCGAACGAATCTCATCTGTTTATTCACGTTAAAGACGAAGTAGATGTAAACAAGAGTAGATGTGTGATCAGGGCTCCTATTGGTTGGCTGGGCTCTCTGACTGCGTGCCACCTGCAGCCGATCAATAGGAGCCCTGCCCACCTGCTGATCACGCATCTACTCTTCTCTACATTTACTTCGTCTTTAACGTGAATAAACAGTAGTTCAGAAGCGCGAGAACAGTTACCTAAGCGAAATAATTATTATTTTTATTACCATGGACAAACAAAAAGCAAAAAAGAGATTATTTCAAGATGTGTGGACTGAAAAGTATGGATGTATGGAAAATGGTGACAAATTGATATGTACTTTATGTACAGATATAATTACCGCCAGGACACAAATTGAGCGACACTTTTCTTCAAAACATAAAGATGTGAGTGAAATGCCAAATGATGAAAAATATGAATACATTGCTAAACGTATATTAAATTATGGTAAAATAAATTTTTGAAGAGATTTGTTATCAGCCACAATTACGCTACATCTGCCAGCTTTATTGCAGCTCTTAGTATTGGTACCAACGGAAAACTGTTTACAGATGGCGAATTTTTGAAAAACGCATTCATAAATTGTTCCGAACATTTATTCAATGACTTCGCAAATAAAAAACAAATAATTGAGAGAATTAATGAAATGCCATTGTCGGCCAGAACAGTTCAGCGTCACATTGAAGATATGTCAAAAAATATAGACGCACAGGTCAAAAATGATTTGTTATCTAGTGACATAATTAGCATTGCACTCGATGAAAGTACCGACGTAAATAGTATAGCTAGGCTGGCAATTATTATTAGATTTGCATCAATAAATAGTTTGAACGTCAATGAAGAACTATGCGTTCTTGCTTCAATGAATGACACGACCAAAGGCATTGATATTTTCCATCAAGTACAAGAGTTTACAAATTTCAAAAATGGGAAAATATTGGATTTAAAAAGTAAATTGTTTTCCATAGCAACTGATGGTGCTCCGGCTATGAGAGGAAAAAATGCTGGATTTGTTAAACTAATGGAAAATGAACTTGGCCGCCCACTTTTATCATTCCATTGTATCATACATGAAGAAATTTTATTTGCAAAGGCATCTATGCAACAACTTAAGGATGTAATGGAAAAGGTTGTTAAGATCGTAAACATAATAGTAGCATGATCTGCATTAACACACAGGTGCTTCAAATCTTTTTTGGAGGAAATTGAATCGAAATATGGAGATTTACTGTTACATGCTGAAGTACGATGGTTAAGTCGAGGGAAAGTTCTTAATAGATTTGTAGAGTGTTTTGATGATATACAAATATTTCTTTACGAAATCGGTGAAAATGATCTCGAGCTCAATGATAAACAATGGCTTTTAAGACTTTTGTTCTTAAGAGACAAAATGAACCATTATATTGATTTCAACGTACGACTCCAAGGAAATAACCACACAATTTTGAAAATGTACGAGGAATGGCAGAGTTTTTGTTCGAAATTAATATTATTTGAAACTTACATAAAAACTAAAATATTTCTTTTCTTTCCCTTACTAAAAAGCTAACATGAGAAAGAAAATATCGATGAAAGCAATCTAAACTATGTTCGAAAGTTGTATTTTGAAGATTAAAAGTGAATTTGAAAGTAGATTTCAAAGTTTTAAGAAGAACGGCGAAATGTTTACATTTATAATAAAGCATGAGAAATATGGGAAAATGTTTTAGATTTGCAGTATTTTGAATATTTTAAAATTGACAATTTAAGTTTAGAAATGATTGATTTTAAAAGTTCAACGTTGTGGACGGACAAATTTAAGACATTGCGGAAAGATTTAGAAAACAGGAAAGATAATCATCTTCTCATGATATCATCGTGTTGGGCATCACTTCCTATGAAGTTTTCATCTTTGAAAAAAATTGGCTTTGCCATTTTGTCCACGTTCGGTTCTACTTATAAATTTGAACAAATATTTTCACACAAGAAATTTATTTTAAGTAAGAACAGGAGCAGATTAACTACCAAAAATTCAGACGCTTGTATTCGTCTTAAAGTGACTAAGTATAAACCAGACTTGACTAAATTGACGTCACAAATTCATCATCAGGGGAGCCATTGATAACGAAGAGAACGCTTATAAATAAAGTTCATAAATTATTAATGAACTAAAATTGACAATTATATTTGTTTTTATAATAATTAGAATTAGAATTTTTTTATGTTTTGAGTTTAAAAGCATATTGTAATAGTTTTCTCAATAAAATTTATCTTATTATTCACTAACGGACTGTTTTAAAATGAAAATACCCATTGACCCGAACTGTCTTCTTAATAGTCACATTTTGGTTGATTTTGACCCGCAGCCAAAAAAGGTTGCCGACGTCTGCTGTAGGGTATGGAACCCAGGTCCCATATATTTGAAGCAAAGTGTGCAAACCACTTGATTACCAGGTCGATGATTACAACTCAATATATTTTACAAATGCTGGTTAACAATGCATATTTTGTTAATCATTTTGAATCATTTTTCACCCTTATTCATGAACTAGCTTCTTTATCATTAACTATCCATTATTTTAAATTTCATTTTCACCGATGACCCTGCTGACATGCTGCAGGTCAATACTAACAAATATAGTGAATTTCGTGAAAATGATTAGTTATAAAAGCTGAAACTGGAAGTTCAGTATAATCTACTGATGGAATATAAGGATTCATTGCAATTATCTTGATTTGATTATGGGGACTTTTTCGGATGTCAAAAATCTCAGACTACATGTAGGAATTACGAGTCAGAGATTTTTCAAAATCATTTATATTCATATTTGACATCAAACAAAAACTCATTGGAATATTGTTACTCACAAAGGGAAAACTACAACAATCTGAAGTTTTCTCTTCAAACTCTAGAAACAAAGTAACTGCCTGAAACAAAAATCATTTTCCTCTGTAGTATCTTGGCGACAAGACTGAAACACAAAATTTTTTTTGAAGGGCCTAAAGCTAAACTTCTGAGGAGTGAGGTAGGTAGGATATAATAGAATTTTGGAGTGTGCATACACTCTGTGTATGTATACTCTGAATGCATGTCTGCTTAGAACCCTCATATGTTTAGGAGATGACGAAGCAGACCACCAGTTTTTAAAATGGCTAGGGAGGACAATTTAATATTTATAATTCATAAAAAAATTCCTGCTTTAGAAGGAGTGGCTACTACAAGTCATTCAAAATGAAGAATAAATGGGGGCATTTCTTCTGGACCACACACTAATATAAGATAAATAGTGTCCCAAAATCGAGAAGCACAAATTAAATTTACCCAATAAGAAGGAAAACCTTTTTTTTTTAAACTTATATTTTTGTAGGTTTCTTCTTTATTACTTCCATAAGGAAGATATTCAATAGCAAAAGAGAGGGGGGGGGGGAAGGTTATATAAGCTGACAACTACATTTGCAGAGGAGGGAAATGGTGCGACTTTCCGTGAAGAGGTGTTGGTGGTGGGGGGGTTCCCTTTATTCCAAGTTGTTTTGGTTATCTAGTTTAGCCAATTTTTTTGAGAATTTTATATTCAATAATTTAGTACGAAATCGTCATGTGAATGAGTGTTTAGTGTTCTTGGGTATTGTTCGAAAGGACCTGGGTTTGAGCCTCGGATAATGCATGGATGCTTGTGTTGTTTTTCTACTGAGGTCCCCCTTATACTCACAGATATTCTCTATGGCATATAAACTGACAGACTGCTGTCAGACCTCTGTGGCAATCAACTTTTTGAGGGGGTATATATCTATTTTTTATAATTTAGTATGAAGACATCATACTTGGTCTTTTTACTGCCCACATAACACTGACAGGCCCTTTTGGTATTGGTAGCTGCAATGGTAATGGGCAACGTCTCCTACAGGTAAGTAAACTCAAGGGTTTCAGGGGATTCATGGGGAACTAACATATTACAATCACTGTGACATACATAAGTACACATGGGTTTCATCTGATGGGCTGCATATGAATACGATTGATTATATATTATTAACAGCAAGTGGGCTAGTTCTGTTAGGAATACCAGGTCATATAGGGGAGCTGAAATTGCATCTCACAATTACCTTGCTAAAAGTGTCTTGCAACTTAAACTTAAAAAGTATTGTGCTAGGGTTAAAAAATTTATCATTAATCTGAAGCTCTGAAAGACACAGTTATAGCTAAAGCTTACCATGATAGGTTACTTAGTCATTTTGACAGTCATTATTTGCTTACTACTGAAGTTGAGGAAGAAGGGGACCATTTTAAACAGGCTTTTTTGGAAACAAACAGTACTCTTTTAGGAAAAAAGGAGCAGAGCAGGCAGGATTATTTGAATAAGGCACTTGAGCTTATTTCAGAAAGAAAGAGTTGCAAGAATGTCCTTAATCGATACCCTACTAGTCCTAATAGAAAACATTACAGAGAAATTACAGAGAAAACATTACAGAGATTTAATAAATGTGTAAAGGATCAGTTAGTTGCTGATAAGAATCTTTGGCTTGATGGCTTGGCTGACAAAGCCGAGGAAGCAGACAGTACAACAGCAGAGAGCTGTACCATATAGTTAATGTTTCGTGTGGTAAAAAACGGACAGGTATACAGGGATTGAAGCATAAACAAGGTTAGGTTATAGAAGGTGAGGATTCTGTCATGGCTAGGTGGGCTGAGCATTTTAGTGATATTCCAAACAATGTGGTTAGTTCTACTCCCATTGGTGGTTTTAATGTTGGTCCTATAACACAATCTGAAGTTATTTTGGCTATCTCTAAACTTAAACTTCATAAATCCCCAGGGGTAGATGAAATTACTACAGAAATGCTCAGAGCTGGGAATGTTTCGGTTACCACTTGGATGACTGAAATTTTGAATAACTTTTATGATAAAGGCATGGTTCCTAAAGATTTTACCAGAGCTATTATTATCCCTATTTTCAAAAAAAGGTGATCGCAGTTCTTGTGATAACTATAGGGGTATCAGCCTACTCTCTGTTCCAGGTAAAGTTCTTTCCTTGATTGTGTTTAATAGAATTAAGAATCTGGTTGACAGGCAATTGAGTGATGAGCAATGTGGATTCAGAAGTGGTAGGGGATGTGTGGATCAAATATTTTCACTTGGCAGATTCTTGAGAAATGTTTAGAGTTTCAGAAACCTTTGGTTGCTAGCTTCGTTGATTTCAAAAAGGCTTTCGACTTTGTTGATTGTCATAATTTGTGGTTGATTGTGAAATCATATGGTATACCAGACAAGTTAGTTAACATAATGAAAGCTCTCTATAATAACACTGAGTCATGTGTGAGAGTTGGTAAGTCTTGTAACAATTGGTTTAGCATTACTTCTGGTGTTCGACAAGGGTGCATTTTGTCTCCTTTTCTCTTTAGTTTGGTTGTTGATTATGTTATGCGAAATTCACTTCAAGGGAAAGATTTTGGCCTTAATTGGGCTGGAGATACGAAAATTTCTGATTTAGATTATGCTGATGATTTAGCCCTTTCGGCAAATGATGTTGATGAGATGAACTCTTTCATTTGAGCTGTTGATGAGACTGGTAGTAGAGTAGGTTTGGTTATAAACAGAGAGAAAACTAGTGATGAAAATTGGTCAGGCAGGTTGTGATTCAGTTAATCTGAATGGTTGCAGTCTTGAGCAGGTGTCACAGTTTAATTACCTTGGGAGCTATGTAACTGATACTGGTGATGTGCGGCATGAGATCAACAGACGAATAGGTATTGCTGCCGGGACTTTTAAGAATCTATGGAGATTGTGGAGAAATAGGCGTATACACCTAAAGACTAAAATTAGACCATATAATAGTTTGGTTCTTTCCAGGGTTAGATATGGTAGTGAAACTTGGACGCTATGTAAACAAGATAACAGGAAACTAGATGCTTTTGATTCTAGATGCTTACGCAGTATCTTGGGTATTAGGTGGTTTAACTTTGTAACTAATGATGAGGTTAGGCAAAGGAGTCTGCAACCTGCTTTAAGCAGCATATTGTGCAGAGAGAGACTCCATTGGTTTGGCCATGTTGCCCGTATGGATAATTATAGATTGGCGAATAAGGTTATGAATAGTGTGCCTAGAGGCCTCAGAAGGAGGGGGAGACCTAGGATGCGGTGGGCAGACAATGTCAAACAGGACCTTGTTAGAATTGGTGTGCAGTGGCAGGATGCAGCAGATGTAGCTCAGGACAGATATGCTTGGAGAATTAAACTGCACGGTCTGTTATGGACCTCCGTAGCCCATGGCTGCTTGAGGATGATGATGATGACATATCCCTCTTAAATTAAAGTCGATCAGTTTTAAAGGAAAAATTGTGTTGAGCGGGGTGGGTTACGAACCCAGGACCTCTTGGTAACATGTCAGGTGCTTTGGACTACCGAGTTACTGGCCGCCAATCAAGATATCCTCCAATTGATGCAATGAACTTTCTACCAACAGTACACAATTCTCCGTGTCTCATGAAGGTATTGTCCCAGCTGCTCTCATGTCTCAACAAACAATGACAAGCATGTCATGAAGATGGCAAATATATTCTGAGTATACAATTGTTTAGATTGAAGAGATTTTTTTCGATGTATTTAATCGTATATACTGAAGTACCATTGAATTAGGGATAGCAACATAGTAACGTGTTGGACCCCCTCGGGTCCTAATAATGGCAGCCATGTGACGAGGCAAGGACTCCACAAGCTTGCATAAATGTTTCACGGGTAAGGTGACCCATGTATCCTCCAGAACTATTCATAATTCTTTCAAGGTCATCGCTGATCTGATGGGACACTAGCTCGAACACTCTGCTCGACGGTATCCCAAAGATTTTCTATGGGATTTAAATCTGGGCTTCTAGGTGGCCAATTCATTATTTCAAAGTCAGCAGAATGCTCCTCCAACCATGCAGTAGCCAACCTGGACCTGTGAGATGAACAGCTGTCTTGCTGGTAGACACCATCTCCATTGGGATGCATGACCCATTAACTTTTACTTTTCCTTAATCAGTTTTTCCTTTATTTACGTTATATTTATCATTTTGGGGATTATTATTTTTTTGGACATAGCAATTCTCATTTCTGAACTGTAGGATTTGCACATGCACAACTCCAACCTTTTGATTGTCAGCCGCTAATGTATGCATGTAGGATACGACCCCTCTTGCATCATAGCTAGTGTGATTGTCAGATTATTCAAATCTTTTCCCAGTGTGCAACAGACACGAGCCAGATTTAAAAGCAGCATGTTATAACTAAGCAACGCTAGGTCACAGTCAGAATTGACAGACAGTTAGTGGAGTGAATGAGAATTGTCAGTGGAGATGTAGTATTGTAGTGGAGAGAGATGTAGTAGTGATTTAGATAGATGTGAGTTGTAGTATTCCAACTTTTGTATTCGTCAATTGAGGGCAAGTCTTTGAAATTTTGTTATTTTTCTCTTAAGCAACCTAAATTGATTTTTTGCTTATATTTAAACTTTAATTAAACTTGACAATCCTTTTTGAATTCTTACTTGATAAGTAAGTAACACCTGATATTATACATTAACAAACCCTATTTCAACTTTATTTGGTATGTTATTATTACCTGGTGCCCAATACAGCTATCTGGAATTTGAATAAATTTGGATCAGACAAAATGTCCAACTTTAAAAGTTAATTAATCTTTGGAGCATACAGAGTGTTGAAAGAAAGTGGTGCAACAAACAATAGGGACTATATATATGTGTGTGTAAAATTGTGTATTATTTAACGTGATTGTCAAAGTAATGAATTTTTGAGCTCATTAGTTATATGTACAATTCATAGATTTAACAGCAGCTTAACTTTTGTGTATTAGTCAAAGGTACTGAAGTTTCAGCACAGTTATTGCTGATAGTTAAGATCTTTTTGTATGCATGTAAAGATTAGAAGTGTACGGACACACAATAGATAAACATTTTGATAAGCAAGTTTATTTGCAAGCTTAGTATAGCTTTAGCATTGTATTGTTACATAGAAGTACCTTTGAGTGCTGCTCAAGATAAAAAGTTTCAAAATTTTTGTAAAACACTAAACATGTCTGCTAAAAAATATTATCAATTCCGCCATAATGACTCCCGACTTAGAAAAGTAAAAGATAGGTTGCAGGATGCGATGAAAGAAGCAGAATCTGCTAAAAGAGCCTCGGGAGAAAAGGGGAACAACAACAACCTCTAAATTTGCTAACAATGCTACGTCAGTTCATGAACATATAAAACTTTGAATGTAAGGTTCCATTTTTTGTTCCGTGAAAAGCAAGTGATAGAACAGAGTATTATCAACTGCCACAACAACGAATTGCCAATACATTTATTAACTGTAGTCCTTACGTTAATTGGCCTTTATCTGAGATAAGGTTTGACAGTTCGAAAAGTCTATCATTGTAGACATTTGTCAAGTCCATGGAGGAGCATTTCCGTTTCCATGAAGTGCCCAGCAACAAAATGGTGGTTTTAGCAGTATCTTGTTTAATTGGATGTGCTAAGCAATGGTGGAATAACGTAGGATGTTGTCATGGAATGCAGTTTTGGAAAGATTTTAAAAGTGAACTCTTGGAAATCTATCCAGCTTATAATGACTTTACACAGTTAGCTACAGAACTGTTTTCACAAAGACAAACGAAAGGAGATGATATCGAAAAATTCATCTGGAGTACAGTAGAGTTATACCAGCTGTATGATCCTGATGCCGCCAAAATTAGTTAATAGGTGAGCCCATAGTCAAGCACAGATTATAAAGTGGGAACAGAATCACACCTTTAAGACTTGTCCAGACTAGGCAACATTATACAGCAACATTGTGGACTAACATTCAACCATCTGCTGGGGGTACCTATCATTTGAGGGTCCAATTACCGTCTGCTGATGATTCCTCAGACTGGAAGAGCTGTGTGGCATGCTTCCCTACGAAACAGAAAGTGAAGGGGTACAGAGACAAATGTGGATGCATTGGGTAACAGCTACATGTTGGTTGTTTTATCTCTGAGTGGTAGTTTTTTTGCAGAAAGGCCTAAACGAGCAGGTCACAAGAACCCCCAAGGGCTCAATGAATTGAAGGGAAGGGGATGCAGTGACAACTGTTATGAGACTGATGGAAGCTTCCCTTCAATGCCATCCAGTGTATTATTTAAATTATACAGGATATGGTTCAACAGCTATCAGCTATATGTGTTGGCAATTGTAAGCATGTGCCCATAATACAGTCATATTTTTTCTTGTCAATTGGAGGAAACTGAAATAATCATTACAAAAACAGTTGAAAATATGTTTATACATTTTAGTAAAGTTTATTATGGAGGGCATTTAAAAAGTTTTTGACACATCTGTAGATTTGCACTCATTCCTCTGAAGTTAAGAAGTGATGACTAGTTTGAAAGCTTGTTTAAATGTGTCATTATGTGTTAAAAACAAATGCCATATTATTATTTTTATCTTTGCTCTCAGCACATAAAGTTTGGACTGTGAAATCTATGTGGTATTTCTATGGACCCTACTAAAGACAGAATGATTTTACATTTTCCAAAATGCTGCTTGAGGATGATGCGAAAAAAATTCAAGCTGAATTATTAGAAGTATATGAGGATCATGCCTGTTCATATGGCACTGTTATGGGATGGATGCACAAATTCAGAGAAGGACTGCAGAGCTTTGAAGACCTCCTTCATGCAGGAAGATTGAAGTAGGCTGTGAACGAGAGAATCATTGCTGCTGTTTGTGAACTTGTTAAGGAAAATTCATACATCACCATTCAGGTAATAAGTTTAGATATCAGTGTATCGATTGGAAGCTTGGAAACAATTATTCATCAACATTTAAATTTCTGAATGATCTGTGCCAAACGGGTACCCCACAAACTGACAGAACAGCAAAAAGGGCCTAGAGTCAACTCGTGCAAGAAGATACTGGCAATGTTTGATAGTGGCCCCAAATGGTTAACAGACAATGTCACAGGTGATGAGACATGGTTTTATTGCTGTGCAACTATCAGAAAGATTGACAACTATGTTTGGGTTGTGGAAGTTGAATTGTGTCCTCAAATCGTTTGACAAGACTCTTGCTCAAGGAAGAGAAGGTTCACAATATTTTTCAATTTCCAAGGAGTGGTAACTGTGGACACCTTACCTGAAAAAATGATTTATCAATGGCCAATACACCAACATTGCTTTATCAAAAACAGTTAAGGAGATGAAGGAGCAGCATCCAATAACAGGCATGACAAGGGTTCGCTTTCTTCATAGCAATGCCAGTGCTCACTAAACCTGGCAAGTTATGGCTCATCTGGAGCAGAAAAAAATAAAACAGCTACCTCATCATTGCAAATTCACTTGATCTTGCCCCATGTGGTTTTTTTGTTGTTTGCAAAAATTAAAAGGAACTAGCTGGAAAGCCGTTTTTCAAAGGTGCAAGACCTTGTAAAACATGTTTATTGAGAACTGCAAGTATTCCTCAACCACCAAGCATTGCAGAACTGGCATAGATGTCTACGACTTTGCATAAATCTGGTGGGGAGTACTTTGAAGGGCAGTAAAAGTTTGTTGAGGTAAGTGCAATGAATTTTGTTCTGCTACGTTTAATCCTGTATCTCCCTTATAACCCTGAAGTTTCAGTTTAAAGGGTACCCCTCCCTCTACCTTTTGGGGTGAAGAAAGTGATCTGATTTCCTGATACATATCAAGTCTTTTTCAACACCCCTCATATAACAATTATTATTTTTCTGCTAATTTGTTCAAACTCATTTTTGAGATTAATTACATTGAGAATTTTATCGTCAATAACAGTTTTTCATAGAAAGTTAACATAAATACTTACTGAGCTTCTGATTTGTCTTTCCACTGATGTAATATAAAAATATTTCTATTAAATTAGCTACTGGGTGCCACTTAAATATTCTGAGTGCATATACATATCCTAGACTACTGTGTGTGTATGTATATTAAGAAACAACTTGAAAATTTGAGAAATATTGTTCAATTCTCATGAAATATATTAGGCAAAACCAGGCCTGGATCTAGAAAAAATAAAGGGAAGGAGCAGTCCCAAGTGAGCTGAGTGAAAGTGGGGATGGCAGGTGGGGGAATCAAGTAGCAATGAGCCAGAATACCATTCTGATATAATTTTTTCCATTCATTTTAGTGGTCTTTAACAAATTATCTGAAAATATGAAAATAAAAAATAAATAAACTAAAACATCATATATATAATAGATGACTGTGAGTGATTGACGGCTGACTGACAGGGGATCATGCAAATTCTAACTATGATGCAGAAATGGTAGAGCTCCGAAAAATTGTACCTAGGGGTAATGCAGGTCGTAGATTCCAGGGAAAATCCGAAATTTGTCCTCTGATGTGTCCTTCAAGGTCAAATAGAAGTCACGTAGAGGTAAAACCATGATCTACAAGTGTTAGAAACGTGAAAATTGGTGTCTAGTTGTGTTTCTGGTTGTAGATCTCGAAAACATTCCGATGAGGTCAAAGATCAAATTTAGATCTATTGATGCTAGAGAGCTAAAAATTGGTTCCTATGGATATTGAGTTGTGAAATTTTTTGGAAATATTTGGAAATGTAAAATTTTGGATGTGATAGATCCTTCAAGGTAAAAAGTTAAATACTGATCTACCCGTATTAGAGGGCTAAAAATTGATGCCTGGGAGTATTTTGAGTTCTAGATCTCAAAAACTATGCCAAATTTTGGATGCAATGGGTCCTTTAAGGCCAGAGGTCAAATTTGATATACCAGTGCTGGAGAGCTAAACATTGGTGAAGAGGGCTATTTTAAGAGTATAACTCAGAAATAGGAGGAATTTTCAGATCTGGAGTCACATTCCAGGTCAAAGAGGGTTGGAGTGACCAGCTATAAATCACGAGGTGCCGAAGCCACTGATGGATTTCTAGTATATATATTTAATATTTTTTTCGTCTCTGTTATTGTTACTGGCATTCTTAAGAGGGGAGAGGAGACATGCTTCTCCACTAGATCCAGCCTCTTGACAATACAATTATCTGATTTAAATTACAAAAAATGAAACAAATTCTAGAACTGAAAAAATCTCAATATTTTATTAATTCAACACTATTTAATAATGGAATAAATTAAATGAAAATTATATAAAGTTAAAATTATTTTACCAGTTATAGAAATATTTTATAGTTGTAATAATAATTTTAAACTTAATATAACTTTACAAATCATTTCAGAGCGTAAAATTAGGTTGGGTTCAAACTAATTTTTAGAGCATTAAACTGGTAAATGAATCAGTTGCCAAGAATCACAAGGTTACTGCCAGTCTGCTGCTTGCTAAAAATAGTTAGGAATTTTGTGCCAGATTTTGAAATCCTGGGTCATTCAAAGCAATTCTTCAAAGTGCATCCATGTCATCCACATAATATTAAGGAATACAGTTCCATCAACACCAGACTTGCACATGTGCTAAGCTACAGATAGAGCCTCAAATAATGCATTTAAAATTTTACTACATAACAGTTATGAATTTGTATTAATAGTTAAAAATAAAATTAGTAGAATGTTGTGGTAATCTTTTCTGTTTTTCTCTAATAAAGTGCTTCTGAGAGTCAGAACAGTGTATCGTATCAAACTGATTAATAGAGGAATCAAATGTTATCATTTCTAGCCTTCCTATTACAATGTACTCCAATTAAAAAACACTTACAGCATTCATTTTCCCAGAAATATTTCGTTTCAACCAATCTTATTACTGTTGGGTTGTTTTACCTCTGATCAGCACATTTTTTTGCACATAATGGGCTAAATGGTCAGGGTTGGGTTGGGTTGTTTTACCTCTGAGCGGCACTTATTTTGCACACCATGGGCTAAATGGCCAGGTCACATAGACCCCGAAGGCTCAGAGAAGGTTGGGGGTGGGGACCCACTGGAACAGCTGTTGGAAGACAGATGGTAGCCTCCCGTCAAGGCCATCCAGCGTGTTCTTTAACGTGCACAGGGTATGTCTCTCCCGCACACGGGGCCACGGCTTAACGTCCCATCCGACGGACGGCGGCCTTTCCAAGCCCATCGGTGTCCCCTACTGACCGTGGGCAGGGCGGGGAATTTTGCGGAGATAAATCTCAACGCTGACCCAGCTGGGACTCGAACCTGGGAACTACAGATTACGAGCCTGGTGCGCTACCGACTGAGCCACCCCCGCCCCTAAATGGTCAGGTTACAAGGAACTAATGTGCTCAGAGGAAGTTGAAGAAGGGGATTAGCTATTAGGAGACCGATGGAATCCTCCTTGTCAAGGCTTTTCCTCATTATATGGCTCTCCTGCAAATGGGGCCATGGCTTAATGTTGAATCCAATGAATGTTTACTTTTACAAGCCCATCAGTGTCACTTTCTCACCAAGGGCAAAGCAATAAATCTCAATGCATGGGTTAGTGGTGATTACCACAATGCTGCACAGTTAGAACTCACTGGGAACTACAGATTATCAGCCTAGTGTACTATTGACCGAGCCCCCCATCTTCTCTTATTATGGTTTCTATTATCTAGAAAAAGCATAGGATGAAAACATGGCTTTTATTCATACAAATTTAAGCTTTGTGTGGTTAACAATTCAATTCAAATTTAGATTATGGATCACCTTAAATTCCAATGCTTTTAATATTGTGATTACAGTTTGCTAATTGTAAACAATATGTGTCTGCAATTGAAGGTCAAAAAAAGAGATATCTAAATCTCATCATTTCTATTCTGAATACAACTTTGAATGTCACCCCTGATCAGCACATGTTCTTCGAAGTGGAATTGGTAAAATTTAATTGATGAAACAATAAAAGCAAGCGCTTCTTAAGTATATCACAAAGTAGGTGATGCAGTTTATTTTGGAGAGTTGGCTTCTCTCATATATTTATAGATGAATTAAATACAAGTATTGCAATCCTAGTAGTGTATTTTAATATACTTAATGAGTGAAAATTATGTGAATAATTTCATAAATAAATTTAATTGCTAGTTGTATCCAATTTGTCTGCCTCACAAATCAGTCAGTTTCAAGCAGCTGTTTTCAGCTCTGAAGTTCATTTATAATGATCTCAAATTTCTAAAGAAAAATTATCTCTTCCTATATGTGAATCAGGAGTTTTGAATTTTTCAGTTCTTGGCTTTTTCAAATTGCAAAGGGATATCTAAATTATATGATCTTAGGCAAAAATACCTTTGTTCATCTTACCACTAACAATATACTGATAAATTTTTGTTTGCAGGCAACTAACTCTTGATCCCATTTGAAATTTCTGTTGTGTGATTTGTTGTAAGTCATGAGTAAAAAGTAAAGAAATCAATAATGTGGAGCTTCAATTGAGAAACCTGGACTACAATTAAAATTTTATTGTGAATAAAACTGAAAACTCTTATAAAATATAAAGTTATATTACAAATGATTAGTTAAAATTTCATAATTTGGTTGTAGCCTGGAGTTATGCAGAACTACAGTTAAACTCAAAGATCATGGCTCCAAAGCTCCTGATGCGTAGTGTAAATAAATGAGTAGGAACAGCTGTAGCTAGAAAGAAATGGGAAGAAGAGTACAGGCACAAGTTGAAAAACTTATATATGCTACTAATAGTAATTGCATATAGCAATTTTAAAACCATATGTGCTTTTGACATGCTACAGATAATGAGAGGTGTGCACTGGTAGTCACTGATATTTTAGCACTAAGAGCAGAGTGATTATCAATAATAAATGAAATCTCCTGTGTTGTAGTGATTATGTTAACTGAAACTAGCTCTCCTTTTTAACATATTGCCCTCTATTTCCAGCAAACTTGATTCATCATGCTAACTATTGACATGTTTGTGAGTTATGTAATAAGCATTGAATTTAGCCTTTTAAACATGTGATACTTTCCCACCTGTTAACTAGATTTTTGAGATTACTTTTGCAGATTTTCAAACACTATTTACACCACATATTTTAATGCAGAGCTACTTCATTACATGTAATGAATACTCTGAATAGTTTTCAGTATTGTGATTTAGCCAGAAAGCTTCTTGGTTATACTAACTTAGATAATCAAGAGAGTGTTTAGTATTTAACTATATAACAGTAAAAAGTACCTTTAATGAATTCTATTCAAAAACAATTGATAACTATTCCTGTGAGATTAGTTTGTATTTTGAAATCAACAGCCAATTACAAAGTTCATACACTGCAATACTATACTTATTTTCATTTGCCTTACTTGGTGTGCATAAATAGTGTCGTAAATAAGAGTCCATGAAATTCCAGCACCATATAGAGGCAAAACAACAGACCATAAACAAGATCCATGCACTGCAGACCAGCCAAGTAAAGCTCCCCAATTAAATGTTAAACCTGAAAAAGTATAAACCAAAGACAAAAAATTATCTGAAGTTTCAGAATTAAAAATATTTAGTAACTAATCACACATAACTTATAGTTAATCTTACTAATACCTTTGTTAGAAATTGAGCAAAGTTCACGTATAATAAAATGGGGCTCAGCGCACACACACACATAAACACGAAAATTGAATGAGAGCCAGGGAAACTTCAGGGAACCAATTACATTAATCTGAGTCACATATTAAAGTTCATAGGAACAGATTGCCAGAGGTTTAACACACTAATTTAGTCCAAGAAGTAAAATAGTCCAAGTATCTAATGTGATGTTTCTTGAAATGAGGTTCCAATCTACATGGGGACAATGAAATGCTATTAGGGGATCACAAAACAATACAGAAAAACCACTTCCATATTTTTCCAAAATTTCTAAAACCTCTATAAATGTTCTGTATTGCTTCTTTAACAGAATATGTCATGATAAAAAGCTTTTTTTTTTTCCGTTATTTTAAAAGTAACAGTGAAAAAAAGTTTAAAGTTAAACCATTTAAACAGTTATCCTCACTATATGCTACTGCAGGCCAATTCTAATAAGATTCTGTTTGGCACTGTCCATCCACCTCATTTTAGGTGTGACCATTTTCTTTAAGCCCACTGTTTATATTTATTATATGATTTATATCCATTATTAGATGACATCAAAAGCAGTTGATGACTAACATTTTATTTATTTAATCAAACTGCCTAATATCCAAGATAGGTCAGCACCTGGAACTAATACTTTCCTTATAAAGAGTGGAGGTTTCATTACCATAGAAAATTTCAAGAGGGCCAAATTATCCTATAGCCTAAATTTAGTAATTAGGTATATTTAGTTTCCCACTCTCCACAGATTATTAAAAGTTCCAAATCCTTAAAAGCAATGATTATTTTCTTATAATTACCTCATGTTGTACATTGTCAGTTCCTGTTGCATAACTCTGAAGAAAATTAAACAAAGTTTCTCAAGATTAAAAAACATTCAAAAGAACTGAATAAATCTTCATTACTTTCATTTTCTCTGTATATATACTGGTTTCCATAAATTAAGGAAAAATCCCTATGCTAAGTCAATGGGAAGCTAATGTCAAAGCTCTATAACTTCTAAAATAAGTTTTTTTGTTTTGAAAAATGTGATTGCAGATAAAGATCTCAATCAAATAAATCAATATCTCAATTTTCAACAATATTCATTCAGTATTTAATGAGTTATGGAAGTTTGAATATTTAGCATAACAATGCCAGCCACAAAAATTGACTTCAGAAGTTAATTAAAACTTAGTAATAAGTATTGTATCAAAGTGTTTAATATAATAAGTTTGTATTTTATATTAAACACTTTGATATTGTATTTTAGTGTATTTAAGTGGCACCGTTCTGCGGAATTTTACCGAAGCTGAACGTGGCAAATTGATGTGCAGGCACAAAAACAACTGTAAGGGGTGATCTGCGCATAAAGAATTATTTCACTAATCTTCAGTTTTGCATAAGTTTCTTAAAACTGGCATTGCTGTTGTTAAATATTCAAACTTCCATAACTCATTAACCCTTCCAGTGTCTACATTGTCTGTACACATTCGGAAAATCTGAATTGAGAGGCTAAGGATGTACGTATATGTTTTTAGTTAAAAAAAAAATCGATTTTTTAAAAATAAATATTGCCTTTGTAATTTTTTTTTATATATAACTTATAAAAATATATAATTCAGGCTTCAAAAATAATATTTTGTTTTTTAATTTGATGCATATTTTATTAAACTACAATATAAATAATTTTATAAAGCTATCTGATTGCCATTTCTTAGAAGCACTCAATGGTACTGACGATTTGCTTGTTAACATTCCTATTTGCTGAAGCAACCTTCTGATTTAAGCTCACAAGTTTGATTTGAACTATTACCAAAAACTTTTTCCTTAAATTTTCGAAAATCTAAAAATGCCATTTTTAAAAATGATAGATTTTGGAAGTAATTACAAAATAAATGCTGCCACTTTTTTTCCCCGTTTCACACTCTTCTGTCATAAACCTATTTCAGTATTCCCAAATTATTTTTATCATTTTTCCCAGCATCCTTCAAATCGAAACTGAAAGTAAACACATCCTTCTTAGAAATTCTGGTTGCATCTGCATTTAATTAGTTATGCCAAAGAAGGTCTAAGGAGAAGAAGGCTAGCTTTGCACAAGCGTAAATGGTGCCGTTCTGCGGAATTTTACCGAAGCTGAACGTGGCAAATTGATGTGCAGGCAGAAAAACAACTGTAAGGGGTGATCTGCGCATGCACAGTGCAATCATTTTAGCCCACTGCAGATATGGTTTGTCTTACTCTTGGTATATTTATTACAATTTAATCAGTGTTTCAACCTGTCTAACACCCATGGCAGCAAACCCTAAAGTTATTCAATGAGCATTTTATCACATTCAGGAGAACATTTTACGATACCTGGAAAAGCCGTTGTATGTTTATTTTGAATAATTTTTCAGAATTTTTAAAATTAATATGTAAATTAATACATTTAATCGTCTTGCAAATATATATAAGTCAATGTGTGTTACAGGTTTGTGTTCCCTGGAGCATATTGATGTATATAGGTTTCTGCACTTTGCTCTAAAGGCGTAATTCTTTTTTTTATGATTGATACGGGAAGTGCCTGCTGCCATCTGTTGAAAATTTATACAAGTAAAAAATTCGATATGATATTTATGAAAAATATCGACAATTTCATAAAATATGAAATATAGAATATGTTATCATGCATTAACTAATAAATCTCAATTCATTATAATATATTAAATATTGTAGAGTGTTCAAAATATTAAAATTTTCTTTTTCAGCATAACTACTACCTGTTTTACAAAATTGGATTTTATTAAAGAAAATCATTTTAATTACTCTTTGTTATTTTCTCTCTAAATGAAAAGACGATTATGATTGTACCTCAACATTTTTCAGAGTCAAAGTGTATGTAAAATTAGTCACGTGGTGTAAGTAATTGAAAACCTCATTCGGAAGTGGAAAAATAATGCAGGGAACTCGCTCCTCTCCCTGACTTGGTGGTTTCACTGAAATGCACAAATTTGCCATGTTTAGAGGGTGCTGCAATCGAAAAGTTTACATTACGGCTATGGAAGCTAGCTCTCTTCTCCCTTAGACACTCCTTGGTTATGCTTCACTGAGTCAAACAAGATGCAGATGGCTGGTACATGTTATCTCCGTTGCGTGTGCTATAAGTAATTTTTACAGTTCTGGTGCAGCATATTGGATACTCTTTGTAAAGTTAGTATTTTTTTTATATTTAAACATTAGTTATTTTCATTTCAGTAGATATATTTTCGGAAATTAGCGATCTTTTGGCCAATCAATAAGTATTGATTTTTTCATAGTTATATCGTATAGCCGGCCTAGAACTTGTTGCTGTGGATATTTTAACATCACATTAGGCTATATTTTAATTTTTATTTTATTATTTATTACTTTTCCAGTAGAACTTTGATATAGTATCATTTTTCTGAAAATAAACGAGGTCTTGGATATGAAAGCAAATTCATTTCTGTATATTTACTTCCGTTAGTTAGCGATCTTCAATTGGCTGATTTATTGATCTTCTGAGTTATGGCTACATCGGATACTGGCTTAAAAGTTGTTGTGGATATTTTATTTAACATCTCATTAGGTTATATGCAATTTTTCTTTTATTATTTCTTGTTCTTTTTTTATAAAAAAACTTTGAACTTGTACTGTTTTCTGAAATTGAATGTCTTGGATACGGAAGCAAAATAGACTTCCTTGCTATGGAATTCGGCCATCATTTGGGAGAGCAATTTCGGGAAGGGCTGGTCCTTGGTGCACAAACCTTTCTGCACTTAGCCAAGATCACCAAACTTCAACACCCAAAGAAAAAAATTCATAATTTGTATTGTATGTTAATGTTTAGTTGAAAAAAGCAGCCAAGGAAGTTTTTTTCTATTTCATAACCATTTAAGAAAATTCTGTGAATGTGAGAAGGTCGTCACATTGTATAACACTGGCAGTGTTTAAAATATACGATACTGAAAAGAATCATTAAAAGAAATGAAAATCATATTTCAGGTTGAATATTATATTATTTGGGAGGAAATTTCCTTTCAATAAATATACAATTTAACTATTTTTATTCAGCAGGCTTTACAAAATAAAGCCTTAATTGTATAGTGCAATTTTTTTTTTCACCGTATCATATTGAAAAAAGCTTAATATGGCTAAAATCAATATGCTTGCAAATTTGTCTATATTATTTATTTTCATAAAATTCGTAATTAAATTCTGTTTAATTTGGAATATAACATGACCTATTTCCATTGATTAGTTATTTTTTTTTAAAAATTCTAAAGTTGACTTGTTTATCTGACTCAGCACAGTTGGCTCAGTACCATACCTTGAGACCACCTCAGTACCATACTTTGTTGAGAAAATTTCAGGCTTTTGCCTGGAATTTTCTCAAAGTATGGTACTGAGGAAAAAATTACAAAACAAGAAAAATATTTACTTAAAACCGAAAAAGCAATTTTTTTTGTTATTCAGAAATATATAGTCATTCTATTCATTGCATTGTAATCATTTCTGTCTACAGTGGACCCCCGATATAACGCGCATGTTGGGCGGGAAACAACACCCGCGTTATAAGGTGAACCGCGTTATACCGAGCGGGGCACGGTGGCGACACAATAAATTTCACACTGTAAGCTTTTCTTTTACTCATCACGCATACAATAATTAAACACTATTCAAAATACATGCAGGAACTCAATACATACACAATTACTCAATACGCAGTAACAATAAAATGCGATACTCACTAATGCAGCACGGACCTGTATAACATGTTTGAACTTATCGCGAACATCGCCCGTGCTATAACCGAGTGTGCGGTATAGCGAGCAGCGCTATAACGAAGGTCCACTGTATTAGTTTTTTTAAATAAATTTTTATTTGTTGCCAGATGCATTTTTTTTACTACATGACTCTAAAAATGTCCTATTAAAATAAAACATACTGTCTTTTTTGTTAAATACTTGATTTTCAGAAAATCCAGAATTAAGTGCTGATTAATTTGGTATACAACATACCATAATTCCTTTTATTAGTTATTTGGTAAAAAAAGTTCTAAAGTTAAAGTTTTTTTTTTGGCTGAGCAGAGTGAGAAAATAGCTTGACCCCTGGATGGAAACCTGTTTTTCAGCCTGGACAAGGTTAAATACTAAATGAATATTGTTGAAAATCGAGATATTGATTTATTTGATTGAGATCTTTATCTGCAATCACATTTTTCAAAACAAACAAACTTATTTTAGAAGTATAGAGCTTTGATGTTAGCTTCCCATTGACTTAACACAGGGATTTTCCTTAATTTATGGAAACCAGTGCATATCACTAGAGCCTACCCCTTTACCAGCCTCATCAGCAGCATTAACAGAAAAGCTCATATTGTATAAACCTAAATTCCCAATATGCCAAATCATCATTCCAATCTAAGCCAGTTACTTTCAACTACCTAGACCTATTAATGATCTCGTTTTCCCCCTAAAATGAATTCCTCATAACATAACCAGTCACCAAACAAAGGAAAAGTGACATTACAAAATCGTCATATATTAACTTTTAGATATTTCCTAAAGCCTCAAATCAATAACAGACTATCTTGATAACAAAGTCAAAAGCTTTTCTGAAATCTAGTAATTATAGGTATTGAAACTCTAAACATTTTTCAACAATGACTTAGTGATAAAAACTGTTTACACAATCCCTACCACTTCTGATGACCACTGTTCATTTTGAAGCTGCCCTCCAGTCAAATATTTCATTCTTACTTACAGTTGAACTGGCTTTCTTTATTTTAGGATTAACTGCATCCAGATGGCATCTCTCTTTTCTTTCTATCCATCAAACTCTTGGAGGATTCTTTTCCTCATTGATTCTTCCATACACTCTTTTCCTGGGTCTTCTTCCAGTGGGTTTCCATCTCCATATTCTTTTTGATGAGGTTGAGCAAAATATGACACACAAGTTGCATGCAGTCAGCAAGAATAGTTGTATGTCCCAGGAGATCTTGCATTACTAAGATTGCTGCAGATACCTACATATAATAAACACCAGTTATTGTGATCACTGGTTAATAGCATGGTGTGCAAAAATGTGCTGCTCAGAGGTAAAACAACCCAACACTGGTTAATAGAATCGAATTTCAGAGAACAGATTTAAATAATCGAAAAGCACCATATTTTCATTGTTAATGAAATAACATTTTCTGTAATTAGAATCAATATTACACCAAATCTCGCCTTTAAAAAAGGTTGGTATTTGGCAAAATATCTTTTCAATAAAGATATCATCAAAGTTTCAGAAACAAAATAATTTTCAGTGGCATTCAGTGGGTTGCAGAATAAAGGCACGTTAAGTACTCTCAGGTGGCCATTCCTGAAGTCCATCAGGAATATACTTTCTTAGTGATGTCAGGTGATTCACACATGGACAGAAATAGTCAAAAAACATTCTTTGGCTATAGTCTTTGGATAGCGAAGCATATTATAGTTCCAACAAGGCAAAATTCCATGCATGCTTAGACATTGGCCGGAGTCAAAGAGAATTATTTGAGGCACTTAATGAGCAACTTCAAAAACAAAATGATCATATATATGGAGGGCTATAAAAGCCTTCATACATATCATGCACTCACCAATACAATCTTTCATTGTCTTCATCTCATCACATGCCAATAAACAAATGATAGCTAATTCTTTGTACTCACTGAGAGGTAAGGCAAAATTTCAGTGGATTCCTTATATTTACCTGAAAAGCTGAATTGTACCAGGTGACTGGGTTTTTTCAACTGTGCTCAGTCCAAAAAAAAAAAACTTTTGAACATATATTTCTAAATAATTAATTAAGGGAAAGTGGTTTAAGTTACCTTGCTGATTTAACATTAATAATTTTTTGCTATATCACTGTAATGGTTGGAAAAGCTGAGACAATTAGTTGGAATTATTATCTACAAAATTACCTTGGTTTCTTTTCTTGGGATGATATCTGATAAATGGGAAAGTCTATTGTCTTGTGGTGGATAGTACAGTCCAATTATTAAGAGTTCTCTTGCAGGGTTTGACATTCAATTTCGAAGTGGCACTGAGATTTGGAAGTAGCATCTCTCAGTGGTGAAATATGTTGTTGGAATCTATGATTTGCTGTATATGTTAACTAATGTATTTGAAAAAAGTTATGACATGTTATATATATATAACATGTCATGACTCTTTTCAAATTCATATAATATTCATGACTTTCCAATTAATTCTCTCAACTTTTTCAACCATTAAAAAATAAATCAGTATTTAATTCTGAATGTTATGAAAATAAAATATTTAACGAAAACAATAATACCCTCCCCCCCACCCTCTTTAAGAATGTGAGTAATGGTAAAAAGAGGCAAAAAAATATTAAACTTATTTATATTTCATGCATTTTTCAAGAATTTTTTTAAAAAAAACCTGTAAAACAAAGGGGGAAATGTTATACTGTATTGGAAATCAAGTCTCTTGGCCTTCCCTTTTATATTTTTTGGCTCGATTGTGTTTCTTGACACCCCCCCCCCCCCCATTTTTTTTTCTAGATATGGGCCTGAACATTGACATCTATGGCGAGTTGTAATTTTCTTAAAGTTCGGTGTGCTTCAATTCTGTTCTATTTGTTACAAAGTGTAACATCTTTATGTGTGATATGCAAAATATTTAATAGCATTAAAAAAAGTTTATAGATTCTCCAGAAAAACTGACTATGGACTATTCAGCATATCAAATTGTGACTTTTAATACAGACACACTATAATCCACCAACCCTTCACCATTACGTATTATATATCAGTGCAAAAGTGTCTTTATCCACTTATTCTGATAGCATCACTGAGTTATTGTTACATATTATAATTTTAATATTAACCCATTATACTCAAGAGGTGGCCCTCAGTTGCCACTTGGTTTGATGCAGCAACTCGTATGGCGACTGAGAGGGGACAATAACTGGTTTATGAACAGATATCTTTTGCACTCGAGAGGCAACTCTCAGTTGCCACTTGGTTTAATGCAGCAACTCGAGTGGCGATGGAGAGGCGACAATAACTGTTTTATAAACAGATATCTTTCCTCTTTACATTTTAGATGTGTAAATCTATTGTCTATGTGCACTTCATAGTACAGCATTGTGTTTAATTATTATCTTAAACTTAGTCTGTTTTTAGTGGTTATAAAAATGGAGCCAAATGATGAAATTAGTAGCAGTGAAAATGAGTGTGATTTTATGTTGTTTAGGTATGATTTATTTTTATGTTAGTTGTAGAAAATTCAACTTTTTAGTAAAAAAACTTCGAGTTGCTACTTCCCTACAGTAAAAAAATCTTTGAATGCAAAGGGCTAATAATTCACAATATTTACAATATTATGCAAACTTTCATTTAGTTTCTTCTAATTTTTTCAGTCATTTACACAAAAATGCATATACTTGAAATTTTTACTAAATGATCAGAAACTCTAAGATGAAAGTAGTAGTGTTACAAAAATTTATTTTGCTTTAAAATCAAGACAGTTTAAATAAAAATTGTTAACTATATAACTTAAAAAGGATAAAATGCTGTGAAAAAAATAAAAGATATTTTAAAGAATAAAGTTTGATTTAACTATTGAAACTGAGATTGAAAGATTCCATATCAATTTGCATAGATGCTGCTACTGAAAAGTTAACTTCCCAATAAAGGCAAAAATGTCATTCAGAAATTAAAATTTCTTAATGCTAGTCATGATATTGTTTAAATTTGATTAATAACTACTACTAAAATAAATTTTACCTTTAAAAATTAAATATTTTGATATAATGTCCTAATCTGATATCTCCTATGGTAGGTACCATTTCAGGTCACATATGCCTAATGAGTTCATTTTTGGTCAAGTTTCTAATTATTCTTTGTAATTGCAATATATATTTGAGAATTAATATATGTAATTATAAAAGTACAGCAAAATGAAAACATTTTTATCAGTATTATTTATATATTATTTTATCATATTATGCTCTACTTGGAATAAAATCCCACTTCTGATTCAGTTATATGGAATAATAAAACATGTCACCTAAAACAATGCAGTTTTCTGAATCAATCTTATTAAAAATATCTGTTGCAAGACATCTCAAACTAATTAAAAAAATTAATATAAAAAAGCAAAAAAAGAAACATCAATACTTTTCCAACACTTGATTATATCTATAACATTGCAAGTCAATTAAGCACTAAGTTTCGAATCAAAACATTCATGTTTAAAGATTTTTTTTTCCCCTTTTGTAAGTTGTATCCCATAAACAATAAAAATAATTCAAAAACAATGAAACAGTTTTAAATGACAAAAGATACCAAATTAGGGTGGGGTTCTGAAACTACACCAAAATGTATGGTTGCATTTCTGATACGGTGACTTAGAACTTCACATATTTCTAGGTGCACAATTCTAAACATAAACACGAAAATCTAACATAAAAACTCAATTATGGTGAAATGAAAAGGAAATTCTATGCTGATTCTCTCTCAACAGATGGCTGTAAATATCATCCTTTTCTTAGTGGGTAGTGGATTGACCACAGAAGGAGAATATCCAATGGGAGGCAAATTACACCAAGTCTCTTCATCTTTGAGCTACAGATTTCTTTTGCATTTCACAGCTGAGTGGTTTCTTAGGATGATTTTGCTTTTGAATGTTTTTAGTTTTGTTGATTAATTCTTCTGACATAATAAAGTAGGCAGAACTTATTTATGTGTATTTGTAGTTTCGTTTTATTTATATGATTTTTTTTTAAACATTACAGTTGTGATGGTCCACCCATTCACTTTTACTTAACCAGTTTTGCTTTATTCACGTTATATTATCATTTTGGGGATTATTTAAATTTTTTTTGACTGATCTCAATTCTTGTTTCCAAGCATAAGGGTTGCGCATGTGCAAATCCGACCTTTCAATTGTTAACTGCTAAGCGCATGCAGGACACGACTCCTCTTGCATCATAATAACTAGCGCGATTGTCATATTATGCAAATGTCTTTCCCGGCGTGCAATAGACATGTGCCAGACTTGTATGCCGCTTGTTATAGTAGTGACGTGAGCTCACAGAGTTAGAATGTCAGATTGAGAATGAGAGTTAGTCGAAGAGTTGTTGTGAGAAGTGGAGTAGAGATGTAGGAGTCAGAAGTAAGTGTTGTGTAGATAGGAGTTGTTAGTCTCCAAATTTTGTATTCTTCCACTAGAATTGGGTGTCTGAATTTTTTGGAAATAAACTTTTGAATTTTTGTTATTTTTCTCTTGAGCAACATAAATAGATTTTTTGATTAGATTTAAACTTTAAACTTGACAATCATTTTTTAATTCTTACTCAATAAGTAACATCTGATATTATACATTAACAAACCCTATTTCAACATTATTTGGCAAGTTATTATTGTCTGGTGCCCAAAATAGTTATCTAGAATTTGAATCATTCCAAAGGTCCAACTTTAAAAGTTAATAATCTTTGGAGTGTTAAAGAGTGTTGAAAGAAAGTGGCACCATGAACAGGGGCTGTATATATATGTATAAATTTTATATTTTATTTATTGTGATTGAAAAAGAAAAGAAATTTCGAGCTCATTAGTTATATGTACTATTCAAAAATATAACGACAGATTAAGCCGAAATTTTTTGTTGAGCAAGAAGCTTAACTTTTGTATATTAGTCAAAGATACTGAAGTTTCAGCAGTTATTGCTGATAGTTAAGATCTTTATTGTATGTATGTAAAGATTAGAAGTGTCCAGACACACAGATAAACAAGTTTATTTTTTCCAGCTTAGAATAGCTTTAGTATTGTATTGTTGTATAGCAGTACCTGTTTTTGCTGCTAAAGATAAAATTTTTTTTAAAATTTCCAAAAATTCAAAATTTTTGCAGACAGCTAAACATGTCTGCTAGTAATATGGCCGATTCTGCCATAATGACACCCGATTTAGAAAAAGTAAAATATAGGTTGCAGGATGTGATGAAAGAAGCAGAAGTGTTAATGAATCTGCTTAATGAGCCTCAGGAGAAAAGGGGGACAACAACAAACAACCTCTCAATTTGCTAACAATGCTACATTAGTTCATGAACGTATAAACTTTAAATGTACGGTTCCAATTTTTGTTCCATCAGAAGCAAAAGATAGAACAGATCAACTGCCACAATGACGAATTGCCAATCCATTTATTAATTGTAGTCCTTACTTTAATTGGCCTTTTCCTGAGATAAGGTTCGATGGTTCGAAACATCTGTCATCGTGGACATTTGTCAAGTCCATGGAAGAGCATTTCCATTTACACGAAATGCCCGGCAACAAAAAGGTGGTTTTAGCAGTATCTTGTCTAATTGGATATGCTAAGCAATGGTGGAATAATGTAGGATGTCATCATGGAATAGTTTTGAGAAGATTTTGAAAGTGAACTCTTGGAAATCTATCCAGCTCATAATGACTTTACACAGTTAGCTACAGAACCGTTTTCTCGAAAAGACAAAGGGAAGGAGACAATATCGAAAAATTCATCTGTGGTACATTAGAGATACCAGCTATACGATACGATGCCACCAAAATTGATGTTATACACTGCATATTGTCCCAATTAATTTTACCCATTAGGGAATTTTTAGGAGTACAAAATGTAAATTCAATTTGAACTTTAGTCAAATTGGCTCAGCAATATACTGCAAGAAGAGAATCTGCAGAAACTGTATTAAACCAACAATGGATGCAATCCTCGCCAAAGCAGCGCTATCAGGTTGAGTCTCGCAAAATGACTGCTGCACGACAGGAAGGTACATGGTCCCAACAATTTGCACTGAATGCACCTACAATGATGCAGAACGAACGATGCAGAGAATTTGTTCCATGTCAAGCTTCGAACAATAACATTAGACCTAAAACTTTTGCTAAGAATAATAGAGAAACTTTGAGATGTAAGTTTTGTGGCTGACTAGGGTACACAGAGCAATATCGTTATAGAAGGAATGACAATTCGGGAAACTTAAATTAGAATCTTTGAAGAGAGAGCCAAAGTCCCTCAAGAAAAGCCCTCTCATGAGTTAAGTCTTGCCACTGTTGTTTTACCTTTCGTTAAGACTTCTCACGAAGAAACTGAATTTATAGATCTCAATGATACAGAAGCCAATCATTCATGTTCAAATGAGCAAGTTTTAGATAATATTAATGACAATTATCTATTGAAATTTCAGCTGGGGTCCAGTGGACTTTTTGAGTTACTTTGTAGTCCAAAGCAGAATGTTCAAGAAGAAAGTGTAAAAATCCCTATTGGAGTAATTAATGTAAATTTTGAGAAACATGTTGATGATGCAAAGCAAATTGATAATGAGAAATGTGTTGATATAGTTGTAGAGCAGGCGTGTCCAACCCGCAGCCGGCCCACAAAATCGCAAAGTTTGTTGTGTTTACGACATAAGCTTTCAACATCATTATGTGATTTTCAGCGAGTTTTTGATATCCCACCAGTTTTATGCTGCCCTTTTCTTAATTTTATAATAAAAAAAATAAGAAAATAAATTTATTTTGCTTTAAAATTAAGACAGTTTAAATAAAAATTGTAAGTTTTATTATTCATATACATTAACTATATTATATATTTTATGTGCGGCCCAAAACAATTCATCTTTACTCAATGTGGCCCAGGGAAGTCAAAAGGTTGGACACGCCTGTTGCAGAGGAAAATAATAGAAAATTAGTTGATGAAAAAGTTTTTGAAGTAGAAGTTTTTAAACGAAAACAGTGCTGAAATTGATAATGAGAAAAGTTTTGAATTTGAGATATTAAAGTAAAATGATCTATTAGATTAAAGACAAGCAACCCAGAAATTGTTTTGAGTGCAAATAATCCTGGTGAATCTAACAAGTTTAGAAATTTTCAACTGTTGAAGCATCATTCAGATGCAGGCAGCAATAAACCTGGAAAGTACAAAGCCAGGCTCTTCAAAGACCAGCACGTAGCAACAAGATGTCAACGAAATAACCACAGCCTGCAGAGTGACACCAGCAATGAAGTAGTCAACATAGTATAGGTGACATCACCAATGAGATCTTCAGCAGTGCTTTCACCTAGCTTATCGTCAAAGAGGAAAGGATGTCACCAGACAACGACTGGATGATGATTTATCACAAAGGACTGCCAACAACGAAAATTTAAGTATATTATTGTTCTTCCACTGTGGCACTAATGATTTATAATGTTTTATTTCTTTTCTCTGGAATAGATGAAGGCGGAGAAGCTTGAAGTTGAATTATTGTGATATATATACTTAGAGATTTTGAAATGTTTAATTTCTTGTTGAAATTTTGGAGTTTCGATACTAAATTTTTTTTAAAAGTGAATTTTAATGTGAATTTATAATGTGATGTGAATAGAATTTTTTATGTATTTTTGTTCATCTGAAGTTCTAGTTGTTATATTGTATTAACAAGATTTAAAGTGTATTTTTGTAGATTTTTTCGTTCCAGCTGACTGAATGCTGAAAATTTGGTAAGTTTACATTGGGAAGTTTAGAAATTGTGAAATGATTATGGATATGAATGATGGGAATGAAAGAGAATTTAGTACAGTGATTAAAATATTTTACATTTTGAACTGAATTTTTTTGTATGCAAAATGTATTTTCATGTAAAAAGTGAATGGAATTGTATTGGATGAAATGTTATCATCATATATTATAAATTATTGATACAACTTTTTCTTTACTCTTAGATACGACGTATGTATATGTGTTTAAATCTGTTCGGTGTCATCAGTGATATTTATGAGTCAATGATGCGTAATTATTGGGATGACATTGACAGCATTTATTTGTATATATATATATGAGCTGACCATGATGATGTCTTGAGCTGACCATGACGTCACTTTTTTTTTGGTACCCATTTGGAGCTGTCCCCAACAGCCAAGTCTTGTGACCGAGTCAGTCACCAGCATAACTCCTTTGGCAGGGGGAAGTAAAGCTCTAAAAGAGGAGCTAACTAATGCCTTTTTTTTATTTCAGCTAGCTCGCAATTATTGTGTTTAGGTGAAGGTTTAGCAGATGATTACATTCCCGCTTGTTTGTAAAATTTGGAATTTCTTAGATTGACATGTTTTATGTAATTAGGAGGATTTAACGGTGTTCCAATACCCATCTTTTTAGGTGTGGTAGGAGAAAATTTAGATTTCACATATTTTGATTGTAGTTAGGGGATAAGAGGAAGCTCTGTACCCCACTTGATACGTTTGTAATTATATTCTGTGAAAGAGCAGAATTTGATGGAAATTGAATTTTTTTTTCTTTAACCTTTTTAGAAGTTAAGCAGGATAGGAGTAGGATTAACCAGCTTTTTGTACAGGTTATTGTATGTAACTTCTGAAGTTTGTATCAGAATGTGATACTAGGTAGTTCAATAACGCTAGTATACAGTTAACTGCCACAGCCATTGGTATGTAATTACAATAGGTAGCTGTACACATTGATAGGAGGATTGGGAAGAGGAACATTTGGTTGTGATGGAAAATTGGGTCTAAGTGAAAGTATCCCATCTTATCAAAATTTGTGTAAACATACTTTTACTTTATGTTCAACTATGTGTAAATGACGTGAGAAGTGTCCTATTATTCAAAATTTGCTCGTCAAAATCTGTTAGGTCAAATTTTGATTCCCTTTGAGAGGGGTAGTTCTGATGGTCCACCCATTCACTTTTACTTAACCAGTTTTGCTTCATTTACTTTATATTATCATTTTGGGGATTATTTAACTTTTTCTGGACTGATCTCAATCCTCATTTCCAAGCATAGGAGTTGCGAATGTGCAATTCCAACCTTTTGATTGTCAACCACTAAAGCGCGTTTTGATTGTCAACCACCTTTTGATTGTCAACCACTAAAGCATGACCCCTCTTGCATCATAGCTAGCATGATCGTCATATTATACAAATGTCTTTCCCGGCGTGCAATAGACATGTGCTGGACTTGTACGCCACTTGTTACAGTAGTGATGTGAGGTCACAGAATTAGTTAGAACATCAGATTGAGAATGAGAGTTAGTTGAAGAGTTGTTGTGAGAAGTGGAGTAGAGATGTAGGAGTCAGAAGTATGTGTTGTGTAGATAGGAGTTGTTAGTCTCCAAATTTTGTATTCTTACATTGAATTGGATAAGTGAATTTTTTGAAAATAAACTTTTTTGTTTTAGAAACTTTTGAACTTTTGCTATTTTTTTCTTGAGCAACGTAAATAGATTTTTTGATTAGATTTAAACTTTAAACTTGACAATCATTTTCGAATTCTTACTTGACAAGTAACGTCTGATATTATACATTAACAAACCTTATTTCAACTTTATTCGGCAAGTTATTATTGCCTGGCGCCCAATATAGCTATCTGGAATTTGAAAAAATTAGAATCAGACAAAAGGTCCAACTTTAAAAGTTAATAATCTTTGGTGCGTTACAACGCAGTGACATACATAACTGCACATGGGTTTCACCTGATGGGCTGCATAAGAATATGATAGATTATATATTAATTAACAGCAAATGGGATAGTTCTGTTAGGAATACCAGGTCATATAGGGGAGCTGAAATTGGATCTGACGATTAGTTTGTTAAAAGTGTCTAGCAACTTAAACTTAAGAAGTGTTGTGCTAAGGTAAACAGTTTACCTTTAATTCTGAAGCTCAGGAAGACACAGTTATAGCTAAAGTTTACCATGTAGATTACTTAGTCATTATGGCAGTCATAGTTTGCTTACTACTGAAGTTGAGGAACAATGGGATCATTTTAAACAGGCTTTTTTTTAGACTCTAACAGTACACTTTTAGGAAAAAAGGAGAGAGGCAAAATTATTTGAGTGATAAGGCACTTGAGCTTATTTTAGAAAGAATGACATGAATGTCCTTAATCAATACCCTACTAGTCTTAATAGAAAGCATTACAGAGAGCGTAATAAATGCGTAAAGGATCAGTTAGCTGCTGATAAGAATCTTTGGCTTGATGGCTTGGCTGACAAAGCCGAGGGAGCAGTTAGACAGCACAACAGCAGAGAGCTGTACAGACAGTTAATGTTCTGTGTGGTAGAAAATGGACAGGTATACAGGGATTGAAGGATAAACAAGGGAAAGTTATAGAAGGTGGGATGAGCATTTTAATAATGTTCAAAACAATGTGGTTAGTTTTACTCCCATTGTTTGTAATGATTATACATGCATTACTGCTTTAATGCTGGCCCTATAACACAGTCTGAAGTTATTTTGGCTGTTTCTAAACTTAAACTACATAAATCCTCAGGGGTAGATGAAATTACTATGGAATTGCTTAGAGTTGGAAATGTTTCGGTTACCACATGGATGATTGAAATTTTGAATATCTTTTATGATAAAGGCATGGTTTTAAGGATTTTACCAGAATTATTACTATCCCTATTTTTCAAAAAGGTGATCGTAGTTCTTGTGATAACTATAGGGGTACCAGCTTAATTTCTGTTCCAGGTAAAGTTTTTTGCATGATTTTGATTAGGTTGGGTTGTTTTACCTCTGACCAGCACTTTTTTGCACACAATGGGCTAAATGGCCAGGTCAGAAGGACCCTGAAGGCTCAGAGAAGGTTGGGGGAGGGGACCCACTGGAACAACTGCTGGGAGACAAATGATAACCTCCCGTCAAGGCCATCCAGTGTGTTCTTTAACGTGCACAGAGTATGTCTCTCCCGCACATGGTGTCACAGCTTAATGTCCCATCCGACGGACGGTGGCCTTTCCAAGCCCATCGGTGTCCCCTACTGTCTGTGGCAGGGCGGGGAGTTTTGCAGAGATAAGTCTCAACGGTAACCCAGCTGGGACTTGAACCTGGGAACTGCAGATTACAAGACCTGGCGAACTACCGAATGAGCCACCCCACCCCTGATTGTGATTAATAGTATTAAGAATCTGGTTGACGAGGCAATTGCGTGATGAGAAATGTGGATTCAGAAGTGGTAGGGGATGTGTAGATCAGATTTTTTTTAACTTATGCAGATTCTTGAGAAATGTTTAGTTCCAGAAACCTTTGGTTGCTAGCTTTGTTGATTTCAAAAAGGCTTTCAACTCTGTTGATCATCATAATTTGTGGTTGATTGTGAAATCATATGGCATACCAGACAAGTTAGTTAACATAATGATAGCTCTCTATAATAACACTGAGTCTTGTGTGAGAGTTGGTAAGGATTGTAGTATATGGTTTAGCATTGCTATTGGTGTTCGACAAGAGTGCACTTTGTCTCCTTTTCTCTTTAGTTGATTATTAATTATGTTACGTGAAATTCTTTGCAAAGGAAGATTTTGGCCTTAAATGGTCTGGAGATATACAAATTTCTGATTTAGATTATGCTGATGATTTAGCCCTTTTGGCAAATGATGTTGATGAGATGAATTTTTTCATTTGGGCTGTTGATGACCGGTAGTAGAGTAGGTTTGGTTAGAAACAGAGAGAAAACTAAAGTGATGAAAATTGGTCAGGAATTCAGTTAATCAGTTGGATTCAGTTAATCTGAATGGTTGCACTTTTGAGAAGATGTCTAAGTTTAATTATCTTTGGAGCTATGTAGATACTGGTGATGTGAAGCATGAGATTAACAGACAAATAGTGATTGCTGCCGGGGACTTTTAAGAATCTATGGAGAGTGTGGAGAAATAGGTGTATACACCTACAGACTAAAATTAGACTGTATAATAGTTTGGTTCTTTCTAGGGTTAGTTATGGTAGTGAAACTTGGACACTTTGTAAACAAGATAACAGGGGACTAGATGCTTTTGATTCTAGATGTTTATGCAGCATCTTGGGCATTAGGTGGTTCAACTTTGTAACTAATGATGAGGTAGGCAAAGGAGTTGGCAACCTCCTTTAAGCAGCATATTGGGCATAGGAGACTCTGTTGATGTATGGAAAAGTAAAGATCTGCGAATAGGGTTATGAATAGTGTGCCTAAAGGCCTCAGAAAGAGGGGGAGACCTAGGATGCAGTCGGCAGTGGCCAGATGCAGCAGATATAGTTCATGACAGATGCTTGGAGAACTAAAATGCAAGGTCTGGTTGGACCTCAGTAGCCCATAGCTGCTTGAGGGTAGTGACGATGATGTTGATGATGAAAATAACCAGTAAAATGCAAAAATTTGAAGACAGGAGTTAAAAGTGATTCATCAGACAAAAGATGTCCGAGTGTAAGAGGCTCGGACATAAAATCTTGAAATGTAAAATATAAACATCTGTCTAGGTTAAAAGCTGGACAATTGATTAAAATGTGTTTAATAGTTAAAATGGCGTTACAAAATTCATACTTAGGTTCGTTGTCTGCCTGAAGAAGAAATGAATGAGTGATATACGAATGACCTAAACAGAGCCGAGCAAGTGCAACTTCCTCCTTGTGATTCCTGCAAAAACAAGACTGCCAGGGTTTGATTGAGACAACGAATATATGTCGTGACAATCCCGGTGCACCGCAGTACTGTGACTGCATATCACCTTGAGGGAGTTGTCACAGAAACCACTATGAACTAAAAAGGCTCCTATCAATTTAAACTTGCCTAACATTTGCCTGCCTACAGCGGGAGAAGACCTTTGTGAAGAGAAAAGCACTGCTTGGGTTTTAATAGCCTGCTTGAAGATATAATCACTGAGGTGCAGTGAGAGTGGGATCTTTTTAAAAATTTAGAGTGCTGCCTAGGAATTTGCCCAACACTCACTGAATTTTGTCCAGAAACTTGCCAACATATAAAATAAAAGATCTTGTCTTTTGAATTTTGAGCCAAAGAATAAAAATTGATGAAGTCCTAACTTTTAGAGTCCTCTGCAGCAGAGGCTCCTAGGCACTTCCATCGAAAAGCCACACCTCGAAGGACTCCAATCCCTCGGCATGACCCCCAACTTCATCCTCTCCATCAAGCCGGGCGACCACAGCCTGCTCACCATCTCGGCCTTAACCGTGCCGAGGCCGCTTTGGGGACACCTGGCCAGTAAACCAGACAAAACCCAGCCGGCGGCTCTCCACAACACCCGACAAAGCCGTTAGCCTACCGGGGCTTGCATCACCACAGCACCCGGACCCCACTTCTCAGAGGAACCCAAGTTCCTCCACTGCAAAAGCTATAGAGTTCAAATGTAATTCTGTGGGACTCTTAGTTTGGCTATCCCATCGATAAGCCCGCTGGCCATTGGTGGCCAACCTAGGCCGCGAACCTCCAACTTCTACCTCTCCATTGTGAACGGGCTGAAGCACCCAGTGAACATCCGTCCACCTCAATATCACAGAGACCGCATCAGGGAGCCCACGGACGAGTGTACGAAGAGGTGCACAACTCAATCCGCGGTACCCCCCAATGGGTCTGCAGAAGACAGGGTTCTCTCAGGCCCTATCCGAGGCCCTTAGAACGAAATCCGAGCCCCTCAACCAAGGCTGCAACCCCCAGCTTCGCTGGGAGACAAGTCAATAAGCAGACTGGACCACCTCACCCAAACAGTCTGCCAACCTTCAACAGGCCCCCCTCCACCGGGGGCCACCAGACTTCAAGAACTCCAGAGCGCCAGTGACCCGCGCCCAACTTCTCAGAGGCACCATAAGCCAATGAGCTTGATCACGAAAAGCTTGTTACCAACCTGTTCAGACCAAGATCTCTCCACAGTGGCCTGAGCTCGATGGAAAAGCACTGCCGTAAGTCCAAGTATGGAACCAGCAGTGGAGAGTCAGATACGGACTGTAGTAATATCCTTAATCAACAGCCTACTAGTCCTAATAGAAAACATTACAGAGTTTCATAAATATGTGTAAAGGATTAGTTCGTTGCTGATAAGAATCTTTGGTTTGATAGCTTGGCTGATAAAGCAGAGGAAACAGCTAGACAGTGTTAACAGCAGAGAGTTGTACCAGATAGTTAATGTTTTATGTGGGAAGAAATGGACAGGTATACAGGACTGAAGGATAAACATGGTAAGATCATTGAAGGTGAGCATTCTGTCATGGATAGATGGGCTCAACATTTCAGTGGTGTTCTAAACAATGTGGTTAGTTCTACTTCCATTGTTTGTAATGATGATAGATGTATTACTGATTTTTAATGTTATGTATAAAATTATTTTGGATATTTCCAAACTTAAACTGCATAATTACCCATGGGTAGATGAAATTATTTCTGAAATGCTTAGAGCTGGGAACATTTCAGTTAGCACATGGATGACTGAAATTTTGAATATCTTTTATGATAAAGGCATGGTCCTAAGAATTTTACCAGAGCTATTATTATCCTTATTTTTAAAAAGGATGATTATAATTCTTGTGATAACTATAGGGGTATCAGCCTACTTTCTGTTCCAGGTTAGGTTTTTTCCCATGATTGTGCTTAATAGTCAGTGCTCAAGTTGGTTTGGCAGTTGGTTTGGCCTAACCTTTGGGCAGGAGTTTTAGGTCCTTTTGGCATCGGTAGTTCGAATGGCAATGTGGAACATTTCCTACAGGTAAGTAAACTTAATGGTTTAAGAATAACCAACACATACTTCAAATACCAGGACAATTATAAATATACATGGGTTTAATCTGGTATTAATTATATATATTATAATTATAATTTAACCTGGTCAATTGTAAATATACATGGGTTGCACAGGAATATAAGAGATTATATTTTAATTAACAGCAAATGGGCCAGTTCGGTTAGGAATACCAGATCATACAGGGGAGCAGAAATTGGGTCTGACCATTATCTGGTCAAAAGTGTCTTGCAGCTGAAGCTTAAGAAATATTGTGCTAAGGTTAAGAAAATTATATTCAATACTGAAGGTCTGAAAGATCCAGATATAGCCAAAGCATACCATGGTAAGCTACTTAAGTCATTATGACAATCATGGTTTGCTTACTGCTGAAGTTGAGAAAGAATGGGGTCAGTTTAAACAGGCTTTTCTTGAAACCAACAGTACTCTTTTGGGTAAAAGGGAACAGAGGAAACAAAATTGGAACTTATTTCTGAATGGAGGAAGTGCAGGATTAATATGAATCAACACCCTACCTGTCCTAACAGAAGGCATTACAATGAGCTTAATAAATGTGTAAAGGATCACATTTATTAAGCTCATTGTAATGCCTTCTGATAAGAATCTGGGCTTGATAGCTTGGCTAACAAAACAGAGGAAGCAGTTAGACAGCACAACAACAGGGGGTTGTACCATATTGTTAATGTTTTGTGTGGGAAGAAACAGAAAAGTACACAGGGATTGAGGGATAAATATGGAAGGCAGTTGTAGGTGTGGATTCTGTGATGGCTAGGTGGGCTGAACATTTCAGAGATGTTCTAAATTATGTGATGATTCTACTCCCAATGTTTGTAATAAGGATAGATGCATTACAGGCTTTAATGATAGTCCTATATCACATTCCAAAGTCACTTTGGCTATATCTAAATTAAAACTGCATAAATCCCCAGGAGTGGACAAAATCACCACTGAAATGCTTAGAGCTGGGAACATTTGCATTGTCACATGGCCGACTGAAATTTTGAATATTTTTTATGATAAAGGTGTTATTCCTAAGGATTTTACTAGAGTTATTATTATCCCAATTTTTAAAAAAGGTGATCACAGTTCTTGTGATAATTGTAGGGGAATTAGTTTATTTACTGTTCCAGGTAAAGTTCTTTGCATGATTATATAATAGAATTAAGAATTTGATTGATGGACAACTGTGTGATGAACAGTGTGGATTCAGAAGTGGTAGGGGATGTATTGATAAAATATTTTCACTTAGGTAGATTCTTAAGAAATGTTTAGAGTTTCAGAAACCTCTGGTTACTAGCTTTATTGATTTCAAAAAGGCTTTTGACTCTGTTGATCGTTATAATTTGTGGTTGACTGTGATATTGTATGGCATACCAGACAATTTAGTTAACATAATGAAAGCTCTCTATATCACTGAATAGTATGAGAGTTGGTAAGGCTTGTTGCAATTGGTTTAGCATTGCTTCTGGTGTTCGACAAGGGTGCATTTTGTCTTCTTTTCTCCTTAGTTTTTTTTTCTCCTTAGTTTCTTTTCTCCTTAGTATTAGTTTGGTTATTGATTATGTTATGTGGAATTCACTTCAAGGAGAAGATTTTGGGCTTAAACGGTTGGAGATTTGAAAATTTCTGATGTAGATTTATGCTGATGATTTGGCCCTGTTAGGAAATGATGTTGATGAGATGAACTCTTTCATTAGAGCTGTTGATGAGATGGGTACTAGAGTAGGTTTGGTGATAAATAGCGAGAAAACTAAAATGATGTGAATTGGTCAGGCAGGCTGTGTTTCAGTTATTCTGAATGGTTGCACACTTGGGCAAGGGTTTCAGTTTAATTATCTTGGCAGGTATGTAACAGATACTGATAAAGAAAAAAATATTGTGTGACATGAAATAAACAGAAGAATAGGATTGCAAAAGGAAGAAGATGATATTGAAACATTCAACTGGGGTACAGTAGAATTATACTAGCTGTATGATACAGATGCCGCTGAAATTGTCACAATAAAGTGCATTATGTCCCAGTTAGTATTGTCTTGAAGAGAATTTTTAAAAGTGAGAAATGTAACTTTAATTTCAACTTGCATTGTATTGCCTAGCCAATATGATTAAAATCTCTTCTTGCATTGTATTGCCTAGCATTGTATATGATTGTGACATCATCTGCTCTATGTTATTTAGAGAGAGATTTTGCTCTATGTATTTCTTGCATTGTATATGATTAAAATCTCTTCTTGCATTGTATTGCCTAGCCAATATGATAAAAGAAGAGAACTGCAAAAACAGCATTAAATCAACAATGGATGCAATCCTCACCAAAGCAGCAATATGAGATAGTGTCACGAAACGACTTACACATGACCAGAAGTTACACGGTCCAGACAATTTGCATTGAACATGCTTACAATGATGCAGAATGAAAGAAATAGTTTATATTCCACATCAAGCTTCAAACAATGAAATTAGACCAAAATATTTACTACGAATAATAAAAAAATTTTAAATGTAATTTTTGTGGCCAACTAAAGCACACAAAACAATTTTGCTACAGAAAAAATTGCAATTCGGGAAACTTACATTAGGATCTTTGAAGAGAGAGGCCAAAGTTCCTTAAGAAAAACCTTTTCATAAGTGTTGCCATTGTTAGTACACATAATGTTCAAATATTCACTTTTGTGAAGCTTTGTCAAGGAAAAACTGAATTCATAGATCACATTGATACAGGAGCTGATATTTCATGTCTACCTGAGAAAGTTTTGGATGATATTAGCTGAAGTTGTAAACTGAAATTGCAGCTGTGGTCCCATGGTCCTTTGAACTTATCTTGTAGTCCAAAGCAGTGTATTCTGGGAGAAACTGTAAAATGTCCTATCAGTTTAAATAATGTGGATTTAGAGAAGCAACTTGATATTGCAGAATTAGATGATAACGATAAAAGTATTGAATCAGAAGTTTTAAAGGAAAATAACGATGATGAATTATTAGATGATAATGAGCAAAGCATCCCAGAAATTGTTTTGAGTGCAAATAATCCTAATGAATTTAACAAGTTTAGAAATTTTCTGCTGTTGAAGCACCATGTAAGGGCAGGCATAAACAACCCTGGAAAGCACAAAGTGAAGAACATAATGAGATGTCAGAGAGGTGATGACAGCCTGCAGAGTGACAACCGTCAATGTAGCAGTCAACATAGAGTAGATGATGTCACAAGCGAGATCTTCAGAAGTGCCTACACCTAGCTTATCCATCTGCACAGAAATGAAGTCTCCAGGAACTGACTGGATGATGAACTATTTCAATGGAGTACCAACAATGAAAATTTAAGTATATTATTATTCTTCCACTGTGGCACTAATTTTTTTTATGATGTTTTATTTCTTTTTTTCTGGAATAGATGAAGACAGAGATGATTGAAGATTATTTATTGTTTTTCATATTTAGAGAGAGATTTTAAAATGTTTTAATTTCATATTGAAACCTTAGAGTTTCAGATATTTTTGAAAAGTGAATTTATTACACAATGTTTACAGTGATGAATTATAACTTGAAGTGAATCGATTATTTATATGTTCTGGTTCATCTGAAGTTCTAGTTGAACCACAAAGAGTTATGTATCATATTAAAATGATTTCAAGCATATTTATGAATTGGTTGCAGTTTTTTTATCATTTTGGTTGATTGATAGCAGCATAATGATATAATAACTATTACCAGTACCGTCGACAGGGTGTAGCATAGAGGGTGTAGCCTCATGGTGCCTGTGATGGTCCACCCATTCACTTTTACTTAACCAGTTTTGCTTAATTTACTTTATATTTATTATTTTGGGGATTATTTCATTTTGTGGACATTGCAATCCTCGTTCTGAGCATAGTCTCCTGTAATAAAAACAAAATAGCAATTGGAGATTTTCTTATACTTTTGTCTTATAATCCATCAGGGGCGATATTTAATTGTCTGCCTCAGGGTGCGATCTAACCTGGTGACAGTCCTGACTATTATAAACATCTGAAAAATATTATCGCTGCCACAGCAAGAAGCAATTCCCGCCGTGGCAGCGATAATATTTTTCAGATGTCTGTAATAATTATTGAAGTTTATTTCTACAGGTAATCTGTGCATTTATTATGGATTGATGTAAAAAATTAATATCGTTTAATTATGAAATTCTTGTGAATTTTTTTCTGTTTCAGCTGACTGATTAACTGAATTGAGTTTAGTGATGTAATAACTTTAGTTGAAATATAGTTATAACCTTGCAGTGAATTTTTTGTCATTTCAGCTGACTGATAACTGAACTGATTATTGTAAGTTTAATTAAGAAATCTGAAATTATAAAAATGTTTATGGATGCAAATGATGAGAATGAAAGAGAATTTAGTATACAGTGATTATATAAATCATAATATGAAGTATATTTTTGTATTGAAAGTAATATTCTTTACGTAAAATTTAGATGGAATTGTATTAGGTGGAATGTTAACATCATTTATGATAAATTACTGATATAGCACTTTTCTTTACTCTTAGATATGATGTATATATATATTTATATCTGTTTGGTGTCACCCAATGATATTAATGCATCAGATGATGTGTAATTATCAGAATGACATTGGCAGCATTTATTTCTATATATGAGCTGTCTCCAAAAGTTTAAAGCCTAATTTGATGGAATCAGTCACTAGTAAAACTCCTATGGGACGGAGATGTATAGCTAGATGAGGGGAGGTAATTAATGGTATTTTTATTTCAGTTAAATTGCAATTTATTATGTTTAGGCGAAGTTTTAGCAGATGATTACATGTCCACTTCTTTGCAAAATATTATTATTAGCTTCGCGACGATTGTAGTTAAGAGGATTTAATGGAGGACCAATACAAGTTTTTTCTATGTGAAAGAAAGAAGATTAGCTTTCGTGTATATGATTGTTGTTAGGGGAATGGATGTTATGATGTTTGATATTGGGATGCTTCATGGGATGACTCGAGCGCTGATAAAGTTTATGCTTCCTCAACACCTGAACCATCGGTATGAGAGCAACTTTTTAAACTTGTTTTTATATCTAACATTGGTTTTTTAACATTGGTTAAATAATATTGGTTTTTTAACATTTAAAGTATGCAATTATATCTCAAATATTGAGGAAAGTGCAATTGTTGATCCTTCTATGATATGTGCCAATGAACTAGAAGTAAGTGCTGAAAATAAGTACAATTGGTTTAACATCCATAAAGTATGTATGTTAGTACTACTAAAGCATCAAGTACTCTATAACATCAAGTAATATAAATCAAGCTCAGTATAACTGGAACTAAACCAGCAATTGTTTATTATTACCTGCATGGAGTAAAATGCTATCTTCGTGATACCTATGTGTTATTGTGCTGAAACAACCTCTATAAATGAACGCACTTGTGAAATGGACTGGTTTCTTGTAAAGGCATCCTGACCACACTCCTGAACATCAAAGGATTGTCCATAGCAAATGATATACCTATCACCAGATTACGTGCTGATTACATCAAATTGTGAAAGACAATGAAATGTCACTCTTCAACAGCAAAATGGCCTAAACAAGTAGATGTACCAGGTACAATGATTGGCAAATATAACTATCTTGTCAATTGATCTAGTTTACTTTATGTAGTTATAAGGTAGCATTTAGACAGGTTGATAATTTTATGGATCATATGTGATTGTAATATAGTAATTACAACAATAACTTGTAAGAGCATCTGCACTCCTCATGTTTAAGAATAAGTAATTTTAGACAAACTTGTTGTACAGCTTTTATCGCGAATATGCTAAGATGAGTTAAGCATGAGCAACTCCGATTTTTGATTGAAAGCCGCTAATGCACATGGAAAAACATGCCTCCTCTTGCATCATAGTGAACATGCGATCGTCAAAATATGCAAATGTACTTTCCTAGCATGCAACACACGTCAGTTGCATGACATATGTAATATAAGTGATGTTAGGTCACGGAATAGTTAGTAGTGAGACAGATGTGAGAGCTCAGTGCTGGTTGGTTGGTTGATTGGTTGTTTTGGTTATAATGGTGTAGTAACATCTAAAGCTATAATGCACTAAACGTATGTCAAAATAAAAGTCGTGGTACACTCAACCAATTTTAAAAAATAAATTACAAAAGGCAACAAGTAAAATGTAAAACAATAAAATGAAATGTTGAGGACAACAAAAAACAAACATATATGTTCAATATAAAAATAACCCAGGTGTAAGCGAACTGGGTTATAAACATGTAGAATAATAAATAGGGGAGTAAAACTATAAGCGAGAAAATTAACCAGTATATCATAAAAATTGAAATATAGAGGTAAAACAACAATAGTCTGATAAAAGATGTCAGAGTGTAAGGGGCACAGATGTAAAATTATGAAAGTTAAAAAACATACGTCTTTCAAAGTTAAAACATTGACATTCAATTAAAATATGTTTGATTGTTAAAATGTTGTCACAAAATTCGCACTTCGGTTCATCGCCTGCCTGTAGAAGAAACGAATGAGTAAGAAATTAATGACCTAAGCAGAGCCAAGCAAGTACAACTTCCTCCTTGCGATTCCTGCAGTAACAAGACTGCCATGGTTTGATGATAGGTTTTATCTCAAAGAGCTTGTTTGTAAGCTGTTCTGAGCAAGATCTCTGCCACTGTGCCCGAAGCTCGATCGTAAAATGTTGCCGGAAATCCAGATATGGAACCGACAATGGAGAGTCGGACAGGAACGTGGCTGACCTGGCAGCGGCATCTGCCAAATCATTGCCCCCGATTCCGACATGACCGGGTACCCAACAGAAGTGGATGGTGGTTGTGGCTGACAGACGATGTAGCTGCTGGCGGATCTTAGAAAGAACTGGGTGAAGCTGATGCCTCACTGAGATCAAAGCCTGTAGTGAACTAAGCGAGTCGGTGTAAAGCACACACCGACGATGATGCTTAGCTGCCATGCAGTCCAAGGCGAGGCTGATAGCGTGCAACTCTGCAGTGAAAATGGAACACTGTAGTGGGATCTGGTTTGCAATGATTACATCACAGCAGACTATGGCTGATTCCACAGATGTACTGAACTTCAAGCCATCTATGAAGACAGGCAAGAAGTCCGGGTGCTCAGCATGATGGCTGGCAAAGAGTTGCTGATAGACACAGTCAGGTGTAAAGACCTTCCCCGTGCTGCACAGGGAAAAATCACAGGAAGGGAAAACAGGAGCCACAGTGGTAGTGGCTTGGCTGTCGACTGTGTGATGCTATCAAGACTGGTGTTGATGTCTCTGAGGTAGCCTCGGACTCACAAACTAAAAGGACGAATGGCAGTCAGCTGATTTGTGTATAATATTTCCCACTTTGGACTGAAAACACAGTCCCAAGTGGGATGGCCAGGCAGGGATCACAATTCAGATGCATATTGTAATGAAAACTGCTGATGGCGAAGAGATAAAGATGATTCATCGGTCTCAACATAAAGACCCTGGACTGGTGTGGTGTGGAAGGCTCCCGTGCAAACACGAAGGGCTTGATAAGGGAGGGGGGGTCCAGCACCTTCATCACTGAATCCTGGGCGGAGTCATACATCTGGGATCCGTAGTCCAGTTTCGACCAGACAAGTGCACAATACAGGCGGAGAAAAGAACATCAGTCCACCCCCCAAGAAAGAGGGGAGAGGACTTTAATGATGTTTAATGCCCATGTGCAATTGAACCTGAGATAATGTATGTGTGATGAAAAGGTCAATTTCTGATCGAAGATGAGACCGAGAAACTTGGTCTCTGCCACAACTGGAATGATGATATGCCCGAGCCGTAGCTTGGGATCCAGGTGAAGATTACACTTGTGGCAAAAGTGCACACAAGCAGTCTTCTGTGGGGAGAACCAAAACCCGTTTGCCGTCACCCAAACTGAAAGATTGTTCAGGGCAATTTGCAGTTGTCTTTCAATGACCTTCACACTGGATGAAGAGTAAAAGATGCTAAAATCGTCGACAATAGAGGGCATTGCCTACAAATGGAGGAAGTTGTCTAGTAATAGAATTAATCTTGACAGCGAAAAGCGTAACCTCAGAACACAGCCTTGTGGCACCCCATGTTTTTGGGGGTACTGCCGCGACAGAGCGTTGCTGACATGGACACAAAAAGAACATGCCGACAAGAAGTTGGAGATGAAGATCGGCATAAGCCGAAGCTATGGAGGTCATGAAGAATGCCGAATCTTCAAGCCATGTCATATGCTTTTTCGATGTCGAAGAAAATTGACACCAGGTGCTCTCTACGTAAAAATGAAAGTCTGATAGTCGATTCAAGGTGTATCAGATGGTCAAGAGTTGACCATTGCCTGTGAAAGCCACACTGGGTGTTGTGTTGAAAAGAAGGTTGTGGTGTTCTAAATACCAGATGAGTCTGGTATTTGCCATTATTTCCAACACCTTGCACATGCAGCTCGTCAACACAATGGGACAATAATTGAAGGAAGCTTGGAATCCTTTCCTGGCTTCGGGAAGGCCAAGACGATGGCCTCCTGCCAGGAGTCTGGAAACTGCACCTCGAGAAAAATGCAATTGATAAGATGGGGCAGTCGATCCTTACTCGATGGTGAGAAATTTTGGAGCATGGCATAATGGATATTATCCGGAGCAACAGCAGCTGCACGAGAGGTGTGCAGAGCAAGGCAAAGCTCCTCCACTGTGAATGGCCTGTTGTAAGACTCCAGGCCTTTTGAGTGGAAAAACAGCAGAGAACGTTCTACCCTGCTCTTCTGCTTCTTCAAATTACTCGGGGGAGTAGGAAGACGATGAAGAGATGGAGGAAAATGACTCCTCAGAGTGTCGGCTATTGCTTGTCCATTGTGCTCCAGGATCGATAATCAGTGGGACGTGTAGTTCCACCCATCTTCTGAATTTTATCCCACACAACCTTAGAACTGGTCGTGCAGGTGACAGAAGACATGTATTTGATCCAAGATTCCTTCTGGCTCTGGCGCCGAATGAAACGAGCTTTCATCCTGGCGCATTTGAACTTTTCAAGGTTGGGGGACGTCGGATATCTCCAACCCCCCCCCCCCCCCCCCAAGCCTTGTTCTGAGCCTTATGAGCTGCAGTGCAATCTGGATATTCCACCGTTTCAGAAAGCGAGGAAACCGTGTCAAAGTTTGAGGAATTATTGATGCAGCTGCATCTACAATACAGTCCATTATCTCCGCTACTGCCACATTGATGGGCTCCTGGCTGACAGAGTGGTCATCAAGCTCAGAGAGCAGCTCAAAACCACTCTAGTCAGCCCGATCAAACCTCCACCATGAGATGAGTAAAGGCATGCATGCCCCCCCCCCCCCCCATGGGAGATGGTGCACACCATGGGAGGATGATCGCTTCCATATGGGTTGTCCTCGACCTCCCATGTAAAGAGTGGAAGAATCGACGAGGAGCAGATGGTAAGGTCAATGGCAGTGAAAGTGTGGGTTGGGGAGTGAAAGTAAGTACTAACACCAGTGTTCAACAAGGAAAGAGAATGATCCAGGAGCCACAGTTATAAGACCCCGCCCCTCCCATTGGTGTCAGCACTGCCCTATAGTGGACAAAAATTACAGTAGAGGTACACAGTGCAATAATTAAAGTAAAGTAATTTAATTCTCTATGACACTGTTAAATGTTTTTAAGCACTGCAACACATGGACTATGCTATCAAGTATCAATAATTATTATAGAGAGATTTACGTACCATGCCATAGAGGATGGGAAGTAACAGGAGCTTCTTGGAATGCTTTTGGTGAGAAATTTAAAATTCGAGGTTCTTGCCGGCAAGTGACGTCTCAGTGGAGATTAAGATAATGATGACTGCTGCCAAAGGTCTACCCACATTGGTGAATGACATAATTATTTATACTTTTTGATAGCACATGGTGCTTAAAAAAGTTTTAGATCCATGACGCACCTTTCGCGCCGTTCCTATCGGCATTTCATCAGGTGGGAAGCGAGGGACTTAATATAGGAGAGGCAGTTGGCTGGTGAGTGCGGGGGAGGGGTGGGGTGCCATAAATTGACATGTAAGTGGTTCAGCTCCGAGGATCGGAGTGGTCGGCGGAAGTGCGGGTGACGGTAATGCAATCTGCATGTGACAGAGGTTCGGAGAGTGTGGGATTATGGGAAATAGTTAAGCTATGCGTATGTCGAGGGAAGCATCACTGTTTCTGGGTAGTAATTCATTTTTATAATGAGTGGGGTACTTTTAGTGAATTAATAAATTTGGTAAACTGAAAATTGGGGTTAAGATGATTATGTTATTGAGGGTCTGAATAATGCTTTTCGTATTGATATTACTATAGGGAGTTTTTGTATGTGTGTGTGGGTGGGGGTACATTGATCGCCGATTTTAGGAGGTATTATGGAGGTGTTCTAAAGGGTTAGATGGGTGTGTATTATTGCAGGTGGCAAATGGGGATTGACGATGAGAGAGGACAGTACAGCAGAGTTGTTGGATTTGGGTTACTTTACCTCTGAGCGGCGCTTTTTTTGCACACCATGGGCTAAATGGCCAGGTCACAAGAACCCCGAAGGCTCAGAGAAGGTTGGGGACCCACTGGAACAGCTGTTGGGAGACAGATGGCAGCCTCCCGTCAAGGCCATCCAGTGTGTTCCTAAACGTGCACAGGGTATGGCTCTGCTGCACACGGGGCCACGGCTTAATGTCCCATCCGACAGATGGCGGCCTTTTCAAGCCCATCAATGTCCCCTACTAGCTGAGTGCAGGGTGGGGTGTTTTGGGGAGATAAATCTCAATGCCCAGCTGGGACTCGAACCTGAGAATTACAGATTATGAGCCTGGTGCACTACCAACTGAGCCACTCCTATCCATGAACTATGTACATCTCTTTCGATTAGGCATTTAGCTGACTTTTGATTTTAATGACAGTTTCTTTTTACTCTAATGCTTCTAGAATTTGTTTTTATTATTTCTCAAATATATACTGAGATTATAATGAATTAATTTCAAATGAACAGAACAGCTCGTTGATCTCTAATTGCAGATAACGTAAGAATCATAGAATTAAGCAACTAGGCTAAAAGTGCAATTTTTAAAAGGTAGGACTTATTTTAGTGATACCTTTAATTACATTTAATCAAAGATAGTAATTAATTTCAGAAATTGTGATTTTTAAACAAAATTTTTGATGAGATTTAAAATTGAAGTTTTCAATGGTAGTTATGCAGCTTTATACTAAAATGATTCATTCTCAATTTCAGCATTTAATTTTCTTTAAATCCTTCGAAACATTTTCATAGTACTCTATTTTCTTTTACATATAAATTATCTAGTTTTTAAAGTAAATGATTTTTATGATTACTTTCCTAAGGTCTAGAAATTTGCTGATCACTAAAAATTTAAGCATATGCATCATTTGCATAAATGATTAAAAAATTTAGAAAAAAAAACTTAAACATTAATAGAAATATGAACTTTTTATAATAGAAAAATAATTCAGAAAAAATGTTTTTTTTATAAATTACTGAAGTTAAAATGAAAAAAAGTAATATTTCAAAATATTTAAAACAAATGTTTAAAAAATTTAACTTTTTTTTTCTCCAGAAATTTTTGCCATTTGATTAATGACAAATGCTCTTTCTTTTGTTACATAATGCAACATATTTACTTTATTAGTAATTTCAGGATGGTCTAAAATTATATATTTTATTTTATGAAAACACTTCAAAACTAACTTGGTCCCAAGAGTGAGCAATTTCAAAACCCTGATGCTTTAAGGGTTAAAGAAAAACTAGCAATTTCCTGTATTTGAAATTTTTTTATTCTATTACTCATTTGTATCAGTATTGTGATGGTTCACCCATTCACTTTTACTTAATCAGTTTTACTTTATGTTATAATTATCATTTTGAGGTTTATCCTAATTTGATCCATCATTCTCCTCTCCCTACATAAGAGGAGGTACATAAGAGGAGTTGTGCATGTGCAACTCTGCTTTTTAATTGATAGCCGCTAACGTGTGCCGAAGGACACACCCCTCTTGTGTCATAGCTAGTGCAAGTAGGCGATCATCATTTTATGCAAATGCGACTTCAACCAGCATGCTGTGCATGTGTCAGTTTGCATATGCCAGAGATGTATGGCAAGTGACATTTAGGTCACAGAGATAGGGAGTGTTAATAAGAATTGGTGATGCAATGTGGGAGAAGGAAGGTATTTGCACGAGTTGCTCAGCAAAGGTGGAAAGCAAATTTTTGCGCAACGCATATTTGGTGAGTCTAGATTTTTGAAATAAACATTATTTGTTTTATGAAATAGTTTTGTCTTTCTTATTCTTTTTCTCTTGAGCAGAGTTTGACTTATATTTGATTAAGTTTAAAATTAATGTTGGCAATCTGTAAATTAAGGTTCTTTCTTCAGTAATACCATTGATAACAAAGGAAAGAACTCTAATTAGCAAGAGAAATTTCCTGGTGCCTGAGCTAGCAGGAAACCAATAACATACTTTTTGGAGTTGTGATGGTCCACCCATTCACTTTTACTTTTCCTTAACCAGTTTTTACTTTATTTATATTAGATCTATTATTTTGGGGATTTTCTTAAGTTAACATTTTTGACTGACAGCCACTAATGCAGGCAGAAGGACATGCCCCCTCTTGCGTCATAGTTAGTGTGAGCTTAAGTTTATGGAAATATTTTTCCCAAGGTGCAACACCCAGATGCCAGTTGCACATCGCATGTATAGTAAGTGACATTAGGTCATGGAATTAAGAGAGAGTAGCTTATGTGACAGAGTAGGGAGAAATGTAAGAGAGAGATGTTTGTTGTTTTGGAGATGTTGTTTGGAGTTGTGATTTGAGAATAGAAGGTGGAGATGTTTTGAGTGAGCTTTTACTTGCTCAGAGATTTTAGATGTGGACTGCAGAAGTTTCACTTGGTGAGTCACGATTTTTTGGAAATAAACTTTGTTTTATGAAACAGTTTGACTTGTCAAATTTTTTTCTCTTGAGCAGGATAATTGATTTTGATTAGATTTAACCTTTAATAATTTGACGATCTTTTGAATTGTTCTCATATTGACTAACTAATGCATAATATACTTAGTGAACCCTTATTTAACTTTATTTGGCAAGATTAATTGCCTGGTTCCCACAGCTGTCTGGAAATTTAGTATAATTTGGATCAGTCACAAGGTATAAAGTGAAGTTTAACATACATTTGGAGCATTACAGAGTGTTATAGTGTCTGTGATGCCCCATCGTTCACTTTTACTTTACCTTAACCAGTTTTGCTTAATTTACATTATATTTATCATTTTGGGGATTGTTATTTCCTTTTTGGCATCACAGCGCTCGTTTCCAAGAGTTAGGAGTTGCGATTGCGCAACTCCGATCTTCCGACTGTCACCCGCTGAAGCGTGCGTCATAGCTTGCGTCGCTCATCAGTTTATGTAAATGTCTTTCCCGGCGTGCAACATGACATGTGCGGGCCTTTGTACCTTTCGTTAAAACCTGATGACATGTCACGAGAGCGCATAGTAAGTGCACAGAGCACATAGTGAGTGCACGTAAAGCACAGTAAGAGAGCTCAGTTGGGCACACAGTTAGTGCATGATGTATCTTCTTCATGAAGTTTTGGTGAGTGATTTTTGGAAATAAATTTGTTTGTTATTTAAACCTTTTGAATCTTTACTAATTTTTTCTCTTGAGCAACATTATTTGGTTGATTAGTATTTAACATTTACGTTTCGGCAATAATTTTTTGGATTCTTACTCATTAACGCTTGCTGGTATTTTGAACCCTAATTTAACTTTATTTATTCATTTGGCAATTTGTTAATTATTGCCTGGCGCCCGACTGAACTATCCGGAGCATAAAACTATCTGGATCAGAAAAAGGGTCCAAACTTATAAGTATTTTGCATTTCTTTGGCCTGTTACATGTCATTAACAAAATTCATTTAGGACAACAATGCTAAACTGAGAATTTGCATATTTAGACAATAAAAGCTACATACTATATTTTATGAAGAATTATTCCACATACAATTATAGAAAGTCAAGTGCATTCATAAAAAAAAATATTTATTTGGGAAGACTAAAACAAGAGAATTAGTATAAATTAAAACATACCTAAAATTAATTGAGGCCAATAGGAAATTCTTTTCATCAGTGGATAAGTTACTACCAATCCTATGGAACTTGCACCCAGCAGCACACTGTTAAAATTAGTAAGTATTAATTTTATAAAACTGTGAAAATGATGTGTCATATTAAAATAATCTTATATATTATTTGACCATTATAACAATCTCGGAGTTGTAACTTTTTTTTTGTATAATCTCTTTTTAATTTTGTATAATTTTTATAATCTCTTTTTTAACAAATATGTTACTGAAAAAATTGTTTCCACAATACAATAAATATTAAATTTCTGTAAGTAAAATATATTATACGAAACATTAAATGAGACATTTTAAAACTTACAAAATGAAATATTTGTTTTAGGTTTTAAAATAAAAGTTAATCTTTTTCTTTGGTAAAGATACTTATTTTTACTACAGATTTACTGAAAGAATTACAGGCATATTTATCAACTTTGCTGTGACTATTAACTGCTGCTAGGTTGTTTGGTTGTAAATATATACTATTCTACAGGTAATCATCCTCAAGCAGCCATGGGCTTTGGAGGTCCAACCAGACCGTACTATTTATTTCTCCAAGCAAGTCTGTCTTGAGCTACATCTGCTGCATCTTGCCACTGCACATCAGTTCTAACAAGGTCCTGTTTGACATTGTCTGCTCACAGCATCCTAGATCTTCCCCTCTTTCTGAGGCCTTTAGGCACCCTGTTCATAACCCTATTCACCAATCTATAATTATCCATATGGGTAACATGGCCAAATCTAAAGAATTTCTCTCTGCACAATATGCCACTTAAAGGAGGTTGCCAACTCTTTTGCCTAACCTCATCATTAGTTACAAAGTTGAACCACCTAATGTCCAAGATACTGAATAAACATCTAGAATCGAAAGCATCTAGTCTCCTGTTATCTTATTTACAAAGTGTCAAGTTTCACTAACATAACTAACCCTAGAAAGAACCAAACTATTATAGAGTCAAATTTTAGTCTTTAGGTGTATACGCCTATTTCTCCACACTCTCAGAAATTCTTAAAAGTCCTGGCAGCAATCCCTATATGTCTGTTAATCTCATGCCGCAAATCACCAGTATCTGTTACATAGCTTCCAAGATAATTAAACTGTGACACCTGCTCAAGACTGCAGCCATTCAGATCAACTGAATTACAGCCTGCCTGACCAATTTTCACCACTTTAGTTTTCTCTCTGTTTATAACCAAACCTACTCTACTACCAGTTTCATCAACAGCTCGAATGAAAGAGTTCATCTCATCAACATCATTTGCCAAAAGGGCTAAATCATCAGCATAATCTAAATCAGAAATTTTCATATCTCCAGTCCATTTAAGGCCAAAATCTTTCCCTTGAAGTGAATTTCGCATAACATAATCAATAACCAAGCTAAAGAGAAAAGGAGACAAAATGCACCCTTGTCGAACACCAGAAGCAATGCTAAACCAATTGCTACAAGCCTTACCAACTCTCACACACGACTCAGTGTTATTATAGAGAGCTTTCATTATGTTAACTAACTTGTCAGTTAACTAACTTGTCAGTTGATGTGAGATCATACCATATGATCTCACAATCAACCACAAATTATGACGATCAACAGAGTCAAAAGCTTTTTTGAAATCAACGAAGCTAGCAACCAAAGGTTTCTGAAACTCTAAACATTTCTCAAGAATCTGCCTAAGTGAAAATATCTGATCTACACATCCCCTACCACTTCTGAATCCACATTGCTCATCATGCAATTGCCCATCAACCAGATTCTTAATTCTATTAAGCACAATCATGCAAAGAACTTTCCCTGGAACAGAGAGTAGGCTGATACCCCTAAAGCTATCACAAGAACTGCGATCACCTTTTTTGAAAATAGGGATAATAAATAGCTCTGGTAAAATCCTTAGGAAACATGCCTTTATCATAAAAGATATTCAGAATTTCAGTCATCCAAGTGGTAACCGAAACATTCCCAGCTCTAAGTATTTCTGTACTAATTTCATCTACCCCTGGGGATTTATGAAGTTTAAGTTTAGAAATAGCCAAAACAACTTCAGATTGTGTTATTGGGCCAACATTAAAGCCACCAATGCATCTAGCATCATTGCAAACAAGGGAGTAAAATTAACCACATTGTTTAGAACATCACTGAAATGCTCAGCCCACCTAGCCATCACAGAATCCTCACCTTCTATAACCTTACCTTGTTTATCCTTCAATCCATGTATACCTGCCCGTTTTCTACCACACAAAACATTAACTATCTGGTACAGCTCTCTGCTGTTGTGCTGTCTAACTGCTTCCTCGGCTTTGTCAGCCAAACCATCAAGCCAAAGATTCTTATCAGCAGCTAACTGATCTTTTACACGTTTATTAAGTTCTGTGTAATGCTTTCTATTAGGACTAGTAGGGTATTGATTAAGGACATTCCTGCAGTTCTTTCTTTCCGAAATAAGCTCAAGTGCCTTATCACTCAGATAATTCTGTCTCTTCTGCTCCTTTTTTCCTAAAAGAGAACTGTTAGTGTCCAAAAAAGCCTGTTTAAAATGATCCCATTCTTCCTCCACTTCAGTAGTAAGCAAATCATGACTGTCATAATGACTAAGTAACCTATCATGGTATGCCACGATAGCAGCCACAGAGGTCTGACAGGAGCCTGTCAGTTTATATGCAATAGTAGAAGGTCTGAGGATGGCAGGACCTCAGAAGAAAAACGAGACATACATCCATGCGTTAGCTGGGGTTAAAACCCAGGTCCCTTAGATCAGTAGCCAAGCATGCTAACCACTCGGCCACGGGACGGCATCACGGACCACTTTTAATTCTAACTTTTACACTGCATTGAAGTGTATGCAACTTATATCAGATTTCTGGTATATCACCTTTAAGTGGTATATGCTATTAATTTACCACATTGTTTATTGTTGAATGTTTATTGTTGAATCTTATTAAAACTGAATCCTTTTCATTCTTTCAGTTTTAATATTTTAAATGGTAAAATGAGAAAAAAAAAACATATTTATGAGACTTCATTTATAACTTACCTATACCAGTTTAACTGTAGTAGGATTAAAAGTGCCAAAGACAACTGTCCTCCCAAAAACATCCAGGCATCTAAAATGCTTAACTGACTAGAAGCTAAAGGTCGGTTCTTTGTTCTGGATACCTAAGATAGATTTCAATTGTATATGTAGTAATGATAATGAAAACAAGTTAAATTTTAATCAAAGGAAAAGAATTTAAAATAAACTTCCTCACTCATGAATATAAAATAAATTATTTTTATACACAAGTGATATGGAAATTGCTACTTTTATGATTCATATTCTTTTTCAGCATTAGCTGTCCAATGCTGAGCAGAGACCTCCCCCAGTTACTTCCACAATATCCTATCCATTGCACTCCAACAAACGCCTTTATCTTGTCTTTCAGTCTTACTCATGGGCTTACTTTTCCTCTTTTGATATCTCTGAGTCTCCAATTAGTGACAATTATCATCCATCTGTCATCTCCTACGCCTTGCATATCCTGGACATGTCACTTAGATGTATAGAATCAACTTGTTGCCATGTTAATAGTATAGTGGTTGTTGCCTATAGCTAGCTTGGATGAATTCAAATGAATTCTGATTATAACAGTTCAGTATAAAACTTAAGATAAACAGACAAGTAAAATACCAAGTTGATTGGTCATTGTGGGATTATACTGAACAACACACCACCTTGTTACTCAAATTATGGAAAATTTATTGCAACCTGTGTGAAGTGCATATTATGAAGTAAAAACTTATTCTTCACTCTAGTTCCATATTAACTCTAATAAAAAGAAACCCACCCTGCAAGGCTCTAGCATTAAACATGAGTTATGTTAAAAAAATTAAATATAAAGTTACGAAATAGTGTCACAAACTTAACTTTCAAAAATTATTTTTCTTAGTGTATTTTTTAAAAAACTACTTAAGATTATTGATATTTGACAGAGGTCATTATATTCGAAGTTCTTTGATTTATTGAGCAAGATCTATTAAATCTGGAACCATTCCTAAGAATGACAGCATACTTGCAAATCTTGTAATTTTAAAAACTGGAATATTTTTACTGGATTTTGTGATGAAAAAATTTTACAAATTTTTCAATTTATAAATTTTTTTTCCATCCCTTAACTCTTTTACTACAATAATGGCCTATCTGACCAGTAACCCTTTAGCTACCATACTGGCCTGCCAGCCAAGGAGAGATATATTGAATTCTCACTCTTTTTTATGCATCATCTACTTGGGTTCATATGAGCATCAGTCACTAATTGTCCTTCCCAACTTCCTGCCACCTATGGGCCCACTGGACACAGTTGGCCTTTCAGCTAAAGAATTTGGGGGCAGGCATTGTTTATTGTCTTCTTTGAGCTTACATTTCAGCCAAAATGCAAAGGAAACATGGAGTTATTTCCCTGGATTTGAAAGGTAGAAGGAAACGGGTTAGAACTAAATAAATACTCATATATTCACAGGTACTGATAGCTAGGTAGTCACTGGAAGGAGAGCTATGCACCAATCCCCTGTGATGATGCACAGAACCGGCCAGGCCTAGCACCTAATGTCCGACCCCGCCTTCTTGTGGTGCAGACCGTTAGTACCTTTCAAAAGAGATACTCTCTTGTGGAAGTGAACGGAAGGGGAGGGCTGCCAGATTAGTGTGGCCTACTGATCTGGACAACTATGGCTTTTTTTTTTCTACCCTGCTGAGGAGTGGTCAACCACACAGGGTCCTGGTGCTGACCATATAAACCCACTGGACTGGACAGATGTATGGCTCTGAGCTTGATTATAGATCCTGATTTTGCTGCACTGGTGGGCTTTTGTGGAGGGAAAATCTTCTTCTGTGTTTTCTGTTTGTTTGTGGGTTGTCAGCCCCAAGTGAATAGATTCACAGGATATGTTTATCAGCTGGTGGATAATCCTGAGCAGAGGTCATCGCAGGCACCTGAACTCTTTGCTTCTATTGGCATCGTCAAATTCTACATTGGAGGAAGTCTTCCAGTGTAGATGGCTTCAGCCTTTAGTGGTGGGGGAACCAGTCTTTGCCCCATGTCTGCGATTAGGGGGCTGTTTGATATTGTCAGCATTTCCTCTCTCAATAAACATAGTTTCTTTAAACATCCCACTAACCATTTTCTCTCCATAGGTAGTTGGAATGTGAGGACTCCGCACAGAGCTTTTTTTCTTGATGTCCTCACACATGAATTCCACCATTACAATTTAGATGTTATCGGCTTGCAAGAGACCAGATGGACAGATCAAGGTCAGATTCTTAAAAATAATCTTAAATTTCTCTTTTCAGGGAGGGACGACAATAAGCATCACCAAGGCGTGGGTCTGCTTCTCAGCAGACACGCTAGTGATGCTTTTCTAGGATATGAGTGCATTAATGAAAGGTTTCTTACAGCAAAATTTCAGACAAGCGTTAAAGACTTGAATGTTATCTGCTGTTATGCCCCCACTGAGGATGCCATGAGGATGAGAAGGATGGGTTTACAGAAAACTTCAGGAAATTTTGAATTCTTTCAAGGAAGGAGATATTACCCTTGTTCTAGGTGACTTCAATGCCAAAATTGGAACTGACTCTGACCTTTGGGGAGGGGTGATAGGCCCTTTTGGTATTGGTAGCTGCAATGGGCAATGTCTCCTACAGGTAAGTAAGTGCAATGGTTTCAGAATTCATGGGTTTCACCTGATGGGCTGCATAAGAATGTGATTGATTATGTATTAATTAACAGCAAATGGGCTAGTTCTGTTAGGAATACCAGGTCATATAGGGGAGCTGAAATTGGATCTGACCATTACCTTGTTAAAAGTGTCTTGCAATTTAAACTTAAAAAGTGTTGTGCTAGGGTTAAAAAATTTATGTTTAATACTGAAGCTCTGAAAGACCCAGTTATAGCCAAAGCTTACCATGATAGGTTACTTAGTCATTATGACAGTCATGGTAGGCTTACTACTGAAGTTGAGGAAGAATGGGATCATTTTAAACAGGCTTTTTTGGACACTAACAGTATTCTTTTAGGAAAAAAGGAGTAGAAGAGACAGAATTATCTGAGTGATAAGGCACTTGAGCTTATTTCGGAAAGAAAGAACTGCAGGAATGTCCTTAATCAATACCCTACTAGTCCTAATAGAAAGCATTACAGAGAACTTAATAAACGTGTAAAAGATCAGTTAGCTGCTGATAAGAATTTTTGGCTTGATGGCTTCCCTGACAAAGCTGAGGAAGCAGTTAGACAGTACAACAGCAAAGAGCTGTACCAGATAGTTAATGTTTTGTGTGGTAGAAAACAGACAGGTATACAGGGATTGAAGGATAAACAAGGTAAGGTTATAGAAAGTGAGAATTCTGTCATGGCTAGGTGGGCTGAGCATTTCAGTGATATTCTAAACAATGTGGTTAGTTCTATTCCCATTGTTTGCAATGATGATAGATGCATTGGTGGCTTTAATATTGGCCCCATAACACAATCTGAAGTTATTTTGGCTGTTTCTAAACTTAAACTTCATAAATCCCCAGGGGTAGATGAAATTAGTACAGAAATACTTAGAGCTGGGAATGTTTCGGTTACCACTTGGATGACTGAAATTCTGAATATCTTTTATGATAAAGGCCTGTTTCCTAAGGATTTTACCAGAGCTATTTATTATCCCTATTTTCAAAAAAGGTGATCGCAGTTCTTGTGATAACTATAGGGCTATCAGCCTACTCTCTGCTCCAGGGAAAGTTCTTTCCATGATTGTGCTTAATAGAATTAAGAATCTGGTTGACAGGCAATTGAGTGATGAGCAATGTGGATTCAGAAGTGGTAGGGGATGTGTGGATCAGATATTTTCACTTAGGCAGATTCTTGAGAAATGTTTAGAGTTTCAAAAACCTTTGGTTGCTAGCTTTGTTGATTTCAAAAAGGCTTTCGACTCTGTTGATCGTCATAATTGTGGTTGATTGTGAGATCATATGGTATACCAGACAAATTAGTTAACATAATGAAAGCTCTCTATAATAACACTGAGTCATGTGTGAGAGTTGGTAAGTCTTGTAGCAATTGGTTTAGCATTACTTCTAGTGTTCGACAAGGGTGCATTGTCTCCTTTTCTCTTTAGTTTGGTTATTGATTATGTTATGTGAAATTCACTTCAAGGGAAAGATTTTGACCTTAAATGGGCTGGAGATACGAAAATTTCTGATTTGGATTATGCTGATGATTTTGTTCTGTTGGCTAATGATGTTGATGAGATGAACTCTTTCATTCGAGCTGTTGATGAAACTAGTAGTAGAGTAGGTTTGATTATAATCATAGAGAAAACTAAAGTAATAAAAATTGGTGGGCAAGCTGTGATTCAGTTAATCTGAATGGTTGCACTCATGAGAAGGTGTCACAGTTTAATTATCTTGGGAGCTATGTAACAGATAATGGTAATGTGCAGCATGAGATTAACAGACGAATAGGGATTGCTGCCGGGACTTTTAAGAATCTATGGAGAGTGTGGAGAAATAGGCGTATACACCTAAAGACTAAAATTAGACTGCATAATAGTTTGGTTCTTTCTAGGGTTAGTTATGGTAGTGAAACTTGGACACTTTGTAAACAAGATAACAGGAAACTAGATGCTTTTGATTCCAGATGCTTACGCAGTATCTTGGGCATTAGGTGGTTCAACTTTGTAACTAATAATGAGGTTAGGCAAAGGAGTTTGCAACCTCCTTTAAGCAGCATATTGTGCAGAGGGAGACCGTTGGTTTGGCCATGTTGCCGGTATGAATAATTATAGATTGGCGAATAGGGTTATGAACAGTGTGCCTAAAGGCATCAGAAAGAAGGAGAGACCTAGGATGTGGTGGGCAGACAATGTCAAACAGGACCTTGTTAGAATTGGTGTGCAGTGGCCAGATGCAGTAGGTATAGCTCAGGATATACTTGCTTGGAGAACTAAATTGCACGGTCTAGTTGGACCTCCGTAGCCCATGGCTGCTTGAGGATGATGATGATGATGACTCAACAGAAAAAATAAAAACAGCTGAATGTTAAGTGGGAATCAAATTCAGACCACTAATTTTTCAAATAAGCGTTTTATAGAAAAATGTGATTGCAGGTGATGCTAGTCTGGCTAAATATCAATTTTTGACCATTTTTGTTCATTATTTAACATTAAGTTACCTTGTTAACCAAAAACTATTAAAAATTGTACTGATCATTACACATACTGCTAAAAATATGAATTTGAGTAAAGTTTAACACAACGGTTATTGCTTTTAGGTTAATATATTTGAATTTTCAGGTTTTAACTGAGCCCATTTTGCAGCTTTCGCAATTCTTTGAATACTGAACAATTATTTGTAACCAGGAGTTAAAGAAATGTGACTGAGATCTTAAATATGAGTCAAATTTTTTAATATTAATACAATTTAAAAAGTTATTGACATCTGAATTTGACTCCATACTGAAATAACATAGAATTTTTTTTGTTTTAAGTACTTACATACACTGAAGAGCCAAAATATTATGACCAGGACATCTTTATGCAATCAAAGCAACTTCAGGTAAATGATGGCATGTGTGAAGGTCATGAAATAGTATAAATAACACTTGATACTGAGCTCTGTTAATCAGTGCTATTTTTGTTCTTCAGACGGAAAAGGTAGTGGACTTAAGTGAGTTTGACAAAGACCAAATTGCAATGGCTAGATGACTGGGTTTTTGAGAAGGCTTGTGGGGTGCTCACAGTCAGCTGTAATTAGTACTTTCAAAAAGTGGTCCAAGGAGCAAAAAGCCATAAACTGCTGGTAAGGTGTGGGCCGACCATGGCTCATCGATGCTAGAGATGAGCGAAGGCTATCCTGTAAGGTATGAGCCAACAGAAGGGATTCAGTGGTGGAATTTACCCGTAATTTGAATGCTGGTGATGGGAGTAATATGTCACAACACACAGTACATCGAACCCTGATGAAAATGGGTATGTGTAGCCGCAGGCCGCTCCGAGTGCTCATGCTAACCTCGGTTCACTGTCAAAAGTGCCTACAATGAGCATGTGAGCATCAAAATTGGACCTTGAATGATTGGAAGAAGGCCATCTGGTCCGATGAATCTCATTTCCTGTTGGACCATGTGGCGGTATGTGTGCGTCATTTACTTGAGGAAGTGTTGGTACCAAGATGTACTGTGGGATGAAAACAAGCCAGTGGAGGAAGTGTAATGCTTTGAGCAATGTTCTGCTGGGAAACCCTGGGTTCAGTAATTCATGTGCAGGAAACTATGACATCTACCACCGACCTAAACATCATTGTAAACCAGTTACATACTTTCATGGCAACGTATTCCCCTCTAGTAATGCCTTCTTTTAGCAGGATAATGCGCCTTGCCACACTGCCCAGATTGTTCGAGAAGGTTCGCGGAACATGATGAAGACTTCGAGGTATTGCCCTGGCCTCCAAATTCCCCACACATCAATACAATCGAGCATCTGTGGTTTGTATTGGAACAGCATATCTGATCTGCGGCAGCTCAACCATATAACTTACAACAGTTAAAGGATCTGCTGGTAACATGTTGGTACCAGATAAAACAAGACACCTTTAGAAATTTTATAGCATCCATGCCTCGCCTGGTAAGAGCTGTTTTGGTAGCATGTGGAGGACTAACATCATATTACGCAAGTGGTCATAAGGTTTTGGCTGTTCAGTGTATATACACTGCCTAGAAAATACTCCATATGAATGGCTTGCTAACTTTTGAAGTTCTCTAACTTCAAATAAAAGATTTTTATGGTAAAATGAAGATCTGCATTTAATGTAGCTAAATCTTAAGATTCTTTTTACTAATAAAAGAGTTATAGATGCTGGAATATTTCACATAAGCAATCAGATGAGCATCCAGGAATTTTTTTAGGGGAGGGGGGTGCTGAACTAAAAGTTTTTTTGGAGAAGAAACAGATCTTGGTGAATCACATAAGTAGTGTGCTGAAGGTACTTGTGTGTGGGCTTTGTCTATATATGAATTTGAAGCAATTTATGTAGAAGAAGCTTGTTCTCCTCTTTCAACCTAAAATGTAGTTTGCCACCATATACACAAATGCTATCTGTGCTGGTGGCTCAGAAGGCAAAATAAAAAACATTGATAATTTCATTGTTTACTGGTTAGTGTCTTAGATCAAATTTATTCTTTATGGTTGCAAATTAAAAATAAGAGGTAGGAAATCTTAAGTTTTTATACATTGACAAACTACAACTGCTTTAGCATAATCTTACACTCAATTTCAGTCAACATAGCATATACCTCAAATCTCTGAACTGCACCTGTGAATAGTCTTAACATTTTACACTTCAGAGATTTAAAAGATTTAAGGGGGTTGCTTTAGCTTTTGCAGTTAGGAATAGGAAATGATCATCTTGACCTGTTGTTGCTATGGACTTATCCTGCCTCGTTCTTCTAGAGTAGGGGTTCTCAATGTGGGGTATGCCGTGAGAGCTCAAAAGTCACTAGATATATGTTATATATATATATGTTTTATTTTATTCCCATTGTTAAACTATAACTATAATTTTATCTACCTGTACAAGGGGTATGCCAGATACATGCACATTTCCACGGAGTACATGAAGAATAAAAGGTTGAGAACCACTTTTCTAGAGCATGTTCCAATGTCTTGGAAACATCTCCAGAGTTGGAAATTTCCCTATCCAACACATCCATGAATCTGGCAACCTCTCTATGTGGCTGTCCTGCTTCTATTCATTCAATGCTCTTTACTTCTGACCATCAGCCAAATGGTTCTTCCTTTGTATTTTAACAAAATTGTAATCTGAAAACACTTGATAAAGCCACTCTTAACATGATGATTCAATATTCACTTTTACATACCTTAAACAGTTAATTTATTTACATTATGACTATTATTTGAGGTTCTTTTTTTCTTCTTTGAACCATCAGTGATTCTCCTTTCCTTTAGCTTTGATTGACAGCGACTAAAAGGCAGTATTGTCAATAATTCTTGTGTCATCACTGACACATGATTATGTATGCACATGGGCTTATGGACGTGTTTGCTGACAAGTGCAAGCATTTGTTTATTAAGTCAGTGTGAGGCTAGTTGGTTGTGTAGTTTGAGTTAGTTATGGAGTTAGTGGAGAGCTGTAGAAGTTGTAGAGGAATAGACTTTTTGTGAAGTGAGAAACATCGGTTAAGAACTCGCTCTTTTTGTAATTTGATCTGTGTGTATTTGGGTGAGTTAAAATATTTTATTTTTATTGATATTGCTTCCAACTTCATTTTCCTCTTAAGCAGAGAGCAAAATTACTGTTGGGTTATTTTACATCTCAGCAGCACTTTTTTTTAATATAATGGGTTAATGGCCAGGTCACAAAGACTCCTAGGGCTCAGAGATGGTTGGAGGAAGGGGACCCACTGAACAGCTGTTGGGAGACAGATGGTAGGCTCCCATCAAGGCCATCCAGCATGTTTTTTAATGTGTACAGGGTATGGATTCTCCTGCACACAGAGTCACAGATTAATATCCCAACAGATGCAGCTTTTCCAAGTCCATCAGTGTCCCAGTAAAATAAATCAGTTATACTTTATATAGAACAAGTTCATGCACTTCAGTGAAATATTACCATTCACATTCCAGAAAAAAAGAACCCTAATTTTTTCGTCAGTTAATTATTGCCTGGCACTCAAAATCCTGAGCATCTGGCAGTTAAGATCTTAATATTTGGGATCATTACAGAGTGGCCTCAGAAAGAGGGGGAGACTTAGGATGTAGTGGGCAGACAATGTCAAACAGGACCTTGTTAGAATTGATCTACAGTGGCAAGAGAGTGCAGCAGATGTAGCTCAGGAGAGATGTGTTTGGAGAACTAAGTTGCAAGACTTTAATCTCTTTCAGATTTCGGAAACTCAGCAAAGTTTGGGCTTTTAATTTTATTAGGCTGGACCTCTGTAGCCCAAGGCTGCTTGAGGATGATGATGATGACGATGATGACAGAGTGGTAAAATTTATGACACCCCAGAACAGGAACTAAGCTTTTGTTCTATGGAAATTTCTTGACATGTCTGTAGATTTGCACTCATTCCTCCAAAGTTAATGACTATAACCTATTTGAAAAGCTTGTCTAGACTTGCAATTATGTGTTAAAAACAAAGGCTGTATTATTTCACTCTGTGTGTTGTTGCTATGGAGCCTACTAAAGATGGGGAACGATTTTACATTTTCACAAGGATGCAGCTTGGGGATGACATGAATAAAATTTATGTTGATTTATCTCAAGTATATGGGGATCATGCCTGTTACGGGATGGATGTGCAAATTCAGAGAAGGACAGCAGTGCTTCAAAGACATCCCTTGTACAGGAAGACCGAAGGAGGCTGTGAATGGCAATGCCAGTGCTCACAAGACCCAGCAAGTTATGGCCTATCTGGAGGGGGAAGAAATGAAACAGTTACCATATCCTGCATATTCACTCAATCGTGCACCACGTGTTTTTTGGCTGTTTCCAAAATTAAAAAGGAACTTTCTGGGGAGTCTTTTTTAAGGGTGCAAGACCTTACAAAATGCATTCATTCAGAGTTGCAGAATGTTCCCCAACAAGAATACCACCAAGCATTCCAGAATTGGTGTAGATATTTGCAACTTTGCATAGATGCTGGAGGGGAGTACTTTGAAGGACAAATAAAAGTTTTGTTGAAGTAAGTGCAATTGTTTTCGTTCTGCAGATGAATGTCAAGAACTTTTTGAATGCCACTCGCATACCTAAGTTGAGACTCCAGATAGGCCGTAACTTGATCAGTTACGGCCTATCTGGAGGGGGAAGAAATCAAACAGTTACCATATCCTGCATATTCACTCAATTCTGCACCATGCGATTTTTGGTTTTTTCCAAAAATTAAAAAGGAACTTTCTGGGAAGCCTTTTTTAAGGGTGCAAGACCTTACAAAATGCATTAATTCAGAGTTGCAGAATGTTCCCCAACAAGAATACCACCAAGCGTTCCAGAATTGGCATAGATATTTTCAACTTTGCATAGATGCTGGAGGGGAATACTTTGAAGGACAATAAAAGTTTTGTTGTAAGTGCAATTGTTTTTGTTCTGCAGATGAATGTCAAGAACTTTTTGAATGCTCCTTGTATATCTGAATCTCTTGCAAATCACTCTGAGATAAAATCATATTTAATTTTGATTCCCATATTGGCATTTTGAGCAATTAGATGTGTTTGAACTGTAAACTTTTTGTGTGTTTACAGAAATTTAAGATTTTGGTGTTTATAATCACTAAGCAACGTGATTGTCCAAGTTTAATAAATTCTGGAATGCTCATTAGTTGTTAGTGATTCTAGAATTAATGGCAGACTAATCAGCCACAATTTGTTGAGCAAGAAGCTTGAAAAAGTATTAGGTCAAAGATACTGAATGTTTCAGCACTGCTATTGCTGAATTAAATAATATATCAATTGCATTTCAAAGTGATTGAAAAGTGTCCAGAAACACAAATTTTTGACATGCAATTTTTTTGGCAAGCTTAGTATAAGCTTTAGAGATTTACATTGTTGTAGAGTGTTGTCAAGGACATTCATTAGAAAATAATAGCTGTAAGCAAAATTTGAGTGAAAGACTAGTGATTAATTTATGACAATACCTTTGAGCACTGCTCAAGGAAAAAAAGTGGGCTAAATTTGATAGGTCAAAAATTTTGCAGATTGCCATGTCTGCTACAAATTTAGCTGACTCTGCCATTATGACTCTTGAAGTTCTTCTAAGAATAATGGAGAGGTTGCAGGAATTATTAGAAGAAACAAAAGTTTTTTAAATCATTTATTTAATGAACATTGTCCTGCAATGAGCATGACAACAATGCCTAATAAAAACTTAGCTGATAGTGCTAGATCAGCAGAGGAACATTTAACTTTTGAACAGAATATTCCAAATTATGCTATTTCAGAAACAAGTGAAAGATCAGAATACTGTTGACTACTTCAATGATGAGTTGCTGAGCCAGTTATTAGATGTAGGCAGATAGTTCATTAGCCTTTACCTGATATAAGGTTTGACAGCTCCAGATGCCCATCATCATGAACCTTTATCAAGTCCATGGAAGAGCATTTCCGTTTATATGAAGTTTCATGCAACAAAAAAGTAGTTTGTGTAGTATCGTGTTTAAGTGGATGTGCCAAGTAATAGTAGAACAATGTTGGATGTTGACAAGGGTTAGAATATTGAGAGGACATTAAGATAGAAATATCAGAAATCTACCCTCTTTATGATGACTATACATGTTTGGCCAAGGAGCTCTTTTTACGACAACAATCTGAAGGAAAAAATATTGAAAAATTTATTTGGGGCACTGTAGAGCTGTATCAACTGTATAATGCTGGTGCCACCGAAATTGATATTGTGAACTGTGTAATATCATAATTAGTATTGCCCTTGAGGGAATTCTAAGCAAGAAATGTGAATTCTATTGCAACTTCATTCAGACTGGCTCAGTAATACACATTTAGAAAGGCACTCGTCAAAACAGTGTTACTAAATCAGCAATGACCACAATCATTGCCAAGGCAGCTATACAGCATAGAGTCTCACAATATATATAGGAAGGCTCCCATACAACCAGAAGTCAATAATAAGTCCAGACAATTTGCACCGAATGCACCCATAAGGCAAAATGAAAGAGGCACAGCTTCTGTTCCACAACAATCTTCTTCTAGAAATGAAACTAGGTCAAAACGTTTCTCTAACCAAAACTAAATAACCCTTAAGATGTAATTTTTGTGGGTGATTAGGACACATTGAAAGATTTTGTTGTAGGTAAAATGGTAAGTCAGGAAACTTGAATTAAGATCATTGTAGGGAGAGGCCAAAGTTCCTCAAGTAAAGCCCTCTCATAGGTCTTGCCACCATTGGTACACAAAATGTGTTGAATTTGCCTTAGGTGAAGGTTTATCATAAAAATACTAAATTTATATAGCTCACACAGATGCTGGGGCTGACATTCTTGCTTTCATAAGAAGGTTTAGGATAAGATTAGCAGAAGTAGTAACTTTAAACTGCATCTGTAGTCCCATGGTCCTTTGAACTTAGCTTGTGGATTCAAACAGTGTTTAAAAAAGTTTTTTTTAAACTAAATTGCCTATCACATAAATAATACAGAGATAAAGTTTGAACTTGTGATATTAAAAGAATTGTTATAGGAATGTTTGATAGGCTTAGATGCGATAAGAAAACATGCAATATAACTAGACTTTATAAATAACTCTATTTTGTTAAATATGACCCTTAAAGTAAACTTTGATGTGAGCAAAATAAAGTTATATATAAAGTAACACATTAATAATGCACACCTCAATATGGAAGAAAAATTTAGGTTAGAATATGTTCTAAATAAGAATTGTGAACTTTTTGACAATAAACCAGCATCACATTGATACTGGTAATCATAAGCCTATTATATAGCAAACCTTTTATAGTTATCCATCAAGCAAAGAGAATGTGATTTCAGAGATAATTCAGGAAAGGTTGAAAGATTGCATTATAGAGCCCAGCTTTACCTCTTAGGCTTCACCAGTTGGTCTAGTAAAAAGGAAATGGGAGGCTTAAGATTTTGTGTGTGCTATAGTAAGTTTAATTTTGTCACAATCCCTGATAGATACTCTCTACCTATTATCCAGAATCTCTTGACACAACTAGGAATTTATTAGCACTTTAGACTTGTCTTCAGAATATTGCCAAGTGTTTGTACATACCCAAGATTGGCCTAAAACTGCATTTTCCAAAAAAGGACAGCTTATTCCATTTCCAACGTTTGCCATTTGGCTTAACCAGCTGTCTCAGCATCCACTATGTTTTAGCATCTTATGTGCATGGTCCTGGGTGATTTAAAAGGAAAGATATGCGAAGTATAACTTGACAGTGATTTTTTTTTCCACAAACTTTTCCAAACATTTACGAGATTCAGACTTAGTTTTCTCAAAGAGAAGCAGTTCTCAATGTGAAATTATCTAAGTGTACATTTCTCTGAGAAGACGTTCCAGTACCTTGGTTTACCATCAATGGATGCAGAGTAAGAACATTATCTAATAAGGTTGAAGCTATAGAAAAATTTCCTACACCAAATAATGCAAACAACTTAGATATTTTGGAATGTGTAACTAAAAGTTCCAAACTTTACAAATTTAACTGAACCTTTGTTCAAGCTACACTGCAAGTGAAAAAGGGTTGCTGGACAACCTCTTGCAATGCAGCATTCTGGACACTGAAGGATGTCTTGTATATCACAAGCTCATGTTGGCTTTGGGCCACTTGGAAAAGCCATTTAAAACTCTACATGGATACCTCTGATGTCAGACTCAGAGTAATGCTTAGTCAATCACAAGATGGCCAATATGAACACATGATAATGTATGCCAGCTGAAACTTAAGTCTTACACAATTAAATTTTACTGGGACAGAGAAAGAATGCCTTAGTGTAATGTGGGGTTTGTAAAAATCTAAAGTGCTTTAGATACTTTGGATGCAAGTAACAGACTATGTGATGGTCCACCCATTCACTTTTACTTTTCCTTAACAAGTTTTACTTTATTTACATTATATTTATCATTTTGGGGATTGTTATTTTTTTGGACATAGCAATTCTCATTTCCGAGCTGTAGGAGTTGCGCATGCACAACTCCAACCTTTTGATTAGCAGCTGCTAATGTGCGCATGTAGGATACGACCCCTCTTGCATCATAGCTAGTGCGATCGTCAGATTATTCAAATATTTTCCCGGTGTGCAACAGACATGTGGCAGATTTGTATGCAGCATGTTATAACTAAGTAACATTAGCTCACAGAGTCAGATAGAGTCAGAATTGACAGATAGTTAGTGAACAGAATGAGAATTGTCAGTGGAGATGTAGTATTGTAGTGGAGAGAGATGTAGTAGAGATTTAGATAGATGCAAATTGTTAATACTCCAACTTTTGTATTCATCAATTGAAGGTGAGTCTTTGAATTTTTTGGAAATAAAATTTGTTTGTTTTAGAAACTTTTGAATTTTTGCTATTTTTTTCTTGAGCAACCTAAATTGATTTTTTGATTATATTAAAACTTTAATATTAAACTTGACAATCCTTTTGGAATTCTTACTCAATAAGAAACGTTTGATATTATACATTAATAAACCCTATTTCAACTTTATTTGGCAAGTTATTATTGCCTGGCACCCAATACAGCTATCTGGAATTTGAATAAATTTGGATCAGACAAAAGGTCCAACTTTAAAAGTTAATAATCTTTGGAGCATTACAGAGTGTTGAAAGAAAGTGGTGCACCGAACAACAGGGACTGTATATATATGCATAAATTGTATATTATTTAACGTGATTGTCAAAGTAAAGAATTTTTGAGCTCATTAGTTATATGTACTATTCATAGATTTAATGGCAGCTTAAGTCGAAATTTTTTGTTGAGCAAGAAGCTTAACTTTTGTGTATTAGTCAAATGTACTGAAGTTTCAGCACAGTTATTGCTGATAGTTAAGATCTTTATTGTATGTATGTAAAGATTAGAAGTGTCTGGACACATGACAGATAAACTTTTTGATAAGCAAGTTTATTTGCAAGCTTAGTATAGCTTTAGTATTGTATTGTTGTATAGCAGTACCTTTGAGCACTGCTCAAGATAAAAAAGTTTCCCTATTCATTCAATGTAATCCCAAACCTCATGGAAATATTTTTTTCTAAGTGTTTTATGCGAACATGTATAAAATAAATGCCAAGAAAATTATCTGATAAAGTTTAGGATATATAAGCTTATTATATACAGTAATATAAAAATAAAGAAAAAATAAATTGTTACAGCAGCTTGCTATAGAGGTCTGAGCAGCACAATATGCATAGAGGATTTCTGATGGTAATATCTCAACAGAAAGACAAAATGGAAAAGAAATATTCATACCTTATCTGGGATTTGAACCCACAGTTAGAAGCCAAGCACTCAATATGATCAGGATTATATCCAAGGAGTTAAGTGTGAAAAAATATATACATATAATCAGAGTATTAAAGTAAAAAACGTTAGATTCAGGGACAAAAGGTTGTTATACCCTTATAAATGATTGTTCAATGTTCAAATTCATGTATCTGTGATCAGGAACTAGGCTGTGAATAGATTAGGTTTGTTAGCAGATTAATGCTAAACCAATGTCTTTTTTTTTCTGTTTTGGATGTGGCCTCAAGGTAGGTGAAAGAATAGCTTTAATCTCTTTCAGATTTCTGAAACTCAGCAAAGTTTGGGCTTTTATTTTCCCTGTGATTTCTTAGACAGAATGCTGACCAACCTATATATTGGATAAGACTACATTGAGAGTTTTATTTCTGAAATATTTCTAATTTATCATATTGTTACAGGAGGGGGAATACAGTCCTACATTCCAGTCAGCTGTAAGAGACACAGTAGTAGTACTCGGCACTGGGAGGAGGTTCAGTTGTTTTACCTCTGAGGAGCATAATTTTGCACACAATGGACTAAATGACCAAGGGCTCAAAGAAAGTTGGGATAGGAGATCTACTGAACAGATGTTAGGAGACAGATGGTAATCTCTACTAGAGGCCATCCAATGTGTTCTTCAACATACCCAAGGTATGTCTAACTTGTGCATGGCCACTGCTTATGTCCATATTATGTATAACACTGTCCCCCTTTCTCACCAAGGGCAGAATAGTGATTAACAGAGATAAATCTCAATGCAAGCACATTTGGGACTGGGATCATGAAATTACCTCTACCAAATGTGTCACCCTCTGCCCCAGGTTGGGTGTATGGGTTGGAGTGGGTTGAAAGAGGATGTATTAATTTATATGTACAGTACACATATTTTGCAATGATTATTTAAAATATTGCTTCAAATATGAGAAAAACTATATATTGCCCTTTACAGCAAGAATAATTTGTGGCAAAACACAGGAAGAACATATATCATCTCTCACAAATAGGAGATTCTCATTTTCAAACAGAATGAAATTTATCATTTTCAATATTTGTTTCCTTTAAGCAAGATTACCAGCTACTCCGATTTTATTCAATTTTCTCTGATTTTTGGTTTAAAATCCAAAAATCCGATATTGTTTTTGAAAATCCGATTTTTAAGGGGGGGGGGGAGGGTCAGTTTCACACTAAAGTGTAGAGTATTTTTGCCCTTTTCCTAAAAGGATAATGTTAATGGAAGGGAAGAATTGTTTCTGATTTAGTTCTTCTACTAAAGATGCAGCTGTGTCCCCACTCCCTAATCTGTACTTGCTTGTGGGGTCACCTGTGCAACAATCAGAAGAAATCTATAAGGCTCCAGCTGACTATTTCCAGACAGAGCACATGACAAAGTCCACACCTAAATTCTTTTACAGAGCTGAAGGTCATAGATTGTTTCTAAATGGATGTTTATTGAACCTATACCAAACTCTCCTGGCTCTGGCCAACTAAATGTTAATTGGATTACTTAGAATCGGAAACTTCAAAGTGAAGGAAATAATACAGATTACAGAACTTCCCTGATCTGTGGGCTGTGACTGTCACTGCAACTTGAATGGGTTTCATATGTATCTATTTGTTATCTGGGTTGGGCTATTGGGTTGATAAGGGATTAAAACTTTTCTTCCACTAGATTTGAGCTACTTTTATTCATAGTTAGTTATACATTTTATGTTCCCTACTGTTATGTTACTTATCTTCTTATTGCATTTAGCTTGTCATTTGTTGGCCGATGTCAGTTTTGTTTACGCATAACTTCGTAACCCTGCAGCTGATCACAAGAGGATGTATGATTGTTTTACATCCGATCTGCATGAAAATGTAGCTCAGAGGCTTTTAACTGATTATTAACCAATTAATGAATTTACATATTGATTGTTAGTTATTAATAATTAGCTATTAGGTTAACCTTTGTTAATATCAAAAAAAGTACAGATGCAGTGACTTGGCTGCAATAAGCCAGTGCTTACCATACCATATGACAAACTGCACTTGTCATGTGATTTTAAAAAACGGTGATCAAGTGCTTTTAAAAAAAGATGCAATAACATTTGTTGTTATTCCCAATGTATTGTAATGCTAACTTTTGAAATATATTGATTGATCTGTTATCGATCAGGGGATGATGCCTACATACTGAATATTAATTATTAGCGGTTAAGTTAATTTTCATTAATATCAAAAACTCTTCTTCTCAATTTCACCCAGATGCTAAAAAAACCTTTCATCTAGACGGTCTGAGAGAGAAACCATTTGGTGCAGTTCATTTGGTTCCATGGGATTATATACGGGTAAAACGTACGGTTGCAGTTCAGTTGGCTGCGGTAAGCACTATTTCCTGTGCTGCATACAAAGCTTGTTACTGCTGATGATCTAAGCACTGTATAAAAAATTTTTGAAGGGGTGCAATAATTGTTGCTATTCTCTCTGTATTGTAAATGTTAACTTTTGCAATATATATTGTTAATCAATGGATGATGACTACTACAAATTGATTATTATCAATTAAGTTGAATTTCGTTAACATCAAGAAGCATGTTTGTCAAAAATTTAACCAAATTGAATTACGTTTTTTCGTCACAATTCATTATCAGTTAATGGGTACAATAAAATGATCATCACTAAACTCAGATTGCTTGAATGGGAAGGTTAATTTGTTTTCTCCATAACCAATTGTTATTTATTAACTATTAATTATTTAGGGGCTCACAAGCTGCCAAGACTATTTTTTTATGTTATGTGAATATATTTTAATCGCTAATAACTAGTAACTAATAACAATAAGCAGGTATACCTGTAGTTTACTACACTCACTCACTAGATGGTGCCCCGAATGGTAACAAATTTCTTTATGTATTTCTTAAGTTTCTTAAGGGTAATGTAAGTGAATAATGCACAGTACAATAGCTTTCCATCTTATCAAATAATTTATTGGATTGTCTTTTGATGTTTTGTGTGGCCTCTGGTTCTTGATTGTTTCTCAGGTCTCACCCTTTAAGGTGAATAAAAGTTATGAGTTTATTTAACCGGAAGGGGTGGGCTATTCATAAAAATGTATTTTTTTTAATGCAATTTCGATTTCATTCCCATATAATGTAACATAATGGTGTAAATTTTGCTTCAGGTAAATAGTGAAAGTTGCAGAAGATTTATGATATTTAGTTAATGCATATTCCCTATTATTGTGTTGAGCGGAAAATGGGACGATTTCTTCTTTAGCAATATCCTCTGTTTTAAAATGGCTGTCTGCAATGAGATGATCTTGTCCTAGTGTTTTTTATTAATAATAAGGATGGCAGTGTATTGTTTAACGATATATCATGTTTTTAGGCTTGTTGCCTCTGATGGCATTATTTAGTTCAGGGGTTTTTTTTGTACTGCGGATAAGTGGTAAACTGTTTACAATAATTTGTGTTTTTAGGCTCGTTTTCTCTGATGGGATTATTTAGTTCCAGGGGCTTTTTATATAGTGAGGATCTCCTGTGAGAATTATTGTGATCCATTGTTCACAATAATTCGTGTTTATTGAACTTGTTGTCTCTGATGGGATTAGTTCCTGAGGATTTTTTTATACTACGGATCGGTGGTGATTTGTTTACAGTTTTTATTTTCAGGTTTGCTATAAGATTAGTATGTTCTGAGGGGTGGGTAAAAAGGGTGGGATGGCAGTACATTTTTCAGCAGTATATTCAGATTGAAATGGTTGTCTCCAATAATTTTGTTCTCATATTTTCTTAAATTGTGGAATGGAAATTCGTTTTTTAGTGGCATGTGCTTGTTGGAATAGCCATCTCCATTGAGATTATTGTTTTTGTTAATGACAATAGGCTGTTGAAACAAGTAGCCTCGGAGGGTACTGACCAACATTTGTTGTATAATGATATGCACAGTTAGGAAAAAATTTCTTAGATACTAGTACTTCTGAAAGTTTTCTTTTTATTCATGAAAGAAAATTCTATGCTTAAGAATAAGTGTTTTATGATTATATTCTTTACTCAGTGTATTCTTGTATGGCCATTTCACATAATACATAATATGGACATAAGCAGTGGTCGTGCACAAGTTAGCCAAACCTCGGGTATGTTGAAGAACACATTGGATGGCCTCTAGCTAGTAATATGACTGTTTGTTATTTTTTGTAGAACTTTCCAAGAAGTTGAATATTCTTTCTAATGTGATATTGAAATTATTTTTTATTAGTTTAAATTGCATTTTGGTGGTGGGGGGGGTATGTAAATAATTTTAAGAAACTTGGTATAATTCTGGAAGAATTAAATTTTTCCATTGCAACTGGGAGTCCAGAAGTTGAACATTCCATCAAGACGTAACACATTATTGCATTGCATTAAAAAAATGGTGCCTCAGTACCATAAACTGCAGAACTGCTGTGCTCTGATTTCCTCCAATTTTTCATTCTTTCAAATCATAATTTTTGTTGTGCAAGGTTGGCAGCTCTGCTTTAAGTATCATTATGATAATGGGAGTAGAGAAAAAAATTGTCTTGAGCTAGGTAGGATCTGAATCCACTACCATGTGTGGAGCTGTCATTTGAGAACTTTTCCATGCAGAGAATGGTGGATGTTCCTGGGCATGTCTGAGCAACATCTTCCTAGTTCTGCAGCTTAGAGGGAATGTTGGGCCCAGTAATACTGCAGTAGGCTATTACATTCCACTCTCCACACTGTTTGAAATGTTGCATAGAGATTTTCTTGTAGACCATAGACAGGTATTCTGAAAGGTTATATACTCTATAAAATGAAACAAGGATTCTCCTGAGGAGAATGTCCAGTTTAACATGTGAGCAGAGCCAGCTAAAAGAGGAAAAGAGCACTGCATCAAGTGCCTTCTCGAAAAGGCTACCTTTGACAACACTCAGTGCCTGTAAAATGCCTAAAATGGAACACGGAAAAGAGGCTTCATATAGGCACACAAACATACCTTGAGCTGGTCTTGCATATGAGTCATCATCCAGTTTTTCCATAATTATTCACAGTAATGGCTTTGTTTCATACTGTCTGGCAGAAACAGCTGAAGTTTAAATTTGAACCCATGCATTTTATATGACAAAATGTTTAGTTTTTTTACTGCTTTATGAACATTGCTATATAGCGCATTCCTATTTGTTGAGCAAATCTCAATGTAATGTGTGGATTTTCTGTCGGTCTCTCTCTAACCTGGGCTAAATGTTTCTCAGTCAATAGAGTCAGCAGGCTAACTTGCTTCACAAAATTCACTACTGAACGTTTGTAAAAGTATTCATATTGCAGATTTTGTTGGTGCCTTACGGTATTCAAGTCACTGATGGAAATAATCACTCTAAGCATTTTAAATGACTTTTTTTTGAGGTAATGCTCCACCACAAACACATGTTTATATGCACTGAATGCCATGTTCATTTCCTCTTGCACTAAGCATATGCATTCACAGCCTCATTGGCTTTGACCGATGGCAACACCATATAGACAATAAAGAATGCTACTTCTAAATTTAAGGCCTCCAGTACTTTTTATGCAAAGATTTTAAAAATTTCATTGCTTCGCAATTAAAATGACCACTTTGTATAATACATATCATCATGGTGGCTGACTTCACAACAATTATTTCATCATTCTGACTGTTATTACTGCATTATTATATTGCAGTATTATATCATCATTCCATATAAAATGTCAAAAACTAATAGACTTGGGCATTTATAATAACAAAAGGAGATATCTGTCTGTGGCAGTCATGATTATTTGGAAATTGTGGTAAGCACTTCAAAATTTCACGTGCACTTCAAATTTCAGTGTTTTTGGTTGTCATCCAAGTTGCATTGAATGATCTTAATTTGAAATTCCAAAAGGAGGGTTGCTAGGGGCAAAAATATTTACTACATTATTTCTATAGGAAATGGTAATCACTATCAAATCCATCGTGGCCTTTTTCTGCTCCCTAACTGTGAGCATAAGAGTCATAACATATAAAAATCGCAGCTACTGAGAACAGGCATGATTTTATCTTTTGTAGTTGAAACATTACATTCAGTCATTTTACAATACCAACATATATATGTGTTGAATCTGTGCTAAGAGATTGGAGTAGTACTAAAAAAAACTAATCTTTAATCCAGTGAAAATAAAAATATACAGATTACACTTAACCCTTTCAGGGACCCCGACCAACATTGACATTAACAGAATCCAAAGTGAGAGGCCCAAGATGTCTATGTTTGTTTTTAGTACACAAAAAAATTCAATTTAAAAAAAAAATACAAATTGCCATTTGGAATTTTTTTTTTATATATCTTTTAAAAATATGCAATTCAGGTTTGAAAAAAATATTTAGTTTTTCATTTGATGCATAATTTCATTAAACTACAATATAAATGATTTGTTAAAGCTATCTGATTGCCATTTCTTAGAAGAGCTATATGTTATTGCTGATTTGTTTGTGCTACTCTTTGCTGAAGCAACCTTCTAAATTAAGTTCATAAGTTTGATTTAATTATTATCAACAAATTTTTCCTTCAAGTTTCAAAAATTTCCTGAAAATTATCAATTTTTTTTTTAAATGCAAGATTTTGGAAGTAATTGCAAAGTACGTACTCCCCTCCCCATGTTTTACAAGCTTTTCTGCCTTAAAACCTATTTCACTATTCCTAGAATTATTTTTATCATTTATCCCAGCATTGTATGCATTTTCCCCACTCTTCAAATCGAAACTATAACTAAAAAAAATCTTCATAGCTAGGATTGTTCAAGACTGGCTGCAGCTTGAGAATCACGTCACAGGAAGTTGCAGGTGTTCTAATTGCTCGTGTGTGCGAGAGTAGGAAGAGCTGTCTGCTAAGTGGTTGCACAGGAGTTGTTTACATGGATGATTTAAGTCCAAATACTTCCTCTCAACGTAGTGGATACCCACTTCATAAAGTTAGTAGTATATTATTTCCTTTTTTTAATAATAAAACTTTTGTTTTCATTTCTGTAAATTATCGACCTTTTGGCCATTTGATTATTATCGATCTTTTGGCCGACTGATTATTATCAATATTTTGGCAGATTGATTATTATCAATCTTTTGGCTGATTGATTATTATTGATCTTTTGGCCTGACTACTAGTCCAGCATGTATGTCCTTGTATAAGTGTTTGCATGTTCTATTCCTCATGTGTTTGTATAGTGTATGAGAAACTAATATAAGCCAAAAGTTTATAAATTATCTCTGTCCTTTTTTTAAAAAAAATAAAAATAATAATGTAAATTTTTTTTATTATTTTTTCAATTTTCAGTAATATTTTTTTTTATCTGTATCATTACTTTAAAATGAATGAGTCTTGATATGGTAGAGAAAAGGACTTCCTTGACAAGGAAATCAGTTCTCATGTGGAGGTTGGCAATTTTGTCAAGGATTCCTTGGAAAAATTTTATTTTTTAAAAATTATAAGTTTTAAGTTTATATTGAGTGTTTTTAAAAGATCCCCCCTTGCAATATTGTGGTAATGCCACTCTGACAATCAAATGATTTGTTTTTGCTTTGGTGCACTTAACTATTCGACATTTAGTAAAGATCACCAAAATTTAACACCTAAAGAAAAAATTCATAATGTTTAGTAAAAAGAAAGTCAAGAAAGCATTCCTCCATTTCATAAACAGGACAGAAAATCCCTTTAACGGTAAGCAGTCGAAGTCACTTTATATAACATTGATCTGTGTTTTAAAGTGAAGAGAATCATTGAAAGAAATAAAAATCGTGCTTCTGGTAAATACTATAACATTCGGGAAGAAATTTATTTATTATTCAACTGTTTTAATTTGTCAGGTTTTCCAGAATTAAGCCATAATTCCATAGTCTAATTTATTTTTTTTGTTATATCATGTAAATATTTTTTATTAAAATCAATATATTTATATATTTAAATTTTTTATTTCCATAAAAATTTGGAGTTAAATTCTGTGTAATTTGTTATATAACATGACCTATTTCAGTTGACTGCTTATTTTTTTTTAATTCCTAGGTTGACTTATTTGTGTGAGTCAACCTAAGAATTGTTACAAGGAATCCAGTTTGTCAAAAAGCCTGGACTTTTCCAAAGGTACAGAGAAAAAAAATTAAATAAAGGGAGTAATTTTCTTGCTTCAAGTAAATATTTATATTTCTGTTATTCCAAAATAAATAGTCTTTATACTCATGTGCATTATAATTATTTTTGTAAATTAGTTTTTTTAAATAAATTTCTATTTGCATTACCAGATGCATTTTTTTACTACATGTCCATAAAAATGCCCTATTAAAACTAGTCATCTTTTTTGTAAAATATTTCATTTTCAGAAAATCTAGAATTAAATGCTGTTTAATTTGGCATAAAACATGCCATAATCCCTTTCATTAGTTATTTGGCAAAAAAAAGTTAGAGTAATTTTTTTGGCTGATCATAGTGAAAAAATAGCTGGTCCTCTGGATGTAACCAGTTTTTCAGACGAAACCCTGGAAGGATTAAAACTGAGACCAGCAACACCAAGAAGTGTTCATAATATGATCTTCAGCTACTGTGTATAATAAAACTTGTTTTAGAATGTTACAAAATAGTTTTATTATTATATTTATTTAAAAAAAATATTAAATATATTCTTATTTTCTTAACATACAAATTTTAAGGAAAGTAGTCCTTTCCTTCATCCACATACACTTTGCTACAGTATTTTAAATATAAAAGCATACTTTTGCATCAATATCCTTGTCCCACATGTCATTAATGGTACATCCAGCTCCTCTCATAATCATAGCACCACTGCCAAACAAAAAAAGTAGATATGGATCAGGAAAACTTTGAGGAAAAGTTGCCATGCCTAAACTCCAGTAAGAAGGCCAAACAAGCAACCATGTTCCTAAAAATAAACACATTCATCTTTATATTAAAAAAGAAACAGATGTGAATTACTAAATAGTAAAATTCACTGTTAAAAAAATCAATAAAGAAATGAAAATATAATTTACAATAAAAAAAAGCAACTCAGAAATTATTAAACATGAATCTGCACATTTCTGGCAGTTTTAAAGTATTTTAATAACTACATTTTAAATGAAAAATTACAAAATTGAAACAAAAAAACTAAAGCAAGATATGTTATGAATGACTTAAAACAGGTTCAAAAATAAAAGGTGTAATAATCATTGAAGATTTATTATTATATCACCATACAATTAATTTTCTTGCCCTAAACAATTAGGGTACAACAGTGTTGCAGGAGATATTTTCTTGTGGCTGCATTACTGGTTACAAGTAATTTGCTGTGGCTGCATTAAGAAAAAAAAAATGAAATGCTAAGCATGTATGTATCTAATACTTGTAAGTAATATATTATACAAACAATTTGATATAAAGTTTTTTTTAAATATAAAAACTTTTCAGTAGTAAAGCATCACATGAGATGTCCTGTAGACGTGGAAAAATCTGAAAAAAAAAAGGTTTGCCATGCATGGGATATGAACCCACATCACTAAGTAACATGTCAAGCATGCTCAGCACCATATGATAAACAACTAACCCACTCATGGCAAAACTAATTTTTTTCAGCTAAATTTTTCAAAAAATCTTTCACTTTTCATTTCTAACACATTAGTCTATTATCAAATATGGTCATACTTTATGCTGTTCTTACTCAAGAAAAGGCTTTATAATAAAATAATGAATGCTGAAATCATACTTTAAGCTATATGCCTATAATAATTAAAAAAAATTGCTTTCAATAATAAATAAGCAGATATTTATTTCAATAACACATGGAATGGAAATTCTTGCATATTCTTTTTTCTTCCAAAGTAAGCCTTATTGCTCATAATTTCTTATTGCTTACAATCTGTCAACTGGTTACAGTACTTATTCTTAATGAGGAACAGAGTACTTTACCAATTTATTATATATATATATGACATCAAAAATTTTCAATTTGTGTTTTCATTATATAAAATATTTTTAATTTTTTCATCAATGTGAAGTTTTGTTATTAAAATTTAATATGTATCCAGTTCAGGGCCGGACTCACACAAACTAACTAAGCTAAAGCTTAGAACCTCATGATTATGAGGGCTTAAAAAAATTCAGGTTGAAGTTTACTGTGTCACAATTTTTTTTAATATTTAAATTTGTCATATTGTGCAAACACTGTTCATCATAGCTTTACAGTCATCACTGTATGCATTCAATGCTACTGTAATGTTTTCACCACATCAATTTCATGTTTATTTTTTAATGTTCACTTCAATAAGAAAAATAAATATCTATTCTGACTTTCAAATTTCTCTTCAACTTACCATAGCTTAGGGTCTTATAAACCTATCATAGCTTAAGGCCTCAGAAGGTCAAAGTCTGGCCCTGATCCAGTTGATGTTTTGATTTCATATTTCTAACAACTCCTGTAATATTAAATTAAAATTGTCAGTCTTCATTTCTTGAAACAGGTATGAAATATATTTTATTAATCTTTCGGTAATGCTGTCTGTTAAGATCGGTACAATATTAATTCAACTCAGCCTTCTGTATCACTTGAAAAATTCTGTATCTCTGTACAAAAAGTGTTGCTCAGTAGTAAAACAACCAACTAAATTATCACTCAAATGACTGTCTTCTATATGCTATTTTATGCAAAACAATACTTGTTGGTTTCAAGAGTATCTCTTAAAATAGTCTCAGTCACCCTTAACCTAAGTTGTATGGAATACATAAAAATCATAATGACTGAATAACCTACCATAATATGTTTTGGTTATAACCCCTATTTCAAATTTCTTTAAGAAATCTTTCATTAATGCATTAATATGTTAAAAAAACACCATTAATATTCCTGCTGAGAAGCTGGGTTGGGTTGTTTTACCTCTGAACGGCACTTTTTTGCCAACAATGGGTCAAAAGGACCTCGAAGACTCAGAGAAGGTTGGGGTAGGGGACCCACTGTAATGGCTGTTGGGAGACAGATGGTAGCCTCCTGTCTAGGCCATCCAGCATGTTCTTTAAAGTATCCTCTGATAAGTCAGTCTTCATTTTTTGTTAAATGTTATCTTTAAATGTTGATAAATAATTATTCATAAAGGTATGGCTCTCCTGCACTCGGAGCCACGGCTTAACATCCCATTTGATGGACAGCAGCCTTTCCAAGCCCGTTGATGTCCCCTACTGGTCGTGGGGAGTTGTGTGGAAATAAATCTCAATGCTGGCCCACCTGGGACTTGAACCTAGGAATTGCAGATTATGAGCCTGGTACACTAACAACTGAGTTAATCCTGTGTTGATATATTATCATTATTGCAATAAGCCTTTCTTTTTACATAATATCATTACTTATTCAATATATTTTAATTTTGATACGAAATTTGTTGAAGTGATTATGGAAGATTCATTGATACCTATATTCAAGTGCAAAAGTTGTAAACACAAAAATATTAATTTGTCACACAGGCCTCTATGCATTTCAAGGATTATTTAATTTTTTTAAAGGTAAGCAGAATTATAACTACAATTTTGCATAAGGAATAAGGATTGCAACATGAATAGTTGTATGATTAATTATCACGTGTACATGAAGGTACAAAATAAATTCAAGAAGGTGAATGATAACTCTTATAAATAAGGGATATAATTATCTCTGACAGCAGTGTGGGACTCAACATCTGCTTCATACTGCCAGTAATGTCTCCAATCAATTGGAAAGGCATAAAAGATACTCACTGATGTAAAAGGACTATCTTAAGATAATGGATATGTCTAGGAGGTGGACTGAGACTAGCAGCCTGTATCTCCAAGACTTCTGGACATGCTCAATTGAAGATGGAAAATTTTGCAGCCAAGCTACACATTCAATACCCTCACATTCAAGATATCAGTTAACCAGGTGTGATCTATGTATGCATCTGTAGCTGCTGTTCTACAAGGGGAGTTCAAAAAGTTCTTGGTATGCATCTGCAGAACAAAAACTATTGCACTTACCTCAACAAAACTTTTACTGTCCTTTTCAAAGTACTCCCCTCAAGCATCAATGCAAAGTTACAAATATCTACACCAATCCTGGAATACTTTGTGGTACTCATGTTGGGGAATAATCTGAATAAACTCATTTTGCAAGGTCTTGCACTCTTGAAAATAGCTTCCCAAAATTTCCTTTTTAATTTTTGGAAACAACCAAAAATCTCATGGTGCAAGATCACATGAAGATGCAGAATGGGGTAGCTGTTTGATATTTCCTGCTCCAGATAAACCATAACTTGTCAGATTTGGTAAGTACTGGCATCATCATGAAGAAGAATCCTTAACATGCCTGTTGTTGAATTCTGCTCCTTCATCTCCTTACCATTTTGGACAAAACAATGTTCATATAATATCAACCATTTGTAGTAATTTTTCACATAAGGTGCCCAAGGTTGCCACTCCTTGGGAACTGAAAAAAAAAAATGCGAATATCTTATCAGAGGATTTGGGGATGCAGTTCATCTTTTGCAATTCAAACATAGTTGTATATCTTTCTGGATATACAACTATGTTTTTTGGATTGGGGATGCAGTTCATCTTTTGCAATTCAAACATAGTTGTATATCTTTCTGGATATACAACTATGTTTTTTGGATTGGGGATGCAGTTCATCTTCTGCAACTCAAACATAGTTGTATATCTTTCTGGGAGTTGCATAGCAATAAAACCACATCTCATCCCCTGTGACAATATCTGTTAAACCATTTGGGGCCATTAGGTTCAAGTAGTGCCAGCATTTCCTTGCACAAATCAGCTATAGCCCTTTTTGTTGTTCTGTTAGTTTGTGGGGTACCCATTTGGCACTGATCTTTTGGAACTTTAAATGTTGATAAATAATTATTTTCACATTACCAATTGATACACTGACATCCAAAGTTATTACCTGAAAGGTGATGTCTGTGTTTTCCTTAATGAGTTCATGAACAGCAGTGATGGTTCTCTCATTCAAGGCCTCCTCAGTCTTCCTGCACAAAGGAGGTCTTTGAAGCTCTGCCTTCCTTCTCTGAATCTGTGCATCCATCCTGTAACAGTGCCATAAGAACAGGCATGATCCCCATATGCTTGTGATAAACCAGCATGAATTTTTTTCGTGTTGTTCCTAACCTGAATAGTTGTGAAAATGTAAAATCTCTCCCCCCCCCTTTAGTAGGCTCCATAGCAACCTTTAGTAGGCTCCATAGCAACTATGCACAGATTTTGCAAAACAAACTTTGCACACAGCCAATGAAGAGAGAAATGACACAGTCTTTGTATTTAATGTGTAATGATAAGTTTAGACAAATTTTCAAACAAGTGCAAATCTGCAGACATGCGTCAAGAACTTTTGGAACACCCTCCGTATATATTTAGAAAGTTCCCCCTCTAGCTGGAGAACTCTGGCAAGTTAACTGGCATGGTGATTTGTATTTTGAATTAAAAACTATTTTAAGTGACTTAACTTATTTATTTACATTTTACCCAGAGCAACATAAAAAGAAATAGTTGCTGTCCCAGATCATATATGACACCAAGCCCAGGTGCCGAAACCACGGGAAAAGTGATGTCATGCTAATGGAGAAAATGCAGAACTGGTGTTAATTCAGTGGTCTTAGAATATTTTGCCCTGTTCCTGGAGAGATGTGGGTTTTGAATTCCGCATTCGGTGGAACTTTTCCCCCCACAAATACCATTTAATGATATTTTTGACATTAAAAAGTCAACAAGTAACTCTGCAGATATTTTTTATTGATTTAATAAATATTAATGTCGTAAACTCAACTGCCAAGTGGTATGCAGTACCGAATGTGGGGCAGTGCATATACACATTTTACACGAATTTGGCTAAATATTCTTCCTTTCTGTTACCATGGTTTAATCAGACTCGAAACCACTTTAATTAAGTAACAATAACAAACACTATTTCCTTTGTCGAAACACACAACAAATTACCCTGCCAGAAATTACTATTCTCTGCACAGGTTTCTCGTTATTTTTTACTTTTACAAATATTACCTGGCGCCTGTATTTAGGATCGCCAGCGCTGACCTTGCTGAACACACTCCCCAGAAGATGACTTCAAGTTCCTCCTTTTCATTGCTCACAGATGGGGGTTTCCTTTGTCCCTTCTGCCCTGGCTATTGGGCCTGTCCAGCTCTGCTTCTGCAATCAGCATGACAGAGCTAATTCTCGTGGAATGCAGGTAGAGCGTGACTTTCCCAGCTCCTGTAGATATGGAAAGAAAGGGGAGAGAGATGCATATTGTCCCAGCTGCTCTGGTCGATCCTGATAATTAATCTTTCTAATTTTATCTAGAAATACATGTTTTGGGTATTTTTTAGTGAAAATAAGTTTAATTTCATAACCTAATGTCAGAAAATAAACTTTGGATAACTGAAATTACCCTTCATAAATCTACACTGAACTCTTTTTGAAACTTTAATAATCATTTGAGTAACTATAGGAGTATGAGATTTATACTACATACCCTAAGTGAAGAGTTTACTTGACTTTTGTACAAGAGCAAAATGAATTCTTTGATCAAGGAGAAATACTCCTGTCAATTTTTATAGTTTTTTTTTACTCGCATTATAATACTGTGATGGTTCACCCATTCACTTTTACTTTCCTTAATCAGTTTTACCTTATTCACATTGAATCATTTCTCATCACTTGTACTACAAGAGGAGTTGAGCATGCACAACTATGTTTTTTGATTGACAACTGCTAATGCATATGGAAGGACCTGCTTCCTCTTGTGCCATAGCTAGCACAAGTGCACGACCATTTTTTAAAATGCAAATGTGATTTCTGCCAGCATGCTTTGTACATGTCAGTTTACACACCAGATGTATAGTAAGTGATGTTAGATCACAGGGTAGTAGCAGGGTAGTAGCAGGATAGTTAGAGTGTAGTTGAGTGTAGGAGAGATGGAGTTGTAGGAGCTGAGAGATATTAGTAGAAATAGTGTAGGGTTAAGCAGGTAGTGTGAGGCTGCTACTGTGAGAAGTTTAGTTCTTTTGTAAAAAGTTGCTTTTGTGATGAAAAGATTCTTAGCAAATCTAGATTTTTTTGAATAAACATTATTTGTTTTATGAAATAGTTTTGACTTTCTAATTTTTTCTCTTGAGCAGAGTTCATTACGATTTGTTTAAAGTTTATATTGACAATCACTAATTTAAGTTCTTTTCTGCAGTAACACCACTAATAATAAGAAAGGAACCCTTATTTAATTGACAAAAGAAATTGCCTGGCATCTGAGCTATCTGGAATGTTACTGCTGAGCTTTTTGGAGCATTACAACACCATTGCTTTGAGTATTTATTTGATCAGAGCTGAAGTTCTAACTTCAGCATTCCCAGATAAATTATTTATCCTCCTTTTTTGTATTATTTTAATCTAAATGCACTATTTTTTAATAAATCAACACGTTCCTTTAGCCTAATTCATTAATTTAAATTCTATCAGATAAAAATGTACTGTTTATTATTATTAACTAAATCAATCATTTTAGAATTAACAAAAGCTCTACTTATCATACTAATAAAACTATTATTGAAATTATCGCTCCAAATAAAAAAATCTTAATACCATGTCCACTTCTGTTTTCTGAAGACCTTTTTTCAGTTATTCAACTTTCTATTCATCTTTATAAACAATCCTTACCATCTTTGGTTTCAATACTTATAAAATTTGTGTTGCCATGTAATAAGCAAAATATGAGTATTTATTTAACCCTTTAGGTATCAGAAGTTGATTAATCAGTTTTCAAAAATTACTATAAATGAAATTGCAAATGTGTTTTTTATGCTTACCTACCATATTTTTCTCTTTAATTTTTATATCTTTTGTTCAGAAGTGAATGCTTTTTTTTAATATGTAAACTATTTCATTCACTAGTTGTTTCATAATAAGATGCAAAAGTTGAGTTGCATTTTCAGAGAGAAAAAACTGCCACTCTAAAGGTTAGTACTGAAAAATACAATACTAACAATAACAGTAAAAGCAGTCAGTAGTATATACAACAAGTTATTTGTTGATACAGAATTCAACAGTTTTTTGGAAAAATGATCATCTCTATAGATTTATGCCAGAGTGTTATAGCCACTAAACTAGGACTGGCTCTATCATTTATCCACTGATGACTTATAAATCTATCCGAACTTGCCACCCATGGTACCATTTATGATCAGTGAAGGCAGCTCTGTGATGGTCTGCCCATTCACTTTTACTTTTCCTTAACCAGTTTTACTTTATTTAAGTTATATTTATTATTTTGGGGATTAATTTCAGTTGGACATCACTTTTTCCTCTTCTGATCTGTTAAAGGAGTTGTGCATGTGCAACTCTGACTTTTGATTGACAGCTGCTAATGTGTGTGTAATAAAATAATTGATAAAGACACGTTCCTTCTTGCATCATAGCTGGCACAAGAGCGCATAATCATAAGTTTATGCAAATGTTTTTTTTCAGTGTGCATCACACACGAGTCAAATGCACACTACTTGTATAGTAAGTGATGTTAGATCACGGAGTCAGTAAAGAGTGTCAGTAATGAGATAGTCAGAATGAGATAATAGTAATGAGAAAATGTCAGGAGAGGAAGTATATTAGTAGAGATGGAGCTTTTAGATGCTCAGACTTTTGTATTCATCAATTTATATGGTGAGTCTTCAATTTTTCGGAAATAAAACTGTATGTTATATAAAATATTTTTACTTTGCAATTTTTTTCTGTTGAGCAAATGCTAATTGATTTTTCATTAAGATTTAACTTTAATAATTTGACAATCTTTTGATTTCTTACTCAATAAGTAACGCCCATTACTTAGTGAACCCTCATTTAACTTTATTTGGCAAGCTAATATTGCCTGGCACCCGATATTATCCAGAAGTTTAAATTTGGATCAGTCAAAAGGTCCAAAGAGAAGAAGTTTAACAATCTTTTGGAGCATTACAGCTCCTTTCAATGTTGCTCTGAATATGAGTTAAATAATGAAGTCACTCATGTTCAAAGCATTATTAATGAAATAACCAATCAGTAGTAAATATAGAGTTATCTGTTGAGACAGAAGTCAATAAATCAAAAATGGAAAAGTGGAAAAATGAGTTTTGCTGATGCTGTCCACAAAACTATTTACAATACATGCAGTCACTAAAAGAGATTAAAAGTTTTTGAAAAATGATTATTGTTGCAAAGTTTGAGTTTGGAACTGATATGATCAGGGGTGTATTTACCAATAAGCTATAGGTACTGAGAGGCTGTGGCTTACTTGAAGGGCCACCAAATAATTCTGTAAATTTATAACTGTTTCTTAAAAACCCATAGGGATCCTAAATATTGTTCTGCTTAGAGCCCTTGGATCTCTAAATCCACTACTGGATATAATGCAGAGTTGCTAGCCTTACATAAAATTATGAGCAATTAGGAGCATTTCTATGAACTAATAAATCCAAACATATGGCCACTTTATGTAATATATTGATTATTATTCAATGAATTATGAATACATATTGATTATTGGTTACTATTTATTAACAATAAATAAAAAAATACGCAAGAAGCATATTGAAAGAAGCAATTGCCAGTTAAATTCCTTTAGCAAAAAATTGCAGACTGTTATTTTTTGCTATTCCCACTATTCTGTAGTGCTAATTTATGCACTAATTAGTTTAATCTATTATTCTCTTTGCATCCCATGACCTTATTAATGGTTTTTGAATTTTAGTGACATGAAAATGAACATCATTTCCATAGCACAAGGTTGTAATTTTTTTCTGAAAAGAAATCGGCAATTTTTATCACTGTTTTAATCAAATGTCACAAAGGACATGTAACACTATATATTTTTTTACCTGTTAATCAGCTTGAAAAGATGATGTAATTAAAAAATAATCCCTTTGCCTTGTATATAATTGTGATCATTGCTTGAGTTACTGTAAGTACAATGTGATGAAGAAATGCATTAGTTTGTCTTTCCTCTGTTGTACTGTACGCATAATATTGATAGTTTTGATTATTATAAATCTGACCTATTTCTCTGTCTAGCAAAGATAAATAAAGTAAATAATGTAATTAAATCTCCAAAATCAACTCTATCATTATTTTTACTACTGGAGAATGCATCATCCAGCATCTACTGTATATCCACATCACTTTTGGTCAATATTTTATTTTAAAAAATATAAATACCTCCTCAAATAGCTGCTTGTCACAGAAATCTGAGAACAGCTTGTTTAAACTTTTGTTTTTTAGAAGGGTTTTTTTTACTTTACAGCTTCTAAAATTATTTTTTACTGCTCCTCAAATGTATATTACAATTAAAATATGAATGACTACTCTGAAAATACTATAAATGAAACTACGTTATATATCAGAAATCAATGTCCAAAAGTTACATCAATATGGGTTACGTTGGAAAATTATATTTAAAAGTTATAATTAACTTTAGTCATAATTTTAACTAAACAGAATAATTTCATAACTATCATTATGAAATTGCGATTTTTATATGCCATTTTATATTTGCCATTGTTCTGAAAGTCAACTTTTTTTAGCAGTATCTAATGCAACAGTTCATGGAAGAGTGGGTAGCGCACTTGGCTACTGATCTAAGGAACCTGGGTTCGAGCACCGGGTAAGACATGGATGTAAGACTGGGTTCGAGCACCGGGTAAGACATGTAATTTTTCTGCTGGGATCCTGCCCATCCTCACAGACCTTCTGTTGTGGCATATAAACTGACAGGCTCCTGTCAGACCTCTGTGGCAAGCAGCTGCTTGAGGGGGTATTTTTTTAATGCAAATTGATCTGAAATTGCTTGATCTCAATTTCAATGCTTTATTAATTGAACTTTACATGCTTTGAAAATTTAAAAAATTTCACAGCTTTAGCAATGCTTTTAGTAACATATTTTTCAGTTTCATGTCACAATTTTTGGAAAACGTGCAGAAAAAATATCCCCCTACGTTTTTTCTTAGAATGTTTGCCATTTTATTACTCACAATTAAAGGTAATAAACCTTTAATTTATAACCTATTATTATTTTTAAAATTATTATTTATAAACCTATTATTATTTTTTCAATAATTTATAATTGCTGTGTTAAAGTGCTGCGTTTTTAAATTCGAAATATTAGTGTTGGAACTAGTGTTTAGAATTGAGAGATTCATACATTTTTATTTATTAAATTACATACTTTGCATATAAATATTTGGCGTGTGTATGTGATAAGTGTTTTGTCGACAAGTTGACATCCTTCTGCTGCTTCCCCTGCTCAGCTGACTTCTATGGTGAGTTAATTAAAAATTAAATACCTCCTCAAGCAGCTGCTTGCCACAGAGGTCTGACAGGAGCCTGTTACTTTAACATGTTGACTGCTGCAATGTTAAAATTTTTTTTGAGTCTTGGGCCATGTCTTTTTTTTTGTTAAATCAACTAAAATTGGTCTTAAATTGCTACACAATATTAGTTTATATAGTTTTTATAAATTTTTTGCTTAAAAACAAACTGAAAGTGTGAATCATGTATGCTTCATGCGGCCTGAGCACACTTTTTTTTAATCTATAGGCCATGTGATACATGCGTGATTCATGTGTCACAATTTAGACTCTGTGTCTGCAGAGTGCGTCCCCTTGCAACGCAATTTTGTCTTTTGTGCATGCTTGAGTCATAGATCAACACATTTCAAACATACTCTACCACATGTGTGCAATTAGTAGTATCAGTACGGAGTATGAGTATTCTTGACATATGTAAAGTAACAAAACACGTTAGATTTCTATGTTTTTAGTTTTAGAATGTTTGCTTTCGTTTCAGATTGCATTTTCAGAATACACTGTTTTTTTTAGCAAATGTTTACACAGCATTTTCTTATTTTATTTAGCACAGCAATTCAATAAAGTAAGTACAAAATGTGAGACTATTTCATAGACTCCTACAATATACTTTAGTTGAAATTTCGTTGTGCTACGACCATGGATTTGTTTCTCAGGCCACACTTCTGTATTACCCATAAGCAATGTATTCTAGTGTGAAGCACAACTGATTTATGAGCCCTGAACTACAAATTTGTATGTGAAGCATGGACGATTCATGTGGCCTCAGGATCAAATTAAGTGTGAATCATATACGATTCATATGGCAGTCAACATGTTGATACGCCATAGCAAAGGGATCTGTGAGGATGGCAGGTTCTCAGCAGATTTTTTTGCCAACTGCACGTGGTGTTCCCAGATGGTCACCCTCCCAGGTACTGACCATGGCCAATGCTACTTAACTTTGGTGATCAGATGAGAACCAGTGTTTTTAGCTTGATATAAGCTAAAAATTTAACTTGGTATAAATATTTTTCTCACTACTAATATTATAAATTTTTGATGATCAGAATGGGATATGTCAATGAAAATCAGCACTAATCAATTTAATGATATTGGTCTGAGGAAACTACAATATGCTACAAGATTTCATTAGTCCAGTGATTGATAACTAATTTAAATGTAATTTTATATTTGTCAACATCCCACACCATATACATAAGTGTACTAATACTCTTTATGATTATGCCATAATTAATTATTAATACTTATGTTAGTTTAATGTATGAACTTTAAAAAAAAATTGGAAAGTTATTTATGAGTAAATTTGTTGGGACCAGGCTCTCATCTTATAAAAAAAAATTTACTGGGCCGCGGTCTCACAAAGGTTGAGAACCACTGGTCTATAAGGATTGCAGGACCACAGCAGAAAGATAACAGTGAATTGGAAGACTGGCTGCACTTCTCATAAGTGAGGTATTTAGATATGCTACAGTTTATCTGTTTTCGCGTTGAAGTAAATACCACTTTGCTGGTCAGAGTATGCAAGCTGCCTGTGACATTTGAGCCGTGCATTTGTCACTTTGTGTTTCCTCTTGGCCAGTGGCAATTCCACAGCACTTCCAGTTCTTGCATGTGTCTCCATGCCATTTCTTCAGATTAAGTAAAAATAGCAGGATTTTTCAGGTAACGTTAAAAGAGACTTTTAATAGAGGGATAGTTAAATTGTTAATTAATAGATTCTGAAAAAAATTCATCACCGCCACAGCGGGAATCGAACTCGCATCTCTCCAGATTCATGCCAGAGCGCGCTACCATTGCACCACGCGTCAGACAATGAATTTCAGAATATGACCTTATAAAACGTCTTCTTGAGACGTGACTGAGACAGCGCTATCTATACTCTAAGAGATGCAACATTTTCAGTTGTTGCTATTGATTATCAGAAGTTAATGAGAAGGTCGCTAATGCTACCACTTTAAATATATAATTATAAATCAATCCAAAATGAATGCACAGTATTCCCTGTTAAGACAAGACATCAAACATTAATTAATAGATTCTGAAAAAAATTCATCACCACCATGGTGGGAATCGAACTTGCATCTCTCCAGATTCATGCCAGAGTGAGCTACCATTGCCCCACGCGTGGCGGAGATGAAATTTTTTTTTTTTTTTTTTTTTTCAGAATCTATTAATTAATGTTTGATGTCAGTCTTAACAGGGAATGCTGTGCATTCACTTTGGATTGATTTTTTAATTATATATTTAATGCGTTAGCGACCTTCTCATTAACATCTGATAATCAATAGCAACAACTGAAAATGTTGCATCTCCTTGAGTATAGATGGCAGTCTCAGTCACATCTCAGGAAGAAGATTTATAAGGTCACATTCTGAAAGAGTTCGTTGTCCGACGTGTGGTGCAATGGTAGCGTGGTCTGGCATGAATCTGGAGAGATGCGGGTTCGATTCCCGCCGTGGCAGCGATGAATTTTTTTTCAGAATCTATTAATTAATGTTTGATGTCTGTCTTAACAGGGAATACTGTGCATTCACATTGGATTTATTTTTAATTATATATTTAACGCAGTAGTGTTAGCGATCTTCTCATTAACATCTGATAATCAATAGCAACAACTGAAAATGTTGCATCTCCTTGAATATAGATGGCACTGTCTCAGTCACGTCTCAGGAAGAAGATTTATGCGGTCATATTCTGAAAGAGTTCATTGTCCGACGCGTGGTGCAATGGTAGCACGCTCTGGCATGAATCTAGAGAGATGCGGGTTCGATTCCCACCATGGCAGCGATGAATTTTTTTCAGAATCTATTAATTAATGTTTGATGTCTGTCTTAATAGGGAATACTGTGCATTCACTTTGGATTGATTTTTAGTTAAATTGTAATGTGAGAGGACACAGAGAGAATTTTCCTATTATTTAAGGGCATTTCTCGACCTATGATGTTTTACTCCGAGTGGCGCTTAGTATAATTTGTAAAGATGTTATATTTTTATTGTCTGTTGTCACTTATATACAATGTGCACTCTAAGTGAGAACAGCGATTTTTTATGACATATCTATAAGTGCAGAATTCTTTTACTAAGGTACAATCACACCATATATGTCAGGGCAAATGGCTCCGCCCCTCAACAGTGCAAGTAAGCAAGATGCCACTTAGATAGTGTAAAGACAATATTGGGATGACCATGAAAATTAAGTGCAAAATTTAGTGGCTTGTGACGCACTTGGCCCGCTGCTCGTCCAGGCGTGTGGATACCACAATACTTCACTGATCCAACCATTCGCAATAATAGGATAAGAAAAAAAAATCATCAATTGCCTTCACCAGTTTATTCAGAAAATAACTGACATTTGGGTATGGTTTTATTGCAATTTCGAATTACTTTAAATGTTGTAGGGACTTGCAAATTATCTATATGTACGAAACTAATTTTTTCATATCTGTTATATATTAACAATATTCATTCAGGAATTTTTTTTATTTACCATGTAGGTTGAAATAAAATTAAGGAGAATATGTTTCTGTGCTTGAGATGAATGAACGGCTAGTTTAAAAGTTACTAACAAAACGGCCATAAGGAAAGATTTTACCTTACATCCTAGGGAGGAATAAAAATATGGAGAAATTGAGAATGACATTTTTTATATCTGAGGATCACAGATTAATGATGTTAGTGGGAATAAAAGGGTGAAATAAAAATTAGGAGGTAAATTTTAAGTAATGGAGAACTTGAGATTAGCAGTTGCAGAAGTAAGAGAAAAATATATTTTTTTCACATCAACCTTCCAAATCAATTCTTGACAATGTAGGGTGATAGTGAATGCCCAGATGCGTGCTGGAATACTAGTCTGAACATGAATAGCTGATGCAATACTGCCACCGCTGGCATATGTGTGAAGCAAAATTAAGATTTAAAATTAGGGAAGCTTTAGGGAATTTTAATAAGTGGGAGAAAAGGGACAACACTGGGGATAGGTGTGCCATCAGAAAAATTACTGAGAGTTTGTTTACTTCATCCAAGATGATTGGAGGGACATTTTCAGTTGTTTGTAAAAAAAACAAAACAGAATGGGTGTTCTATCATGAATGGGATTTTTTTGATAAGGGTGATGGATATTTTAAAAAGGAATCTTTTGATAAGGGGCTAAATTAAATTAAAAATGGGATTTTTTGATAAGAGAGATACATTGAATCGTATTTCTTTTCAAAACATGTTGTAGAATCACATGTCTGATGCAATACTGATGGCACCAATGTAAAACAAAAGTATTAAAAAGGGAAAATAAGGTTTGTTTTGTTTACCTCTGAGCGACACTTTTTTGCACTCAATGGGCTAAATGGCCAGGTCACAAGGACCCCGAAGGCTCAGAGAAGGTTGGGGGAGGGGACCCACTGGTACAGCTGTTGGGTGTCTCCAAGGTCATCCAGTGTGTCTTTAAAGTGCACAGAGTATGGCTCTCCCGCACACAGTGCCACGGCTTAACATCCCATCTGATGGATGGTGGCCTTTCCAAGCCCATCAGTATCCCCTACTGACCATGGGCAGGGAGGGGAGTTTTGTGGAGATAAATCTCAACGCTGACCCAGCTGGGACTTGAACCTAGGAACTGCAGATTATGAGTCTGGTGCACTATTGACTGACACACCACCACACCCATAAGGTGTTGAAATAAAAAGCGGAAGGAGAGTTTTAAAATTTTTATTCTTAATTCTTGTGCTGATGCAATCCTGATATCTTTGAAAGGGTTTATTATTGAAAAGGTAAAATAAGTTAATGAATTGGTAAGGGATTGAAAATTACAAGAAGGAATTTTTATCTCTGATTCGTGTGGTGAGTTCTTTGAAATGGCTTAGTATTAAAATGAATATACAAATAGTAATGAACTGAGATATCGGAGAAATAGGAATTTAACATAAAATATTTTTTTTTACTACTTCATCATTCCAAAACAAGTCCTGACGCAGTAGGGTGACATGGAATGTGTGCTACAGACATTCGAACATGTCTGAACACAAACATCTGATGTCATCAGCCTGCAACAAGATGGAGACTAATCTTAATAAGAGAGGTTGGGTTGTTTTACCTCTGAGCGGCACTTTTTTGCACACCATGGGCTAAATGGCCAGGTCACATGGACCCCGAAGGCTCAGAGAAGCTTGGGGGAGGGGACCCACTGGACCGACTACCGACTAAGCCACCCCGCCCCTTAATAAGAGAGGCACAACACTTGGAGGTTGGGGGGTGCCAAGGGAAATTTCAAGATGGATTGTCTTCTTCCGATGAGGTACTTTGTTTATTTACAAAATAGCTGTTCTATCATATAGGGGAGTGGGATTAATAAGGCAAGTTTTGATGAGAGGTGAAAAGTATTTCCAAAACATGCTGTAGCACACCATATCTGATGCAATATGGATGGCCTGAAACAAAGGGGGGGGGGTTTGAAGTGGGGGTTGACAATGTGGTGTGATGGTCCACCCATTCACTTTTACTTTACCAATTTTGCTTTATTTACATTATATTTATCAGTTTGGGGATATTATTTCATTTTTTGGACATCACAATCCTTGTTCTGAGTGTAGCAGTTGCACATGGGCAACTCTGACCTTTTGATTGTCATCCGCTAATGCGCGTGTGTGACACAACCCCTCTTGCGTCATAGCTTGCACGATCATCAGTTTATACAAATGTCTTTCCTGGCATGCAATAGTCACATGCTGAACTTGCACGCACGTTATAACTAACAGAGTTAGATAGAGATTGAGAATAAGATTGTTAGATAGTAGTAGGAAGAATGTGTTGTGAGCAGAGTGGTGCTCACAACACATTCTTCCTACTCTGTTGGGAGAATCTATCTCCCAACAGATATCTTATCTGTTGGGAGATAGATCTTCTATCTGTTGGGAGAATCTGTCTCCCAACAGATAAGACATTTGCATAAACTGATGATCGTGCAAGCTATGACGCAAGAGGGGTTGTGTCACACATGCGCATTAGCGGATGACAATCAAAAGGTCAGAGTTGCCCATGTGCAACTGCTACACCCAGAACAAGGATTGTGATGTCCAAAAAATGTATTTGATAAGATATGCAGAGTGGTGGCGTTGGGCCACGGAGAGTGCTGTTAGTGGAAGTTGAGATGATGTTACTTTAGATAAATGTGAGTTGCCAGTGTATTCTACCACTGAGTTTGGTAAGTTGAATTTTTAGAAATAAATTTTGTTTGTTTTAGAAACTTTTTTAATTTTTGCTATTTTTCTCTTGAGCAACGTAAATTGATTTTTGATTATATTTAAGCTTAAATTAAACTTGACAATCATTTTAGAATTCTTACTCGATAAGTAATGCTTGACAAATACTTAATGAACCCCATTTCAACTTTATTTGGCAAGTTATAATTGCCTGGCACCTGATACAGCTATCCGGAATTTGAATAAATTTGGATCAGACAAAAGGTCCAACTTTAAAAGTTAATAATCTTTGGAGCATTACAGCGGGTTTAACAAGAAGGGTTACTGCCAATGGGTGAGGTCATCCGAAGTCTCTGGACTTAGAGAAATTTCGAGATGTTGGGTTGTTTTACCTCTGAGCGGCACTTTTTTGTACACCATGGGCTAAATGGCCAGGTCACATGGACCCCGAAGGCTCAGAGAAGGTTGGGGGAGGGGACCCACTGGAACAGCTGTTGGGAGACAGATGGTAGCCTCCCGTCAAGGCCATCCAGCGTGTTCTTTAACGTGCACAGGGTATGGCCTCTCCCGCACACGGGGCCATGGCTTAACGTCCCATCTGACGGACGGCGGCCTTTCCAAGCCCATCGGTGTCCCCTACTGACCGTGGGCAGGGCGGGGAATTTTGGGGAGATAAATCTCAACGCTGACCCAGCTGGGACTCGAACCTGGGAACTACAGATTACGAGCCTGGCATGCTACCGACTGAGCCACCCCCGCCCAAATTTCGAGATGGGTCCAAAATGGTAGTCAATGAGGTGATGGGGGTAGAACGGTTGAAGAACTTTTCTGAAACAAACTCATAGCAAAAATGCCACCCTCCTCATTAGAAATTCTTCTCAAAAATTGCTCTAAATTCCATGATGGTCATCTTGGATGATGTCACTGAATAAACCCCCCGTTATCGACCCCCTTTATTTCAGGTCATCATCATGTCTGATGAAAAACTTAAGCAGTGTATGATCATTTAAGGCATCACATTGGGTCAGATTTAAAATCCTGGCCTTTAGAAAAAGTGAAATTCAAACTTCAAGGTAGTGTTATAAGTAGAGCCCTGTGTGGGTATCCGCATTTAAAAAGCTCTTGGCGGATATAAAAATTAGCCTTAATGCATATAAAAAAAAAATTGATGTTAACTTGGATGAAGTCTTGTATTTGATAAGATATGCAGAAACACGAGCAAATATTATTTCGTTATTGAAAACAAATAAAAAAAATATTTGAAATAATGTTAAAAGAAACCCGATTTGCAAATTCAACAATGATATTCACTCCAAAAAGAAAATAGTCCATTGGGATAAAGTAACAAGTTAAAATTAGAAGAAAGCATATCGCCTCTAGCACATATGGGAATCTTGTTTCCAAAGAGAATTAAAATTTTCCTTTACCTATTTTTTCACTTTACAAAAGTTTTAATTTGGGTTAACAGATGATGGAGAAAATGCAAATAGTATTTTATTAGTAATTATACAACATAAAAAGCATTGTCTTTGTAAAGGCTCGATCAAGCTAGGGCGAAGGTGGGGGGGGGGGGGAGTCACCAGTACTATTGTGCCAGACCCCTTTGTCTAGCAAGAGCAGCAGGACCAATCCTGTTAGAGCAGGAGGGAGAAATGTGCCTAAGGACTGCCACGGTCCAGAAGTTGTCGTGCACAGAAGATGTGGGCATACCCCATTGGCTGACGGACCTGTGCATGCCCAGCAGATATCATGAGACTGCATTTAGTGGAAGAGTTTCAACGGAGAGTTGCATTTTGGATTTTGGAAGGGGACAGTCATGAAGATATCGCCCTGTTAGCATTTTTTCTTTGTGATGGTGTTGGGAACACTGGAAGGCTTGGTTAAAGCCTTGCAAGTAGGATTGGGAAACCTGCTATCTTGTTTGAGTGACTTGTCTGGCAGCAGTCACTGTACCTTATATATATATTTGCCTGTGCACTGTATTGCTGCTGAAGTGGAAATAAATGTATATATGTAAATAATATACATATGAGTCCAGTTATTGAAATGAACGAATAGTGCTACAGAAACCAAACGCTATGGTAGAACTACTGAGAAATATCGAATTATCGATAATCACATTGAGGCACTTGGAAAATATTTAAAGTTGATTAAAATGATGCTCACAGTAATAGAAAGTCAACAGTTTGGTTCTGGACTATACAAGAGTTTCGACGACATACGCAAATAATTATCAATTTTGGTTGCCAGTAAACGAGCTGGAAACACCAATACAGAAGTAGTAAATGAAATTGTCGAAATTTTGGATATTTTGCTAAAAAACGATTTTATTGACAAAAAGGAACACAAGATTATGTTCAATAACATCGCCATTGTTTAGAAATTTACTCTTGGGCACACACTACAGTCATGTCTATTTTAACTTTCGATTATGGAAAAAAATTAGATGTTTTGCATTATCGGACCATGATTTTTAGCTACTGTATATAATAAAGAGGGTAAACTGCTAACTCAAAGATGAGTGCAACTATTCAATGTACCAAATGTGGGGTATTTATTCGCAAATCCAATATGAACCGTCATATGAAAACTGCATGCACTTCTCGCACATTTGAAAAATGCAAATTTTTCAATTCCAGCTTTAACAAAAAAAAAAAACATTTCAATCATCATCTGAATCAATATCACATAACTAAAAGCAGTGCTTTTCGGAAAACGTTTCGCACTTATAAAATTGATAACATAAATGTCAGAGAAGACATAAAAAGTTTTCTGGAGAAAAATAACAATAAATGGAAATATATAATTAGAATAAACTAAGTTAGCCTCTAAAAGTTAGATTCATATTACAAATAAAATTTAAAAAGCAGATGGATCCTGAAGGACAAAGAAATATGTGCACATTTTTCGACATGTAGCAAAATAATCAGTTTGCCTACCTATCTCAATGAATTACTAAAAAATGCTTATGAGAAAATTGATAACGACTTTGAAAATTTTATACAAAAGGAAAGTGGATGGGTGTTTGACAAAATAATTTCTATGGAAATTCAAACGTCTCAGTATAATGCAGTTGGAGTATCTGCTTTCGTTAATTTACCACAACATTTGAAATATACAAAAGGAATAGTGAATGTTAAAAACTACGACAACAAATGTTTCTTGTGGTCAATATTATCAGCTCTACATACTGCTAAAGACAATCCACAATGTGTGGAAAAATATAAAATATTTGGAAACGTCTTAGACACATCTTCATTGACTTATCCAGTAACCCTCAATCAAATCCCGAAGTTCAAGGTTTTAAATATTTCTTCAAATGTTTTCAATTCTAAGAAAGATGGTTTGCATATGTTATATATTTCACAGAATCCTGTTAAAGAACCGATACAACTTTTACTTTTAAAAGACGGCAATAATTCTCACTATTGTTGGATTAAAAATATTAGTAGGGTTACAGCATACCTTTCAAGACATAATGGTAAATTCTATCTCTGCCCATCTGTCTTCATAATTTCACTCGTGACGATTTATTAAAGAATCACGTAGATAATTGCAAATCAAACGCTTTACAAACTATCAAGTTTCCCGAAGCAAAGAGTACGAAATTCCATACAATTTTGAACCACCCATAAATGATTTATGCAGACTTCGAATACTTTTCGAAATGTAGAAGAATTGAGAATAATCCATGTAGGGTGCGAACTAAGCATTTAGTACCATCAGGATTTGCATATATTATAGTTGGACCGGAAGGTAAACTGATCAAAACCAGAACGTACAGAGGGAAAAATGTAACAGAACAATTTTTGAATGAAATGAACAAAGCCGAAACTTTGATCAATGATTTGAAGAAAAGAAATGTTAAGATGAATGATTTTGATTGGCAAATTTTTACTAGAGCAAAATATTGTAATATTTGTGGGAAAATTCTAGGAACTGATAGATAGATACAGTATAGATACAGTATTGATAGATAGATACAGTATTGACTTAAGATGTGGAAAATTTCCACATCTTAAGTCAATACTGTAAACAACATAATCTGAATGACTCACAGAAATAACTTTTGAAAAGCAAAGGAAGTTTTCCATACGAGTACTTGCAACAGAGTGCTCAGTTTTTGTAAACGTCACTTCCATCCAAAGAGAATTTCCAAAACAATGAACAATACGAAAGACCTCAAATTTTGTGGAAAGCCTTTTCTATTGCTACCTTCGGGGAATATCACGATCTGTATATGATCACTGATGTATTGCTGCTAGGAGATATATTTGAAAACTACAGAAATTTGTGTATGAATAACTACCAACTCGATCCTTGTCATTATTTCAGCTCTTCTGGCTTATCCTATGCTGCCTGTTTAAAAATGGCAGAAATATGTATTTTTTCATAGAAAGAGCTCTGCAAGGAGGAATATCTTTAGTGTCTAAGAGGTTTGCACAGGCCAACAATCCTTAGATCAATATGAGAGAAGTAAACCACAAAACTATATCATGTACTTTGACGCAAACAATTTATATGGCTGGGCAATGTTTCAGCCTCTTCCAACTGGTAATTTAAAATGGGTAAATGATATTGACTTGTTTAATATTCCAGATGACAGCAAAAAGGGTTATTTCTTCGAAGTTGATCTAGAATATCCGGCATATTTACACGATTTACACAATGATTTCCCCTTGGCTCCTGAAAAATTTAAACTCTCTGATAGTAATGTGTCATTCTTGATTCCAAATCTGTTCGATAAGCAAAATTATGTCGTTCACTATAGGTTACTTAAACTCTATGTGGAACTGGGATTGAGGGTGAAACAGGTGCATAGAATCTTGGAATTTGATCGAAAACCATGGCTGAAACCTTACATAGATTTTAATACAACAAAACGAATTAATGCCATAAATAATCTTGAAAAAGACTTTTTCAAACTGATGAACAATGCAATATATGGCAAATGTTTAGAAAATAAGAGAAAGAGGATAAAATGCCACATTGTGAATACTGAAGAAAAGCTTAAAAAATTAATTGCAAATCCTAGGTACGTTTCTTGTGTTAAACTTGCAGAAAATTTCGTAATTCTCCACATGAAAAAGAAAAGTATTATATTAGATAAACCATATTACATTGGTGTAACGATTTTGAAGTTAAGTAAATTACACATGTATAATTTCTTCTACAATTTTCTGAAACCAAAATTTAATGCTGAATTGTTATTTACCAATACTGATTCCTTCTGTGTTGATATCCTGACAGATGACATATATGAGAAATTTAACTCAGAGTACTTTGATTTTTCAAATTACCCCACAAACCATGCATTATACAGTGAATTAAATAAAATGGTTCCAGGAAAATTTAAAGATGAATTAAAAGGTCTTCCAATCAAAGGAGGTTGTTGCTTTATGTCCAAAATTGCATTCTATTGATGCTCCAATTCCCAAAAAAGCAGCTAATGGAGTTACAAATGAATTTAGTCATGAAGGTTATCAGGAATGTCTATTTGATGGAAAAATTGTATATACGCAACAACATGATATACGTGTATAGCAAATTAAAAAAATTGCTTTATCCCAAGAATACACAAAACGACATATCAATGGAATTCAAACTTATGCTTTTGGAAATTATAGAATTTCAGATGTGTATGGTAAAGCAGGCAATACCATTTACAAAACTTTGAACTGAAAACAAATGCAAAAAAAATTAAGTACTAATAAAACATCTTGAAAACTGTACTAATTTGTAATTCTTTAGAAATGTTAATAATCAGTGTTTATTATCTCTCTCAGTTAGAAGAGGAAACATGGGGATTCAAATTTAAGTTGTCTCGACTCAATTTCTGTGAATCCTATGTTCTGAAACCCTTTGCAATAAAATTAAGGTAATAAACTGTTTAGAACAACTTTGTACAAGAGACAAAGGATTAAATATCCAAGCAGTTTAGCTAAAGTCAAATATATTTTTTTTATTTGGTCAACGCTAATTATTTTTTGTTGGATTAGAGAACTTGATAAATCATAACTATCAATGTTAAAACCAAGCTTCTAGCTCGATTAGAACAAAAGTTATTGAACACAGAATCTAAAAGTATCGAACCTGCAAAACTTAAAATAATGGGTCGAGACCGCTTCCAATACATTTAACATATTGTATTTGCCGAATGGAACACAATGATATTAGTTTGAGTTCTGTAGCTCTATTAGAAGCAGTTATGAAGCCACAAAGTTAAGAGGGGTTCGACCCACTTTGTCGGCTAGAAAACGGTTTCAGACAGATTATTCTTTCATCAGATTATAGAACTTGACAAACCCCATCTATTAAAATTGAAACCAAGATTGTAGCATAATTAGAATGGACGTTATAATTCGACAAAATCTTAAAGTGATGAACCCAGAAAACAAAAACTAAGAGGTCGAGACTGCTTCCAATACGTTAAACGTATAGTGTGTCCCGAATGTAATATAAACACATTAGTTTGAAATGTGTGGCTCAATTAGAAGCAGAGTTATAAAGATGCAAATTTAAAAGGGTTCGACCCAGTTTCTAGGCTAGGAAATGAATCCGATACCGTTTCCAGTTGAACTACCGAAATGAGTTCCAGTACTAGAACCTGATGTTGATGAAAAAACCAAAAATGTTTCGAAATCTTAGATGAGAATCAACAATGTGTGGTATGAAAAAGGGTTTTGAACCCAGAAGACCTTAATTAACAGGTCGAGACCAATACCCACATATTCAAAGTGTAGTACACTCCCGAATGAAATCCAATAATATTAGTTTCAAATCTGTAGCTTGATTACAAGACAAGATATCATAAGTTTAAAAGGGTTCGACCCACTTTCTCGGGTACATAAGGGGTCCGAACCCGATTCTCGTCAGTTTGGAAAATAGTATCTGATTGCTATTACTGAAGAAAACCAGAATTAGCTGTGTAGCTCATTAGAAGAAAAGTTATTGTAACACAAAATCTAAAAGTACCGAACCTGCAAAACTTAAAATAATGGGTCGAGACCGCTTCCAATACATTTAACATATAGTATTTGCTGAATGGAACACAATGATATTAGTTTGAGTTCTGTAGCTCTATTAGGAGCAGTTATGAAGCCGCAAAGTTAAGAGGGGTTCGACCCACTTTGTCGGCTAGAAAACGGTTTCAGACGATTATTCTTTCGTCAGATTATAGAACTTGATATACCCCATCTATTACAATTGAAACCAGATCCTAGCACAATTAGAATGGACGTTATAATTCGACAAATTCTTAAAGTGTCAAACCCAGAAAATAAAAACTAAGAGGTCGAGACTGCTTCCAATACGTTAAACGTATAGTGATTCCCGAATGTAATCTAAACTCATTAGTTTGAGATGTGTGGCTCAATTAGAAGCAGAGTTATAAGGATGCAAAATTAAGAGGGTTCGACCCAGTTTCTAGGCTAGGAAACGGGTCCGACACCGTTTCCAGTTGAATTAACGAAATGAGTTCCAGTACTAGAATGTGATGTTGATGAAAAAACCAAAAACATTTCGAAATCTTAATGAGAATCAGCAATGTGTAGTATGCAAAAGGTTTTGAACCCAGAAGACCTTAAGTAACTAGGTAGAGACCAATACCCACATGTTCAAAGTGTAGTACACCCCAAATGAAATCCAGTAATATTAGTTTCAAATCTGTAGCTTGATTACAAGTTATGAGATCATAAATTTAAGAGGGTTCGACCCACTTTCTCGGCTAGGTAAGGGGTCCTAACCAGTTTCTGGTCAGTTCAGAAAATAGTGCCTGCTTAGTATTATTGAACAACACCAGAATGAGCTCTGTAGCATAATTAGATCAAAAGTTATTTCAACTTTTGTAAATTGCAAAGAATTAACTCTCACTCCTCCTCACCTCCCTCCCCCTTCCCATAGAATCAATGTTATTTAAAATACTGATCAATATTACAAAGTAATTTAATCGCACTGGTTTAATTTTTTTGCAGATAGATATTCAAAACACTGCTACAAAAACTTATTTTAGATTTGAGTTAAAGTTCATAATACTATTTTATTTTTAATTTTGTTTCTTTACACACCACTACAATATGAGTTGCTGCCGAATATGGTATATAGCTTTAAACGTTAGTATCGCTTCCCTTGATATTGAATGAGACTGCTCATCTACGTAAAGCCTTTTAGACTCAGTATATGAGACCTCTTTGGGGGGGATCTGGGGGGGGGGGGTTAGTTGATTCCATGGCCAGTTAGCAACATGGTCTCTGCAGTTGATTGCAGTAACCATGGGATCGCTCGACCCATGGGGGGTCTAGCAGCGGTCTTAATCACGGACTCCGGTTCCAGTTGTGTCTTGTACACAGCTGGAACTGGAGGATTTTTTTCCCGCTGGATCAAGGCAGAGAGGAGGAGGGAACGGAGAGAGGAAGACAGAGCAGAGGGGAGGAAGGGACAGAGAGAGGAAGAGAGAGCAGAGGGGAGGAGGGGACAGAGAGAGAGGAAGAGAGAGCAGAGGGGAGGAGGGGACAGAGAGAGAGGAGGGCCGTCCATCGACCCGAACAACTTCCCGAACCATAAGAGATTTAGTTTGAGCCTGTTGTTCTTTTCACGAGATTGAGACTGATTTCCATTTAGCACGATAAAACTCTTCTCTCTTTACAAACTTCACACATTCTCAAAATTATTCTAACCTACATCACTTTTCACTTAAAATTCTTTCTAATTGTTTAAAAAATTAATCTAAATCACTTTTCACTTAAAATTCTTTCTAATTGTTTAAAAAATTAACCTAAATCACTTTTCACTTAAAATTCTTTCTAATTGTTTAAAAAATTAACCTAAATCACTTTTCACTTCCAAAAACAAATTTTTCTTCTTCTAATACCCTCTCTTCATACATTCAGATATTCAGTCTATCTTTTCATCAGATCCCCCGAAAAATTCATTTTACCGGTTGATTTTGTCATATGTTTCAAACAAATTTCTCAAAACTGTCTGACTTTATCAAATTCTCCGATTTACCTGGCTTTTTACAACCAAATAATCCAGTGAAGTGTATGATAACTCAACAAACCACATCATTTTTTATCTCTTACACACCTCATTTTTTCTGAAATTAGTTAAACAAATTAGTTTAAATCTCGTCTGCCCAAAAAAACTGGGTCTGATTATTACTCTTTTCACATGAAACACCCGTTTTTTTCTGATTTTCACACATATTTTCAGAAAAAACCACAAGAAACACCGATTTACATGGCTTTTATAACCGAATAATCCAGTAAGTGTACAATAACTCAACAAAACACATCATTTTTTTTATCTCATACACACCTCACTTCAAACTAACCCATTTAAACTAATTCACAAATTAGTTTAAACCTCATCTTTAAAAAAAACTAAAATTAGTTTTTCACATGCTAAAAAACACCCCGGTTTTTTCTAATTTTCACACATATTTTCACAAAAACCACAAGAAACATACTTTTTCCCTCATCCCCCATAACTTTTCCCATGCATTTTCATAGAATTCTCGAGCCCCTTTTACTGTGCCAGAACTCTCATTCATGCTACTACTGGTCAGTCAAAATTGAAAAGAAGGCTAGACTAAATGATGAGTATTGGGATATGAAAATAAGTATATTGAACAAACTTATAAAAGTGTTTGTGCTATAAAGAAAAATGTTATGTAACATAATAGTAAGTAAAACCCAGTAAGTTTCAAAGTTATGCATTGTTCAAGAATGATTTTAATGTCTTTAGTGAATAAAACAATAGAAACTGGAAATTTAGTGGCTAGTCATGTGTCATTAGCCAGCATTGCAAATGAGCATGAAAACTTAGCAGGTGTAAGATTTCTAGTGAATAAGTCAGTTAAGGATAAATGTTTGGTATCTAGCCATGTGCCATTAGTCGGCATTGCTAATGAACATGAAGATTTACATTTCGGATCCCTAGTAACTAAGACTACAGATAATGTAATTTTAGTGGCTGATCATGTGTTGTTAGCCAGTGTGGCTAACTAGCTTGAGGAGGTAGTAAGTAGTCATGTGTCAGCAGCTAGTATTGCCAATGAACATGGAAATTTAGAGAATGAGAAGTATCCAGTACAATAGCCATTAAAAAATAAGGAATTAGTCAGTAACTGTGCGTCGCTAGCTGATATTGCTAATGAGCAAGGGAGGCTGGTAAATTGTCAGGATGCCAATGAGACAGAGGGGGATGAAGAGATTAAAGTCTGGGATGAGAAATGTTATGTGGCAGACCTTAAAGATGAATGTAAAAAAGTGAAATTACATTCCAGGAGTTTGTAACTCGTGGAGATATGAGAATGGAAATTCCACTGGAGGAAGAGGATAAGAAAATGGTTAATAATTATGAGGAATTGAATTTATCTAGAGATGAGAATGAACCTCTGAGTGAGATTTTAGATATTAAGGGGAGAAGGTAAAGTGTGAAATTAAAATGGAAGGTGTCATTGAGGTAGAAAATGAGAAATATTAAAATTGTTGAATGCTCACTGAAGGTTGATAGTGTTGTGTGGGAAGGAAATATTCAGGGTAAAATTAAAAATTATCCTTTTGAATTTTATGACCATTCTGTTCATTGTTATGCAACTGATGAATTGGCTGAGGAATTGATAGAGGTTACAGAGAGAAATCAACCAGATGTAACTGATCAAAGTGAAAATTGTTATGAAGTTAATATCTGCAGATGCAGAAAGGAAATTGATAATTGTGAAATATCAGAAATAGAGTCAGATACAGAATGTTATGTAGTGAATACTTTTGGTGAGTCTGAGCCAGTAATAATTATAGTAGTAATTGAATGTCAACACCCGAACGCCATTCAGAGACAGCACTACATCGTGTGGGTGATGCTATGTTTCCCCTATCTATATCCAGAGAGTCCTTCAATCAAATAATGTAAATCTGGCAGCAGAGAAAGGACCTGTCATGACGAGCAAGACCTTACTGATAAATCATGCTATGTCTGTTTGTTTAATCATCGAGGTGAGTGAGAATTCTTTTAGAATTTTGAGCGGAGCCTTAACATAATACTGAAATTTCATTCAAATACAATTTGCTAAATAAAAAGGGAAACAGAACTTTGATGGTAAATTTAGAATGCCAATCTTAAAACAATATATTACTAACTTTTTGAATGCTGAAGGAAGCACCCGTGGTTGAGACGGGTGCTTCCTTCAGTGCTTCCTCGGCTTTCCCATCGATGAGCCACGCCTAATAGGAGATCCTACTACCATTCAGCAAGGCCCTTGACTTAGTCCTTTCCATCAGGCCTGCGTCTACCCATGGCACCCCAGCATTACCAAAAACCCATGCGTCTATCCATGGCACCCCAGCATTACCCTCAACTTCGCAGAGGCTGCATCGATGAGCTCGATTGACCGGAGGTCCCACTCCCAGTCAGCAGAACCCTCAACTACAGGCCTCTCCATTGGGGTTGCAACCTTCCATGTCAGAGAAGTGCTGGGTAAACAGGAAGAGGTAAGCCGGAGTCACTCTGATGGTAAAGTTAAAAGCACAGAAATAGATGTGTGTTTGATTAAAAATAAATTTAAGAAAAGCAGAATATTGTAAAATTAACAGATATAAGGCTAACAGAGGATGTAGTTGGCAAAGAGTGAATGACAGAAACAAGCTGCAAGGAGAAAAGGTAATATTAAGATTAGCCTAAATAATGTGTTAAATGCAAAGGAAGTTGTAAGTTAAAGGCACATACAGCCAGCAGCATGCTGGGAGAGGAGTACAAAAGTGTTTCGTAAAGTGGCATAAGAGCAGCAGAAACTCAGTATGTGAGTGTGGCACTAGAGTGACAAAAGTTTCGTCACCCATTGCTTGGTTGGTGGCGTGCAGAACATGATGCAGAGGGAATGCTTGGCCATCCAAGAGACCAGCTCTTCCAAGAAGGCGAACTTGGGGTTCACAGGTTGGGGGAATTACACAGCACTGAACAAAAGTCAGTGGAACTGTCTTGGGATGGAGCAAACTATTCCCACCTCTTCTCACCGGGTAGCATCTAACTCCTCTGGGTAGGTTACGTGGCGTATGTTTATGCTGAACTGGGTGTGACAGCATCAGACTTGGGACTTCATGTCGTGGCTTAAAATTCTCTTAGTGGATGAACTTTAATTTCACAAGTGAGGCAATTGATATCTGCAAAGCTACCTGAATTGTGGCGTTTTTGTGGACTATCAAAAAATCTTTCATCTCAACAGAACACAGACTTTGATGTATGTGATTATCGACAAGAAAGTGACTTTTGTGGGCAGAATTAATTTGTTGAACTATTTATTTTTTACATAATGTACCAATTGGATTTGTCAAAATGACATTTGGAAGAGACTGATTCGAGCCCTTGAATGGTCTTGATAGAAATTGAGGCAGGTGATGTCTGCCTCAAATTTCTCAAATAAGGGGGGAGGGGAGAGCCATGAGCACTATTGTGGCAGACCTCTTCGTCTAACATAGCAAGAGCATTGGAGCCAGTTCCATTGGGGGCAGGGAGGGGGAGAAATGTGCTCTTAAGGACTGCCGCAGTCGGGAAGTTTTGGCAGCATGCAGTGCAGATGTGGACATACCCCATTGGCTGACCTTTGGGTTCAAGGGGAAACTCCCAAAAGGAAGAAAGTCTGTACCCTGGTGGACACCAGAGCTCAGTATCGAAAGAAAGTGGGCCTGAGCTCTTAGACAGAGGTATCAAAGGTGCTACAATGGGGAAAGAAGTTCCAGAGAAAAAATGTATAGGAAGGCTCAGGTGGAGTACAAGCTCACCATCCGCCAAGCCCAGTTAGCCTTTTGACAAAAGTTTTGTAGTGAGGTAACTGCATAGAACCCTTTTACTCTGCAGTATAAGCTGGCAACAGGGAAAGGCATAAAACCCCTGGATATTGAGTATGTATGCAAAGAGGATGGGTTCAAGACCACCTCTTTTTGCAAAACCATCCAGGTATTGCTTGAGGGATTATTCCCTGATGATGATAGGAGCTCTGAAGATGCTCAACATCAACTTCAGAGAGATTATAGCAGGGTTCCACCAGACACAGATGATATTCCGTTCACAGAAGAGGAGGTGGGAGAGGTGATCAGTCCATTGTGACCCGGGGTAAAACACCTGGTCACGATGGTCTGACAGTGGAGATTGTGATGCAGTTGTTTAAAGAATACAAAATCTGTTCATCCAGCTTTTTAACAACTGTCTGAGGCTGGGACAATTCCCAAAGGCCTGGAAACAGGCCGACCCAGTTCTACTCAACAAGGCAGGTAGAGAACAGGCAGATGTAAGATCTTACAGACTGATATGTCTGCTGCCGGTGTTGGGAAAGATTCTAGACAAATTGCTCACAAACAGGATGTATGTACAAACAATTTCCTGAACAACACACAATTCGGATTCAGGACAGACCAGGCCACCACTGCCACTATCAAACAGGTAGTGGACATTGTAAGGGTTAACAAAGAGAACAAGTTGCACACCTCTCTCATTGCCTTGGATGTGATGGACACATTTGACTATGTCTGGTGGCCTGCAATTCTAGGCAGGTTAAAAGATTGTTCCTCTCCCAGGAACATTTTCATTCTGGTGTCCAATTATCTCAGCAAGAGAATGGTCACTTATTCCCATGCCAGTGGGGCAATCTACAAGAACTTGGACAGGAACCGTGGACAGGGGCTGCCCACAAGGTTCGTGCAGTGGCCCATTTCTCTGGAACTTAGTTGCAGACAAGGATCTAGAGTTGACCTTACCTGAGGATGTCTGGCTCCAGGCTTATGCAGACAACATGCTGCTTGTCATATCGGCCTCCTCCAGAGTGAGACTGGAGATTGCCGTCAATGCAGCACTGTCAGTGCTCGAAGGATGGAGTTTACATTACCAGCTTGGGTTCAGCTGTATGAAGGGTTGGGTTGTTTTACCTCTGAGCGGCACTTTTTTGCACACCATGGGCTAAATGGCCAGGTCACATGGACCCCGAAGGCTCAGAGAAGGTTGGGGGAGGGGACCCACTGGAATAGCTGTTGGGAGACAGATGGTAGCCTCCCGTCAAGGCCATCCAGCGTGTTCTTTAACGTGCACAGGGTATGGCTCTCCCGCACACGGGGCCACGGCTTAACGTCCCATCCGACGGACGGCGGCCTTTCCAAGCCCATCGGTGTCCCCTACTGACCGTGGGCAGGGCGGGGAATTTTGCGGAGATAAATCTCAACGCTGACCCAGCTGGGACTCGAACCTGGGAACTACAGATTACGAGCCTGGCGCGCTACCGACTGAGCCACCCCCGCCCCTCAGCTGTATGAAGACTACATCAATGACTGTAGCCAAAGAGGGTGTCCTCAACAAGAGGTACCCGTTTTTTAAATTGAATGGTAATAATATCTGCCACATGACGACTATTAAATATTTGGGGATCACTCTTGATGAGCTGGATCCCGCACCTGCAGGACCTTAAGGTAAAATGCACCAACGTTATGTACAAACTGGGGCATATGGCTTGAGTCTCGTGGGGACTCTGAGGGGAGGTTCTCAAAGAAATTTATCTAAGGGGAACAGAAAGGATCCTGACGTATAGAGCGGGCACCTAGTGGCACCCAACGAACCACTCTATTATGTGTAGAAAGTTGCTCGCAGCCCAGAGACCAGCTTTACTGAAAATCACCAGGGCTTACAGGACCACATCTACAGATGAGCTACTGGTGACAGCAGGGATCCTGCCTCTGTATTTAACAGCTGGCAAAGAAGCGACCATATTCAGAGTTCTGCAGGCTAGGGAAAAGGCAACATTCCTCGAAGTCCAGTATGATCCTGAGGTCTATGAGATAAATACTGCTAGATGGGATATTCATCCCACCAAGAGATTGCATGGGTCATGGTCTATTGAGTATCCATCAGGTCAAGGAGTAGAAATTTACACAGACAGCTCTAAGAGCAAGGATTGTGTGAGCTTAGCCTACACTGTCTACAATCTAAAGTAGACAAAATGGATGATTATAAGAGGAAGGTCTCTGTAAATGGTTCGTCCTTCCAAGCAGAGCTGCTTGTCATCAGAGAGGCCCTTAAATAGGCCCTCAATACTGGCAGTCACAATAACGACATCTGGCTGTATACCAACAGCTGGGCAGCTCTGAAAGTGATTGAAGATGCAAACAACAGGCACCATACAGTTAACAAGATCAAGCGCCTCCTAGGTACTCAGAACATGCATAGGATCTCCTCCTGGCTAACGACACACACAGTTCATGAAGGGAGTGAGCGGGCAGACCAAATGGCCCACTCAGTAGATACTGACACCCAACCTGAAATAGCGGTCAAGACTTCTAAAACTACGCTGAAGTCTATTTTAGACCAAAGAGTAATGGACAAGTGGCAGAGGCTCTGGGATACAAACTGAGAATGATTTTCAAACAAAGACATTCTTACACAGGGTCAGTCTATCCTTGATGTCCTCAGACCACTCTCTCATGCAGGTACTGATAGGACATGGGAGCATCCCAGCATATCTGGAGTGTTTCAAGATCTCTGCCCACAGTAACCACAGCTGTGGGACTTCAGATGCAGGGCACACATCCTCTGGTGCCTGATCACAGAAGGGTTCACTCAGATGTTTCCAAGCAATCAGAGAGGTAGTAGGCGAGGCAGTCATGGTGTCCATCAGGAGCACCCGAGTCAGGGTGCACCTGAGGGACATGGGCTGGCTTTTCTGACGGCTCCGGGACTCATTCCTTTGAGACCAGAGCTGATTTCATCCTTCAAATTATCTTCCGTATTTTCTAGCCGGGCTGGGCTCTGCAACCCCTTTAATGCCACCCATACTCCAAGTCTCTATTGGTCTCCTCTGAGACAAACTTTAATCTTCTACTTCCAGGCTTCTCATCGCCGCTAGTGTAGTGTCTTGTGATGGAGCATGAGTTTTTCCCAATGGGGGCAGGTCTTTCGGGATCCCCCCCCCTCAAATTATTGAGAGGACCCTTGCATGCCCAGTGGACATCATGTGATCACACTTGGCAAAAGAGAGTTCAACGGAGAAAGAGTTGCCTTTTGGATTTGGGAACGGAACAGTGGTGAAGACGGAACAGTTGTGAAGACGTCACCCTGTTAGCATTTTTCCTTTGTGACAGTGTTGGGAACACTAGAAGGCTTGGTTAAAGCTTTGCAAGTATGTTTGGGAATGCTGCTGTCTTGCTGTAACGCTCCAAAGATTATTAACTTTTAAAGTTGGACCTTTCGTCTGATCCAAATTTATTCAAATTCTGGATAGCTGTATCATTTGCCAAATAAAGTGAAAATAGGGTTCGTTATGTATTTATCAAGTGTTACTTATTGAGTAAGAATTCAAAAAGGATTGTCAAGTTTAAATCTAATCAAAAAATCAAATTATGTTGCTCAAGAGAAAAACAGCAAAAATTCAAGTTTCTAAAACAGAGTTTACTTCCAAAAAATTAAGACTAAACTAATTCAACGGAAGAAATACAAAATTGGCGTACTAACAACTCCTTCTATCCAAAGAAACATCATCTCAACTTCCACTAACAGCACTCTCCGTGGCCCAATGCCACCACTCTACTCACAACACACACTCCACTTCTCTTTCTGTGACCTAACATCATTACTATAACAAGTGGCACATAAAGCTTGCATGTCTATTGCATGTTGGGAGAGACATTTGCATAATATGATGATTGCAGTAGCTATGACACAAGAGGAGTCGTGTCCTACACGAGCGCTTTAGCGGTTGACAATCAAAAGGTCGGAGTTGCGCATGCGCAACTTCTGTGCTCGGAAACGAGAATTGCGATCAGTCCAAAAAAAAATTAAATAATCCCCAAAATGATAAATATAACATAAATTAAGTAAAACTGGTTAAGAAAAAGTAAATGGGAATGGGTGCACCATCACAACCCCCCCCCTCACCACCACCTCCCAAAGGGAGCCAAAATTTGGCCTAACAGATTTTCATGAGCAAATTTAGAATAATAGGACACTTCTCACATCATTTACACATTGCTGAACATAAAGTAAAGTAAAAGTATGCTTACGCAAATTTTGCTAAAATGATTTACTCTCACTTCGACACAATTTTCCATCACAACCAAAGGTACTTCCTCCCATTCCTCCTATCGAGAGTGTAAAGGTACCTAGTGTATATTACATACCAATGGCTGTGGCAGTTAACAGCATACTAGCATTATCATACTACCTAGTATCACATTCTGATACAAACTTCAAAAGTTGCATACAATAACCTACACAAAAAGCTGGTTAATACTACTCCTATCCTGCTTAACTTCTAAAAAGGTTACAGAAAAAAATTCAATTACATCAAATTCTGCTCTTTCACAAAATATAATTACAAACGTATCAAGCAGCGTACAGAGCTTCCACTTATCCCTTAACCATAATCAAATATGTGAGAGCTAAATCTTTTCCTACCACACATAAAAAAATGGGTATTGGAACACCGTTAAATCCTCCTAATTACATCAAACACACAAATCTAAGAAATTCCAAATTTTATAAACAAGCGGAAGTGAATCATCCACTAAATCTTCACCTAGACACAATAATCACAAGCTAGCTGAAATAAAAAATATGCCTTAGGTACTTCCCCTTTTAGAGCTTAATGTCCACCTCCAAAAGGAGTTACACGCTGGTGACTGTCTTGGTCACCAGACTGTGCTTTTTGGTGACGTTCCAAATGGGTACCAAAAAAAAAAGTCTCCGACATCATGGTCAGCTCATATATATATACAAATAAATACTTCCAATGTCATCCCAATAATTATCCATCATTGACGCATAAATATCACTGATAACCCCGAACAGATTTAAACACATATACATACATCATATCTAAGAGTAAAGAAAAAGTTGTATCAAGAATTTATAATATATAACATTTCATCCAATACAATTCCATTCACTTTTTACATGAAAATTCATTTTGCATACAAAAAAAAAATCACTTCAAAATAACCTCAGAATATTTAATCACTATACTATAAATTCTCTTTCATTCTCATCATTCGTATCCATAATCATTTCACAATTTTTTAAACTTCCAAATGTAAACCAACAGCATTTTCAGCTTTCAGTCAGCTGAAACGAAAAAATCTACAAAAATACACTTTAAATCACATTAATATAATATAACAAATAGAACTTCAGATGAACAAGAATACTTAAAAAAAATTCTATTTACATCACATTATAAATTCACACCTTGAATTTAATATTCACTTTTGAGAAAGAAAAAAAAAATCAATATCGAAACTCCAAAGTTTCAACAAGAAATTAAACACTTCAAAATCTAAGTATAAATTACATAATTCGACTTCAAGTTTCTCCGACTTCATCTATTCCAGAGAAAAGAAATGAAACTTTATAAATCATTAGTGCCACAGTGGAAGAATAATAATATACTTAAATTTTCATTGTTGGAACTCCGTGGCGATAAAATCATCATCCAGTCATTTTCCGGTGACATCCTTCCCTCGTCGATCGATACGCTAAGTGTATGCTATGCACTTCTTAAGATCTCGTTGGTGACGTCATCTATTCTATGTTGACTACTTCGCTGCCAGTTGTCGCTCTGCAGGCTGTGGTCGTTTCGTTGATATCTCGTCGCTATGCTGCCTGCGTAGATGCAGGCAGCATAGCGACGAGATATCAACGAAACGCTTTAATAGTTGAAAATTTCTTAGCTTGTTAAATTCATCAGGATTATTTATGCTGAAAACAATTTCTGGGTTGCTTGGCTTAATTTTATCTAACAGATCATTTTCCTTTAACGTCAAATTCAAAACTTTCCTCATTTATCAATTTCAGCACTATTTTCGTTTAAAACTTCTACTTCAAAAACTTTTAAATCGACTGATTTTCTACTATTTTCCTCTACAACTATATCAACGCATTTCTCATTATCAATTTGCTTTGCATCATCAACCTGTTTCTCTAAATTTACACTAATAGGACATGTTATAGGTTCTTCTTGAACATTATGCTTTGGACCACAAGATAACTAAGAAAGTCCACTGGACCGCGGCTGCAATTTCAATTGATATAAATATCATCTAAAACTTGCTCATTTGAACATGAAAGATCGGCTTCTGTATCGTTGCGATCTATTAATTCAGTTTCTTCGTCACAAGGTTCAACAAAAGGTAAAACAACAGACAAGACTTAACTCATGAGGGCTTTTCTTGAGGAACTTTGGCCTCTCGCTTCAAAGATTCTAATTTAAGTTTCCCGAATTGTCATTCCTTCTATAGCAATATTGCTCCGTATGCACTAGTCGGCTACAAAAATTACATCTGAAAGTTTCTCTATTATTCTTAGCGATAGTTTTAGGTCTAGTGCATAGATTCCCAACGGGGGCGATACCGCCCCCCAGTGGGCGCTGGAGCCTTCCATGGGGGCGGTAGCGGATCCAGAGGCAAATGGGGGGGGGCGTTGAGGCAGTCAAGAGGGGCGGTCAAATAAATAAATAAATTTAATGGAATTTTCTCTGACAACCTTTTTATCTCTTCTATTCTGTGGTGTCTTCCTGGTGATTCTGGTCATCCACTACCTCATCCGTCATGTACAGCTTTTCAACTGCAGCTTGGACAATAAGTTCCCTGCTACTGCCTACTAGCGTACTGGTACGTCTGAAGTCGACTGAGATGCTCTCAAAAGTTCTCTTCAACATCACAGATTGGATATCAGCTTCAATATGTTTTCCCACTCCAAATCGCTTTGAGTATGCTTTATGGTACGTAGTTACAATACCATCCCACGTCAGAACATAAGGTATAATATTAACATTACACTTGTGAATTAGGCTCAACTCATTAGCCAGCAGATCATACTTCCTCTTCTTTTCAACCTCTACTGTCTGCAGGTTATCCTGAGATGTTATTCCTACTTCAATAATTGTAATCTCATTCAATACCTTAACATGCACTACTATATCAGGCTTATTATGTTCGACATGTGTGTCCGTCCTGATAGGCAAATCAACCTTGATGCAATAATAATATAATAATAATAAATTTATTATATTTAATATTTTTTTTATAATTTTTTAATATAATAAAATACTTTGAAAATACGTTTTCATGAATAAATATTTTATCTAGTTATGTAAATTATCTTATTGTTATCGCGTTAATAAGCATTTTTAAATTAGCATTAGGTATACCTATACCTAATTTGTTTTAGTTTAGAATAGATTGACGGTGACGAGTCTTTGCAAATTGGTAGGCAAACACGCGGTGCATGCAATTTAACATGTTTCGACAAGAATATGGGAGCTTGAAATGACTTGTTTACGGAGCAAGTGCGCCGGCATCGCAAACATACAAGTTAATGCGTGCACAAAATCAAATCTATAAAAGCGATAGCTCTAGGAATGTTTTATATTTTTTATGTGCTTCGCCGTGATAAATAGTCGTGAGTGATAAGTGTTAGAAGTCATTATAAACATTATTTTTATAACTATCTATAAATCTGTTGAGAAGTTAATTTGTATTGAAAATGTCTGAATCTACCTCTAAAAAGAAATGCCGGCAGTATAGTATTGAGTATTTGAAATATGGATTTACGTACTCTCCTACAAACCATTCATCACCTTATGTGTTTGCCGAAAAGTTTTTTCATATGAAGCTATGAAACCTTCTAGGCTACAAGAGCATTTAAATAAAATGCATGCTGATAAGAAGAACAAAGATTTATCCTATTTTCAAGAACTGGAAAAGCAATATTTAAAACAGCCAACTATGTCAAACCTTTTTGCGTCGTCTTCTAAACAAGATGATGATGGACTACGAGCCTCATATAACGTTTCATTGTTAATCGCAAAAGCAGGAAAACCACACTCAATTGGCGAGGAATTAATTTTGCCGGCAGTCAAAGAGATATTAAAAACTGTTCTTCATCATAAGACACCGTCAGATATCATCAAAAAAATTCATCTCAGTAATAATTCAGCGCAAAGAAGAATAGATGAAATGGCAAAAGACGTTGAAATATCATTATGTGATTACTTAAAGACTTACAAATTTTCCATTCAACTCGATGAATCAACTCTACCAAATAACGAAGCTCTACTCTTATCATACGTACGATTTATAAAAGAAGAAAAAATTCATGAAGAGTTATTATTTGCTAAAAATTTGGAATCTGATACAAAGGGAGAATCTACATTTAATACCATGCAAAAGTTTTTTCAAGAGAAAGAAATTCCTATTTGCAATATTTTGTCTGCTGCTACTGATGGTGCTCCAGCAATGACAGGGCGTCATAAGGGTTTCATAGCGCATTTGAAACAAGCAGTACCAAATGTACTCGCTGTACATTGTATTATTCATCGTCAGCATTTGGTTGCAAAAAATTTGAATGAACGTCTGCATACGTCGCTCCATTACGTTATTAAAGCAATCAATAAGATTAGAAGCAATTCATTGAATGACGGATTATTTGGTAAGCTTTGTAATGAAAATGATGAAGATTACAATCGCTTGCTGCTGCACACAGAAGTACGTTGGCTCTCTAAAGGTGTTTGTCTGAATCGTTTTTTCAATCTATTTGACTCAGTACTGGACTTTCTTGAAGACAGAGACGAAAAATTGCGCGGAAACCTGATTACGTCAAAAAATGACATCGCTTATTTGACAGACCTGTTTCAAATATTTAATCAAGTTAATTCACAATTGCAAGGTGATGAGTTGAATTTAATTAAAACAAAAAACATCACAGCTGCTTTTGCGGGAAAACTTCTTCTATTCAAACGAAATCTAGGTAGAGGTGAATACAACCACTTTCCCACATTATCAGCAGTCTCTGCAAAACCGGAAGATTTACTTACTTACTGCCAACACTTGGAAGTTCTTCATGTTGATTTTACGGAGCGTTTCCAAGATATTTTAAACATGAATATACCGAGTTGGGTTTTAGATCCTTTCGCAAACACAGATACTGAAGAATCATCAAATTTGGAAGAGGAACTCTTAGAACTCACGACTAACGAAGCACTCAAAGTAAAATTCAAACATGGATACCAAGAGTTCTGGCTTCAAAAATCTATACCAGTTCTCTACCCTGGATTGTGGGCAATAGTACAGAAGTTTTTAATCGCATTTCCTTCGTCCTATATGGCTGAGCGTGGATTCAGTGCAGTAGCTAATTTACAGTCAAAGAAGAGGAACAGACTACATATCACTGAACGTGGCGATCTGCGATTGATGTTAACGAAATTGGAACCCGACATTAACAAATTGTTAACACTCCACCAGCCTCAACCATCTCATTAATTTTTTTTATTTATTATTAATTTTGTGTTTATCTCATAATTTTTTTTTATTTATTATTAATTTTGTGTTTATCTCATTATTTATTATTTCTTATTGATTCTGTGTTTATTTTTAAAATTTTAATAAACAATTTTATTGTACATTTGGTTGTCGTTTTATTAATTTCTGCTTTATGATTTTTAATAGATAAATAAACAGATAAATTAGGTACAGATAATATGCAACAATATTTTAATATTTCATATAAAATTAACTATTATGAACTAGGGGGGCGTTGAAATTTTTGTTTTCTTCTAAAGGGGGCGATGGTCCAGAAAAGGTTGGGAATCACTGGTCTAGTGTCAGGGCCATCGCCAGATTAGATCGCGCCCTGAGGCAAACAATAAAATATCACCCCTGATGGATTATAAGACAAATTTATAAGAAAATCTCCAATTTTTATTTTGTTTTCATTACAAGAGAATCATTAATCCAAAACAATTGCATAATAATATTAATTAAATGTTTACAGGGATATCGCACAATAAAAGTGTTTATAAGCTCTTCTAAATTTAAATTAAAAGGTATACCGCCTCTATCGATATAGTAGCTAGTCCAACCAATCTTTCTTGAGTCATTACTGTTCGCAAATAATTTTTAATAAGTTTAAGCTTGGAAAAACTTCTTTCCGCACTTGCTACGCTAACAGGAATTGTTAACAATATCCTTAGTGCAGTGATTAGTTGGGATTAACTTAACGTCACTTAGTTATAACATGAGTACAAGTCCGGCAAGTGGCTGTTGCACGCCGGGAAAGACATTTGCATAATCTGACGACTGCACTAGCTGAGACAAGAGAGATCGTGTCCTACCACTCGCTTTAGAGGGTGACAATCAAAAGGTCGGAGTTGCGCATGCGCAACTCCTAAGTTGAACGAGGATTGCAATGTCCACAAAATGGAATAATAATCCCCAAAATGATAAATATAACGTAAATTAAGCAAAACTGGCTAAGGAAAAGTAAAAGTGAATGGGTGGACCATCACAAGCGCCGTGAGGCAGGCTGCCTCTATGCTACACCCTGTCGATGGTACGGTCTAGTGTCATTGTTCGAAGCTTGACGCGGAACATAATCTCTGCCCCGTTCGTTCTGCATCGTTTCGGCGCAAATTGTCGGGACCGTGTAACTTCCGGTCGTACGGGAGTCATTTTTCGAGACTCATCCTGATAGCGCTGCTTCGGCGAGGATTGCATCCATTGTTGGTTTAAAGTAGTTTCTGCAGATTCTCTTCTTGCAGTATACTGCCGAGCCAATTTGACTAAAGTTGAAATTTAATTTATATTTCGTACTTCTAAGAATTCCCTAATGGGCAAAAGCAGTTGGGACAATATGCAGTTTATAATGTCAATTTCGGAGGCATCAGCATCGTACAGATGGTATAACTCTACTGTACCCCAGATGAATTTTTCGATATCATCTCCTTTCCTTTGTCTTCGTGAAAACAGTTCGTAGGTAACTGTGTAAAGTCATCATAAGCTGGATAGATTTCCAAGAGTTCGCTTTTAAAATCTTCTCAAAACTCTATTCCATGACGACATCCTATGTTATTCCACCATTGCTTAGCACATCCAATTAGACAAAATACTGCCAAAACCACCTTTTTTGTTGCCGGGCACTTCTTGTAAACGGAAATGCTCTTCCATGGACTTGACAAATGTCCACGATGACGGACCTTTCGAACCGTCGAACCTTATCTCAGGTAAATGCCAATTAACATAAGAACTACGGTTAATAATTGGATTGGCAATTCGTCGTTGCGGCAGTGATAATACTCTCTTCTATCACTTGCCTCTGATGGAACGAAAAATGGAACCTTACGTTCAGTTTATACGTTCGTGAAGTGACGTAGCATCATTGCCAGCAAATTTAAGATTTGTTGTCGTTCCCCTTTTCTCCCGAGGCTCATTAAGCAGATTCATTACCATTTCTGCTTCTTTTATCACATCTTGCAACCTATCTTTTACTTTTTCTAAGTCGGGAGTCATTATGGCAGAATCGGACATATTTAGCGGTCTGCAAAAATTTTGAAACTTTTTTTTTATCTTCAGCAGCGCTCAAAGGTACTTGCTATACAACTATAGAATAATAAAGCTATACTAAACTTGGAAAAATAAACTTGCATATCAAAAAGTTTATCTATTGTGGGTCCGGACACTTCTAATCTTTACATACATACAATAAAGATCTTAACTATCAGTAATAACTGCGCTGAAACTTCAGTACCTTTGACTAATACACAAAAGTTCAGCTTCTTGTTCAACAAAAATTTCGGCTTAGGCTGCCGTTAAATCTATGAATAGTACATATAACTAATGAGCTGAAAAAATTGTTAACTTTGACAATCACGTTAAATAATATACAATTTATACATATATATACAGTCCCTGTTATCGGTGCGCCATTTTCTTATTCTCCGTCTATGTAATGTTCCAAAGATTATTAACTTTTAAAGTTGAACCTTTTGTCTGACCGAAATTTATTGAAATGCCGGATAGCTGTATCGGGCGCCAGGCAATAATAACTTGCCAAATAAAGTTGGGTTGGGTTGTTATACCTCTGAGCGGCACTTTTTTGCACACCATGGGCAGGTCACATGAACCCCGAAGGCTCAGAGAAGGTTGGGGGAGGGGACCCACTGGAACAGCTGTTGGGAGACAGATGGTAACCTCCCGTCAAGGCCATCCAGCGTGTTCTTTAACGTGCACAGGGTATGTCTCTCCCGCACACGGGGCAACGGCTTAACGTCCCATCCGACGGACGGCGGCCTTTCCTAGCCCATCGGTGTCCCCTACTGACCGTGGGCAGGGCGGGGAATTTTGCGGAGATAAATCTCAACGCTGACCCAGCTGGGACTCGAACCTGGGAACTGCAGATTACGAGCCTGGCGCGCTACCGACTGAGCCACCCCCGCCCCCTGCCAAATAAAATGGAAATAGGGTTCGTTATATATTTATGAAGCGTTACTTATCGAGTAAGAATTCAAAAAGGATTGTCAAGTTTAAATCTAATCAAAAAATCAAATTACGTTGCTCAAGAGAAAAATAGCAAAAATTCAAAAGTTTCGAAAACAAAGTTTATTTCCAAAAAATTCAGACTAAATTCAATGGAAGAATACAAAATTGGCGTACTAACAACTCCTTCTATCTAAAGTAACATCATATCAACTAACACCACTCTACTCACAACATACACTCCACTTCTCTCTCTGTGTGACCTAACGTCACTACTATAACAAGTGGCGTACAAAGCCCTCACGGCTTGGTCTATTGCAAGCCGGGATAGATATTTGCATAAATGACGATCGCGCTAGCTATGAGGCAAGAGGGGTAGTGTCCTACATGAGCGCTTTAGCGGTTGACAATCAAAAGGTCGGAGTTGCGCATGCGCAACTCCTACGCTCGGACGCGAGAATTGCGATCAGTCCAAAAAAAAAATGAAATAATCCCCAAAATGATAAATATAACGTAAATTAAGTTGGGTTGTTTTACCTCTGAGCGGCACTTTTTTGCACACCATGGGCAAAATGGACAGGTCACATGGACCCCGAAGGCTCAGAGAAGGTTGGGGGAGGGGACCCACTGGAACAGCTGTTGGGAGACAGATGGTAGCCTCCCGTCAAGGCCATCCAGCGTGTTCTTTAACGTGCACAGGGTATGGCTCTCCCGCACACGGGGCCACGGCTTAACGTCCCATCCGACGGACGGCGGCCTTTCCAAGTCCATCGGTGTCCCCTACTGACCGTGGGCAGGGCGGGGAATTTTGCGGAGATAAATCTCAACGCTGACCCAGCTGGGACTCAAACCTGGGAACTACAGATTACGAGCCTGGCGCGCTACCGACTGAGCCACCCCCGCCCCCGTAAATTAAGTAAAACTGGTTAAGGAAAAGTAAAAGTGAATGGGTGAGCTATCACATTGTATGAGTGACTTGTCCGGCAGCAGTCACTGTAGCTTATATATATATTTGCCTGTGCACTGTATTGCTGCTGAAGTGAAAATAAATATATAAATGTAAATAATATACATACGAGTCCAGTTATTGAAATGAACGAGTAGTGCCATCCTGACATAATTATTAGCGAATGTATCCAGAGGTAAAAAGCTCACACACTCATGGGGAGAAAGAAGAATCGAACCCTTATAGTCTTTTATTTCTTAAATTCAAAAAGTTGCATTTCCCTGAGAGAAGTAGGTACATTATTACACTCAGTGAAATATCTCTTGAAAAGCTACCACCGAAATTTCAAATTTCTGTTATATACAAATCATTTTCAAAAGTCGTTAACAGTTTTGCTGTTTCCATATTTAGTGATCTGTAAAATGAATTAAAATTACCTAAGTATCTGAAAAATGAGAATTATATTTCATTAGTACCAATCCAAGTAAATTGTTTTCCAATTATCACTTGATTGTTGTCAGTGAAAACTTGGAAACCTTCACATTACACCACCAAAATTTCTAGCATAAGTGCATCGTTTTGTAATATTCGTTATAAGGTAACATTTTGGAATTTTAAAAAATTTTCACCATTAAAGGGTGCAGTTATAGCATTTGGGTTATTTGGAAAGTGCAAATCGTAATGTTTCATCAATTACTTATCCATTCTAAAGAGAGTTTTTATTTACCACATTCCACTGCCAACTTCCTAACCACATTACACTGCCAAAATATCAAATTTTTAGTATAAATACATCGTTTGCAATATTCTTTTAAATTTATTCCACCATTAGAGGGTGTAATATAGTTTTCGGAAGATTCCAAAATTATGAATATTTCATCAATTAGTAACTAACCCAAAAAGGATTTTCCATTTATCTCTAAAAACAAAGTTATCTGCTAAAACAAAAAAAGGTGTGTTTTCCCACTCCCTCTGGGTCTACGAGGCCAACTCATTGTTGGCAATAGAAACTAGGTAACTGTCACATTCCATCATCAAAATTTCGATTTATAGCATAAATACAGCGTTTGCAATATTCATTTGAAATTTTGGGATTTTCAACTTTTTCCACCGTCAGAGGGTGCAATTATAGCTTTACAGAGATTTGGATAGTGCATATCGTAATATTTCATCAATACATCCAACGCAAAAAAAAAATTTAATTTATTTCTATAAACGAAAAGTTTGATATCTACATACAACAAAGCAAAACTATTATCTCGTTTTCAGAGAAAAGAAGATAAAAAAAAAACTCATTCTATTTGAAAGAAGCGGTCCTTTTTTGCTGGCAAAACAGAATATAAATTCAAAAAATTATTAGGGTGTTACATAAAAAAGAGAATTAAATATCAGTCGAATGAAAATTTCAGTCGGGAGATCACGAAACTTTAGAGGAGTTATAATAAATAAAAATAAATACCCCCTCAAGCAGCTGCTTGCCACAGAGGTCTGACAGGAGCCTGTCAGTTTGTATGCCACAGTAGGAGATCTGAGAGGATGGCAAGGACCTCAGCAGAAAAACGACACACACATCCATGCCTAATCCGGGGCTCTGGATAATAAAAAAAGTGTAACTTCCCATAGTCGCCGATAACTGCATTTAAAAGAGAAAAATTAATTGAAAAATTAGAATAAAAGAATTTTTGTCCAAATTTAGTAAAGTATATCATTACGAACAAAGGCTTTTTTATTTTTAACAGCATATTTTTTCAGTTATTAATTAGTCATTAATAAGCCATTACTGATTTACGCGAGTAATACCATTACTGATTTATTCGAGTATAGGACTTAAGCATTTGCAGAATCTCCATGGTTATTAAGTAGGCAATATGCGCTGATAAAGTTTGGCGTATAAGACCTTGCGGACTTTTGCTATTCGCGAAGAGCTCTAGTTATAACTTCCATCCCCGCCACACACACACTTGGTTATTCCACTGCTTTTTAAATAATACTTTAAACTTTGTTTCTTAATCTTCCATCACTTCAATCAACATTAAATTGAAGACCACTGGTTAGATCAGAATAACAGTAAAATATAAAATAATAAAAACTTACCAATTGGTTTGTCAAATCTTATTAATTTCAGATATGGTACAATTTTCCTTGGCATTTTATTTACTAATTTTTCCAGTCGTGTCTTAGGGTATTCTTGATTATTTACTTCTTTATCATACCTATTATAAGTTGATATTTGATATCTTTTATTCCATGATCTGTACATACACAGCTCTATTTTCAAACAATTCGTATGCAGAAATGAGTCAAAAAACGGAAATGATGATTGCTGATAATTTTGAAAGCCTTTTTTTGTTGCATTTTTAAACGAATATCTAGAGATGAAACAGTTTGTTGACGTTTGGCAAACCCCTAAAACGGATCTCCACATTCCGTTTGCTAGCTATTTTCAAAGGCAAATCTGAATGACAACAGCAGAAATATGATGAAATGATTCGTGAAGTAGTAGTGATGGCAGGATATGAGCTCTTACAGTATCTTCATAAAAGAGAAAGTGCTACATCATCTGGTACATGGTTTCTAGAAGAAAATAAACATGTAATATATATGTAAGAATTTAGGATATCTAACATATGCATACAGATACATTAAACCTTACTTAATCTAGACAATTTTATCTTTATATGAAAAATGAATAATGAGATTTACAAGCTATATTTGAACTAAATAATAATTTTTAAAAAGTAAAAAGCCAAAGGGGCCATCTCCCTTGATAGTAATCGGAATGGAGGCTATATATATAGAAATATACATATACATTTGTCAAGAAATTTGTTGACCACTAAAACCGGGGGAAATTATGCATTGTTCAAGTTCATTTCGACTCGATCACACCCCTTTCCGTATTTTTTCTAGATTCGTGCCTATATACAACCCATCTAATATGTCAAGTCTTTAAGCACTTGCATTTCTACGATGAAAACGAGACAGCCATTAGAATGACAAGGCTATCCAGTTTATTACTTATTCTAAGGAGTAAGATCATTCTAAGGAGTTAGAGTATTCTAAGGAGTGCAGAGCAAGTTGAATCAAAACTCAAGTTATTTCAACAGCATTAGAGATCCTAACAAATGTGCAAAATACAATGTTTTAAAAAAATTATAATATTTAGGCCATTCTGTGTGAAATCAACAAAGAATGGGCTCTAAAGTTGCTTTTTAAACTTTTAGGATTCTTTTTATTAGGTGTTGTATCTACAGAAAAATGAAACCCTGAATATATCAGGTTTTTTAAAAGTCAGAGCAATAATTTGGTAAGATTTTGTGCAATCAGCATAATTTAAACAAACAAGTGAAAACAGGCAATTTTTTGGCTCAAATTTGAAAACGAACTATTTTCCCTTTGTCATTTGTAGGCATTCAACTCTAATTTTTAGAGATAAATTAAGAATTCTTTTTGGGTTGAATAGGCATTGATGAAATATTCGAATTTCCCAACAGATTTAATAACGTCCTCTAATAGTAGAAAAGGTTGGAAAATGACAAAATAAAAAAAAAAAATTGCAAACGATCTATTTATGCTATAAATTTTAGTGTGATAGTCAAAAGGTTCACATTGGCAGCAATGATTTGTCCCGTTTACCCTAGGGGGATGGGAAAACGCAACTTTTTAGATTCAACAGATAAAAGAACAAAATCTTTTTGTGTTGTAGTGTAGGCATTAATAAAATATACCTACATGCAGACCCCAAAGGGTTAGTTAAATAATTCACAATGTTTAACTAACTCTTCTTGTTTCTCTTTTTCCTCTTCCTTTTCTCGTTCTTCCTCTTCTGCAACATGTTGCTCCTCCAGTTCGACCAACCAGGCTCGTAACCTGTAGTTCCCAGATTCGAGTTCCAGCTGGGTCAGCACCGCTCTACGTTTACGACCGCTCTAAATGTATAAACATTCCCCTCCTTACGACCGAACTCGTTTATATAGCCACGTTTTGAGACAGATGACCCAAATTTTGAACGCAGTTCGATGGCTCTTGCAGCCATAAGGAATGACTTTGCATGCTACAGGAAGATTTATCATCAGAAGTCTTCAGTCCAAAAGTCACTGAAATAATTTTTTCAGAAGCCTCAACCAGTGAATTCCATGCAGAAAAGCCGTAAAGAAACAACAGTTTCAACTAAGCCATCCCAAGTCTCTATTGATTCTCCCTAAGTCTCAACAGTGTCCCTCCAATCTCCTCCTCCCACTCTTCACTTAAATTTTGACCAACTGCCCTCTTCATCTGATTTTCTTCAAACCCCCTGAACTATGTGTTGAAGATTTTAATTAAGGATTTTATTTAAGGAACTGTATCAAGGAATTTCTGGTGATTTTGTACATGTTTAGAATTCACAGTATATATATATACTGTATATATATATACAGTCATCCCTCGACTTACTCCATGATCCCATAAGGGAATAAATAACATTTTCGACTATAATTTCGAACCAGACGCAAGCGAGCGTAAAGTAAAAAGGTTTCTATTTAGCAACAATGCATCATGATTTTGTGCTTGAGAAATAGGTTATTTGTGTACATATCTTTAAATATTTCGCGATATTTTGTGCAACATGGCCCCTACACGCCCAATCAAAAAACCTAGTGAAGAATCACAGAAAAACGAGCAATTGATCTTGAAACGAAGTTGCAAGTTATAAAGCAACATGAAGCTGGTAAGCCCGTCAATGTGATCGCACGTCTTCGGATGGTCTCTTTCTAGAGTGACGACCATTTTGAAAAATAAGGATAAAATCGTAGCGTCTGTGAAAGAATATGCTTCCATTAAATCTACGATAATGACGAAGCAACGACAAGGTCATATCGGTGATATGGAAAAGCTACTTGCATCATGGATAGAGAACCTGACCCAAAAGCGCATACCCTTTAGCAACTATGACCATAACTGCTAAGGCACTAAGTCCCTTCCCCATGTTGAAGGAGAAACAGGGCCTGATTACGCTACATAATGCGAAAATGTAAGGTGAATCTGCAAGTGCCGATGAGAAGGCTGCCAAGGAGTTTATGGAGAAATTGGATAAAATTATTACTGAGGAAAATTATTTGCCACAGCATATATTTAATATGATGAGACCTTGTTTTGGGAAAAAAATGCCCGAGGGGACATTCATCCACAAAAAGCTAAAATCTATGCCTGGTTTCAAAGCTCTTAAAGACCGTATTACGATTCTGTTAGGGGGTAATGTGGCTGGATATAAACTGAAACCATTTGCGATATGGCACAGTGAGAATCCATGAGCCTTCAAAAACATTAGGAAGCATACTCTTCCAGTTCATTATCGGAGCAATAAAAAGTCGTGGATGACTCAAAAATTGTTTGAGGATGCCTTAATCAACTGTTATGAGTGAAATGTAAAGCTATTGTGTGAAAGAAAATGTAGAATTTAAAATTTTATTAATTCTAGATAATGTTCCAGGTCAGCCACTTTACATCGGTGATCTTCACCCCAAGATCAAGGTCATTTTTCTCCCTCCAAACACTACTTCATTGATTCAACCGATGGATCAGGGAGTTATTGCAGTGTTTAAGGCTTATTATCTAGAACTTTTTCACAAGTCATTTATGCCACTGAAGGAAATGATCAGACCCTCATGCAATTCTGGAAAGCATTCAATATTTATCATCATGCTATTAAAAATATTGCTGTAGCTTGGGACGAATTGACCTCTCAATGTATGAGTGGCATATGGAAAAAGACATTAAGGTTTGTGCACGATTTTGGAAGTTCTGAAAAAAATGAAGACCTTTGTAAATTGAGTGAAAAAATAGTGGGCTTAGCAAACAATCTGAATCTTGAAGTGAATGATGATGACATAGTTCAATTCATAGAAAGTGCCCAATGAAGAATTGGTCGAACTGGATTTTGGGTTGGGTTGTTTTACCTCTGAGCGGCACTTTTTTGCACACCATGGGCTAAATGGCCAGGTCACATGGACCCCGAAAGTTCAGAGGTTGGGGGAAGGGACCACTGGAACAGCTGGTAGCCTCCCGTCAAAGCCATCTAGCGTGTTCTTTGTGTACAGGATATGGCTCTCCCCCACACGGTGCCATTGCTTAACGTTCCATCCGACGGACGGCGGCCTTTCCAAGCCCATCGGTGTCCCCTACTGACTGTGGGCAAGGCGGGGAATTTTGCTGAGATAAATCTCAATGCTGACCCAGCTGGAACTCGAATCTGGGAACTACAGATTACCAGCCTGGCTGGTCGAACTGGAGGAACAACATATTGCAGAAGAGGAAGAACGAGAAAAGAGGAAAAAGAGAAAGAAGAGTTAGTAAAATAATTCACAGTGTTTAACTAACTCTAGCCTGTAAAAGGTAGCTAGGCGTAAACTGGAAGGAGAGCTGTGTACCAATCCCTAGTGATGATGCACAGAACCGGCCAGGTCTAGCACCTAATGTCCGACCCCGCCTTCTCGTGGTGCAGGCCGTTAGTACCTTTCAAAAGAGATATTCTCTTTTGGAAGGGAACGGAAGGGGAGGGCTGCCAGTTCAGTATGGCCTACTGATCTGGTCATCTATGGCCATTTTTTTCTTTTTTTTCAACCCTGATGAGGAGTGGTTGGTCAACTTCACAAGGTCCTGGTGCTGACCATTTATACCTACTAGACTGGACTTGTTTATGGATTTGAGCTTGATTATGGATCCTGGACTTGCTGCACTGGTGGGCCTCTGTTGAGGGAGAGTCTGCCGCTGTGTTTTCCGTTTGCTTCTGGGTTGCCAGCTCTAAGTGAACAGAGGCATGGGATACCTTATATCAGCTGGTGGATAATCCTAATCCGAGGCCATCGCAGGTACCTGAACCTTACTTAGCTAGTTGGGCATCGTCAAGCCTAAACTGGAGTAATGTGTCTCAGGCAGGCCATGTGGCTCTTGAAAAAGTCCACTTGAAAAGGTGGTGCCTGAAGTTCCTACCAGCATCGGTGACTTCAGTCTTTAGCGGAGGAGGAACAGGTCTTTGCCCCATGCCTGCGATCAGGGGGCTGTTTGATATTGTTGGCCCTACCAATCTCAATAAACCTAATTTCTTTAAAAATCCTACTAATCATTTTCTCTCTGCAGGAACGTGGAACGTGAGGACATTACATAGAGATTATTCTCTTGATGTCCTCATGCAGGAATTCCAGCGCTATAACCTAGATATTCTAGGTTTGCAAGAGACCAGATGGACAGGTAAAGGTGAGACACTTAAAAATAACTTTAAATTTCTCTTTACAGGGAGGGAGGATGGAAAGCATCACCAAGGCATGGGTCTGCTGCTCAGCAGACATGCTAGTGATGCTCTTCTAGGATATGAGTGCATTAATGAAAGGTTTCTTACAGCAAAATTTCAGACAAGCATTAAAGACTTGAATGTTATCTGCTGTTATGCCCCCACTGAGGATTCTGATGAGGTTGGGAAGGATAGGTTTTACGGACAACTTCAGGATATTTTGAATTCTGCCAAGAAAGGAGATATTACCCTTGTTCTTGGTGACTTCAATGCCAAAGTAGGTACCGACTCTGACCTTTGGGGAGGAGTAATAGGCCCTTTTGGTATTGGTAGCTGCAATGGCAATGGGCAATGTCTCCTACAGGTAAGTAAACTCAATGATTTCAGAATAACTAACACATATTACAAACACCGCGACATACATAAATACACATGGGTTTTACCTGATGGGCTGCATAGGAATATGATTGATTATATATTAATTAACAGCAAATGGGCTAGTTCTGTTAGAAATACCAGGGCATATAGGGGAGCTGAAATTGGATCTGACCATTACCTTGTTAAAAGTGTCTTGCAACTTAAACTTAAAAAGTGTTGTGCTAGAGTTAAAAAATGTACCTTTAATACTGAAGCTCTGAAAGACCCAGTTATAGCTAAAGCTTACCATGATAGGTTACTTAGTCATTATGACAGTCATGGTTTGCTTAATACTGAAGTTGAGGATGAATGGGGCCATTTTAAACAGGCTTTTTTGGAAACTAACAGTACTCTTTTAGAGAAAAAGGAGCACAGGAGACAGAATTATTTAAGTGATAAGGCACTTGAGCTTATTTCAGAAAGAAGGAACTGCAGGAATGTCCTTAATCAGTACCCTACTAGTCCTAATAGAAAGCATTACAAAGAACTTAATAAACGTGTAAAGGATCAGTTAGCTACTGATAAGAATCTTTGGCTTGATGGCCTGGCTGACAAAGCTGAGGAAGCAGTTAGACAGCACAACAGCAGAGAGCTGTACCAGATAGTTAATGTTTTGTGTGGTAGAAAACGAACAGGTATACAGGGATTGAAGGATAAACAAGGTAAGGTTATAGAAGGTGAGGATTCTGTCATGGCTAGGTGGGCTGAGCATTTCAGTGATGTTCTAAACAATGTGGTTAATTCTACTCCCATTGTTTGCAATGATGATAGATGCATTGTTGGCTTTAATGTTGGCCCTAAAACACAATCTGAAGTTAGTTTGGATATTTCTAAACTTAAACTTCATAAATCCCCAGGGGTGGATGAAATTACTACGGAACATTTGGATGACTGAAATTTTGAATAACTTTTATGATAAAGGCATGGTTCCTAAAGATTTTACCAGAGCTATTATTATCCCTATTTTCAAAAAAGGTGATCGCAGTTCTTGTGATAACTATAGGGGTATCAGCCTACTCTCTGTTCCAGGAAAAGTTCTTTCCATGATTGTGCTTAATAGAATTAAGAATCTGGTTGACAGGCAATTGCGTGATGAGCAATGTGGATTCAGAAGTGATAAGGGATGTGTAGATCAGATATTTTCACTTAGGCAGATTCTTGAGAAATGTTTAGAGTTTCAGAAACCTTTGGTTGCTAGCTTTGTTGATTTCAAAAATGCTTTCGACTCTGTTGATAGTCATAATTTGTGGTTGATTGTGAGATCATATGGTATACCAGACAAGTTAGTTAACATAATGAAAGCTCTCTATAATAACACTGAGTTGTGTGTGAGAGTTGGTAAGTCTTGTAGCAATTGGTTTAGCATTACTTCTGGTGTTCGACAAGAGTGCATTTTGTCTCCTTTTCTCTTTAGTTTGGTTGTTGATTATGTTATGCGAAATTCACTTCAAGGGAAAGCTTTTGGCCTTAAATGGGCTGGAGATGCGAAAATTTCTTATTTATATTATGCTGATGATTTAGCCCTTTTGGCAAATGATGTTGATGAGATGAACTCTTTCATTCGAGCTGTTGATGAGACTGGTAGTACAGTAGGTTTGGTTATAAACAGAGAGAAAACTAAAGTGATGAAAATTGGTCAGGCAAGTTGTGATTCAGTTCATCTGAATGGTTGCAGTCTTGAGCAGGTGTCACAGTTTAATTACCTTGGGAGCTACGTAACTGATACTGGTGATGTGCGGCATGAGATTAACAGACGAATAGGTATTGCTGCCGGGACTTTTAAGAATCTATGGAGATTGTGGAGAAATAGGCGTATACACCTAAAGACTAAAATTAGACTGTATAATAGTTTGGTTCTTTCTAGGGTTAGTTATGGTAGTGAAACTTGGACGCTGTGTAAACAAGATAACAGGAAACTAGATGCTTTTGATTCTAGATGCTTACGCAGTGTCTTGGGTATTAGGTGGTTTAACTTTGTAACTAATGATGAGATTAGGCAAAGGAGTCTGCAACCTCCTTTAAGCAGCATATTGTGCAGAGAGAGACTCCGCTGGTTTGGCCATGTTACCCGTATGGATAATTATAGATTGGCGAATAGGGTTATGAAGAGTGTGCCTAGAGGCATCAGAAGGAGGGGGAGACCTAGGATGCGGTGGGCTGACAATGTCAAACAGGACCTTGTTAGAATTGGTGTACAGTGGCCGGATGCAGCAGATGTAGCTCAGGACAGATATGCTTGGAGAATTAAACTGCGTGGTCTGGTTGGACCTCCGTAGCCCATGGCTGCTTGAGGATGATGATGATGAACTAACTCTTTGAAAATTCTCGTGAACAATTCTTGCATAAATGTTCTCTGCAGTTAGCGATGTTCTCAAAATGGCTGAAGACATGGATCCCCAATGTTGAGCGCTACTTATTAGTAGAAAGTACATGATGCATTTGCTTGCTACAAATTTATGATGAAAAGAGGAGGAATAAGTAAAACACATTAGACATTTTCATAAAAAAAAGATTACACCAGAAGAGCCGCAGTCTGGTCCTTCACATATGGAAGGTAATGAAGATGTGACTGTGGAGGAAGATTTGGGTGATTATTCTCCTGTTTTATAGTAGCAGTAACACATAGTAGTTTTATAAGGTTTAAAAATTAAAATAATATGCCATATCAAACACTTTTTCTAATCTACAGCTACACAGTTCAGCAAGTTTTGGTGATTATTAGTCTCTTCTATTTTTCATTACCATTGTTCTTGTTTTTTTATAAATAATAATTATTAACAATCCAATTTCAGTGAAATATAGTGTTAGGGACAGTATACTTATTACGGTTAAGTCCCTAACCTCTATAACTCTGTTGATTTAATGTATCGACTTACGTCCTGCAGGATGGAACGGAACCCCGACGTAAGTCGAGGGATGACTGTATATACTTTTTTCTGTCTAAGTATTTGTTTTTACATGATAAATGCTTGCAAATGCATATATTTGTTTTTATTTCATTTTAATGCTCAATTTTGGTACGTTATGGTGAGAAAATGTTTCCGAGAACGGAACCCAATTTATAACATTGTTTCAATGAGAAATGAGGGTCTGCCTTATGACAGCTTGTTTAACAATATCGTTCAAGAACCAATTAAGGCTGTAAGAGTGTGTGTGTGTGTGGGGGGGGGGTCTGCTGTAATTGCATTTTCTCGATCAGTCATTAGTTCGAATTTTCACAAGTAAAGGGTACTAAAGGCAGAAAAGATTTTAAAATGCAAAAAATTTAAACGAATGTTAAAAGTGATTTATTTATGCTAAAAATTTGGTGTTTTGATGGTAAAGTCTCAGCAGGCCTGGATCTAGGGGAAAAAAAAGAAGAAAAAAAAAACAGAGGGAGAGTGTGGGTAAGAAACTGGATTTTCAATCCAGTACAATATTTCACCCTTCGTTTTACAAGTCTTTAAAAATTTTCTTGAAAAATGCATGAAATATAAGTTTAATAATTTTTTTGCCTCTATTATCCTTACTAGGAGGCATCAATAATTTATCCTCTTACCCCAAGGGTGGTGGAAAAATGAAACTTTTTGTGTTCAGTGTGAGGCAAAAAATTTTTTTTGTGTTGCATAGGTACTAATAAAATATTATAATACAAGCATATCCCGTTTAGTATGGGAGATGCATTCCTGGAAATGAGTCCTAACTAAATCAATGTTACATGGGGTTATTAGCTTAGTCCGAAGGAGATACCTTCCTGAAATCGTAATATACATTGAAATGAAACTGAATTAAAGATAGCAACCTAGTAACGTGTTGGACCTCCTCTGGCCCTGATAATGGCTGCCACACGATGAGGTAAGGACTCCACAAGCTTGCATAAATGTTCCATAGGTATGGCTACCCATGCATCCTCCAGAGCTGTCCACAAGTCTCTCAAGGTCGTTGCTGATGGGACACAGGCCCCAACACTGTGCTCTGTGGTATCCCAAAGATTTTCGATAGGATTTAAATCTGGGCTTCTAGGAGGCCAATTCATTTTTCAAAGTTAGCAGAATCTCCTGCAACCATGCAGTAGCCAACCTGGACCTGTGAGATGAACAGTTGTCTTGATGGTAGACGCCATCTCCATTGCGATATGTGATAGCCATAAATGGGTGTAAATGGTCAGCCATGAGTTCTACGTACCGGGATGCATTGAGAATCATCAGTACATTTACCAAAGGTCCCACAGACGTCCAACTGAAGACACCCCAGGCCATCACTGAGCCACCACCAGCTTGTACTGTTCCGACCCGACATGCAGGATTCATGGCTTCATGTGGTTGGCGCCATATCCTCAGTCTCCCATCAGCGTGATGAAGCTTAAATCAGGATTCATCACTCCAGGCTATCCGTTCCCAAGTTTCAATGTTCTTTAGCCCAGTGTTGTGCTGTTTGAAGTGGGACTCTCATAGGTCGGCAGCTCCCGAAGCTGAGACGATGAAGTGAGCATTGCATGGTCTGTGCACTGACTTTCTGGCTGGAACCCGCATTCAGATGGGAGGTGATTTCAGATAATGTCTGGCCCCTATTGCTCCATACGATGTGGATCAGACAGTGGAGCCCATGATCATTCAAGACTGGTTGTCCTTTGCAGTTTGTTGTGGTGCTTGTTTTTTGGCTGGAATTTTCATATTCCCGGAACACTCTTGAAACTGTCATACGAAAAAATCCAAGTTTGTTGACAATTTCGGAGATCGAGTGTCCCATCTGTCGGACACCTACGGTCTGTCCTCTATCTAATGCATCTAAATCCCACACCTTTCCTATTACACTTCTCATGATGAATGCTTGGGGAAGCCAAAGCTGACAGCTATATATATGACCAGAGTTTCAGCCATGCATGCTTGCAAATGTGGGACTTGCGGTACAGAATTTGGATAACGTCTCCCATCCCTAATTCAATGTCACTTCAGTGTATTATCTATGATTAACATATTAGTTCTACTGATCAAAGGGACCTGGGTTAGAGTCCCAGATAAGGCATGGATATTTTTTTTAATTATTAAAAGAGAAGGTACTTCAGAGATAACCTAGAAGCTTCACTAGTTGTCCTCATTTTTCAAGGGGCAAGGGTGTCTCAGTCGGCAGCACACCAGGCTCGTAATATGCAGTTCCCAGGTTCGATTCTAGTCTGGGTAAACATTGGGACTAACCTCCACAACCTCCTTGCCAAGCTCAAGCCCTGTGTGTGGGAGAGCCAAATCCTGTGCACATAAAAGAACATACCTGGTGGCTTTGATGGGAGACTACCATTTGACCAGTGGATCCCCTCCACCCAACCTTCTCCGAGACCTCAGGATCCTAGTGATCTGGCCATTTAGCCCATTTTGTGCAAAAAAAGTGCCACTCAGAGGTAAAACAACACAAACCAATCTGGTTTCTCATACAACATATAAACAACAACATGCCCGCTAGTCTTCGTACTTGAGTACACTAACTCTAGACCAGGTAGGGCTTAAGGTATATTTGTTTGTCTTCCTCACAAATCTACTATGCCATATAAACTGGTCTCCTATGGCAAACAGCTGCTTGAGGGAATATTGATTTTTATTTTTTTAAACACTAATACAGATGATAAACATGATTTTTTATACATAAATTCTGTATTGTCAAATGAATAATAACAGAGAAAATTTTAATAAAGTGTACTGTACTCACCAATGCATGGTGAAGTTCAAAACATAGTTAGCTTGGTAGTGTTTGGGAGGGTTGGGTTGTTTTACCTCTGAGCGGCACTTTTTTACACACCATGGGCTAAATGGCCAGGTCACATGGACCCCGAAGGCTCAGAGAAGGTTGGGGGAGGGAACCCACTGGAACAGCTGTTGGGAGACAGATGGTAGCCTCCCATCAAGGCCATCCAGCGTGTTCTTTAACGTGCAGCCTTTCCAAGCCCATCGGTGTCTCCTACTGACCGTGGGCAGGGCGGGGAATTTTTGCGGAGATAAATCTCAACGCTGACCCAGCTGGGACTCGAACCTGGGAACTACAGATTACGAGCCTGGCGCGCTACTGACTGAGCCCCCCCCCCCCCCTTTGTGTTTGGGAGGCAAAAGGGGTGTTATTGTGAGATGTGCCAGGTAGTGGTACATTCTCTGAAGATTGGCCAGGTTAATGGAAGAAAGAAACATGGAGGAGTAAACAAATAGATTGGCCAGGGCCACACAAACTAGGGAAAGCTCAAAATATGTCAGAGACAGAATGCCCCTCAGACACTCCTTAGGATGCTATTGGTCAAGAGTGTACATTATGTACAGTGCTGCACAAGCTCTTATTGGCTGAGAGTGTACAATAGCACTCACTTTACTGTACTGCCCTGAGAAAAAGATATGTATTAACTGCACTATTCAGTATGGTACAGGATTTTCATATATAAATAATAAAATAAATAAATATCCCCTCAAGCAGCTGCTTGCCACAGAGGTCTGACAGGAGCCTGCCAGTTTATACTGGTGAACATAAGCTAGGTCACAAAAATAAAAGTTCATATATCAACATAACAGCCACCTGAATTTAAATTCAGTAGAGAGGTACATCACACCATGTCAAGGAACGTATGCAAAAAGGAATGCCACATGAATAGTGCTTGTGGAAGCACATGCAAAACACCACACATGAGGCATGCAACAAAAGAGAGTGCAGATGAGCATCTGGAGTTGCTTGGAAGATTTGGAGAGGTATCCATTGGTAAAAGGTTGGCAGGAGAGACCCATGCTGTGGTAACTGGAGAAAATGTATCTAGGATGGTCAGCTTCAGGCTATGGCAACAATATCAGGACTACAGGAATGTGTCTTGACAACCAGTTACAGACCACACAAGGGTGATAACATCCCAATAAGGTTGATATTTGGCCGTAACAGTGAGAAGGCATGATGACAACTCACAGGTAAAGCTCACCTGTGCTTCAGGCATGATGGTGTCAAGAAGAACTGTGTCCAAATGACTTTGTGAGTGAGGTCTGTATGCTAGGAAACATGGTTTGCCTCCCCCTTTCCCCTCAAAGGAGAGCTTCGGCTTGGTGCAGGCAGAATCACATCTGGAATGAACAGAACAGCAGTGGGCACATGCTATTCGCAGATGAGTCGTGTTTCAATCTGTGGTTTCCCAATGTATGCTCGTCTGGGGAGATATGGAATGTGCAACCATCCCAACAATATCTGGGAATGAGACAACAGAGGAGGAGGTCTTCTGGTAACACATAAATGGTAGCTCATAATGCTGGATGGCTATATGCCACTCCATTTGTTTGAGGGACATCTTGCATGCTCAAAGGTACATAGAGGAGATCCTTGAGTCCTATGTTTTTTCTATGAACTTTTCAGTGGTGCTGTGGCTGGATGAGTGGGACAACCTCAAGAATGGGATATTCTCAGGATGGAGTGGTCATCCAGGTCTCCATATTTTAATCCTATTGAGCATGTCTGGGATGTTCTGAGGAGAGGCATTGGTGCTTTTCAGACTTTTTTGATCTAAAGTTGCGATCTGTCCTAATGAAACAATGGCATTTTTGCCTTCTGATCACATCCATCATCTTATCACCAGATCGTTATGCACCATTCATGGTGGTCAAGGACAATCACACTTCCTATTGCTTACCCCTGACTGCCATCCCATCCGAACAATGCATTTGTGCTACCACCAGTAAAAGACTTTTTTGGACATATGAGCATTATGCAACATGCATGGTGGTTAGGTGTGATTATATTCCCTTATTGATGACCCTGATTGGCATACCACCAGAACAATGCATTTCTGCTACCACCAGTAAAGGACTTTTTTGGGCATATGAACATTATGCAACATCCATAGTGGTCATTAAACATTCAGAAGATTTAAGGCCAAAATCTTTCCCTTGCAGTGAATTTCGCATAACATAATCAATAACCAAACTAAAGAGAAGAAGGAGACAAAATGCAACCTTGTCGAACACCAGAAGTAATGCTAAACCAATTGCTACAAGACTTACCAACTCTCACACACGACTCAGTGTTATTATAGAGAGCTTTCATTATGTTAACTAACTTGTCTGGTATACCATATGATCTCACAATCAACCACAAATTATGACAATCAACGGAGTCGAAAGCCTTTTTGAAATCAACAAAGCAAGCAACCAAAGGTTTCTGAAACTCTAAACATTTCTCAAGAATCTGTCTAAGTGAAAATATCTTATCTGCACATCCCCTACCACTTCTGAACACACATTGCTCATCATGCAAATTGACTGTCAACTACATTCTTAATTCTATTAAGCACAATCATGGAAAGAACTTTACCTGGAACAGAAAGCAGGTTGATACCCCTATAGTTATCACAAGAACTGCGATCACTTTTTTTGAAAATATGGATAACAATAGCTCTGGTAAAATCCTTAGGAACCATGCCTTTATCATAAAAGATATTCAGAATTTCAGTCATCCAAGTGGTAACAGAAACATTCCCAGCTCTAAGCATTTCCATAGTAATTTCATCTACCCCTGGGGATTTATGAAGTTTAAGTTTAGAAATAGCCAAAATAACTTCAGATTGTATTATAGGGCCAACATTAAAGCCACCAATGCATCTATCATCATTGCAAACAATGGGAGTAGAACTAACCACATTGTTTAGAACATCACTGAAATGCTCAACCCACCTAGCCATGACAGAATCCTCACCTTCTATAACCTTACCTTGTTTATCCTTCAATCCCTCTCCGTTTTCTGCCACACAAAACATTAACTATCTGGTACAGCTCTCTGCTATTGTGCTGCCTAACTGCTTCTTCGGCTTTGTCAGCCAAACCATAAAGCCAAAGATTCTTATCAGCAGCTAACTGATCCTTTACACGTTTATTAAGCTCTCTGTAATGCTTTCTATTAGGACTAGTAGGGTACTGATTAAGGACATTCCTGCAGTTCCTCCTTTCTGAAATACGCTCAAGTGCCTTATCACTCAAATAATTCTGCCTCCTCCGTTCCTTTTTTCCTAAAAGAGAACTGTTAGTGTCCAAAAAAGCCTGTTTAAAATGGTCCCACTCTTCCTCAACTTCAGTAGTAAGCAAACCATGACTGTCATAATGACTAAGTAACCTATCATGATAAGCTTTAGCTATAACTGGGTCTTTCAGAGCTTCAGTATTAAACGTAAATATTTTAACCTTAGCACAAACAGAAAACTCAGCAGCAGATTCTTCTTCAACAGGGGCCCACCAGTGCAGCAAGTCCAGGATCCATAATCAAGCTCAAATCCATAAACAAGTATAAATTTTCAAAATTAAGTTGTTCATCCTAGCCATAATCCCCCCCCCCCCCAAACAAACCTGATGCCTTTTACGCATTCTCTTAAACTTTTGAGGATTCTAAACAGGCATGCATTAAGATCTAGAAAGAGAGATCAGACAGTCCCATTCTACAATCGAAAAATATTTGAACAATTAATATTTAAGAAACAAATTTTGGTAAATATTAATTTATTTTTAACTATTACTTTTTAAAAAATAAAAAATAACTATTCCCTCAAACAATTACTTGCCACATAAGTCTGGCAGGATCGTGTCAGTTTAATACACCTTTGTAGATGATCTGTGTGGAAGGCCAAACCTCAACAGAAAGATAACACAAACATCCATGCCTTACTACCCAGGGCTCGAATCCTCGTCCCTTGTGATCAGTAACCAAGCATGGGACGGCTACTTACATCTCATATTATCAACTTCAACAAAAATAAATAAGTATATTTATTTATTTTTGATAATTTTATTTGAAGATTAAATAACTGGTATTACACCTCTATGGAATTTTTTATTTATCTCCTCCATTCGCAACTTCCCAAAAGCTCAGCTTTCGATGGGTTTTTGTGTTTTCAATAAGGCGGAAATACCCAAATACAACGAATCAGCAAGCATTCAAATATATTAATATTCATTTAACGTTAAAACTTGTAAAAGGAGGAAGTTGCAGGTATTCTAATTGCTTGCTCACACACACATACACAACAGTGGAGAGAGCCATCTGCTAAGTGGCTGCATGGCAAGCTGATTACTTGGATGATTTAAGTCAAGTAGGATATACACTCCCTTCACAGGGTTACTATTTTGTTTCCTTTTATAATTAAACCTTTGTTTTCATTTCTGTGGATTTACTTTATTTCTGTAAGTTATCAATCTTTCGATAGTTATCAATTTTTCAGAGTTATGTTACATCGGATGGCTGGCTTACAACTTGTTGCTGTGGATATTTTATTTAGCATTGCAATAGGTTATGTGCTATTTTTTTCTTTTATTATTTCTTTGTTTTCCAGGGGTATGTAAATGGTATCAAGGCGTAAACTGGAAGGAGAGCTGGGTACCAATTCCCAGTGATGATGCACAGAACCGGTCAGGCCTAGCGCCTAATAATAAACCCCGCCTTCTCATGGTGCAGGCAGTTGGTATCTTTCAAAAGAGTTATTCTCTTTTGGAAGGGAACGGAAGGGGAGGGCTGCCAGTTCAGTATGGCCTACTGATCTGGTCATTTATGGCCACTTTTTTCTTTTTTTTTCAACCCTGCTGAGGAGTGGTCAACTTCACAGGGTCCTGGTGCTAACCATTTATACCTACTGGACTGGTTTATGGATTTGAGCTTGATTATGGATTCTGAACTTGCTGCACTGGTGGGCCTCTGTTGAGGGAGAATCTGCCGCTGTTTTCTTCTTGGTTGCCAGCCCTAAGTGAACAGAGGCATGGGATACCTTATATCAGATCGTGGATAATCCTGATCAGAGGCCATCGCAGGTACCTGAACCTCACTTAGCTAGTTGGGCATCGTCAATCCTAAACTGGAGTAATGTGTCTCAGGCAGGTCAAATGGCCCTTGGGTTGGGTTGTTTTACCTCTGAGCGGCACTTTTTTGCACACCATGGGCTAAATGGCCAGGTCACATGGACCCCGAAGGCTCAGAGAAGGTTGGGGGAGGGGACCCACTGGAACAGCTGTTGGGAGACAGATGGTAGCCTCCCATCAAGGCCATCCAGCGTGTTCTTTAACGTGCACAGGGTATGGCTCTCCCGCACACGGGGCCACGGCTTAACGTCCCATCCGACAGACGGCGGCCTTTCCAAGCCCATCGGTGTCCCCTACTGACCGTGGGCAGGGCGGGGAGTTATGCGGAGATAAATCTCAACGCTGACCCAGCTGGGACTCGAACCTGGGAACTGCAGATTACGAGCCTGGCGCGCTACCGACTGAGCCACCCCCGTCCCCCAAATGGCCCTTGAAAAAGTCCACTAGAAAAGATGGTGCCTGAAGTTCCTACCAGCATTGGTGGCTTCAGCCTTTAGCAGAGGAGGAACAGGTCTTTTCCCCAGGCCTGCATTCAGGGGGCTGTTTGATATTGTTGGCACTACCTCTCTCAATAAACCTAGTTTCTTTAAAAATCCTACTAATCATTTTCTCTCTGCAGGAACATGGAATGTGAGGACATTACATAGAAATTATTCTCTTGATGTCCTCACACAGGAATTCCAGTGCTATAACCTAGATATTCGAGGCTTGCAAGAGACCAGATTGACAGGTAAAGGTGGGATACTTAAAAATAATTTTAAATTTCTCTTTTCAGGGAGGCAGGATGGAAAGCATTTCCAAGCTGTAGGTTTGCTTCTTAGCAGACATGCCAGTGATGCTCTTCTAGGATATAACTGCATCAATGAAAGATTTCTTAGAGCAAAATTTCAAACAAAAATTAAAGACTTGAATGCCATCTGTTGTTATGCCCCCACTCTGATGAAAACGAGAAGGATAAGTTTTACAGTCAGCTTCAGGATATTTTGAATTCTGTGAAGAAAGGAGATATTTCTCTTGTGCTTGGTGACTTCAATGCTAAAAATGGTACTATCTCTGACCTTTGGACAAGAGTTTTAGGTCCCTTTAGCAATGGTAGTTACAATGGCAATGGGGAACGTCTCCTACAGGTAAGTAAACTTAATGGTTTACAAATAACTAACACATACTACAAACATCGGGACATTTATAAATATATATGGGTTTCACCTGATAGGTTGCACAGGAATATGATAGATTATATTTTAATTAACAGCAAATGGGCCAGTTCAGTTAGGAATACCAGATCATACAGGGGAGCAGAAATTGGGTCTGACCATTATCTGGTCAAAAGGGTCTGAAGACAGAAGACTGAAGGTCTGAAAGATCCAGATATAGCCAAAGCATAGCATGGTAAGCTACTTAGTCATTATGACAATCGTGGATTGCTCACTGCTGAAGTTGAGAAAGAATGGGATCAGTTTAAACAGACTTTTCTTGAAACCAACAATACTCTTTTGGGTAAAAGGGAACAGAGGAAACAAAATTATTTGACTGATAAGGCTATGGAACTTATTTCTGAAAGGAGGAAATGCAGGATTAATATGAATTAACACCCTATCTGTCCTAACAGAAGGCATTATAACGAGCTTAATAAATGTGTAAAGGATCAGTTAACAGCTGATAAGAATCTTTGGCTTGATAGCTTGGCTGACAAAGCAGAGGAAGCAGTCAGACATCACAACAGCAGGGGTTATACCATATTGTTAATGTTTTATGTGGGAAGAAACAGACAGGTACACAGGGATTGAGGGATAAATATGGAAGGTAGGTGAGGATTCTGTGATGGCTAGGTGGGCTGAGCATTTCAGAGATGTTCTAAATTATGTGATGATTTCTACTCCCAATGTTTGTAATAAGGATAGATGCATCACTGGCTTTAATGAGAGTCCTATATCACATTCCAAAGTCACTTTGACTATCTCTAAATTAAAACTGCATAAATCCCCAGGAGTGGACAAAATCACCACTGAAATGCTTAGAGCTGGGAACATTTGCATTGTCACATAGCTGACTGAAATTTTGAATATTTCTTATGATAAAGATATTGTTCTTAAGGATTTTACTAGAGCTATCATTGTTCAATTTTTAAAAAAAGGTGATTGCAGTTCTTGTGATAATTATAGGGAAATTAGTTTACTTTCTGTTCCAGGTAAAGTTCTTTGCATGATTATACTTAATAGAATTAAGAATTTGGTTGATGGACAACTGCGTGATGAACAGTGTGGATTCAGAAGTGGTAGGGGATGTATTGATCAAATATTTTCACTTAAGTAGATTCTTGAGAAATGTTTAGAGTTCCAGAAACCTGTGGTTACTAGCTTTATAGATTTCAAAAAGGCTTTTGACTCTGTTGATAGACATAATTTGTAGTTGATTGTTAGATCATATGAAATACCTGATAAGTAAGTTAGTGTAATGAAAGCTCTCTATAATAACACTGAGTCGTGTGTGAGAGTTGGTACATCTTGCAGCGATTGGTTTAGCATTACCAGTGGAGTTAGACAAGGGTGCGTTTTGTCTCCTTTACTCTTTGGTTATTGATTATGTTATGTAAAATTCTTTGCAAGGGAAAGATTTTGGCATTAAATGGTCTAGAGATTTCAAAATTTCTGATTTAGATTTGATGAGATGAATTCATTCGTTAGGGCTGTTGATGAGACATAATAGAGTAGGTTTGTTGATAAACAGAGAAAAAACTAAAGTGATGAAAATTGGTCAGGCAAATAGTGCTTCAGTTGCTTTGAATGGCTGCACTCTTGATCAAGTTTCTCAGTTTAATTATATTGGGAGCTATGTAACAGATACTGGTGATGTGCAGTATCAGATAAATAGAATAGGGATTGCCGCTGGGACTTTTAAGAATCTATGGAGAGTGTAGAAAAACAGGCGTATACACCTAAAGACTAAAATTAGGCTGTATAATAGTTTGGTCCTTCCTAAGGTTAGTTATGGTAGTTAAACATGGACCCTCTGTAAGCAGGATAACAAGAAACTTTATGCCTTTGATTCTAGATACTTACGCAGTATCTTGGGCATTAGATGGTTTAACTTTGTAAGTAATGATGAGGTTAAAAGAAGGAGTCATCAACCTCTGTTGAGTGGCATATTGTGTTGGTTTGGCCATGTTGCCCCTATGCATAGCTGCAGATTGGGAAACAGGATTATGAACAGTATGCCTAAGGGTTTGAGGAAAAAGGGGGAGACCTAGGATGCGATGGGCACACAATGTCAAACAGGACCTTGCTAGAATTGGCCTAGAGTGGTCAAATGCAGCAGCTGTAGCTCAGAAAAGACACATCTGGAGAGGAAAATTACACAGTTTGGTTATACCTCTGTAGCCCTAGGCTGCACAAGGATTTTGTATGTATGTATGTATGTATTTCCAGTAAAAAAACTTTGATCTTATATTGTTTACTGAAAATGAACGAGGTCTTGGATACGAAAGCAAAAAGGACTTCCTTGGCACAAAAGTCAGTCAGTCCTCATGTGTGAGAGCAATTTCAGGTAATTCTCCCCCCCCCCCCCAACCTCCATGGTGCTAAATTCACTGAGGACATTTCACTCCTTGGAAAAAATTAATTTAAAAAAATTACCAAGTTATTATGTTTATATTAAGTGATTTTAAAAGCATTCCCCCTCCCCCTCAGTATCTTGGTCTGTCACTCTTACGATATAACGTTTTTTTTTTGCTTTGGTGTACTAACTTTTCAGCACTTCCAAAATTTAGCACTCAAAGAAAAAAATTCATAATGTTTAGCAAAAAAAAGAAGCCAAGAAGCATTCCTCCATTTCATAAACAGGACAGAAAATACTATTAATGTATGAGCAATGCAAGTCACCTTGTATAATGCTGGCCCATGTTTTAAAATATACCACACTGAAAATAATCATTAAAAGAAATTAAAATCATGTTTCAGGTAAATATTATAGTATTCAGGAAGAAATTTCTTTCCAATTAATATATAATTTAACTGTTTTTATTCCTCAGGTTTAACAAAATTAAGCCTTCATTGCATAGTCTGATATATTTTTTCAGTATATCACAAAAATCAAAGTATTATTAAAATCAGTATGTTTATAAATTTGTTTAAATTTTTATTTTCATTAAATTCTGTTTAATTTGGAATTTAACATGACCAATTTCAGTTGATTGGTAATTTTAAAAAAATTTAAAGTTGACTTGTTTATGACAACACAGTTAAAAGAGAGTATTTTTTGCTTCAAGTAAATATTTTTTATTAGTCAAAAGTAGCATTTTGCATGTGAATTATAATTATTTGTCTATTAGTATTTTTTACATAAATTTTTATTTGCATTGCCAGGTGCATTTTTTTACTACATGAATCTAAAAATGCCCTATTAAAATAAAACTAGTCCTTTTTTTTTTTCATTAAATATTTTATTTTCAGAAAATCCAGAATTAAAGGCTGATTAATTTGGCATATAACATGACATAATTCCTTTTATTAGTTATTTGACAAAAAAGTTTAACAGTTAAATTTTTTGGCTGATCAGAGTGAAAAAATAGCTGGGCCTCTGGATGTAAACCAATTTTTCAAGTGGGACCCTGGAAAGGTTAAAGAAAATTTTTTGCTTCAAGTAAATATTTTTTGTTAGTCAAAAATAGCCTTTTGCATGTGAATTATAATTATTTGTCTATTAGTATGTTTTACATAAATTTTGTAATAATTTTAAATTAATATTTTTAATACTTTTAAATAAATTTTGTAATGATGTTATATTTTATGTATCTTCAAAATCAACTTTAGATTTTTTTTAAAAACAAATAACCCAAATAGATAGTGTTATAAATAAAAAATAATAAATAAATACCCCCTCAAGCAGCTGCTTGCCACAGAGGTCTGACAGGAGCCTGTCAGTTCATATGAACAGTATATAATTCCAAATTTTAAGAAAAGAAAAAAATTTAAACAATATTTTTAATATGACTTTTCATAGTGATATAGTGAAAAATATAGATTTGACTATGCAATTAAGGCTTAATTTCAGAAAACCTGATCAATAAAAAGTTAAATTATATATTAATTGAAAGGTAATTTCTTTCTGAATAATAATTACATGAAGCACAATTTTTATTTCTTTTTATAATTCTTTGCAGTATGGCATATTTTAAAATACAGCCCTGTGTTATGCAGGGTGAATTGGACTGATAACATTCACAGGGTTTCCGATCATGTATGTGGATATTACCCTTCCAACCATAGGAGGACTAATTTCCATACCAAAGCCTCATTCATTTTCAGAAAATGATAAGAGATCAGTGTTTTGACTGGAAAATGAAGAAGTAACAAAAAAAAAACATAAAACCTAACTAATTGTTATAAAATATCTGCAGCAAAAATTTGTAAACCAGTCATCGTGATAGCTAGCGATGTATCATAACTGCAAAAGATTGATAACTACATATAAATATATGGGATTAAAATCAATAGAAGTAAAAACAAGTTGTAAGTCAGCCATTGTCATAACTAGCAATGTAGCTGTCATGGTCAGATAACCTCTGACCAGCCAAAAGTATCATCATTACTCAGAGTTGCCTACTCAATGATCTGTAGCCCGTTTTAAAGGAATACCCGTCGAAGAAACTGTAGACAATGGGTGGAAGGAGTTCCATGCCTAAGGGGGTCAAGTTCTCTGAACAATGACAGCTACATTGTTGATTGAGGGGCATCACATCACGGCAGCATAGCAGTGGTCAGCATGGGTCACATGCAACTTGGAGCAGCATCCAATCATGTGAACTGTAGTGATCTGAGGGTGCAAAGAAGAAAGGAATGGCAGAGTAGGCAGTGATTCTCATGGGAACAACAGTATATTTGGTGTGGCTTTGCCTGCCAGCCAAGGTACTAGCTTTGAGAGCCCTTGCTTTTGGATTGAATTGTTTCACTGAGTGAAAGTGTTAGTAACTGCCACAGCTCATTGTGTCCTGTAAGCAGGAAGTGTTATGTATTGTTTTGTTATTAAATCTATGTTATATTTTTACAGTACAAGTGTCAGTAGTTTATTCATTCCTGACTCCATATATGCTCAGGGCCTCTTGTTCTAGAATAAAGTGTCCATGCATTAATGTAACACATAGCAGCTGGTGGTCAGGAGAGACTACTGTGACAGATGAATAACTCCCAAAGACTGACACATAAATCTACATAAATATAATCATAATAGATCTATAGAAACAAAAACAAAGTTTTAATCATAAAAGTAAAACTACAATACCGACTGAATTGAAAAACTATTCAATGTTCATGATGCAGCACACAGGCTAACACTTGCAACTAAATATTGCCATCTATAGCTTGCTGGGCAGTGACCAAGTTTACCAGCAGTTTTGAACAAACAAGTTGCACCATTGAATGCCAGGATGAATGATAAAAATAATTATAGCCTATTGATTTAGTTTTAAAGCCCAAAAGCATTTACTTAACAGTAAAATAAAAAGTTTACCAGCAGTTTTGAACAAATAAGTTGAACCATTGAATGCTGGGATGAATGATAAAAATAATTATAAGCCTATTGATATAGTTTTAAAGTGGAAAAGAACATAAATAATAAAATGGGTACATACTTCATAATTACTTCCAAGACCTTCCTATTTTAAAATTGCAGTTTTTGGTTAATTTTGGAAGAATTCTGAAACTTTAAGAGAAAAAAAAAAGCTGTTTATAATAGTGTTCAAATCAAACTTTTGAGATTAAATCAGCATAAAGTAATGTTAACAAACAAATCGACAATCCCATATATCACTTCTACGAAATGGCAACTGGATGGCTTTATCAAATTATTTATATCACAGCTTAATAAAATATGCATCAAATGAAAAGTTTTTTTTTAAAACTTTCATTATGTATTTTTAAACATTTAATAAAATTTTAATGGCATTTTCCATTTTTTTTTACATCAAAGTTTCACGTGGTATATTGAAAATGGATATAGACATCTTGAGCCACTCATTTTGGATTCCATCAATGTGTATAATCAACAGGGACCCTGGAAGGGTTCACATCAGGACTGGATTTAAAAAAAATAAGGGGAGGATATGTGTGTGTGTGTGTATATAGGGGGTAAACCAGGGCATATAGCAGGGCATATAGGGGAGCTGAAATTGGATCTGACCATTACCTTGTTAAAAGCATCTTGCAACTTAAATTTAAAAAGTGTTGTGCTAATGTTAAAAAATTTACCTTTAATACTGAAGCTCTGAAAGACCCAGTTAGATAAAGCTTACCATGGTAGGTTACTAAGTCATTGTGACAGTTATGGTTTGCTTACTACTGAAGTTGAGGAAGAATGGGACCATTTTAAACAGGCATTTTTGGAAACTAACAGTACTCTTTTAGGAAAAAAGGAGCAGAGGTGGCAGAATTATTTGAGTGATAAGGCACTTGTGCTTATTTCAGAAAGAAAGAACTTCAGGAATGTCCTTAATTAATACCCTACTAGTCCTGATAGAAAGCATTACAGAGAGCTTAATAAATGTGTAAAGGATCAGTTAGCTGCTGATAAGAATCTTTGGCTTGATGGCTTGGCTGACAAAGCCGAGGAAGCAGTTAGACAGCACAACAGCAGAGAGCTGTACCAGATAGTTAATGTTTTGTGTGGTAGAAAACTGACAGGTGAACTCTTTCATTAAAATTGTTGATGAGACTGGTAGTAGAGTACGTTTGGTTATAAACAGAGAGAAAAGTGATGAAAATTGGTCAGTCTGGATGTAATTCAGTTAATCTGAATGGTTGCAGTGTTGAGCAGGTGTCACAGTTTAATTATCTTCGGAGCTATGTAACAGATACTGGTGATGTGCCGCATGAGATTAACAGATGAATAGGGATTGCTGCCGGGACTTTTAAGAATCTATGGAGAGTGTGGAGAAATAGGTGTATACACCTAAAGACTAAAATTAGACTGTATAATATTTTCGTTCTTTCTAGGGTTAGTTATGGTAGTGAAACTTGGACACTTTGTAATCAAGATAACAGGAAACTAGATGCTTTTGATTCTAGATGCTTACGCTGTATCTTGGGCATTAGGTGGTTCAACTTTTTAACTAATGATGAGGTTAGGCAAAGGACTCAGCAACCTCCTTTAAGCACCATATTGTTCAGAGAGAGATTCCGTTGGTTTGGCCATGTTGGCTGTACAGATAATTATAGATTGGTGAATAGGGTTGTTGTTGTTGTTTTACCTCTGAGAGGCACTTTTTTGCACACCATGGGCTAAATGGCCAGGTCACATGGACCCCGAAGGCTCAGAGAAGGTGGGGGGAGGGGACCCACTGGAACAGCTGTTGGGAGACAGATGGTAGCCTCCCGTCAAGGCTATCCAGCATGTTCTTTAACGTGCACAGGGTATGGCTCTCCCGCACACGGGGCCACGGCTTAACGTCCCATCCGACAGACGACGGCCTTTCCAAGCCCATCGGTGTCCCCTACTGACTGTGGGCAGGGCGGGGAATTTTGCCGAAATAAATCTCAACACTGACCCAGCTGGGACTCGAACCTGGGAACTACAGATTACGAGCCTGGAGCGCTACCGATTGAGCCACCCCCGCCCCGGTGAATAGGGTTATGAACAGTGTGTCTAAAGGCCTCAGAAAGAGGGGGACACCTAGAATGCAGTGGGCAATGTCAAACAGGACCTTGTTAGAATTGGTGTGCAGTGGCCAGATGCAGCAGATATAGCTCAGGCCAGATATGCTTGGAGAACTAAATTGCACAGTCTGGTTGGACCTCTGAGCTCAGGCCAGATATGCTTGGAGAACTAAATTGCACAGTCTGGTTGGACCTCTGTAGCCCATGGCTGCTTGATGATGATGATGTGTGTGAAAGAGACTGGATTTCCATCCCAGCAGGGCCGCCGACGGGGGGGGGACTAGTGCATAGGGGCCCGTCAGATTAAGTGACTCTACTTTTTCTTACAAAAATTATTCTTAATTAGGCTATATATCGATCCTATAAAATTCCATAAGAACATTATTTGTTATAATATGCTTTTAAAAAGAAACACTAGTTGGATTATGACATATTATCTACATTTCTTAACATCATCTTTTGTCCGCGTTAACTTACAGCATTTGCTTGTATTTTCCCTGTTAACCACTCCACCCCTGCAGCAGTAGCAACAGTTGGACTCTCCCAAACCCAATCCCTGCGATCAGGTATATTACATTGTTCATGTTTCGAGTTCCAGTAACATCATCTGTGGTCTGTGCGTCAGTGTTACAAATTATAACAATTTAAAAGTCTCTTGTCGGCATTTTTGTTTCACCATTTCATTGTCATTTGTTTAGTAAAATGATATATTCATTGGTGCTATAGTCTAAACTGAACAATGGACAAGTATAAGCATAAGTCAGGAGCTGAGAAGCTCAAGGAGAGAAATAAGAAATTGGAAGTTATTAAGAAAGAGAGTAGAACTTTGTTTGAAGTCAGTGTAAAAGTGAATGTGGACAGTGAAGATGCAAAAAATGCATGCCTGACTGCTCAACAGGCTTTTTTTCCTCTGAATGTTATCATTGTGTCCAGAAAAATTGCTACTAATGATTTGTAAAGATAAAAAGTTTTCAAGGGGGGGCCCTGAGCATAATATTACATAGGGGCCCATAAATTCTCTCGGCGGCCCTGCATCCCAGTATAACATTTTAGGAGTTTTTAAAAAATTTCATAAAAAAGTTGTGAAAACAAGTTTAATAATTTTTGGTTTACTAGCAATTTCAAGGGGGAGAGGGGTGCTTCTTAGATCCAACCCTGTTTAAGATTATGTTTAACAGACTATTGATTGTAGCAATGGTTGAAATGAAAGGAAGCAGAATCATTGCAATACTTTGCATATACAATTTTTGAAAATTTATCTCTATCGAAGTTCAGAATTAATAGAATAAAAGGCTAAAGACAAATATATATAAAAATTCATTCTTAGGTCTTAAGTATGAGGAAGGAGCTTACATTACTAACTGGCATATGTATCTGAATGAGAACAGCTATTTGTTATATCAAGTAATCAAAGAAGTTTGTGCGGTTTTTCAATGTTATCATTTGAATGAAAACTACATAAGCACAATTGCAAGTGGTGTACATGCATCAATACACAGCCGAAAGCACATGGTACAACAACATGGGGACAACACATCAAGCTGAGTAGCTTGATGTGTAGTAAGGCATGAAAAGTAGTATGGTGAAATTAGGAAGGGTGATGAAAAATTGGTCGTCAAATACAGTTAATTACTGAGCAGCCTGCAAAATATGTATGCCATTTAGAGAGAACACAGTGAGCAAACGGATAGCCTAAAAGTGATTCAGAAAATTTGTGTCAGGCAATGAGACACTTGAAGATGCACCTAACGAGGGAAGACCAACAATCATTGATGACAATGAACTTCAGGCCAGCATCGGATTCTCATCAAATGTGTCAAGAACTTGCAGAAAGGTCCCATGTAAGTAAAGGAACCATTTATTTCCATTTATATCCCTAGGAAATGTCTGGAGGCTGAGCAAATAGGTTCCACATGAACTGACTACCAACAACAAACTCCAGAGACGATCTGCTAGTTGCTGCTTTCATGCCACAAGAATGAGCCATTTTTGGACAGGTTATTGATGTTGATTGTATTGGTTGAGGCAGCATCAGTACCTCTTTCTAAATAATTACAGAGAAACTTTATGATCAAAGCTACAGTAATTATATCAAAGCTACAGTAATTATTCCACACAGCTACCCCATTGTTTTCTCTAAGTACTCTGTGAAAGTAGTCATAACTCAGAAATCATAGTACTATCCCTAGCTTAAAATCATGAAAAACATAAGTAATGCATCACTGATTCACATTTACAAAAACCCCCCAAATTAAATAATCACATCAGAAAGAGCTAGTCAAAAATACAAATACAATAAAAACTCAGTTATCTGGATTAATTATGGATGTAGGCAATTTGGAAAATCAAATGTCTGGATAATTGATTTCAAGTGAAACAGGTATATTTATATATTATGTTTATGTATTTTTTTATTCTTCATTAAAGAATGTTTTAGGCTGTTCTGTGGCCAAGTGGTTAGCGTGCATGGCTACTGATCAAAGGTTATTCGAGACCCGGATAAAGACATGGATATTTGCTGTCTCTGCTGAGGTCTCACCATCCTCACAGTCCTACTATGGCATATAAACTGACAGGCTTCTGCCAGATCTTTGTGGCAAGCAGCTGCATGAGGGGGTTTATTATTATTTTTTAAAGAATGTTTTACAACAAAAACATTTAATTAATGAAATTTTGGGACATTACAAGAGAAAATTTCATACAAAATAAACAATGCAAACAAAACATGCCACATGTTGAGTGCTATGGATGCTGTATTGTTAGCAATACTGTGTGATATAGTGTTCAAATAACTGCATGGTGTGACTTTCCAAAATGTGTTATCCAGTCTGGATGAACAAGTTTCTACAACAGGGCTTGAAAATTTTTGTATAGGAACCAGGCACAAAATTTAAGAGTCAAACAATTTATTGGGACTTAAATGGCTATCAGTTTTAGGAGCTAAAAATCAAGGTTTTTCTATTAAAAGTGTAATGAAGTAAAGTTAAAAAATTAGGATTCACAACAAAATTTCTAGGTACTACAGCGACTCTCCATACAGTATTTACTGAGCTGTTTTATTATATTTTTTGCTAGTTCTCTCTGATATCATTATTTAATTTTTGGGCTTTTTTAAAAATGGACGAGTGATTCATTGCTTACATTTTTAAATTAGCAACAATGCTTTGGTTATGAGGTTATGATACACAGGCTTTGGAAAAATAAATATATGATCAAGAGTACCTCTATGGGAGAATTACCACACAAAATAACATTGTAGTAGCTCGAATCCACAGTCGAAGGTACCCTTGCAATGCTATTTACTGTTAAGTATACTTTGCTACTACTATCAAACATTACTGTGTCACTAGAAAAATTTCTTGGTGCAGGAGTACAGATTTTCAACAATAAAACTTGATTAACTGGCTTATTACCTGACTATTGGCTTAATCTATGAAAGTCAGTCAACAATTGAATTTTGGATGGATATGCATGGTACCATGTGATGCTATGCAAGGCAGTATACAGAGCCAGATTACAAATTTTTCAGCTCCTAGCCAATTCTAAAAATACCCCCCCTCCCACACACACACACACTTCCTCCCCATATCCATCAGTCTTCTTAAAATGCCATCTCCTAATAGAGGTCAGCAAACACTTTGGCAAATCTTCCACAATCAATTGCCACTCTAAACAAATGTTCATTCCAATCTACTTGCTGATGTGATCTAAACAGGAGATTCTTCTCCTTCCAGGCCTCCTTTTCTCTTTCAATCTTCCTTCAATAATTAACTGTGGGATGAATGAGCAATTCACGGTTTCTTCCTACTATCTCCGGGACTTTTCGATTTGTCATCTTTTTCTGTCCATGGAATCTTCAACATCCTTCTGTAAATCCACATCTTGAATGCTTCAATTTTCTTGATGATTGTAGATTTCATTGTCCAAGTCTCAACACCATACAGCATGATCGACCAAATATAGCACTTCATCATTCAAATTCTAAGATCAAGATTCAAGTCATAGACTTCATTTTAAGGAAGCATTGTCTAGCCATTTCAATCCCATATCAGAGTCATTTTTGTCATTTATCCAGCAACCCAGATATTTAAACTTATTAACTCTCTCAATTTGCTTTCCATTTAACATGAGAATTGATGTTGGAATGGGGGGGGGGGGGGGGTTAATGACTGTTAAGTGTCATGCGCTTAGTTTTACTGACGTTTATTTTAACACCCATTCTTTTGCTTTCCTTATTCACCTGATCGAGGAGAATGTATAGGTCACGCATATTAGAAGTAAACAGTGCAGTGTCATCAGCATAAAGTAAGTTATTTATTATTTCATTAACAGATATTCCTTCTTCGCTTCAGTCCAAAGCCCTTTTGAATATAATATTTGAGTATATGTTAAATAGGAGGGGGGACAGTACACATCCTTGCCTCATTTCTCTCTTGATGCTATCTGTCATACTGTTTTCAATTAGAACTGATTACAATATAAATTTCCAATTATTCTAATATCTTTATCATCAAGTCCAATATCCTCAAGAATCTTTATGAGCTTCATGTATTGATGATGCTTCATGTATGATCAATTAAATGCCTTCTCAAAATCAATTTGTTGTTCTCTACATCAAAATTTGGGCACAAAGGAGCACTTCTCTTGTTTCTAATCCTTCTCTAAATCCAAAATTGTGCATTATCGATTGTATCTTCACATTTTCAGTATATTCGATTATGAATGACTTCCAGAAACATTTTCAATACTTGACTCATGTGACTAATTAGTCTGAAGTCTCCACAGGTTTTGGTTTTTTGGGTATGGTGTGATGAAAGTTGATTTCAACCTGTCTTCAGGGATGTTGCCTGTGTCATATATTTTGTTAAATAATTCTACAAGTATGTCAATGTTTTTACTGTCTAATAACTTGACTATTACAGATGGGATTTCACCAGGTACGCGAGCCCTTCTGTTTTTTGCTGAGTTATATTCACTTCAGATTTTAAGAAGCATGGACCATCAATGCATTGTTCATTTCATCTAATTCTTGCTCATTGTCAGAAAAAAGTTTCTATATATTTAGCCCATGCTTCCACTTTCTCAGATTCTCCCATTACTATTTCCCCCCTCATCATTTCTAATTGTCACTGGACATTGTCTTCTACTCATTCCTGAAATTTTTTTGTTTTTATGCAGATTAAAATTATCATGCTTTTCTTGCAATAATTAAACTTCTTTGCACCTTTCCATCATCAAAGCCCATCTTATCTTCTTTCATTTTGGCCATTATCACCTGTTCACCTTGCATTTCAATGCATCATGTGGTTTTTGAATGCTTGATATTTGTCCGTTAATAGCATAATTTCATCTGTCATCCAATCCTTTCTTCTGATGTTTCTTATAACCTAAAATTTCTACATTTGTTTCAATCAGGAGAGATTTAAAACCCTTCCAAAGTTCCTCTATTCCCTTTTCCTCTACATTTTCTATGTAATCAATTCTATCATTAACTTCTGTTCTTAATTTATGCTTAAATTCTGGGATCTTTAAATGCTGCAAGTCAATGTTTTTCGTTATCTGTTTTTTCTTAATTGTCTTCAATCTTAGTTTAAGGGCAGTTGTAATTGGGTTATGATCTGAGTCAATTTCTGCACTGGGGTATGTCTTGGTGCTTTTGACACTACTCTGAAAATGGTGGTTAATCATTATGTAGTCAATTTGGTTTCTAATCACATTTTGATCATTATCCCTGGGTGGTTTCCATGTATAAAGCCTTCTATTTCGAAGCTTAAACTAGGTATTTGAGATCATCAAATTTTCTTCTTGACAAAACTATGAATCGATCCCCTCTTTCACTTCTCAATCCAAGTCCAAACGCTCCTACTGTTTCTCCAGATCTGCCCTTTGCAAACCTTAGCATTGAAATCTCCCATAACAATATTAAGATCATACTTCTTTGTTAGTTTGAGTAATTCCTTCAGTTGAATATAAAATTGTTCCATTTCTGCATCATCCTTATCAGCCTTTGAAGCATCGGTCACTGCCAAGTTATCTAATAAACAAGGACAAATTTTGTGTATGAGCAATACAAAGACAATATTTTTACATGGTTATACGTATTAATTATAAGGAGTTGCAAATGTTTAGAAGTTAGCCTTATCTATGGTCATGCGATTGGGACAGTAATATTAGGTATCTAATAGAGATAAGAGAGATTCATGCATGAGTGCAGTTAAGCTTTCATTACCTTTAATATTTTCATTCTTCCATCTCTCTGACTCTTTCATTTAGATCTTTTTCTCTTTTATTGGGATAAGATAAATATTTCCCTCTTTAAAAGTGAGACCCTCCTTGAGGGTGTAGTCTCCAACCATTATGTCAATCTGGCCCTGGGAGTGTATCAAACTTCTTAGAAGAAAATCAGGAGCTTTGGTCCACAAGGCAATGAAGATGACATCACTCATCCCCATATTGCAACCAGAATATTAGACTCACCTTTTGTGACATGTGGAAATATGTTATAAACGACCAGACTTAGTATCCCCAATTAGTGTCATCTCATTAAAGATGGATCATTCTCCTTGCTCCAAAAAGCTTCCAAGTTTTGCACATGATAACTTTTTGCAATGCAAATCATATGAAGGGCAAATTTTCAACTTTATTGCTTAACATCACAGAACTTTTTCTTACTTTATGCTTCGGAAATTATTCTACAAAAACACTCTGAGCTACATATTGGGTACATCTGCAGTTTACTACGCTCAACTCGTCAGATGGCATCAAGAGCGGCAACTGAATGTAGCTAAGGTGCATAAAGTAACGTAAGTGAATAACAATACATTATTAAGCTTATCAATAATAGATTATTACTCATTATGACAGTCATGGTTTGCTTATTACTCAAGTTGAGGAAGAATGGGGTCTTTTTAAACAGACTTTTCTTGAAACTAACAGTACTCTTTTTGGAAAAAAGGAGCAGAGGAGGCAAAATAATTTGAGAGATAAAGGCACACTAGAGCTTATTTCGAAAAAAAAAAAAAACTATTCTAATAAAATGCATTACAAAGAGCTTAATAAACATGTAAAGGATCAGTTATCAGTTGATAAGAATCTTTGGCTTAACGGCTTGGCTCACAAAGCCTAGGAAGAAGTTAGACAGCAAAACAGCAGAGAGTGTAAGAGATAGTAAATGTTTTGTGTGGCCAAAAATGGACAGGTACATAGGGAATGAAGGATAAACAAGGTAAGGTGAGGATTCTGTCATGGCTAGGTGGGTTAAGCATTCAAGTGATGTTCTAAACAATGTGGTTAGTTATATCCCCATTGTTTGTAATGATAATAGATGCATTAGAATGCAATAGAATAATTCTGTACAATAATTCCCAAAGCATAAAATAGGAAAAAAGTTCTGTGATGTTTTAATGTTGGCCCTATATCACAGTCTGAAATATTTTGGCTATTTCTACACTTTACATAAATTCTCAGAGATAAATGCATTGTTCCTATGGATTTTACCAGAGCTATTATTATCCCTGTTTTTAAAAATTGTGATTGCAGTTCTTGTGATAACTATAGATGCATCAACCTACTTTCCGTTCCAGGTAAAGTTCTTTGCATAATTGTGCTTAGTAGAATTAAGAATCTGGTTGACGAATAATTGAGTGATGAGTAGTGTGGATTCATAAGTGGTAGGGGATGTGTAGATCAGATTTTTTCACTTAAGCAGATTTTTGAGAAATGTTTACTTTCAGACACCTTTGGTTACGAGCTTTGTAGATTTCAAAAAAACTTTTGACTCTGTTGATCGTTATAATTTGTGGTTGATCATGAGATCATATGGCATATATAATGGAAGCTCTCTATAATAACACTGAGTCATATGTGAGAATTGATAAGGCTGGTAGTAATTGGTTTAGGATTCCTTCTGGTGTTTGATAAGAGTGCATTTTGTCTCCTTTTTTCTCAAGTTTGGTTATGCAAAATTCAGTGCAAGGGAAAGATTTTGGCCTTAAATGGTGTGCAGATCTGAAAATTTCTGATTTAGATCATGCTCATGATTTGGCCCTTTTGGCAAATGATGCTGATGCTCTTTCATTAGAGCTGTTGATGAGACTGATAGTAGGGTAGGTTGGGTTATAAACAGAGAGAACACTAAAGTGATGAAAATTGGTCAGGCAGGCTGTGATTCAGTTAATCTCAATGGTTGCAGTCTTGAGCAGGTGTCACAGTTTAATTATCTTGGGAGCTATGTAACAGATACTGGTGATGTGCAGCATGAGATTAACAGATGAATAGGGATTGCTGCCAGGACTTTTAAGAATCTATGGAGAGTGTGGAGAAATAGGTGTACAACCTAAAGACTAAAATTAGACTGTATAATAGTTTCGTTCTTTCTAGGGTTAGTTATGGTAGTGAAACTTGGATGCTTTGTAAACAAGATAATGGGAAACTAGATGCTTAAACAGTATGTTGGGCATTAGGTGGTTCAACTTTGTAACTAATGATGAGGTTATGCAAAGGAGTCAGCAACCTCCTTTAAGCATCATATTGTGCAGAGAGAGACTCCATTGGTTTGGCCATGTTGCCTGTATGGATAATTACAGATTAGGAAATAAAGTTATGAAGAGTGTGCCTGAAGGTCTCAGAAAGAGGGGGAGACCTAGGATGCAGTGGGCAGACAATATAAAACAGGATGTTTTTAGAATTGGTGTGCAGTGGCCAGATGTAGCAGATGTAGCTCAGGACAGATATGCTTGGTGAACTAAATTGCACGGTCTGGTTGAACCTCCATAGCCCATGGCTGCTTGAGGAGGATTGTAGTGACGTAATATATATTTCACTGTATTGAACAATTAACTGGATTGTTTGTTATGTTTTGTGTGGCCTGCAGTTCTTGATTATTTTTCAGGTCTAAGGGGAATGAAAGGTTATTTTCAGGAAAGTGGGGGAAATTTTATAACTTTTTTGTGCAATTTTGATCGTATTCTCATATATGTAGCAGAAAGGTATAAATTTTGCCTTATAGATAAGTACTAAATGTTGCAAAATAATTATTATATTTAGTTAATGCATGCTTTCTGTTATTATGTTAAGTGAGAAATGTGGGATGATTTCTTGTTAACAAAAGCCTTGCTTGAAATTGTAGTCTTCGACGAGCTTATCCTGTTCTGGGTGTTTTCAATAATGCAGAGGGGCAATATTTGATTTGTATTTTTAGGCAGTAGCCCAAATATGATTATTTACTCCTGGTTTTTTTTTCGCATACTATGGATTAGTGCAAATTGTTTATGATAACTTGTGTTTTTTTTAGGATTGTTATCTCTGATGGGATTAGTCATTAGGACAGTGTCATTGGCTTGTTTCGGCTGACATCTGTTTGAGTTTGCAGAGCATCAAACAATGTCAAACAGATGTCAGCCAAAACAAGTTAACGACGGCCGCTGCCGAGCTAGCAGTACAACATGCAGCAATAATAGACTGAGAGCATGGCACGCTGCTTGCACCTGCATCCTTTTTATGGAATCATAGTCTGTGAGGCTATTGAAATAATAACCTCGCCCATCTCCACCTGCAACCAAGACACTGGAATTGCCATCATGAAACGTGGAAAGAAGCTCTAAACATCCCTTACATCACTTTTGAATCACAATTGTGTCACTTCATTGAAGACAGTTACATCACAATTACATCACAATTTGTGTCACTTCATTGAAGACAGAGCACTGCCCTTGCCCTGAAAAACTTCTGAGTTTTCTTCTAAAAGCTTTTAACATGCAAATAGTTTGAAGGATAAACTTAAAAATGTTATTGCTCAATGACAGAGAATTTTAAGTAATTCAGTATGGTAGCAATATAATGTATTTTCAGTGTGCTGAACAATTTACTGGTTTGTCTATCTCTTGAATCTTGAATTTTACTTTTCAGTTCTAGTTGACTAAGGTGGCTAAAAGGTGCAAGTTTATTTTCAGGGAATGAAGGGAGGTAAATTTTGTATTTTTTTAAATGAAATTTGGGTTGGGTTGTTTTATCTCTGAGTGGCACTCTTTGGCACACAATGGGCTAAATGGCCAGGTCACAAGGATCTCAAGGGATCAGAGAAAGTTGAAGGAGGGGACCCACTGTACAGCTGTTGGGAGACAGATGGTAGCCTCCCATCAAGGCCATCCAACATGTTCTTAAAAGTGAACAGGGTATGGCTCTCCTGAACACAGGGTCGCAACTTAATGTCCCATCCCACAGATGGCAGTCTTTGTAAGCCCAATGGTGTCCCTTACTGACTGAGAGCAGGGAGTTTTGTAGAGATAAATCTCAATGCTGGATCAAGTTGACTCAAACCTGGAACTGCAAATTACAAACCTGGCACACTACTGACTAAGCCACCTGCACCCTGTACAATTTGGATTTTATCCCCATATATGTAGTAGAAAGGTATAAATTTTGCATCAGGTAAGTACTGAATGTTGCAGATGATTTATGATATTTAGTTAACACATATTCTCTATTATTGTGTTAAGCAGGAAATGGGATACTTTCTTCTTTATTGATAAGCTCTGTTTAAAATGGTTGTCTCTAATGAGATTATCTTGGTCTTTTTTTTCAATGGCTTGTTAAGACGTTTAATATCTAACATGGCTTGTTGTCTCTAATAACATTTAGTTCTTATACTGCAGATCAGTGGCTAATTGTTTATGATAATTTGTGTTTTTAGGCTTATTATCTCTAATGGGATTATTTAGTCTTGGGGGCTTTTTTATACTGTGAATTGGTGGTGAATTGTTTACAATTTTATTTTTTACACTTGCTCTTTTCGATAAGATTGTTTTGTTTGGGGGGGGGGGGACAATATGTAGGAATGGCTGTCAGTTGTTTAGCAGAATATTCAAGTTAAAATGGTAGTCTTGAATAATTTTGTTGTGGAGGTTTCCAAAATTGGACAACGGCAATTTTTGTTTTGCGGTATTGTTTGCTAGAATAGCAATTTCTGATAAGATTATTGATTTTCGCAAAGTTTTTTTAAATTGTGGAATGAACGTTCATTTGTTAGCAACAATAGGCTATTGAAACAATTTGCCTCAAATAGTACTAACGATATTCATCGTATAGCAATATGTGCAGTTAGAAAATTTGACTTAGATATTATTACTTCTGCTGGTTTTCTTTTAAAGAGACAAAATTTTATGCTTAAGAATAAGTATTTATCATTATATTCTTTACTCAGCATATTCTCATTGTATGGCCTCAATACTGCTAGTAATACAACTATGTAGGTTGTTATTTATAGAACCTTTTCGAAATTGAATATTCCGTCTAAAGTGATTTTGAAATGTGTTTTTCACTAGTTTATGTTGACTGTCGTATGAATTGTATATGATTTGCACTTGTTCTAGACTACTACGCAGGAAGAATAACATTTGCCTCACATCTAGGTTTTCAGTTTAGGCTACACGGTTCACATGATTCATAATATAATGAATTGCTTATGAGCAATAGGTCTACATGTAGTTTATATGTTTAGGACAGACAGTACTGAACAATGTTCCAGTATTTATACACTAGAAAATTGCATGGATGAACTTGTGAAAAATCTGAAAACCCACGAATCATGTATTGGCCATGCAGTCCAGTATGAAAATTTTTGTCTCTGTGTACTATAAAGTGTGTGGTGCTCATGTGATTCACACTTAAAAAGAGAAATCTGGTTGGACCTCCATAGCCCATGACTGCTTGAGGATGATGATATCATCTCATGGTATTTTGAGCCAAATACCAGAAAAAAAATAGTATGACCTGGTGTGGGGGATAACTTTAAAATTCTTAACATTGTGGCAGTCAATGTGTTAAATCAGATATTTGGTTATTTTTTTGGCTGTGGAAGTAATTTTAAAAACTGTTTTGGTATAATTCTGGAAAAAAATTTTTTTTTCATCAGTCACTGGAGGTCGAGTGTTCAGTGCTGAATGCTGTAAACTACAGGTCTAACAGAAAAGCTGCCCCAGATATTACTTCTAGTGGTTTTCTTTTATTTGTGGAAACAAAATTTTATGCTTAGGAATAAGTGCTTATTATATTCTTTTCTTGGTTTATTCTCGTATGACCTCTTCACTGCTTGCAATACAACGTTTAGGTTAGTATTTGTAGAACTTTCTAAGTTGAATATTCTTTCTAATTTGATATTCAAACTCATTTTTATTAGTTTAAATCGTATATTTAGTGTGTTTTTTTTTACTTCACTGAAACATTTTAGGGGTAAACTTCTTTTGGACAAAGTCACAGGATATCTGTAACTCAGTAGAACAGTAGTATTTCCCCACTAAGGGGGAGAAAGGGTCAAGCCACAAGGACTGATCTTGACTACATAGGGTTGATAGATCTCCAGGCAGACAAGAAGCAAGCTGCTACGTAAGTAATTTTAAGACATTTTTCTGTAAAATTTTTCAGTATTTTTTTTTTCCATACCATTAGTTTGGGAGTTGAACATTGTGTCAAAATGCAATGCATTATCATGTTGCAGTAAAAAAAAAAATGGTTCCTGAGTGCTATAAACTTCAGGTCTGCCCAATATTGTTTTGGTGTAGGGATATGCATGGAGAATTATGGCTTTTTTTTGGACAACACTATGATTTCTAGTTATTATAGCAAACATTTCAGTATCAATGATGAATCTTAATGACTTCACTCATAGGAGAGATAAAAAGCAATTAAATAGCATAAATCTTTAGGGATGGATGAAATACAGGGTGATCAAAAAGTCTGTGCACCTGATGAGAAATACCTGTACCATTACAATAAACGTTGAAAGTGCTTCTAGTGTGTCTCGAGACATTTAGGGACACGGTCGCCTGCCTACCAAGCAGTCAGTGAGTCACATTGAGTCAAGTAGTCAGGCACTGTAGATGTGTTGTGGCAATGGTATTATCCGTTGAGGAGCTTACGTTCCTTGTGAAACATGTATTTCGGTGTGGCGGAGAATACACAAGATGTTCAACAATTCCAGGCACAGTTTCTAGAAACCAAGGTGTCCCATTGTAATGCAGTGCGGCAACTGATACAGAAATTCCAGGAAACCTGTGTAAAACCCTGTGTGACATGCCCAGATCTGGTAGGCCATCAATACTGACAGAGGAGAAAGACTCATGACTGACTGCATGCTCCAAAGCCCGAAAACGTCCATCAGGAGATTGTCACAGAAGGTTGGTGTTTCATATGGCACGGCCCTACAGCTGTAAAAAAATGCCTAGGACTACACCCTTACAAAATCACATCTGTGCATGAATTAAAACCTGCTGACAGTGGTAAGCAGAGTGCGTACTGCAGGTAGTTTGTAGACTTTCTTGACTGTGAAGGAGAGAACATTATGGACGTCACATTCTTCATAGACGAGGTGTACTTCCATTTGTTGGGGTACATAAACAGTCAAAAATCATGCCTCTGGTCCTTACACAATCCCCATGAGTTCCACATGTCACCATTGTATGATCAGAAGATTGTGTTTCAGTTGGAATTTTGCATAGGCACATAGTTGGACCCATTTTTTTCTCTGAGACTGTCAACTCCCAACGATTCTGTGACAATATTCTTTATCCTTTCTTTGCACAATTGTCAGAAGATGAAATTAACAGAGCCTACTTTCAACAGGATGGCATCATGGCCCACATGTCTATGGCACTCTTGCATGATGTATTTGGGAACAGAATCATTTCGAAAAACATTTGGCCTCCAAGATCCCCGGATCTATCCCCACCTGATGTTTATCTCTGGGATACAATGAAAAACTCTGCATATTCGGACACTTCATGCACAATTGATGATTTGAAGATGGCCATCGCAGAATACATTCCGAATGTGGACCATGCTGTGCTGAAAGAAGTCTTCAAGAACATAGTTCTTGCATGTCACTAAATGTCTGGAGACGGGCGGGGAACACTTTCAACATTTATTGTAATTGTACAGGTATGAATCTCTCATTCCTTATCAGGTGCATAGCGACTTTTGATCCCCTTGTACATTTTTCGCATGGTTTCCTTTCTTAAAAGGATACATTATTTTATGAAGATTGTGAGGCAATGTATTTTGGTGTTTTAGCATGATACAATACAAAAGTGTTATATGGTAATTTTAATCAAGCATTATTTTCATTTATATCATTAAAGTTGCAAAATTTGCATTTCTTGGCTAGTTCTCTCTGATATACCTATTTTAACATAAAAAAAAAAAACACATCACATATGTAATTAAGGTGACAAGATTTCTCAAAAGCAAAAGCAGTACATTGATGCTGTTGAAAATGCTAAAAGTAGTAAACTGATGACTACTAAAAATCCATTTATTTAATGAACTCTCAAATATTTTTTTTTCTAGCATACTTTTCATTTGAATAAATTTTTTTCATCTTTTTTGTTGAGTGCATTAGAAAATTCTTCTAAGCTAAGATTTATCTTGATAGCTGTTACTGTTGAGAAACTTCAATAAATTCTTGGCTTTCACAACTCCAAAAATCATTTATTATTAAGAAAACTCTTTTCACAGTTGCATTTGTGCCTGGAAAACACATCACAGATTCAACAAGTTTTCTAAAGTTTTTCAAGTAAAGTTGTTCTCTAAGAGTGCTTATTTCTAATTATCGAATACGTATTTTGCTTTCATTCATTTAATTATTCTTCCTTACAATTGATGTTGATTTGCTTAACTTCATTGAAAAGTTCATTGTTGTCTACAATAATTTAGAAATTTTGTTTTGTAATGAACTGTTTCCACAACCTCCTCCATTTATTTTTTTAAATATCCATCGAATAATATTGAACCCTTCAAAATTCTCTGTCCATTTTTTCTAATGTATTCGAGACAATTTATGTAAAAATGTTTAATTTACTTTGTTTCCTGGGTTTATTTGCTTGAAAGCAGTACACACAATTCAGATAGTGGCTAGACCACAGTGAGAACATGGTGGCTCAGGAAGAAATGTGATGTAAATGGAGAATATGTGAATAGATGCAATGTATAATGCCACAGTCGGAGGTTTTTCACAACTGATGACAAGCATGTCATCTACTACTGAGATTAGTGGTGGCTTCTGAATCCTGCATTTTGATTTTTTTTTTTTATTTCTAAAAGGTCTTGGGTTTGAAACTAATATTTGTGGTTTTTTCTAAACTATCATGTGTGGCAACCTGAATTGTGCTAATTTTAAGCAGAGGACAAAACTGAAAATGATTTTAGTAATGCAAACGATGTACCCTGACCCCTAAAAAAAAATAAATACCCCCTCAAGCAGCTGCTTGACACAGAGGTCTGACAGGAGCCTGTCAGTTTATATGCCATAGTAGAAGGTCTGAGAGGATGGCAGGACCTCAGCAGAAAAACGACACGTACATCCATGCCTTACCCGGGGCTCGAACCCAGGTCTCTTAGATCAGTAGCCAAGCGCGCTAACCACTCAGCCACGGGACGGCGACCCTGACCCCTACCAACTGATATTCGTGGATTTTTAGGCATTTACATGTAAATGCTTTTGTGTGTTTAACCTTTTATTTTATTGTCTTTTTTTCTACCGTTCATATTTTAGTGTGTCATATTTGGGCGAAGCCAGATTTCTTTAGCAATAAGCTCTGGTAAAATAGTTGCTCCAAAAACATTTTTTTTTTTTTTTGGGGGGGGGGGGAGCTTTTTTTTTTACGTTAGAATGAAAACTTGCTATTTATCAATAAACTATGGTTAAAATTATTTTTTCCATTGAAATTATTTATTTCTGTGTTTTTTTCCAAGTGCAGAATGGAAATCTGTTGTTTAACTATATTCTCTAGTCAAAACAGATGTGTCCAATGAGATTACATCCTCCAGGGCTTTGAATGCAGAATGAAAATTTATTAAAGACATTTACTCATTGGTTAGCTCTGTAAGTTGCTGGAAAAAAAAAAGTGGCTTTGTTTGGCATTATTAAAGTGCTTAAGATGAGGTTTGTTGTTTAGTGATATGCTCAGTTAGGTAAAAAAAATGCATTAGATGCAGTTATTTTTGCTGGTATTTTATATCAAATTTTTTTTTAAAAAAAAACAAGCTTTTATCATTATATTCTTTTTGGCATATTCTCGCTTTACGGTACCTTCAGTAGCTTGTATGCAAGTTTTAGGGCACTACAGGTATAACTTTGTTGAGTATTGTTTGAAATGTACTATTGTTAGGTTTTGTTACATTCTGTTTCGCATTTAATATTAATTTTTTTATGGCAATAATTTAGGGAGGATTTTTTTGGTTAGCCTGCAGTTCACAGTGACAACATGACAGCTTGGAGGTTTTTTGCAGAATTGAATGGTAAACATCTTGTCTGCTATTGACATTTGTGGTGGATTGGATTGGATTGTGTTACCGCTGAGAGGCACTTTTTTGCACACCATGAGCTAAATGGCCAGGTCACATGGACCCCGAAGGCTCAGAGAAGGTTGGGGGAGGGGACCCACTGGAACAGCTGTTGGGAGACAGATGGTAGCCTCCCGTCAAGGCCATCCAGCGTGTTCTTTAATGTGCACAGGATATGGCTCTCCCGCACACGGGGCCACGGCTTAACGTCCCATCCGACGGACGGCGGCCTTTCCAAGCCCATCGGTGTCCCCTACTGACCGTGGGCAGGGCGGGGAATTTTGCGGAGATAAATCTCAACGCTGACCCAGCTGGGACTCGAACCTGGGAACTACAGATTACGAGCCTGGTGCGCTACCGACTGAGCCACCCCCACCCCCATTTGTGGTGGCCTCTGAATCTTGCATTTTGATATTTTTTAGGTTTATAAAAAGTCTTGGGTATGAAATTAATATTTTGGGTTTCTTTAAACTGTCATGTGGGGGAAACTTGAATCATGCTAATTTAACATGCAGACGATATACCCCTACCCAGACCCCTACCAACCAATAATCGTGAATTTTTAAGCATTTACTGGTAAGTCATTTTATGCGTTTATCCTTTAATTTTTATCGCTATTTTCTACCTTTTATATTTTAGCGAGTTATTTTTGGGTTTTGAAGTGTGAAGTGAAATTTATTTAGCTCTTGTTAATAGTTGCCTTTGAAAATATTACTTATTTTTTTTTTCTTTTGCATTAGAACTAAAATTTTTTATCAATAATTATGGTTAAAATTGTTGTCTCTGTAAATTTTTTTTTTTTTTTTGGGGGGGGGGGGGGGGTTTCAAAGGCGGAATGAAAATCTGTTGTTTAGCTATAGTGTCTAGTGAAAATAGTTGTGTCCAATGAGATTATACAACTTTTGGAGCTTTTTTTTTTAGTGCAGAACAAAAATTTGTTGTGAAGAAGAGATATGCTATACTGAAAATAGGGTTATTTTACGGTTTAGGTTACTGTAGAAATTACAGATTCCAGTTTATACTACAACCTTTCCCAGTAACCCAAAATTGCGAAATAACCAATGATTTTCTCGTTTTTAAATTAAGTTGCTTATATTCCGTAGATTAAATCATTCTTTTTCTATTTCTGTTTTTTTTTCCAAGCTTTAAAAGTTATTTGTCTTTGAACTGTGTACATTACGTAACAGAAAACTAGAGTGTCACATAACTTTGCTAATACAAATTCAGATTTCTAAGTAAATCACCTGTCACATTATAAAAAAAAAACTAAAAATAAATGATTTATTATCTTCTGGGGCTTTTTTTTATAATGCAGCAGTCGGATAATTGTTGAAATAAATGATGACCTTGAAAATGTATAAATTGATGTTCACAAAAATATGTAAAATGACCACCATCAGTAGGTAGCATCTAAAGCATTATTTGTTTTATTATTCCTACGGATTTTTACATTTGTACGTTACAGCCTACAGCATATAAAATAATTCCAGAATTATATACTTTATTTCCTTATGGTGGATTTTTTTTTTTTATAATACGGATAGTGAATCAGATAAAATGTAGAGGATTGCAGCGAAGCCCATTAACTAGGAGAGGAAGTAGCCTAAACTGGAACCTATAATTTCCACAGTAACCCAAACTGTGAAATAACTGAAAACTATTATGTTGGTTGAGACATCTTTTGGGGCTTGTTTTAGTCCACAACTAATATTTGTTGTTTAGTTATGTGGTTGAGGCAAAATAGTTGTGTCTAAGGATGTATCATTATTTTACTCATTACCTTGCATAAAAACACAATGGCATAAAAAACACAATGGCAACTGTGAATTGCAGTATAGCTTTTTCATTGTTTATTGGGGAAAACAAATTTTTTTTTGCTAGTGGTTATTTGGAGGCAGACAGTGGCAAAACGCAACGTATTATTACGTTGAGTAAAAACCAGATAGCGGAGTGTAATCAGAAACTGCAGTACTGCCTACATATTAGAAATAATCCCAAGCAGTATAGAGTCATTTTAATGTAATATAAATATTTAGAAAAATTAACTGAAAGCAACAATCTTACAATGAGAAAGTATGTTTGCGGCTAATTTCTAAGAGACCGTTACATTGCGTATACTTTCACCATAATGTGTGCAGAATGGGATCGGAAAATATTTGTAAAAACTGAAAGTTTCAAATACGAAATGTACAATGCACTTCTGTTTTTCATTTATTAGTACCTTCTCATATGGCGGTAAAAACGTCTTGTTGGTAACTTTCTTGTATTTTGCTTTTGGCAAAACTAATCCTTGGTGTGGTCTCCGAGACAGCAGCTCATCACAAATTTCAATAATTATAACACTAATTGCGAAGAAATTATTAAATTACGCCTTACCCTTTACCGGTGTCATTTTTCGAAAAATTTCTTCTAACTCTCACTCTGTTTTTCATTTTCATGGAAATTTCGTAATACTACATATTTTCCTCAAAATCCATTATTCAGTTATAGCAGACCATATCTGCCAGTTACGGTCTGTGTTTCTTGCCCCAACCCTTCGCTTTTTTATAGAGCCAGGTCTACTTAACGTAATACTATATTTTGATCATTGCGAGTAATGTCATTTTACATTATCACTAATGGTCCTCCACTGTCCATCAGGCATGTTGCAACATTATTTCTATCATATACTGGTAAAGAAATTTAGTTTTTCTTTCCAACTGTGGAACTTATGTAAATATATTTGTCAGTTTTTTGATAAATTTTTGAGATCATTTGTACTTACCCTGCATAATGCTTTAGAGAAAAAATTAGAAATAAGAAATCTGTTTTATTACCTTATCTGTATACATTGGTACACAAAGGCAAGTGTCAGCTGCAGTATCAGGAACCACTATAAATAATTGGAAGCCTCTTTTTTTGGAATAAAAAAAATTCTTATTTTACATAAGTTTCACGGAATTGGGAAAAACTGTTTTTAAACTGCTTTCCTTTAGAAGGGCTATAAAATATTAGAAAACAAAACAAACATTATTCAATCACTGCATATGTTAACTAAGCACAGGAATACATCATATTTACCTACAAATAATTTTCTCTCGATAGGATATTGAGATAATTTGACAGTTCATCATAGTTGCAGAAATTTTTCTCATGCAGGGCATTCTACAGAAAATAAATTATGGTAATATCAGATAAATTTTAAACATGAATGAGTGTTACTCGTAAATCATATATTTGGAAAACAAATTAAAATTTTCAATGAAAAAATCCTCTTACATGATCATCATCCTCAGGACGCCATAAGCTATGGAGGTCCAACCAAAAAGCGCAATTTAGTTCTCCAAGCATATCTGTCCTGAGCTATATCTGCTGCATCTCGCCACTGCACACCAATCCTAACAAGGCCCTGTTTGACATTGTCCCCCACCGCATCCTAGGTCTCCCCTTCTTTCTCAGGCCTTTAGGCACACTGTTTATAACCCTATGTTCATCTATTCGGGCAACATGGCGAAACCTACGGAGTTCCTACACAATATGCTGCTTAATAAGTTTTATTCTTTCTGTTTCATAATTTTTACAATTGAAGAGGACATGATGGATTGTTTCAATTGTATTGCAAAGAGAATAGTTGGGCGAGAAAATCACATGCTCTATCTGTGCAGATGATATAGTGCTCTGGACCTTTGGAACTAACATCAACAGCATACAAACCGCATTACAAAATGCAGTCAACCAGGCTCTTGACTTTACTACAAAATGGAGACTTGCCATCTCAGCACCAAAATCTGCGGTCTTACCCATTACACGTAAACACTTATCTACCAATTCACCAAATATTACAATTGACAATTGCACCATTCCCACTGTAACCCATTAAAAATATTTAGGGCTAACAATAGACCATAAGCTTACCTGGAAACAACACATTAATAACATAAAATACACATGCATTGGAGCATACAACATATTAAATTCCATCACAAGAGTGTCATGGGGGGCTAGCGATAAAGTAATGCTTACTTTCATCAAAGCATTTATCAACTCTAGACTAGAGTATGGCCTCCCAGCACTCAACACTGCTTCAAACACACAAATCAATAAAATTGAAACTATGCAAACACGCGCCATCAGACTTGCCCTGGGTCTTAAAGCTGGCTGCTCAAACCTCGCCACTTGGGCAGAAGGTAACATGCCACCTCTAACAATCAAAAGACACCACCTCACATGCAAACAATACATCAAACTTAAACACTGCAATCCCACTCACCCAGCCATACTTAGAATTGAATCCACCACTAACTCTACTACCACAGCACAAATAATAAAAAACACACACTTTACCCCACTTGGCAACAAATTAAACCATATAAACACCCACACAAACACTACTACCACAGCACAAATAATAAAAAAAAACACTTTACCCCACTTGGCAACAATTAAACCCTATAAACCCACACAAACACTTCCCTATTGGTTACTTAAAAAACCAAACATTCACCTCACTCTACCACACATCACCAAAAAAAAAAGCTCACCTCCCCATTGAACTGAAAATTGCTGCAGACAACTTAATCACACAACTATCAGACACTGACCATACAATTTACACTGATAGATCTCATATTCCACAAACCACCTCTGGCTCTGATGCTTTTTACACCCCTTCCACCAAATTCTATTATGTTATAAAATTAAATCATGCTGAAAATAGCACCTCTTCAGAGCTAGCAGCAATACATATGGCATTAGGCTGGGCCACCCACTTCAACAAACAACACATTAACATAATCACAGACTCAAGGCCTGCATTACAACTCAGTAACACACTAACAGTAGATCCATCACATAACTATTCCCTTTTCCACATACAAAACATAGCACACAACATTATAGACAAGGGAAATACCCTAACATTTTACTGGATTCCCTCCCATTGCAACATCATCCATAATGAGACTGTTGACTCACTTGCTAAACAAGGCCTCACACTCTCAACCCCAAATTACCACCCTGTCACTACATGCAAATATCACATAAGAGAATACACAAAAATATTTTATCACACATGGACCCAGAATTGGGTACAACACACAACAGGTAAAAACACATTCAGAGCCACAATAGCACCCTCTCCAAACACACTACATCTTAAATACCTATCCAGAAAAGCCCAAACAGCAATACAGACATTCCTAACTGGCAGAGCGAACATCAACAAAGACTTATTTATGATTAGAAAAATACATACTGCACTCTGCCCAAATTGCCAAGTGATAGAGGATATCCCCCACTACCTACTACACTGTCGAATATACAACACACAAAGACATACCCTCTATCACAAACTTGCTACACTTGGAGTCACCACATTCACTTTACAGACCATCCTAAACCCCACCCATATAAAGGCAAAATCACATTTCAGGGCCCTGGCTCATTTCATACAAAGTACTATCAAAATCCTTTAACGTTCCAACTTCCTGTAGACTCTGCATCTCAATACGTGAAATATGACTCTCCTCCCTGCAGACACCTCCTACTCAAAAGATTCAATGGACGCCAAAAGATCCAGATGACAAAAAGATCCAAAGGAACAAAAAAGATCCAGTACAGGGACAAAAAAGAAGCATTTTGGACACATTGCTGCACCACCTTATTTCCCTAGTGCAATTGTATTGATGTTTTCAAAAAAAATATATATACATAATTATACTCTGTAATAATAGACTACAACTCCCAAAGTACCCTTTTTCAAAAATGATTACTAGTGGTGGCAAACCATCTGCCTGACCAATTTTCATCACTTTAGTTTTCTCTCTGTTTATAACGAAACCTACTACACTACCAGTCTCATCAACAGCTCGAATGAAAGAGTTCATCTCATGAACATCATTTGCCAAAAGAGCTAAATCATCAGCATATTCTAAATCCGAATTTCAAGATCTGCCGACCATTTTAGGCCATCCTTAATTGTAAGAGATTTGGGGCGATTTTGAATACTTTTTTTGAATGATTTTATACCTTGTACTCTTCTTACCAACTTCCTGCCAACATGGGCCATACAGTGATCACACACGCTACAATTTTCACTCCCAGAAGAATTTTACTCCAAACCTCTCCCCTCCCCACCCCCTTGCCACAAAACTACGACGCAGCACTTCCTTGGCACGAAACTTCAACCACCTCCTTCACTTTTAGACAGCCTGCGGCCAAAGGCCTATCGCCAACATGTAGGGTCGCTAGCACTTCACTGTACTGGTCCCTACTTTTGACGCACACAAAAAAACTTTTTCTCGTGGACCAGACGATAAAGGGGCCAAGGTCCCTTTTACAGAATGATCCAGTTTTTAAAGAAGGATGTTAGACACGAGTGACCCGGAATCCATTGCAAGAAAATAGAATTTAAGTAGATGATTAAAGTTAATTGAAGATAGGGTAAAAAGTTGTGATAAGTATAGTGCCTATAAGTACATAGTGTGTCATTCGCCTAATAAAATCTGACAGAAAAAGTATCCCATACCAGTAGAGGGCGCTGGGAGCGAAATTCTTGCCTTGTTAACATTACCCCCTTTGGACGTTTTTCTTTTCAATGACTTTTAAACATAGAAGCATTTATGTAATGATTTTACCATTCAAATGTACATTATTCCTAAGTATTTTAAATGAACTAGTAAAATTTAGAGAACGCTTGAGCAAGTATATTTTTTTAAAACGAAGAAAATTAATAGCCGTTCGATCAAAACAAACCGCATTTCACTTTATGTATCAGAGCGTCTAACATTCTTGTTCTTCATAAACTGGATCAATTTGTAAAGGGGGTCTCAGCCCCCTTATCATCTGGTCCACAAGATAGAATCATCGGTGGATGCAAGTGTAAATTGAGATAATTTTGAATTTAGTAGCTGGAAGGGGGCAGCTGGAAGCTGCTGGTCGTCCAAGATCGAAAAGTGGTCCAAAGATGGTAGAAAGTCGTGAAAATCGCGGAAAAAGAGAGCAGTAAAGTGGGGGCAATGTTTAAATGATTATAATATGTGTATAAATGGATAAATTAGTCAAGAATAGTCAAAATATGAGATGGGAATAAATTTGAGAGCTACCAAGTTGGGCTGAGTGGAAGCGTTGTAGGCCGGATTCAGACAAAATCGTCTCAGCCAATGAGAGGCAAGGAATTTTGGTATTGGCTGGGAACTGAATCCAAGATGGAGGCAAATTTTGAAAACGAGCTAGTTCGAAAGGGAAATGATAGTTGCAAAGGTTATAAAATAATTTAGTACAAATGGGAAGAAAACCAAAATATCGAAAATTATTAAAAAAGTGGGAGGAATTGCTTAACTAATTGGAGGAAGTCCCACACCGTGAAACATTCAGGTTGTGGGCACTTCTCCAAGGCAGATAAGTAGAGGTCCTGATATTTGGGTAGGACGAAACCGGTGGCCGAAATTGTTTTCCTAAGATATTTAATTGATGTAGGGATTTCCCATTCAGCGGAGGCTAATTTAGGAGATGCCAAATATTTAAAAAAAATCAATGATGTCCTCAAATGCTTCCAAAAATTCGGGGCCATCAGAATTTTGAGTGGGTTCAGGGGTTGTGTTGTAATCGATGACGAAATTTTGAAGGTTGTCTTATGAGGGACGAAATGCAGGCCGAATTAGTAGATTTTTGTTTTTTGTGTGGGTCCTCTTAAGGTGGGGGATTCGGGGGGTGAGGCGGGGCATTTCCGCTTTGGATAAGAAGAGTTATCGATAGCAGGGGTTTGTGGTGGATTTTGGGGTGTAAGTTGAGTGGGAGGTGGTTGAGTACTTACGCTATGAAGTTCGGCAGGAAGTGGCTGTTGGGGCATGGCTTCCTGTATAGGTGCAGGGATGTGGACCCAATTTGAAGAAGAGGGATGGCAGGATGTTTTTTGCGATTCAGGAATTGTGCACAGTCCTTGATAATGTGTCCTGAGTTCTTGCACCGCTTGCAGAGAAGGGAGATGCCAGGATGAAAGGCGGTGGCCGTAAAATTTTCAATTTGTAGGAAATTTGGGATTACCTTTTCCATCTCTATATGCACAATTCTTGTTCCCGTTTGGATAGATTCCAATCCCGGGATTCCGAGGTATTTATCAGTTATGCTCGTGACAGTTCCAAAGGGTTCAAGGGCTGCGGTAACAGCCTTGTTACTGATGAAGAAGGGCAATTTTGAAATGGAAACTTTTTTGCTGGATATCCGAGTCGATTCACATACACTTGGTGTCCATTGAAGAAGTCGGGTGGAAGTGCTGCAAAATTGTCAGCGCAGGTATCTGACGAGAAGGTGAGGATGGGGTGGAGTTGTTGATTCTCTGAGCGATAGAAATGGCAGAGGAATGCACTTGGTTGGCGATATGAGTCACAATAAAGTCATAAGTTGATCCTGGGTGCTTCAACCGGATGATTGGCTCTTTGCTAAACTCTTTGAATGACACGTGATATAACATATGTTCTAACATGTGACGTTTGGACTTGCCAAGTTGTAATAGAAATCTTATGGCGTAGATATTCTTGTAAATTGCAAAAGCAATTTAAAACGTTGTACTGTAATTGGCTAAACAAGAAAGAATAATCATGATACTAATAACTTGCAGTATTAAAATGCTCTAACCTATCGGGTAATTCAAATATTCATTACGTTGTGCGCTATGGACGGTAACAAATAATTCAATTTTGCAAAAATCTATGCCAGGCCTGCCGTTTTTAAGGTTAAAACGTATGAACGAAAAAACGCTGAATTTTACCGATTATCTTAGTTTTGTAAACTTACATATTTACAATCCAACGTTCATATATTTAGACGATTGTTACTGACTGAGAGTGGATCACGGCAGTCACTAAACCTTTTAACGGCAGTCACTAAACTTCCATCGTTAGCTGGGGAAGGGGAGGCCGAATTGGATTCGTTTATATGTACTTAGTTGAACATATGTAATATAATGTGGCGATATGAAAGTTTTACATACAGAAGAAAAACATTTCACCAGCAATATACAGTATATGACTTCAGATATCTGTAATTCATTGATTATCAGAGAGAACAACTCACAAATTGAAGCCTTCCATGCAAAGTGAAAAATTTAACATTTTTTTTAGGGGTGACATACAAGTTCAGATTTTTTTTTTGAAAAATATATTCTCTTATGAAGGATTTATTCCGTTATTTCCTTAAGGAATGCTGTGGTGAATAGTTAATACTTATTAGTGATTTAGATCTTGAAATTAATTTAAGGCTCTCAGACGTCTTCGAGGAACCGCTCTACGAAGGTCAATTGCGGCCTTGTGAGCGAATCCAAAATTGGCCTTCCCGTTTCGAACAAATGATTGGAAAGTAGCGACTGCAGGTAGCCACCGATCTCAATATGACGCAACGAGATAGAATAGGATAGAGTGCGCAATCGGTTTGGAAAGTTGAGGCGAATTGAACGACAGGCGGCCATGTAAAGGGTGGGCAGTAACGCAGGCAGCACCTATTGCTTAGCATTAGCTTTACACGCGTTGGTAATATAATTTTGATTGAATATAATACTCAACTGAATAATTGCTTTCAGAATTATCTAGAAGTCAAGATTACTTTCAAAAAATACTAAATGTACTTTTTTTTAATTTTTATTCTTTTTCATCTGACCATAAAAATCACCGTTGAAACAGCTTGTTGCCGGAGATCAGATAGGAGCCTGCCAGTCAATACCATACATTCATTAAATTGCCGTTTCATTCTATATGTAATAGAAATTTTCTACATTTTACTGAATTTCAGAATAAAATTTATTTTTTGAAAAAATAAAACTTTTACGTACCTTGTATCAGGAACTTTCCCCCCCCTTTACTTTAAAATTGCTTTATCAAGAAAATCGCTACAGATGAGAAAGGTATACTTTTTTAATCCCTTAATTTTTATCTTAAAGAAAACCTATTAAACGATTTTGATGAAGTGAAATTCTCTACGCTTGCTAACAAGTTTATAATTAAAAACATTTTTTCGAATGATAGAAAATTAATCAAACTCTCACTTTTACTTTTTTATTTATGCATTAACACATAAAACAATGGTAACATTTAAATTATCCGTAGGTATTACCTCTGCTGACTAATAGGAAAAAAAGTTACTGTCCTTTAAAAGGGATTAATTTAGTATATATTTGTCTAACTGCTGTTCCCACGCAATTGTAAACTCTGTTGCCTACACATATGGTGAATACGAATGGTGAAAAGTTCTTTTAACAAATTTTTCACAAGTTTTGAGTAATGCTTTTCTGCACCATATTCTGCTGCAGAGAACAGACAATCATGGGTTTTTGAACATTATAGTACTCGAAATTATACTTAGTACTTCACACTGCAGTTCTAGCATTCAGTTTCTTTTGCTTTTTTTTCATTTCAAATGATGATCTTAACACTCGTTCTGCTCTCATGCACAATTGAATATAAGAGTATAAAAAAATCTGATTTTAATTCGTATGGATTGAAGACAAATATTAGGAATAATAAGTTTAACAAAGTATTGTCCGCATGATAGGATCATGGGCTTGAAATCAATTTCCTCTACCATATTGCTTATGTAATTAGAAAACATTGGAATTTTAAGTGCTTTGTGCTTAGTATGTTTTCATAGTAGAAAATTATTAGTACAAAATTTAGGCAGTAATTCTATAGAATTCTCAAATATAGCTATGTCAACTGAAATAATCGTAAAATACAATGTGTGTAATAAAGAAAATTTTTAAACGCGAATAAACATAGAGGTAAAATTGTGATTAGTCACATGGGATCTGAACCCACAACCTCCTGATAATACGTTGAGCACTCTATCCACTGAGGTAACAATCATCCTCTTTTAATGGATTTAATCATTGCACCATAGAGTTAGTCATTGGCTGGACTTGATTTTTTTTTGTGGGGGAGGAGGGCAAGACCCTCTCATTTCAGAAATCGAGTAAGGGTAAAATAGGCAAAAATTACTAAACTTATCTATGTCTCTTGCATTTTTCAATAATTGTTTTTAAAAACCCATAAAATGGAGAGGGAAAATGTTATATTGTATTAGAAATCAAGTGTCTTGTTTCCCTTTCGATTTTTTCCTAGATCTGGGCATGGTCATTGGGGATATGTCTGACTGTAATTGAATACTGGTTCTGGCCTAAAAGTAACTTTCCAGGTTAATGCACACAACCAGCACATGTCAAGATGCATTACTTTTCTTTTAAGTCAACATACTTTGTATGAAGCATAAGGATTAATGTTGTTTGGCGACTGGTAGCTTAGTGATCAGAGCACCTGACATGTTATCAGAAGGTTGTAGGCTCAGATCCCACCCAACTAATGAATAAATAAAGGATAAAATTGTCAACATATCACCAACAGGTGCATATTTGTGATTTCCTATTATTTCTTAACTATTTCTTCTCATCGTTATAAAGATAGACATTGCAATTTTATCAGAAAAATTCTTAACAATATGAATATAATTCGTATAATATTATATAACAAACTGAGCCTCCATGACATAGAAGCCCAATTTGCCAGACTTGTAATCTGCAGTTCAGAGGTTTGAGTTCCAAATGTGCCTATACTGAGAATTTCTCCCATTTTGCCTTCATTGAGAAAAGGGATACTGATAGACTTGGAAAAGCTGTTGTCTGACAGATGGGAAGTTAATTTGCAGCCCTGTGTGTTATAACCACACCTTGTATATAACTAAAGAACACACTGGATTGCTTTGATGGGAGGCTATCATTATTTCCTACCAGCTGTCCACTGGATCCCCTTCACTTACCTTCTCGGAGTCCTTGAGACTTGGCCTTTTAGACCAAGCTGCAAAAAATTTAAGAATGTGCCTCAGAGGAAACTCAACTTTCATGAGAACTTAAAACTTACTTGTCGAGGTCAGAATTAATAAATCACAGAAATGTGTACTAAAAGATTATCATGCATCTATTTTCATTTGATAACAAACATTTATAGGGAAAAAATTAATAATCAAAATTAGCTCCCCCCTCTCATAATAAAAGTAATAGTGGGAAAGATACAAGGTGATTTCTTGTTTTAAAAATGAAAAAAAAAAATTAATGTGCTCTAGTACATGACACATATATAACCTTTTATACTTAAATCAGAATATATAGTGACCAAGCTATTTTATCTTCTCATTTTCATCAAAATCTAAGAATGTGAGTTGGTGAATACTGAAGATAGTTCAGTCAAAAAGCTACTACATTATTATCAATAATGATATATTATCCATTTGAATTAGAGTGAATCTCAGAGTAACCATGTTGGTCATACTATTAATCTGTTATGCGGGCATTTAAACTGCCTAAAAATCTTCAATGTTGCAGTGATGTCACAGTAATTATTCAAATTTAACCTTTCAACAAAGAATAATTATATGTATTTTTCTAATATTATATAGATAAAGCAGATCACAATTATTTCTTGATATTGCCTACAACATATATTATTATTATTGTATTTTTCAGTGAGGTTTATGGAGTTTTTTGGAAATTTGTTTTATAGAAAACAATCGGAATGCAAGAACAATACTGACATTTGGTGGAAATTGAAAGTAGCAGGTTAGAAGTATGGTATGCTGACTGAGCCAGCCTCCCATTTACCAAATTTTCTTGGTTTCTGAGAGAAATGTGTAGACTGATAGAGGTGAAATTTTTTTTAGCAGACACATCTAAATTCCATCAACATCACATTTCTTTTATGTGTATCATTTTCTTGCAATATTTGCTGTTTTCCACAGCACTCTTTTATCATTATAAGATCCAGATGTGAATGAGAGGTGTCATCAGTTTTGTGATGGACCATTGCCTCATACATCTGAGAATGATAACCAGAATGGAGGCCAAATATTATTAAACATCATACCTTTCAAGAGACATTTTTTAGACCACTAAAATGGAGGTAAATTTGTTAAGAATGGTGATACACTCTCTTGGCCTGCTTTATCTTCCTAGTTCAATTTACTCATTTGGCAACTCCCCCAACGTTATTTGTTTTCTAGATCTGGGCCTGCTTGGTATCTGTATAGTAATTAGAGCCATACCTGCAGAAGAGAGCAAAAATATCTCTGAGATTCTGATGGCACACCAGATTATGTTTTTTTTTATTATCTAATATGGATATTTCAGCAAGCAGAATTGATCATATAGAAAGAATTCATAAGACTGTTCTAAAATTTGTCATCTGACCACAAAAATTAGAAAAAAAATCTATATGCAATATAATCTATGCATATATATCTATGTGCAAAAATCCAGCTTCAGAAATACAAATGATTGAGTCAGTTCATGTAACATGAAGTTCTTATCCATCCAAAGACCACACAAAATAATCTGTATGGTGACCAAGTTGGCCTCCATTCTGGTTATTCTCAGGGGGGGATGGGACAATGATCCACCACAAAAATGATGACCCCCCATTTACATCTGGGCCTGATACTGATAAATGAGTGGTGTGGAAAACAGATTACTTACACTATGAAAGAAATGTAGATAAAGGTGAAACTTTTCAGAGTACCCAAGTGTTATAAATAAATCAAGATACCAGGCATATCATTAGTTCATAAGGAAACCTTGAAAGGTTAATTGACTTTAATTGGTGAGAGTTCAAATTTTGCTGTGTAACTTTCTTAGCAAAATTGCAAGGGGTGCTGTAAGTACCCTATGTTACTCATCCAGGGTTAAAATGAAAGTTGTGTTAACTTTCACATGAATTATGTGGTGGCAGATTCAAACATTCCCCCCCCACACCATTTATTAAACTGGATTTAAAAACAATTCAAAATATACCCTTCACATTCAAATTCTGCTTTTAACAGAATTCTGTCAGAATTTGTCACAGAAAAGATCTGTGAGGAAGACCTCAGAAGAATGGCAACACAGCAAAACAATACGTATGAAAACCATGAGCATACTGACTATAAAGGAATATTAGTTACCATATACACAATCATATCAGAATAATATGACCACTTACTATAGTATATATATGGTAGGTGATCATATTATTCTGATGTGATTGTATATATATATATTAAAAAAAAAAATTTCTACTGACAGATATTGCCCCAAATATCATGCCATTCATACGACATGGTCTATTTTTGCCTTATGGAAGAACCATTATTTGAAATATGTACATTTTCAAAAGATTTGCCAAATGCTGTTGAATATACACAGTTGTATCAGAATAATATGACCCCCCCATTCCCCTTATTAAAATTTTTCTAATAATTTTTAGTATTAGGCAGGTTGTCATATTATTCTGATACGACTGTGTACTTTGCATTCAAGAGGAATTACTTGTTTGTAAAAAGAATTATCTTTGTCATATTTATTTTATTTATATAACTCTTCACTTGAAGTGTTCAGAAATAATTCGATGGGGGTACAACTATTGTTGAAATATCGTTAAATGATTATGATAATTGTAGAATTAAATAATTGTAAAAAATTGCATATGCATGTATAATATCATTCAGAAAACATATTTCATTGCAGAGAAGAGTGAATCTTTTCAAAGCTGTACAAGAATTTAAATAAATTCTGAAACATAAAATGCTGGATTAATAGATTGGGAGAAACGTATTAGTTATTATATACGATTTTTTCATATTTAACCCACGTAATTTTTCACTGATCGTAAGTTCGTCATAAGCGAAAAAGCCCTCAGCCTTGAATTAAGCTGTGGTTACCATCATTTCCTGTGCCAAATGCCACAACATTTCATTACCGGTAAGTACTGGAACATGTGTTGAGGACTTGACAGGAACCAAACAACGGCTTTACCATATCCAGTGTATATTAGACTTGAATGTTTTTAAATGTAAAAACAAAACCTCAGACTTTTTTATATTTGAGTAGAACCTAAAATTCTAAATATTACTCTTAAAAATTCTCATCTTAACTACAACCGTGCAAAAGAAAGTTGTTATATCGAGAAAAATACTTTTAAAACTGATCGATGCAGTCTTGAGGCTGCCGGTTCCCATTGCTTCAAGATACCACATGCAAAACACAATTTACTACATTAAAAGTACAACAGACACTCAATCATTCTTTGCAATTTTATATTTTTGCCACTGGCTGGCTGAATTTCCTAGGGCGTAGCGAAATTCAGCAAATTGTACCTAAAATTGTATAAGCTTCGTATTAAATATCACGCGAGGTTAAATATGAGCAAATAGAATTCTTTACTTTTCATAGTGTTAAACACAGCAACATTGAAATTTACAGCTCTGCTGAAACTTGTACAAACGATCACTTATGATAAATAAATCAAACAAATTAAACGTTTATTCACTCATTGAATGCCATTTCTTGCATCTTTCCGGTGATCTGTAGATGGATTTGTTAGCCACACAATTAACTATTTTTAGGAAATCAAATTTCTTTACTGCACTTACTGCAATCCTAGCAATAAAATTACTAGCAATAATAAAAACAGCCAGTTTCAAAACCACTATGATAACAGTAGGATATGTTAGACAGCTAAAGAATATATTAATCCTATCATGTATTATTCAGTATTATTCCTTAATTATCGTTTCACATTGAATATAAATATTCACAAAGTTTTGAACATAATAAATAGTTTAACTTCTATTTCCGAAGTACTCTCAATAATTGGGGTGGGGGGCGGGTCCCGAAGGATTGCACATAGATATATATGCATAGATTATATTGCATATAGATTTTTTTTTCTAATTTTTGTGGTCTTGTATGCCATCTTCCGACACTACATGAGCTGGCTTGAGAAGCCTGGAACTAGAAGTTTAAGTTTGTCTCAGAGGAGACTGGTAGGGACTTGGAGTATGAGTGGCATTAAAGGGGGTGCGGAGCGCAGCCCAAAAGGAAGTAGAAAATAATTATAAGATCGAAAGCAGCTCCTGACTCAAAGGAGTGTGTCTCAGAGCCGGCAGATGAGCCAGCCGATGTCCTTCAGGTGCGCCCTAGTTCGGGCACTCCTGATGGACACCGTAACTGCACCCACCACCTGCTACCTCGCTGATTGCCTGGGAGCTCATGAGTTCGTTAGCGAACCCTTCCGTAATCGGACATTGGAGGATATAGTGCCTGACATCTGCATCTGGAGTCCCACAGACGCAGTAACTGTGGGTAGCGATCTTAAAACGCTCCAGATATTTTGGGAAACTCCCGTGTCCCATCGAAACCTGCATTAAGTAGTGGTCTGAGAACATCAGAGATAGACCGACCCTCTGCAAGAATGTCTTTGTTTGAAGACCATTCTCGGTCGTATCCCAGAGCCTCTGCCACTCGTCCATTACTCTTTGACTTAAAATAGACTTCAGGTTGGTTTTAGAAGTGTTTACCACTATTTCAGGTTGAGTATTAGTACCTGCGGAGCGGGCCAGTTGGTCTGCCTGCTCATTCCCTTCATGACATGCGTGTGCCTTGATCCAGGAGAAGGAGATTCTGGGCATGTTCTGATTGCCCAAGAGACGCTTTATTTAATTTACTGTCTGATACCTGTTGTTTGATCTTCAAGTGCCTGCAGAGCTGCCTGGCTGTCGGTATACAACCGGATGTCGCTATTCTGACTGTCGTCATTAAGGGCCCAAACTAGGGCCTTTCTGATAGCAAGCAACTCTGCTTGGAAGGCTGAGCCGTTATTTGAAACCTTCCTCTTATGATCGTACACTTTGGCTCCTTGATTGTAGGCAGTGTAGACTAGGCCCACACCATCCTCGCTCTTGGAACCATCAGTGTATACCTCAATTCCTCGACCTGATGGTAACTCCATGGACCATGACACACTCATTCTTCTAGTGGGATGGATATCTCACTTAGCGGTTATATTGTCATAAGCCTCATGGTCATACTGGACTCCAAGGAATATTACTTTCTCCATAGCTTGCAGGACTCTGAAAATGATCGCTTCTTTACTGACCGTCAAAAACAATGGAGGGATCCCTGCTAACACCAGGAGGCATCCGTAGATGTTGTCCTATAGGCCCTGGTGATTTGCAGTAAAACTGGCTGTTGGGCTGCGAGGAACTTTCTACACATGATGAAGTGGTTCTTCAGGCACCACTAGGCGCCCGCTTCATAAGTTAGGATCCTCTCAGTACTGCTAAGATAAATTTCTTTGAGAACTTCACCGCTTAGTGCCCACGAGATGCGAGCCATTTGCCCCAGTTTGCACTTCACGTTCGTGCATTTAACCTTAAGGTCCTGCAAGTGCGGAATCCAGCTCATCCTCTCATCCACAGTGATTCCCAAGTACTTCAAAGTCGCCTTATGGCAGATATTGTTGCCATTCAATTTGAAAATGGGGTACCTCTTTTTGAGGGCACCCTCTTTAGCCATTCTCATTGATGTCGTCTTTGTACAGCTGAACCCAAGCTTGTAGCATAGACTCCATCCTTCGAGCACCAACAATACCGCATTGCCAGCAATCTCCAGTCTCTCTCTGGAGGTCGCCGATATTACAAGCAGCATGTCGTCTGCATAAGGTCGTCTGGTAAGGTCAACTCTAGGGCCATATCTGCAACTAAGTTCCAGAGGAATGGGCCACTGCGCGAACTGTTTCTCAAGTTTCTTGAGGCTACCCCACTGGCATGGGAATATGTGACCACTCTCTTGCTGAGATAATTGGACACAATGTTATAGATGTTCCTGAGACAGGAACAATCTTTTAATCTACCTAATATTGCAGGCCACCAGACGTTGTCAAACGCTCTGGTCACGTCCAAGGCGATGAGGGAGGTGTGCATTTGTTTACTTTATTAACCTTTACGATGTCCACCACTTGTTTGATAGCAGCAGTGGTGGACTGGTCTGTCCTGAACCCGTATTGTCTATCGTTTAGGAGGCTGTTCTTATAACAGTGGTAATACATTCTCTTTGTGATCAGCTTGTCTAGTATTTTTCCCATCACCGGCAACAGACATATTGGTCTGTAAGATCTTACATCTTCTGGATCTCTACCTGCCTTGTTAAAAAGGACCAGGTCCGCCTATTTCCAGGCTTGTGGGAACACTCCCAGTCTGAGACAGATATACAGCTGGGTGAACAGATCTTTGTGTTTATTGAATACCTGCTTCACAATTTCCACTGTCAGAACATCATGACCTGGGGCTTTATCTCTGGCCATTGCCTTTATCACCTCCTCCACCTCCTCTTCCGTAAACGGAACGTCATCTTTTACATCTGGTGGGATTCTGCTGTAATCCCTAAGGATTTGAAGTTGGGTGTCATCAGAGTTCCTGTAGCCAGTTTGTACTGCAGAGTAAAGGGGTTCTGTGTAGTAACTACACTACAATATTTTTGCCAAGAAGCCAACTGAGCTAGGCGAATAGCACACTGCTGCTCTTTCCTATACAATTCCTCTCTGGAACTTCTTTCCCCATTGTGGCATCTTTGATACCTTTTCCTTAAGGCTCGGACCCTTTTTCTTTTAACACCGAGCTCTGGTGACCACCAGAGCATAAGACCTTCTACCTTTAGGGAGTTTTCCCTTGAACCCGAAGGTTTTCTCGCATCCAGAACATATGCACTTGGTAATATCTCTGACGACGTTTTTCAGAGAGTACTTAATACTTGCGAAACACTGGCGGATCTTAGCCAGGTCCGGTGCAACATAGCTCACGAGCTTGCACCAGTCACGGAGTTTTCCAACTGCATACCTTTATGTGTTGTGAGGGGGCGGTGTTCTGCCTCCAACAAGGAACATTAAATATTTGTGGTCGCTGTTAGTGACCTTGTCGCTAACCCACCAGTCTTGGATCTACGGAATCGTCCGTGGCGTAGCCAGGGTCAGGTCAATCCAGCTCTGGTCTCTTGGACCATGAAAAGTAGCTAGTGTATCCAGATTATTTAAAAGAATTAGATCAGCAGAGTTGATAAAGTCTAGAGTCATATCTCCTCTGACATCTTGTCTATTCGATCCCCAGAGGGGGTGCTTTTGCATTAAAGTCACCACCCACCACTATGCTCTTATTATTATCTTATCTGAGTTAGTTTATTATATATCTTATCTGAGTTAGGATATTCTGTAGCTCAGTCAAGGAGTCTTCTATGTTCTGACTCGGTGGACAGTATATGGAGATGGCATGTATATTTAAACTCCCCTAGCCAATCTCCACTGCTACCACTGTACTGTGGTGGAGTGATATGTCAGGATGACATTCACCTTGGGATTCGAAACGACAATTCCAGCTTTTGGCTTGGCTTCTTTTGTTCAAAATAGCCTGCTGGTCAGAGGGAGCCCCCTTATGATGTTCTCTGTGCAGTATGGTTCTTGCACTAGAATAACATCGACTCCTTCCTCCTTTATCTCCTAGCTGAGTAGGGCTGTTGTGGCCCTTGCCCCGTTTATATGTATTTGGAGAAATTTTAGACTCGCCCTGCTGCCAAAATCAGAACTTCTACTGTCCATAATCAGTGCGCTTTCTTCGCATCTTTACTGCTCTGAGATACGACGGACAGTTGTTTTCCATCGCATCATGGCTTAGATCATACTTGGACCCATTTCCTAGTTTGCTTCTTTACAAACAACATACTTAAACTTCGTTTTTGTGAGCTCCCTGAACGAGTACTTGCCCACACACTTTGAGCACAGTTGTGTCTCCACGGTGCAATCTTTCTGCATGTGCCCAAAGGCATAGCATTTGTAGCAACAGAGTAGTCTTACATACTCCTTCACTATGCACCGTGACCAGCTCACATTTAACTTACCTACCTCGAGTATCTTTCTATGGGAGGTGCAGCTAGCCTCCAAGACCCAGTGGACTGTATTTTCAGTCTTTCCCTTTATGGAGAACAACGGGGTTAGATCCGTGTGTTCCTCCGAGAGTCCATTCTGGGTGCGGATAACTTTCTGGAGATCTTCGCGACGGATATCCTTATCAACTCCGTATATGACAATTTTTGGTCTGGTCATCAAAGCTGTCTTGGCCTCCAGCAAATCTTTTAATGCCTCATGACTGTCTACATCCTTCTTTAGACAGTCAACATCGTCCTGTGTGCCGCACTCGATAATGACCCCATTTTTTCTCATGGGGGTTTTAGCGTCATTACCCAAGGTTTAACATTGTAGGGTTGATATTCTTCCTAAGGCTATCCCTTACTTCTAGTGCTGACTTCTCCTTGTCTTTTGAGAAGACCAGCAGGGTATGCCTTTGTTTAGGGGTGTGGGATTCTCCTTAGTCACAACCAAACCACTCTTTCCAACCCCTTGTCCGCCGACAGCTTTCGCATAGGTCGGTTTCTTCCCCCTTGTTTCTGGGGTGCACACATCTCTTTCAGCGAGGCGCCCATGGATTGTTGATATCTGGAGATCTTGCTCACAAATAATAGTGTGCAGCTTCTTGGCTGCACCCATCACAGTTTTCTGAACTTCGTTATCTACTCTAAGTCGAGACATCGCGACCGCTAGTTCCTCCAGAAGGTCCGTGGTTGCTGCTAACCTCCCCGAACCCCTCTCATTGCCATTGAGTTCGTCAGTGTTGGGGACCACTTCTGCGTTATCCTCAGGGCTCCCCTTCTCTATCCCATTTTTAAGGTTCTCAACACTCTTTGGAGGCCCTTCTCTTTTATCCCAATCGGTAATTGTGGTGGGAGGGGGAGTCTCTGTGACTTCCTCCACAACCACGACAGGATCGGCAGCTTCCTTGTGCTTGCCATCCTTTTTTCCAGTCGACTTCATTCTCACACCTGTCTCATGCATCATTTTAGAAGTCATGAGTAAAAATAATGTTCAGCCAGAAGGTCTCCACCCACTACGGAGCACAACGAGGGGAGACCACAGAGTCAAATTCGTCGCTCAAGGTACCTCAGAGCTGCACCCAGGCTATACTCGGACTTAAGATCTCCTCTCTGACCAGAGCATGGTCTTGGCCAGAGCCACGACTGATCCGGATTCTGGTCCGGACCAACTCCTATCATCAGAAATCACCTCCACCCAGTTGGCTCCCGCAACCGCCCCTGATCCACCCCGGACATAGAGGTAGGACAGGGGATGCCTCGCGAACCGATTGATCTGAGTGAGCCAGCTCAGACCACCCGTTTTATTGAAGCAGGGGCCAAGGACGGTGTATTGAGCTTTCCAGCTTTTTCTGACCATCAACCGCCAGGATCCCCTTTTCCCCGTTAGGGTCTCCACCTACGGTAAACAGGTGGGCCACTCATAGGTGCGGCAACCATGATAAAACTCCCTCTTGCCCTTCAAGGGCTCATCAAATCCTAAATAACTGGCCTGCCAATGCCCTATTAGAAATGTTGCTCAATTCCAGCAACCTAAATGCCAGCGTCCTTCCTTGAGTCCAGCTTGGAGGTGAAGACCGCACCCCCTGGTCGTACGAGGGTGCTGTTCCCAGGTTAAGTTCGTGGGAGAAACCACACGGAAACGGGAATTTTTGGAAAAATAAAAAGGGAGGTTGGGGAGGAACCCATGTCCAAAGACTCCCCCACCTCCCCCGTATTAAGTAAGTATGGGTTATAACGACCTTTACCTAAACTCCACAAATGATTAGTTCGTGACCAAGATACCTGAAAGAAAAATAAAAGGGTAGGGGAGAGGAGTCCATGTCCTAGAACAAAGACATCCTCTCCTCCAGGTGACTACATGGAATACCATAAGCGTATGGAGCAGCTCTCACGCCTAAATACAAAACCACTGTTCTTATTCATTCACCTCTTCCATTTCAATTCTCATCAGTTCAACATATCCAACATCTTACCATTTCCTGTCACTTCTACTCTTTTACTGAGTTTACCTTCATTTTTAGTCTCAACACATCCGACTTACTCACTCAATTTATCTTTCCAAGTCCTTCTTCTATCCGTTCATTGATTTTATTTATCATCATCTCTTCTATCTTAAAACTCCCTCAGCCCACCTCCAGCTAAAATCAAGCCCATTGGGCTACGTTGACTTATTGTAAACAGACAACCACGCACAAATATGTGATGCCCCTGTGGAAGTCATCTTAGATTGGGAACCCTTCTGTCTTGGCCTGTCCGACATGAGTAACTCTGGTCGGCATAGCCCTCGATTTCATTAAGGCTCGCAAGCCCCCTCACCACGACAAGGTTTTCGATTTCGATTATTGCCCCCGACTCTAGATAGTCACGGCTTTCCGTTAACTTGGTAGTGTCGTGAGACGGAACCGGGGATTGCTGTGGTTGCCGAACATCTGGCAACAAACAGTACATTCCACAGTACTGTCCAAACATCAAGAAATGCATACGTAGCGAAAAAATTTCTAATTTAATATAATTGCAGTTGAACAAGAAAGTTAACTAAACACGCTGATTCTACGTAGATTTTATAGTTAATAAAATATGTTCATCAACTATAATATAACTTACCAAATTACGGTGCGTCGACTGCCATGGCTGTATAGATTACGGTACAGATATACGGGTAGGGATGCCATTCCAATGACACAATTTTCTATTTTGCAATGCACTTCTTAATATTTAAATTTCAGGAGAAAACTGACGAAAACTTTTAGCTGCTTATAGAATATCAGGTTTTTACATGCCCACAATGTTTCGCGATATTATTTTTAATGTAGAACTACTTTTTTGCTATCTAGAACTATTTACGGCAGGGTAATTTGGCGTAAAACGGTACTATATCAATATCTTTTCAATGTGCATGCACGAAGTTACATTTCGATTCTAGTCCCCTGTCGATAGGGGACCATTTTTTGGACCACTCTTTAATGGCTGGCTATTGACGATTGCCACACTATATACTTATAGGCACTATAATATAAGTATTGACCATACTCGGTATATGAAATGTCTTGAGATAAAGATTTTAATGCATCTTTCGAGTCTGAAAAAATTGCGACTGCTTTGTGTTTTGTGATGGTTTGTAATCCATTTCATAGCTTCAATAATTGCAAATAATCCTGCTTGCAAAATTGTGATGTCATTGGAAAGTTTGAAAGATCTTGAGATGTTAAAAAGAGGAATGAAGAACAAGAGGAGAATGAATTTCTCAGAGAAAGAATTCCTTTCAGAGGATTTGGGAATTTCTGGTTGAACTGCACCGTTAGTATAAATACCTGCACAATGTTTATATTGTTCATTGCAGAAAGTTTTATCAAGGAATTTGATTGCTTCAGGGGTGAAAGTTCGTTTAAGTTTAATAGGTGGGATTTAGGGGGAGATTTTAGGTCTTGGAAAGCTCCAGCCAGCAATAGGATTGAAAATATCCCTGTAGTGTACCTCGCATAATTGATTGAGTGATTTTCTTTATATAATTTAATATGAGCATATTGTAGCATGTAACATAGATATTGATATTTTAAATGATAATAATTTCAATTATAAATGTACATATTGATGATATTTGTGACCATTTTGTTCTTGTGGTATGGTTGTTGCCTGAAGTTATTTCTGTTTGCTGGGATACCTTTTAGGAGGTTGTCTATCGTTTCTAGTGATTCCGTTCTCTGTTAGTCACACAGACTTTTGTTTCGTATGGTCACACAGCCCTTTGATACATAAATATAGTCATACAGATCTTCGTTACGTATGGTCACACAGACCTTCGTTACGCATAGTGACAGACTATTCTTAGGGTTGAATGTATCAAACCCTACCCTGAAACCTTCCTTCCAAATATCTCAGTTTCCGAGAAGCGTACGACTCCATCCTTTAGTGTCCGATACGAGTCTCTTGTCTTTTCCCCCTCGCTCCCTTTTCTTCTCCTGCCCTCATGCTCTCAAGGTCAGCAAAGTTTCAAGGTGGCAATTTCTTCTTTCTCTCGACTTGACCTCGGATTTATCTCTAGCCACTAGGCGTGGCTAACAAACCAATAAAAGTAACAGTTAGGAGTCCACACAGAGCGGTATGAAGATGGTTGAAGGCTTCGTGGAAAGGCATGGGAAGTAAAAGAAGTTGAGGAAAGACGGAATTAAACAATCATGGCCGAAGTGCAGCAAGGAAATCTGCTTCCAGGGGAGATTGGAAAAGGCTCAGCTGTTGGTGTCTTCCTAAATCCTATTTTTTTAAATTCTGTTTAGGTTATGTTTTGTACGTGAATTTTCTTGGTGTTTCTTCTTCAAGGAAATTCTGTAGGATGCAAGATGAAGCAAGCATGACCTGGAAAATGTGATCATGAACAAAAATTATTGAGACACCTTGAGAATATGAATGAGTTGCAGATATCATTTTTTAAACGCCTCATGTGCAAAGTAAATCAAGAGTTCTTGAAAATAGTATGTCCACCAGAAGAAGATTAACGTTTCCTCGATTTTATGAAGAAATTGACTGTCGTGTAAAAATTGAACAATTTTTTTGAATATTTTAATTCTTTTCTGCTTATTTGGATTTGCCAATAGATTTTGGAGGGTCATCTCTGAGATTTGTAAATTATTTAAATGTGAGAACAAGTTTCTTTCTTCTTGGTATCTTGGGCAATTTAACAAAAGATAGGTTATATTCTCTCTATTGTTACATTGACTGCAGTTAGGAGAATTTATTCTGTTGAACTTGTATAAGATATTATTGAGGAGGCAATGTCCAATTCTAAGTCTTGTTATTACTATTTGCTCTTTTCTATTAAAATAGTTGGGCTTAATATTTGTTATTATTTTCTTATGATTTCTTCTATAGTTGTATTCATTGCTTGAAGTGGAAGTGAAGTTATCTTTGATTTTTTGGAAATATTCCTTGATTTTGTTGGTAATCATTTTATGATGGGTGGGAATGTTAATGATGTTGTTGCTGGGGTTGATGATATATTTGGCCATTTGGTCAGAAATTTAATTTCTAAGTATGCCTGAATGGATGGGTATCCATTGTAAGAAGAATTTGTTTTTATTTTTGATTTTCAGGAGGTGGGTATCTGTATAAATTTCATTTATTACCTCTGGGTTGGTATACTCAGCATGAGAGATTAGTAATTCCAGGGCTGATTTGCTGTCAGAAAGGAGGATGAAATTTGTTCATTTGTCATATTTTGTCCATTTGATTGCTTCATGGATGGCTACTAATTCAGTTATGATGATTGTAGGGTCATTCTTCAGTGTTTTCTTCTGGAATATAATATGCTCCACTAGCTTGTTTTGTTTCTGGGTTGAAAGAATCATCTGTGTCATCTGTATATATCTGTTTGTGCAGTATCTTTGGTGTTAGGTGGTTCAACTTTGTAACTAATGATGAGGTTAGACAAAGGAGTTGGCAACCTCCTTCAAGCAGCATATTGTGCAGAGATAAACTCCGTTGGTTTCGCCATGTTGCCCGTATGGATAATTATAGGTTGGCGAATAGGGTTTTGAACAATGTGCATAAACGCCTCAGAAAGAGCGGGAGACCTAGGATGCGGTGGCAGACAATGTCAAACAGGACCTTATTAGAATTGGTGTGCAGTGGCCAGATGCAGCAGATGTAGCTCAGGACAGATTTGCTTGGAGAACTAAATTCCACGGTTTTGTTGGACCTCCTTAGCCCATGACTGCTTGATGATGATGATGATGTTGAGGATATTTTTCTTTGATTTCCATATGTGTTCGATTCTGAATCTCTTCTATGGAGTGATAATTTTTTTTATTGATGCCTTTTATTCAGAGATTTGTTTTGGGCCTATGATACTCTCAGGGTATCCACAGCATCCTCTATACCATTGGGGTATAGAGGATACTGTGGTTGGCATTTTATTATTTCATTGTACATGGGATGGTATTTTATCTCTGTTGCAATACTGCTATTTATTTCTCTATCTATTTTCTTTTTGATGTGGTGAGAATTAGGCTTCATTATTATTCTGGCATAATATTTAATTAATTGTGTTTATCCTCTCATGGTGAATTTAGTAGCGTCTGTTGCAGCCAGAATAGACAAACTTGTGAGCATGCCTGTGCATGCTCTCAAGCAGTTGTTTTGAAGAATGTCCAATTTTTTATGTTATTGTTGAAGACATCGGAAAATACTAATATGCCATAGTCCATTTTTGGTTTGATGATGGCATTATACAATTTGAGAAGATTTGCAGGATGACTCCCCCATGTGGCGCTGCCTAGGCATTTAAAAAGCTGTAGTTGATTTTTCCCCTTTTCTATAATGTGGTTGACATGGGGATCAAGGAAATCTTGACTTCACGATGATGAACCTTGGAGTTAAGGAATTTTTTTTCCTTGACCTGTAACTGGTTGTTTATTTTTACTTGAAAGGTTGGTATTTTCTTAGTGTAAGGTTCCGTAAATGGGAAGAATAGCTGATTTTTCAGGTGCATTTTTTATTTTCCATTTGTCACAATATTTTTTCATGTGTCTCAAGATCTTTTGAATTTTAAATTCGTTGCTGCAATGTAATGTGTCACTATCCAAAGGGCAATATCATCAGCAAATAAGGAAAATCATAAAGGTATAAATTAAATAATATCGGACTCAAAATACTTCCCTGAATGATGCCATGCTGTAAATTAGCAGGATTAGATAAAGTTTTTCCTAGTTTAATTTGGATTGTTTTATGTTTAGTGATGAAGTGAATGAATTTCATAATATTTCCAGCTAATCCTAGCTTATAGAGCATGTAAAGAAGTCCATCGTACCAAATCTCATCAAAGCCCCCATCAGGTGTAGAAGAATCAGTGATGAAAAAAAAAGTAGGGGAACAATCATCGTACCAAATCTCATCTTACCCCCTTCAGGTGTAGGAAGACAGCTGCAAGGAGTCTCTTGGAGGTCAGACAATTTTGAGCCTCAAGGATCAAAGCCATGAGGTTATCTTCCCCGTGCTTCTGTTATTTCGGAATCCAGAAGACCTCTCATCAAGAATGCGATAATTTTCTATAAACCAATTTAGTCGGTGTTTGACTATTTTCTCTACTACTTTGAGTATACAAGATGAGAGGGAAATAGATCTGTAAGAACTCAGATTATTGGGGTTTTTGTTAGCATTTTTAACGATGACTGTGTGTACTAATTTCCAATAATCAGGATATTTGTGAGTTGTTCAAATATTCTTGATCATTTTTTGGAACATGTCAATGCTTTTTCCCTCAAATTTTTTTTATCATTTGGTTAGTGATATTGTCTGGTCCTGGTGCATGTTTTAGTTTTTAATGTTTTGATTACATTCATTAATTCAAAGTGAGAGAATGCTTCATTTGTGCTAACAGGATTTGCAATTATTCGGTTATAGTAGCATTGTTTTACTAGAATACTGATTTTTTTTTTCTTCAGTATACTGCTGAGTTTTTGAAGTGAACATGTTGTTTGCTAGTATATGCGGTTCCTCATTCTGTTATAGGGCAATCTTTTGCCATTCCTGGATAGGGTTTATGGATTTTTGTAGACTATTAAATAACTTCCAGAATTTTGTTGTTGGGGTAAATGCATTAAGTGTGGCTGTGAAGTTTGTCCATTTTTGCTGCTGTCGTTTTTTAATTTTTTTTTGCCTATTGGCTGTTATCCTGTTTGCTTCCATTATATGATTTATTCTACGGGATCTTTTTGCCTTCCTCTGAAATTTCCGTCTAATGATAATCAGTCTATTATTTTCAATAGTGTCCTTGCTGTTTACGCTTTTATTAACGTAAGAAGCAGTGTTATTGTTTTTGCAGGTTTTAGTTATATTACTGAATTCTTGGTAGGTAATTTCCTCCTTTTTTGTGTACTGATAAATATTTCTTGATTGAATTAATTCTTTCCAGTTAGTTATGGTATAGAAATTTTGCTTTCCATTTTCTTTATGGGCCCAAAGAAGGGTTAGTTGGGTTGGGTTGTTTTACCTCTGAGCGGCACTTTTTTGCATACCATGGGCTAAATGGCCAGGTCACATGGACCCCGAAGGCTCAGAGAAGGTTGGGGGAGGGGACCCACTGAACAGCTGTTGGGAGACAGATGGTAGCCTCCCGTCAAGGCCATCCAGGGTGTTCTTTAACGTGCACAGGGTATGGCTCTCACGCACACGAGGCCACGGCTTAACGTCCCATCCGACGGACGGCGGCCTTTCCAAGCCCATCGGTGTCCCCTACTGACCGTGGGCAGGGCGGGGAATTTTGCGCAGATAATTCTCAACGCTGACCCAGCTGGGACTCGAACCTGGGAACTATAGATTACGAGCCTGGCGCGCTACCGACTGAGCCACCCCCCGCCCCAAAAGAAGGGTTATTAAAATGGGGAAGTGCTCACTTTACCATTGGGTCCGGGAAAGTAATCCAATGGAATTCACTGGTAACATTTTCCGAGACCATAGAGATGTCTATTGATGATTCTTGTCTTCTTGGTTGGTAAAAAGTAGGGGAACAATAATTCAGTAGGTGTAAATTATGGTTAAGGATTAGTTCTTATATGATGCTTCCTCTCTGGTTGTGCATGTGAGACCCCCACATCCTACTGTGAGCATTGAAATCTCCACAGAGCACATATGGGGGGTGGACACTGTTGTAAAATGTCGAGAAAATGCTCCAGACGTGAATGGTTGCCAGGGTTGTAGCAATTTATGAGTTATATTTTATCTTTTGAATTTGAATTTGTACAGCTATGATCTTCATTTTACTATGATCAAAATTAATGTTAATTTCTCTCTGTGGAATAGTGTTATGGATCAATGCCGTGCCCTCAACATTGGGTCTGGCTTTTTGCTGGTAAGAGATATAACCACTGATTCTGAGAATGTCCTTTGTCCTCGTTTCTTGTAAGGCTATTACAGCAGTATGATATTTTCCTAAAAGAGAGTACAGATCATGCTTATTGGAAGAAAAGGACCTACAATTCTACTGAATGATGTGCTGAAGATCAGCAAAATTAGTTGTGGCAGTCATAATTTTTCTTGGATTTCCAGGATAGACTTGAGAATACTATTAGTTTGTATGGGTTTACTGTTTATAAAGTCTAATATGATGGCAATAAGAGTATTTATGATTCTGCGATGAGTGATGTTTATATTGGTTCTAGCTTGTTCTACTGGATTTATCATTTCTGTATTATGTTGATTATTCTCCACTCTTTTTTCCTTGCTGATATTCTCACTGATATTTGATAAAACTCTCTATTTGTTAGGTGTGATAGGGTAGTCATGTGGATACTAAGGTAAGTCGCTAGTTGTATTATTATTAGGATGTATGTCCTGGTTGCTGCATTCTGTTTGCTTCTCTATCCTGTGTGTTGGGGTAGGTAGAAGAGGAGATTTATTATATGGGGAGTATGAGATTTTAGCTTTATCTAAAGCTGATTTCCAGTTGATCCTTTCTTCTTGCATAATTCTGGCAGCTTTGCATGCTATGAGGTTTTCAGGGCATTTAGCGTATGTGGCTAGATGTGCCCCTTTGATGTTAGGACAAGATAAATATGAATTGTTGCATTTATTGCAAGGATGGTTTTCTCCACCTTTTTTTCCATCTGACTTGGTGATAACAGGTAGGTGGCATATGTCCATGTCACCAGCATTTAGTACATAGAGGGGGTGGGTTGTAGTATCTCTTCGCACAGAATTTCTGCATCCCTATGTGTATAAAATTAGGTAGATATGCAGTACTAAAGCCAAGAACTACTTTAGTAAGAGGTGAGGTTATGAATTTGAGATTAACCTGGGGATCAGGATGATATGTTATCATTCTTCTGATACAGGTGATATAATGGTTTTTGATATTTTCATATACTTATTGCTCTGTGAGATTGATAGGTACATTTATTATAGTTCCCTGCGAGAGAGTGAGTTTGTTTGGTATTCTGCATGTTACAGGTTGATTGAGAGTGGATTTAACCCTCTTGTAGCTCCCTGAATGTGTGATAGTTGTAGAAATTTATCAGATTTCCTATCATAGCATATCTTCCATCATATTCTGATCGTACAAAGAGATAAAGGAATTTCGTCACTTCAATGAAGTTGAGAGAGTTGATGAGAATATTGCACCCTTTATGAATTATAACCCAAGTGTAGTTATCAGGAAATGTTTCTTGGACTTCTTCCTGTGAATGGAACTGTTCTATAAGGCCTTCTTCAATTTCACTTTTATCTTGGGATGAGAGGTCAGGGATGTTATCAGAATCAAGAGAGTCAAGGTCTTGATTGATATATTTCTCTATTCTATATGTTTCTAGATCCAATTTTGGGTTTTGAGTTGTCCTAGCAATAGAGTTGGGGGCGAGGAAATACTCTGTATTTTTCTGTTGATTTCTACCGAATGTATTTATAAATACTGAATCTTTCTCTTTAGCATAGGTAGTAGAATGGCTGAGGGATGACTCTGATTGAGGTATACATTCATCAGAGGTGGGACTGTTATCAAAGGTTATATTATAAGGGCTTTTATGGGAATTCAGTGCAGTCCTGCTTTTATGCTCCATCTTAGATGAAGAAGTTTCTCCAAAAGAGACATTGATATCTCCAAAAGGACCATTTTTCATTTCATTATTCTGGGATTTATCAGAATCAATGATAAGGGGAGCATCTGGGACTTCCCGTGTCTCAGGGACAGATAATTCAGGACATGTAGCATGATTGTGGGAGAGGAAATGTGGGTCCATTGTATTTTCTTTTTGGCTCCTTGAGAATCATTATTTGGAACTTTCCGTTTTTTTTTCCTTTTGTACAGAAACTTTTTTTATTTACTATCGTGATATTTCCTTTATATCTGTCAATACTATTCACATCATCTGTATCGATGTATTCAAAATATCATACGGGGAAGAGAACTACGAATAACTTATGAATAAAATACTGTAGGATATGATTGTATTCTGCAGTTTCACCCGTTTTGCAAGTTATGCTTTTAATAATAGTCAAGAGTTAGTAGCTAACCTAGCAAGTTCTGAATGGACGATAGAATGGCTCCATCTAACTTAAGATACGACAATACGAGGAGAGAACGAAGGCCGATTTACTGTCCGCTGTATTTATGCCAAGGGAGAATTACACAGAGGAATATTTTAGAGTGTTTAAAAACATCACCGTACACTCTTTGAAACATAAAACGTGTCTGCTTCTTAATAGCGATTTATTTTGCTATTCTTTCGAGCACAAATGCTAAAAAATAGAAATTTCAAAGGAAGATGATACATCCAGCAGTCAAAAAAGCTGTAAATGAGAAATTTTCTCGGTTATGACATTTAATCCAGGCGTTCTAGTGAGTAAAAGTTCTACTAAAATATTACCTCTTTACTTTGTTTGCCATGTCACTTGAATACCTTCAGACGCAAACAATCTCTCGTTCTGTGCTAGTTCACTAAACTTTTGTTACTAACAACAGAAAACAAACATCCGCGCACACATTAATAAATATACTTCTTATTTTCACTTATCACGCACTGATTCAGACCATCTGAATGTCCTTTCAGATCTCAGAACTTTAACACACTGCACTTCTATTTTTGTTTCATTCTTCCGAATCGTTTTGGCTAAAATGAATCTCACGCAGAAGCACACACGAGCGTTCAAGTCACGTTATGTCATGAAGTCACTGTTGCTCGTTCATCTGTCATAACACTGCCCCCTCCTTAGGTCTTGTTCGTCCCGAACAATTCTGGATTCCGAAGCTTCTAGAGTTCTTCAATGAAACCGGGCCAAACGATCCACGTGAAGCACTTTGCACTTTGTAGCTGGACCTCGACGAATGCGATACACCATGTCGTTAATCCTGTTAACTATCGTATATGGACCTTCCCAAGGTTTCTGAAGTTTTGGAGATGGCCTCTTCTTTCTATGTGGATTGTATAGCCAGACAAGATCTCCTTGATTGAAAACAGTTCCATTTATTTTACTGTCATATCTCGTTTTGGTTCTGTCGCTTGCTAAGTTGATGTTATGTCTAACGGAGTGATGGATTTCTTCTAGTCGTTGTTGTAATTTTTGTACGTATTGTGGAGCGGATACAGGTATTGCTTCGGGCCGACCGTATAAACGGTCACAGGGAAGACGTAACTCTCTTCCAAAGAGCATCATGGAAGGTGTCTGTCCAGTTTTCTTATGCACTGCCGTTCTATATGCCAGCAAAATGAGTGGTATATGGCGATCCCAGTCACGTTGATGGTCGTTCACAAATAGTGATAGATGCTGTGCAATTGTTCCATTGAATCTTTCAACCATACCATCCGACTGAGGATGTAAGGGAGTTGTTCTGGTTTTCTGAATGCCTAATAATTGACAGATGCCTTCAAACACATTGGATTCAAAATTCCGTCCTTGATCAGAGTGGAGTTGTAAAGGTACTCCATACCTACTAATCAAGTTATTTACTATCATCTTTGCAACTGTTGTTGCTTCCTGATCTTGGATGGGATAGGCCTCAGGCCACTTCGTGAAATAATGCATTATAATAAATATAAATATCGATTTCCATCGTCAGTCCTAGGAAATGGACCCATCACCTCAATGGCTATTCTTTTAAAAGGGGCACCAACGTTACACGTCTGCAGCTTACCCCGACTCCTAGTCTTAGGGCCTTTCTTTGCTGCACAGGCTTCACATTGCCTACACCATCTTTCAACGTCTGCCCTACTTTTCAGCCAATGAAATCGTTCCCTGGCTTTGGCTAATGTCTTATTAACACCGAAGTGTCCTCCAGTGGCACTATCATGTACATCTTTCATCACTAGTTCCACTCGGGAGCGAGGAAGGATTATCTGCCAACGGATCAGCCGTCCAGTGGGATTCTCCCATCTTCTGTGTAATACACAGTCAATCATTTTTAAGGAGTCCCACTGTGCCCAGTAACTTTTAGTAGTTGGACTATACCTCGAGATTTGCTCCTAATTAGGTCTTAAATCAGATTTTTCAATCAATTCTATTATTAGTTTTATATCTTCATCATCTAGTTGGGCCTTTCTGATTTCAATTGGATTCCAGATGTTAGGGATATCACTGTTTGCTTGTGTCGATACTATTTGTCTTATGGGCATTATCTCTTTAGTTCCAAATTTCAATTCTGCATTATAGCAATGTTTACAGTTGTCAATACATGGGCGTCTGGAAATAGCATCTGCAATCTTATGCATTTTACCACTTCGATGTTCGATGGAGAAATCGTATTCTTTTAACCGTTGTATCCACCTAGCGATTTGTCCTTCAGGGTTTTTGAAGTTTAATAACCATCTAAGTGCAGCATGATCAGTGCGTATAAGGAATTTCTGGCCATAGAGATAATGATGAAAATGTTCTATTGCTTTTACTATTGCTAACAGTTCTTTGCGTGTTACACAATAATTCCGCTCTGGTTTGAATACAGTTTTACTAAAGTATGCAATAACTTTCTCTTGTCCGTCTTGTTGTGAAAGTACAGCACCAACTCCTGTGTTACTTGCGTCAGTATCTATTATGAATTGTTTTCCAGTTTGTGGGTACGCTAGCACTGGTGCTGTGGAAAGAGTTTTCTTTTGCTGTTGAAAGGCTACATCACATTCGATGGTCCACATGAACTACTGACCCTCTTCTATCAGACGATGTAATGGCCTTGCGATGTTGGAGAAACCTTTGACAAATCTTCTATAGTAGGTGCAAAGTCCAATAAAACTACGAATTGATGAACATCTTGTGGTGGAGGCCAGTCTCTTACAGCTTCTATCTTACTAGGATCAGTTTTAATCCCTGATGTAGTGATCACATGAATAAGGTAATGAAATTCTTGCTGGAACTGTTTACACTTTGTCGGTCCCAATTTTAGCTTGGCTGCCTTAAGTTTTTCAAATACTTGACGAAGATTTCTCAAATGTTCTTCAAAAGTTCTTCCAAGAACTATGATGTCGTCGAAGTAAACCAGGCAGACCTCCCAAGACAAACCTTTGAGCATCGACTCCATTAGTCGTTCAAATGTGGCAGGTGCGTTACAAAGTCCAAATGGCATCACCTTAAATTGCCAAAGTCCATTCCCTGTAGTGAAAGCTGTTTTCTCAAGGTCTTCAGGACGCATACCAACTTGCCAATAGCAGCTCTTTAAGTCTAATGTTGAGAGCCATTCTGACTCAGATAAAGTGTCCAGTGTATCATCAATCCTGGGTAAAGGAAAGGAGTCTTTCTTTGTTAGGTCATTTAATCTGCGACAATCTACACAAAATCGTGTAGATCCATCCTTTTTCTTGACAAGAACTACTGGTGATATCCAGGGACTCTGTGATGGTTCTATAATGCCTTGAAGCTTCCATGTCCCTTATGAGTTGTTCCGTCTCCTCTCAATGGAAGCCTTCTTGCCGGCAGATGGACTGGAGGAGAATCACCAGTGTTGATCTTATGTTCCGTCAGGTTAGTACGGCCATAATCATTTGATGTGGCAGAAAAAATATCAGAAAATTCCTTCAATAGGTTCTCGGCTTTAGCAGCTTGGTTTTTAGTTAATATTCGTCTTGTTTCTCTCCATAAGTCAGTAAGATGAGATGGGATGTCTGTATGGTGTGGTTTGAGTCAGTAACTTCTATTGTGTTTATACTTGCTATCCAAGTAATAATATTGTTAATTCTTCACCCTTTTTCAATATTCTATTGGATTTGTTACAGTTCATACTCTGATAGGAATCGGTTCTTTATCGACACTGACTAAAGTCCTTGCAACCAGGATACCATGAGCCAAAGCTCCTTTACCAGAGGCATCAGTGACTGCCAATCGGAAGGCCACAGATGTCTCCGTTCGATGTCCACGTATTATAATTTCACTTTGTGCTGGGATCTCTGCGTCTTCTGTCACTAATATTGGAGTCAAGCTTGATAAAGAATCAGATGTTCCGCTAAGCAAAGGGATCTCTTCTGTCTTATAGTATGAATAGGTTGTCACTGGGTCTAATGCTGAATCCATGCTTCTTTAGGAAATCAAGGCCTAATATGCATTCATCGTAGATGTCAGCGATGTAAACAGGATGACGTACCAGGCAGCTACCAACTCGGATGTTAAGTTCTATCTTTCCGTGGACTGTAGCACGATCTCCAGTGGCTGTTTGTAGGGTTATATTAGACTATGTAGTATTCCACTTTGGGTGAGGTATTATCTTCTTTATTATGTCTGTTCTGAGTAAAGTTACATTTGCACCAGTGTCTACTATCATACGACAAGGTATTCCATTTATGGCTCCATCAGCTACTAATCCATTATTATCACCATGTAATGTTGAAACGTGGGCGACTTTCCCTGGGGCCAACCAATCAACAGCCAGCCTTTGCCCGTAAGACTACACTAATTTCTGTTTCCCCGATCCTGTTGTCTAGTAGATGGACTTGGACTCCTCATTCGTTTCCTATTACAGTTGGTACGAATGTGTGCGGTCTTGCCACAATTCCAACACTGAAGGTCTGTTGTAGTTTTTGAAGAAGAGCCTCTTATGTCTTTCAAAACGGATAGCATCGCTTTAGTTAGTTCTTTCATTTCATTATCCTTTTCTACAGTTTCATCTGCACTCACAAATCTCACTGTACGTTTGTTCGCTCGGGAGGAAAGCCTGGAGCACTCGTATTTCATAGCATGTACCACAGCTGACTTTAAGGATTCACCTTCAAACATCATCAGAGATTGTTGAGTGTCAAGGTCAGCAATAGCATCAATAAATTGTAATTGAGCTAAGTTATCTTGAATTTCTGGTGGACAGTTACTATAAGCCAATCTAGCTAGACGCTCGATATCACTAGCAAGCTCTTGCAAAGTTTCACCACTCTTCTGCATACGATGTTTAAATTCAGTCACATAATATTTTTTTAAATAACTATCACGAAACCTAAGCTCTAATGCAGAAACTAGACTTTGATTATCAAGTCGTTTTGATTCTGGAACAGACTGCAAAATTTCCGCAGCAGAATTTCTTAAGGAAGCTGCAAGAAAACTGGCCTTTTGGAATTCATTCCACTCATTAGCTCTAGCGATAACTTCAAATCGTGTTTTAAATACTGTCCAAGATGATTGACCATCATATGTAGAAAGTTTAGTTGCATTTGTAGCGATATGTGTAATAACATTATTTTCACTAAAATTACTATTATCACAAGAAGAAGGTAACATTTCGTTTCTTAAAATCTGAAACTGGCGTTCACAATCAGTTTTTACAATTTCAATTTCATGTTTATAATTTATCTTAACACTATCAAGATCATCTTTTAGACTATTTATTTCGGTCATAATGTCCTTACACATCAGAAATCTTACCAATTTGAGAAGCCACTTCAGCTCCAACTCACTTTTTTGTGCAGCCATTTCGGCTTTCAAGTCATCTTTTTGAGAAACTATCTCAGTTCTCAACTCATTATTTTGTGTAGCCATATCGGTTTTCAAGTCATCGTTTTGTCTAGCAAGGTCACTTATTTTGTTATTTATGTCACTATTTTGACTAGAAAGTTCACCTCTTTTATTGTTTATGTCACTATTTTGACTAGAAAGTTCACCTATTTTATTGCTTTGGGCAGCTATATCACCTTTAATATCATTGTTTTGGCTGGTTATTTCAGCTTTCAAGTTGTTTATCAACTTTACTAATTCATCCATACCTCTAGTTAACGGCATTCATTAAATTTTCTACACTCCTAGACACCAAATGTTGTGAATTTTTAAAATGGATAGGCACTGAGCGTGAGTATTAATAATTATATTTTCAAACCAATTACAATACAATGCAAATTGTTACAAAAATATGGATGAAGTATTTTATAAACAAATTAACTACTATCATACATAAGCCATTAACCTTTTTGTACAGAGCATACAATATCAGCTCTGTCTGTTCTACTAAAATACTACCTGTTCACTTTGTTTGCCATGTCACTTGAATACCTTCAGACGCAAACAATCTCTCGTCCTGTGCTAGTTCACTAAACTTTTGTTACTAACAACAGAAAACAAACATCCGCGGACACACTAATAAATATACTTCTTATTTTCACTTATCACGCACTGATTGAGACCATCTGAATGTCCTTTCAGATCTCACAACTTTAACACACCGCACTTCTATTTTTGTTTCATTCTTCCGAATCGTTCTAAGTTTTAATTCGTTGGCTAAAATGAATCTCACGCAGAAGTTTGTTTCTCAGCAGAATGTTTTCAAGTCACGTTATGTTATGAAGTCACTGTTGCTCGTTCATCTGTCGTAACAATATTCTATGGTAATTTATATCGAATTACTATAGAATTTCTATTAGATGATATGAGAAATTATTATGATCTTGCTCCTAAAATTAAATTCGATCGAATCAAAACACCAGTTCTTTATTTCAACTTATTTTTTATTAACTATAATTATTAACTATGTTAATAATTATAATGAAAATAATAAAAATATAATTTTTATATTATCCGTAAATGATTGTTCAAATTTCATTCCTTCCAAGAAATATTTAATGTGACGTGGCGTAAATATAGTTTCCAAATTATCAAAAATGATCAGAAAATGTTTCTTGCAGCTATTCAACGAAAAGTCTGCTTCTTTTTACTCTTGTTTTGATTAATTATGAAATTTTTATTCTGCTGTATCCATTTTTATTTATGTTTATTCCTCTGCTTTGCTTTGATCGTAATCTTATTTGCAAAGCAGAGATTTTCCCCTCGGCTTTATTTAGTTTTTAATAGCAATTTAAATCTGTTGCTGTAATTTTCTAATGCGTAGACTGTGACGCACTGACAAAAGCTTTTATTCCCATGAATCAGTCCAGTATAAGGCAATGGCTTTAAATTATCATTTACCTGACAAAATGCTACTTTTTTTACTGGGTACACTGACGTAGGTTTGAGGACGATCGGTTTCTTATTCCAACAATCATTTCGTTGTTTCCCGTGGTATTAATCGTGTGGTCAGAGTAGGAGCTGTCATAGTAACAAGACTGAATTTTTTATGTGACAGGATTTTTTAAATCTGGAATGACATTATCATTTCATTTACGCTTAATAAGTAGTCCTAAGAGTTCGCTTCATAAATCTTACATGTGCGATTGATTTTAACAGGCATCTGAAAAATGTTAACCACATATCTTCACGCCGACATTGCAGCACCCACTTCATACTAATTTTTGCTTCTAATTCGAATGCATATGAAACGTTGTTTTTCTTATTCTTCGAAGGATTATTCCTGTAGTTTGATACTGCACAGTTCGGCATTATAAAAGGAAATAAAAATTACCTGAAAGACTTCACAGAGAGAGAAACTGACGAAGCGAAGAACAAAGAAAGACACGAAAGAACGTAAGATTATTTACGTACATTAGCTGAGCCAACACCAACTAGAGGAGAAGGCCACAGCATTCATTTGTGACGTCGGCATTAGTGGACGGAAGTGCAGGCAGAATAGAATGAGAGGTAGCTTATCGTTGTTAAAAGAGCTTTCCATTTAACCTTCTGAACATTCACTAATAAATCGGCATCATCATTAACATAATTTGTTTTCACATAATTTAAAAAAATTCCTTTCCCCCTTTTTGTTTTACATTCTATATTTTAGAGATAACATTTTTTTTTGCTTTGGTTAGTATTCATAAACCATTAATTACCGTTTCCGATTATCCAGATGGCTTTAATACCATCCTTTAATGTTCTGAAGTTCCAAAACTTTTAGCTAATTTCGCAAACAATCAATCAGTATGTTAAACAGGTACTAAATTTTCACTCTTAAACGATTCTAGAAGTGCGAAATATACTAAAAAAAACTACTTTTTACCAAAACACCACACATATCCATGTGTTTTTTTTCCACAGATATGTATATATATATATAAAGATCTAAAACTTTATTTAATGTAAACAGTATGTTTAAATATTGCATATGTTAAGAAAAAAATTCAACAAATTCCACATTAAAAATACTTTTTATCTTCAATCTGAATCCACATCTTTACACCTCACATATACATTACAATGAAACAAATATTCTACATCATTGTTTAGTCTATTCTTTATAAAATTGTGCAATTAAAACAGGAAAAATTCACCAATCATATACGAGAAGTTTTAAGCAACATGGAGGAACTTAATATTGTGCAATTCTATTTAAATTGAAAAGGATTTTTTAAAGATATTCCGTTCATTTCAGTTGAACAATTGCTGATTTTCTTTAAATAGTTTAACATGAAAGCTATGTTTTAAAAATGCATCACATTGATAAAAATTGTTTCTAGCACAACTATAACTTTTAGATAAATAGAACAACAACGAAAAAGAAAAAAAAACCTTACTTCCCTATACTTTGTCACACTAATGCATATTAAAACTGATTTCTTCATATAAATTTGGAAATTTTTATCCTTTTTGGTATCATAATAACATTTAAAGAAATAAGCTTTAATAATAGAAAAAATTCTGAAGTAACATGAAAGCAACATCAAAATACATGTGGTCAAAAGGTTTGAACAGATTCAGAATACAACAGAAATATAAAATCTAATGTGTACCTTACAATATAAAGGTCACATTGAAATATCCATGTACACTCAGTGATTATGAAACCTAATTGCATGTTATGTCAATGGAAAGCTAATTTTAAAGCTTTGTAACTTTTAAAATGAGCTTTTATGAAAAAATGGAAATGAAGATCAATTAAAGATCTCACTAAAATTTATCTAAATCTATGTTCATTAGAAATTTAAGAATTATGGAAACTGGGATATTTAATATGAACAATGGCTGTTAAAAATATTTGATCTGGTAAGTTAATTGAAATAAGTTAATTTTAAAAACAATATCCCCATATTAAATTTTATTGGAATGTTATTAGGATAGTTTTAGCAGAATGTGTAAAAATTATTTAGATTTTCACCAACGAATGGAGAATGGGCATTATTGTTTAAGCTGCTGATAAATAAAATAAAAAATAAATACCCCCTCAAGCAGCTGCGTGCCACAAGGTCTGACAGGAGCCTGTCGGTTTATACGCCATAGTAGGTCTGTGAGGATGGCTGGACCTCGGCAGAAAAACAACACTAACATCCATGCCTTACCTGGGGCTCGAACCCAGGTGCCGTAGATCAGTAGCCAAGCGAAGCCTCTTTAAATATTAAATGAATATTATTAGAATATAGAAAATTAAGATAGATTTTTAACTTATATATATATATATACAGTCACATTTTCCCATGAAATATTTATTTTAGAAGTTACAGAGCTTTGTTTGAAATTTTCTTTCCATTGACATAACAAGGGATTGGGGGGTCGTAATTCAAAAATCACTGAGTGTATAATATGTGGTAAAGTTTCATGGCAGCAAACACATAAACTTTTATAACATGGAACTTAAAATATTTATATGAGAACCAGAGTTTGAATTGTGAAATGAAAACAATACGTTTGTACATACATGTAAAAACAAAAGATTTAACTTGTAAAATTTGCAGCTATATATATAATCAATATTAGTAGAATTGTAGCATCACCAGCAACTTAGATTAAATGACATTACAAAACTTGAACTTGCAAAATCCAACTATCACAAATGCACTTACGAAAGCAGCTAGAAAACAGACACATGGAAATATGATCAAATTTATGCTAGTGCAATTAAGATTTGATTCGCAGAACAAAAAAATCTTCCTCAGAATTAAACAAAATTAAGAGTAAATCATGGCAGATAATTTGTAAATGTAGAATGTATATAACAGCTAAACCATTCTAAAAAATCCTTGATATGGGGATATAATATCAATTCTCTATAAATTCTTCTTCAAATCATATTTTATTCTAATCATAAATTTAATTATAATCTTTCATGGTTTTGAATTAAGTAAAAATAAAGTACTACAAGCAATATGTATCAACTACTGAACATTTTACTTACATTGAATAGATAGAATTAGCATCTAAAATTTTCTTACATTTTAATACAGAGGTTAAGCTGTTCCAAATGACTAAGTATACTCCAAATATGCAAATCAAATTTAAGTATGAAAAGAAATATCTAGATGCCAGTTACACAAATATTGATGACGTGGCAAAATACACTATACTAGTAGGCCCTTAATAATATTCCTTCCCAAAGACAAGTCGATAACGTAACTTTAAATTTGTAAGGTGTCAAAAATGTACAGAACATAAAAAATGTTTTGTTATTTTGTAAAGAACATATACGCTAACATGCCTGGAAACATACAAAAAAAAAAACATCATTCCAATCTTGACCTTCTGTAGATTTTTTTGAAACCTTAAGTCATTAACTATTATACATATTGTAACGACAGATGAACATGATGCAGTGACTTTATGATAAACGTGACATGAACGCTCGTGTATGCTTCACGAGAGATTTATGTAACAAACGAATCTGAACACAGAACTGATCTGAAAATTAAGAATGATAGAACTACAATGTTAAAATTGTGGAGATCTGAAAAGAGGAATAAATAGCCTTAGTCAGTACACGATAGTCAAAAAGAAGATATATTTTTATGTGGTGAGTGCGCGGGTGGTTGTTTAGTTTTTTTAGTGTAGAATCTAGTATGATAAAAGGATTATTTACGCCTAAAGTAAAGGTATCCAAGAGACATGGCAATCAAAGTGAAGAGGCAATAATTTGGTCGAGCAGACAGAGCTGGTAACCCAAGTAATTTATATATTGACAAAAAATTTAAAGACAAAAAAAATTATCTTCAGTAGAGACTCAGGCTTATGAGTATAGTGGGAAGTGGAAATATATTGCGAAATTGGCAAAAGACCATTCAAATGTTACACAGAAGAAACAGTTTTGACCTTAAAAACAAAATTAAGAAAAAATTTAGTAAAAAAGGGCAGCACAGAATCCTTTTGATCATAGATTTATCTACAAAAGAAATGTTAAATCAGTTAAACCTAGTAGATCTGAAAATGTTAAAAGCATTAGGCCGAGGACTGACCACTGTTTATTTAAAAACAACAACAATAAGTAATTGCCTAATCACTTACATTTATGCAATGTTGTGAAAAAAATGTGCAATGAATTATGGAATGAAATAGTAAGCACTGCAATCGAAAAGTCTCCACACAGTAGCAGAATATACTTAAAGAAACTGAAAACAGCTGTTGCTGTTTATCTGTAATAAATTTCCACTGAAGCATTGCAAAGTGTTTCACAACAAAGTTAACCAATTTCTATATGTAAAAATGATGGTGGGAAAGAAACTAAAATACCATTCCTAAATGTGTTAGTGTGTGTCTCACCATTGTGGTACAATTATTTCTAGGTAGGGCTATGTTGTTGTGGATACTTTTCAATCACACTGTATCATTACTTTCTAGAAGGCAAAAATGCTAGCTGATGAAGATGACAACCATTTAATTATTCATTTATACACGTTACAGCCAATGGGAGGTCCTTTTTCAGGCTTACCCACAAGAAAATGTTGTTTAAAACAGAAATTACAATTTTTTTCCAACCTTTACAATACAATTAAATTATTTATATATTCATTATTATTATTTTTTATAATTGTAACCAGTAATGAGTTGAGATTAGAAATTCAAAAAGTCCTAAGTACATTTTTTGTCTAATATTTTCATCTGGATGGTTAAGAATAGAATCAGTGTTAATTTCCTGAATTCCTAATTTTTCTAAAAATGTTAAAAATTTATCTCATTTAGTTTTATACAGTTTGCAGTTTAATAACATATGGTTGACTGTTTCAGGTGCTTTACATTTGTAACAATTTGGAGATTCTATCCCGTGGCCGAGTGGTTAGCACGCTTGGCTATTGATCTAAGGGACCTGGGTTCGAGCCCCGGTAAGGCATGCATGGATGTATGTGTCGTTTTTCTGCTGAAGTCCTGCCATCCTCTCAGACCTTCTACTGTGGCATATAAACTGACAGGCTCCTGTCAGACCTATGTGGGAAGCAGCTGCTTGAGGGGGTATTTATTATTTATTTTTTATTTCTAAATTTTTATTTAAATTTGATGTAATTAGTCATCGCTGAGTTTGTTTTGAGCCTAAATAATATTTTTTGTTGTTGTCTTGTAAATTCTAAATTTTTTATTTGATTTATTTTCCCTGGATTAGAAATTCTTAAATTGTTATCAAAAAATGCATTATTCTTAAAATATCTTTCTGTTTGTTTAAATTAAATTTTATTAATTTTATATTTAATATTGCTAATAAATTGATTTGTTTCAGTTATTTGATTTAGGTTATGTGCCTCATTTGCTATTTTATCTACTATTTCGTTTTCTGGTATTCCGATATGGCTCGGAACCCATTGAAGTGTTATTAAGTTTTTATTAATTTTTAAATTATTTGTATTTAAATTTAAAGTTTGTGAAATGTAAAAATTGTAGTGTGTGTATAAGAATTCTTGTTGTAATGTTAATATTGCTCCTTTGGAATCAGTGTAAATCACAATGTTTGACATTTGAATGTGTTTTGATGTCAATTCCATTGCTTGGAGAATTGCAAAAATTTCTTCATGTAAAATGCTTGTTTGTTGGTAGTTTGAATTTTATTGAGGTTTTTGTTTTCGGAATATAAATTGCAGCCGTTACAGATCCTAATTCATTATAGACAGAGCCATCAGTAAAGATTTTTTCAAAATTGTTATATTTTTCTTCATTATAAATATTAAATATAATTAAAGCATTTTCTGGTGAGATTTTTTTTGAAGTGATTAATGGAATTGCTGAGATAAATGTTGGTCTAGTATAAATCCAGTCGTCAATAATGTCAGGGATATCCCCTTTGAGGTTTTTTCTAAATTTATTTGGAGGAATTCATAATATTCTGTGTCATTTTGTAATATTTGTGTGTGTGGTCTGTTTTGAAAATTGATGTAGAATGGATGGTTTGGAAGTTTATAGTGTAATTTTTTGTCTTATATGAAATGGTGGGAGTGCTGTTTCCTCAATTAATGCAAGTGTTGAACAAAAGATTGGTAAACCAAATGCTATTTTTATACATCTATTTTGTATTGTATTTAATTTTTTAAGTTTTAATGAATGTAGTCCAGAAACAAATTCTAGCCCATATTCAATTTTTGACCTAATTAAATTTTTATATATTGTTATCATTGAATATTGTGTGTTCTTTTTTGTTTAAAAGTAAAGTATTTAAAAAAATAATTAATTTTAATCCTTTAAAATATTGATTGTCTAAAAATAAGTTCCAATTTAATTTATGATCTAAATGTATTCCTAATATTTTTGCTTATAAGTTGTGTTTGATTTTTTCTGAATTAATTTTAAGTACAAAATTAGGGAAAAAATTTCTTTTTCTAGAGATTGGTATACAATAATTTTTTTGATATTAATTTTGTGATGCCGTTTTTCACAATATTTTGTTATTTTATTTAATTGATTTTGAAATCTGAGTTGGATTTTATATTTATTTTTGTCAGCTGTCCAAAAGATAAAGTCATCTGCAAAACTAGTATATGAGATAAATGGTTGTAAAATTTCTTTAATATCATGTAGGTAAAAATTGAATAGTATTGGTGATAAAATGGAGCCTTATGATAATCCATTGGTTACTTTGTATGTGGGGGATAAATTATTATCAATTTTTACTTGAAAAGTTCTTTTTAATAGAATTTCAGAAAGAAGGCTTATAATTTTATCACTAATTTTTACATTTATTAATTTATATAATAACCCATTTATCCATATCGAGTCAAAAGCTTGTGATAAATCGAGAGATATTGCCAATAAAATTCTTTTCTTTTTAAAAGCTTGGTTTATATCGTTTAATAACAATGATATGCATTACTTTTAGGATCGGTTTTTCTAAAACCATAAAATATATCTGGGAAAATATTATTTTTTTCAAAAAGCCAATTTAGTCTTTTAACTAAGATTCTTGCAAATAGTTTGTAAGCGTTTGAGAGTATTGAGATTGTTCTTTAGGATTGAATGTCTTTTGCTGGTTTTTCTGGTTTTGAAATAAAGAATATTGAGATATGTTCCCATGAGATGGGAATCGTGTTTTATCCCAAATGTAGTTAAAAACATCTAAAAGTTTTTCCCTCCATTGAATTGGATGAAACTTAAACATCTTATTTGAAGTATCATCAGCTCCTGATGCTGATGATATATTTAATTTTTTATGGCAAAATTTAATTCTGAATGTGTAAATTGTTGATTAATGCTTGTATTTAATATTTTTGGCTTGTTGATTTTGTTTTTTACTTCTTTAATTATATTTCTTTCACTAGTTTTGTGAGGTTGGTCTTGTGATATTAATAGATTTTTTGCAAATAGTTCAGTAGTTTTCTCTAAATTTATATTATTTTCTATTGCTATTTCGGCCATAGGAATTCTTTGTGTTTTTGTGGAACTATTATCCATAAATAGCTTTTTTTTGAGGATGTATTTAATTGACTGGCAAAATCTCTCCAGTTTGCTCTATATAGTTCTTTTAGTTTTTTTCTTACTAACAACCAGTTATCCTTACTTCTCTCCAAACGTAATATTTCTTAAACTTCTATTTAACGTTGGGACCTCAAGATACAATCTAGCCATGTGCACAAGCAGATGGACAATCCAAAGACACGTGTAATGCAAAATGAAAAAGCATGTTTCATAGAAGATCTAGGTTAATTTCTGGTCTTAAGCCTGTGAAAATTTGTTTTCCAGATATTAAGTAAAGATGAATGAAAATAAATAAAGGCGACTGAATAAATTATTTAAAAAGTTAAAAAAAATTATCTGCCTTAGGTGAAATTAGGACATACTGGAGGACTCAATAATAAAAAATATTTACTTAGAATATCAACCACTGATATCAAATTTGCAACATAATTGAGACTATTAAACATAAGCTTTTGAATTATATTAAATCTCATGAGTGACATTTAAGGCAGGGGTGGCCAACCCGCGGCCCGCCTTGAACATTTTTCTGGCCCGCGAGATTCATCACACTTTTAAAAAATATATTTATTTTATAATGGCCAAAGTAGTGAAAACCAATGTATTAAAAAAATACATTATTTGTGCATCCATATATTCAAAAATTAACTGTCGAAATTATGAGAAAAAATTAACTTTGATTTTAAAATAATATTCTTGCGAATATATGACAGATATTGCCTGTTTTATCTATGAGTTTACAGTTATGAATTCGCAGAATAATTAAATTATATTCTGCGAACTCATGATGTTTCACTCTTAAGAGACCTCAGTGACGCAGTGACCATCCCTAGATACGCACAGTTGATTGTCGATAGCAGAGCAGAGCAGACTCTCAGTTTCAAGTGAAAATTTGCTTTTTGGTTTCGTTTTGTGTGCTGTGACTGCAGGATAATTATTTTAATATACCTGTACTTCAACAACATATTTAAAACAACAACAGCCAGGTAATAACTCCTATTAAATTAAAAATGACTTTTAATTTAACAATTAAAAATAGACATATTTAATATCTCTCTTATTTTCAGTATGACTTCAAAGAAAAGAAGAATAGTGGACGAAAATAGAAAGTATAGCGAGGAATGGGAAGAAAAGTACTTCTTCATAGTTCAAAATACAAAATTATTGTGTTTAATTTGCCGAGAGGTCGTTGCTGTATTTAAGGAATATAATATAAGAGGCATTACGAAACAAAACATGAGGATTATTTGAAGTTCGATAAAGAAGTGAAACAATCGAAGCTCAAGGAGTTTAAGTCGCAATTAAAGGCTCAACAAAAAATGTTTGGTGCAGCATTACAGCAACCTTTCAATATTGTTAAGGCAAGCTATTCTGTTTCATTTTTGATTGCAAAAAAAATTAAAACATTTTCGGATGGTGAATTTGTGAAAGAATGTTTGGAAGCTGTTGTGAAGGATATTTTGCCTGATAAAAGTAAACTGTTTTCGAACCTAAGCCTATCTCGGCAAACAGTGTGTCGTCGAATTAATGACATTTCAAATGAAATTATCTTAAAACTGCGAGACAGAATTCGAGATTTCAAATATTTTTCCTTGGCATTTGACGAAAGCACAGACACTTCAGACTCAGCTCAGCTTGCAGTGTTCCTTCCTGGAGTAAATGAATCATTTCAAGTAACTGAAGAAATGTTAAATTTGATAAGTTTAAAAGGTACAACAACAGGAGAAGATATTTTCCATGCTGTTGAAAACTGTTTATGCGAAAACAACCTGGATTTGGAAATACTTTTTGGAATATCAACTGATGGAGCACCTGCTATGATAGGTAAAGAAAAGGGAGCTATAAAATTACTAATCGATAAAATAGAATCCAACAACAAAACTAGTAACCTCTCCAAAAGAGAAGATTTAATTATAATCCACTGTTTGATTCATGAACAAAATTTATGTGCCCAAGTATTATCGATGGATCATGTTATGCAAGTAGTTATAAAAACAGTGAATTACATTCGATCACATGCACTTCCGCATCGACAATTTAAATAGTTCCTGAAAGAATTAGATTCTGAATATGGTGACTTTGTATACTTCAGTCAAGTCAGATGGTTAAGTCGTGGAAGATGTTTACAGCGGTTTTATGAGTTACGAGAAGAAATTGACTTGTTTATGAATGAGAAGCAAAGACCTGTACCAGAATTAAGAAATGATGAGTGGTTATTGGATTTATGCTTTTTAGTGGATATTGTCGAAAAACTCAATCAATTAAATATATCATTGCAAGGAAAAGATAACCTTATAATCGATACATTTAATCACATCAAAGCATTTCAGAAGAAATTGTTGTTATTTGAATCGCAATTGAAAAGTAATAACGATCACCACTTTCCATTGTTGAAAGAATTTAAGAAATCAAAATGTAACAATTACATCAAATATGCAAAAGAAATAAGAAAACTTACAGCTGCTTTTGAAAGCCGATTCAGTAATTTAGAGTTAGACAAATACAAAAAATTTTTTGAAATATATTCATCTCCCTTTCATGTTGAAATCGAGTCGGCCCCAGAATATCTCCAAATGGAACTGGTTGACTTACAGTGCAATATTGAATTAAAACACATTTTTGAAACATCAGAATCAAAAATAGTTTTTTATAACACTTACGTCACAAAAGAGAAATTTTCCAATTTGAGAAATCTGGCACAAAAAGTTGTTAGCGCTTTTGGTTCAACTTACACCTGCGAATCGTTTTTTTTCGAAAATGAAATTGACCAAACACAAAACACGCTCAAACATAACGGACGCTAACCTGCAACTGCAAAAGCTAAGTGAAAGAGTGGAGAAACAAATATCGCACTAGTAAAATAAATATTTTTTAATGATTTCATTTTTTTTTATTTCATTTATATTTATATATTTTTTATATTTCATTTTTAGTGTTATATATTTCTTTACAATGTGCGTTTAGTATCATTATTATTATATTATCTATGTTTACATGTAAGAATAATAGTAAACACAATAATAATAACTCATTATGTTTCAATTTTTCACTCCAAAAAAATGTCTATAGTGGGTCTAAATCTAATATGGGGATATATAATTTTATATGCGGCCCGCGGAGTTATGATGCATTTCCAAAGTGGCCCGCAAGATCATTTGGGTTGGCCACCCCTGATTTAAGGAGTGGTAAGCCTTCTTTCAGTTTTCTCCTCAAACATGTTGGTTTCTCTTTCGACATCAGATGGTGCAAAATGGAGCTCACACACCTATGGATGCAAAAGAAACAGTGAGAACACGTACAAAAAGAAATGAATGGTAATGAAACACTAAACAGTATTCCAAACACCAGAAATAGTGTTCACCATACATCATTCAAATTTATTCAGGATTTAATGGCGTTTTTTTCTTTGCGAAGTAAAAGGTATAATTGTGTTGAAAACAATTCTGTAATCAGTGTATTTTTTAAGGTTTCAATAAAAATCCAAGAATGAAGAACTGAATTCTCACAAGGAGTGTACTAGTTATTCTACCAGTAAGCTAGTTTTTCTGAGTATTTCTAGCCTTTCATTTGGCTTATCAAGTGTATCTTGAAAGCTAATGCTGCCATCTAGTAGCATTCCACTGCTAGTACTGAAATGTACATAAACACTGCAAGTACTGATATGTACTGAAATGTACATAATTTCAGCACTTGCAGCTGTACATAAAATGCTATTGTTAATGCCACTTTAAGGAGATAATGTAGAATAAATGCGGAAATGCACGTTGAGCTGAAAATCACTTGAAACATTACTCTCTTATGAATGCATGTTTAAAGGTTTGAAATATTCCAGTCTAGAAATCGAGCCTGGAAACAACTCCACTATAAATTTTTTATTTTAGACAATTTCATCTTATTGTGATTTTCAGTTTATTAGGTATAATTTTGTTTATATAGACCGCAGAAGTCTTACATTAATGCTAAAGGGTGTTTGGATTGACTGGTCAGGAAGTTTGCTGTTAAAAGTTTCTATATTTTTTACCATTATGCATCAGTAAAATCAAAATACCTCAATTTTTGTGGAAAGTGTTTTACTTTTTCAATTTTAAAGAACAAATCAGTTCAGACGATAAACTTGAAAGTTATCTTGCAAACAATATTGTATGCATTTGTGATTTTTAATATATTTATGTTCATATAATAGATGCAATGACAGATACTTCCTCAGATATTCTCTAATATGATTGTAGAAAGACACATTTTTAACAAATTCAAGGAAAACAAAGCCACAGCCACATGCAAAAAAAAAAGATACGATAGGAGCCAGTCATACTTTTATTATAGCAGATGTGTGAGGAAGGCAAGACTTCAGCAGAAAAAAATACATAATTCCAAAGACATCTCTTGGATTTGAACCTGGTCCAATTTATATCAAAGTATACTATTATCAACATCGAAATAACTTCTAATCCTTTTGCAGTTTTTATATTTAAAAGTAGGCTTTCCTCTGATTTTGCCTTTGGCACATATATTTATATGCATTTGAGGTTTAACAGTATCATCATATTATTAACTTAGATGAGAGATATAATTAAACTTCATGGATATATGAATAGAGTGTTATAACATTAAACCCTTAAACTATCCTGACAAATGCATATATTTCTTAAGTTACTAGTGTAACTTATAGTAACACAGAATCGTGTAATACAATGCGTTATGAAAAAAAGAAAATACAATATTTTTAAAATTTATTATAAAATTTTAAACATTGTTCATTAAGAAGATTATGTTTTTAATACCTTGATGAATGTTAAAAAAATTGGTCTGATCAAATATTGTAAATAACAAACTATAATATAAGGCAAAGTGAAAACTCTAATATTTATTTTATAATACCTAGAAAAATAATAACAAAAAACGTTACATTTGCCAGAAAAAAAATTACAAATATCTCAATGAAATAGAAACTATTGAAACCATGTTATGAAGAACTAATTTTTTTATATAAGCTATTATTTTCAATTATAGCATTGTATCAAAATTACATTTGGGTTCACATTACTGTTGAAACGTTTAACTGATGTATAATTTAAACTTTTAATTTACCAACACCATGGGCTAGTCTTTTTACTCTTGTGGTGTAGGTATTTTTCCAAAAAATTATATATATTAATATTTCAGGGTTATATGTAACTGTATATCATGTATTCAAATCTATGGAAATCAATGAATGATTGATTGATGGTCACCGTGAAATTGCTAGAAATATTCTTTTGTGCTTGAATATTTTAACCTATTGTACATTCAACATTTTTTACTCCAACATATTAGGCTTCTTACTCACATAATAAAAATAATTAAAAATGAATCCAAAGAATACTTATAAGATTAATGATATATATATATCTATATTTTGCAGCCGCAACATACAATAGTTAAAACGATAATTTTTTACATTAGAAATTCATAAATACCACAGAAATTAAAAAAGAAAAAGCTTTTCCTTATTTTGGATGTAAATGGTAGCTAGGTAGTCACTGGAAGGAGAGCTATGCACCAATCCCCTGTGATGATGCATAGAACCGGCCAGGCCTAGCACCTAATGTCCGACCCCGCCTTCTCGTGGTGCGGACCGTTAGTAACCTTCAAAAGAGATACTCTCTTGTGGAAGTGAACGGAAGGGGAGGGCTGCCAGATTAGTGTGGCCTACTGATCTGGACAACTATGGCTACTTTTCTTTTTTTTCTACCCTGCTGAGGAGTGGTCAACCACACAGGGTCCTGGTGCTGACCATATAAACCTACTGGACTGATATATGGCTCTGAGCTTGATTATGGATCCTGATTTTGCTGCACTGGTGGGCTTCTGTGGAGGGAAAATCTTCCGCTGTGTTTTCTGTTTGTTTGTGGGTTGACAGCCCCAAGTGAATAGATTCACAGGATATGTTTATCAGCTGGTGGATAATCCTGAGCAGAAGTCATCGCAGGCACCTGAACTCTTTGCTTCTATTGGCATCGTCAAATTCTACATTGGAGGAAGTCTTCCAGTGTAGATGGCTTCAGCCTTTAGTAGTGGGGGAACGGGTCTTTGCCCCATGTCTGCGATTAGGGGGCTGTTTGATATTGTCGGCAATCCCTCTCTCAATAAACATAATTTCTTTAACCATCCCACTAACCATTTTCTCTCCATAGGTAGTTGGAATGTGAGGACTCTGCACAGAGCATTTTCTCTTGATGTCCTCACACAAGAATTCCACCGTTATAATTTAGATATTCTCGGCTTGCAAGAGACCAGATGGACAGATAAAGGTCAGATTCTTAAAAATAATCTTAAATTTCTCTTTTCAGGGAGGGACGACAAGAAGCATCACCAAGGCGTGGGTCTGCTTCTCAGCAGGCACGCTAGCGATGCTCTTCTAGGATATGAGTGCATTAATGAAAGGTTTCTTACAGCAAAATTTCAGACAAGCGTTAAAGACTTGAATGTTATCTGCTGTTATGCCCCCACTGAGGATGCCGATGAGGATCAGAAGGATAGGTTTTATGAACAACTTCAGGATATTTTGAATTCTGTCAAGAAAGGAGATATTACCCTTGTTCTTGGTGACTTCAATGCCAAAGTTGGTACTGACTCTGCCCTTTGGGGAGGAGTAATAGGCCCTTTTGGTATTGGTAGCTGCAATGGCAATGGGCAACGTCTCCTACAGGTAAGTAAACTCAATGGATTCAGAATAACTAACACATATTACAAACACCGCGACATACATAAGTACACATGGGTTTCACCTGATGGGCTGCATAAGAATATGATTGATTACATCTTAATTAACAGCAAATGGGCTAGTTCTGTTAGGAATACCAGGGCATATAGGGGAGCTGAAATTGGATCTGACCATTACCTTGTTAAAAGTGTGTTGCAACTTAAACTTAAAAAGTGTTGTGCTAGGGTTAAAAAATTTACTTTTAATACTGAAGCTCTGAAAGATCCAGTTATAGCCAAAGCTTACCATGATAGGTTACTTAGTCATTATGACAGTCATGGTTTGCTTACTACTGAAATTGAGGAAGAATGGGATCATTTTAAACAGGCTTTTTTGGACACTAACAGTACTCTTTTAGGAAAAAAGGAGCAGAAGAGCCAAAATTATCTGAGTGATAAGGCACTTGAGCTTATTTCGGAAAGAAAGAACTGCAGGAATGCCCTTAATCAATACCCTACTAGTCCTAATAGAAAGCATTACAGAGACCTTAATAAACTTGTAAAGGATCAGTTAGCTGCTGATAAGAATCTTTGGCTTGATGGTTTGGCTGACAAAGCCGAGGAAGCAGTTAGACAGCACAACAGCAGAGAGCTGTACCAGATAGTTAATGTTTTGTGTGGTAGAAAACGGACAGGCATACAGGGATTGAAGGATAAACAAGGTAAGGTTATAGAAGGTGAGGATTCTGTCATGGCTAGGTGGGCTGAGCATTTCAGTGATGTTCTAAACAATGTAGTTAGTTCTACTCCCATTGTTTGCAATGATGATAGATGCATTGGTGGCTTTAATGTTGGACCTATAACACAATCTGAAGTTATTTTGGCTGTTTCTAAACTTAAACTTCATAAATCCCCAGGGGTAGATGAAATTACTACGGAAATGCTTAGAGCTGGAAATGTTTCAGTTACCACTTGGATGACTGAAATTCTGAATATCTTTTATGATAAAGGCATGGTTCCTAAGGATTTTACCAGAGCTATTGTTATCCCTATTTTCAAAAAAGGTGATCGCAGTTCTTGTGATAACTATAGGGGTATCAGCCTACTCTCTGTTCCAGGTAAAGTTCTTTCCATGATTGTGCTTAATAGAATTAAGAATCTGGTTGACAGTCAATTGCGTGATGAGCAATGTGGATTCAGAAGTGGTAGGGGATGTGTGGATCAGATATTTTCACTTAGGCAGATTCTTGAGAAATGTTTAGAGTTTCAGAAACCTTTGGTTGCTAGCTTTGTTGATTTCAAAAAGGCTTTCGACTCTGTTGATCGTCATAATTTGTGGTTGATTGTGAGATCATATGGTATACCAGACAAGTTAGTTAACATTATGAAAGCTCTCTATAATAACACTGAGTCGTGTGTGAGAGTTGGTAAGGCTTGTAGCAATTGGTTTAGCATTACTTCTGGTGTTCGACAAGGGTGCATTTTGTCTCCTTTTCTCTTTAGCTTGGTTATTGATTATGTTATGCGAAATTCACTTCAAGGGAAAGATTTTGGCCTTAAATGGGCTGGAGATACGAAAATTTCTGATTTAGATTATGCTGATGATTTAGCCCTTTTGGCAAATGATGTTGATGAGATGAACTCTTTCATTCGAGCTGTTGATGAGACTGGTAGTAGAGTAGGTTTGGTTATAAACAGAGAGAAAACTAAAGTGATGAAAATTGGTCAGGCAGGCTGTGATTCAGTTAATCTGAATGGTTGCAGTCTTGAGCAGGTGTCACAGTTTAATTATCTTGGGAGCTATGTAACAGATAATGGTGATGTGCGGCATGAGATTAACAGACGAATAGGGATTGCTGCCGGGACTTTTAAGAACCTATGGAGAGTGTGGAGAAATAGGCGTATACACCTAAAGACTAAAATTAGACTGTATAATAGTTTGGTTCTTTCTAGGGTTAGTTATGGTAGTGAAACTTGGACACTTTGTAAACAAGATAACAGGAAACTTGATGCTTTTGATTCCAGATGCTTACGCAGTATCTTGGGCATTAGGTGGTTCAACTTTGTAACTAATGATGAGATTAGGCAAAGGAGTTTGCAACCTCCTTTAAGCAGCATATTGTGCAGAGAGAGACTCCGTTGGTTTGGCCATGTTGCCCGTATGAATAATTATAGATTGGCGAATAGGGTTATGAACAGTGTGCCTAAAGGCCTCAGAAAGAAGGGGAGACCTAGGATGCGGTGGGCAGACAATGTCAAACAAGACCTTGTTAGAATTGGTGTGCAGTGGCCAGATGCAGTAAATGTAGCTCAGGATAGACTTGCTTGGAGAACTAAATTGCACGGTCTGGTTGGACCTCCGTAGCCCATGGCTGCTTGAGGATGATGATGATGATGATGATTTTGGATGCTGTCGTTGGATGAAAGTTTTGCCTTGGTATTGAACGAATCATTTTTGTCTTGTGAAAATTTAAACTCTGTCGAAATTCTGCATTGAGGGACACAGTAGCGCGATGCACTTCATTAAAATATTTTAATAACAAGGTTCAAGGAATTATAAAGATCATGGTGAAATTATCTCCATTGAGGGCACACAGGCATACGCAGTAAACCTAACTGCACCAAGATGGCTGTAGACGCTGCCAGAATGGTTCTTTCACTTGGTTTTCCTAGGTCGACTCGAAATGACGTCATGAGAATTGCTTCAGCTGCTGGTATGGCCTTCTCCTCTAGGTGGTGTTGGCTGAGCCCTCCCCACTGTGACGTCACTGTCCCTCTCAGCGGCACTCGAATGACCTTGGTAAAACATAGCCTTGTGGCGCCATCTTGCACTCTTGCAATTGACAAAGGACGACTTTGGGCCCTCTCCTTCGGAGCCGTTTATTGTTCTCCGCTTCTGCAAAGGATGCCACGCTGGTCTCAGAGCCAACGGAATGACAAAATAACAGCAGTTGTTGATTCGTGGGCACTTTCGATACCGGGGGGGGGGAGGGGGTGCTTTATAAGCCACTAATTTATAAAATAGTTCCTAGTTGACTTCTATTTCACTCTTTACGCTCTGTGGAATGCTAATTTCGCAGAGAAACTGTTGGCAAATGACTTATTCAAATGTACTAATACTGTTCACTGCATCCATCCTAGGTCGCCAAAGATGTTAAGGGAGTCTGCGGTACATTGCATACGTTACATCGAGTTGATTTTTGATACTATCGCTTGGTCTCCTATTGGTAAACAACGGAAAGTCATGAATATGTTTCCGAAAGTTTGTATTGTCAAAGCGTATGTGCGACTATTTATGCATATGCGAACTTTGATATTCACAGTGACTTTACAACTTTGACATTTACATCTGGCTTCCTCTTGTCGAAGTGGGTCGCACATTCCAGAAATAGAAACTGTTTGGTCGTTTTCTCTTCTCCTTCATCTTCGCATCATGGCTGTCAATAAGGTTCCTTCTCATAACACGATCTAGAGATTGTTTTTAACTTCAGCTGCAACTCCCTATTGGTGAAAGACTCTATTTTAATCTCAATTTCCGCGACTATGGGCATCTCTTTCTGCAGTTTGTTTATCTCTTTCTTCCCTTTTGTGCTTAATCTTGAAGTGAATTGGGCACACAGAGAAACAAGGCCTAAGAAAGAGCATGTAAGGGATCTGAACCCGGAATGGAGGAACTTCGCACTCAGTTGCAAAAGAGTGAGGACATTTGTGAAAAGTGCTCTTGTGTTTCGGCCTGTAATTTGACAACGGATCATCGCAAATATGCCCATTCTCATTTACATCATTCTCATCAACATTTTAATCTTAATAAAGTGAACAATATTTCATGCAAAGAAATGTTATACGCGTATTTCTTTCAATAGTTTTTAAGTTATGATTAAAAACCGTTCTTAATTTTTTATTTTTGAGAAAGTACTGGTAAGAAAATATTTTGACTTGACCATCCGAAATCATGCACTGATTTATTAATCATGCCGTTGCATTAAATGATTATTACATTACGAACGATTAATCAAGTCAATAAATAGCAAATGTAGAAGTATTTTGTTCAGTAGTTCTTGTCTTAAAGTGGCATTTCTCCGGATTTTTAGTATCTCTCTGCGTAAAAAACAAAACATTCAGCTTTATACAATTTTGTTGCAGGTACGTACGTAAAAGTCTTAAAGTTTCAGGACGAATTGAAAACTGAAAACTGATATAAAAAACTTTAGTGGCAATATGTTTTCTATTGTAGTTTACACCACTTTTATTTTTAATTTTCTAATATATCTAATTGCTTTGTTTTTAATATACACATTAAACACCTTTCAATTAAGTAATACAAATGTTTATGATATTTTTTTCACACAGATATTTTCAGTGTAGCTGATATTTCGTGCTAAACTTTTTATGCAGGCACATTTGAAACGTGTCACTAAATATTTACTCTAACAAAATTGAATTTCGCAACTTATTTCATCATGTGCCAAAAGCAATTCATGAATTCCTCGTGCAGCTTGCTTGTGCTGCATTTCAAAGAGATCATTGAAGTGTTCTACGTTTTCAGCTGATTTGTGTATTAGTAAGAATCTCTTGCTGCAGAAAATAAAGACCTGAGAAGTTAGATGGCTAATTGTGTTAGGAGCTGCATCGTTGTAGGCGGTTGCCAGCCCCGGTCGCATATCACTCCCAGGTGACAAATTCAACACGCCCTTCAGGCGAAGATGTGGGTCGTGCCTTCGGGTAACAATGGTGGCAACTCACCGATCAATGTTCATCAGGATTGAAGGGATCGGGGACATCGCCTCTTACTGCTTGCTTGCTATCCAGTACCATTTTAGGAATCAGTTACACACTACGATACTCACCTAGATACACCACAGTGGCTCCGAGATTGTTGAGAATGCCTTCGATAGCAAACGCTAAGGCATCCTGGGGATTTAGGAACACTTCTGGCTGCCAAGTTTGAATAGGGTACGACTCACAGTTTTTAATTTTTATTAATTCAAAGGTAATTTTAGACTGTATTTTATAATACTAATTTTAGTTTCAAAATGCAATTCATAATGTTAACATAAATAAATAAATACATACATTATTTGAAAAACTTTTGCATTATTTACTAATACACCACCATAAATAAATAAATACATACATTATTTGAAAAACTTTTGCATTATTTACTAATTTTGGAATAAAATATTTGGAGTACTACATGCAATAATTTAATTATGAAATCTTTAAGTTACTGAAATTGCTTATAAAGAGTATGTGCGAAACGCTAAGTGTATAAATTAATGCTCCTAACTGAGGGTTTATTTTTGGACCCTTCCAAATGTCAGGTTCGATTTTCCAGCAGCATCCTGCGGCCAGGATTTATCCACGGCTCGGCTGGGTGTCACGTGTCCGCCAGCACAGCCCTTCTCTCAAAAAACGAAACTCCATTTCTTGGTCCTCCTGAAATATCAAGTTCTACTTTCGAAACGTCACTACATAGTACACTGCTCAGAGTGGAAATCGCAACACCGCGAAGGAAGTGATGCATACACCCGAAACTAACATGATGTTAGCTATCAGGGTAGGTGTGCAAATTATCAAGAAACGGAATATGAGAAGCAAGGTACATGGATTCGTTACAGTCATCAGTACAGAGTCTGTAGTAGTCTTGGCATTCCATCAATCAGAGCATTAAACATGTTCTGATGTATGGCGTTCCAAACAACGTCCAATTGGTTAACACAACTATACCAGGTTCGCCGCTGGAGGGAGCTGGCAAAGGCGGTAACCCATAAAGTCCTATCAGGCTTAATGGGCGACAAGTCCAGAGAGTATGGCAGCCATGGGAGAATGTCCACACCTCGGAGACCGTCCATCGTTGCACGTGCATTGCATGGGGTGGTGGTGTCCTGCTGCAGAATCAGTCCAGGATGGTGGTAAGGGAGGGTGATGTCGCAGGATTAACGATATCATTGATAAGTCTTACTAAGTCGAGATCGCCTTACTATTAGCACGCCAGAAAACGTGGAGCAGAGGTGTTTCTACTGCCATAAATGATGCCACCCCCATATCATTGTACTGTGGTGGGGAGCTGTATGATGGCCAATGGAATAGGCTTACTCTTGTCGTTGACGACACCGACGCAATGCAGACAAATGTCTGTCTGGCATTCCGAAATAGAATCATCGTCACTCAACAATCCTCGTCACTCAACTGACTATTTTTACCAGAACAGCACTTTTAAATTCGACAAGAAGCTCTTGAAAATAGTCAGTTGAGAGAGGAGATGAGTTTTTTCATAGCTTCCATTTTTTCCATAACTTCAGTTTTTATCGTTTCTTTTGAACTAGCAGATTTACCCGGCTTTGCTCGGGTCTGAAACTTTCTAAAATGTGGAGTAGATGGCATTCGCTAAGTCGCAAGCTCTCATTCGGCATAAATATCATTCCAATCCATCTCCTTCCTCTTCTGGGGACGGGGGTGGCTCAGTCGATAGCGCACCAGAATCGTAATCTATTGTTCCCAGGTTCGAGTCCCAGCTGGTCAATGTTGAGATTTATCTCCGAAAAACTCCCCCCCCCCTGCCCACGGTCCATAGGGGACACCGATGGGCTTGGAAAAGTAGCGGTCCGTCGGATGGGACATTTAGCTGTGGCTCCGTGTGCACGGGAGCCATACCCTGTGCACGTTAAAGAACACACTGGATTGCCTTGACGGGAGACTACCATCTGTCTCCCAACAGCTGTTTTAATGGGTCCCCTCCTCCAACCTTCTCTGAGACTTCCGGGTCCTTGTGACCTGGCTACTTAGTCCATTATGTGCAAAAAAGTGCCGCTCAGAGGTAAAACAACCCAACCTTTCCCTCCGGTTAAAAATTTCTCCCTCTCTTTTATGGGAGGAAAGAAATGGACGTAATTCGAGGTGCCGATTATCCTCCCCACGTCAGAAGTTTCTAAACCAAAATCCGGAATTTCCTCTCTCTGATAATCGAACTTTTCAAATCACTTCGTACCCACCAGAGTTCCTCGGATACAATTTGACAGGTATAGCTAACTTTATAGGAAAAGAAAATTAACTATGGTCTGAAGTGCATGAAAAATGTAAAGGTTCAAAATATTATTATTAAACAAAATTATTTATTACTCAACATAATATTTAAAATATTTATTAATTATTTGTATATACTCTTATTAGCTTTTGCATATTTTTTAAATTAAGTTAATGATTTTTAAATTTCGATTCGAATTTAAGTTTTGAAGCTTTCATTTCAACAAAAAATCTCGTGTTCTGCTCATGCTTAATTAAGACGACTTCGATATCCATGGAGGCTCGCGCTCTTGACCCAACAAACTGACCAATGAGTTTATCACGCTAAATCAGAAAGAAATTAGTTTGATACATTGATTATTTCAAATTTATTAGTGGCAACAGTTATTTTGAATAAATTTCAAGCGTTAATGTTAAGTCTATGGGGATTTTGAGAAATTCAAACCTGCGCACCCCAATTTTGGTTGACCCCAGCGAGTTTGCAAATAACCTACATTCTTTCCTTGGATGAAGGGAACTTCATGCAAAGTTTGGGATCTCTAGCTGTTCTGGGGGCTGAGTGCATAAGCGGATAGACACACAAGCAAACAATCTTTCTTCTTCACATATTAGAGTAGACATTTTTTCCATAGCTTCAGTTTCAACTGAACCATGATTTTCTTAATGATTGTGAAAGCGATTAGGATATTATTAACTAAATCTGTGTCTTTCAGATTCTCAGAGTTAAAGGAAATTCTTGAAATCTTACAGTTTTTTGAACTTTGGTCGCAAGACACTCAGTAGCTATCAGTCAGACCGAATTTTGGCTCACCTATACGTCCTGGTATTCCTAACAGAGCTAACCCATTTGCTTTTAATTCATGAAGCATTTTTACCCGTCTTGTGCATTTATAAATATCCCAGAAGTGTTAGCTATTCTCAACCATTAAATTTACTCACTTGTGAGAAACGTTCTCCATTGACATTGCAAGTCCAATGACAAAAAGCAACACCATATAACAACAGATATCGTTCAAATATTTATTCTCGATTTGATTTAGTTGTAAACAATCCTTCATTAATAGAATTCAATCCTAAAAAAAGCATCACTGGAATTCCTGATACTCAACAATTTCTACATCTCGTATATGCTTGTCATCATGTCTACCTGAGAAGAGATTAAACTTTTAGCTCGAATTAAAACTTTCAAGGACTGAAAAAGTAGGTATCATTTTTTTTATAACGAGATTTACATAAGCGCCAGGGGTGATATGCATTCTTCTGGTTTATATTGCATAATCTAATATAGCTTTATTGATGTTGCAAATCTATTTAATATTACTCCCGGATTAAGGTTATCTTGATGAATGTGTGATAGGGCGAGTCCCAAAAGTCTTTTCTTACTCTTTCAGTTCCTTGAGCAGGTTTTGAGACATCTGTGAGCAGAAAACCTTTGCAATCATTATCAGTTACCATAAATAACACGTCGACCTACAGCATAATAATGTCCCAGACGTTTTAACGGAAATACTATGCTCCTCAGTGGTAGCACTTATCGGTAAACTTAATAATATTCTTAAATAAATTTGACAGTTTGGATAAATATCTTCATCACATGAATTATAAATATCTTGCAATGAACTTGGTACGTTTACAGCATAATTTAATTATCGAATCCATTTCACTCTCCACCTGGCTGATTCAGATTTTAAACAACACTCAGAATTTGAAGAACTCAATTCACGCAATAAAAGTGAATATTTGCAAATAATTCAGATAGTAATGAATTTAAATTATCATTGCCATTTTTCAGTATATTTTCTGGTAATAACAAGCATCATAAAAGAATTAATTGCGTTCTCATTGAAATAAAAAATCAATTACTTTTTAAGCAGCTGCTTGTCACAGAGGGCTTAAGAGCCGTGAAGAAGGTCTCAGAAGAAAAGATGCATCCATACATTATCCAGGGCTCGAACCTAGGTCGTGTCTGTAAAATCAAGTGTAATTGCATCATAGATACACTTAAGCGGTAGAAATCATCTTAGATATGCTTAAACGGCTGAAATACAATAGCGATGATCTGCTTCACCATTTTGCATCACCATTTTGTAAATGACCTGTGACACTTGATTCACTGAATCAAAAATGTAACCAATAGTCGAAGATCTCTTACTTCGCGAATACCTTCATTTGACTGTGGCAGACTCAACAAACTTAAATTTTCCTGCCAAGATGTGTTTCAACTAGGCTGCCAACTAAGGATACTTATGAAAGAACAATTTAAGCGCAGCATTAGATATGACAATATAGAATGTGTTGAACGTTTGGTCTACAAGAAAATGCTAATATTATAATTTAAGGTGACATTTCGTCAGCAATGCTTAGTTGGCTAAATGCAATGTTTCATTTAGATCCTGCAACTTAGAGGTCCACTTGTTCAATCCCAGCCACTGTCGATACATTTTTTCAGTCTTTTGTCAAAAATTCATTTTACAACAGTACCACCTTTTTACAATTCGTTGTAAAATAAATTAATATATATGCAATTATAAAAATAAATAAATAAATACCCTCTCAAGCAGCTGCTTGCCACAGAGGTCTGACAGGAGCCTGTCAGTTTGTATGCCATAGTAGAAGGTCTGAGAGGATGGCAAGACCTCAGCAGAAAAACGACACAAACAGCCATGCCTTATCCGGGGCTCGAACCCAGGTCCCTTAGATCAGTAGCCAAGCACGCTAACCACTCGGCGATGGGACTGCCAAATAAATACGACTGGGGATATATAATAAATTAAATATGATCAATTTAGAGAACTTTTCGAGGGATAATTTACGACGAATAATTCAGCTTAAAAGAATAAATATAAATTTGTAATCGGAACGGAGTCAAGAAAGCAGCAAACCTACATATTAGGCATAATATTCACGAATAGATTTTAAAATTTACACTAGAATGGAGAGGAAAAATGCATATATATATATATCTGGTGATTATTAGCGTGGAAGGGCAAAATAATGAATTGAAGTAGAAAGAACAAGAATATCTTTTCGAGTCGTTTATTTTTCCGAATTTTTTTAAATAGTGCGTTTTGAGAATAGATGACAAAAAATATAAGCATTACAAAATGTCTTTTCAGTCCAATTCGATTCCATATCAGGCAGCTTCCCATTCCCCCCCCCCCCCCCCCTACATCCGGACCATGCCTATCGTAGCCAAAGTGCCCATCACAGATTTTACTGACGATATGCCATTAGTTATATTATATCTATGAGTAGACTCTGATTATCTAGGCAACCGAGTAGTGCCATTCTGACATCGATAGCGGAAAAGCACCCAGAGTTAAAACCTCACACAATATGCTAATATTATAATTTATTTTACAACAGTACCACCTTTTTACAATTCGTTGTAAATCGATCGGTAGCTCAGTGGCATTAAGAAAAAAATATCTGGCAACGATTTTTTTAGAAGTTAGTGATCTGGCAACCTTCGTGTCACGTGACACGAAGGTTGCCAGATCACTGATTTCTAAAAAAATCGTTGTAAGATATTTTTTCTTAATCTTGTAATCAACCATAGTGTTCGGATACTTTTTTGAGCGACTGTACAAATATCAACATATCCTTTTACATCAAAATTATTTTTTTTGTAAACCTTGAGCTACAGACCTTCTTAATGATATGGCGTCTATTTTTGGTTCAGTTTCTGATGAGATTTCTGATCCATAATTTCAACAATGCAAGTCGAAAATTCAATAAAATCTTCTTTGATTTTCAATTTTTATATTCACTGACTAGATATGTCAGTTATTTCATAAAATAAACACAGAATAATACCCTTTAATATTCTCCAATTTCTCTTCACCGCAACATTCGATAACATAATGTTACAAATTAAATGGAGGAGTACTGAGCATGGGTTCAAATAAAAATATTTCAATAAAAATTAGAAAACAATGCAATTTATTACAAAAGCATGGCTGAAATTATTTATAAAGTAACTGAGTCAACAGGTACGAAACTCTATAACAATGCAAAGATAAACCTTTCGGAAGAATCCATTATCTCAATTCTATTCACATCCAAAATCACCAAACAAGGCTAATATCATTCAATGAACAATAAAATCATGCTGGAAAATAAATATTCAATCTAACGAGAATATCCTTACCAATTCGTAAATAAACTAAATAACTATACACAAAATGACTTCCTTCTTAGGTTTTAGTCCTCAAGTACTCTAAAACTGAGGCTAAGTGAACTGGTTTCTCAGAACCAATTCTTTTCAGACGTTGATCACCACGCACAAGACGACGAATTCTTCGTTTCCTTTACCAGCTTACCAACACGATCCACACCAATAAACTAATCAATCTTCCGCGCACTCACCATATAAAGATACTTCTTTCCTTTTATACACCCAACTGAAGCTAATTAAGCCTCCTTTCGGATATCCACAACTCCAACATAACAATTCCATCTTTCCCATTTTTCAGATAGGTTCTGTGGTTAACATAATTCGTTGGTAACATAATTCTCACGCAGAAGCACACGCGAGCGTTCATGACACGTTTATTACAAATTCACTGTAGCACGTTCATCTGTCGTAACAATAATTTTGTGTTGTGTTTGAAATATAACAAGTGTCAGCACTTGCAGTTTTTAGATGATTTTTAAGTTTTCACCCCGAATTCTTGTTTTAAAAAATTCTCGAGAATTTCTCTCTTTATTTTCGCTATGTTTAGATGTATCTGATAAGCAACCACCGACTTTTTGACCCCTGAAAACTGATTCGCCTTTTGTTTTCCGTGTGGAAATATCGTGTTAATAATTGGAAGCCGTCTTTTACGAGTTTTTTTTTCAACTGTTTTAATCGAGTTCCGTATAAAATATTACGAATTTCGATTTGTGGCTCATTAAAATTAATTCTTTAGCCTATTCAACATAACGAATTTCTGTGATACTTACGGTGGTGTAATTCATCAATTAATAAATCCCCAATTCAGTTTCGCATCGACTTTCACCTATAACCGTTGGAGTAAACACCAAAAAAAATTAAAGTAAACTCATTTCAATGATGGGATATGTACTAGAGGCCCTAGAGAATACACTAACACGGATATTTAGCCAAATCACTTTGATTTAGTCATAGGCTCTCTTTTTTTGTGTGTTCGTAAAATGTAAAAACGTAATTTTTCAGTGGAAAAATGGTTTTGTAAAAGCTATTTTTTGAAAAAAATTGCTTGAATTTTTATTTTCAATAAAAGGCAATGTTGTTTTTATTCATAATCAGTAGAAGATTTTTCGAATTGCATGGATAAAAAGTGGGATGTCATGAAATAATTTTTTATTTCCAGCTTTTGAGTTTATGGAAAACGCATTTTTTGATGAATGTGGGATTTCCATCCTATCTCTTCTTTCTGAAATCTTTATTGTTGATTTTATAAACATATCGAAATTTTTTTTTTGCATTTCCTTCAGTTTTAGTGCCATTTTCTTTTAGCGTTAACTAAAAACATTTTTTATTTCAAAGTAGTCAAAGTATGTATGCTTAACAGACACTTTTTTTGTCATGCGAGATAAACATTTAGTAGAAAAATAAATATCTTTTTGTTTGCAAAAAAATACCAGTAAGCCAATAATCGTTACACTCGAGGTTAGATATATGAGAAGCATACTGCACTATTTCTGCGAAACAGGGGATTCTCCGGAGCAGAATTATGGAATAAAAGAGGATGTTCAAGTGCGAGTGTTTCCAACAGTCTCAGTTAATCAGGTAAGTAATCTAGTAAGTATCCCATCTATAACAGAGTCCCTACCCTGTATTGTAGCAATGCATACATACATGCATACATACTTGTTCAGGATAAGTGAATCCAACATCTGGCTTCTTCTGTAAAGTATTACTTGTATGGTTCTACTGTAAATCAGGAAATGTTTGATTAATCCTGAGTTCAAGGATGTGTCTGGGTAGAGACAGGAGCGTAGCTATTTGGGGGGGGGGAGGCTACACCCCGAAATATATCGGAGTTGACAAAATTTGAAGCGCCTTTGGAAAATCCAGTTGAGTTGTGAAAAATGTGGATTTTTGTTTATAAAATTAAAGGGAGTTAGCAAAATGGAGGCAACTTGGCAAAATCTTGGGGAGGTGGTAAAATTCAGGTGAGATGCAAAAGTTTGGATTTTTTTCTGTAAAATTGTGGCGAGTTCGCAAAATTGAATATTGGGGTGTTGTCAAAATTTGAAGCGACTTGGAAAATTCAGGGAAGATGTAAAAATCGGGATTTTTTTCTTTAAAATAACGGCGAGTAGGCAAAATCGAGGCAACTTGGCAAAATCTAATCTAGCTGGCAAAATTCGGAGCCACGTGGTAAAATACAGGTGAGTTGTGAAAATTGGGATTAGTTTTATGAAAATAAAGAGAGTTGGCAAAATTGAGGCAACTTGGCAAAATCTAGAGGAGATTGTTGGAGAATGCAGATATTATTGAGAATGGTGAGGTAGATAAGGAATTTCATTTGTGATGACTTTAATGATGTTAATGTTTAGTTTCAAGGGTCGGCGACAAAACGTTAAAAGTGTTGTATTTAAATATTAGATCACTCAAAAAATATTGGAATAATTTACTAGTTCATATTGAACTTCTTGAATTCCAGTTAGATTTGATCATTTTGGCTGAAATTATGGTGACTGAACAGGAATTATCTACATTTAATTTTGAAGGGTATAATAAGATTATTTCAAAGGCAAAAGAAAAAAAATTGGGATAAATAATTTTTTATCTAAACAAAATTGATTTAGTACAACTGGATGAAACTATTGAAGAATTAGCAGAAGTAATAATTACTAAATTGATAATACTAAATTGATAAATGTTGAAAAATACTAAAATTGATAATATTGAAATTAATATCATCGCATTATACAGATCACTTAGCAAAAATACTAATTGTTTCCTAAAAGAAATTTCTGAATATTTGTTAAAAGAGGCAGGAATTAAAAATTTAATTATTGATGTGATATTATTATTGATTTGGAAAATACTAATAAATATGATTGTGATATGTATTTAAATACTTTGAGTGAATTTGGTTTCGAACAAATTGTTAAGGGTTTTACTAGAGAAGAGGAAACATTACTAAATTGAAGGACGTTAATTGATCATGTTTTGGTTAAATCAAGCAATTTTGATGTTAAAAATAAAGCATACAGAAATGAATTTGCAGACCACTATGGGATCTTAATTAAGATACGGAAAAAGAATTTTAATTCTAATGGGGTTATATTTTTGAAAGAGGACTCAAACGTAGGTTTTAAATTTTTTTATAATGGTTCTCTTATTATTCAAAAATTGCAACTGACACAGTAGAATGATATATTGAATGAAAACATGAGCACAGAATTAATATATCAGAAAATATTAAGCAAATTGAAGAAATTTGGGAAAATTCTTGTTGTTTTAAAAATTAATAATTGTAAAAACTAAGAGAATAGGTAAGAATGGATTACTCATAACATTGTTTTGGCAATTAAAAAGAGAGATAAATTATAGAAAAGAAGTAAAGATAATATTAAAAGAAACAAAATTATGATTTAGATAAAATGGAAGGAAATAGGGTAAACAACATTGTAAGGAACCAAAAGCGCATATTTTATTCAAATAAATTATCAATTAATAAAGATAATAATACGAGATTGTGGAAATTGATTAATGATATTATTGATGATGAAAAAAGTATGTCTATCGACGAAAATGTTAAAAGACACTTGATTCGAGAAAAAGCTCGAAAAGACATTTGAAATAGTTTCGTTAAATTTTTTTTTTGTAACATTATTAATGAGATGCAAACAGAATTTGGGACAATGAATACTATACCAGATAAGTTTTATGAATTATGTTACATAAATAAGAATTCTATGCATTTTCCACTAGTTAGTAACTTCGATGTTGCCAATATAGTAGATTATTTAAATATGACTCACCTTCTGGATTTGACAATATTTTTTCAAAGGAAGACTGTACTTCCCTATACAAAGGATGGAGATAACCTTTTAGCTATATTAGGCTTGTCCTGGATTCTCATACAACATACAAGCACTTACATAAGGACTTCGACCTTCTGAGATCCTAGGCTACGACAAGTTCAGGAGGCTCCAAAAATTCGAAAGTCGAAATATATGAATCAATCAACCGTAGATGCACAGATTATCTATTGACATAGAAATTCAACCTGGCAAGTAATTGGGAGGCGTGAGTTCGAGTCCCACTCATCAGCGAAACAGAAATTTACAGAAATATAGTTGTATTTATTTTTCTGATTAAAAGGAATGTTAAAAAATACGAAACTGATGGGATGAAAACATTATATCAGCATTGACATACAATAATGACTGTGCAAAGCTGAGATTAATAGTGTTTTTTGCATAATATATTAATTTAAATTAAAACAATTCGTGACAGTAAACTTCAAACTCAATTTTTGAGGTCCCTTATAATCATGAGGCACTAAGCTGTAGCTTAGTTAGCTTATGCTTAAGTCCGACCCTGATTAGGTCATGCCCCGCTGGTCTAAGTAGTCAGATACGGTAATCACTAGACCAGGAGTCTCGTAGTATCTTAGGTATATTAAACTTAAGTACATAAAGGAAAGTAAATGCAATTATGTGCAAGTAATAACAATTTTTATCGATAAAATTTTTGAAAGCTCCCAAATCCCAATAGCTATGAAAATTGGAATTATTCTTCCGGTATATAAAAGTAGATCAAAAAAGAGTTTTAGCAATTATAGACCAATCATTCTATTAATAATTTTTGAAAAGATAATGGAAAAATACGTTGCAGATTGCCTGTAAAACGCTTTGAATAAAATAAATTTTCTGGTAACAATTTGGGTTTCGCAAAGGTATGGGAACACAAAGACTTTTAAAAGATTTTATAAATAATATAAATGCTAAATTAAATATAGAAATGAAAAGCATTGCGGTATTTATGGACTAAAACGGAGCATTAGATTCCGTTGACATTGACATCTTGCTACAGAAAATCTATTTATTTGATATTAGAGGGAATATTTTGAATGGTTTAAAAGCTACTTATCATATAGAGAAATATTTATGAAAATAAATAAAAAGAAATAAATACCCCTTTGAGCAGCTGCTTGCCACAAAGGTCTGACAGGAGCCTGTCAGTTTATATGCCATAGTCGAAGGTCTGAGAGGATGGCAGGACCTCGGCAGAAAAACGACACAAACATCCGTGCCTTACCCAGGGCTAGAACCCAGGTCCCTTAGATGAGTGGCCAAGCGCGCTAACCACTCAGCCATGGGAACATAGTGATAAATTTGAGATCAATTTCGGAGTTCCACAAGGATCTATTCTCTGCCCTATGCTATTCAAATATACATAAATGATTTGGCTAATATTAATTTCAATAACAAATTATATATGTATGCTGATGAAACAATGCTAATCAAGTTCCATTCAGATGCTAGTAACCGCTATTTGCAGTCTGCAAAATGATTTTAATAAAGCAGTTAAAAGGTTTGTTCTTAACGAACTGAATATAAACGAGAAATAAAACTACATTTATGTGTATTGGTTTTCAACAATGTGCTCTTAAAAGAAGTATTACTAAATACCGAATCAGTTGTTCTAAGCTTGATGGTTTATTACCTGATGTCGAAAAAACCGAAGTAAACGAAATAATTTACCTTGAAAATGAATTCAAAAATGAAATGGAATAAACATGTTGACTGGATGTGTTCAAGATTGCGATTTGTAGCATTTAAAAAGAAGAAACTTAACTTGTTTGTTAATACACATTTAAGTATTTTAGTATGTAAAGGACTTTTTGAATCTATAATTAGATAGTATAATAGTCTTGGTCTGTGAATGGTAGTTAGGTAGTCACTGGAAGGAGAACTATGCCCCAATCCCCTGTAATGATGAATAGAACCGGCCAAACCTAGCACCTAATGTCCGACCCGCCTTCTCGTGGTACAGGCCGTTAGTACCTTTTAAAAGAGATACTCTCCTGTGGTAGGAAACGGAAGGGGAAGGCTTCCAGATCACTTTAGCCTGTTGATCTGGAAAAACTATGACAACCTTTCTTTTTTTCTACCCTGCTGAAGAGTGGTCAGCCACACAGGGTCCTGGTGTTGACCATATACACTAACCGGACTGGAAAAAGGCTCTGAGCTTGATTGTGGAACATGAATTTGCTGCACGGCTTCTGTGGAGGGAAAATCTTCCTCTGTGCTTTCTGTTTGTTTGTGGGTTGTCAGCTCCATATGATAGATTCACAGGATATGTTTTATCAGCTGGTGTATAATCCTGAGCAAAGGTCATTGTAAGCACCTAAACTCTTGCTTCTACGGGCATCGTGAAATTCTACATTGGAGGAAGTCTTCCAGTGTAGCCTTTATTAGTGGGGGAACGGATCTTTGCCCATGCCTGCGACTAGGGGGCTGTTTGACTTTGTAAGCATTCCCTGTCTCAAAAAACATAGTTTCTTTAAACACTCAACTAACTATTTGCTCAACATAGGTAGTTGGAATGTGAGGACTTCGCACAGAGATTATTCTCTTGATGTCTTCACAGAAGAATTCCACTTTGATATTCTCGGCTTCCAAGAGACAGATAAAGGTCAGATTCTTACAAATAAACTTAAATATCTCTTTTCAGAGAGGGAAGATAAAAAGCATCTCCAAGGCGTATGTTTGCATATCAACAGACACGCTAGTGATATTCTTCTAGGATATAAGTGCATTAATGATAGGTTTCTTACAGCTAAATTTCAGACAAGCATTAAAAATTTGAATGTTGTCTGCTGTTATGACCCCACTGAGGATGCCGATGAAAATGAGAAGCATAGATTTTACGGTCAACTTCAGGATGTTTTGAATTCTGTTGAGAAAGAAGATGTTACCCTTGTTCTAGGTGACTTCAGTGCCAAAGTAGGTATTGACTCTGACCTTTAAGGAACGGTGAAGGCCCATTTTGTTATTATTAGTTGCAATGGCAATGGACAACATCTCCTACAGGTAAGTAAAGTTAATAGTTTGAGAGAAACTAATTTCTCAAACCATTAAGTTTACTTATTACTTATTACAAACACTGCGACATTGTACTTAAGTACAGATGAGTTTCATCATATGGGCTGCATAAGAATATTATATACTGTATTAGTTAACAGCAAATAGGCTAGTTCTGTTAGGAATACCATGCCATATAGGGGAGGTGAAATTGGACCTGACCATTACCTTGTTAAAAGTACCTTACAATTTAAACTAAAGTATTGTGTTAAGGGTAAAACATTTACCTTTAATTCTGAAGCTCTGAAAGACCCAGTTATAGCTAAAGCTTATCGTGATAGGTTACTTAGTGATCATGACAGTCATGGTTTGCTTACTACGGAAGTTGAGAAATAATGGGACCATTTTAAACAGACTTTTCTTGAAATTAACATTACTCTTTTAGGAAAAAAGGAGCAGAGGAGACAAAAATATTTGAGTGATAAGGCACTTGAGCTTTATTCAGAAAGAACTGCAGGGATATCCTTAATCAACACCCTACATTGAAAGCATTACAGAGGGCTTAATAAACGTGTAAAGGATCAGTTAGCTGCTGATAAGAATCTTTGGCTTGATGGCTTGGCTGACAAAGCCGAGGAAGCAGTTAGACAGCACAACAGCAGAGAGCTGTACCAGATAGTTAATGCTTTGTGTGGTAGAAAATGGACAGGTATACAGGGATCGAAGGATAAACAAGGTAAGGTTATAGAAGGTGAGGATTCTGTCATGGCTAGGTAGTCTGAGCATTTTAAAGACCCAGTTATAGCTAAAGCTTATCGTGATAGGTTACTTAGTGATCATGACAGTCATGGTTTGCTTACTACGGAAGTTGAGAATAATGGGACCATTTTAAACAGACTTTTCTTGAAATTAACATTACTCTTTTAGGAAAAAAGGAGCAGAGGAGACAAAAATATTTGAGTGATAAGGCACTTGAGCTTTATTCAGAAAGAACTGCAGGGATATCCTTAATCAACACCCTACATTGAAAGCATTACAGAGGGCTTAATAAACGTGTAAAGGATCAGTTAGCTGCTGATAAGAATCTTTGGCTTGATGGCTTGGCTGACAAAGCCGAGGAAGCAGTTAGACAGCACAACAGCAGAGAGCTGTACCAGATAGTTAATGCTTTGTGTGGTAGAAAATGGACAGGTATACAGGGATCGAAGGATAAACAAGGTAAGGTTATAGAAGGTGAGGATTCTGTCATGGCTAGGTAGTCTGAGCATTTTAGTGATGTTCTGAACAATGTGGTTAGTTCTACTACCATTGTTTGTAATGAAGGTAAATGCATTACTGGCTTTAATGTTGGCCCTAAAACAGAGTCTGAAGTTATTTTAGCTGCTTCTAAACTTAAACTACATAAATTCCCAGGGGAAGGTGAAATTACTACTGAAATGATTATAGCAGGGAAAGTTTCGGTTATCACATGAATAACTAAAATTTTGATTTTCTTTTATGAGAAAGGCATGATTCCTGAGGATTTTAAAAGAGCTATTTTTATCCCTATTTTTAAAAGAGTTTTAAAAGAGCTATTTTTATCCTTATTTTTAAGAAACGTGATTGCAGTTCTTGTGATAACTCTAAGGGTATTGGTCTACTTTATGTTCCATGTAAAGTTCTTTGCATAATTGTGCTTAATAGAATTAAAAATCTGGTTGTCGGGGAATTGCGTGATGAGCAATATGGATTCAGAAGTGGTAGGAGATGTGTAGATTGTGCTCCAAAGATTATTAACTTTTCAAGTTAGACCTTTTGTTTAATCCAAATTTATTCAGAGTTCCGGATAGCTTGCCAAATAAAGTTGAAATAGGATTCGTTTTGTATATTCAGCGTTACTTATAGAGTAAGAATTTAAAAAAGGATTGTCAAGTTTAATTAGTTTAAATCTAATCCAAAATCAATTAACGTTGCTCAAGAGAAAAATAACAAAAATTCAAAAGTTTCTAAAACAAACAAAGTTTATTTCCAGAAAATTCAAACACTCACAAATTCAGTTGATGAATACAAAAAGTTTGAGTACTAACAACTCGCATCTACCTAAATCTCTAACTAACAACTTCTTCTATCTACACATGCCTATTCAACATACACCACATACTGATTCAACTTACTCCACATACTGATTCAACATACGTTAGCTACTCCTAACAATCTACTAACAATTTCCACTAACAATACCCTTTCTCTACTGACTCTGTACCTAACGTCAATTACACTCTGTGACCTAACGTCACTCTACATGTGCATACAAATCCGGCACGTGTCTCTTGCACCCTGGGAAAACATTTGCATAATCTGACTATCGCTTTAGCTATGACGCAAGACGGATCGTGTCCTACATGCTCGCATTAGCGGCTGACAATCAAAAGTCGGAGTTGCGCACGGCAACTTCTATCGCTCGGAAGAATTGTGATCAATACAAAAATGAAATAATAATTCCTAAAATGATAAATATAACATAAATAAAGTAAAACTGGTTAAGGAAGTGTAAAAGTGAAAGGGTGGACCGTCAGAAGATCAAATATTTTCATTCATTCGGATTCTTGAGAAATGTTTAGAGTTTCAGAAACCTTTGGTTACTAGCTTTGTTGATTTCAAAAAGGCTTTGGACTCTGTTGATCGTCATAATTTGTGGTTGATTGTGAGATCGTATGGCATACCAGACAAGTTAATTAACATAATGAAAGCTCTGCATAACACTGAATCGCATGTGACAGTTGGTAAGACTTGTAACAATTGCTTCTGATGTTCGACAAGGATACATTTTGTCTCTTTTTCTCTTTAGTTTGGTTATTGATTATATTATGCGAAATTCACTGCAAGGGAAATATTTTGGCCTTAAATGGTCTGGAGATCTGAAAATTTCTAATTAGATTATACTCATGATTTAGCCCTTTTAGCAAATGATGTTGATGAGATGAACTCTTTCATTCAAACTGTTGATGAGACTGGTAGTAGAGTAGGTTTGGTTTTAAACCGAGAGAAAACTAAAGTGATGAAAATTGGTCAGGCAGGCTGTGATTCAGTTAATCTGAATGGTTCAGTCTTGAGCAGGTGTCACATTTTAATTATCGTGGGAGCTATTTAACAGATACTGGTGATGTGCAGCATGAGATTAACAGACGAATAGGGATTGCTGCCGGAACTTTTAAGAATCTATGGAGAGTGTGGAGAAATAAGCATACACAACTAAAGACTAAAATTAGACTGTATAATAGTTTGGTTCTTTCTAGGTTAGTTATGGTAGTGAAACTTGGATGCTGTGTAAACAAGATAACAGAAAACTAGATGCTTTTGATTCCAGATGCTTAAGTAGTGTCTATGGCATTAGGTGGTTCAACTTTGTAACTAATGATGAGGTTAGACAAAAGAGTCGGTAACCTCCTTTAAGCATCACATTGTGCAGAGAGAGACTCCGTTGGTTTGGCCATGTTGCCCGTACGGATAATTATAGATTGGCGAATAGGGTTATGAACAGAGTGCCTAAAGGCGTCAGAAAGAAGGGGAGACCTAGGATGCGATGGGCAGACAAGTCAAACAGGACCTGGTTAGAATTGGTGTGCAGTGGCCAGATGTAGCAGATGTAGCTCAGGACAGATATGCTTGGAGAACTAAATTGCACAATCTGGTTGGACCTCCATGGTTGAATGTGCCACGGCTGCTTGATAAGGATGCCGATGATGATGCTAACAGTTTATGGGACAGCCTATTATCCAAAATATTAAATAAAATTAAAATAATGCAAATTAGTGTACTAAAAGGATTGTATAATTCAAAGTTAAAACTTCCCTTACAACCAAAAATGATATATTTAGAATGTTCCAAATTTTACCAATTGATTTGTTTATGTTATTAATAAAAGTCTTTAATAATAGCATTAAGCACAGTATTTGCAACAGTAAGTTTACTGGTAAAAAAAGATAAGGTGTTTTGAAACAACAAAAATTTTATAATAATTGCGGACGAAATTCGAAAGAATATCAAATTTATTCTCAGAGTATGCAGTACTTTACATTTACATGTTTTTTTACCTTAGAACTGAAATTATAATGAAATATATATAATGTATATCTCAGACACACAATTTTAAAGTATTACATTATCTAATATATATTCTTCTTTATACATAGTTTGTACAATAAAAATCATATATTTATTCATACCATATATATGGAAAATTTTAATATTATATTTCATTAGTGTTTTATAATTTTACCTACATTTTTCAGTAAAAGTCTGAGAAAAAATGTTGAGTCTTCCACGAGAGTAGAAACTCGCTTGTGGAAGAAATTTAACAGTTATGTTGTAATAAAATGAAAAGGCATTCCCTTCGTATTTGACTTGTTGGGCAGAAATTGTTAACTGAAGTAAAAATATCTGATGTTAAAGAAAAATTATACGAGTTGTTAATAAAAAAGTGATATTTTTATTTGGAAACGTTTCTCATTTCTATTGGTTTTCTTTTTTTATTTTTTTTACTCCTTTTTATGTCATGATATTGATGAAATCTAGATCATATCTGTCAAAGCATATACAATCTTGCTGATAAGTTCCGGCTTAGTGGGAATATGAATTTGAAAAAAGTTGGCAAAATTCGAAACCACTTGGTAAAATCCAGGTGGCATGTAAAATTGTTTTTTTTTTAAATTAAATTAAGGGGAGTAACCAAATGGAGACAACTTGGAAAAGTCTAGGGTAGTTGGCAAAATTTGAAGCCAGTAGATAAAATACGGATGAGTTGTGAAAATTGGGATTGGGTTTGTGACATTAAGTAGAGTTGGCGAAATTGAGAAAACATGGAAAAAATCTTGCGGAGTTTTCAAAATTTGAAGGGACCTGGTAAAATTAAGGCGGGAAGTAAGAATATTTGGGAGCTCCCCCCTCCCTACCACCTCTCCACTGAACGAAAATTTGACAGAGATATGATTAAAGTTACGTAAAATACTTATTTTATCGGTTGGCAAAACAAGTTCTTCCCACCCAAGTTCCTTCGCTACGTGCTTGGGGAGAGAATTCACAGTTCCTTTTGCCGCTTCGTCGTGCCGTCATATTCAAGGTGATAAGTGAATCGAGCAATGGTTCAGCACATGGGGAATAGTCTCAAAGTAATAAGCACAATGTCTGCATCTTTTGTTGCTATGCGGTTGAAATTTAAAAAGCCAAGTCTCGGAGGAAAAATAGACCACCAGTAACAAAATCTAACGAACGACCAAGATATGACGAAATGATTGGAGGCAGTATTTGCAGCAAAGCAGGGACTGGCTTTGCATTGAGAAGAAAGGCCGTCTTAAGGCCTAGCATCTACAAAGTCCGACTCGCAAACGTCGGACTTCTTTAATCTAGTGATCGTAGCTATGATGGCTAACCAAAGTAAGGTTTCCTCAGTCTTCACTGAACTCTTCTTCGAAACGGCCATTGATAGAGCACTAGACGTGAAAATTCTGATGAACTTCCTTCTAACTCTTGCATGAAGACCTTGCACATGATAAAGTACCCTTTTTTCAACAAATAGCGGCTATGAAGTCGGGGGGGGGTAATGAAAACTGAAAAGTAAATGAAACTCAAAAGGAGGCAATGAGCAAAAAAAGCTGAGATATGTGTTTTAAATATGCTTTTTGTATATAAGAATTAAGTAAAGCAATTTAATGGGGGCTATTGGGCACAGGCCTACAGATTGATTCTGTCAATCCTACAGATTGAGGGGAAGCGGGGAATTTGAAAAATTTCTCCGCCATAGTTTGGTTATGTCCGTAAAGGAAAAGTGTTCATCATTAAAAAGCTGATTATTAAACTGAAAGACGAAGCAAAGAATCTTTACCACAAGGGGGAAGCATAGGGAACCCCCTGGTAATTATCATGGTAACCACCGTAAAGAAATGCAGTGTCCAAGAATCTCCTATGTCCAAGATTCTTTGCAAAAAGGACTTCACGATGAACCACGTAATTGTGGGAAGTTTTACACGAGACGCGATGTTGAGCACCTTCGGTATGAAACTCGTTTTCACACTTTAAACCAGAGCAGATCACTAACCTTAAAAATTATCCAAAATATTCAAGGTATTGTCATCCGTAGTGTGCCTTCAAACGATTTGCAGAACTGCATTTCTTATGGGATTTCAGCTTCATAGCATTCCCTAACAAATAAAATTAGCTGAGTCATTTTAAAAATATCAGTGCTCTCATCCAGTTGGATCGAAAATTTAATATTTTGTTGCATTTGAATCACCAGTTGTGTTCCAATGTTCTTAGAAAGATGTATATATCTCTTTCCTGTATCACGAGACAAGGCTATAATTTTTAACCCTTCAGCATACTCTTCATCATCGTCCATAATTTTATACTGTATATCGTACTTGGAACAAGAAGCACTAATACTTCACCAATATTATTGGCTTCATTTTATTTCCAATCGAGTAAGATACTTTGAAAGATGCCCTCCGTGCTTTTTATGCTAGATTCGCGAACTTTATTCATAAGATCTGTGCCTGCTTTTTGCATTTTTCGTCTCATTCAAAAAAGGCAATATTTTTATTTTTGTGTTTACGATGCTTGCTAACTAAGTGGCGCATAAATTTTGCTGGATTTTACGTTCTCTTTCGCCAAGATATCGGAACATAATGTTCACCGTGACCGTAGCTCATGATTAATCATTGTCCACAAAAATCGAAATTTAGTGTAATCTTATTTTTTTTACTTTTCTATTTTAAGGATATGATATTCATATTTGCGCATTCCTTTTCGTTGAAAATTTCAGCACTTTCATTTAACTTTTCATCTGGACCAGATTTATCTCTGCAAAACTCCTCGCCCTGCCCTCGATCAGTAGGGGACACCGATGGGCTCGGAAAGGCTGCAGTCCGTCGGTTGGGACGTTCAGCCGTTGCTACATGTGCGTGAGAGCCATACGCTGTGCACGTTAAAAAACACGTTGTATGGTTTTGACGGTATGCTACCATCTGTCTTCTAACCAGTGGGTCCCCTCCCCCAACCTTTTCAGAGCCCTCGGGGTCCTTGTGATTTGGGCAAGAAAACTGTCGCTCAGAGTTACAACCAAGAAAACAACCCAAGCCAACGTTTGTATTTTTTTAAGTGACTATTATTTGATCAGTTGTAACGTTTACAGGTACGTGAACATTTGAAAGCGACTTTATCCAATTCCAGAGGGAAATGAATGCTTATAAATATTATCGATTACGGTAAGATAGATAAGATAATTTTTATTTCAGATAATGTTTAACAAACAGTATACAAAAGTTTTTGAGATTTCACAAGAATAAGCTCGTTCTTGAGATCTCCATACAGAAATAATTTAAATTGAAAACATTAGGCGTCACGTTGAATAGAATACACAAAAAACGTAAACAACTCAAAACAAAAAATTTCTAGTAATCCAGAAAGTGTGAAAGTCAGAAAGATAGAAACATTCAGGATCTATGTTACATATAAACAGTTGTAGTAATTCAATGCAAAAAAAGTTCCCACATCACCAAGTTTTAAAATGTAATTCTTGAGAACTTTAGAAACAAATTTGATATTTTTCGATATATCTAAAACGATGATATTTAAAACAATTCGTGATATTTTTCATGCTGACTGGGAAAGAGGAAAGGAATTTCGGTGCTAAGTACAAATAATAGTGCCTAAAAGTTTCCTTATATAATGCAAGAATTTCGTAATTTATGTTTTTATCCCGTCTTAATTGGTAATTATTCGTTTCAGTTTTAATGTTTTCATTTCTAAAGTAAAATTATTTAATAATTTCGAAAAAAATAATCATAGCGTAAAGGCAAAATTCCTGCTTCTCGAAACAAAGGTAATGAAGGTTGCATTTTTAGGCTTTTGGATAATAAGCGAATAAATTTCCTTTTCAGCACTAAAAGTTGCTTAAAATTATTTAAATACATGCCCCCCCAAGATATTATGCCATATGTTAATTAAATACGTATTAATGCATAATATAGTGTACACATAAATTTAAATGTAACTAAGTGTCTTACGAGATATAAGCTGGCCAGGTTACGGATGACCTTTCTTTTAACCCATGTTACATGCACTGTCCAAGTTACGCATGCATCAATCCAAATACCTAAATAGTATTTTACTGATGGCACAAGAAAAAATTTGAGACAATTATAGTGACTTTTCGATGAACAATTACTATCATGATATTTCAATTTGTTACGGTGCAATATATCTGTAACAGAACTATTTTTCTTTAAGTAGAAGTAAACTGCATTTGTCTTTTTCAGATTTATTGTTAAAAATTACTTTTAGTCCAGTTTCTAATTAATTCTAGATTACTATTTGTTTGCTTAAAAATAATCGAAGAATCAGAACCAGTATATGTCAGGCAAGTGTAGTCAACAAAAATAGTTAATTTACCTCTTAAGTTAATGGAATCTAAATCATTAATGTAAATAATAAATAATATGGTACCCAGAACAGATCCCTGGGGCACTCCGTATTCAACTTTAGTCCAATCACTGTATGCATCTTTTATTTTTACTTTTTGCATTCTGTTAGCTAAATAACTGCAAAACCAATTCAATGCCACTCCTCTAACTCCAGCAGCTTGTAATTTTTGTATTATGTTATGATGATTTACCGTATCGAATGCTTTTTTAATGTTCAGAAATATTGTTAATGCATGATCACTGTTATTCATCGCTATGTAAATCGTATTTTCTACCTGCAATAATGCATCATCCGAACCCATTTTTCTCTAAGCCCAAACTGATTGTTACTGAGAAAACATTTCTTTTCCAGATATTCATATGATTTACATTTCACTATCTTTTGAAAAATTTTAGATATTGCAGAGAGTTAAGCAATATATCTATAATTCCCTAATTCCTTTGGGTCACCGTCTTTAAAAACAGGAACAATAGTAATTTGTTTCAAAACACCAGAAAAAATTCCTTGTTCAATGGATAGATTAAATATAGATTTTCAAGAATTTCAATAAATGTTTCTCCCAACACATGAATTATTTCTGTGGTTAAGCCATTAAAACCTAGAGATTTATTTTTTGATAGAAGAATAATTTGAGTCCTAATATCTTTAGCCATTACTGGCGTTAAGAAGAAAGAACTTACCGCAGTTGATTATCTTCCGTATCCCTCCCAATCAATATTTGTTTGAACCAAATATTTATTCAAATTCCGTGCATTTCCGGCAGAATAATCGTTGAACAAATTTGCATATTTACAGGGGTAGTCATTATATTTAATTAACTCGTTTTCACATTTAATTGTAAGGGGATAGTTTTCTTTCTCTTTAAAGTTATCACATGTTTTATTTATTACATTCCACTGCTTTTTCAGGTTTTTACCTGTTTTGGAAACTTTATTCTTAAAGTATTGTGTTTCCTTTATTGAACTAGTGACAAAATTTCGGTAACGGGAGAATGATTGTTTAAGTGATTATCTGAAGGATTTTTCGTCATTTCTTTATACAGAGTATTACAGTAATTTATTAAAATTACTAATTCATTTGTCATCCACGGTTTAATTTTCCAAATACGTTTCTTCTTTGTTTTCATAGAATCATCAATTAAATGCCTTAGCGTATTAATTAATTTTTTAAAAGAAGCATTAACACAGCCGTCAATATATATATATATACTGTATTATATATCATCCCATTTTATGTTTGCACTTAAGTTCGCTAATCTTTTCAAACCCACCATTTTTATTTCATCATTATTTAATTTTTGTTCAATTATAATACATAAATTAACCTTAATTAACCAGTGGTCTGTAATTCCATTGTCGCCCAGAAATATATTACAATTATATAAATCTTTGATTCTAAGAAATACATGATCAATACATGTAGAGGAGTTCTCCGTAATTCTGGTTGGCTGTTCTGCCATATTAAATAAACCATTTTCTGTTAATAGTCCTAGATATTCATCTGTGTTTATGTTGTCATTTAATAAATTAATATTAATATCTCCAAGATAGAGAATATTAATAGCGTCAGGTAATTCTAAGACTCCGTTTAACTCGGAAATAAAATTAAGCACATTGTCAGAAGGAGATCTGTATACAGCAATTAATGTCCACTCTTTGTTATCAATTTCAAGTTTTAAAACCGCAGTGTTTGCATAATTCATTGTGATTGGTTGCTGTGTAGCATCGATGTCACAGCAAACATAAATTAATACTCTACCTGATCTGTAATCATCCCTACAAAATGAGAAGCACTTCTAACCGTCTATTTTGTACAGTGAGACTTCCAAGGAGTAGATCCAAATTTCTGTCAATTAATCTGGGTCTTTCCTGAAAAGTCACCAAGTACGTTAAAAATTCATCATTCTCTAACACTGCATATATTTAACAGAATCTGAAAAAAATTATCAACAAACATCACAGAACAAAAAAAAACAACTAAAATTCAAAAATACAAATCGGTAACTATCAATATATATCAAATCAGTATATCAGCACAAAATCTCAAGTTTTCAGGTCAACCAGATGAAAATATTTTGCATGCGATAGGCACCAACCTTATTGAATCTCAGCCTATGTTGCTGCTGTTTACTAAAGGAGCTCCTAAAGGGAAAGTTTCACACATGCTATAACCAATAGAGAAGAGACTGAAATCGTCAGGCCCAAAACTTCAAACGAATCTTAAAACCACTATGAATAGTAGAAAACAAAACATTTCACAACAACTTCCAACAAGTGACGTCAAACTGTTGATAGTAGTGATCCGTGATTTAAAGGAAGAAATGAAAGAATTAAAACGAAGCGTAGAATTTTTTTCTATCAAGTATGACGAACTGATGCAAAAAGTAGTAACTTACGAGAAAAATCAAAAGGATTTAACAACAAAAATTTATGAAGCGCAAAATTTGAATAAAGAAATGAGGAAAGAGATTAAAGAGTTGAAACAAAATCTTAATTACGTGGAACAATATGAACGAAATAAAAATATATAAATTCATGGTGTTCCCATAAGTGAAGGGGAAGATGAAACAGAACTTAAAATAAAGTTGAGTAAAATTTCCCAGTCATTAAACATAGTCAACTACACAGACAATATGATTGAAAAAATTCACAGACGTCCTTAAAGAAATAAAAGCAAAACCCCGAAGATAATTGTCCAATTCGTTACAGGAAGATAGAGACATTTGGATACAATGCAGGAAAAAAAATTACAACCACTAGTGCAGACCTCAATGATAAAGGAACACCAACATATATTAAAGAAAACATGACTATGATTAATAGATAACTTTTCTGGAGAGTTAGGATGTGTGCAAAAGAAAAAAAATATAATTACGCATGGTTCTTCAAAAATGGAAAAGTAGTAATGAGGAAATCAAATGGTGAAAGAATCATTAATATTGATACGTTCACCAATTTTGATGATTTTTGAACTTTTAGAAATATCCGATAAACCTTACTTCTTTTAACTTCTTTTTAGCTTTTGTTTTTTTTTTTATTTTGTTCAATACTTTTGCTATTTGATAATCTGATAAATATTTTCTTAGCTATGTTTGATGTGAATTTTGAAGGTTTTAATAGCAACTGTGATGTTACTTACGTAACTACAGGTTTAGAAATAGAAGCTTGTAATAATTACGGTAAATTGATTCACAAAATTAAATTAGGAATTGCTCATGTTAATATAAGAAGTCAAAGAAAATATTTGGGATTCATTAAAAATAAGTACCCTATTTCCCGGAAAATAAGACTAACCGAAATGATTTTTCAGGATGCTCGTAATATAAGCCCTACCCCAAAAATAAGCCCAGTTAAGATCGTCAGCCAGACGGACGCATTTAGTACGTCCGTTGCAACACACGACGGACGTATTGAATTATAAAATAATAATATTAATATATAATTGGCATTAATATTTAAAATAAAGGAAAATATAAATTATAATTAAGGATTTGTAAATATCCAAGCGGGCGCCTTTGGACGAGAGGTAAAATAAGACATCCTCTGAAAATAAGCCCTAATGCATCTTTTGGAGCAAAAATTAATAAAAGACCCGGTCTTATTTTCGGGAAAACACGGTATTAACAATTATATGAAACACATTGATTTGCTGGTTTTAACTTAAACAAATGTAAATAAATATGAAAATTATTTATATAATATTGGCAAATTTAATAAAATTACAAATGATAATATCAATAAAAATATTAGGGCGATTTCAGTATATTATAAAGAAAATCTAGATAATGAAATTATAACACAACAAATACTTCCAGGGGAAATTATATACATAAAAGTAAAAAACCAAAAAAATATAATATATCATGCATTAACATTATACAGATCACCTAGTACAGATGTGAATTCTTTTCTGTTGAATTTCCGAAACTGGATGGAAAATACAGAAAAAGATCAAAATCAGATTTTAATAGGTGATTTAAATATCGATATATTACACAACAAATACTTCCAGTATTAGAAATATCCGATAAACCTTACTTCTTTTAACTTCTTTTTAGCTTTTGTTTTTTTTTTTATTTTGTTCAATACTTTTGCTATTTGATAAAAAAATGGCAAGGAAAATTACATCGCACTACTGGCAGAAATGAATTTTGAAAGATTAATAAGAGAAACTACAAGAGAAGAAATAGCAAAAAATAATATTACCAAAACGTGTATAGAACATATTAATATTAAACTAATTGAAAATATGTCAGAAAATTCAATAATTCAAACAAGCTAAATAGCAGATCACTATATGATTTTAGCATTGATTAGCAATATCAAAAATAATTTGAATATGACTAATTATATTAAAACATATCAGGAAAATAAGAATTAGTCTTCTGACCATAACAATATAAACAAAGCTATCTCTGAAATGAATTGGAATTTAAAAAATTATGGAGACAATTCAATCAATGGAAGAATTAAACATATACAAAGTATTTAATGACATTTATGATGAAATTTTAGGAAAAAATAGAGTATATATGAGGAGAGTAGGAAAGGTAAAAAAAAATCATACCAAAAACTGGATATCAAAAAACTTGATAGAGTTAATTGATAAAAGAGACAAAGCTTGGATTAAATTTGAAAAAAATTAAAAAAAGTGATGCTTATAAAAATAGCTATAGAAATTAAGAAATGTAGTTAATATTCAGTTTACAAATCAGAAACAATTTTATTTTAGAAATGAACTTATAATGAAGAAAAATGATATGAAGGGCTATCTGGCAATTAATATATAAAATATTAGAAGGAAAACAGGAAAAAATCAGCTGACGAGACATAATAATTGATAATATGTCCAAAAAGAAATTATCTGTGGAAGAAATAGCAAACAATTACAATGACATTTATAATAACTAATTCTACAGATAAGAGTTTATAATACACTAATTCTACAGAAAAGAGATACAAATCACCAAGACGATATAAATTAGTTCCAACCACAATACAAAGAGTCATGAATTCTATTTATATACCTGAAATCACTGAAAAACAAACTGATGAAATAATTAATACATTAGACACCAATAAACCACCTAATTACAATAATGTTTACAATTAACATATAAAATTTAATAAAGAAATACTGTTAAATATTATATCAAAAATTATAAATCAGATAATATTTACTGGGAACATACCTACTGAACTCAAAACAGGTATTTTAAGACCTATTTTTAGAGGAGGTATTAAGGAGGACTTTCCTAACTATTGACCAATAACTATGTTACCTATATTTTCAAAAATAATGGAAAAATATATTTAAATAATGTTTATAATTTTTTACTTAAGCGATGATTACAACATGATGATTACAACATGATTAATGAAAATCAAATTGGCTTCCAAAAAAGGAAAACACAATTTCAGCTAATTTCTAAAATTGCAAATAATATTAACAAATCATTGAATAAAGGGGAAAAATTGTAACTATGTTCTTAGATTCAAAGAAAGCCTTCGATATAATAGATCATAACATTTTACTTAATAAAATTGAAAATTACAGTATTCACGGTATAATATTAGATTGGTTTCGAAATTATTTATCAGACAGATACTAAATTACTAAAATAAAAAACTATTACAGGAGAAAAGTAATTACACAATATAGAATTCCCAAAGGTTCAATTTTAGGTCCTTTATTGTTTCTGGTGATAAATGATTTGTTCAATACAAAAATAAAAAGTGCTATTCATCTATAAGCTGACAACATTGTTTTAATAAACAATCACAAATATTTAAATGATAGCATTTCAGAGATTCAAACAAATTACAATAATATAATTAGATGATTAAATCATAACAAAATCTACTTAAATGACAAAAAAATGGATGATTATACATTCACCAGGATTTAATATTCCTCAAAACCTCTTGATCAAAACACATAAAATAAATTACTAAAAAATAACGGGGTGCTTCAAATTGTGAATCATGACGTAGTTGCATATTTGTTGAACAAACAAATCAAATAAAATACTTAGGAATCATTTTTGATGAATATTTTAGGTGGAATGCTTATATATCCCACATTGGTGAAAGCTTGAGAGTATCAGCGATAAAAATTCAATAATTAAAATGCGTACTAAATACGGAAACGTGTGTACTATTTTATAAAGCAATATGCGAATCGATTTCAAATTATGGAATAATTGTGCATGAAACAACTAACTTAACTAACATAAATAAAATAGAAAAACTGTAGTCTACAATAGGTAAAAATATTATTTCGTTTCATTTGCAAAAAATATTATAAAACTTTCACAGAGAGAATAAAATTTTTAGACCTTTTATCCTACAGTAATTTATATGAATATAATTTAAAAATTAAAACTTTTTGACGAAACATACAACCTAAAAATTCAACAGAATAAAAATACAAGACTTCAAAACCAAGGGTATTACAAAATGCCTACTTTTCGAAATAATTACGTAAAACATACCTCCGAATATCAAGTACCACTTATATTTAATGTTATCCCAAAAGAAATACTAAATATAGATTCTTTTAGAAGACTGAAAATCGATTTGAAAAAATATTTGGGAATTTCTAATCAGCTGATTATTATGTGCTGTGTTTTGTGAATTTTTTTGATGTACACCATTTTTGTGGCTGAATGACCTATGTTTAATTTAATCTATTCATTTTCCTGCAGATAAGCTATTTACCTTTGCAAGTCAAATAGTAAATATATTTGTATTCTTTACTCTTATGAATAAAAATTATATTCTTAAAAAAATTAGGTCTTCTAAGAATCTAACACGTATTACAGGGCTCGCAAAAATATTTGCAATCCCTAGTCCACAGGAATTTGAATCCATTAGCACGTTGAAACGTTTTAGTTTCATATAACACATCAGCTCAGGGATTAAATGTTCATTGACGAAAACCAGTCCTTCACCATTCTCTCCAATCAACTCTTTTCCGTTTAAATGCTTCAACCAATTCATTTCTACTTCGTCGCGAATCCAAATTGGGCGATGATCGGTCTCGGCTTACTTTTATTTGCAGATGGCACTCTGTGTGCGACCTGAATTTCGTTGTCACAAACGGTTATTTTTAACTTATCGCCAATTATTTTAATTAATTCTGGTAAATATTCGTTTGGAGTTCCTTTTAGTCCTGCAATTTTTATATTCATGTTTCTGGACACTTGCTGTAAATCCATTATATCGTTTTTCAGTCTAGTTACATTTGTTTCCAACGAATTAACTTTTTGCGTGAAGATGTCATTTTCTTTTTTAACGTCAGAAACAGTCTTCGTAATCGAGTCTATGGTTCTAGAAAAATCATCGATTTTACAAGAGCAGAAGTCAGCTGATTTCTTAACTTGAAGTAACTCTTCCCTAAAATCTTTTAATTCTGCTTTAATAAGTGCCAATTCACCCTTAACTGCAAGATTATCAGTCCCCAGAATTGCAACAATATCTTCTTTCAATTAACAGAAATCGCTGTAACTGATCTGTTCAAAATCCCTCGCTTCTTGTTCTGCCTGCTTCCCGTCATCAGTTCCCTCGCTTTGTGTTGCCCGCTTTTTTGCTGCATTTTCTACGTGGAGCACTGTGCAGGATTGTCTTCCGCTTTAGGCTTAACATACTTGAAGACCTTTGGCTCTGGCATTTGTAGCATCTCCATCTTCTTTTGGCTTCATATGACATCTTTTTTAAAAAAAACTCCGTCGTTCCGATACAAGAGAAGTATTAATGAGACTTAATCTGCGACCTCTTTTAAAAAATAAGCGCTCTCCTCTCTCTGCAAGAGGGCATGCTCCCCAGTTTGCGCACCCCTGCGTTAGAGAACTAAAAAAAAAGGCTTTGAGGAAATGGGTCCTGACCCACAGGCACCAAGGAGAGGAATTTCCAGTAGGGAAAACGAAGCTGATTTTTTGCGATCAATTATTGTTTGTTCAGAGCTATAGAAAAAATTCTGAGCTATTCCTTTAAATAATTGCAAATGAAATTTGATCAAAACTGATTTAAGTCCGCAGCGCAGAGACTGCGGTGCCTATCAGTTTGCCTCCTGCAAGTAACCATTTAAAGTAAAGCAAAAAGGCAATCACTGAAGAGTTATAACGATAGACGTAGTGAAAAGTAAGAGACGAAATAATGGATTAAAAGTTAAAATAAAAAATATAATGTTTATCCCAATAGGTTCAGAATCCTGTATAGTGAAGAAATATACGTAGAGAAACTATTGAATTTTGAAACAAATGTTTAAGAAAGATCCATCCCATGCACTGGACAGAAAACAAAAGAAATGTAACAGAGAAGAAGACACAGAAAAGAGCAATAGTTGACGACACACAACGAATCCCTCAATAATTTTCCTAACTATACGTGAAATGGATTGAAGGTATCAAAAAGTACTCGAAATTAGACACATAAATATAATTAAAGAGCTTCTTGAAGAGCAGGAATCAATAGTTCATAGATGACTAAATCCCCTGTAAGGCTTCGATGTTAATAAATGTTGTTTCAGATGGCGAATTAAATGTGCTTTGTATTATGAGAGGATGCTGTTTTAAGCCATTACGGGTGAACGAGGCTATAGTTAGAGAGAGAATAATATGTTGCCATAGCATTGGGGAGAGAAAACGGGACACTTTAAGAAATACGATTTTATTTCTCAGTGATGCGGAACCCTTTACCACGCACTTTTCAGCTTGGTGCATCTTTCAATGTCCGAATCCTTCCTCCTTTGAGGGATGACTGTGGCCTCTCACGCCTCCAAAGGAGATATCTGATCGATATTACCGCCTGACCATACTTCTCCTGTTGGTGCGCGAATTGTTAGCGCATGCGTGCAGCAAACGAATTAATGCCGGCGGCAATATGACCAGACAACCTTATGCGGAGTGAAAAAGAAAGTTATTTTTCGAGCATTGATTTCAGCTTCCTTCCGCAGCAGAATAAGCTGTCAAGAACATTCGGGCTTTAGTGCAGCTGCCTCGCACCTCCAAAAATTAGTGATCGAAACCGATCTGTCAGTTTTAAGTTTGACGTTCAGTTGAAGTGCTTCGAATGATCAGCTGACGTCAATCGAAGATGTTGATTGAAAGCGAAATAATGGAATTGGAATAAATGAAAGGAGGGAAGATATTCGCTAAGTAGAAAACAATTCCAGAGAGGGCGTTAGTATTCGCCGTTAGCATCCGTCATGCCCAAGTTTGTGCTGCGCTGGCATCCGGAGTGCGCGGGACCGTCGGTCGGGCGTGCGTGCGCCACTTGCCTGCTTCATTGGGGCAGCGGCATGAGCTCTGGTCGCACGCTGCTGCTGTGAGGCATCTCGAGCTCGCGGAATTGGATCGAGGAAAGCTTCGACGCCACAATTTTTTTTCCGTTGTTATGTTTCTTGCAGCTGTCCTCTGACAGGGAAAGAGGAGACAGCTGTTCGTCGAAGAGGCTAAATCGCTTCGACAGAAACAATCTTCCGATTATCATTGCGTCGATCTTGCGACTGCTGAAGAATCTCTTCTTCCGGTGGATAAAGAGAAGTGACTTTACGAAGCTGGACGTAAATGACGGACTTCAGATGATCGAGAATTAAGGGAAGCGCCACCGCAAACAGAAAAGTCGAGGGTTTCTTAAAGTTGAAGAAGGGACGAGCAGATTGCTTTGTGACGTCATTAGTGAAGAAGCTTCGTTCCAATTGATCTAATGTTTCTGAAGATGAAAAAGAGAAGGATAACTTCCCTCTGTACCGAGGGTTGTGCTTCATCAGAGTGGGATGATAAATCATGCATCATTCTGATGAGATCGTCCTCCACCTTGGCCCAAACGATGCTGATCATCTTCGCGGCAGCGGCGGCGGTGAGTATTTTTCATTGTTTTCAGTGACAGACGAAGTCATGAACTTGACTAATCCTTTCTCTCAATAGAAAGTATTTGATTCATTTCGCGCATCACTTAGAAGAGATTAGCGGAGATTTCTTTGCAGGGCTTGCCTGAAACGCGTCAATTTCTGCAGCTTGTGCAAGACTCGATTCATCAGCACATTTGGGATAATTTTAAGATAATTTTAAATTGTTCGTCTTTATAAAAGAGTCAAGCAAAAATAATCAACAAAATTTCAAATGTGTTCCTTTTTCTTCACTTATCAGTGTAATTCGCGAGTATTAGAAAAAGTTTAAAACATTACTAGATATTGCCATAGTTTTTTTTTTTATCAAAAAACAGCCAGCTCTTTTTCTTGGAATATACGTTTTATTCCGTGAGTGCTAAAATCCTTGAGATGCGATTTCATCAGGCGATGGCTGTTCTCGTTTCCTTCTTTGGAGAAGAATTCGGCATCAGAACAAAGAACTCCACTAAAGATTTTCACTTGCGCTGAAAACGAGTCGAACGATGAGGCCATGCGATAGCCGCGATTATTTGAGAGAGAGAGGTGATGGTGATGTGTGTGGGTGGGGGAAGTCATCAATCCAGGAAGTGTGACCACACGGAAATCATGGGTACGAGAGTGGTCAGCTTCTCTGACTCTGGTTTTGTGTTTTCGCACGGGTGAATTTCCTTTACCTGAGAAAGAAACGAGAAAATGAACAGAATCACTCTATCAAAGACGAAGCCATTTGGCCTTACTACGCATTTTGCACGAAGCAAGAGCCCCTCCCCCCCCCCTCCTACCGTTTCATCCTAAATCTAGATGTGCGAGAGGGTCATCAATCCATTTGACTTTCCATTAGTATTCGTCGTTAGCAGTTGTAAGCGTGAGGAATATTCCTCACTGAGCCCTTTTCCCTTTATTATTCTTTAGTGGCTTCGACAAGAAGAGAATGACTGGGATGAAAGTTCATGACGTGTCGAGTCATGAACTGACTACGTCATGAATATGACGGACGAATGAATATGACGGACGCTTGATACAACTGCACGAATCATTTCTTCACTGAGAAAGAATTTGCTCTTCGTATTCCAACCCAGGAACTGTTAGTCCCTTTTCGAAGAGTTTCGATGTCCACCGTAAAATTCATCTCTTTTTCTGCCTCATTTGATATTTATTCTTCTACTAAAGAAACATCGCTTATGGAGAGTGATAAGGAAAGAGAACAAAGATTTGAATGACTGATGAAATTACTGTAATAATCATCTTTGTTGCCATTTTAGATTGCAATTGGTTTGTGTCTACCTTGATCTTCGACATGGTGAGGAATTCCTGTTTTTGAAAGTGCAACACTTGGAGCTATGGGATCTGTGCGAAAGAATTCGAAATTCTTAACTGGGTACCCCTGCAAGCTAACTGCTTACTTGCAAGCTGCAAGCTTAACTGGGTACACCTGCAAGAAAAAGGAATTGCTAGAACTGGGACCGAATCCAGGGGGGCGAGCCAAGGGGGTTGTCCTTTGGAAAAGTTAGTAAAAGGGTAATAGAAAGCAAAAAATATTGAAGTTTTCATGCATTTTGCAAGAAATATTTTAAAGACTTTTGAAAAAGAGGGGGAAGTGATATGCTCTAATGCAATCTAGTCTCTTTCCTCCCTCTTTTTTTATTTTACATCCAAGTGTGTCTTCTTTCCAAGCCCCCCCCCCCCCACCTCCACTCTAGTGAATCATATCTTGAATTATTAACTATTGAAATGAAAGCTACAAATGTCACTACACATACAAAAATTATCATTCAAAAGCGATGAAATTAACTACAACTCTTGGCAATTTAGTTAAAAAATTTAATAATTTAAAATGTACTTTATTACACTGTACATGCCATATAACTATAAAGTTCTAAATATCACTCTTTGCATTTCATATCAACGCTGACTACATCGTAAACAAACGAAAGAGATACACTACTAATTAAAATCATTATGAACCCTTACGTAACATTTTATCTGACCTCCATGGTCAAGGATGAGTGCCCAGAGTCGATGTGGCATGTTTTTCACATACTTTCGAAACACAGCAGCAGCAGTTTTCATCCATTCGTCCTGTTAAAATGCTCTACCTAGTCTAGCGGTTAGCGTACAGTCGCTCACAAAAGTATCCGAACACTACGGTTGATTACAAAATTCAGAAAAAATATCTGGCAATGATTTTTTTAGAAATGAGTGATCTGGCAACCTTCGTGTCACGTGATTACAACATTCAGGAAAAATATCTGGAGCGTGTACAGCAACTGTACACGCTCCAGTTACCGTTCACAGCAAACTGGAGCGTGTGCAGTTACTGCACACGCTCCAGTTTGCTGTGAACGGTAACTGCACACGCTCAATATTTCCGTGAGTGAGCCACACGATCTAGTATCAAAATAATATGACCACCTACTGTACCTGACTACTAAGACCAACAGGGAATGTCCTTGTGTATGTTGTATGAGAAACCAGAACAATCCTAATATGCATTCGAGGTTATCACCATCCTTTGCGTAGGGAAGTACCTTCTCCCTTTATTAAAAAAAAAAATAAATAAAATGGTTCGAACATCTCGGAGTGCAGAGGCACTTGCATTCAAATGGAGCGTTTTAAATTATCCCCTATGCTTTGGATTGGATTAACATCAGGCGATTGCACAGGCCAGGGAAGGTGGTGAAAAGTCCTTTTAATGTTCCTCAAACCACTCCTATAAGATTCGTGAGCGATGAATCGGTACATCATGATCCTTGAATTTCCCATCACTACTGGGGTAAAATGATTCAGCATTGGATTGTCCAAGATGCTTTCATGCATCGAAGAAGTGATGCGACCCTGCATAGAAACCAGAGGACCCAATCCGTGCGAAGAAAACGCTCCCACACCATCCGAGTGCCTCCAGCACTTTGAACAGTAGGAGTTACACCTGATGGATCCATTGTGTCATGGGATTGTCACCAAACTCTACACCGCATATTTCTTGAAAACGATGTATAACATGATTCGTGTGACCATACGATACGTTTACAATCCTTCAATCCCCAGGTTCGCCTCTCCATATAACAAGGACGCCTCGAATCCTGTTGGTTTCGGAAATCAGAGGCTTTCGTATCACGATAGTTTGAAATTTCCGAATTTCCCACTCTCTGCTCTCTGAAATGGGTTTTGAAATCCTGCTAGCTCTCATCTCTCTCAGCTGATGAATTGTTGCAGCTCTGTTTTGCCACGCAGTTCATGGCAACAAATGACTCTCCCTGTACCTCAGTCTCTTTCCTTTTCCCATAAATGGCTGATGTTGTGTGAGACCATTGTCGTTCTCCATACACCTGGGACATTGTGCCCTATGATTTTCCGCTGAGTTCCATCAGCTTCATATGGATTTCTAGGGAAGATTTACTCTTCCCAAAATTGTTTATTTACAGAACCCCCTAGAACTTATTTATTTACAGGGAAGAACGCAGGGGACTCCGTTACTTCCATGCATTGCCCTGGCCTCCAAATTCCAAAGACATCAATCCAATCGAGCATTTGTGGTTTGTGTTGGAACAGCATATCCGATCTGCAGCGGCTCAACCACCTAACTTACAAGAGTTAAAGGATCTGCTGGTGACATGTTGCTACCAGACACCACACCTTTAAAAATCTTGTAGCGTCCACGCCTCGCCGGATAAGAGCTGTTTGGTGGCACGTGGAGGACCAACATCATATTAGGAGTCAGTCATCATATAGAATAGATAGAAGTTCAGTGAATTGAATAGATCCTGACATATATATTAAAAGCAGGTATCTCTTTCAAACTCACACACGTGACAGCAAAGGAAGTAAAGAACTCACGTGTTACAGCCAGAGAAGGGTAAATTCGGAATTTGCTCTAAAAACCTGGGATCCCAAGTCTTCTGGCGATCACCATGATCTCTAGGTAGAGTAGTCTGTTGAAGCCAGGAAATGCACACACCAGTGACCTTGCGTTAAGGAACAATATTAGAGACTTCCCAAACAAAAACTAACGAGATGATTTTTGTTGAAAACGAAAGGTAGTAGATAATTCGATTTTTAAAAAAAAACGATCAGGTATAAATGGTAGCTAGGTGTAAACTGGAAGGAGAGCTGTGTACCAATCCCTAGTGGTGATGCACAGAACCGGGCAGGTCTAGCACCTAATGTCCGACCCCGCCTTCTCGTGGTGCAGGCCGTTAGTACCTTTCAAAAGAGATATTCTCTTTTGGAAGGGAACGGAAGGGGAGGGCTGCCAGTTCAGTATGGCCTGCTGATCTGGTCATCTATGGCCACTTTTTTCCTTTTTTTCAACCCTGCTGAGGAGTGGTCAACTTCACAGGGTCCTGGTGCTGACCATTTATACCTACCAGACTGGACTTGTTTATGGATTTGAGTTTGATTATGGATCCTGGGCTTGCTGCACTGGTGGGCCTCTGTTGAGGGAGAGCCTGCCGCTGTGTTTTCCGTTTGCTTCTGGGTTGCCAGCTCTAAGTGAACAGAGGCATGGGATACCTTATATCAGCTGGTGGATAATCCTAATCAGAGGCCATCGCAGGTACCTGAACCTTACTTTGCTAGTTGGGCATCGTCAAGCCTAAACTGGAGTAATGCGTCTCAGGCAGGCCATGTGGCTCTTGAAAAAGTCCACTTGAAAAGGTGGTGCCTGAAGTTCCTACCAGCATCGGTGACTTCAGCCTTTAGCGGAGGAGGAACGGGTCTTTGCCCCATGCCTGCGATCAGGGGGCTGTTTGATATTGTTGGCCCTACCAATCTCAATAAACCTAATTTCTTTAAAAATCCTACTAATCATTTTCTCTCTGCAGGAACGTGGAACGTGAGGACATTATATAGAGATTATTCTCTTGATGTCCTCATGCAGGAATTCCAGCGCTATAACCTAGATATTCTAGGCTTGCAAGAGACCAGATGGACAGGTAAAGGTGAGATACTTAAAAATAACTTTAAATTTCTCTTTACAGGGAGGGAGGATGGAAAGCATCACCAAGGCGTGGGTCTGCTGCTCAGCAGACATGCTAGTGATGCTCTTCTAGGATATGAGTGCATTAATGAAAGGTTTCTTACAGCAAAATTTCAGACAAGCATTAAAGACTTGAATGTTATCTGCTGTTATGCCCCCACTGAGGATTCTGATGAGGATGAGAAGGATAGGTTTTACGGACAACTTCAGGACATTTTGAATTCTGTCAAGAAAGGAGATATTACCCTTGTTCTTGGTGACTTCAATGCCAAAGTTGGTACCGACTCTGACCTTTGGGGAGGAGTAATAGGCCCTTTTGGTATTGGTAGCTGCAATGGCAATGGGCAACGTCTCCTACAGGTAAGTAAACTCAATGGTTTCAGAATAACTAACACATATTACAAACACCGTGACATACATAAATACACATGGGTTTCACCTGATGGGCTGCATAGGAATATGATTGATTATATATTAATTAACAGCAAATGGTCTAGTTCTGTTAGAAACACCAGGGCATATAGGGGAGCTGAAATTGGATCTGACCATTACCTTGTTAAAAGTGTCTTGCAACTTAAACTTAAAAAGTGTTGTGCTAGGGTTAAAAAAGTTGCTTTTAATACTGATGCTCTAAAAGACCCAGTTATAGCCAAAGCTTACCATGATAGGTTACTTAGTCATTATGACAGTCATGGTTTGCTTAATACTGAAGTTGAGGAAGAATGGGGCCATTTTAAACAGGCTTTTTTGGAAACTAACAGTACTCTTTTAGGGAAAAAGGAGCAGAGGAGGCATAATTATTTAAGTGATAAGGCAATTGAGCTTATTTCAGAAAGAAGGAACTGCAGGAATGTCCTTAATCAGTACCCTACTAGTCCTAATAGAAAAGATTACAGAGAGCTTAATAAACATGTAAAGGATCAGTTAGCTACTGATAAAAATCTTTGGCTTGATAGCTTGGTTGACAAAGCTGAGGAAGCAGTTAGACAGCACAACAGCAGAGAGCTGTACCAGATAGTTAATGTTTTATGTGGTAGAAAACAGACAGGCATACAGGGATTGAAGGATAAACAAGGTAAGGTTATAGAAGGTGAGAATTCTGTCATGGCTAGGTGGGCTGAGCATTTCAGTGATGTTCTAAACAATGTGGTTAGTTCTACTCCCATTGTTTGTAATAATGATAGATGCATTGGCAGCTTTAATGTTGGCCCTATAACACAATCTGAAGTTAGTTTGGCTATCTCTAAACTTAAACTTCATAAATCCCCAGGGGTAGATGAAATTACTACAGAAATGCTCAGAGCTGGGAATGTTTTGGTTACCACTTGGATGACTGAAATTTTGAATAACTTTTATGATAAAGGCATGGTTCCTAAAGATTTTACCAGAGCTATTATTATCCCTATTTTCAAAAAAGGTGATCGCAGTTCTTGTGATAACTATAGGGGTATCAGCTTACTCTCTGTTCCAGGTAAAGTTCTTTCCATGATTGTGCTTAATAGAATTAAGAATCTGGTTGACAGTCAATTGCGTGATGAGCAATGTGGATTCAGAAGTGGTAGGGGATGTGTGGATCAGATATTTTCACTTAGGCAGATTCTTGAGAAATGTTTAGAGTTTCAGAAACCTTTGGTTGCTAGCTTTGTTGATTTCAAAAAGGCTTTCGACTCTGTTGATCGTCATAATTTGTGGTTGATTGTGAGATCATATGGTATACCAGACAAGTTAGTTAACATAATGAAAGCTCTCTATAATAACACTGAGTCATGTGTGAGAGTTGGTAAGTCTTGTAGCAATTGGTTTAGCATTACGTCTGGTGTTCGACAAGGGTGCATTTTGTCTCCTTTTCTCTTTAGTTTGGTTATTGATTATGTTATGCGAAATTCGCTTCGAGGAAAAGATTTTGGCCTTAAATGGGCAGGAGATACGAAAATTTCTGATTTAGATTATGCTGATGATTTAGCCCTTTTGGCAAATGATGTTGATGAGATGAACTCTTTCATTCGAGCTGTTGATGAGACTGGTAGTAGAGTAGGTTTGGTTATAAACAGAGAGAAAACTAAAGTGATGAAAATTGGTCAGGCAGGTTGTGATTCAGTTAATCTGAATGGTTGCAGTCTTGAGCAGGTGTCACAATTTAATTACCTTGGGAGCTATGTAACTGATACTGGTGATGTGCGGCATGAGATTAACAGACGAATAGGTATTGCTGCCGGGACTTTTCAGAATCTTTGGAGATTGTGGAGAAATAGGCGTATACACCTAAAGACTAAAATTAGACTGTATAATAGTTTGGTTCTTTCTAGGGTTAGTTATGGTAGTGAAACTTGGACGCTGTGTAAACAAGATAACAGTAAACTAGATGCTTTTGATTCTAGATGCTTACGCAGTATCTTGGGTATTAGGTGGTTTAACTTTGTAACTAATGATGAGGTTAGGCAAAGGAGTTTGCAATCTCCTTTAAGCAGCATATTGTGCAGAGAGAGACTCCGCTGGTTTGGCCATGTTGCCCGTATGGATAATTATAGATTGGCGAATAGGGTTATGAACAGTGTGCCTAGAGGCCTCAGAAGGAGGGGGAGACCTAGGATGCGGTGGGCAGACAATGTCAAACGGGACCTTGTTGGAATTGGTGTGCAGTGGCCTGATGCAGCAGATGTAGCTCAGGACAGATATGCTTGGAGAATTAAACTGCGTGGTCTGGTTGGACCTCCGTAGCCCATGGCTGCTTGAGGATGATGATGATGATGATGATAAAGATTTATGTTCTTTTGCTAAAATTTCATTCTTCCCATAGTAACACGACATTTATAAAATCACTTTAATCAAATAGCAACGGCATGGACCTGGCAGCGCTATTCTTTCATGCTGAATTCTTTGAGTTTCATACAGATTCTGCGCAGATTCACTGCGCATTCGCGTAGACTGCCACTGCGTTGCTTCGAACGAATAGTACACTGGCGACCAAAAGTTAAGCATAGTTAATAAAATGGGTTAAATTGAAACAACAAGCAGCAAATATAGCAATGAAAGGCACATGTGCAGATAACGACTGGCACATGCAAATGTAAAAGTAATGATGCAATAGCATGTGACCATACATAATTTGCATAAGAGACAACAACTATAATGGTATAAAACATGGGATAGATGTGGATAACCTCATTTCTTGTCGCCAGCGCATTCTGTTTGCGATCGAATCATTTTGTTGCCGTAACAATGTGTCACACAGACTGCATATGGATGCCCTACCATGTGATCGGGCTATCCGGATGTTGGAATTAGGACGGACACATAGTGATCATACCAGGAGAATAGGTGTGCACCAATCCAGTAAACCACCAGTAATCCGTGACGTCAAGACTGTGAAGAAGGTGCAAAGAGGCAGTAAAGTTAGTCGTCCACGTGTGCAAAGTCGATCACGACTTACAACAGCTCAGGATGATCGCTATTTTGCGCTAAACAGCAGATGTCACAGACACAGAGCAGCGAGGGAGCTCGTTGCAGAGTCGTCTGCGGCTCGTGGAGGAACAGTTTCGAGGCAAACGATACACAGAAGGCTTCATGAACGAGGACTTTATGCGCGCGACCTAGAGTTTGCATTCCACTCACTCCGTCAGGGGTTCTGGTGCAGACAACACCGAAACTGGGACGGAAAAACAAATGGGTTCTGAGATTCAGTTTACAGGGTGGTGATAGTCATCGTGTTGTCGTCTGCAGAGGAGCCGAAATCCTTTATCACCCCTCAAACAGCAGAGAAATGTGCCATGACAGAGATGGTGACAAGAGGTGGTCTGCAGTAGCATTGTCACATGGTCGCACCCGCTTCGTGTCTTTTCTGGAGGAACTTGGACAGGCCTCAAATATAGTGACGAAATCCTCGAATCCCACGTGAGGCTTTTTTGGGGTGCTCTTGACCCACAATTCCTGTTTATGAACGATAACACACGTGCATATAGGGCAGCTTTAGTGGATGATTTCCCTGAAAATGGAGACATCCGGAGTGTGCCATTAGTCAGCAACACTATAGAGCAGTCATGGGCTACTCGTGACGAAACCTCTTTCTTCGGACCTATTTTCGGGAATGAACTGCCCCCGAAAAAGGTGCTGCAGCTCGTGGTCAGGTAGAGGAATACCGGAAGTAGATCACGTGTTAAGTGATTTTATGTTAGCCTAGTAACACCATTCGTGGTACTTTCTGTGTGGAAGGTACTTTTGACGCTTTCATGATTGAAATGTCATCGAAGAAACGTTGACGATGATCATTGGATATTTGACGAAAGATGGAAAACTGAATAATTTTATACAAATGAAAAATACACCAGCGTGTTTGATGTCTTCGGAGTTGGTTTGAATGTTAAAGAATGTAGCATTAAAAGTCACTACATTAGTAAACATTTAAATTATAAAAATGATCAAGGCTGACATAGAAAATGAAAATTTGAGAATCTCGAGACTCCGATGCTATTATGTATGCAAATTTTGTTATTAGTGAGAAAATTTCAAAACAGTCCAAAAATTATTCTGATGGAGATTGTTTTGCCTGGAATACCCGAAAACAGTGTCGGGGAGTTATATCCAGAAAGAAAAAATTATAATGATAACAAGTTTATTCCGCAAACCGTAACCAGGCGGATCGACGAACCGGGTGCCGATAGCAAAAGTTCATTTTACAGAGGTTGCGTTGAAATTTGAATATTTTTCTTTGGCACTTCAAATGATCATCATCAAAATAAAACTGTTATTCCGGAAATCATTCGGGGCGAGGGTGGTTCAGCTGGTAGCTAGCCAGGCTCGTAATCTGCCGTTCCCGGGTTCGAGTCTCGCCTGGGTCAGCGTTGAGATTTATTTCCACAAACTTCCCGCGCTGCCCACGGTCAGTAGGGGACAGCGATGGGCTAGGAAAGGACGCCGTCTGTAGGATGGGACGTAAAGCCTTGGTCCGAGTGCCGGAGAGCATACCCTGTGCAGGTTAAGGAACACGCTGGATGGCTTCGACGGGAAGCCACCATCTGTCTCCTAACAGCTGTCTAGTGAGTCCTCTCCCCTCCAATCTTCTCTGAGCTCTTGGGGTCCTTGTGACCTGAACATTTAGCTTATGGTGTGGAAAAATAATACCCCTCAGAGGTAAAACAACCGAACCTAATCCGGAAATCATTCGAGGCATCTCGCCCTTTCGACCGATTAATCTTGATAAAAGGATCGATACAGCTTAATTAATAGCGAATAAAAGGATCGACACAGCTTAATTAAATTCGCGGAGTCAACGTTATTTTCCATTAAAATGCGTTTCATTTTTATCTTAATTTTGTTCTTTACTTTCAGTTCTTGTATATTCCCTCCTCGTGCTCCTTTGCTAATTAATATGCATATGTGAAAATTCAATTGTTTATATTTTATATATATAATCAATCAATATAATTGCCTTGAGTGTAATAGTATATAGCACGCTCAGGACATTAAACATATGGGGGGGGGTTAGAACATAGGGGGGGGGGTTACAATAAGTAATGTTCTGGCCTCGCTGCATCCTGAAACATTTTCATGTGACCTGCCAATGAAAATAGCTGCCCACAACCAATATTAAGCATGTGTTGGATGTATTGGTGAGACCATGGAGGAAGGAAGAGCAGGAGGGAGCATGTGTGGGATGTATTGGTGAGACCATGGCAAAAGGAAGAACAGGAGGGAGCATGTGTTGGATGTATTGGTGAGACCATGGAGGAAGGAAGAGCAGGAGGGAGCATGTGTGGAATGTATTGATGAGACCATGGAGGAAGGAATAGCAGGAGGGAGCATGTGTGGGATGTATTGGTGAGACCATGGAGGAAGGAAGAGCAGGAGGGAGCATGTGTGGGATGTATTGGTGAGACCATGGAAGATGGAAGAAAGAAGGGAGCATGTGTGGGATGTATTGGTGAGACCATGGCAAAAAGAAGAGCAGGAGGGAGCATGTGTGGGATGTATTGGTGAGACCATGGCAAAAGGAAGAACAGGAGGGAGCATGTGTGGGATGTATTGGTGAGACCATGGAGGAAGAAAGAGCAGGAGGGAGCATGTGTGGAATGTATTGATGAGACCATGGAGGAAGGAATAGCAGGAGGGAGCATGTGTGGGATGTATTGGTGAGACCATGGAGGAAGGAAGAGCAGGAGGGAGCATGTGTGGGATGTATTGGTGAGACCATGGAAGATGGAAGAAAGAAGGGAGCATGTGTGGGATGTATTGGTGAGACCATGGCAAAAGGAAGAGCAGCAGGGAGCATGTGTGGGATGTATTGGTGAGACCATGGAGGAAGGAGGAGCAGGAGGGAGCATGTGTGGGATGTATTGTTGAGACCATGGAGGAAGGAGGAGCAGGAGGGAGCATGTGTGGGATGTATTGGTGAGACCATGGAGGAAGGAGGAGCAGGAGGGAGCATGTGTGGGACGTATTGGTGAGACCATGGAGGAAGGAAGAGCAGGAGGGAGCATGTGTGGGATGTATTGGTGAGACCATGGAGGAAGGAAGAACATGAGGGAGTATGTGTGGGATGTATTGTTGAGACCATGGAGGAAGGAAGAGCAGGAAGGAGCATGTGTTGGATGTATTGGTGAGACCATGGAGGAAGGAAGAGCAGGAGGGAGCATGTGTTGGATGTATTGGTGAGACCATGGAGGAAGGAAGAGCAGGAGGGAACATGTGTTGGATGTATTAGTGAGACCATGGAGGAAGGAAAAGCAGGAGGGAGCATGTGTTGGATGCATTGGTGAGACCATGGAGGAAGGAGGAGCAGGAGGGAGCATGTGTGGGATGTATTGGTGAGACCATGGAAGAAGGAAGAAAGGAGGGAGCATATGTGGGATGTATTGGTGAGACCATGGAGGAAGGAAGAGCAGGAGGGAGCATGTGTGGGATGTATTGGTGAGAGCATTGAGGAAGGAAGAACATGAGGGAGCATGTGTGGGATGTATTGGTGAGACCATTGAGGAAGGAAGAGCATTAGGGAGCATGTGTTGGATGTATTGATGAGACCATGGAGGAAGGAAGAGCAGGAGGGAACATGTGTTGGATGTATTGGTGAGACCATGGAGGAAGGAAAAGCAGGAGGGAGCATGTGTTGGATGTATTGGTGAGACCATGGAGGAAGGAGGAGCAGGAGGGAGCATATGTGGGATGTATTGGTGAGACCATGGAAGAGTTGGGTTGGGTTGTTTTACCTCTGAGCGACACTTTTTTGCACACCATGGGCTAAATGGCCAGGTCACATGGACCCCGAAGGCTCAGAGAAGGTTGGGGGAGGGGACCCACTGGAACAGCTGTTGGGAGACAGATGGTAGCCTCCCGTCAAGGCCATCCAGCGTGTTCTTTAACGTGCACAGGGTATGGCTCTCCCGCACACGGGGCCACGGCTTAACGTCCCATCCGACGGACGGCGGCCTTTCCAAGCCCATCGGTGTCCCCTACTGACCGTGGGCAGGGCGGGGAATTTTGCGGTGATAAATCTCAACGCTGACCCAGCTGGGACTCGAACCTCGGAACTACAGATTACGAGCCTGACGCGCTACCGACTGAGCCACCCCCGCCCCCAACCATGGAAGAAGGAAGAAAGGAGGGAGCATGTGTGGGATGTATTGGTGAGACCATTGAGGAAGGAAGAGCAGGAGGGAGCATGTGTTGGATGTATTGGTGAGACCATGGAGGAAGGAAGAGCAGGAGGGAGCATGTGTTGGATGTATTGGTGAGACAAATGGAGGAAGGAAGAGCAGGAGGGAGCATGTGTGGGATGTATTGATGAGAATATGGAGGAAGAAAGAGCAGGAGGGAGCATGTGTGGGATGTATTGGTGAGACCATAGAGGAAGGAAGAGCAGGAGGGAGCATGTGTTGGATGTATTGGTGAGACCATGGAGGAAGGAAGAGCAGGAGGGAGCATGTGTGGGATGTATTGATTAGACCATGGAGGAAGGAAGAGCAGGAGGGAGCATGTGTGGGATGTATTGGTGAGACCATGGCAAAAGGAAGAACAGGAGGGAGCATGTGTGGGATGTATTGGTGAGACCATGGAGGAAGAAAGAGCAGGAGGGAGCATGTGTGGAATGTATTGATGAGACCATGGAGGAAGGAATAGCAGGAGGGAGCATGTGTGGGATGTATTGGTGAGACCATGGAGGAAGGAAGAGCAGGAGGGAGCATGTGTGGGATGTATTGGTGAGACCATGGAAGATGGAAGAAAGAAGGGAGCATGTGTGGGATGTATTGGTGAGACCATGGCAAAAGGAAGAGCAGCAGGGAGCATGTGTGGGATGTATTGGTGAGACCATGGAGGAAGGAGGAGCAGGAGGGAGCATGTGTGGGATGTATTGGTGAGACCATGGAGGAAGGAAGAGCAGGAGGGAGCATGTGTGGGATGTATTGATGAGACCATGGAGGAAGGAAGAGCAGGAGGGAGCATGTGTGGGATGTATTGATGAGACCATGGAGGAAGGAAGAGCAGGAGGGAGCATGTGTGGGATGTATTGGTGAGACCATGGAGGAAGGAAGAGCAGGAGGGAGCATGTGTGGGATGTATTGGTGAGACCATGGAAGATGGAAGAAAGAAGGGAGCATGTGTGGGATGTATTGGTGAGACCATGGAGGAAGGAAGAGCAGGAGGGAGCATGTGTGGGATGTATTGGTGAGACCATGGAAGAATGAAGAAAGGAGGGAGCATGTGTGGGATGTATTGGTGAGACCATGGAGGAAGGAAGAGCAGGAGGGAGCATGTGTGGGATGTATTGGTGAGACCATGGAGAATGATGTATTGGTGAGACCATGGTGAGACCATGGAATTTCCTCTCTCATGTAATCGAACTTTTCAAATCACTTCGTACCCACCAGAGTTCCTCGGATACAATTTGACAGGCATAGGTAACTTTATAGCAAAAGAAAATTAACTATGGTCTGAAGCGCATAAGAAATGCAAGGTTCAAAATATTATTATTAAACAAAATTATTTATTACTCAACATAATATTTAAAATATTTATTAATTATTTGTATATACTCTTATTAGCTTTTGCATATTTTTCAAATTAAGTTAATGATATTTAACTCAACGGTTTTGAAGCTTTCATTTGAACAAAAAATCTCGTGTTCTGCTCATGCTTAATTAAGACGACTTCGATATCCATGGACGCTCGCGCTCTTCACCCAACAAACTGACCAATGAGTTTATCACCCTAAATCAGAAAGAAATTAGTTTGATACATTGATTATTTCAAATTTATTAGTGGCAACAGTTATTTTGAATAAATTTCAAGCGTTAATGTTAAGTCTATGGGGATTTTGAGAAATTCAAACCTGCGCACCCCAATTTTGGTTGACCCCAGCGAGTTTGCAAATAACCTACATTCTTTCCTTGGATGAAGGGAACGTTCATGCAAAGTTTGGGATCTCTAGCTGTTCTGGGGGCTGAGTGCATAAGCGGATAGACACACAAGCAAACAATCTTTCTTCTTCACATATTAGAGTAGACATTTTTTCCATAGCTTCAGTTTCAACTGAACCATGATTTTCTTAATATTGTGAAAGCGATTAGGATATTATTAACTAAATCTGTGTCTTTCAGATTCTCAGAGTTAAAGGAAATTCTTGAAATCTTACAGTTTTTTGAACTTTGGTCGCAAGACACTCAGTAGCTATCAGTCAGACCGAATTTTGGCTCACCTATACGTCCTGGTATTCCTAACAGAGCTAACCCATTTGCTTTTAATTCATGAAGCATTTTTACCCGTCTTGTGCATTTATAAATATCCCAGAAGTGTTAGCTATTCTCAACCATTAAATTTACTCACTTGTGAGAAACGTTCTCCATTGACATTGCAAGTCCAATGAGAAAAAGCAACATCATATAACAACAGATATCGTTCAAATATTTATTCTCGATTTGATTTAGTTGTAAACAATCCTTCATTAATAGAATTCAATCCTAAAAAAAGCATAACTGGAATTCCTGATACTCAACAATTTCTACATCTCGTATATGCTTGTCATCATGTCTACCTGAGAAGAGATTAAACTTTTAGCTCGAATTAAAACTTTCAAGGACTGAAAAAGTAGGTATCATTTTTTTTATAACGAGATTTACATAAGCGCCAGGGGTGATATGCATTCTTCTGGTTTATATTGCATAATCTAATATAGCTTTATTGATGTTGCAAATCTATTTAATATTACTCCCGGATTAAGGTTACCTTGATGAATGTGTGATAGAGCGAGTCCCAAAAGTCTTTTCTTACTCTTTCAGCTCATTGAGCAGGTTTTCAGACATCTGTGAGCCAGAAGTTTCTTAACCAAAATGCGGAATTTCCTCGCTCAGATAATCGAACTTTTCAAATCACTTCGTACCCACCAGAGTTCCTCGGATACAATTTCACAGGCATAGGAAATTTTATAGCAAAAGAAAATTAACTATGGTCTAAAGTGCATAAAAAAGGTAAAGGTGGAAAAAATTATTATTAAACAAAATTATTTATATCTTAACATAATATTTAAAACATTTATTAATTATTTGTGTGTACTTTTATTTGCTTTTGCATATTTTTCAAATTAAGTTAATGATTTTAACTTCCGATACGAATTTAGTTTTTGAATCTCGTGTTCTGCTCCTGCTTAATTAGAACGACTTCGATATCCACGGACGCTCGCGCTCTCAGCAAACTGAACAATGAGTTTATCACGCGAAATCAGAAAAAAATTAATTTGATGCATTGATTATTTTAAATTTATGGTGGCAACACTTATTTTGAATAACTTTTAACTGTTAATGTTTAATCACGCGAAATCAGATATTAGTTTAGTTTGCTATATTCCTTTTTTCAAATTTATTAGTGGCAACAGTTATTTTGAATAACTTTCGGCCGTTAATGTTCACAGAGGTAGGAAGAGGGGGAGGCGCCCTTACTATATCTTAACGTAGGTCGCTAGTATAGCCGCGCAGAACGGCGGTAGCCATGTTGTTGCTTCTCAGAAAACCTCACGCTGCAGGTCAATTGCAATATATCCGAATGCTTTATACGAATACTGCTCAATAAAACCGCAATTATTTCATGTACAAAAAAGGAATTATTTCGCCGAATATCGCTAAATCGATTTATTTTTCTTGGAAGGTCAAGAGATGTTTAATACACATATTAAAAAAAATACTTTTTCCGCTTCTGTTTTACGTTTGTTTTCGTTTTTAAACACAGTTGATTAATCGCATTTAAAGTTAGCAATAACAAATTACATATCAAATGAAAGCTACACCATTTTTTTCATAGTGCAGGTTTCATTATGCACAGTGCAGTTTTATTTCACAGTGCAGGTTTCATTACATATATCGTTTCTAATGTTCAGAGTAAACTGTGATAATCTCTTATATAAGAAAAAATATAAATATTAACAAAACAATCTCTTTCGAATAAAAAGGAAGAACTTCTTTGTTAAATATCCAGACTTTAATATAGGCTTAAATACGGAATATTGTTTTAAATAAAAATTTAAGTTTTATGATCTTTTTTTATCTTGTTATATTCTTCCATTAAATTGCATGAATATCGTTGAAAATCGAGATTTAAATAGATTTGATTATGATCTTTAATTTACCTTCTGTCGTATTTTTCCATTAAATGCATATTTTAATAATTATAGCACTTCAAAGTTAGATATCCGTCGACATGGAACATAATTTATCATGAAATATTTTAGCGTTCATAACTCTTTAAATACTTAACGAATATTGTTAAAAATCTATATTTGAATAGATTTAATTATGATCTTTAATTTACCTTCAGTCACATTTTCCCATTAAGTTCATAATTTAGAAGTTTGTTTATATTTAGTATTTTAGAAGTTTGTTTATATTTATTTTAGTAGCTTTCAAGTTAGGTCCTCACTGGCATGACATGGAAGATTCTTATTTAATAATCCACCTTCCGCAACTATTTAAATACTAAACGAATATTGTTTAAAAACGAGATTAAATACATTTAATTATGATCTTTAATTTATCTTCAGTCCTTTTTCGCATTAAATGCATATTTTAGAAATTATAGAGCTTCCAAGTTAGGTTCTAACTGGCATAATGAAAATTCTGTAGCCTTTCGGAATGGTTCATCAAAAGCATAGGAAACGAATAATGTGCGTATTATTTTCTCTCCCATATCTTGATTTATTATTTCTTTCTCTGAATTTATAATGAACTTTTATTTAATCGGTTTACATTTAAAACACTGGCAAATGTTTCGCAACCCCCTTCAGCAAGTTTTTGCTATCTCTCCTCCCTCAAGTCTTAACTATTCTACTGTCATAAATAGTTAAAATAACAAAAATGTTGTAAATTTACAAAGCAAAACTTTAGCATTACTTCTTACCTATGAAATGTAATCCCTTTGATCTTTTTCGATGGTTTGTTAATGCATCCAAACGCGATGCCCAAAATCATTTTTAATGCAATCTGTCGTTCTCACACTGTTAGCACGATTACGAGTAGCGACAATATGACGACGCTCGGTTACAGTTTTCAAGCGATAGGGCCCCTCCCTCTTTTCCTACCTCCATGTTAATGTTAAGTCAAATGAGGGCCAATAGAAAATTCGTACGTAGAAATATAAGGTTGGGTTGGGTTGTTTTACCTCTGAGCGGCACTTTTTTGCACACCATGGGCTAAATGGCCAGGCCACAAGGACCCCGAAGGCTCAGAGAAGGGTTGGGGGAGGGGACCCACTGGAACAGCTGTTGGGAGACAGATGGTAGCCTCCCGTCAAGGCCATCCAGCGTGTTCTTTAACGTGCACAGGGTATGGCTCTCCCGCACACGGGGCCACGGCTTAACGTCCCATCCGACGGACGGTGGCCTTTCCAAGCCCATCGGTGTCTCCTACTGACCGTGGGCAGGGCGGGGAATTTTGCGGAGATAAATCTCAACGCTGATCCAGCTGGGACTCGAACCTGGGAACTACAGATTACGAGCCTGGCGCGCTACCGACTGAGCCACCCCCGCCCCGAGAAATATAAGTTTAGAATAGACGATAAAATTGAAATGAAACTAATTATCGCTGGGATATTCTGAAATTCAAACCCGCCCGTCCCAATTTTCGTTAACCCTTGCGAGTTCGCATTTAGCCCATATTCTTCCCTTGGGTGAAGGGAACGTTCGTGCAAAGTTTGGAGCTTCTACCTCTTCTGGTGGCCGAGTGCATAAGCGGACAGACACACAAGCAAACGACCAACCAAACAAACAAAAAACTATGTAATTTTTTTGTTATTATGCACAGGTTATTTTCGTAGTATATATTAAAAGATTCAACTCTTATTCCTATTTATAGAGGAGCTATATATTCCGATATAGGCAATTTTTGCTTCAGTAGGTCCTTTTTTGATTTGTCATTAATTTCAATCATATCCTTTCTTAGCTTAGTCATTTGTTCATTACTTATCTCATCAATATTAGTTATCATACTTGAAGTTAGTTCTGTAATATCAGATTTATTTAGAGTTGAATTCCTATCTTCAAAGTCATCATTATTAAGATTTCTTTTCTTACCATTTCTTTTCTATCTTATTCTGTTTGCATTTATTGCGTTTCAACCTACGCTTATAATCAGATTTTAATTTTTTGAAATTTTTTCTGCAAGTCTGATACAAGAGAGGTGAAACCATGATGCGCATTTTCCAGTGCATCGTAATGTCATTGATGCATTTATAATTTCATATTTGCATTCAACACAAGATTTTTCCATTATATATTTTCAGTAATTTGTAATTACCTTAAAATAATCCAAAAAATGTTACAGCAATAACTTTATCTTAGAAAACATAAGGCTCTTTTTCTGATACAAGGAAATTCATAGATAATGATAGCAACGAAACATTTAAACCTGAGTATCATACGCATGAAGATTAAACAATTCCAAATACGTGAACATGTATCACTTGAAGAACGAGGGTAAAACATATAACAATGTACACTGCATAAAGTTTGTTACAAAGTTTAACAAAGTTCATAAAGAGTCCCGCTATTATGCAAAATTTGCTGCCTATCCTTCATGTTGAGCAGCAAATTTGAATTCAGATTCTCGATTAACGCAATCATTCATTTGACTCTCCTTATCAGTCATTCTATTATGCTTACTCTTTTGACATTAATAGTTTTTAATACTATTTAATTAATGAATTGCATTCAAAATATAAAACCAGTTAAAAAAATGTTAATTGAGAAAAATACTCAAATATTCGGAGAAGAAAATCACTCCATCTTAACACAACCTTGATTTTTAATGAATATATTAAATATATGACAGTTAATAAATTGAACAAATGTTTCTTTTACAATCACGGAAGTATTCTCTCTTAATCGATATCATTTATAGATGAAAATTATCTTGAGTCGGCTGGCATACGAAACCACGACATTTTAATAATCTGTCAGACCACTAAGCTACGGTCTGCCGACCAAGATCGCCTCTAAGAGATATTTTGAATTTTCCTCCCTGCAGTACAGAACTCTGTGTCTCTCGTAGGCACTTGTCTTGGCTGTTTTCCAACAGCCTCTTCAAGTAGAAACATTGCCTACAAGAGTTACAGAGGTGTGCACTCTAGGTAGGAGAGTTCATAGCAGCAAATAGAGGAAATCTTAATCCAACCTCAGAGCGCTTGACAGGTTATTAAAAGGTCATGGGTTCGTATCCTACAGGCACAAGACAATTTTTCCTCTATATTAGATATCGACAATAAACTAAGGGTGAATAATTCCTTGAATGTTTTTAAGAAACCATATATTTATATTTTTTTCGTATATTTCATTGCAGTGAAGAAGAATGAAATAATTTTTCTGAACGCTTTACGTTCCTAAAAATATACATGTCTAGGGTTCCAAAATTGTCAATCAATTGAAACAGCAATTTTAAAGTATACCTCAATATGTACTTATAATAGAATGTACAAACGATGTTCGAGAATTGATATGAGGGCGCCTTACCAATTAAACTTTCAAATTATACATAGCTTATAAATAACAAATTATAAATAAATTACCTGTTAACAGAGAATTCAAGAAAAACTTTGGTGGAAAAATTGTTATGGATGTAGCGTTAAACAAATGTGGATAAATTATAATCTGTTGTGCATTTATTATTCATTAAAAACGCTTTAGTGTGAGAGACTTCACTAACCACTAGTCTTTGGTAGCTTAGTGGTGAGAATAACTCGTAACCACTAGTCATTGATAGTTCAGTGGGGAAAATATCAGGCACGTAACTTCTAGTCATTGATAGTTTACTGGTGAGAATACCTAGCAAGTAACTGGGAGAAGTGGGTTTGTGATGGCGAAACTGATGCTTTTCAGCAAAATTGCTTCATAACTTGCATTCATTTTGTAAAAAAAAAGTTTATATTGAAAATGATAAACGACGAGTTAAAACAAGTGTTATGTAGTTTCAGCTATGCTCACAATAAGCCAGTACTAAGAGGGAGAGAAGAAGTGAGCCCGAAGGAATTTTAATATTTGGAACGGAGTCAATAAAAACAGTAAACAAATATGTTAGAAGTATTTTTGGAAAAAATGCTTTCAAAAAAATAACAAAAAAGCGGTATTGCATCATGTGTCGAAAATATTAATTTGAATCATTAATTGAGCAAAGCTTAAAAATTTCTCTCTGATTATTATTTTATTCTTATTCAGAGTTTTTTGGTCTAAAGATAAATTTATTTATTCATTTCAGTATATTTATTATTTTACTTTTAGCTTCCTGTGTAAAATAATAATAAGAAATGTAAAGTTCATTATAATGGAAATTTGTCGACTATTCGAGTATGTGTATCGAGGCATTACTGTAGACATTTGGTAGTTTTCTGAATAGCTTGAAGCTTTAAGTGTTTTCAAGGTTTCGGTTGCGGCTTTCTTTAACAGCAAACGCTGTTGCAACTTTCGTGTTCAGATTCTGTATAGCATTTCGATTTCATTATTCAAATTATTTATTTTCATTAAGCGTTAAAATTTCTAGACTCTAATGTTCACCCGTAGAACAGAAATCGGGACGGATATCTCTTTTTAAAGGTATACTTTTGAATAGAAAAATGTTGGGGGTATATTATGCAACTGAGATTTTTCATGTAGCGACTGATGGAGTGCTAAGACAATTCAAGAAAGTTTCCATATCCCTCTTCATTCTGAGGGGGGATGAGTCTGCATAGAGGATATGCAGTTTAATTGCATATTGCAGAGTTTAAAAGGTTGATGCAAAAATTCTTTTATACCTGAAAAAATGAACGAAAATATTTTATGAGACAGATCAGAAATTAACTGTCTTGTTCATAGAATTGTTTCTGCATTCAAAAACATTTTTGTGTTCAACGCTTTCAAAGTTGTTCCGAAGTTCTAAGTTTTCTTTGCAAATAAACGAAAGCTTTCGTTAAAATGGAAGCTTATTCCATGATGACGTTCGATTGAAGTTATTAATAAGCTAACTTTCTTTGCCATTGTTCTATTACTACGTACACCGAAGAGCCAGAATATTACGACCAGCGCGTTTTTATGCAAATCGAAGCAACTGCAGGTAAACGGCGGCAGATGTGAAAGTCATGAAACGGTATAAATAGCACTTGATGCTCATCATCATCATCATCATCATCCTCAAGCAGCCATGGGCTACGGAGGTCCAACCAGACCGTTCAATTTAGTTCTCCAAGCAAGTCTATCCTGAGCTACATCTACTGCATCTGGCCACTGCACACCAATTCTAACAAGGTCCTGTTTGACATTGTCTGCCCAACGCATCCTAGGTCTCCCTTTCTTTCTGAGGCCTTTAGGCACACTGTTCATAACCCTATTCGCCAATTTATAATTATTCATACGGGCAACATGGCCAAACCAACGGAGTCTCTCTCTGCACAATATGCTGCTTAAAGGAGGTTGCAAACTCCTTTGCCTAACCTCATCATTAGTTACAAAGTTGAACCACCTAATGCCCAAGATACTGCGTAAGCATCTGGAATCAAAAGCATCTAGTTTCCTGTTATCTTGTTTACAAAGTGTCCAAGTTTCACTACCATAACTAACCCTAGAAAGAACCAAATTATTATACAGTCTAATTTTAGTCTTTAGGTGTATACGCCTATTTCTCCACACTCTCCATAGATTCTTAAAAGTCCCGGCAGCAATCCCTATTCGTCTGTTAATCTCATGCCGCACATCACCATTATCTGTTACATAGCTCCCAAGATAATTAAACTGTGACACCTGCTCAAGACTGCAACCATTCAGATTAACTGAATCACAGCCTGCCTGACCAATTTTCATCACTTTAGTTTTCTCTCTGTTTGTAACCAAACCTACTCTACTACCAGTCTCATCAACAGCTCGAATGAAAGAGTTCATCTCATCAACATCATTTTCCAAAAGGGCTAAGTCATCAGCAAAATCTAAATCAGAAATTTTCGTATCTTCAGTCCATTTAAGGCCAAAATCTTTCCCTCGTAGTGAATTTCGCATAACATAATCAATAACCAAGCTAAAGAGAAAAGGAGACAAAATGCACCCTTGTCGAACACCAGAAGTAATGCTAAACCAATTGCTACAAGCCTTACCAACTGTCACACACGACTCAGTGTTATTATAGAGAGCTTTCATTATGTTAACTAACTTGTCTGGTATACCATATGATTTCTCAATCATCCACAGATTATGACGATCAACAGAGTCGAAAGCCTTTTTGAAATCAACAAAGCTAGCAACCAAAGGTTCCTGAAACTCTAAACATTTCTCAAGAATCTGCCTAAGTGAAAATATCTGATCCACACATCCCCTACCACTTCTGAATCCACATTGCTCATCACGCAATTGACTGTCAACCAGATTCTTAATTCTATTAAGCACAATCATGGAAAGAACTTTACCTGGAACAGAGAGTATGCTAATACCCCTATAGTTATCACAAGAACTGCGATCACCTTTTTTGAAAATAGGGATAACAATAGCTCTGGTAAAATCCTTAGGAACCATGCCTTTATCATAAAAGATATTCAGAATTTCAGTCATCCAAGTGGAAACCGAAACATTTCCAGCTCTAAGCATTTCTGTAGTAATTTCATCTACCCCTGGGGATTTATAAAGTTTAAGTTTAGAAACAGCCAAATTAACTTCAGGTTGTGTTATAGGGCCAACATTAAAGCCACCAATGCATTTATCATCATTGCAAACAATGGGAATAGAACTAACCGCATTATTTAGAATATCACTGAAATGCTCAGCCCACCTAGCCATGACAGAATCCTCACCTTACCTTGTTTATCCTTCAATCCCTGTATACCTGTCCGTTTTCTACCACACAAAACATTAACTATCTGGTACAGCTCTCTGCTGTTATGCTGTCTAACTGCTTCGTCGGCTTTGTCAGCCAAACCATCAAGCCAAAGATTCTTATTAGCAGCTAACTGATCTTTTACACGTTTATTAAGTTCTCTGTAATGCTTTCTATTAGGACTAGTAGGGTATTGATTAAGGACATTCTTGCAGTTCTTTCTTTCCGAAATAATCTCTAGTGCCTTATAGCTCAAATAATTCTGTCTCTTCTGCTCCTTTTTTCCTAAAAGAGTACTGTTAGTGTCCAAAAAAGCCTGTTTAAAATGATCCCATTCTTCCTCAACTTCAGTGGTAAGCAAACCATGACTGTAATAATGACTAAGTAACCTATCATGGTAAGCTTTGGCTATAGCAGGGTCTTTCAGAGCTTCGGTATTAAAAGCAAATTTTTTAACCCTAGCACAACACTTTTTAAGTTTAAGTTGCAAGACACTTTTAACAAGGTAATGGTCAGATCCAATTTCAGCTCCCCTATATGCCCTGGTATTTCTAACAGAACTAGCCCATTTGCTGTTAATTAATATATAATCAATCATATTCCTATGCAGCCTATCAGGTGAAAACCATGTGTATTTATGTATGTCGTGGTGTTTGTAATATGTGTTAGTTATTCTGAAACCATTGAGTTTACTTACCTGTAGGAGATGTTGCCCATTGCCATTGCAGCTACCAATACCAAAAGGGCCAATCACCCCTCCCCAAAGGTCAGAGTCAGTACCAACGTTGGCATTGAAGTCACCAAGAACAAGGGTAATATCTCCTTTCTTGACAGAATTCGAAATATCCTGAAATTGTTCATAATACCTATCCTTTTCATTCTCATCGGCATTCTCAGTGGGGGCATAACAGCAGATAATATTCAGGTCTTTAACGATTGTCTGAAATTTTGCTGTAAGAAACCTTTCTTTAATGCACTCATATCCTAGAAGAGCATCACTAGCGTGTCTGCTGAGAAGCAGACCCACGCCTTGGTGATGCTTATTGTCATCCCTCCCTGAAAAGAGAAATTTAAGATTATTTTTAAGAATCTGACCTTTATCTGTCCATCTGGTCTCTTGCAAGCCGAGAATATCTAAATTATAATGGTGGAATTCTTGTGTGAGGACATCAAGAGAAAAAGCTCTCTGCAGAGTCCTCACATTCCAACTACCTATGGAGAGAAAATGGTTAGTGGGATGTTTAAAGAAACTATGTTTATTGAGAGAGGGAATGCCGACAATATCAAACAGCCCCCTAATCGCAGACATGGGGCAAAGACCCGTTCCCCCACCACTAAAGGCTGAAGCCGTCTACACTCGAAGACTTCCTCCAATGTAGAATTTGACGATGCCAATAGAAGCAAAGTGTTCAGGTGCCTGCGATGACTTCTGCTCAGGATTATCCACCAGCTGATAAACATATCCTGTGGATCTATTCACTTGGGGCTGTCAACCCACAAACAAACAGAAAACACAGCGGAAGATTTTCCCTCCACAGAAGCCCACCAGTGCAGCAAAATCAGGATCCATAATCAAGCTCAGAGCCATATATCTGTCCAGTCCAGTGGGTTTATATGGTCAGCACCAGGACCCTGTGTGGTTGACCACTCCTCAGCAGGGTAGAAAAAAAAAAGAAAAGTAGCCATAGTTGTCCAGATCAGTAGACCACACTAATCTGGCAGCCCTCCCCTTCCGTTCACTTCCACAAGAGAGTATCTCTTTTGAAAGGTACTAACGGTCTGCACCACGAGAAGGCGGGGTCGGACATTAGGTACTAGGCCTGGCCGGTTCTATGCATCATCACAGGGGATTGGTGCATAACTCTCCTTCCAGTGACTACCTAGCTACCAAGCTCTGCTAAATCAGTATTGTTCTTGTTCTTCAGATGGAAAAGGCAGCGGACTTAAGTGAGTTTGACAAAGGCCAAATTGTAATGGCCAGACGACTGTGTCAGAGTATTTCCGAGATGGCAAAGCTTGTGGGGTGCTCATGGTCAGTCGCGATTAGTACCATCAAAAAGTGATACGAGGAGGGAAAAACCACGAACTGCCAGCAAGGTGTGGGCAGATCACGGCTCATCGATGCTAGAGGTGAGCGACGGCTATCCCGTATGGCACGAGCCAACAGAAGGGATACTGTGGCGCAACTCTCCTGTAATTTGAATGCTGGTGACGGGAGTAATGTGTCACAACACACAGTACATCGAACTCTGCTGAAAATGGGGCTGCGTAGCCGCAGTCCACTCTTAGTACTCATGCTAACTTTGGTTCACCATCGAAAGCGCCTACAATGGGCATGCGAGCATCAAAACTGGACCTTAAATGATTGGAAGAAGGTCGTCTGGTCCGATCAATCTCGTTTCCTGTTGCACCATGTGGACGGCCGAGTACGAGTGCGTCGTTTACTTGGGGAAGTTTTGGCACCAGGATGCACTGTGGGATGAAAACAACCCGATGGAGGAAGTGTAATGCTTTGGGCAATGTTCTGCTGGGAAACCCTGGATCTAGTCATTCATGTGCAGGAAACTATGACGCCTACCACCTACTTAAATACCAATGCAGATGAGGTACATCCTTTCATGGCAACGGTATAACTCTCTGGTAGTGGCTTCTTTCAGCAGGATAATGTGACATACCACACTGCCTGGATTGCTCGAGAATGTTTTGCGGAACATGAGGAAGACTTCCAGGTATTGCCCTGGCCCCCAAATTCCCCAGACATCAATCCAATCGAGCATCTGTAGTTTGTGTTGGGACAGCATATCGATCTGCGGCGTCTCAACCACGTAACTTACAAGAGTTAAAAGATCTGCTGATAACGTGTTGGTACCAGATACCATAAGACACATTTAGAAATCTTGTAGCATCCATGCCTCACTGGGTAAGACCTGTTTTGGCAGCACGTTGAGGACCAACATCATTTATGGCATGTGGCCATAGCCATAATGTTTTGGCTCTTCAATGTACTTACAAAGAAGGATGCCAAGAAAGGATACCAAAAGAAAAATTAAAATATTAAAAGTATACCTATTTTCCTATTTGCGCCCTAAAAAGTAGAAAATAAACTTAAAGCATATCGATGGTGAAAAGAGTCATTGAGTTGGCATACACTTTAAAGGACGATAGGGCGCCGCCAATCGTGTTGAGTAGTTAAATCGGTTCCCTCTCTTCCTTAGAAGTGAATGCGAATTCAGAGACTGATTGCACCATCGATACGTTTTAAGTTATTTTCTCAATACGAAGCCTTTTTTTCTTGCTCTCTTCCCTTAACTCTAGAATCTGGCTACGCCACTTACTGCAGTAAGGGACTAATAAACTTGCTGATAACGGTTAAGTTGCCCTTTTCTTGTTTGTTCTGTGTCAAAGCGAGGTTTTTGCATGAACAGGTCGCAATTACTGTTCACATTCCGTTTAGCCTTTAAAGCTATCAATCCTGGATCACTATACTTCAAAATGGACGCTGATACTATTTGAGTCAGGTGTAAGAATAAATTGGTTTTGGATTTGTTTCTTGCAGTTTTGAAATATTTCGCGACGGCTGTCAACCGTAATTTCTTTTTGAGATTCCGATTGTGTCAGAGTCTGATTTTTATTTTATTTTTTAAACTGCAAAATGTCAAAACTTCAGATGAGTATCGTAAACGATCCATTAAAGCAAATAATTTGAAAATATGCGTAAATTGGTGTGGTGGTCAAGGTATTAATATTGACAGAAAGATTTGCACCGTTATCCACAAATTGCGAATAAAAATCGGTTGGATACGCCTCTTTTGGGAACCCCAAAGGAATGCAGGGCACCGATTCACTCTCCCTTTTGTTTTAAAAGATAAATTTTTAAATGTTTGGTACGCACAAGGAAAATATTATTATTTGCATTTTTTCAATCAAACATTAATTCAGCTAATTCAACTATAGAGGGTGATAAAGTTCATCCTCTACAGTTGAATATCTGAATAAATCAATTGAATATCTGAATAAACAATTCCAATGAATATATGCATTCTGCGTATATTCATTAGAATTCATTCGGAATTTTTTTAGCTGACGCACAATGGTGAAATGAGTTGGGGGGGGGGGCGACGACGTTCCTTTTTTTTTATTCAGGAGAGACGCTTTCCCAAACTCCGCTATGCTGACGAATCTGACAGTCAACCTTTGCAGACAGGTTTTAACTATGCAAAATTTAAAACAAAAGAAGCGTTTCGACCCTATTCAAATGATTTGAAGAATGCATTGCAGTGCTGTACATAAATTAACAATTTAAATAGCTGTTAGTTGTGTGAGATGATCTTTAGGTAAGGGTAAGTAAAGGAAGTGATCACTCTTAGTTTAACTGTCAAGGAAGTAGACCTTCCTTGACAGTTGAACAAAAATGTCGCGAAATTTCTTCAATTTCGTAACAAACCTGCCATCTTCATGACATACTTGTCATTGTTTCTCGAGGCTGAGAGCAGCTGGGACAAATACCTTCATGAGACACGGAGAATTGTGTATTATGGGTAGAAAGATCATAGCATCAATTAGAGGAGATCTCACTCGGCGGCCAGTACTCAGCGGCCAGAGCATCTGACATGCCATTAGGAGATCGTGAGTTCGCATCCCACCCGTCTCAAGGCAATTTTCTTTCTAAAAATGATATTGGCATTAAACTAAGAGTGATACTTTCCTTGATAGATAAAAGTAAAAAAAAATGTTACCTAATATCCATCTTGGTCTGTAAATGGTAGCTAGGTAGTCACTGGAAGGAGAGCTATGCATCAAATGCCCAGTGATGATACAAAGAACCGGCCAGGCCTAGCACCTAATGTCCGACCCCGCCTTCTCGTGGTGCAGACCGTTAGTATCTTTCAAGAGAGATTTTCTCTTTTGAAAGGGAACGGAAGTGGAGGGCTGCCAGATTAGTGTGGCCTCCTGATCTGGACAACTATGGCTACTTTTCGTCTTTTTTCTACCCTGCTGAGGAGTGGTCAACCATACAGGGTTCTGGTGCTGACCATATAAACCCACTGGACTGGACAGATACATGGCTCTGAGCTTGATTATGGATCCTGATTTTGCTGCACTGGTGGGCTTCTGTGGAGGGAAAATCTTCCGCTGTGTTTTCTGTTTGTTTGTGGGTTGACAGCCCCAAGTGAATAGATTCACAGGATATATTTATCAGCTGGTGGATAATCCTGAGCAAAGGTCATTGCAGGCACCTGAACCTCTGCTTCGACGGGCGTCGCCAAATTGTACATTGGAGGAAGTCTTCCAGTGTAGATGGCTTCAGCATTTAGTGGTGAAGGAACCGGTCTTTGCCCATGCCTGCTCTTACCTAGGAGGCAGTTTGATATTGTCCGCATTCCCTCTCTCAATAAACATATTTCTTTAACCATCCCATTAACCATTTTCTCTCCATAGGTAGTTGCATTGTGAGGACTGCACAGATATTGTTCTCTTGGTGTTCTCATACAAAATTTCTATCGTTATAATTTAGATATTCTCGGCATGCAAAAGACCAGAAAGACAGACAGAGGTCAGATTCTTAAAAATAATCTTAAATTTCTCTTTTCAGGGAGCCAAGATATTTAGCATTACAAAGGCGTAGGTCTGCTTCTCAACAGACACATCAGTGATGTTCTTTTAGGTTGGGTTGGGTTGTTTTACCTCTGAGCGGCACTTTTTTGCACACCATGGGCTAAATGGCCAGGTCACATGGACCCCGAAGGCTCAGAGAAGGTTGGGGGAGGGGACCCACTGGAACAGCTGTTGGGAGACAGATGGTATCCTCCCGTTAAGGCCACCCAGTGAGTTCTTTAACGTGCACAAAGTGTGGCTCTCCCATACACGGGGCCACGGCTTAACGTCCCATCCGACGGACGGCGGCCTTTCCAAGCCCATCGGTGTCCCCTACTGACCGTGGGCAGGGTGGAGAATTTTGCGGAGATAAATCTCAACGCTGACCCAGCTGGGACTCGAACCTGGGAACTACAGATTACGAGCCTGGCGCGCTACCGACTGAGCCATCCCCGCCCCGCTCTTCTAGGATTTGAGTGCATCAATGAAAGGTTACTTACAGCAAAATTTCAGACAAGCATTAAAGACTTGAATGTTTTCTGCTGTTATCCCCCACTGAGGATGCCGATGAAGATGAGAAGGATAGGTTTTACGGACAACTTCAGAATATTATGAATTCTATCAAAAATGAGATATTACCCTTGTTCTAGGTGACTTCAATGCCAAAGTTGGTACTGAGTCTGACCTATGGGGAGGGGTGATAGGCCCTTTTGGTATTGGTAGCTGCAATGGCAATGGGCAACGTCTCCTACAGGTAAGTAAGCTTAATGGTTTCAGAATACCTATCCCTTTTTACAAGCACCGCGACACACGTAAGTACACATGGGTTTAGCTGATGGGCTGCATAAGAATATGACAGATTGTATATTAATTAACAGCAAATGGGCTAGTTCTCTCAGATCATATAGGGGAGCTGAAATTAAATCTGACCATTACCTTATTAAAAGTGTCTTGCAACTTAAACTTAAGAAGTGTTGTGCTAAAGTTAAAAATTTATATTTAATTCTGAAGCTCTGAAAGTCTCAGTTGTAGCTAAAGCTTACCATGATAGGTTACTTAGTCATTATGACAATCATGGTTTGCTTACTACTGAAGTTGAGGAAGAGTGGGACCATTTTAAACAGGCTTTTTTGGAAACTAACAGTTTCCTTTTAGGAAAAAAGGAGCAGAGGAGACAGAATTATTTGAGTGATAAGGCGCTTGAGCTTATTTCAGAAAGAAGGAACTGCAGGAATGTCCTTAATCAGTACCCTACTAGTCCTAATAGAAAGCATTACAGAGAGCTTAATAAACGTGTAAAGGATCAGTTAGCTAGGGATAAGAATCTTTGGCTTGATGGCTTGGCTGACAAAGCCGAGGAAGCAGTTAGACAGCACAATAGCAGAGAGCTGTACCAGAGAGTTAATGTTTTGTGTGGTAGAAAACGGACAGGAATACAGGGATAGAAGGATAAACAACGTAATGTTATAGAAGGTGAGGATTCTATCATGGCTAGGTTGGCTGAGCATTTCAGTGGTGGTTAAACAATGAGGTTAATTCTACTCCCTTTGTTTGTAATGATGCATTACTGACATTTAACACAATCTGAAGTTATTTTAGCTGTTTTTAAACTTAAACTATACAAATCACTAGGGGTAGGTGAAATTACTACGGAAATTCTTAGAGCTGGGAATGTTTCGGTTACCACTTGGATGACTGAAATTCTGAATATCTTTTATGATAAATGTATGGTTCCTAAGGATTTTAATAGAGCTATTATTATTCCTATTTTCAAAAAAGGTGATCGCAGTTCTTGTGATAACTATAGGGGTATCAGCCTACTCTCTGTTCCAGGGAAAGTCCTTTGCATGATTGTGCTTAATATAATTAAGAATCTGGTTGACAGGCAATTGCGTGATGAGGAATGTGGATTCCGAAGTGGTAGGGGATGTGTAGATCAGATATTTTTATTCAGACACATTTTTGAGAAATTCAAAAAAATTTAGAATTTCAAAAAAATTTGGTTGCTAGCTTTGTTGATTTCAGAAAGGCTTTTGACTCTGTTGATCGTCAAAATTTGTGGTTGTTGTGAGATCGTATGGCATACCAGACAAGTTAGTTAACATAATGAAAGCTCTCTATAGTAACACAAAGTCGTGTGTGAGAGTTGGTAAGGCTTGTAGTAACTGGTTTAGCATTGCTTATGGTATTCGACAAGGGTGCATTTTGTCTCCTTTTCTCTTTAGTTTGGTTAATTATTATGTTATGTGAAATTCACTGCAAGGAAAAGATTTTGGCCTTAAATGGTCTGGAGATAAGAAAATTTCTGATTTAGATTATGCTGATGATTTAGCCCTTTTTGCAAATGATGTTGATGAGATGAACTCTTTCATTCGAGCTGTTGAGACAGGTAGTAGAGTGGGTTTGGTTATAAACAGAGAAAACTAAAGTGATGAAAATTGTTCAGACAGGCTGTGGTTCAACTAATCTGAATGGATGCACTCTCGAGAATGTGTCTCAGTTTAAATATTTTGGGAACTATGCAACAGATACTGGTGATGTGCGGCATGAGAGTAGCTGTTTGATTTTTTTTTGCACCATATAGGCAGTAATTTGACGGGTTTGTGAGAACTGGCATTGCCATGAAGGAGAACCCTTGACACGTCTGTTGTTGGACGCTATTTTGGGCAAAACAATGTTGGCGTAGTACTGACCATTTATAGTCGTTTATTCAGATAAGGTGTCCATGGCTATCACTCCTTGGAAATTGAAAGAAATTGTGAACATCATCTTCCTTGAGTTAGGAAGCCTTGTGGGAGGATTTAGACGCTTGGTTCATCTTCCGAAGCCCAAACATAGTTGTCAATCTTCCTGGGAGTTGCATTGTAAAAAAAAACCCGTCTCGGCGCCTCTGAGAATGTCTGTTAACCGTTTGGGACCACTAGGTTCAACGTTGCCAGCATGTCCTTGCACGAGTCGAATCTAGTCTCTGTTTGCTGCTCTGTCGTTTGCGGGAAATTGGCACAGATCTTTAGGAACTTTAAATGTTAACGAAGAATTTTTTTCCACACTGCCAATCGATACATTAACATCTAAACTTATTTCCTGAAATGTGTGGGTTTCCTTTCAACGAGTTCAGCAAACAGCAGTGATCTCGTTCACGGGCTCCTTCGGTCTTCCTGTACGAGGAAATTCGTCGAAGCTCTGTCGTTCATCTCTGAATTTAGGCATCCATCCCGTAACAGTGCCATATGAACAGGAATGAATCCCATATATTTGTGATGAGGTCGACATTGATTTTCATCGCGTCGTCCCCAACTGCATCCTTGCGAAAGTGTGAAATCTTTCCCTTTCTTTAGTAGGCTCGAAACAACAACACAGAGATTTCGCAGCCCGAACTTTACTCGACGGTTCATTTATATATTTTTTACGAATTTATTTACGCTCCGCCAGCGAAGATATAATTTATGACGAATCCCGATGCTCCGCAATTCAGAGACTGCACGTCATCTTTAGGGAGACGCCACGTGTACCCCAATCCACCGTCGGGGCTGAACAGTACTATAAAAGTAAAGTTCAGCTCTCGCCAAAACCTAAGTATAATCTTCCTCCTTGGTCGCCACAAACAAGGATATTGAGAATCGAAGTTGCTCCGGCGCCCCTGACGCCTCCGCCAGCGAAGCGAGAAATGATGACACGACCTTTGTTTTTCACACGTAATGATAAGTTCAGAAGAGCTTTCGAACAAGTCGTAGCTCGTTAATTTCGGCCGAAGGGATGCAAATATACACAGACACTTGTCAAGAACGCTTCGACGCCCTTCGTAGATCTCAGAAGCATTGCGAAATTTCGAATCCGGTGGGTCCTTCGAGGTCAAATGTCAAATTTAGGTATACCAGTGTTAGAGAGCTAAAAACTAGTGCCTGGGAGTAATTTGGTTTATAGATCTAAAAAATGTGATATTTTGGTTACGATCAGTCCCTCGAGGTCATAAGTGCAATACAAATCTACAGGTGCTAGAGATCTGAGAATCGATGCCTGTGTGCATTTGTGGTCGCAAATATAAAAAAAATTGTAAAATGTTGGATGCGATAGGTCCTTCGAGGTCAAAAGTCAAATTTCGATATATTGGTGCTAGAGAATTGAAACGTGGTTTATTGGTCTATTTCAAGTCTCAGGAATGTTCAGAAATTTCAGATGTGGTGTTGCTTTCAAGGTCAAATAGGGGTCGGAGTGACGGTCTAGACGTGAAGATGAACGTCAGATTGATTTCTAGTGATGCATAAAGAGTAGGATTGAAAAATGTGGATAAGTTGGCCTAAATAAGTGAAAATGGGAATGTCAATATACATCGCTATGTACAAGAGAAAAAGTCAATGAGTTTTCTATGAAAGAAAAATGAAGTCGACCCACTGACACCACTTTATTCAAATGACCAACCGAGCTTCAGTTGCTCCGCACAGCGCAATCACTCTAACTACAGATAAAAGATAACTTGAATAAAGTGAAAAATCCAGATATTTTTAAAAGATATTTGTGTTAAATAATTTATCTTCATGCTAACCATTGATCTATTTTAACTGCCAAAAAAATAAAAATTATAATATTTAAACCCCAAACAAGAAGCATGGTGTTGCTTTCAAGGTCAAATAGGGGTCGGAGTGACGGTCTAGAAATGATGATGAAATGGAGATGAAGTCTCAGAATCTGATCTTCTTATTTCGGCAATAGGGGAGATTCTTCGAACATCTCTTATGTTGCGTCCATCGTGGAAATCCAAAGAAGTCGACTCGCAAACTCACACAGGAATCTAACATCTGCCAAACTTCAGTGCATCGTGTATTTAAGAAATAGAGGTTGTAAAGATTTCAAATAAAAATATTCAGTTCCTGGATGAATTAAAGTGGGAGCCTGGAAATAATCCCTAATTACCAAAACAGAATCTTATTATTCCCAACGATGGGTGATAATTAGGATTCAAAAGAGCTAAAACAAGATTGTTCTCTGAGTTATTTTCTTTGATCTAGAAATCAACTCTACAACTGCTCAGCAATATCGGTCGAAAAAGGATATAATATAAAAGTCTTATTTAACTCACCACAAACTTTGTAACAGGCAGCGAAACATTAAATTTCAAATAACTAGCTTAAGCTCTAACTAAATGTATGGCCTCTTCTAACGAACTAACAACTGACTAAGTGATTCATCCACTGCCATTCTAAGGGAACACTTTACATTCTCTTGACACTCGAATTGTTTCCACGTGAGACGTCACATATCAGAACAACCGCGCTTTTGAAAATGTACAATTTGCATCAGGGGAGTAGACATGGGGGGGGGAGGCTGCCCCCAAAGTAACTCGAAGTTGGCAAAATTCGAAGCGACTTCTTAAAATCTAGGTGAGTTGTGAAAATTTGTAATTTTTTTTATAAAATTCAGGGGAGTTGTCAAAATCGAGGCAACGTGGCAAATCTAAGACAGTTTGAAAATGGAGAGACGGTAAAATTTAGAGTAGTTGGCAAAATTAGAAGCCACTTAGTAAAATACAGGTGAGTTGGCAAAATCGGGATAACTTGGCAAAATCTTAGGGAGTTGGCAAAATTCGGAGTGACTTGGTAAAATCTTGGGGAGTTGGTAAAATCGGGACAACTTGGCAAAATTCGGAGTGACTTGACAAAATCTTGGGAAGTTAACAAAATTCGGAGTGACTTCGCAAAATCGTGGAGAATTGGCAAAATTCAGGTGAGATGTAAAAATTTGGATTTTTTTTCTGTAAAATTATGGCGAGTTGGCAAAACTTCGGGAGTTGGCAAAATCTAGGGACAGTTGGCAAAATTTGGAGTGACTTGGCAAAATCGTGCGGAGTTGGCAAAATTCAGGTGAGATTTAAAATCTGTTTTTTTTTCTGTAAAATTATGGAGAGTTGGCAAAACTTAGGGAGTTGGCAAAATCTAGGGGTAGTTGGAAAAACTAGGAGCAGTTGGCAAAATTCGGAGTGACTTGGCAAAATTCGGAGTGACTTGGCAAAATCATGGAGAGTTGACAAAATTCAGGTGAGATGTAAAAATTGCAATCTTTTTTTCTGTAAAATTATGGCGGGTTGGCAAAATCGAGGCAACTTCGCAATATCTAAGAGAATTTGCAAATCTTGGGGGAGTTGACAAAATTCAGAGCGACTTTGCAAAATCAGGTGTGATATAAAATAGGGATTTTTTTCTGTAAAATTGTGGCGAGATGACAAAATCGAGGAAATTTAGCAAAATTCGAATCTACCTGATAAAATACAGGCGATTTGTGAAAATTGGAATTGTTTTTGTGAAATTAAAGAGAGTTGACAAAATAGAGAAAACGTGGCGAAATCTAAGGAAGTTGGCAAAACTGGAAACCACTTGGTAAAGTACAGGTGAGTTGTAAAATTGGGATTGGTTTTGTGAAATTAAGGAGAGTTGGAAAAACCGAGAACTCTTGGCAAAATCTAGGGGAGTTGGAAAAATTCGAAGCCACTTGGTAAAATACAGGGGAGTTGTGAGAATTGTGCCTTTCTTGTGCAATTAAGGAGAGTTGATAAAATACGAAGTGACTTGGCAAATTCAGGGAAGATGTAAAAATTGCGATTTTTTCTGTAAAATTACGACGAGTTGGCAAAATTCGAATCCACTTGGTAAAATATAAGCGAGTTGTGAAAATTAAGATTTGTTTTGTGAAATTAAGGAATTTTGGACAAATTCAGGAAACGTAAGAAAATATAGGTCAGTTGGAAAAATTCGAATCCACTTGAAAAATACGGGCGACTTGTGATAATTGGGATTGGGTTTGTAAATTTCAGATAGTTTACTAAAATCCAGAAAACTTGGCAAAATCTTGGGAAGTTTGAAAGTTTGAAGTGATTTGGCAAATTTAGGAGAGTGTAAAGTTTGGGATCAGTTTCTTGAAATTAAAGAGAGTTGGCCAAATGAAGGGAAAATTCACACTGACTTTCTATAATTCATCTCGAGATGTAAATATTGGGATTATTTCTGTGAAATTATGGCTAGTTGGCAAAATTGGAAGTTAAATGGAAAATCACGGTTAGTTGGCAAAGCTGGAAGTTAAATGGCAAAATGCTGGAGAGTTGTGAAATTGCCTCCCCACGGAGTGGAAATCTAAGTTTGCTCAGTTGGCAAAATTTGAATTTCGAGTTGGAAAATTTTTGATTTCTCCCCCCTGAACCATAGTCCTTCGCTACGCCCCTGATTTGCATACTACAACTGCTCGTGTGATGACGTAAGCGAAGCACGAGCTTGCTGACACGCGGAAACGATAATCGAAACGATGGAAGTGCGGAGCGAGACAATTTGGTCGGAAACCGAAATGGTTCCAAAAGGAAGCATCATCTCTGGTTAGATCAGAAGGAGTATAAATGGCTTAAAATGAAGACGAGACGTGAGAAATAGTTATTATCTCATTTGAAGTTTGAAATAATAAAAATTGTACCATTCGATTGTTTGTCATAATTTTGTTTAAATTTGACATAAAAATTTATCTGTTTTAAAAAATTTCAAACTTTTTACTTATGTACAGTTTTCTGCTTGATAAGTTTATAATGGTTTAACAAGAAATTCTATATCTATAAACAATAATTCTGCTTTTAAAACTTAAAATTACATATAGAAATGTATTTTGGATTAAACAGAATATTCGCTTCAACATGTGTCACCTTCTCAATACTAGTAAACTTAAATACGATGGTATTAAAGATCCACTTTTGATTAAAAAAAAACCGTTTTAAATGGGATTAGTAAAAATTAAGAGGAAAATGTAACAGCATCATTTATAACACAATCAACTTCATTTTACATGTGACAATAGAGTTCTTTTATAGGCAAAAGTACGTTTTTTTAAACAAATGGTTGAGAAATTCACCAATACATATATTTCTTCAGGATGTAGAATTATCTATGTGAAGGATGCAATTCCAACCATAGTGTTAGCTAATAAAGGTAAGTTACCTTTTATTATAATACATTCATAGCGACTCATATTTTCCAATAGCTTTGTACTGTTCCTGTGTTATGGGATCAGAACAGTTTGCAAAGGACGTATCTTTTGTTGTGAAAGGAGAGTCTTAACTTTCACGAAGTTTCCATGAGAAATTTCTGATATCTCTTGAGCATTTTCATTTCATCAACTCGTGAATCCAACCTGTTCAAGGGTCAGTTTCTATAATCTTCCTGACGTAAATGATCTTTCACTTCTCTTCTGGTGATACCTTTGCTGTTATCTTTTTATCTTCAACATTTAAGAGACTTCCTATAAATTCTTTCTCAGACATGCTCTATAGTTCATCTTTCATTTTCCCAAACACCTTTCTGCTCTGAATAGAAGGGCGGGGGTGGCTCAGTCGGTAGCGCGGCAGGCTCGTAATCTGTTGTTCCCAGGTTCGAGTCCCAGCTGGGTCAGCGTTGAGATTTATCTCCGCAAAATGGGCTTGGAAACACCGCACCGATGGGCTTGGAAAGGCCACCGTTCGTCGGATGGGACGTTAAGCCGTGGCCCCCTGTGCGAGGAGAGCCATACCCTGTGCACGTTAAAGAACACGCTGGATGGCGGCCTTGACGGGAGGCTACCATCTGTCTCCCAACAGCTGTTCCAGTGGGTCCCCTCCCCCAACCTTCTCTGAGCCTTCGGGATCCATGTGACCTGGCCATTTAGCCCATGGTGTGCAAAAAAGTGCCGCTCAGAGGTAAAACAACACAACACAACCAAACAACAACAACAAAGCTCTGAATAAAAAAAATATATATTTTGGAGAATAGGTAGAAATTTCAAATAAATGCGTGGTCTCTTCATGTCCGTATAAATATCTTCAGTCTGAATTTCGTAGCTTAGGGGATTCGTGTCAGAAAGCAGCAATTTAGCATTCATTTCATACACTGGTTTCCATAAATTAAGGAACAACCTGAAATCTCTTTGATATGCTGCATGGGAATCCAAAGAGAGGTGTATATCAACACTCTGCGTAAGAACAACGGTGGAAAAATGGAATTTAAATTACCAGAATTCCATACGAACACATGGTGAAAAAATGAAGGTCAACTGAGATATACGAAATGGTTCAATACGAAGTGTTGTCACCTCTTACTGTTAATGCAGGTCTCCCAGCTGCATTGAATACAAACAAGCAAATAATTCCGCTGCCAGCGCCATTCCTCAATGCTTACCACACCTCAATCATGCGTTCTCGTATTTTGCGTACTATACGTGACTTGCGAGCATTTTTATTCTGGGAGTTTTACAGTGTCGTGTTGTTTTCGTTTGTTCCTTAATTCATAGAAACCAATTTTTTGTCCAATATGTCCTCACAATGGAAATAGTACGTAAGTGTTGCAAAGTATCACAGGAGATGTCTTGTAGACATGGGACTCATGAAATAATAAAATGAAAAAAATTGGTTTTGCCATGAGTGCGATTCGAACCCAAGTCTCCTAGCATCATGCCAGGTATGCTAACCACTACATCATCAATGGCTGAAGGAAAAAAAAAAGGTGAGTCGTTGATGTTGTAGTGGTTAGCATATCTATTTCCGCCCCAGCTTATTATTGGTCCATAAATGTCTTGCTCATGTCAAGACTACTGTAATAATGAGTTGAAAAATATGGTTGTCCTAAACGGAAATTCGAACCCACGTCTCTGGTTCGGGTCAAGTGTTTCTTGTCTGCAGGACGTTTTCCTGTGATAATTAATTACTGAATTGTTTATGCAACGCTATGAGAGGGAGTGAGAAATATTACTACCATCAAAATGTGGCGGCATGGCTGCCGAATTGCTGATAATAGATGGCGCCACTAGTGACTCAACAGGAATGCTTATGTGCCACTTTGTCAGTTTCTCGGTGGTCTAGCGATTATGAGGCCCGTCATGCATCTGCGAGACCTGGATTCGAATCTCAGCCAGGACAATTCATTTTTTTTTAACTTATTATTTCAAGTGTTTCTTGTCTATAGGATGTTTTCCTGTGATATTTTGTTACTGAAGACAACTGAATCCATCATATGTAGGCCTATGAAGCTTCAGCCATGTTTTTTTTTTCTGTACAGCAACAAGATTTTCATTAAAGATGCGAAAGACATAAACAGGAGATGAAATTAATTTTCGCGTCCTCTTTTCATTCTGAACTAGGGCAATATTTACATTGTTCTTCATGAGATTCTCCAGAGTTCCTTCGAATACAGTCATTGTTCATTAATTTAAATGTCTTTTTCGAAATCGTTTTCTGCCTGCTTCCTTCGATTACTATTGAATTCTACAAAAGACTTCATCCAGAGCAATTGTATGAATGCTGAAACCTATATATTTTCTTCAATTTCATACCTAATGCAAAGGGAAAAAAATCCAAAATTGGAGATTTTCATAATGTAGAACATTCTTCTCTTTGTTCTATAAATTCGGAACCAATTTCTTCATTCCCCACGAATTAAATAAACCCAAATAGTGAGCAAGGTTTCTGCTGTAAAGATGATAGCATTTCTCTTTCCATTCGAAATTTTTTAACGCCAGTGGATAATCACAATGACTATCATGAAGTGATTTTGAATATTCTAAGTCAACTTCCATGATGGCCTGTGCGACTGAGACGCGTATCCATTGGGGTAGTGAGTGATTCGGCCACCCTGTGATGTTAATCCGTTAACTTACAATTATTTTCACACTAAACATGCCCAAAATTACTATTTTATAAATGGAATTTCGCCTTATATCTATAATATGAAAGTTAACCAAATATTCATAACATACCGTTTCACGAAATTTTTATAATATGCACTTTCGACTTTCTTTTATAATATCTAATTTTATTCAATAAAGGCAAAAGTGTTCAATAAAAAGAAATTATTAAAAAGTGTTGAATTCATGTTTGCAATATGTTGAAACAATGAAACGTTTCTTGTGGAATTTAAAAGTGTTTTAGGGAATAACATTTTGCAATGTTCAGAATAGTGGAAACAAACCTAACACATGGTTCTCGTTTTTCCTTTCTTGGTAGACAGTTTTAGGAGTAATCGTTTTTTAGGGGGGGGGGGGGAATTCTGTAAAATGGACTCACTGTAGTCTGGCTGGCGATTTTTCAGATTTTACAGTATTTTTACAATCCTGAAAGCACCTTGTAATGGCTTTTCTATTAACTGCGGAACAGTAGCCGACACTTGACGCCATCTACCGACAGAGAAGAAGATATTCCAAGAAATGTGTAGAACGGAGCGAACATCTCAGGAGACGTTTATGCATGAATGGGCTTCATTTCCTGGCACGTCTGAGAAACGTTAATGTAAGCCAAATGGTTTCAAGGATATGCCGCATGGCCATCGCTCCAACAGCTATGCTGTGAGTTCCCTTCGTAAGACTTCATAGTGCCACTTCCCCTCACTTCTCTCAGCAGCATAACAAAAGGAGAGGAAAACGGCACGGGCCTAGGGCCTCTCAGGATCAACTCAAACTCATGCCACATCAAAATCTAAACTACAGAAATGAACACGGTTCTGATCATTTCTATTTTTTAATCCTGTAGATTACGACAAACTCGAATGAAATATTGATCATTTTGATTATACATATATTTTATATTACTACACTTCAACTGCAGTTATTTTTTTGTCTTCAGCGAAAGAATTGTACATTTTATTTTAGGCCTTCAAATCAGCGAAAAGGTAGTTGAGATGGGGAAGGCATACGTTTCGCGACAGGCCCTCCCTTTCCTAGTTACGTTATTGCCCTCCTCACTCAACTACTTTTATTGTTGATTTGGAGGCCGAAAACTCGTCTATTTCATTAAATTCGCCATTTTTTCCTTTGGTGGAGAAAACAAAACAAGAATTTCTTGCAGCGATGGCCATCTCTCGTTAGAAATGTTCTGCCAACTGCAGCGCTGGCCACGCAGTTGGCTAATCGCCTTGCTATCACCTCATTGAAAGAGACGAATGTCCGGAAGGAAACCACAGCACGAGATATTTAGATTTCGCAAAGGTATTTCTTTTCGATTTGCGGTGTTTCGTAAAGTTTCAAAATATAGCAACACTTTCTGCATGCTAATTAGGGACGAAGCATGAATAGTATTTCAATGGAGAATTAGCGTTTTGTTTGAATTGAAAACAGACTTTTAGCAATTTGAAATACTTTGCTGGCGGATAATCAGCGAAAGTGGTCGCGTGCCTCTCGTACATACGACAGCCCGTCAAAGGAAGAGGAGGACCGGAAGTTGATTTGACCGCAATGCCGACGTTTTGAAGTCAACTGTCAGTAAGTGCTTCTTTTATCCCTCGCCTAAAAATCCCTTGGACACTTTAACATCATCAGCGTCTGCCGTATGTACGAGAGTTAAAACCATATTAAAGGAGATTTTCCTTAATCTCCTTTAATATTATTTAATAAAATGATATGGTGTGCTCCCATATCGATTAAATTATTAAGTTTCAATAACATGACCGAAAAAACATAAAAATACAATCCGCATTTCCTAAATGGAACTCATGAAATAATGAACTGAAAAAAATTTGGTCATGGTCATGGTCAAATCCCATTCATGGCAAAACTAAATTTTTTTTACAATTAAAGGAGTTTACTCTTTTTCCTACAACACGGATGGAGAAACTCCGGCCAGGGAGATGATTTTTTTGCAGCCTGCCGTCAAGTAAAACACTCAGCTTTAGCGAAACACTCAGATGAGTGTGGATTAGTAGATCAAGAGCGAATTGACGAAGTTGAAGCGACGGGGAAATGCTTTAATAAGCAGGAGGAGCAGTTTAATGGCCGGCAGAGAAAAAATTTTACGAGCTCTTACGAACAGTTTTTGCATTTATTTGCGTTTCGAAGCACATTAAGCACACAGCTGCATCAACATACAAACCATCGTATTGCTGTTCATTATTCTATTCCGTTATATCCTTCAATTGTGAACGATTTTTTGACAAAAAGTTCATCTTGTTCTTCGTATAAGAAAAACAGCCAGCTTTGGCTACACAAGGAAATCGACATCACTTCTCCGCTTCCGGTGGTGCGCGAGCGTTTCGAGTTGCCAGAGACAGAGTAACGCCGCGCGCTATTCTCCCGCGTCCACTGTCGTCAATTACTGCTTGACCGTATCCGTTCTTGTGAAGGACAGGATTCTTCATTAGGAGTTCCTCGGGGCTATTAAACATTCATAAACGTGCAGTGGATGGCACTAGGAGCGGCAAGGAAATGGAACCATGAATAATTGACTCTCTCTTACAACCACCTTGCGAGCGTTACTAAAGAGGAACCAGACGAGAGCTACATCTCTTGGGTCGTTGTTCAACAGAGATTCGCTCCAGCGCTCAAATGAAGCTGAGAAACTCGGAAAGGAAAATCTCCTTTAATATGGTTTTAAAGTGACCTCTCAGTGGAATCGGAGACGTGATAGAAATCGTTGTAATGAGGCATAACGAAATTTAATCATAAATTTCGATCTGTAGAGACAATCTCTGTGGTCGGTCGCTTTCTCCCTGTTTAATTAGCATTTGCTGTTTTCGTAAATGAAGTATCAGAAATTATGCGACGAACTTCCCATTTCTGGTTAAAAAAAAACTTCTCTCTCTCTCTTTCAAATGAGGCTCGATGCGATTTGGACTCTTGCTTCTTTTTCATCCAGGGATTCTGATTCGAAAAACCCTGATTTGTTTTTTTCGCTGGTATCCGCTGTTACCAGGGGAAGGATTTCTATTTTCCCTATGCCTATTTTACACACAAGAGTAATCTCGGGCGTGTGCTCCCCATATCGATTAAATTATTAAGTTTCAATAACATGACCGAAAAAACATAAAAATACAATCCGCATTTCCTAAATGGAACTCATGAAAAAAAACTGAAAAAAAAATTGGTCATGTCATGGTCAAATCCCAATCATGGCAAAACTAAATTTTTTTCAGCTCATTACTTCATGAGTTCCATGTCTACAGGACTTATCCTGTGATTCTTTACTACTGATTTATTTATTTAACCCCATGAGCGTGAGTGACAAATATTAATTCCATCTGTAATGAGGCAACAGAGTTGTCCACTTCCCGGATAGATGGCGCCACTGTGCGAATCAAGTAAAAAAATTCGGAAAGTTTATAATGTCACACAAACTGAGAAAAGGTTAGCCATTGGTGGTGTAGTGGTTAGCATAACAGGCATGTTTCTTGGCGACGTGGGTTCGAATCCCCCTCATGGCAAAACCAAATAATTGGTGAATGATATTATCATACTTAGGTAACACTGAGTCAGGAACAGCATTTCAACCTTTTGTTTTCCTTAAAAAAATAACCTTTTTGAAAAAATAATCATGCTTTGAAGAAATGAATGGTTAAAAATCCATAGATAATTTGAAAACGGAATTAAGGAACATATTTACTGCGGAGACACAGCGGTATGCTGCATTTCATAGCCAGCTGAGGAAGTTGTTTTCCACAAAATCAATGTAAGCACCCTTTGTAGTTCGGATCATATCTATTCAAAGTTCACCCAAGACATGTGCGTTTGGACAACAACGTTTTGGTAACTAATGCAACTGCCTCACCCCTCCCGTCGTAGATGTCACAATCCTCAAAATTACCACGTCCTATATATTGCGACATCGGTGATGCCCACCCGAACCTCTCCAAATAATTCTAACCCTTCTCGGCAAACCTCCACTGCCGATTCAGGTCCCAGTTCCCCCCCCCCCCCTTTGTTTCAGGTCCTCAGTTATTTGTTTAGACATGTTCGACCTTTTACATTCCAAAGTGTGACGTCACCGTGTCTGGCTTGATTTAGAATGACAGAGTGGGGAAATAGTCTTATTCCTGAAACATTAAGTTAGCCAATGTCATTAAACCTTCCTAATTTTATTTCCCCCTTTAATTCCGTTACACGTGTTTTAGGTTTGAAAAAATATACTCTTTTTGAAGTAAAATCACCTCACAATTCATTAAACCCTCCTTATTTTTTTTTCACTTTAATACTAATCATTTCAAAAACATCGTAACTACATTACCACAAGTATCACAGTTAATAAAATTATTTCTTACTTTTAAATTTAAATCACTTCTAAAATCATGCAACGTTCCCTTTTTATTTTAATACCAAACCATCTAGATTCGCTTTGAATCTCTTCACCATGGGTCTGTTTATTAGTGATGCATCCACTTTATTACGCACGATGTTAAATGGAACATCGAAAGTCTCACTGGACAGAGACTGCTCCAGCACCATTGACTTTAATAACTAGAAGTTATATTTAGCTCTGTTTTTCTTGGTCAGCGTTATTCCTTTTGAGCGAAGAATTTCGTCGCCGTTGCTCAGACGGAGGGCATAGCTCTTAGCCCCAGCACTGACATAGTCCGTGATATGTACATCAGTTCCGTATTTACTACTGGTTTCATCAACAAGCCCTCCGAGAGAGGGATTCTGATCAGGGATGTAGCTGTCACTGGACGTTGTTGAAAATATTTCAGAGTCCGTATCTGAATACAGTCCTGAGGACCAAGTTTTGAAATCAGCTCGTACAGTTTCAGTCTGGCATGACTTGTTACCATTGCAGCCAGAATTAAACTTCCACGCATGTTAGGTGGCGTAGCGGCCTCCGCAGGTTTGTGGGTAACCAACACAGTCTGGTCGCTGATAGGCGCAATGTCCGTTACGACGAGCGAAGAGTCTGTTGAAAGTTCCGTGTGTTTAACTTGGCAGCTCACGATGGTTGTCTCAGCTCGACTCTTGTTCTGAGCATACTTCTCCCATCATCAATTCAGCGAGACCTTCGAAAGTGTCTTCTAGAGACTATTTTTCTCCACTTCCGAGGGTTGGAGATGCACCCCCCTCTGTTTGGAAAAAGGCTTTGCAAAATTCCCTTTTTTTGGCATCCATTTTAATATTTGGAGGGAACCCAGAGTAGCATTGTTTCAACCCAAGAAAAGTGTCGATATATCCGGCATACACACCTCCTTTTTTCGTTGCAGGATCATATTGTAGGATGCTTTTGAAGGGCCACACGTCGTGAAATTTAACCAACTTGTAACCTGCGCACACGGCCGCGTAAACTTCGAATGTTGGCCAGGAACTGGTCAGCGCCTGCTGATTCCCATTATTCTCAAAAGGTGGTGGCAGACGTCTGTCAGCACAGGTCCTACAGAAGGGGAGGAGCAGCTTGCCATTGCTCCAGTAAGGCAACAGCAGGATAAACAAGTCGTCTGGGGGAAGTAATGTGGCATGTGCAATTTCAAAATAATGATCCAGGTCGTGGGTGAAATCGCTGGTAATAAGTATGGGATGTCCTTTACCAAAAGGCACCTTCTTGCATACGTAATGGTAAAGGCTTTTATAATCCACATAGTTTAAAATACAACCTTGATCTATCGAGGCAAAAATTGTAAACACTCAACACGTCTCCCGGAAGAGATAATCACGTGAGCCTATTCGTCTAATAGGATCGATATTTTTATCGAGGCAAATTTTTATCGAGGCAAAAATTGTAAACACTCAACACGTCTCCCGGAAGAGATAATCACGTGAGCCTATTCGTCTAATAAATAAAAAATAAATAAATACCCCCTCAAGCAGCTGCTTGCCACAGAGGTCTGACAGGAGCCTGTCAGTTTATATGCCATAGTAGGAGATCTGATAGGATAGATATTTTTATATAGTTGTGCGAGAGGTTGATTTTTTCGCATTAACTCAGAAAACTCATGCTCCCACATGATCTTAGTTATTATTACAGTAGTAACTTCAATTTCCATTAGTAACTTCAATTTTTGGAGACGATCCAAGGTTCTGGTGTTCAGTAAGCCAAAGGGTTTTTCGACTGATTGTCCATTTTATCAGGCTTATGAGATTTCAGGCAATGATGGTAATAACAACATAAATATTCGTAGTATGTGTATGTACTCTGGCATACACCATCCAATTTGTATTGGGCTACCTTGTATTTGACTTTGGGGATCGTGCCGTTTGAATTGCAACATTATCTTTGGAAGCTTCTTCTACCAGCCAGGCAAGGGCATTTAGGGATTGCCTGTTATTATTCACCAAGTAACCTTGAACCGGACACATGTTGAGAGTATTCTTTTGAAGAAACTTTCCTCGAAATATTCGAAGGCAAGGTGAGGTCACATGTGAAGGGATCTACACGAGTGAGATTTCAGAACTTCTCCCAGAAAGCTTGGGCGCCACGGCGTAACAGTTCTGTGTCGGCATTACAATAGTAAAGTAGCTGTTGCTGAAAATCCCAGGGTTCGAGACTAGCGGTCGCATACCATTCATCAAACTCCTGCAACGTTGAAGGATCCATATCTTCGGGCTGAAAATGGCAACGATCAGGAATGACTCCTTACATGACTTAAATTTTCCTCCTTCACAAAGTTGAAGGGGAAAACTTTTCGCCATCTCCATATTGAAAATGTTCGTAAAGTAATGAAAAGGGGCTTGAATGAATGATAAGCTATCAATAAAATGTAATTTAAGTCCAGGTAAAAAAAACAAGTATTTTCGATTGGTCGAAAACTAGATCTGGTTTTAAAAACTTCCTTTAAAGATAGCTAATGACAAATGTTCCATCAAACCCTTTTAAATTATGGGCTAGAATTATAGCATTCTTGAACCGCTGTACCCTGGGACGTTCTTCGGCCAAAAGCCTGTTCATGAAGTCATCCACATCAGGGAATGAGGCGTACACCCTGTCGTCATTCACCTTGTATGTTACGACACACAGTATGGGTTTCAGCACGCCATTATCGAGTTGCACGGTTTCCACGTCAAAGTACAGATATGATTGCTCGATGGGGTCGTTTTTGCAGGGATCCACATATTTGAGCTTGTCACCCTTATATATGTGTCTTTTCTGTGGATCGTAAATGTCAACGCATTTTACGCAGCGATGCCGCATCTGACACGTTTTTACCAGATGTGCCTGGAAATATTCTGCACAGCGCAAATACATACTGCACAGTGTGCAGAGCAGAGGTTCGTTGGTATGCATCATATCGGTTGAAAGACAGCGATTACAGGTGTCTTTGCACATATGACCATGATTATAGGATTTTAAGCATTTCAGACAAAATATTTTACTGCCGAAAAACCCTGCCGGTTTAACTATAACGTCAAAGAGTCCTTGACTGCACAAGAGGTACGTTATCTTCGGCTTCCAGTCCAATAAATATGGGCAGAAATCCATCATCGGATGAATAAACCACGATACGGAACTGTGACATCAAAGGTTTGAAATAGCTGGACCTTGAGTATGCCGCAAGGGCCAATGGGGATGCCGGCGTCGAGATGAAATTGACGAGCTTCCATCCACTGCAGTTGGTGACGAGGACGTCTCACACCTTTGTACTTGTTTGGCTGGCTTCGGTTTTTGAAACATAACTCACGTACCACAATGAGAGCTCTCGCCAGACAAATCGCATCTGTATTGATGATTTTAATCACAGCTTTCTTGTTTTTAATGAAGGAATCTACATCGGTGAGGGATCGTGTCATGGGCCCAGTATGTCCACTGCCTTGTCATTCAATATTAGCATAGACGAAATCAAACTCGATATTGCCGTGACTCCCAAGCCCCTTGTTGGACTGAATAACACGATCCAATGCTGTCATGAAGCGTTCGGCCATTAGGTCATTATGCCATATCAATCTTAGATTCACGGCATTCTTCAAATCCGAAGAATGAAAACAAAGTCTCACGAAGTGTCGACTTCTGGCACAATGTCCCGGAGCATATTCTTGTGCATTGTACGGAATACGGGGAAGAAGTTGTGAACCTCCATGTTCCCCATACCGCCGAGTTGAACACTTGTTGACACGAATTGTGTCTTGAACTTTACAGAATTAAAGTTCCTGACAATGGTGATTGTGTAATAAGGCTTTTCATCAACGCCTAAAGGATAACTCGCCTTGGGGGCGATTAAGCATTATGACGAGGCAACGTCCTTTCCACTAAATGACGAGACGACATCCTCACCACTAGGCATCGAGCATGATGAAAGGCCAGGCACTGATCGGTCTAATGGATGGGCTGGAACGTAGGGACAGCTAGCAGACGACTGTCATGAGGAGGTTATTCTCCGTGCCTGACAAAGAGCTTTTCTGCCACATTGTATGGTTGACAGGCATGGGCGCTTTGGCTCTGGATGTTCATCAGATGATGGACGTTTTGATGTCACATCTAGTAGATTCAGCTGGACAAATAGATCGTCAAAGGCATCGGCGGTCTGCTTCCTTTCGGCGTCCAAATCAGTGGCGTATTCGAACTCATGAATAACAGACATTGCGATTGATAAAATAGCAAACTGCAAAAACAAGAACAAAATTTTCACTAGCAACATACTTCGGAGTAACAGCAAGCAATGATGTAACGGGTCGTTCTCGAGTTTATATACTCTCAAATGTTATCTGATAAACGCCTGTAGGGTCAAAATACATCTTCGGAATAAACATTCGCAAAGGTTGAACAATAAAGTGACCTTTCCCACCCCCTCATAAGCACTGAGCTCATGGGAAATTGTAAGCTACTTTCGAAGTGAACATGGGGTAAATGTCGAGTATGGGCGAAAGTGACACCAGGATTATTTACTTAACTTCCATTTTTAATGAAGGAAATGATTTATCAGGTCTTATCAGCAACAAATATTGCAGCTATATTATAAAGAATAAAATTAAAATGTACCTCTATTATGGAAAAAAACATTGATATAATTTTTTTAATAAAAAAATTATCTAGAAAACAAAATATAGACTCTTCTTGTAAGAAAAGATATAAAATAAAATTTAGATTTTATCGTTATGTTGAAAATGACATCTTAAGAAAAATGGCATCAAGGGTCTTTTTTGAACAAAGCTTAGATTAAAAGAAAAAACCCGCAGCTGAAAAGCCTCTTTCTGATTCAATACTCTTTGGTTTAACGGTAAGTAACGCATTATTTAAAAGCTCTAAATTTTTACTCTTTTTTTTAATGTGGCTTCAAAATATTTAAATTCATCGTTGGCATTAAAATCTCTGGAATCTTTCATAGGCAGCATTTCTAATTTATTCATTTCGCTCAAATATTCGTGCATTAAATCGTCATCTTCGTTAATTTTAGCAATGCTAGCTGCACCTTGCAATTCTGACTCTGCGTTATCATCTACCTCGATGGTTTGACATTCATTTAAGAAAAAGCCTAAGAAATGCATAGTCAGCGATTTTCTTTACTATTTGCCTGGATAATAAAGGGAATGAATCAGGCGATTCATTTTGAAAATCCTCTGGATTGGTTAAATATCTCAACAATGAAATGACTTCCTTTTGTCGTCTTGATGAATAGCGTTTGCTAAGGCATTCTTTGAGATTGGCAGCAATAGGATTTTCCTTAATGTCTAGTTTCTTAAGGCAAATTTTCATAAGCATGTCAGCTTTAAGTAAAGTTGCTTCTTCAGAGCATAGAACCTTCAAAAGAAATTCAAGTGGATGAAGAGTTTCAGCGAGGTTATCTAACAAATTCCATTCCTCCTCAAAGACATTTTCTGTTGACAAATTACCTGCACTAAGTCGTGGTTCCTCATGTGTGTCAATATTTATCTCAAACATAGAATCCAAATACGGGCCTTGATTCACATCATACTTATCTTCATTTAAATCTTCATCAACATCTTCAATACTCTACTAGTCGTAATAGAAAGCATTACAAAGAGCTTAATAAACGTGTAAAGGATCAGTTAGCTGCTGATAAGAATCTGGCTTGATGGTTTGGCTGACAAAGCCGAGGAAGCAGTTAGACAGCACAACAGTAGAGAGCTATACCAGATAGCTCATGTTTTTTGTGGTAGAAAGCGGAGAGGTATTCAGGGATTGAAGGATAAACAAGGTAAGGTTATAGAAGGTGAGGATTCTGTCATAACTAGGTGGGATGAGCATTTCAGTGATGTTCTAAAATGGTTAGTTCTACTCCCATTGTTTGTAATGATGATAGATGGATAGCGTTTGATAAAGCATTCTTTGAGATTGGCAGCAATAGGATTTTCTAAGTTATTTTGCTTATTTCTAAACTGAAACTACATAAATCCCCACGGGTAGATGAAATCATTACGGAAATGCTTAGAGCTGAGACTGTTTCTACTACCATTTAGATCACTGAAATTTTGAATATCTTTTATGATAAAGGCATGGTTCCCAAGGATTTACAAGAGCTATTATTATCCCTATTTTCAAAAAAGATGATTGCAGTTCTTGCGATAATTCTTGGGATATTAGACTATATAACAGTTTGGTTCTTTCTAGGGTTAGTTATGGTAGTGAAACTTGGACCCTTTGTAAACAAAGGTAACTAGATGATTTTGATTCTATCTCTTCTTTGTAACTAATGATGAGGTTAGGCAAAGGAGTCAGCAACCTCCTTTAAGCAGCATATTATGCAGAGCGAGACTCTGATGGTTTGGCCATGTTGCCCATATGAATAATTATAGATTGGCGAATAGGGTAGGGTTATGAACAGTGTGCCTAAAGGTCTCAGAAAGAAGGGGAGACCTAGGATGCGGTGGGCAGACAATGTGAAACAAGGCCTTATTAGAATTGGTGTGCAGTGGCCAGATGCAGTAGATGTAGCTCAGGACAGACTTGCTTGGAGAACTAAATTGCACGGTCTGGTAGGTACTCCGTAGCCCATGGCTGCTTGAGGAGGAGGACGATGATTTAAAATATAAACTGTTACTATTGCAATCCATTTCATAAAATGCTGACTTGTTCATGTATGTGTTCGTTCATTATTCGAATGACCTTGAAATGTGTTCATTTTTAAATTATTTCTTTCTCCTTCTCTCTCTTTGTATAAAAATATTTATAAAAAAATTCAACATTGCTGTAGTCAAATAAAAAAAATCAGTAAAAAAACCCGATTTTTTGTTTTTGATTTTCGATTTTTGGGGAAATTTTAAAAACCGGTTGAATCAGGATAATAGACTACAGCTTGGAGCCAAACATCACATCTTATTTGAAACGGAACTGGTGCTTCTTTAGGTTTGTCTCCTTTTCCTTGAAGAAACATATTCAAACGAGTGTTACGTGTAGGACAAGCGGTGAATTCACGTTTAACCGCTGCAACCAAAGCATTAACCGTTTTAAATGTTTGTTTTCGTATCTCACCAACAAGATTTAGAAGATGAGCATTACACGTGGTTGAACTGCATTTAGAAAACAAATTTAAGACTTTTATTCCCATGTTTCGAACATGTAGGAAGCGTTATTGGTAACATAGGCTGTGACAACAGAGTGAATAATTTAAATTTGTTTATACATCGAGAAATTGTACAGCAATACTTTGGAGTAATGTGGAGTTTCAACATTGAAGCCCACATTTCCCCAAAGTATTATTCCATTAAGGAAAGTCATTTAGAGGGGATTTCAAGGGATTGTCTCACCCACCTAAAGAGTGAATGTAGCGCGTAATATACAGTTGAGTCATGCAGAAACTAATTATTGAGGAAGAGAAAGTTCATTAAAGTAAGTTTATCCACATCACTGTTCCTAAACATGTTTTCATGCATTTTAAAAAAAAAGCATAAGAAACACGCGAAAAGTCGAAAATTTACTCATCCGATTCTTCTCTTTCGTGACTGATCACACTTTTAAGAGTTTGAATTTAAAATATTCCAATAATTCACAGAATTTTATGAAAAGAAAACCCCATAAAAATTCACGGAATCGTGAAAAAATATCGAAATTCCGAGACTCGGGAAAAAAGTATCGAAATTCACAGAAATAGGAAAAAAGTATCGAAATTCGCAGAAACAGGAAAAAAGTATCGAAATTGGCAGAAACAGGAAAAAGTATCGAAATTGGCAGAAACAGGAAAAAGTATCGAAATTCACAGAAACAGGAAAAAGTATCGAAATTCACAGAAACAGGAAAAAAGTATCGAAATTCGCAGAAACAGGAAAAAGTATCGAAATTCGCAGAAACAGGAAAAAGTATCGAAATTCGCAGAAACAGGAAAAAAGTGTAGAAATTGGCAAAAACAGGAAAAAAGTATCGAAATTGGGAGAAACAGGAAAAAAGTATGGAAATTGGGAGAAACAAAAACAATATCGAAATTGGCAGAAACAGGAAAAAAGTATCGAAATTCCCAGAAACAGGAAAAAATATCGAAATTCCCAGAAACAAGAAAAAAGTATCGAAATTCACAGAAACAGGAAAAAAGTATCGAAATTCGCAGAAACAGGTAAAAGAATCGAAATTCACAGAAACAGGAAAAAAGTATCGAAATTCGCTGAAACTGTTTCAAGAACACCGTAATTCGCGGAAATTGTCGCGGAAATTCGCGTTACAAAAATTTACTGTCCTACCCATGGTTAGTCACAACACTATGTGTAAAGTAATAAAACCATATCGGCATACCCTGATCTATAAAAAAATATAGGCTTACGTGGGAGAAACAGACTGAATTTACATCGCAGTGTAATATTATTGCATTCATTTTAGAAGTTTTTAAAAACTCTATTGAAAAATGCGTGAAAATGCCAAAAGATATTAATCTTTGGCTTCCATTACCCTTATTAGCATTTTCAAGGGGGGGAGGAGTGTCCCCCTCCCCATATCTGTACCAGCATACGGGTATCAAGTTCCAGTATCCACCACCAGCCCCTATTTAATGTAACAAAAACGGGCAGGGATAAAAACACAAACCATTTGGGGTGTGTACAAAATACCGATGAAACTTGATAACAACACAGAGGGAAAGCCATGTTTCGGGCGAGAAACCAAAACGGTTAGCTAAAGTGCACATGAAGGAACATCAGTGATGAAGCGTGACATTTTGAGTAGGGGAAGCAATTAATAAAAGCACTACTGGAACAAAATGGAACACAGTTCCGCTACTCTCTGCTTCCGAATCATCGAACCGGAACGCCGTTCCACTATTCGATGTTTCCGAATCACTGAAATGGAAAACCGTTCCGCTACTAGATATTTTCGAATCATTGAACCGGAACGCCATTCCACTACTCGATGTTTCCGAATCACTGAAACAGAACACCGTTCCGCTACTAGATATTTTCAAATCATTGAACCGGAACGGCGTTCTATATTTTTTAAATCAAATGTTAGTAGTATATATATAAATATACTATATACAGTCTAGGAGCGAAGTAGGGGTGGGGTTTGAGAGAGCTATCTCCCCGTCATGGAGGAAAGTTATTTTTAACAAACTGTTCATCTGTGTACCGATGGCCGGGTGGTTAATCTTAGGAACCTGGGTTCGAGCTCTGGCTATCATGCATGAATTATTCTCTTTCTAATGAGGTCTTGCCTTTCTCAGGGGTGGGGGTGGCTCAGTCGGAAGCGCACCAGACTCGTAATCTGTAGTTCCCAGGTTCGAGTCCCAGCTGGGTCAGCGTTGAGATTTATCTCCGCAAAATTCCCCGCCCTGCCCACGGTCAGTAGGGGACACCGATGGGCTTGAAAGGCCGTCGTCCGTCGGATGGTACGTTAAGCCGTGGCCCCGTGTGCGGGAGAGCCATACCCTGTGCACGTTAAAGAACACGCTGGATGGCCTTGACGGGAGGCTACCATCTCTCTCCCAACAGCTGTTCCAGTGGGTCCACTCCCCCAACCTTCTCTGAACCTTCGGGGTCCATGTGACCTGGCCATTTAGCCCATGGTGTGCAAAAAAGTGCCGCTCAGAGGTAAAACAACCCAACCCAACCCAAAGTCTTGCCTTTCTCAGAAACCTTTTCTATGTCGTATTGTACTGACAGGTTCCAGTCAGATATCTGAGGCAAGCAGCTGTTTGAGGGGTAATTAGTTTGTTCATTAACGAGTATTAATGAAAATGTTAACAAAATTTTGAAGAACCCATATTTCCAAAACGTAGAACTGACAGAGAATTAAATTGATTCTCATTTAAATTAGCCTAAATTAAATCTCATAAATTTAATACATTGAACACTGTGCAAAAGAACTATTATGTCGATAATGTTGAATCACAGAGAACAAATTTTGTGTGATTGAAAAACCAGAATTATTCATAAAATTATACGTACTGTATTTAATGTTTTATAATTTTCACCCACTTTCTTTCTTGCACAGTGGTTAGCGTGCTTCGCTATTGTTGAAAGAGAACTTTTTGTTTTAGACAGGGCCGAATTTACACCTCATACGTCTCTAGGCACTCGAAGGGGTAGTCCAACGTTATTAACTTCTTTCAATTTCGTATAAAAATATTTTCTTTCTTTCACAACCACGAAAAATGGAAATAATGCATCGAAATAAATGAATGTGAAAATTATAATATTAATAGAGTTTCGTTAATAAATAGCGAAATTAATATAATAAATTAATATTATGGATAACATATAACTTATTGTATTCAATATGGATTAATACATTGGTTTCCATAAATTAAGGAAAATCCCTATGTTAAGTCAATGGGAAGCTAACGTCAAAGCTCTACAACTATAACTTCTAAAATAAGTTTTTTGTTTTGAAAAATGTAATTGCAGATAAAGATTCCGATGAAATAAATCAATATCTCGATTTTCAACAATATTCGTTCAGTATTTAATGAGTTATGGAAGTTTGAATATTTAACAACAGCAATGCCAGTCTTAAGAAACTTACGCAAAACTGAAGAATAGTGAAGGAATTCTTTACACAAAGTTCTAAAATACAAATATAAAAATCACTTTGATCCAACACTTATTACAAAGTTTTAATTAACTTCTGAAGTCAATTTTTGTGACTGTCATTGTTATTGCTAAATATTCAAACTTCCATAACTCATTAAATACTGAACGAATATTGTTGAAAATCGAAATATTGATTTATTTGATTGTGATCTTTATCAATCACATTTTTCAAAAGAAAAAACTTATTTTAGAAGTTATAGAGCTTTCACGTTAGCTTCCCATTGACTTAACATAGGGATTTTTCCTTAATTTATGGAAACCAGTATATTACCCAATCAAATTATCAGTTTAAATTTCAAAAAAACATTTCCTCGCTTTAGCGCTCTGAGAATAATTATCAAAATTATTAGGATAGTTTCATATTGTGCGAAAACTTATTCGAATCTCCATAACTTTGAATTCAACTTTTGTAAGAAAATGTTACAAGAAATGGAAGATCTAGAAGTAAATCCAAAACAAAAACACGAATTTATTCGTAAGAATTTATCTTAAAATTATAACAAATCGTTAACTGAAATAAATGTAATCTTAAAAGTGTGGGTAAAGTTTTTCAGTTTGCATCAATTTTGAAACGGCGTTTAGGTCGAATACAAGACAAGCATTGGGGGTGAAAGAGTTCAGCTTCAAAAACTCTTTTTAAATAATAAATTAATATTTTCTAAAATCTAACTTTTGATAAATCTGATTGAGATTTACAATTTATTTTCTGCAACACTTTTCTTTAAAAGAATCTTATTTTCAATGTTAGGGAGTATTGAAGATGGTTTTGTTTCCACGTAGCATAGAAGTATCCCAATAATTTTGGGAACAGAGTGTATAGCCTCACAATCCGAATTCTTTTAAGAACTTTCCATTATCAGGAGAGAAAGAGTACTTTGAAAAGAGAGTACTTGCTCTCCATCGATATTTGCAGGAAGTTGAAATTGAAAAGACACAATTTTATTGTTACTTAAATGAACAAATTGTAGCATTTAAAAGATGGTGCCTCGGTTATTTTGGAGCCTGTTATGTCGCTCTAATTTATTCATTTTTATTAATTGTTGCATTTTTATTGTACTTTTGTTGTTATAAATATTTTATGCATTAAGTGTGTTTTTGGAAGTACTATTATGGGATGTGACTCATAGCTGTTGTTTTAGGGTCTGAGCTGGCTACCTGCACGAGCTGACGAGTGCAAAAGACCTTTTATGACCATTTACAACTAGCCTCCGGCGCGAGTGCGGCCGCTGGAGACTACGGCAGCGAGAGTAAACAACACTCTTGTGTGTTGCTGTGAAACAGGAAGAATGTTTGAATATATGTCAAGGGACGCCACTCTTACTCAAACAAAACCCTTAAGGAGAGGGCTCGATTCTATGTGAGAATCAAGATTCGGTTCTTGATGAACCACGCTGTAGGCAAAAGTTGGGGGTGTCCTTTCTCTGAGTTTGAGGTCAGTAAAGCGAGAATCTGAAAAGTGCAGTTCTCCACCTCATTTCATAATTGTTTGCAGTAGCAAAGGCTTACGGAGTCGAGCGCATCCCCAGCACGTGATTGTATATAAATGTGAATAAATTGTGTCGTCCCTATATACTCTCGTGCGTGAATTTTTGGACATATTTCTATACATTACTAGCGCAGTAAGTCTGAGGCATAGATCGGTAAGGGTGTAACAACCCATAAACCTGTTATTTCATCTAAGCAATGGTGAATCTAATCAAGGGATTAATTGATCGTCCTCTACTATAGAGTGGTTAATCGTTCACCATCGATTCCCACAATATTCGGCGCAGTTCAAGCCGAATATCTAATTTCACGCGACGAAATGAAAATCTGCGTCGTTCCCTTATCACTGGCCCACCATAGGGCCCCTAAGCTGGTGTCTAACATGAGTAGTAAAAGGGGCGGTTCAGGATATGGCGGAATTATAGGATATTTAAGGTATGAGACAGCAGCAAAAACCGCTTTTCCCTTCCTGTACGTTTTTGAAAGTTGTGTGTGTTTCGAAGAGAACACGAGTGCTTGTTTTCGGTATCTGATAAGAGAAACAATTCTCAGGAGTGGCGAATAGAACCCTTAAACTTTAGGATATTTAAATTATGGGACAAGAGTGGAAAAAAAAGTTTGCATTCTCCGTACGTCTTGAAAGTTGTTTCTCGTTGTTGTGTGCGGTTCAAGAGGGAGAATATGGGCTTTTTCGTCAATTATTTTTTTTTTCGAAATAGATGCTACCATAGACAGATGCTTTTGCAAATTGCATCACGTTCTCGCTTAGAGAACCCTCTGACAGATATTGGGAAGAGAGAATCTAAGAAGAATCTTAAAATCTAAAAATCTAAGAGAAATATTAAGATTTTTGCAGATATTGGTAAGAGAGAATGAATTGTGTGCATCGCTGTTCATACATGAGGCGATGATAACGACGATAATTTGCAATCGATCTTCTCTAAGGAGATCGGTTTCGTAATTGTAATAATGCAGCTTTCGGAAGTCGCTTTCTTGGGAGGAAGGTTGCTATTAGTTCTTAGAAGGAGGATGGAGAGGCTTTTACTGAAGACATACGGAGACCTCTATATGTGATAATTATAGTGTTGTTCACATAGGAGGGAGAGGGTAAAATACGGCTTCTCAATACTAAAGACTCTTTCGGAGATAAGAGGAAACACTTTATCACAAGAAAACTCCATTCATCTAAAGATTCCTCCACGGTATGAGAAAAGTCCTCTGGCATTACATAATGGCAGATTTCTTGAACGATTTCACTTTCTTGGGCGGAATTTCGCTACTATATCTTAGAACAAGGGTGGAGTGGTTTTCTCAGAAGACATACAACAATCTTTGTATTTCATGTGGTAGGAGAGTGTTGTTTCGTGAACATAAAAAATCATCTCACGACTTAAAGAGGCCTTCGTGAAGCTATCCGACTGCCATGGGAATTATGATAATTAGGATGCGAGAGAGACTAGAGTATGTCTACGAAATATTCAACTCTGCCTGGAGACAGACGGTAATTACGACAATTCACTCAGAGGATGGAACGGTTTTGTGATGAAATTAACCACGCCAGAGCATGCTGGGAAGCGTTCCCCAGCAGTAAGACATTTGACAGATGCAAAAAAAATGACGCGTCTTTTCGGAAAGAAAGTCTTTCACTGGAGGAGAGGATGAATTCCCTTCCTGTCTTTTGGCTCTCAAAGCGATCTGGTCGAAAGAAACCTGATGGGCTTGCGATGCTGAAAATTAGTTCCCCAAGGTCATCTACCTGCGGGGGGGGGGGATAAAACAGCTACTCGTCATTAGGAATCTATTTTGGCGTTAAATAACATTGTCGATACAAATGAGCGATAGCATTCGACTAAGAAATTACAAAGGAAAATTTTTTCATGATGCGATGCATAGATACAGCAATCCGTCAATTATCGCAGGATAAAAACAGTTTCTCCATTTGATGTATCATTGACCGTCTGAATATATTAAGAACTATGTTGTGAAATGATTGGCATTCTGTGAGCAATATATGTTCGATAAAAGTATTGTTCGCATATTTGAAAAGCCCATCTGAGTAGAGGTAAAAACAATGCATTTTGTATGGTCGATAATTATAGCATAATTAATAAAGTGATATGTGTCTCTTGATCCACATTGTGTTTACAGACCATCACCTAGTGTTATTCGTCCTAGGTCTTCTCCAACTCAACCTGCATTTCGTCAACCTATGATGATAGTAACACACGTGTTTTAAATGGATTATCCATAGAAACATTTTCATATCACATTTATTTCAAAATGCCATTAATATAGTTCATTCTGCTCATACGAAACAACTCTCAGAGGATCATAGGTATTACTGCAATGTCGAAAGATATGCTCTGCATCTGTAAAGATACTAAACGTTTGTTGCAGAAATGTTTTAAAAATCTCTCTATGGTTTGGAACCAAAAAATCGGAGTAGATAGAGAGATAAGTCACTAGTCTTCTTTCGTACGGGGAGCTCACGAGACCGCCAACTACTTATATCGTACTCTAATGATTGAGTAGGATATATGAGTAGGGATATGAATCATTTAGCGTGATATTAAAATGCATCCATTCTGGGGGAACCCCAGAGGATATTTCACTTTCCGTATACTAATAGATCTCAGAATTCAATGTTTGAACAGAATATGATTTCTGATTTGACAGAACTGTAAATGGCATGTACTTTAGCATCTGATAAACGCACATTGCTTCAATAAGGACTGACGTTCAGGTCTAAAAGTAATATTTTCCACCTAACTAAAAGATATACACTTTTACACACCAGCACCATATCTGATGTTGTTCATTAATAATTTCATTTGTACAATATGCTATGATGGTTTCCGAAAAATCTGAAGCAGGGTTTTTCGAACACACATTCAGTATGTATGTATGTTTAAACTTTTATGTGTGTGATAGTTTAGAACATCACCGACTAAAAGGTGTGTAAGAGACTCGATTCCTTCCATAAACTTTGAAGAACTATAATTTCTCCGAAGCTAGATACTTTCACGGGAGTTTCAGACCTAACCACATCGAAGCAACAAATCATTATTCAATAAAATGCGTCAAAAGTGCAGACGCTCTAGGACTCATTATGACTTAATACAACAGGGAACACGACGCACATTTTTCGAATCTGCATATTATACAGCTAAACGATAATTTCTCTTACAAATTTTGTTTGAAATACTTCACAGAATGAAAATCATTTCATCCTCGGTTAACATACGGGGTTACTAATAAAAAAAATGGATGCCAATTTTCTGCACTGTCTTTCTGATGAAGGATCGCCTTCCTCGCACACTTTCTCTATACTGTCATAAATTGTGGAACACCTCTGCTTGAGGAATGATTTATTTAACTACCAAAGTTGAATAAGGTTCTGTAAAGTTTAATTCTCCACACAAACTTCTGAGTTAATTCTGCTGTACTTGCCTAATCCCAACAAGACCACAATGGATGTTTTACACGTATAATCTAGGACTTCCTCTTTTTCTGAGGCATTAGTCACATTATTCATTAATCTGTAGCGCTAAATGTGGTCATCAAACCACCAAAATCTTCATCTACACAAGACGCTACTCAACAGTCGCTAATGACTCTTTCATCGTTACTTACGCAGACAAACTACCTAATCTGTCCAGATATTGCGTAAGCATTTAGAATGAAAGACAACCCGATTATGAGGATTCACATTTCCTTTTTAAAGGTTTACTGACATACAAACTTAGGAATAAACTAAGTCATTATATAGCTTAATCTTCAGATGCATGCGCATGTCTCTCCGCAGATCGTAAAGTTCTCAATGCCTATTCTTTGCTTTTTCTCATACATTACCAGTATCTATCACACATCTCGAAAGATAATTAACCAGTACTAAACTTTAAAACCAGTCAAAACATTTAGATATACTTAACTTATATTTATTATTATTTTAATGAGAATTTTAAGGGAATCATTGCTTTCCTTGTTTCCATGGACACTTCGTCACTGAGGAACATAGAACGGATCCGTAAATTTTTCTCTTCGCTGTTCTAGCAATAATTCCCATGGTATCGGGGGGGGGGATAAGTTTCGTCGTTGCAACAAGGTTATCTATTTTTGTACGTAACTATTCGCTCAGCAATATCCAGTTGAAAATTTGTGAGTGGGTTGTGGGGATTTTGGTATTTTCGTAATCCGGTTATGCTGCTCTAGCAAAGGAAGTGGGTCGCCATTTCAGTCTTACATCCGTTCTATTCTCATTAAAATTTCATTAAATTTCTCATTAAAATAATAAGAAATATTAATTAAGAATATCTAAATATTTTGATATAAAATTAAAAGTATTTTCATAGCTTTAATAAGTTTATTCTAACATAAAGTTTACTTCCATGAACACTTCGTCACTGAGGAACATAGAACGGATGTAAGACTGAAATGTCGACCCACTTCCTTTGCTAGAGCAGCATAACCAGATTAAGAAAATACCAAAATCCTCACAGCCCACTCACAAATTTTCAACTGGATATTGCTGAGCGAATTGTTACGTACAAAAATAGATAACATTGTTGCAATGACGAAACTTATCCCCCCCCCCCCCAATAACATGGGAATTATTGCTAGAACAGCAAATAAAAAAATTTACGACAGATAAAATTAACCGTATTAATTACTCGAAATATCTGTTCGGTATTCGCTTTCCCAAACATCAACAAGTCGTGAAGAAGAGGAACGTTGGCAGCCCCTCCTGCCGACCACCCCCACCACTGCAGTGAAGCGAAGCACAGCTAGGGAGACCCAATGCATGCGCAGTTACAAGCGGGTATAACCTACGCGAAACTCGAAGAAATTTGACCAAAGCTGAGTAAAGAGCAAAGTAGAACGACAGCGTAGTAAAAATGCGCCCAGCATTAGCAGCGCTACCAGCCACCGTACTCACGTCGAAATTTTTCTTCGGAAATTTATTCATCCTTTTATTTATAATAGCAAAAATCATCTCACAACTAAAAGACATAATATTTCTTCGAATAGTACTTTGTCATTCTGCTACTATGTCTAACACGTCCCCTCCCCCTCCAGCGGAGCCCAAAAATACGGGGGAATACCACCACGCCCCCTGGTAGTAAAACGCCACTAAACAACAATAAACCTCGAGAAAGTTCTATACCTATATCTGCAACAATATTATGAACCACCAGGATATTCAATCTGTTTCAGATGGCTTTGCGCGATGACTTTGCACGTGAACTTAGAAAAGCACGTCAGAGCGATGATCTTCTTCGCTTGATGTCGCGACTGTAGGTCGTTCGATTCTTGTCATTGGACCCGATTCCCTTCCCCTTTACTCCGCTTAACTCTTCGCTCACGAGGAAGGCTCCCCAGCAGCGAAACGTGTTGAGTAACGTAACTTTATTTCGGGCTTTTCTATTCGATATTTCACATCCCGAGACTGCAAAACACCCACAGTATCCCATTACCTAGTGCCGTGGGTCGAGAGTGATCCCTCGAAATGTGTTCGAAATTTCTTGGGGCGCTGCCATCTCCTACCTTGTGAACGGAGTCGTACGTTGTGAGTAGTAGGTGTGGAAAGTTGTGAGTGAAGGAAGAGTTCGCAACGGATGCGAATTTTGTGCCAAAATTTTGGCGTAGGCTTAACTAGTGTCTAAATACAGCGGTGATAATGATAATACCGTGAAGAATGCAATATGTTGATAGAAATTGTTTTTTCTTCTCTATTAGAAGATTAAAAGTTATTCGATTATAATGTCAGGTCAGAGTTTTTAAAGAATGACCTATGAAAAATTTTGATAATACGTAACACAATATTAAATCTTAATTCCGCCGCTTTCTGCGCAGTTATTTGAACGAAGCTGGAAGGGAAGCATTTCATTCGTCTTTTGAAACCACTGAGGCACAGCGATCTTAACTCAGTCAATGGCGTCGGAAATCTGTTTGCTCAAGTTTAAAAATTTCTTTCAAAAAGGAAATTTTGAGATGTAGAAAATCTTTATTTGCTAATTATAGTGAAAATCAATATAACGAAATCGAGTGGATGAAAAAAATATATTCGTTACACTAAATATTTTGATTGCCAGATTGAAGAGACTCAAGAAGTGTTGATTGTATTTGCAATCTGGCAGACATTTTATATTTAAGCTTAATAATGTTATTACTAATTTATACCACTTATACTACTTAGTAATGTTATACCAAATTTGATAACCATACAACTATCGTATCCACCAGATTATCGTACCCAACCCATTGTCGTCACCCAATTGTCGCACCCACCCAGGTTGTTGTATCCACCCATTTGTCGTCCACCCGATTGTTGCCCTCGCAAATGTCGCCAATTCAATTGATTTCCGTCTAATGATCCCCGACTCCTGCATCGATACATGCCAAATCCTCATGCCGCCATGGGCTACGGAGGTCCTACGAGACTGTATAATTTTGCTCTCCAGATATGTCTGTTCCTAGCTACAGCTCCTGCATCTGGCAACTCTAGACCAATTCTAGCAAGGTCCTCTTTGACATTGTCTGACCATCGCATCCTAGGTCCCCTCTTTTCTTGAAGCCTTTGGACACACTGCTCAAATACTCTTTGCCAATCTGCAGTTGCATGCATACGGGCAACATGGCCAAATCAACGCAGTCTCTCTCTGCACAAAATGTTATTCAAAAGAGGTTGATGACTCCTTCTTCTAACCTCATCATTACTTACAAAGTCAAATCACCTAATGCCCAAGATACTGCGTAAGCACCTAGAATCAAAGGTATCAAGTTTCCTGTTATCCTGCATACAAAGGGTCCAGATTTCGCTACCATAACTAACCTCATAAAGAACCAAACTATTATACAGCCTAATTTTAGTCTTTAGGTGTATACGCCTATTTTTCACACTCTCCATAGATTCTTAAAAGTCCCGGCAGCAATCCAAAATAAATTAACAGGCGAATAAGCCTGTTAATTTCATGTCGCACATCACCAGTATCTGTTACATAGCAACCAAGATAATTAAACTGTGACACCTGTTCAAGATTGCAACCATTCAGATTAACTGAATCACAGCCTGCCTCACCAATTTTCATCACTTTAGTTTTCTCTCTGTTTATAACCAAACCTACTCTACTACCAGTCACATCAACAGCTCGTATTAAAGAGCTCATCTCATCAATATCATTTGCCAAAAAGGCTAAATCATCAGCATAATCTAAATCAGATATTTTGGAATCTCTAGACAATTTAAGGCCAAAATCTTTCCCTTGCAAACAATTTGGCATGACATAATCAATAACGAAACTAAAGGGAAAAAGAGACAAAATGCACCCTTGTCTAACTACACTATTAATATTAAACTAATCGCTACAAGCCTTACCACCTCTCACACATAACTCAGTGTCATTACGTATAGAGAGCTTTCATTGCACTAACTTGTCAGATATTCCATATGATCTAACGACCAACCACAAATTATGTCGATCAACAGAGTCAAAAGCTTTTTTGAAATCTACAAAGCTAATAACCAAAGGTTTCTGAAACTCTAAACATTTCTCAAGAATCTGATTAAGTGAAAATATTTGATCCACACATCCCCTACCACTTTTGCATACACAGTATTCATCACGCAGTTGCCCATCAACCAAATTCCTAGTTCTATTAAGTATAATCATGGAAAGAACTTTACTATAACAGAAAGTATGCTGATACCCCTATAGGTATCACAAGAACAACGATTACCTTTTTCAAAAATAGGGATAATAATAGCTCTAGCAAAATTCTTAGGAAAAACATCTTCATCATAAAAATTATTCAAAATTTCAGTCAGCCATGCGACACACAAGTGCTCCCAGCTCTAAGCATTTCAGTGATGATTTCATCCATCCCACGAGATTTATGCAGTTTTAATTTAGAGATAGCCAAAGAAAATTCAGAATGTGATATAGGGGCAACATTGAAGCCAGTAATGCATTTATCATTATTAAAAACAATTGGAGTAGAAATAATCGCATTATTTAGAACATCTCTGAAATGTTCAGCCAACATAGCATCACAGAATCCTCACCTTAAATAATTAAAATAATAATAGTTGTTTATCCCTCAATTGCTTTGTACCTGCCTGTTTCTTCCCACACAAAACCCGAAGTATCTGGTACAATCTCCCTGCTGTTGTGCTGTCTAACTGCTTCCTCTGCTTTATCAGCCAAGTTATCAAGCCAAAGATTCTTATCAGAAGCTAACTGATCCTTTACATGTTTATTAAGCTCACTGTAATGCCATCTGTTAGGACTAGTAGTGTCTTGATTCATATTATTCCTGCACTTCTTTCTTTCAGAAATAAGTTTCATAACTTTATCACTCAAATAATTTTGTTTCCTCTGTTCCTTTTTAAAAGAGTACTTACAAAGTGATCTTAAGAAAAGCCTGCTTAAACTGATCCCATTCTTACTCAATTTCAGCAGTAATCATCCACGATTGTCATAGTGACTAATTAGCTTATCACGGTATTCTTTGGCTGCATCTGATCTTTCAAAGTTTCGGTATTAAAACTAAACCTCTTAACCATGGCACAACGTTTATTAAGCTTCAGTTGCAAGACATGTTTGGCCAGGTAATGTTAAATACAATTTCAGATCCCCTGTATTATCTGGTATTCCCAACTGAACTAGCCCATTTGCTCTTAATTAAAATATAATCTATCATATTCCCGTGGAACCCATCAGAAGAAACACATTTGTATTTATACATGTCCCGATGTTTGTAGCATATGTTCATTATTCCTGTAGCTGTTCCTTACTCCCTGTAGCTGGCGTTCCCCATTCCATTGGAACTACTAATGACAAAGCCCAAAGGTCACAGTCAGTAGCAACTTTGGCACTGAAGTCACCTAGCACAAGGCAAATATCTCCTTTCTTCACAGAATTCAAAACATCTTCAAGTTATCTGTAAAATTTATCCTTTTCGTTTTCATTAGAGTCCTCTGTGGGGGCTTAACAACAGATGACATTCAATTCTTTATGTTTTGTTTTAAATTTTGCTCTAAGAAATCTTTCATTAATGCAGTCATATCCTAGAAGAGCAACACTGGCGTGTCTGCTGAGAAGCAAACCTACACCTTGGAGATGCTTTCCATCCTCCCTCCCTGAAAAGAGAAATTTAAAGTCATTTTTAAGTATCTCAACTTTACCTGTCCATCTGGTCTCTTGTAAGTCTAGAATATCTAGGTTATAGCTCTGGAATTCCTGTGTGAGGACATCAATAGGGATAATCTCTATGTAATGTCCTCACGTTCCACATTCCTGCAGAGAGAAAATGATTAGTAAGATTTTTTAGAGAAACGAGGGTTATTGAGCCAACAATAAACAAAGGGAAAGAAACAAGGGGTTGGGCCAACAAGATCAAACAGTCCCCTGATCGCAGGCATGGAGCAAGGACTTATTCCCCCACCTCTTGGCATCAAATTTTCAAGTGGATCTTTTCAAGAGCCATGTGACCTGCCACTGGCACGTTACTCCAGTTTAAGATTGGCGATACCGAACTAGTTAAGTGAGGGTTGAGGATTCCCCACCACTAAAGTCTGTAGCCACCAATGCTAGTAGGAACTTCAGGCAGCACCTGTTCAAGAGCAACTTTTTAAGAGGCACATGACCTGCCTGAGACACATTACTCCAGTTAAGAATTGGCGATGCCCAACTAGTTAAGTGAGGGTTCAGGTACCTGCGATGGCCTCTGATCAGGATTATTAGCAGCTGCTATAATGGTATCCAATTCCTCTGTTCACTTAGGGTGGCAATCCACAAGCAAACAGAAAACACAACTGCAGATTCTCCCTCAGCAGAGTCAAGCTCAAAGCCGGAAATAAGTCCAGTCTAGCGGATTTGAATAGTTAACACTAGGACCCTCTGAAGTTGACCAATCCTCAGCATGGCAGAAGAAAAGAAAAAAGTGGCCACATATAGTTGGTATAAGAGTTGCCATGTGTAGGTGGCCTGTAAATAGTAACTAGGCATAAACTGGAAGGGGAGCTGTATACGAATCCCCAGTGATGATGCATAGTTTCAAGAAAAGCCCGTTTAAAATGGTCTCATCCTTCTTAAACTTCAGTAGTAAGCAAACCATGAATGTCACAATGACTGCGTAACCTATCATGGCAAGCTTTGGCTATAACTGGGTCTTTCAGAGCTTCAGTATTAAAAGTAAATATTTTAACCCTTGCACAACACTTTTTAAGTTTAAGTTGCAAGACACTTTTAACAAGGTAATGGTCAGATCCAATTTCAGCTCCCCTATATTACCTGGTATTCCTAACAGAATAGCCCATTTGCTGTTAATTAATATATAATCAATCATATTCTTATGCAGCCCATCGAGTGAAACCCATGTGTACTTATGTATGTCGCGGTGTTTGCAATAAGTATTAGTTATTCTGAAACCATTGAGTTTACTGTGGTGGGGGGGGCCTAGGGCCCAGCAACCCGGCTGAAGGCTGTGCCAGCCGGGAGGGTTACCGGTTGGACATGGCTAAAGCCAATCGAGGTCGAAGATGCTGCCGGCCGGCTTGATTGTCGGTCGGATGGTGACGGCGTCGGAGACCTCACCTCAGGGACCTTGGGTGGTCAGTTCGACGGCTCGGTCGAAAGGTCCCTCCTGCCTAGTAGGCACGAGCCGTCCATAAAAGTCTGGGTCCTACTAAGAGTCTCCACCCCGGGTGCCGATCGAGCTTGGATCTTCTATATCCTTGCACATTTGCAAACCGGGGAATAGATTAAAGTTAGGTTTCTTCCGGTGGTCAGCTTTCCTTCTATAGGACTGCTGCCATGTGAGGCCGGGGTTGAGGTGCGCCTATAGGGCGTATTCCTTGCCCCCGGCTCTAGATAGTCATGGCTTTTCTTAAACCAGGTAGTGCTGTCAGGCGGAACCGGGAATTGCCGTGGTTGCACAAGATCGCAACATAGAGATCCATTGTACCTATAGGGCGTATTCCTTGCCCCCGGCTCTAGATAGTCATGGCTTTTCTTAAACCAGGTAGTGCTGTCAGGCGGAACCGGGAATTGCCGTGGTTGCACAAGATCGCAACATAGAGATCCATTGTACCTATAGGGCGTATTCCTTGCCCCCGGCTCTAGATAGTCATGGCTTTTCTTAAACCAGGTAGTGCTGTCAGGCGGAACCGGGAATTGCCGTGGTTGCACAAGATCGCAACATAGAGATCCATTGTACCTATAGGGCGTATTCCTTGCCCCCGGCTCTAGATAGTCATGGCTTTTCTTAAACCAGGTAGTGCTGTCAGGCGGAACCGGGAATTGCCGTGGTTGCACAAGATCGCAACATAGAGATCCATTGTACCTATAGGGCGTATTCCTTGCCCCCGGCTCTAGATAGTCATGGCTTTTCTTAAACCAGGTAGTGCTGTCAGGCGGAACCGTGAATTGCCGTGGTTGCACAAGATCGCAACATAGAGATCAATTACCTGTAGGAGACGTTGACCTTTGCCATTGCAGCTACCAATACCAAAAGAGCCTATCACCCTCCCCAAAGGTCAGAGTCGGTACCAACGTTGGCATTGAAGTCACATAGAAGAAGAGTAATATCTCCTTTCTTGATAGAATTCAAAATATCCTGAAGTTGTCCGTAAAACCTATCCTTCTCATCCTCATCGGCATCCTCAATGGGGGCATAACATCAGATAACAATCAAATCTTTAACGCTTGTCTGAAATTTTGCTGTAAGAAACCTTTAATAAGAGCATCAGCGTATCTGCTGAGAAGCAAACCGACGCCTTAGGGATGCTTTTCATCTTCCCTCCCAGAAAAGAGAAATTTTTAAGAATTTGACCATTTTCTATCCATCTGGTCGCTTGGAAGCCGGGAATATCTAATCTCGGCTTCAATCGGTGGAATTCTTGTGTGAGGACATCAAGAAAATAATCTCTGTGCAGAGCGCTCACATTCCAACTACCTATGGAGAGAAAATGTTTAGTGGGATGTTTAAAGAAACTATGTTTATTGAGAGAGGGAATGCCCACAATACCAAACAACCCCCTAATCGGAGGCACGGGACAAACACACCCTCAATCGGAGGCATGGGACCTCACTACTAAAGGCTGAAGCCATCTACGCTGAAAAACGTCTTCCAATGTGGGATTTGACGATGATCGTAGAAGCAAGAGTTTAGTTATTTGCGATAGTCTCTGCTCAGAATTATCCACCAGATAATAAAACGTATCCTGTAAATCTTTTCACTTGCGACTGTCAACCCACAAACAAACAGAAAACATAGTGAAAGATTTTCTCTCCACAGAAGCCCACCAATGCAGCAAATTTAGGATTCATAACTAGATCAGAGCCTTATTGCAGCCCGATCCGGTAAATGTATATGGTCAGCACCAGGACCTTGTGTGGTTGATCACTCCTCAGCAGGGTAGGAGAAAAAAAAAGAAAAGTAGCCATAGTTGTCCAGATCAGTAGGCCACACTGATCTGTCAGCCTTCCACTTCCGTTCACTTCCACAAGAGAGTATCTCTTTTGAAAGGTACTAACTGTCTGCACCACGAGAAGGCGGGTTCGGACATTAGGTGCTGGACCTGGCAGGTTCTGTGCATCATCACAGGGAATTGGTAATAGATATTTATTGTTTTGTACATATAGAGGGATGTTTCAAACTTTATGAACTTATAGAAATATATAGAACTAGATGAGCTCGTCTCTTAATGTTTGTTATCACTTTTAAAGTTGTTTCCCTGGGAGTGTATACATTGGATTCAGAGATATCCATCTGCTGAAACAAGTCACTTAGATCTGCTTTTCAGATTGTTTCAGTCCTTGTGTCCATTATCATTCACTGAATGAAAGTGTTCAAACATTAGGTAATGAGCTCATCCAGTTCCATTCTATCATCACATTCTAATATATATTGGAACACCCCTCGTATATGTACGATATTATGAACTTAAACATGTATTACCGCAAATGTTCCCCGTGAAAAGTGAAACACCTGTCCATCACGTCATCACCAGCACGGCAGCAGAATAAAATGCATGACTAACGATACTCTGAAGGTTAAAGTTAAAATGATCATAGCTATGTGCCAATTGTCTCGCATTTATCGACTGGATGAAATGATAATAACACTTTCAGATATTATGCAACATTCAAAAGAGCAACTCCATCATCAATGGCTGAAAGACATCAATGGGCTTTCATCAATCCTACAGCAATTGGGACAGATACTCAGTCACAGCCATTCATGGGAGAGAGTGAACAAAATGTCAGTTTTGTCCGTAACGTATTTTCTCTACTACGTCACGTTCGCCATCTTCCACAAATTGCCTTCATGATAATTTAGCTCTGTAAACATTACAATTCAACAAAATGTAATCAAACCATTATTTGTGCAAAGAAGAGTGAATCATAAATTCAACTTAAATTTTCTTAGCAGTTCATTTTGTTCAAATTCAATTCAGTTCCTTCATAATCCTGCAGTAAGGAAAATGAAATTCTCGAAATATGCAAAGACCTAAAATGTCCAATGCATTATTTAACTCACGATATTGTCTGTAATTTACGAAATTTCGCGATTTGTCATAAATTTCCTATTAGCGATATAAGAACCAAAAACGTTTTAGATATGCCAGATATGTTCTTTCAAAAAAAATAAAAATTAATGAAAGAGTTTGAATAGATAGTTTTTGAAATATCCGGAATAGAGCACATGCCGATTTAGACTCATTGAGGTCAAGAATTGATGCGAAATCAGTTTAAATTTATGTCTCCCATAATTACAGTTACGTTGTCTTTATTGCATTTTTCATCTATATTAGTAGGGAATAAGATAGATCTGAGTTTTGAGAACGAGTCAAATTGCATGAGACTAGCAGATTTACTGGGCGTTGCTCGGGTCTAAAACTTTTTAGAATGTAGATGGCACTTGCTACGTCGCCAGCTTTCATTTGGTACAAAAAACATTTCGATCGATCTCCTCTCCCTCCTGCTAAAGTTTTCTCCCTCTCTTTTAGGGGAGGAAAGAAATGGACATAATTCGAGGTGTCGATTATCCTCCCCACGTCAGAAGTTTCTATACCAAAATCCGGAATTTCCTCTCTCAGATAATCGAACTTTTCAAATCACTTCGTACCCACCAAAGTTCCCGGATGCAATTTGCCAGGCATAGGTAACTTTACGGCAAAAGAAAATTAACTATGGTCTGAAGTGCATAAGAAATGTAAAGGCACTAAAAATTGTTATTATAAAAAAATTAATATTAAACAACTTTGCATATTTTTCTTTTACTTTTGCATATTTTTCAAATTAAGTTAATGATTTTAATTTCCGGTTCGAATTCCTAGTCTTTGAAGCGTTCATTTCAACAAAGAATCTCGTCTTTCGCTCGTGCTTAATTACATACGACTTCAATATCCTCTTGACCCTCGCGCTCTTCACCCAATAAACCGAATAATGACTTTATCACGCGAAGGCAGAAAGAAATTATTTCGATGCATTCCTACAAATTTATTGGTGGTGGTAATCATTTCAATAACTTTCAATATTATTAAATTATTGTTTATGGGGGGGGGGGGGGGTCGTTATTGTTAAGTCTATGGGGTTTTCAAGAAATTCAAACCCGCCTTCCCCAATTTTGGTTGACCCCAGCGGATGCCTTCAGCTCTTCTGGGGGTCGTGTGCATAAGCGGACAGACAAACACACAAACAAATTTTCTTCTTTATCTATTAGATATCTAAGTTGCAATTTCTTCAGAACTCTTCTGGGATTTTGAATTGATGTTTTGGGATGTGCATCCTTTGCCTTTTCTTTATTATGCAATTGTTACGTAGTTGTTTGTTTCTTCAGTTCTTGGTGTTCTTTATTAATTCTAGTGTATTATTTGACCGCCTCATCATATATACTAAATGAGACATTTTTAGTTTCAATTAGCTCTGATCGGCTGATTGGTTTGTTCAATCAACATCTCTCAGAGATTAAAAAAAACAAGTTATATTTTTCAGTTATTGCTTTGCCTCTGAGAGATTTTGCCCACGATAGTCTAAACTGCCGGGCCGCAGAAGATGGCTAGGAAAAGGTGACTGCCATCTCGTGGCCATAGTGGTCGTCAGCGGGAGTAAGACTTGTGCACGATTACTGAAAGAGCTTAGTAACTGAGGTAGATCTTCACTGCTATCTACAGGTTTATTAACATCTTTATTGACAACTGTTTGCACCTCTCAGTGTAAGATAACATCAACCTGCATCCTCAGGTTAATAATACTGTCCCTCGATCACAGTGAAGGGCTTCGCTAGAAGGCTCTTCAATCAGTACCTCTCTTTATGACCGAAAGAGAGAGAGAGAGAGACTCTCTACCATTGGCAACTAAATCCATCACACGGAGAGTTGTTAACATTAATCTCATTAGTTGAAAATTAGGGGGGAGGGAAAGTATCACATTGCAAATGTTTGACCATGACAGGGACCAACTGAACACTCTTAGGAGACAGATGGAAGCCTCCAGTAGAGATCATTCAGCGTGTTCTTTGATGCACACAAAATGTAGCTCTCCTGCACATTGTGCTACGGACCTCGAAGTCCCATTCGGAGGCCTGCGACCTTTAAAACCCATCAGGTCTTCTTTCCCACAGAGCGCGGAGTAAGATTGGCGGGGGAATCGAGCCAGGAACATTAGCCTAGCTCTTCACCGACTGAAGTAAGTCGTGCCATCAGCAATTGATAAGAGAAACGCTCTCCACAATCCGTCCGTCCAGGAGCATAGAAACATCCAATTTATGCTGCAATTGAAAAATACACAACTTTCTGAAACTTAAGTTCCATCACTCTCTTGTTCCACCTCACCCACCAAGCATCGTACCAATGTTTTCAAATATCATTAACGTTAAATAATTCAATGGAACATCATTATGTACTAAAATGAGTAAGCTTAGTTGAAATATTTTTGTTGAATTTGGTTACCCGATTTTAAAACGACGTTTCAGCTAACGCAGCTCGTTAATCAACACCCTTTATAAATAAGTAGCCAGTTGGGTGAGCTGATTTGTTCTTCCAATCGATAAAAAATATCGGTTCCATTTAGAAATATAAATTTCTAAACGGAAACCGTCTGACTGAATGTTGGAGACGAACTGTCACAGGAAAGCAGAAAACGTGAGCAAACGTCACCAGATGGCTTAATGGGAATTGTTCGTTTGCCCGTACACTTTGGACAAGATTTCAACAATCAAGAATTGTTATAAAAAAGTCCTGGCAGCGACGACAACTATAAGCGAAAACAGATAGTTTTCATTTTCAGCACAAAGACACGGAACGGCAACATCGTCTCGAACCTCTTTGCAGCCTCGATTCTTTGCCTCTGTCACATACGAGAGATTGTACGACGGCTGATGATGCCATGTTTCCACTACTCCACGTCACAAGAGAGGGCCCCGCAACGGAGCAGACATCATGCATGTTTCCTACACTGAACGTCAATCCAGTTGTGAACCGTTTACACGGAGGAGTTCAGATTTGCTTAACAGAATGAATTAGGACGTATACTACTGATGTGGGGGGGGGGGGATCCAGAAACATCTTCTTAATCCTCTACTCAGTAACATTGGATACTTACTTTACTTATTTAAGTTAATACTTAGTAACTTGATACCTTGTTTACCTATAGGTGGGGAGTAGATGGGAGTGGGTTTCACAAATGTTTCATCCGATGGAAAAAAGTTTCATCCGATGGAAAAAGGTTTCATCCGATGGAAAAACGTTTCATCCGATGGACTGCATGCTATATGCATCCATCCATTCTTCGATTTACACTGTAGAGTGGTTCAGGGAAATCACTCTATATAGAAAATTTTATCTTCACAAATTTATTTAAAAGTTTATCTCAGTGTAAATATTTAACATTAAACTAATGTTTTTTTGTATCACTATTTGCTCTAATTCAGAAAAGCTTAGTTTGATTTCTCAAGCATTTCATTTTGGTCACGAAAAGTACTCATCGTTAACGCAGACGACCACTATCGAATTTTAAGACGAAATTCGAAAGAAGGATATTTATGAACTGAACAAAATTAGAAATAAAGCATTTGTACCAATACTTAGTGCTTAATTTGGTAAACTTATAATTTACATCATATTTTATGGGATAAACTGTTTTTAGCTAACTTACGAATCAGCTGTTTTCAGCTTGTATAATAATTTACAAAATTGTTGCAAAAAATGAGGCCAAATAGGTTTTTAACTAGTTATTAAACAATTTTTACTACTTTGCAAAATTCAGTGTAGGAAAGAGAAGTCTCGCTGCCAATTCAAAACAGGCATCGTGTCATTAAGATGTCACGAGACAGATTGTATTGCAGTGGCAAGAAGAGAATTTTAGCAAAAGACTATAAATATAACTTGTACACACGACGATTTCATTAATAAGGGAATTTTCTCTTATCTATTTATTCCTTAAAAATTATGATATTCATTAAATCCATTTGGTTGATTTTTAGTTTCAGATGACAGTCTGAAAATCTCTGCTACTTCAAAACATGTGTTATATTTACATACATAAAAAAACTCAATCCTTGTCATGTTAAACCAAGTCTATCACCGTGTAAATCGAAACTGGTTTTTTTTACCGTGTAAATAGAGAGATAGGCCGATTACGATTGCTCAGGGAAACAGATGACTTCCTGCATCTCTATCTAAGACTCAATGCAATTGGAGAAATTCTTCTTTTAGGATGCTATGTCCGACCCCAATTCCTTTCGGAGTTTGGGACTGAAACTGTCATCCCATTCTCTTACTCTTTCGTCAAAGAAGGACGGAGAGCAGCAGAACCTCAACGAGGAAAACCTTCTTACAAGCTCTTTGCTCCATTCAAGATCCATATCTTTCGATGCTGAAGACGGAGAGAAAATTTTCCCTTCAGAAAACAAACATCACAGATATTTAGTAGTAAAGTATCACAAGATGACCTGTAAACATGGGACTCATGAAATAGATTTTTTTTTCAGCTTTATTTTATGAATCACAGGCAGGGCCTTCGCAAACGAGTGTGCGAGGTGTACGTGGCATACCGGTTGCCAGTTTTAGGGGCGGCAATAAGCACCACGGAAATTTTGAATCTTTAATGTAAAATTTTACGAAAAAAAATTACTTTGCTTTTGCTAGCTGTAGGAAAAAATAATCATTTTAACTATAATTTATTTAATGAGTAATTACATTCGTATCAACACTTTCAGTCACATTTGAGACAATTTGTCCTCGACAGTTAAGTGCAATACGAGCATTTCGTGAACTTAAGCCGACGATTTCGTGAACTTAAGCATAAAACGCAGATTTAACTAACTAATGAGCAAGTCACTTGAGGGGAAGCAGTTAAGAATGGTGACTTTTGAATGTCAATAGCTTTGCCTCTCTTTGTTACTAGAAGTGATCATTTTCTGTTTTTGGGAAGGGGATTTGTTGCTTGGCGAATGTCTCATTCTGCATACCTTAGGTTTCTAAGAAGGAAGTTCAATCTCTGATGTGATTACCAAGTGGTGAAAAAGAGAACTTATTTCTTCAGATACATTCAGAGATTTCTTTCAGAGATATTCCTTCAGATTTCAGATATTCCTTCAGATATCAGCAGTGTCCTTATTTCAATTACAGCAGTAAATTTCCAAACTGATCTGCAAATAAGTAGTGACAGAAACATCACGACTAAGAGCAAACGCTGCATAAAGGTAAATAACCAATTTAAGTTCCACCATTTTCTGATATTAATTAATTTTTAATCTAAGTTTTGTGCATAAAGCGCAACTTTCTACTTTTTATTTTGTTCTGACATACACATACATTTCAATTTTCAATGACCCCACGTACATTGCAATTTTCTTAGCATGGCACTGCATTTGAGTACTTCAGTTGCGTTAATGTGCGTCCGCTGGTTCACTGAAGGCGGCCATTCTGCAAACCCTGAATGACATTGATTCAACCAGAAAGAGATAGTTTTCGAGAAGAAAGCGGCATTCGCTACCTATCTCCTTATTGCTTTTCAGTCGTCATTTGTCGGTGTATTTGCCAGTTTGTGGATTGTTCTAAAGAATTTTGCATCATATCTTTCGAATGCGAAGAACAAACTTAATGATTTAGGTGTCAAATGAAAGCTTCTGGCATGTTTTCTTCCACCGGAAACAGGAGAAATGTGAAAGTGTTTCTGCTATTCTGTCTTCCCAATGCTAGGATTTACATTTTCATGTTAGGTGTCAAATGAAGGTTGGGGCCATCTTAGACTGCTTTGAATTATGCCCACAACCATTCTCCTACCAAACGGAACGGAAATTTCACGGGGGATCAACCTAAACGAGTTATATCTCAAATTAAAGCTTGTACCATTTCCAATGTCATGGGTTTCTTCAAACACGATTATTTCTTCTAAAAAGGGAAAATATGAAACGATTGTTTCGAATGTATCTCCAAAACGCGAGGGCCGTAAGTAACTGATTATGCGTCAAATGAAAACTTCTGAGATGTGGAATGTCACAGGATCCTGAATGGATCCTGTAATGGAAGCATGGGATCACATTTGTCCCATGCTTCCCAACCCCTTCACAGAAAAGGGCAAAATATGCGAAGGATTGTTCTATTATATCTCCAGAACGTGAGGAACAAATGCAACCAGGACTAGAAATGGTAGGGAATTCGGGTGTATACTGTTCCAGAGTGTTTTTTTTTGCCTTTTGATCCCGTATATTTAATGACAGGAAATAGATCCACTGTGTGTATGTCCACTCGTTTACAATATTTTGTTCATAATTCCTGGGCTCTTAAACATATTGTCATATCAACGACGGGTCTCTTTTCAACTGATTCTGGAGCGCCCACCTAATTCTGAACATCCATTTCCACTCCTGAATATAATTATGTTTTATGTCAAATAAAAGCTTGCGACTTTGCGGGGGGGGGGAGGGATGTTATGGACTCTAAAACTATACCCCCGCTTTCTTCCCCCCTAAAAAAGAGGAAATATGAAAATCGTTTCTGCTATATCTTCCGAACGTTAGGGCCCACAGGTACAGTTAAGTGTGAAATGTAAACTTACGTGAAGACCGTCGTAGAGTGTTTGGGATTATTTTCCCCCTTCCCAAAGAGGGGACGGAAATGTTTCGGTGGTCGACCTTAACGCGTTATAATTCCAATTGAAACACGTGACGTCTCTAATGTCATGAGTTAATTCAAACTCGACTCCGAAACAATGGGGAGGAAAAATGTCGTCGATGTGTATGAGTCGTGTACCAAACGAAAGTATCTGAGGAGAGGTGTTTTTAATGACAAAGAAAAAAATATAAATAAATGAAAATTAAAAAAAAATACCTATCTTAGTGTATGCACTCGAAAAAGATAGAAATTAAACTAGGTCATTCAATGGTGCAATCAGTTATTGAATTCGTATTCATTTGGAAGGAAGACAGGTCGTTGGTATGAAACCAAAAATTACTATAAAATGTAATTATTAATGTATTTTATAGTAAAATTGCATTGCTGTTTGAGTAGGCATATTGGCGCCAAATCTTCCTTTGAAGTGAATGCCAATTCAGTCACTGAGTGCACCATCGATACGATTTAGTTTTATTTTCTGATATTTAGAGTGCATATAGGAAGATAGAATTTTTTATTAATTTTTTTTGCAACTAAATTTCGATTTTTCTGAAAACTTGAAAACACCAAACTATTTGTTTCCCCCATAAACAAATCGTCATTTTAGCGGCTTTTCTGTATCTTGGAACTATTTTTTTTAAATAAGGTTGTTGAGTAAAATTCCTTCTCGGAAGAAACGAAATTTGTGAACCGTTAAAAAATTTTGAAATATTAAGTTAAAATAATTGGTTGGCCTGACTGAAACTCGACCCCAGGTCTCCCATAAAAATGCCATGCGTCTTAACCTTTAGACCACCGAGGAATTGGCCATTTCTTAAACAAATTGGCACATCAGAATTTCTTCCAGATGCTAATTTGTTGAAGAAATGGTCTAGCAGTTAAGGCAATCGACATGCTTTTGGGAGGCCTGGGTTCGAATTCCGGTCAGGACAACCAATTTTTTTTCGACTAATTATTTCAAGTATTTCATGTCTACAGGAGGTTTTCCTGTGATAATTTATTACTGAACCATCAGAAGGTATTTACCGATTACTCATCTATTCTAAACGCATGCAACGATTATGTGCTAATAAATTGTTCCTCGTAATCGGCATTGCTAAAGAACTGTTACTTGCAAACGATGTTGCTGATTATGGCTAAGTTTAAGTGGCAATTTTTGTGTATGATGCACTTGCATTGAAAATATTATAAGTTAAACAACATTATACTCCCAAATTTTCTTCAGCTGTCTAAACGAAGAATCAAACGGTTTTCTGGTTTCGAATATAAGAAAAGAAAGTGAGTAAGAGAGGGAAAAAAAGTCATTTGGATTTGTGACAAAATATTTGGAAACCAATGATAACGAAAACGATATTGATGAAATTTGAAGTGCAGAAACATTTGATGAAACCCAGAAGAATATTTCTAAAAAATCAAATGATAACAAAAGCAACATTCCATCCTCTTGTTGAGGTGAAAATCTATCTGGAATATCAGATGAACAGGGAAATAAAGAACATAAGAGAGAGCAAACTTTAGTAATGGATGACCAATGAATTTGGCCAGAGAAATTAACTAACACAAATGTAGAGATTTTAATTGACAACTTCTTGACCCAAATCAGCTACATGAATTTCCCAAAGGACATTTTGAGAAGAAACTTTTGTTATACTATCAACGTATTTTCAACGTACTTTGTCAAACGAAGAAAAAATTTATAGGAATTTGCTTTTGTATTCCACTTCACGGGATTCTATATTTTGTTTTTGTTGAAAAGTATTTGGAGGCGGAAAAAATGGTTTCAGTGACTGGCAGCACGTGTCGCATATTCTAAGTAAACACGAAAAAAGGCTAGCTCATGCTAAAAAATCGCAAAAAATGATCTGAGCTTTCATGTGCTTTGAGAAGCCAAAAAACACAATTGATCTGCTCAGTAAAAAATATTTAATACCTAAAAAAAATCTTAATCGAGAGTTTTAATCCGTCTCAGTCCCCTTTTTTTCGAACGTTTTCAAAGTTCGAATATTCGATGCTAATTCCCCATTGATATAACATTGAAATGATCTAATATATTGGTAGGGTTCTATACTGAAAATATTAATTTTACGAATGAAAACCACATTCAGAACTTAACATCAAAATAATAATTTTTCCACTGAAAAATATCAATGGTGAGAAAATGAAAATCTCGCTGAAATGTCGCTGAATCTCTATTTCCCTATATTCATTTTATATAATATATATAATATATTCATTTAAATTTTTTTACATTATTCATTTTAATAGCTAAAAATTTATTGAATCCGAAACGTTTAAAATCAGACTGCTGTTTTGATCGCTGTCGTTGATGGATTAAGGGGGAAGGCCTCAGAGGGAGCCACGCGAGGTCAGAAAGAGCTCCCATATTACCTCAGATCAAGGATAATCCTGACATTCTTTATCATTTGAATTCTTTCTATCGCGCCTGTAGAGGCGTAGTTCGATTATTTATATATTGTTTAATAACTTATAAATCAAAGTATATTTCTTCTGTTTAATTTTAATCATGCATCTCTATGTTGGAGAGGGAACGCATGGTGACCCAGATCCTGATCCTGCTGGTTCTTAAACACATCTTTTAAACTGATGAATTCTAAAGGAATCATTACACGTAATAAGGTCTAAAGGAATCATTACACGTAATAAGGTCTAAAGGAATCATTACACGTAATAAGGTCTAAAGGAATCATTACACGTAATAAGGTCTAAAGGAATCATTACACGTAATAAGGTCTAAAGGAATCATTACACGTAATAAGGTCTAAAGGAATCATTACACGTAATAAGGTCTAAAGGAATCTTTACACGTAATAAGGTCTAAAGGAATCATTACACGTAATAAGGTCTAAAGGAATCATTGCACGTAATAAGGCCTAAAGGAATCATTACACGTAATAAGGTCTAAAGGAATAATTACACGTAATAAGGTCTAAAGGAATCATTACACGTAATAAGGTCTAAAGGAATCATTACGCGGCACTTTTCATCTTGCCCACCTGGGGCAGTAAGCCTCGCAGCAACCCTGATCACAGGTGTTTATTGTCGAAGTCTTTGTCTTCGATCTCCGTCAAAAATATCATCTTTTTTCTTCAAACTGTTGGATGCTGGCGCATTCAACAGTTTTCAGATCAGTGAATCAGTCCAAAGATATCCATCCCAAAACAATGACACTACCACCACCATCGTATTGAGTCCCATTCACAGATATTTGTGGCATGGTGACGTGTACCTGGCGCCCTCCATATCAACTAACACAACGGATCACTATGTGGGGGGGGGGGAATCTCGATTCATCTGTGAAGAGCACAGACATTCACTGCTCCTGGGGTCATGACATGACGTCTGCACCAGTTTAGATGGTCTCTCCTATGGCGTCTGATTATAGGGATCTGCACACCACTAGTCACCTAGCATACAGACACAACTCACGAAGTCTTTGGAGTACATTAGTGGCGAATATTTCCGTTCCACTCGCTGCTTCAATGTTCTATCGCAGTTCACATGGTCTTGAAATCCTGTTCCTCTGGTAGCATGACAACAGAAAGAAGTCCTCACTTCGGACTTCTTTCTGTTGTTTCTCACCTTCTGGGGATGTCTGATTGACATTCCTAGAATCTGCTACTTCTAAAACTCCACTTCGTACGTTGCAGGAGACCTGGAGCAGCTTCGAAACGCCGCTTTTACTGCTAGATGAAGTTGCATATACCACAGCCAGTGCCATTCATCAATTCTGCATTGTATTTTATGTACTATACATGACGTTCATGCATATTTTTCTTGGAGATCCATAACATCAATTTTGCTTTGCCTTTTTTCCTCGTTTGTTCTTTAATTTACGGAAAACAGTATATTGTTTGTTCACACAATACTCATAGTAAAATACAATGTAAAATTAACAGTCGAAAAATACAGTTGACGGAATGTGAGCACATGCTACATAAGAGAGGAAGGAACAAGTTTAGATACCTGACACCTATACAAATGATTCAGAGCCGAAAACTTGATGCATTTGGCGAAATCGATGCCCCTTTAGTCTTGTTTCATTGCATATGTGAAGATGATGCAGCGAAAGGAACATGCAGATAAAATGAGAAATGAAAGGAAAAACTGCAAGATGCTCATCTGTTTACAAATGAAATATATTGAAAACAGAGAAAGAATTGTTTCCTTTGGGGCATTAGCTCTGCAATGAGTAATCGAATATGATAGTCTCTGAGAGCGGGAGAACCATACCCTGTGCACGTTAAAAAACACGCTGGATGGCCTTTACGGGAGGCTACCATCTGTCTCCCAACAGCTGTTCCAGTGGGTCCCCTCCCCCAACCTTCTCTGAGCCTTCGGGGTCCATGTGACCTGGCCATTTAGCCCATTGTGTGCAAAAAAGTGCCGCTCAGAGGTAAAACAACCCAACCCAACTCTGAGAGCTATTGATAGAAGAAAAAAAAACAAATCTGCATTTCAGATAAAAAATTCAATGAAGAATTTCATGTAATCGGTACCACCAAGTTTTCGCAGATCGAGTTCTTTCCAGATGAGAAAGGAGGAAGTGCGTCTCATCCGTTGATCGATGGAGACTGATATCACTGGCACATCTGAAATGGGTGACCACTCAGTACTCTGCTTTAAAAAAACTGAAAGTTTCACGATGCTTATTTACTCCGTTAGTTGTAGTAACTGCAATAGGAATGCTCAGCTTCCTATTAAGGCTGTTATTGTTACAGAATGTGGGTGTTAGCATCCGATTTTGTCTTATTCTTCAGCCATTATCTGCATTCTGGATGGAGCGTTCTTATAACATGGGGGCATGAAAATATTCTCATTGTTTATTTAATTGCTACTGCCGTACACTTCTCGAATAGGGATTAGTCACAAGCACTTGGCAACTAGGTGAAAAGAGTCCTTGCGTTGTGTGACCTGTTGTAACAAATCCAAGAGGTTAATGGTAGTCACACCTAAGTCGTATGGAGAAATGGCTGTTCCTAAGCTTAAATAAAATGGCAGTAATGATGACAACTTGAACTAAAATTATGTTGATGTTTTTCTCAGACAGACTGAATAATTTCATGCACTGTGTGAATGTCAGTGGGTAAGAAGACTGCTCAGATGATTCACAACTGAATAGGGAGCCTGAATGAAATAAACAACTCGCTTTCGTGAGTGAGTGAGGGATTCCTATTGGGATACCACCTTTTCCATGGAATACCACCTTTTCATGGGATACCACCTTTTCCATGGGATATCACCTTTTCATGGGATACCACCTTTTCCATGGGATATCACCTTTTAATGGGATACCCACCTTTTCCATGTGATACCACCTTTTCATGGGATACCACCTTTTCCATGGGATATCACCTTTTCATGGGATACCACCTTTTCCATGTGATACCACCTTTTCATGGGATACCACTTTTTCCATGGGATACCACCTTTTCCATGGGATGCCACTTTTTCATGGGATACCACCTTTTCATGGGATACCACCTTTTCCATGGGATACCACCTTTTCATGGGATACCACCTTTTCCATGGGTTTATTGCAATCAAATCGTTCCAACTTATAATTAGACACTTCTGTTAGCTTCTTCTTCTTAGACACTTCTGTTTATCGAGGGTGAAAGCCTTGCCATGTCCTTCATCCACTCGGTTAACGCTATTCAAATCATAGGGCATAAGCACATGAATAACTCCTGAGCTGAATTCGGAAAAAATAATATATCCATATTTATAAAAATCCCAGACATCAATTGTGATGATCTCTTTCCGATCCTGTTGGACTGCGCAGAAATGTAATGTACTCTTCCGCTGTGGATGCGATGGGTTGGGCCAAATGTCGTGGCTGCCGGAGAACGATGAATTTATCCCTTAATTACCTTCCCCCTTACTTCGGTGGAATGACAGGTTCACAGATTATTTCACCCGTACCGACGTATGCCTCAGATTTGCTGCAGCAAGCGATGAATAAGTATATGCCCAACATTTCAGGCACGAGAATTGTATAGGGACGACACAGTTTATTCACACTCTATACAATTACGTGCTGGGGATGCTCTCAACTCCGTAGGGCTTTGCTGCTGCAAACAATTACACAATTAGGTGGAGAACAGCACACTTTGCAGATTCTCACTTTACCGACCTGAAACTCGGCGAAAGGATAATTAACTTTTGCCTACAATGTGGTTCACAAAATAAGTAATCCACAGACCTGTAATAGATTCACCATGAATCTCGATTCTCATTTAGAATAGAACCCTCTCCTTATAGGTTTTTCTTTCTGAGCAATGGCGGTGTCTCCTTGATGCGTATCAAACGTCCGTCCAGTTTGACAGCTATGCTCGAAACTGTTGTTACTTAACGCTCGGCTCCTCAGTCGGGCTGACCTCGCGCCCCAGGCTAGTTGTAAAACGGCCATAAAAGGCTTCACGGCCACGTCAACCACACAGGCAGCCAGCTCAGACCCGAAAACAACATCTTATGAGTCACATCCCCACAATAGCACTTCCAAGAACACAATACATAAAAATATGTACGAAAACAAAAATAAATTAGAGGGACATGACATCGACCATTTCTCCTTTTATCAATATTCATCAGTCCTACCTGCTCTAGCGGTCAGCATATCACATTATGAAGACCAATGGTCATGTCTGTGTAACTGTTTGTATGCTTTACGAGAAACCAGGATAAGACTAATATATCTTCAAGGTTATCTTCACCCATTGTGTAAGAAAGCACCTTTTTCTATTTTCTGATACCAACATGCTTTTACAGAAGTTGCACTCAGTGTAGCACTCAATTCTTCTAGGGGCCTGGCTCTTGACAGCACATCAAGGATATTAGTTTAGCAAATATCGTTGCTCACATTGCAAAATATATATATGCACTACATGAATTCACTACAGCATGGAATGGACAAATGTCCGTCACTAAAAAAATGGGTTTTCGACTTTTAAGCGTATCCTTAAATAATTGAGCAGCTCAAGGACCTGTAGTATGTGAAGGGTGAAGTCTATTTTCTTCCTCCTTGGCTTGTAACTTTCCGCACTCGTAAACTTCATTGTCCTTTGGTTCAGACTGTCTAAAAATAGATCTCCCAGTTGCCTTTTACACCTATCGTGTTTTTCGTCTTCCATATGGCTTAACACTGGTGATGTTTGTGGAGTTGGGTAGTTTTGTGCATAGGTGAAAAGGGGTTTCTATCAGGAGTAAAGAAGTTACAGATGGCAAGGATGTTCCGTGGGGAAGGAGACTGAGATGGCACACAAAGGCACTGATAAAAATCTGAGTGCAACACTAGGTTACATCCATTCTTACCCTTTCTAAGTCAGTCAATAAACATCATCACTCAAACATTTTCTTTCTTGATCTTTTACATTTTTTAAGCAAAACACAAAAGACAAGGATAACCTAGAAACTCTATCAGGCTTGTTATGGTTTCCCATACAACATGCCAACACATACACGACAACAAACAACCATCACCCCGACAGCTGCAGCGTCACAGCGAGTCAACACGGTACCACTAGGACACCGAGGCATCATAGTTACTTACACTGAAGCGCCATTGAATTACGGATAGGAGACGTTATCCAAATTCAGTAGCACAAGTCCTGCATTTGCGCGCATGCATGGCTGAAACTCTGGTCACATGCCAGCTTTGGCTTCCCCAAGCATTCGTCGTGAGAAGCGTAATGGGAAAGGCGCAAGATTTAGATGCATTTGACAGAGTGAAGATCGCAGGTGCCCGACGGATGGGACACTCGATCTCCGAAACTGTTAACGATCTGGGATTTTCTCGTACAACAGTTTCAAAAGTGTTCCGGGAATATGAAAATTCAGGCAGAAAAACAAGCACCCGGACAAATTACAAAGGACAATCAGCCTTGAATGATCGTGGGCTTCACCGTATGATCTGCATCGTACAGACCGAAAGGGGACACATTATCTAAAATCACCTCCCATCTGAATGTGGGTTCCAACCGGGAAGTCAGTGCACGAACCTTGCAATGCACACTTCATTGTCTCGGCTTCGGGAGCCACCGACCTACGAGAGTCCCACTTCTTATGGAACGATACTGGGCTCAACACCTTGCCTGGGCTAAAGAACATTGAAACTGGACCATCAAAAATTGGCAACGGATAACCTGGAGTGTTGAATCCCGATTCAAACTTCATCACGCTGGTGGGAGACGGCGCCAACCCCATGAAGCCATGAATCCTGCATGTCAGGTTGGAAAAGTACAAACTGGTGGTGGCTTAATGATGGTCTGGGGTGTCTTCAGTTGGATGTCTGTGGGATCTTTGGTACACGTACCAAAGTTCCCACAAACATCCAACTGATACATACCGACTGAACATACCGATGACTCTCAATGCATCCAGGTAGGTAGAACTCATAGCTCCATTTACGCCCATTTATGGCCATCATGCATCCCAATGGAAATTATGTCTACCAGCAAGACAGGTCCAAGTTGGCTACTGCGTGGTTGCATGAGCATTCTGCTGACTTTGAAATAATGAATTGGTCACCTGGAAGCCCAGATTGAAATCCCATCAAAAATCTTTGGGATACCGTCGAGCAGAGTGTTCAGGCCCGTGTGCCATCAGCGACGACCTTCAGAGAATTGTGGACAGCTCTGAAGGATACATGGGTCGCCATACCTGTGGAATACTTACGCAAGCTTGTGGAGTCCTTGACTCGTCGCGTGGCGGTCGTTATCAGGGCCAGAAGGGGCCCAACACATTACTAGGTTGCTATCCCTAATTCAATGGAACTTCACTGTATTCCATCAGCAGAGATATTCCTACTCCGTCAGCTGAGACATTCCTATTCGTCAGCAGAGTTATTCCAACTCTATCACCAGAGGTATTCTTACTCAGTCAGCAGAGTAGTGCTCAAACTCAAACGATAATTTGGTATCTCGAAATCTATGTGTATTATATCATGAAGATATATCACGAAATATGTTGTACATGTAAATTTCGCAATGCGGAAAAAGTGAGTGCACATTTAGCTAATACGATAACAAGCATTCCAGCCACGGTTATTGCAGGACATGGCTATGACCACCCCTCATTTCCCTTACTTTCAGCATTTGATTTTTCTACGTCAGAAAGACGACGTGTGAATGATTGTTTATGAGGAAGAGAGAGTGGTTGGATGGAAGTGGATTCGAGGTATCCAGGGCCTTAAATGTAACACAAAAGATCTTCCAAAGACTTCGTAAATAATTTTCGGAAACAGGAAAGTTTAGTCTTTTTTATATCCAGAACCGTTCAGAATGATCGCTAATATGTCTGTTAGAGCAAGATCACATATAAGAAATGAGAGCTAAGGAAAACTTTCGGCGTACAACATAACGGCGTACAACAGGCTATATTAATGACGTCTATATACACGAATCGTAAAAAATGAGGTGTAGCCGTCTGCGATGAAACATTTTCGCAGCAACGAAGGGATGATCAAAAGCAAACCACGAAACAAACAGGAAGCAACCGAGCGTAAATAATCGAGTGAGTTGGCAGATGATGGCAGGGCGTGCACGACAACATTACCATATTGATTGTTAGGTTAATGACAGTAGCAGGCGTATCGCAGCAGCAGTCATGGGGGGGGGGGGCAACTTTCGGTTTTAGGAAACATTTTTGTTTTCGATTTCTCTTTAGAACGCAGTGAACGTGATGCACGAGCAGCATGCAAAGCATGGAGCATCATCTTCGGGCCCCGAAGTAATAATGCAACCGAATACTAAAAATAAAGAAACTACACGTTTCGGGATTCGATTCTAATGAAATAGGCAAAATCTTCTTCTTCGTCAATATCCATCTCATTCAGAACTTGCTTGTTGCCATACTTTCGAATAATTTCATAACTGATATATGAAAAGGAAATTGAAGGGAAACATGAGCCCCAAGCTCTTAACCAGAAAAAAAAAAGATTGTAGATGAAAGGAGAAGCATTTTTACGGAAGAGAAGTTACCAATTAACAGATATTAAAAGAAAAGTTAATTAAATAAAAGCTTAGTTAAAAAAAAAGCATTTCCCTTAGTATGCATCTTGAGTTCCTATTTTGTTCAAAATTATAATGTACATTCTCCTACCACAATATTAGAAAATTTGCCCGTTAGGTCAATGGGAATCTAAATTCTAAATTCTATAATTTCTAAACGATGCATTTAGTAGAAAAATGGGACTGAAGATAAATTAAAAAGCAAAATCTATGATATTTAAATTTCGATTTTCAACTTTATTCGTTCAGTATTCAGAATTATGGAAGTTGGAATATTTTTAAAAAAGTTATCTTCTTTTAAAAGAATCATTCAGAATTGTCCAATTTTGGAATAATCATTACATAAATTTCTAATATATATATATATTTATTTTATTAAATAGTTTGAAATAATACTTATTAGAGTTCTGATGAATTTCCCGATAAAGTCTGATAACGCATTATTGTGGTGAAATATTCTATCTTCCACAACACTTTAAATACTGAACGAATATTGAAGAAAATCGATAGTTAAGTAGATGATCTTTAATTTATCATCGGTCACATTTTTTCTTTAAATGCATATTTTAGAAGTTAGATGTATTAAGAAGGTTAGAAATTTGATTAGCGTTTGCATAATATGGAATTCCTCTAATGGTTAAATAGAGCAGTGTATTATTGTATTTTGTAAATTTTGCAATACGGAAAAAAATGAGTGCACATTTAGCCAATACGATAACAAGCATTTCAGCCAGGGTTATTGTAGGACCACCCCTCATTTCCCGTACTTTCAGCATCTGATTTTTCTATGTCAGAAAGACGATGTATGAATGATTGTTTATGAGGAAGAGAGAGTGGTTGGATGGAAGTGGATTCGAGGTATCCAGGGCCTTAAACGTAATACAAATGATCTTCTTAAGACTTCGTAAATAATTTCCAGAAACAGGAGATTTTAGTCTTTTTTATATCCAGAGCCGTTCAGAATGATCGCTAATATGTCTGTTAGAGCAAGATCACATGTAAGAAATGAGAGCTAAGGAGCGGTCACAGGGACTAATTTCAGGACATAACGGTGTACAAGAAAGAGGCTATATTAACGACGTCTATATGCACATAGACCAATGGTTTGGTTTCTCCTCACTACCTTCATGAGCTCGTTTAATGTGTAAAATCAACTTGGAGCCCAGGCCAGTGGACAAAATGTTTTGTTTATAGATGAGGTCAGGGTCAATTTGAATACTAATTCAAGACGTGAATTCATCCCGAGTGAACAAGATATCAGCTACAAACAGCTGTAGCATCAGAGAAAGGGACCATTTTAGGGGAGGAGGAATGATGATCTCATCTGACATCATGATCTCACTGCCGCAAAAAGCTTCACGTCGTCCAGTGATGCATTCTAACTAATCAGCGATACAGAGACGATATTTTTAAAACTTGGGTGAGATTTTCAAAGATGATTAATAGTAATGCCGTTCACCATAGAGCTCATGCGGTTGATGATTTCCTTATAGGTTAAGATATTCAGAGGATGAAATGGTCAATCCCTGGACTTGAATTCAATTGAACATGTGTGGTACGACCTGGGAATGAAACTACAATATCTCAGCAGCTTCCATGAGCTCATATCTACTGTTGTGTAAGAATGAGATTTATTAGCACAAAATCCCATCGACAGTACGAAAATGGATTTGCTGAACTATATGGATGTCAGTGGTGATCATAACCTTATTGATATCAGTTGATATCAGTGATGTCAGTGGTGATCATAAGCCTTATTGATATCAGTTGATATCAGTGGTGATTATAAACCTTATTGATATCTCCTCTTCCTTAATTTCTACAACTCCATTAGGGGAACTCATGCTCTCATAACAATACTCCTGTATATTACACGATTTCATGATTATCCCCCTTGACTCTCGTACCCCAAATCTTTCGATACGACATTTAATTGCATTCTCTGAAAATAATTTTGTGTTATGCGCACTGTAAGATTTTCCAATATTTTCTACGCGCCTCCTTTTTTCCCATAAGAATACGCGCCTCCTTAAATCTATTCTTGGTCCGTTCAGCAGATGTTCTCTATCTCTGCTCCCGTCGATTAATGCTCAACAGACAGATATCATAAAACAACAACCTTTATTTACAAAGACAAGTTCGGGGAGGTAGCCAGTGGGTAATTGCGCACTTATCTTAAACACCTGTCAGCACTGTAGAGCTCATCTCTATCTGAGGTTATTACCTTACCTAGTACCAATTTAAATGCACAGGACAATTCAGTCCACAGCACACTTTCAGTTCACAGGACTTCTGCCCATAGATAAATCACAGGGCATACATCCCACAGAACACTACAGGGCTATACCCACAGAAAATTCTCCGCCCCTCGGCATCACGTCCACCTTCCTCCGAGTCAATTGTCGATCCCCTTTTCTTCTTTTAATCGCCCCTGCTCCCGGTAATCCTTTTGACCTTCGGATCAGGTCACTCTGCACCTTCTCCCCACAAGGTCAACCCCCTCCGCTGGCTACACTCAACCTTTTTTCCCATAAGAATATCTCTATGAGGTGTCGTAGCCGCAAAACAAACTAAGGGCCATGCACGACCACAGAAACAGATTTACAACATGTTTCCTGTAATTGTTTACCCCGATTGCAGCCCTCAAATTGGGTTCGGTTGCCAGATCTTGACACGCACTTTGTCGTATCCATTAACTTTGAGCAGCAGACTATAAATAAAGATATCCGTTATCAGTTAAAAGAATATTAATGCGAAGCAGCGGTACTTTCAATAGTAAAAAAATTACCTGAAAATTAATGATAAACAGCATATATTTTTTGGAACTTTCCCCGCATAATCATCCTTCAACTTCTACAATCTCGACCGACACCACAACCGAGACTGAAGTGGGGATTGAAGAAGAAAATTCTGGTCGATCTCAAAGTATTTCTTATTTTGCAATGCTCGACTATACTACCATTTCTTACTTCTGAAATTAGTAAATATCTCCAAAGGGCCCTATATCTTCAGTGTAGTGATTCAGTTAGCATTGCTTCTGGTTTTCGACAAGGGTTCATTTTGTCTCCTTTTCTCTTTAGTTTGGTTATTGATTATGTTATGCGAAATTCCTTGCAAGGGAAATATTTTGGTCTTAAATGGTCTGAATATTTCAAAATTTCTGAATTAAATTATGCAGATGATTTGGTCTTGTTGATTAATTATGTTGATGATATGAATTCTGTCATTAGGGCTGTTGATGAGACTGGTAATAGATTTGGTTTGTTGATAAACAGAGATAAAACTAAAGTGTTGAAAATTGGTCAGGTAGTTGGTGCTTCAGTCGGTCTGAATGGTTGCATCCTTGAGCAAGTGTCACAGTTTAATTATCTTGGAAGTTATGTAACAGATATTGGTGATGTGCAGCATGAGATTAACAGGCGAATGGGGATTGTCTCTGGGACTTTTAGGAATCTATGGAGAGTTGGAGAAATAGGCGTATACATCTAAAGATTAATATTAGGCTATATAATAGTTTGAACCTTTCTAGGGTTAGTTATGGTAGTGAAACGTGGACGTTTTATAAATAAGATAACAGGAAACATGATGCTTTTGATATCTAGATGCTTACGCAGTATCTTGGACATTAGGTAGTTCAACCTTTTAAGCAATGATATGGTTAGGCGAAGGAATCGGCAGCTACCTTTAAGCAGCATACTGTGCAGATAGAAACTCCGTTGGTTTGGTCATATTGTACGTATGGATAATCATAGATTAGCGAATAGGGTTATTAACACACTGTGCCTAAAGGCCTCAGAAAGAGGGGCACTGCACACCAATTCTAACAAGGTCCTGCTTGACAATGTCAAGCAGGACCTTGTTAGAATTGGTGTGCAGTGAGGAGATGCAGCTGATATGGCTCAAGACAGAAATGCTTGTAGAAGTAAATTGCGCGGTCTGCTTGGACCACCGTAGCCCATGGCTGTTTGAGGATGATGATGATGATAATGACTCTATCGCTGCGATCAGTAGAATATTATAGTGAGTTGTCGAGCAGAAAATGGGAAACATATGGAGCAGTATTTTAAAATATGTATTTGAAATGTGAAAGAATGATTCCTTACAGATTATTTAAATGAAAATCAAGAAGATATGCGCCGAATATTTTCGATCCTCTACGTTGATTGAAGTCTTCGTGTATCAGCCATAAAGTCTATAATGAAATGAATGATTTCGCAGTAAAATTACTGAGCAGAAGCCAAGAGTGTGATCTAACATTCTCCCCCCCCCCTCCCTCAAAAAACAAAATCAAAAACAAAAAAAAAAACATTCCGTTGGTGTTCAGAAAAATTGGACAATATTTCGGTGATGCAAAAAGAAAGGATTTCGTCTGCCCTTAACAGCTTTATGTGAAGCAAGTCGAATTTTTCGATCTCAATTAGTTAAAGTGTTTAAATATTTCCGCGAATGATGTCGTTATTATAATTTTGAACAGTATGCCCCTTTCCGAAGACGACAACAACTTAAAAGATCATAGCGATGCTGTGAAAAAACTGAAAGGATTAAATAACTCTGACAATTTAATTCCTTTCTGGTTGTTTCAAAAAATAACAATCTCCTCGTCTTTCTCGTAATTATCAGTGTGAACGAACATTGTTAATGCAGTGCGAGCTCTTTCTAAACAGATAGGGGTTGTATGAGATGATCGCTAGTCTATAAATAGGGCAACTTTAACTACGTATAATATACACGATGAGAATTCATTGTTGATGCTTGATGCGCAATGAGCGAGTCGAATCTACATAAAGCCAATCATTTAAAATTTATTTTTTCTTCTTTTTAAGCATCTGAATGTATCCAACTGTCATTGTCTTGTTTATATGCAAGCCACTGATGTGAAATGTTTGTGATCTATGACCCCAAATCATGAGCGAATTTCCCGCGAACTTTGAGTTTTGAGTGCGATGGCTCCGCGAATTTCTTCTTTTTTTCCGCGAAAAATTTGCATCGCTAGTCATAGTCCATGGATGGCTTGGGGTGAGTTGGGAATTGCAGGGAATGGATGGCTGCGGTATGAGAGACGGGGAGGGGTAAGGAGGGGACGTCATCAACCTTTAAGACGACGGTGAAAGAGGATATTGACAACTGAAGGTGTGTTGCAGTTATCTTCATTCATACATCATGAACGGTGGTTTATGAAACTGACAGGCTCCTGTCAGACCACTGTGACAAGCAGCTAATTTATTTTCTTTCTTTATTTATTAAGACAGACAGTCTTAATAAATGCACTTGTTCATTTATTGAAAGAGAAAAAAATTTCCACTCTTTTGATGTTGTGCTTAATTCCAATTTGAAATGGAAATCCGATGCAGAAAAACTTACAAATAAACTTCGGCATATTTTATATAAATTTTGCTTTGTTAAAAATTTGGTTTGAAGAAATTTTCTTGTTACACTATATTTTGCATGGGGATATTCAAATATACAATATGGAATCTGTAGATGGGATGGATATTACGAACATAATTTAAATAATTTATATTTCATATATAAAAGAATTTTCAAAATTGTTTTTAGAATTAAGTATTCCAACATTTCATTTCCGCTAAGATATTTTCATGCTATTAGACAAGTATAATTTTTACAAAATTATTTTATTTCTATACCAGGAAAAAAATTGGATACCTCAAAAAATAATTACTTTGAACTCGAGACAAACTGGTTTAGTGCATAAAGTTCCGCAAAAAGAAATATTTTAAAAAGGCTTTTCTCGTATCTTGCATCATCAGTGTTTAATTCTTTATCTTCCGCAATTAGAAATAAAAATAACCATATTATATTTAAAAGATATTTACGTCTATTTGTTTTAAATATTTTTAATATAGAAAATTTTTGTAACGAAACCGAGTTTTACTTTATTTTGTTGCTAGCCATGTGATACAATGTGCTGCCGCAGAAATTTCCATTGGTAATGTTCGCAGAAAATGGCTTGGCAGTTGCCTTTGGTTCTCAATTATAGAGACTAAAATTATGTTTTTCTGAGTTATTATATATTTTTTATTTTATTGTGGATAGTCATTATGTATTGTTTTCTATGTACGTTTTGTATTTGTATTTTTGTAATAAATTATTATTTTTATTACACACATAATCGAAATATTCGAAACACAGTCAATGAGACAAAAAAGAAACAAAAAATCGTTGGCTGGCGGTTTGAGTTCATAGAAGTTCCAGCCTGAGACCTAAATATCAACTAGGCATCGTCGTAAGATGTATGAAGTTCCAAGTAGTGCTGTCTTTTTCAGTTCTGAGGATATCATAAATCTGCAGCTTCTTGAGATGGTTTATAAAATTTTTTGAGATGATGCCAAGGGCCCCGATGACAACGGGGACAACAGAAGTGTGTTTAGCCCACAGTCTAGTAACTTCAATTGCTAAATTTCTATATTTATTCATTTTTTCTTGTTCTTTATCCTCAATTCGGGCATCACCTGGAGTTGCAATGTCTACTATCCACACTTTTCTATTTTCAAATACAGTTATATCTGATGTATTATGTTCGAGATGTCGATCAGTTTGGATTCTAAAGTCCCATAGGATCTTAACTTGGTCATTTTCAACCACCTTCTCTACCTGATGTTCCAAAGATTTTTCTGATACTGGCAAACTGTATTTTTTGCATAAAGACCAGTGGATCAACTTTGCTACTCTGTCGTGCCTGTTCTTATAGTCTGTTTGTGCAATTTTGCTGCATTCACAAATAAGATGAGACGCGGTTTCAACTTTTTGCTGACAAAGTCGACATTTTGAATTTTCAGTAATTTTCTGAATTCTATCTTTCATAGCATTTGTTTGTAATGCCTGCTATTGTGCAGCAAAAATCAGACCTTCCGTTATCATCCTTGAAAGTACCCTGTTTCAGCCATGCCCATGTCAAGTTGTTATCACTTTTCCCTTCAATATTTTTCAGATGTTGTCCATGTAGTGGCTTGTTCTTCCAGCCATTTAGTCTATTTTCGAACTGTTTTTTCTTAAATTCAGCCTTGGTTTCTTCTATTTTTAATATGTTCTCAGTTTTAACTGCCTGCAGTAGCTTTTCCTTGCTTCTGTTGATATAGTCATATAGGCTTCTTTTTTCTTCTTTTACTACCTGTTGTACTTGTAGTAGTCCTCTTCCTCCAATTTTTCGTGGTAGATATAATCTATCAACATCACTTCTTGGATGGTGCACGTTCAAATGCTTTCGCGTTTTTCGATCCAATGTTTCTAATTCATTTGTGTCCAGTCAATTATTCCAGCTGGATATCTAATGACTGAAATGGCCCATGTATTTATGGCTTTGATTGTATTCCCACCATTCAATTTGGATTTTAGTATTTTTCGTACTCATTTGATGTACTCTTTCTGAGTTAGATTTTTTTCTTTTGTGTGAAAGACATTATCTGATTCTAGAATTCCGAGGTTTTTGCAATTTTCGTTTTCTGACATGATTTTATGTTATAATGGTAATATTATGATATTACCATTTTCTAGTTCTGTTCCATCCATGTTCTGGATTTTTCCTTGGCGCATAGATAATATTGCACATTTTTCTAGTCCAAATTTCATTTGCATATCATCACTAAATATCTGCACTGCATTCAGTAATGATTCGAGTTCAGTGTAGCTTTTTGCAAATAGTTTCAGGTCATCCATGTATAACAGGTGGTTTATTTTTTCATGTTGATCTGAAACATTGTATCCCATTTTTGTTTTATTCAAAATCATTGACAAGGGGATTAATGTTAAACAGTAAAGGCGACAAAGAATCCCTTTGAAAAATGCCTCTTTTGATGCTAACTTTTCCAAGTTCTTCACCAAATGCAAGAAGTAATGTTTTCCATTTTTGCATATTTTCTTTGAGGAATTGGCAAATATTTTTGTTGATTCCAAAAATTTCCAAGCAGTTGTTAATCCAGCTGTGAGGCAATCAGTCAAATGCTTTTTCATAATATCCATGCCATCCATATTCAAGTTGGTTCTCCTTCTTTTAGAGTTCTTCAGTACCATTTTGTCAATTAGCAGCTGTTCTTTTGTGCCTCTTGACTTTTTGAAGTTTCCCTTCTGTTCAAATGGAAATAAGTTGTTTTCCCACAAGTTGTCATAAATTGACCTTGCAAGAATACTTATGAACAGCTTGAATGTTGTTGGGAGGCATGTGATTGGTCTGTAGTTGCTAGGTTCATTGCATTTCCCTGATCTTTCATTATTAAAAATGTGCGACCTGTTGTTATCCATTCTTCACTAGTTGAATTTTGAAGCATTTGGTTAAATTATGCAGTCAGACTTGCAATTTAAAGGTCTCTGGTTCATTCTCAGCCGCTGTCTTTTTCTTTAAATCATATTTATATAATTAAATAACCATATCATATTTGTACAGTTCGTTGTCAAATAAATTAATATTTTTATATATAAATATATATGAATTGAATATGTAACAAAATATGTATACGAAGGGCGTTCTAAAAGTTCTTGACATGTGTCTAGATTTGCACTCGTTCCTCCGAAGTCAAAGAGCTCCGACTTGTTAGAAAGCTTGTCTAAACTTGTCATTACGTGTTAAAAACAAAGGCCGTGTCATCATTTCTATCTTCGCTGGCGACGGTAATGTTCGGGCTGTGAAATCTGCTAATTGTTGTTATGGAGACTGCTCACATATCTTGTGCCGGACGGTCTCGACAGGTACGAGGGGTCTCAAGGAAGTCCATATAAATGCACCCCAAACTTTTATGCCACCTTCACCTGCCTGTATGACCCCAACTTGGCAAGCTGAATCCATCACTTCGTGTGGATTCAGCTTGATCAACAAGTTTACATCCACATTTCTCCCACCGGTTGCAAGTTTTTCGTATTTCACGTAGTCTTGGTATGCACGTGTGATGGTCTGACGTGGGATTCTCAACAGTTCAGCATTTGCGGTGACTGACGAACCTACCTTCCTCACACCTACCACCTGGCCATGATCAAAGTCACTTACGTCACTGCCATTACCCATGATTACTTCTCCGTGACTGGTTTCCAAAGTGTTGAGACCTGCTTTATTTATAGGCATTGCCAGTTTCAGCATCCCACGTGACTGGACGCGATACTTCTGCTTTGCATATTGTTATCGGGGTGTATAAAATAATTTTTCCATTCAGTGCAAATTAAGAAAAAGAATTACAAAACGCCTCTCTTCCGATATGTGGGTCTTTCAGAGCTTTAGCGAAAATTGTAATTGCTTTCACTCTAGCACAAGATTTCCAATATTCCAATTACAGGATATTTTTAACGAGGTAATATCAGATCCAATTTCAGCTCCCCTATATGACCTAATATTTCTAACAACAGAGATAGCACATTTGCCGTTAATTAATATATAATCTATCCCATTTCTATGCAAACCATCAGTTGAATCACAAGTATTATATTTCAGTGTTTGAAGTTAAGTATTAGTTATTCTAAACCTTTAAGTTTACTTACCAGTAGCAGACGTTCCCCCCAGAACCTATCACTCCTGCTCAAAGGTCAGTGCATGCAGTCCTCGACTTATGACGGAGTTCCGTTCTTACACTTTGGTAGTAAATTGAATTTCACAAGAAATATTAAAATCAGTCGAATAATGAAACAATCTACATAAATTAGTATTTATTTCGGTTACTGTTTTTACATACGTAAACAAAATAAATTGAAATATGTGCATACCTATTGGATAATGCAGCTCAAATAAGACTTTAATCTTTAATGAGCGTTTAAAATTCTTCATCATCCATACTTATTATGGATGTATAATCCATTGGTTTTCTTCAGTGCGGGATGCAACAGTACTAGGTTCTTTAAAAGAAAATGTCTAATTTTGTTTGCAGTTTGCCTTTTCTTTTCGCTATAAATTTCTCTATAACAGGAAAGAGTTTGTCGAATTAAACGATTTACTCTTGAGACTCGTTCAACATCTGGGTCCATTTATTCGAATCTTTTCATTCCTTCATTTATTTGGCTGAAGACTGCTGCCATTTCTTTTAACACAAATGATTTTGGCAGTTTTTCTTGTTCGTCTGGTTGTTTATTTCTCTCTCTTCTTTTTTCTCTGGTTGCTCTATTTTCTCTGCAACTCGCTGTGCTCTAAGCTCCATCAAGTCTTCATTGGTAGATTTTCCATATCATTTTCAATGAGTTCATTAAAGTCTTCATTGTCAACATCAAGATTAAGTTGGTAACCATGCCATAGTTCTTGAAATTTCTTAAAATTACTTCTCTTCTTCAAATGTCGAGCTGTTTTCAAGTAAGTTTTTCCCCTTTTCCGTAAATACATGCATGCTGGAGTGATGTTTTTAGTTCCATGTTGAATGTTGTACTCCTTCCAAAACTCTTGCAAAGTCTCCCCTCTTTCCCTTGCCACATTTGCTTATGCAAGCGTGATCTTTAACTAATAGGCCTTGAATGGGGCAATAGCTCCCTGGTCCATTGGCTGTAAGACACTCACTGTGTTGCGAGGTAAATACACAACTTTTATGTTAGGACTAGTAATTCCCACGCCAAACGTTTGGCGCGAAACCTTTCGATAACTTTATTCACACCACACGTACGTCTATCGATAACTTTATAAACGAGGCAGGCAAGAATGTATAACAAGACCCCAGAAATCTCGGAGGCCTTTCGAGTGATCCCTCCCGACCCACGGCCGTTAGGAACTCCATCCATCCCACCAAGAGGGTCAGAACTAAGTGGAACCAGCCTGCCAAATTTGGACCGATCGCTCAAGCAGCCGCAGAACCAAGGGGAATTGCCAAATTCTGCCATCGGTGATGTCACACGTGTTCGCCCGTCCGGAATTACGGCTATTATATAATATGATGTTAATCTCCTATCTGTGTAGAGTGTCCTGGAGCATTGTCAAGGATTATGAGGATTTCAAAGGGAATGACCTTCTGATTACAATACTCTTTTGCCTCAGCTATAAAGTCCAGCTGTAAAATACCAGTCTTTGAAAAGTGATTTCTTCATTCACACCTTTTTATTTGAATCGTATTTATTCCCACCGAGAATCTAGGATATTGTGAGTAAGAAAACATAAATGGTTTCAATTTATAACCATCCTTGAATGCCTTGGAACCTGCCGTACGTTTTGCATTCTTATGGATGTAGGTACTCTCAGAGACCTTTTTTCCAATGTAGGCCAGTTTCGTCAATATGGAAAATCTGTTCCTTCAAATAATTTTGTTCTCTAAGCACCGCATCGAATTCATCTATAAAGACTTAGGCAGTTTTACAATCGTCGCTTGCTGTTCCACCATTTATCTTCACATCACGGAAATTCTCCCGATTCTCAAATCTTTCAAACCAACCATGGCTTGTAATAAAAGTTTGGTCGTAGTCGCCACATTTCTTTCTTTTCAAGTCTTCGAAAACACTGCGTGCTTTCATCTGTGGAGGGTCAGGAGGCTTAACGGAATTCGTTTTCGAATTAGATCTTCCTTCCAAATCACTAACAATTTTTCCATTTTATTCATAAGCCCTTTTCTTTTCTCTGTGATTATTGTAGATTTCATTGGTTCCGATCCTTTCACGGCTTCGTAAATTTGCTTCCTTTTCCTTTTCAAAGAGTAGAGATCGCCAACTGAGCTTTTAGATCACGTGCTAAGTCTGACACTGTTTTACCCTCTCTCATTTTGTTTTGTTAATTTAAGTTTCATTTCTAAATCTCTTTCCTTTATCACTCTCCCGGTTACCAGGTATTATGGGCACAAGAATACACAAATATAGGTGTATGTAAGTAAACGCAAACCTAAATACACGGAGCAAATCAATTTCCGTAATCAATAACAATCCTTCGCTAGGAGAACGCGGGTGGGACTTTTTGCTGCTGTTGTGCCTGGCCGATTCCGTGTGCATCATCACAGAGGAATAGTTCGCAGCTTTCGATCTAATGCAGTCTTCTGCCTGCTAGATGTGTCCCAGCAAATGAGTGGATGTCCAGAGCATTAAGTATTGGTGGATTAAAGAAAAATTAAGGAATATTAAACATTTTCAGTGCTAATATCGTCAATAAGGAGTAAAGGAGCTCTTTCGTATTGTTTTGAATTCTAATAAAGTTCAGTCATGAAAACAATAAAGGTAAGTGTACCGTGGCCGAGTGGTTAGCGCGTTTGACTACTGATCTAAGGGACCTGGGTTCGAGCCCCGAGTAAGGCATGGATGTATGTGTCGTTTTTCTGCTGAGGTCCTGCCAACCTCACAGACCTTCTACTGTGGCATATAAACTGACAGGCTCCTGTCAGACCTCTGTGGCAAGCAGCTGCTTGAGTGGGTATTTATTTTTTTTTTATTTATAAAATTGCATTTAAGCCTCTTTGCGGGATAAAGTTTGAGAAAACTGAAAAAACAAATAAAAACATTTCTTATTTCTACACTTTGTATTTCATTTTAATTCGAAATTAAATGACATGTCTCTCTCCTAGCAAAACACATTGAACCGACTGGACGCACATTTGGAAGCATAAAATGCGAAGCTGGAGGATGAACGAAATCTCATGCCTTCACGGTGCACGCTGCAAAAGTACACCAGGTGTTTTCGCCCTGCCACTTCACCCGATGTGCTTGCGTTACCTTTCCTGCCACTTCACCCGATGTGCTTGCGTTACCCTTCCTGCCACTTCACCCGATGTGCTTGCGTTACCCTTCCTGCCACTTCACCCGATGTGCTTGCGTTACCCTTCCTGCCACTTCACCCGATGTGCTTGCGTTACCCTTCCTGCCACTTCACCCGATGTGCTTGCGTTACCCTTCCTGCCACTTCACCCGATGTGCTTGCGTTACCCTTCCTGCCACTTCACCCGATGTGCTTGCGTTACCCTTCCTGCCACTTCACCCGATGTGCTTGCGTTACCCTTCCTGCCACTTCACCCGATGTGCTTGCGTTACCCTTCCTGCCACTTCACCCGATGTGCTTGCGTTACCCTTCCTGCCACTTCACCCGATGTGCTTGCTTTACCCTTCCTGCCACTTCACCCGATGTATTTGCGTTACCCTTCCTGCCACTTCACCCGATGTGCTTGCGTTACCCTTCCTGCCACTTCACCCGATGTGCTTCCGTTACCCTTCCTGCCACTTCACCCGATGTGCTTGCGTTACCCTTCCTGCCACTTCACCCGATGTGCTTGCGTTACCCTTCCTGCCACTTCACCCGATGTGCTTGCGTTACCCTTCCTGCCACTTCACCCGATGTGTTTGCGTTACCCTTCCTGCCACTTCACCCGATGTGCTTGCGTTACCCTTCCTGCCACTTCACCCGATGTGCTTGCGTTACCCTTCCTGCCACTTCACCCGATGTGCTTGCGTTACCCTTCCTGCCACTTCACCCGATGTGTTTGCGTTACCCTTCCTGCCACTTCACCCGATGTGCTTGCTTTACCCTTCCTGCCACTTCACCCGATGTATTTGCGTTACCCTTCCTGCAACTTCACCCGATGTGCTTGCGTTACCCTTCCTGCCACTTCACCCGATGTGCTTCCGTTACCCTTCCTGCCACTTCACCCGATGTGCTTGCGTTACCCTTCCTGCCACTTCACCCGATGTGCTTGCGTTACCCTTCCTGCCACTTCACCCGATGTGCTTGCGTTACCCTTCCTGCCACTTCACCCGATGTGCTTGCGTTACCCTTCCTGCCACTTCACCCGATGTGTTTGCGTTACCCTTCCTGCCACTTCACCCGATGTGCTTGCGTTACCCTTCCTGCCACTTCACCCGATGTGCTTGCGTTACCCTTCCTGCCACTTCACCCGATGTGCTTGCGTTACCCTTCCTGCCACTTCACCCGATGTGCTTGCGTTACCCTTCCTGCCACTTCACCCGATGTGTTTGCGTTACCCTTCCTGCCACTTCACCCGATGTGCTTGCGTTACCCTTCCTGCCACTTCACCCGATGTGCTTGCGTTACCCTTCCTGCCACTTCACCCGATGTGCTTGCGTTACCCTTCCTGCCACTTCACCCGATGTGCTTGCGTTACCCTTCCTGCCACTTCACCCGATGTGCTTGCGTTACCCTTCCTGCCACTTCACCCGATGTGCTTGCGTTACCCTTCCTGCCACTTCACCCGATGTGTTTGCGTTACCCTTCCTGCCACTTCACCCGATGTGCTTGCGTTACCCTTCCTGCCACTTCACCCGATGTGCTTGCGTTACCCTTCCTGCCACTTCACCCGATGTGTTTGCGTTACCCTTCCTGCCACTTCACCCGATGTGCTTGCTTTACCCTTCCTGCCACTTCACCCGATGTATTTGCGTTACCCTTCCTGCAACTTCACCCGATGTGCTTGCGTTACCCTTCCTGCCACTTCACCCGATGTGCTTCCGTTACCCTTCCTGCCACTTCACCCGATGTGCTTGCGTTACCCTTCCTGCCACTTCACCCGATGTGCTTGCGTTACCCTTCCTGCCACTTCACCCGATGTGCTTGCGTTACCCTTCCTGCCACTTCACCCGATGTGCTTGCGTTACCCTTCCTGCCACTTCACCCGATGTGTTTGCGTTACCCTTCCTGCCACTTCACCCGATGTGCTTGCGTTACCCTTCCTGCCACTTCACCCGATGTGCTTGCGTTACCCTTCCTGCCACTTCACCCGATGTGCTTGCGTTACCCTTCCTGCCATTGCCCACTTCATTCCCCTCTCTTCACTTCAACGGGACAGGGTGCACCGCAGCCGCACTGAATTGAACGGCGTACACCTGACGAGGGTGAACCGCTGAGGAAAACATCTCCTTTGCAAATATGAGGGCTCTCCGTCATTTTCCTGTATTAGTAAGTTTGGACAAAAGAATGCAAAAGTAAAATGCATTAAAGTCTTAAAGAAATGCAAAAAATTTAAAAAAATGTACGTACTTTAACAATGTATATCATTTTATGTTGAGTTCCACTTCATTTCAATTTTGGATTTTTTGGTTGCCGAAACTTGTTTTTCAGTAACTTGGTTTTTTTGGTTTCGAATTCGCAGAATTGAGTGGAAGACGTGCCAAAGGCTTCCTTTGTGCTGCCTTTAATTTGGCGAAGACAAATGCGAATTTGTTTTCTCTTCCTTCATCCTTCCAAACTTATGAATGCAGGAAACGTGATGGAGAGCGCTTATAATTGCAAAGAGGTACTTTCCCACATCGGTCTACCTTGTAACGGTGCCGCCACGAGTGAAGTGTGGCAGCAATGCCTGCTTATTCCGTTGCAGTGAAAAAGAGGGGTGTTTGGTGAACAATGGCACGGAGGGTAACGCAAGCACGTGGGTTAAGTGAAGCCCCGGGAATATATATCGTTGCAGCGTGTACCATGAAGGCAAGGGCTTCGTTCCATCTTCCAATTTTGCGTTTTCCGCGTCGAGGTGCGTGTCCAGTTGGTTCTGTATCGTCTCACAGCCGAATTTGGAGAGTTGCCAAAGGAGAGAGTGATTTTCGAATGAAAGAGAGAAAGAGAAGAGATTCTGAACGAGAAACAAACAAAAGGCGCGCTCGCCTTCCACTCATCTGTTGCGGAAACAGACGCTCCTAGTGTATGTATTGCCGCATATAGTGACGGTCTCCAAGCGGACGGGCCCAGGGGAGGGTAAGTCCCTCACCTGACCAAAAATTAAGAGGCGTTAGAGAGAGCTATTGTTCCATTCGAATGAGTTAAGATGTTGAGAGTAGCTTATTACTCTCCTACCCCCAAAATGTGGTTTCTGGAACCGCCACCGACCGCACGTGAAGATTTCCTCTTCGGAACTTTGTTCTGGAGGTCATAGGTACTAACAAAAATTCACGAATTTCTGAGTCATCTCTCACCGACCCCGCTCCACAACGTTTTCGATGAAGATTATACATGCAACAATATACAACATGTCACTTCCGTTGTTTTCTTGGTATATTCTCAACAAGTAATCGTTAAAGTATTTAGTCTCGAATAAACAGAAGTCCTTATATTTCATTTCGGTAAATTAAGGTTGCATAGAACCCCTTTGCAGCACTAACCGTTTACACTGATTGTGTTTGCGTTCACAGGAAACATTCTGCAGTAACAGAGATATCGAAACCAAAGAAAGATTGAGAGATCCAAAGGAACATTAAATAGAAATGAAAAAAGGGTTCAGAGAATACATGCAGGAAGAGAAAATCCCTTATTTATATCATTTACCGGTTGAGACATCAAAAGGAACTTTAAATAGGAAATGGGGAAAAAAAAAACATACAGAGATATGATGAAGGGAGGGGACATCTCTTGCTTTCTCCATTTTGGAATTGAGAGTTCAAAAGATGATTAAAGAGAAAATGAGAAGAAAACAGGTTTCTGAGATATCTTGAAGGGAGAGGACATCCAGGGGCGTAGCTATGGGACGGGGACGGGGGGGGGGAAGGCTTCCGCCCCCAAAGTAAATCGCAATTGGCAAAATCTACGGAGCTCGCAAAATTCGAAGTGACTTGGTAAAATTCAGGTGATATGTAATTTTTTGGTAAATTTACAGCGAGTTGGAAAAATCTATGAGAGTTGACAAAATTCGAAGCCATTTGTAAAATAAAGGTGAGTTGTGAAATTTGGGCTTGATCTCGTTAAATAAAAAAGAGTTGGCAAAATCGAGGCAACTTGATAAAATCTTGGGAATTTGGTACAATTTGGGACAACTTGGCAAAATCTAGGGGAGTTGGCAACATTCGAAGCCAATTGGTGAAATGCAAGTGAGTTGTGAAAATTATGATTGTTTTCTGTAAAATTAAGGAGAGTTCGCAAAATCGAGACAATTTGACAAAATCTTGGAGAGTTGACAAAATTCAAAGTGACTTGATGAAATTTAGGTGAGATATAAAAATTACGAATTTTTTTGTAAACTTGTGGCCAGTTGGCAAATTTTTGGTGACGTATGTGACTGAGACAAAATTAAATTTATGTAAAATGCTTATTTTCTCAGTTGGCAACATTTGATTTCCAACATGGAGACTTTTCGCTCTCTCCTCCAACCATAAACCCTTCGCTACGCCTCTGAGGACATCCTTTACTTTCGCCATTTTGGACTTGAGAGATCAAAACGAACTTTAAATAGGAAATGAAAGGAAATAAGGTTCAGAGCAATGATAAAAGGGGGAGCGCATTCTTTACTTTCGATATTTTGGTGTTGAGAGATCGAAAGGAAGATTTAATTGAAAAGAAAAGAAAAGAGGATCAGAGGTATGATGAAGGGAGAGGAAATCCTGGAGTTCAGAAATCAAATGGAACATTAAATAGGAAACGGAAAAGAAATAGGTTCTGATATAATGAAGGGAGTACAAATCCCTTACTTTCCCAATTTTGCAGTTGAGAGATCAAAATGATAATTAAATAAGAAACGAAAAGAAAACAGGTTCGGGGAGAGGAAGATGGAAGAGAACATTCCTTACTTTCACTATTTTAGATTTGAGAAATCGAAAGGAAATTTAAATAGGAAATGGGACGGGAAACAGGTTAAGATATATGACGGAGGGAGAGGACATCCATCACCTTCGCCATTTTGCGGTTCAGGTGTCAAAAGGAAGATTAAATTAGAAATGAAGAAAAAAAAAAACAGGGTCAGAAATACGATAAAATGGGAGAAAATCCCTTACTTTCGCCATTTTGTGGTTGAGGTATCAAAAGGAACTTCAAATAGGAAACAGAAGTAAAACAGAAGGAAAACGGAAAAACACAGTGGCGTAAGTAAGGAAGCATCCTTTTCTTTCGCCATTGTGGGATTAAGAGATTGAATCTGTTTTCCTTCGATTTCCTATTTCAGAGATATTATGAAAGGTGATGACATCGCTTACTTTCGCCGTTTCGGGGTTAAGAGATCGAAAGATTATTAAATAGGAAATGAAACGACAACAGGCTCCGAGATATCACAAAGGGGGAACAACCCTTTGCATTTCTCATTTCTGAGTTGAGAGATCAAAACTAACTTTAAATTACAAATGGAAGGAAACGAATCAGAGATATGAGGAGTTGGGTTGGGTTGTTTTACCTCTGAGCGTCACTTTTTTGCACACAATGGGCTAAATCGCCGGGTCCCAAGGACCCCAAAGGCTCAGAGAAGGTTGGGGGAGGCGATCCACTGGAACAGCTGTTGGGAGACAGATGGTAGCCTCCCGTCAAGTCCATCCAGTGTGTTCTTTAACGTGCACAGGGTATGGCTCTCCCGCACACGGCCAACGGCTTAACTTCCCATCCGACGGACGGCGGCCTTTCCAAGCCCATCGGTGTCCCCTACTGACCGTGGGCAGGGCGGGGAGTTTTGCGGAGATAAATCTCAACGCTAACCCAGCTGAGACTCGAACCTGGGAACTGCAGATTTTTAGCCAGGCGCGCTACCGACTGAGCCATCACCGCCTCAGATATGAGGAAGGCAGATGAATCCCTTACTTCCGACATTTTGGGGTTGAAGGATCTTTAAATAGGAAATGATGGGAAACCAGGTTTAGAGCAATGATGAAGGGAGAAGACATCCCTTACCTTCGATATTGTGGGATTCAGCGATCAAAAGGAGCTTAACATCCTAAAACGTTTCTTTGGAACTTGAAAGTACGCATTTAACATTAAGAGATGATAAGATACGAAGAATTCGGCGAAAGATACAATTTTACGAGAGAGGAGTTATAAATTTAAATAGGAAATGGGACGGGAAACAGTTTAAGATATATGATGAAAGGAGAGGACATCCATCACCTTCGCCATTTTGCGGTTGAGGTATCGAAAGGAACATTAAATTAGAAATGAAAAAAAAAAACAGGGTCAGATAAAAGGGGAGAAAAATCCCTTACTTTCGCCATTTTGTGGTTGAGGTATCAAAAGGAACTTCTCTTGGATTAGGAGTGGAAGTGGGGATAACTTGAAAGTTTATGAAAGGGGAGAGAGGAGAGGAAACCCGTCGGAAACATCTGTTTTGTTTCAGGTTGTCGGTTGAGAGATCAAAAGGATGATTAAAGAGGAAACGGAAAGAAAGCAGCTTCAAAGACACGAGGAAGGGAGAGGGCATCCTTTGCGATTTGGGTGTCGAGAGATCAAACGGAATATTAAATAGAAATGAAAACAGGTTCAGAGATATGACGAGGGGAAAAGAAAACCATTCCTTTCGACATTTTGGTGCCTGATAGATCAAAGGGAATATTAGGTAGCAAACAGAAAGAAAACAGGTTGAGATGTATAACGAAGGGTGAGGATGTATAACGAAGGGTGAGGATAACCCTCTATCAATTTTGCAGCTCAGAGATCAAAGGAACATTAAATGGAAACGGAAAGAAAACTTGAAACTTAAAATAGAAATGAAAAGGAACTTAAAATAGAAATAAATACAAAATAGAAACACAAACTTAAAATAGAAATGAAAAGGAATCAAGGTCAGATATATGATAAAATGGGAGCAAATCCCTTTCCTTCGCAATTTTTTGGGTTGAGAGATCGATTTTAAATAGGAAATGAAAGGGAACCAGGTTCAGAGCAATGATGAAGGGATAGGACATCCTCTACTTTTGATATTTTGGGATTGAGAGATCAAAAGAAACATTAAACTGTAATGAAAAGAAAAGAGAATCAGAGATATGATGAAGGGAGAGAAAATTCATTCCCTTCGCCACTTTGGGGATGAGAGGTCAAAAGGAACATTAAGTAAGAAATGCGAAGGAAATATGTTCTGAGACTATGATGAGGGGAGAGGACAACCTTTACGTCCTCCATTTTGCCTTTCAGAGATCCAAAGGAACTTTAAACTGGAAATGGAAAGAAAACATATTGGGAGAGGACAGAGGATTACTATCGCCGTTTTAGAGTTGATAGGTCAAAGGGAACATTAAAGAGGAAATGCGAAAGAATGGGAAGAAGTTCAGGGACATGACGAATAAAGAGGATAACCGTTACTTTCGCAATTTTGTGTTTGTTACTTCCACGGGGGAATTAAATGGAAAACAGATTTAGAGAAATGATGAAGGGGGTGGCCGTCCCTTACTTTCGGCATTTTGGGGCTGAGAGACAAAAGGAACATTAAATTGGAAATGGAAAGGAAACGGATTCAGAAATATGATTGAAGGGAGTGGCCGTCCCTTACTTTCGGCATTTTGGGGCTGAGAGACAAAAGGAACATTAAATTGGAAATGGAAAGGAAACGGATTCAGAAATATGATTGAAGGGAGTGGCCGTCCCTTACTTTCGGCGTTTTGGGGCTGAGAGACAAAAGGAACATTAAATTGGAAATGGAAAGGAAACGGAATCAGAAATATGATTGAAGGGAGTGGCCGTCCCTTACTTTCGGCGTTTTGGGGCTGAGAGACAAAAGGAACATTAAATTGGAAATGGAAAGGAAACGGATTCAGAAATATGATTGAAGGGAGTGGCCGTCCCTTACTTTCGGCATTTTGGGGCTGAGAGACAAAAGGAACATTAAATTGGAAATGGAAAGGAAACGGATTCAGAAATATGATTGAAGGGAGTGGCCGTCCCTTACTTTCGGCGTTTTGGGGCTGAGAGACAAAAGGAACATTAAATTGGAAATGGAAAGGAAACGGATTCAGAAATATGATTGAAGGGAGTGGCCGTCCCTTACTTTCGGCGTTTTGGGGCTGAGAGACAAAAGGAACATTAAATTGGAAATGGAAAGGAAACGGATTCAGAAATATGATTGAAGGGAGTGGCCGTCCCTTACTTTCGGCATTTTGGGGCTGAGAGACAAAAGGAACATTAAATTGGAAATGGAAAGGAAACGGATTCAGAAATATGATTGAAGGGAGTGGCCGTCCCTTACTTTCGGCGTTTTGGGGCTGAGAGACAAAAGGAACATTAAATTGGAAATGGAAAGGAAACGGAATCAGAAATATGATTGAAGGGAGTGGCCGTCCCTTACTTTCGGCGTTTTGGGGCTGAGAGACAAAAGGAACATTAAATTGGAAATGGAAAGGAAACGGATTCAGAAATATGATTGAAGGGAGTGGCCGTCCCTTACTTTCGGCATTTTGGGGCTGAGAGACAAAAGGAACATTAAATTGGAAATGGAAAGGAAACGGATTCAGAAATATGATTGAAGGGAGTGGCCGTCCCTTACTTTCGGCATTTTGGGGCTGAGAGACAAAAGGAACATTAAATTGGAAATGGAAAGGAAACGGATTCAGAAATATGATTGAAGGGAGTGGCCGTCCCTTACTTTCGGCATTTTGGGGCTGAGAGACAAAAGGAACATTAAATTGGAAATGGAAAGGAAACGGATTCAGAAATATGATTGAAGGGAGTGGCCGTCCCTTACTTTCGGCGTTTTGGGGCTGAGAGACAAAAGGAACATTAAATTGGAAATGGAAAGGAAACGGAATCAGAAATATGATTGAAGGGAGTGGCCGTCCCTTACTTTCGGCATTTTGGGGCTGAGAGACAAAAGGAACATTAAATTGGAAATGGAAAGGAAACGGATTCAGAAATATGATTGAAGGGAGTGGCCGTCCCTTACTTTCGGCATTTTGGGGCTGAGAGACAAAAGGAACATTAAATTGGAAATGGAAAGGAAACGGATTCAGAAATATGATTGAAGGGAGTGGCCGTCCCTTACTTTCGGCATTTTGGGGCTGAGAGACAAAAGGAACATTAAATTGGAAATGGAAAGGAAACGGATTCAGAAATATGATTGAAGGGAGTGGCCGTCCCTTACTTTCGGCATTTTGGGGCTGAGAGACAAAAGGAACATTAAATTGGAAATGGAAAGGAAACGGATTCAGAAATATGATTGAAGGGAGTGGCCGTCCCTTACTTTCGGCATTTTGGGGCTGAGAGACAAAAGGAACATTAAATTGGAAATGGAAAGGAAACGGATTCAGAAATATGATTGAAGGGAGTGGCCGTCCCTTACTTTCGGCATTTTGGGGCTGAGAGACAAAAGGAACATTAAATTGGAAATGGAAAGGAAACGGAATCAGAAATATGATTGAAGGGAGTGGCCGTCCCTTACTTTCGGCATTTTGGGGCTGAGAGACAAAAGGAACATTAAATTGGAAATGGAAAGGAAACGGAATCAGAAATATGATTGAAGGGAGTGGCCGTCCCTTACTTTCGGCATTTTGGGGCTGAGAGACAAAAGGAACATTAAATTGGAAATGGAAAGGAAACGGATTCAGAAATATGATTGAAGGGAGTGGCCGTCCCTTACTTTCGGCATTTTGGGGCTGAGAGACAAAAGGAACATTAAATTGGAAATGGAAAGGAAACGGATTCAGAAATATGATTGAAGGGAGTGGCCGTCCCTTACTTTCGGCATTTTGGGGCTGAGAGACAAAAGGAACATTAAATTGGAAATGGAAAGGAAACGGATTCAGAAATATGATTGAAGGGAGTGGCCGTCCCTTACTTTCGGCATTTTGGGGCTGAGAGACAAAAGGAACATTAAATTGGAAATGGAAAGGAAACGGATTCAGAAATATGATTGAAGGGAGTGGCCGTCCCTTACTTTCGGCATTTTGGGGCTGAGAGACAAAAGGAACATTAAATTGGAAATGGAAAGGAAACGGAATCAGAAATATGATTGAAGGGAGTGGCCGTCCCTTACTTTCGGCATTTTGGGGCTGAGAGACAAAAGGAACATTAAATTGGAAATGGAAAGGAAACGGATTCAGAAATATGATTGAAGGGAGTGGCCGTCCCTTACTTTCGGCATTTTGGGGCTGAGAGACAAAAGGAACATTAAATTGGAAATGGAAAGGAAACGGATTCAGAAATATGATTGAAGGGAGTGGCCGTCCCTTACTTTCGGCGTTTTGGGGCTGAGAGACAAAAGGAACATTAAATTGGAAATGGAAAGGAAACGGATTCAGAAATATGATTGAAGGGAGTGGCCGTCCCTTACTTTCGGCGTTTTGGGGCTGAGAGACAAAAGGAACATTAAATTGGAAATGGAAAGGAAACGGAATCAGAAATATGATTAAAGGGAGTGGCCGTCCCTTACTTTCGGCATTTTGGGGCTGAGAGACAAAAGGAACATTAAATTGGAAATGGAAAGGAAACGGATTCAGAAATATGATTGAAGGGAGTGGCCGTCCCTTACTTTCGGCATTTTGGGGCTGAGAGACAAAAGGAACATTAAATTGGAAATGGAAAGGAAACGGATTCAGAAATATGATTGAAGGGAGTGGCCGTCCCTTACTTTCGGCGTTTTGGGGCTGAGAGACAAAAGGAACATTAAATTGGAAATGGAAAGGAAACGGAATCAGAAATATGATTGAAGGGAGTGGCCGTCCCTTACTTTCGGCATTTTGGGGCTGAGAGACAAAAGGAACATTAAATTGGAAATGGAAAGGAAACGGATTCAGAAATATGATTGAAGGGAGTGGCCGTCCCTTACTTTCGGCATTTTGGGGCTGAGAGACAAAAGGAACATTAAATTGGAAATGGAAAGGAAACGGATTCAGAAATATGATTGAAGGGAGTGGCCGTCCCTTACTTTCGGCGTTTTGGGGCTGAGAGACAAAAGGAACATTAAATTGGAAATGGAAAGGAAACGGATTCAGAAATATGATTGAAGGGAGTGGCCGTCCCTTACTTTCGGCATTTTGGGGCTGAGAGACAAAAGGAACATTAAATTGGAAATGGAAAGGAAACGGATTCAGAAATATGATTGAAGGGAGTGGCCGTCCCTTACTTTCGGCATTTTGGGGCTGAGAGACAAAAGGAACATTAAATTGGAAATGGAAAGGAAACGGATTCAGAAATATGATTGAAGGGAGTGGCCGTCCCTTACTTTCGGCGTTTTGGGGCTGAGAGACAAAAGGAACATTAAATTGGAAATGGAAAGGAAACGGAATCAGAAATATGATTGAAGGGAGTGGCCGTCCCTTACTTTCGGCATTTTGGGGCTGAGAGACAAAAGGAACATTAAATTGGAAATGGAAAGGAAACGGATTCAGAAATATGATTGAAGGGAGTGGCCGTCCCTTACTTTCGGCATTTTGGGGCTGAGAGACAAAAGGAACATTAAATTGGAAATGGAAAGGAAACGGATTCAGAAATATGATTGAAGGGAGTGGCCGTCCCTTACTTTCGGCGTTTTGGGGCTGAGAGACAAAAGGAACATTAAATTGGAAATGGAAAGGAAACGGATTCAGAAATATGATTGAAGGGAGTGGCCGTCCCTTACTTTCGGCATTTTGGGGCTGAGAGACAAAAGGAACATTAAATTGGAAATGGAAAGGAAACGGATTCAGAAATATGATTGAAGGGAGTGGCCGTCCCTTACTTTCGGCGTTTTGGGGCTGAGAGACAAAAGGAACATTAAATTGGAAATGGAAAGGAAACGGAATCAGAAATATGATTGAAGGGAGTGGCCGTCCCTTACTTTCGGCATTTTGGGGCTGAGAGACAAAAGGAACATTAAATTGGAAATGGAAAGGAAACGGATTCAGAAATATGATTGAAGGGAGTGGCCGTCCCTTACTTTCGGCATTTTGGGGCTGAGAGACAAAAGGAACATTAAATTGGAAATGGAAAGGAAACGGAATCAGAAATATGATTGAAGGGAGTGGCCGTCCCTTACTTTCGGCATTTTGGGGCTGAGAGACAAAAGGAACATTAAATTGGAAATGGAAAGGAAACGGATTCAGAAATATGATTGAAAGGAGTGGCCGTCCCTTACTTTCGGCGTTTTGGGGCTGAGAGACAAAAGGAACATTAAATTGGAAATGGAAAGGAAACGGATTCAGAAATATGATTGAAGGGGTGGAAATCCCTTATATTCGACATTTTGGGGCTGAGATCAAAACGAACATTAAACGAGGAACCGAAAGAAACCAGGGTCAGAGATATGAAGAAGGGAAGGAAATCCCGTTCATTTAAGAGATTTTATTAAAAAAATTCCATGAAAAATGCTCGAAGTATACAGAAGTTCATTCATGTTTCGCCTCCATAATCCTTACTAGCTTTATCAAAAGAGGGCTCACCCCTCACCCTACTATATCCTGGCCTAATAACAAGTAATGCTCATCACTGAGTGGTTTATTCAGATTCTTCTAAAGAGGACTGTGGGTAAATCACAACAATATTATATTATATATATAATATAATTCTACAATCTTTGGATTCCGAAATTGGGAGACTTCATCTGTCACAAAGTGCCCTGTTTTGGCAACCTTAGGGAACAATTTTTTTTTTCGATATTCACAATTTTAAAAATAAGTTATTAAAATATATTCTCTAAACACTAATTTCTGATACGTTTTAAATTTACAACTGTACACTTTGTTTCTTAAAACATTTCCTTTCCCTTTAGTGGGAAAACGAGACACGCTGCATCTCATTGTTACTTCATGCACTCAGTAATCATTTTATTAGGACCAGAGACCAACATGACATCAATAAAAAGTCACATTAGGAGATGAGGATCATTCATACGACATCAATAAAAACTCACATTCAGAGATTAAGACGAGACCTATGCGACCTGAATAAGCAATCACATTCAGAGATTAGGACCAGATCTATACGACATGAATAACGAGTCATATTCAGAGATTACGACGATACCTATGCGACGTGAATAAGAAGTTGCATTCAGAGATTAGGACGAGACCTATTCAACATCAATAAGAAGTCACATTCAGGGATTAGGACGATACCTATATGACATGAATAAGAAGTCACATTCAGAGATTCGGACGCAACCTCTAAGACATGAATAAGAAGTCACATTCAGGACTTCATATTCACGTCTTATAGACGTCCTAATCTCCTAATTCAGAGATCAGGACGAGACCTACGAGACATCAACAAGAAGTCATATTTATGGATTAGGACAAGACGTAAGCGAAATAAATAAAAAGTCCCATTCAGAGATTAGGACGAGACCTATTCAACAAGAATAAGAAGTCACATTCCGAGATTAGCAGAACGAGACCAATACGACATCAATAAGAAGTCACATTCAGAGTACCTATGAGACATTAATAAGAAGTCATATTTAAGGATTAGAATGAAACCTATTCAACACGAATAAGTAGTCATATGCAGAGATTAAGACGAGACACATACGATATCAATAAAAAGTCACATTCAGAGATTAGGACGAGACCTACACGACATGAATAAGAAGTTACATTCAGAGATTAGGACGAAAGCTATGTGACATCAATGTGAAGTCATATTTAGGGATTGGGACCAGACGTAAGCCACATGAATAAGTCACATTCACAGATGAGGACGAGACCTATGAGACATCAGTAAGAAGTCATATTTAGGGATTAAGACCAGGCGTAAGCGACATGAATGAGAAGTCACATTCAGAGATTAGGACGATACCTATACGAAATCAATAACAAATCATATCCAGAAATTAGGACGAGACCTATAAGACATGAATAAGAAGTCACATTCAGAGATTAGGACGGAGAACTATACGACATCAATAAGAAGTGATATTTAGGGAATTAGACCGAAAGTAAGCGACATGAATAAGAAGTCACACTCAGATTTTAGGACGAGAGCTATGAGACATAGTCATATTTAGGAAATAAGACCAGACGTAAGCGACATGAATGAGAAGTTACATTAAGAAATTAGGACGAGAGTCAAGAAAGTAGCGATGGGGAAGGAGGTTCCCCCACAAAATTAATCGCTGCTGGAAAAATTCGAGGTGACTTTGCAAAATCTGAATTATTTTTTTGTAAAATTAAGTGGAGTTTTGAAAATATAGGGTAGTTGGTGAAATTCGAAGGCACTTGGTAAAATATCAACAAGTTGTAAAAATCGGGATTATTTTTGTGCAATTTGGGAGAGTCAGAAAAATTTGAAGTTTTTACATCTCACCTGAATTGACTTCGTTAATTCAGGTGAGATGTAAAAAAATTGGGATTTTTGTGTAAAATTATTATGAGTTGGTAAATATTGAGACAACTTGGCGAAATCTAGGGCAGTTGGCGAAATAGTAGTAACTTGTCAAAATCTAGGGGAGTTGGCCGAATAGTAGTAACTTGGCAAAATCTAGGGCAGTTGGCACTATTCGAAGCCACTTCGTAAAATGCAGGTGAGTTGTGAAAATTGGGATTGGTTTTGCGTAATTAGGGTGAGTTGGCAAAATCTTGGGGAGTTCGAAATATCAGGACAACTTGGGAAAATCGTGAGGAGTTGGAAAAATTCGAAGTGACTTGGCCAAATTCAAGGGAGATGTAAAATTTGGGATTTTTTCTAAAATTATGTCTAGTTGGCGAAATCTATGGCAGTTGGCACAATTAGAAGTCACGTGGCAAAATATAGGTAAGTTGCCAAAATTGGGATAGTTTTTGGGCAGTTAAAGAGAGTTGGCGAGGAGATTTGGAAAAATTCATAGTGACTTGGCAAATTCAGGGGAGATGTAAAAATTTGGTATTTTCTGTACAATTCTAGGGAGTTGGCAAAATCTAGGGCAGTTGGCAAAAATTCGAAGTCACTTGGAGAAATGCTTGTAAGTTGTAAAAATTGGGATTTGTTTGTGGAAATTAAAGGACAGTTGGGAATATTGAGAAAACTTGGCAACGTCTATGGGATCTGCTGAAATTAACAGTGGCTTGGAAGAATTCTTATTAGATATTAAAGTAGGGAATTTTTTGCGTAAATCACGACGAGGTGCGAAAACGAGGCACTTGGTAAAATATTTTGGAGATGCCCCCTCCTCCCCCAAGAGGGCGCAATTCTAATTCTGTTGATGGAGACATAATTTAAGAAAAGGTCTTAATTTCTCAGATAGAAAATGTTCGTTCTCTCCCCCCCCCCCCGCACCATAGTCTTTGCTACGTCCCTGACGAGACCTATACGACATCAATAAGCGATTAGGACCAAACCTAAATGACATCAATAAGAAGTGAAAGTGAGATTTAGAGATTTAGAAAATTTCTTCGTTTATGTTTTTAACAACTAATAACATGTCATCCATTTTCTTCCTTAGAAGAAAATTTGCATAAAATTATAATATTTTATAGTGGGCATTTGAAAAGTTCTTGACACGTGTCTCCAGTTTGGCACTCGTTCATCCGAAGTTAGAGTTATGACAAAGAGGTGCTGGCAATTTTTGAATCTAATGGGTCAAAACGGTTAATAAGACATTGTCCTAGGTGATGAGACGTGGCTTTATTACTCTATAAGGCCCAGAAAGTTTGCCACTCTATGTTTAGGTTGCGGATGTTGAACCACGGTTAATAAAGACATTGTCCTAGGTGATGAGACGTGGCTTTATTACTCTATAAGGCCCAGAAAGTTTGACATTCTATGTTTCGGTTGCGGCTGATGAACCGTGTCCCCATATCCTCCGTTAAGACTTTCTCTTAAGGAAGAGGAGGTTCACAATTTTTTCCAATTCTCAAGGAGTGGTAGCCGTGTACACCTTACCTGAATATATCCCTATAAATGGTCAATACTACACCAACATTGTTCTGCCCAAAATGGTTAAAGAGATGAAGGAGCAGCATTCAGCAACAGCCATGTCAAGGGTTTTCTTTCATGAAATACTGGTGATCACAAAACCCAAGTTACTGCCAAGTTCCATCTGGAGCAGGAAAGAAACAAACAGCTCCTAATCCTGCATTTCACCCGATCTTATCCCATGCGAGGTTTGGGTTGTTTCCAAACGTTAAAAAGGAACTTGCTGGTAAGCCTTTTTCAAGGGTGTAAGATCTTGCAAAATGCGTTCATTCAGAGTCTGGGAGTATTTCCTAACAGGAATTCCCCCAAGCGTTCCAGAATTGGCGTAGATGTCTCTAACTTTGCATAGATGGTGGAGGGGAGCACGTTGAAAGACAGTAACAGGTTGGTTGTGGCTTGGTTTGAATTCCCCTCATATAGGATCCGTGCTACATCTTCTAAATTTCTTATCCTAACTGTTTTTCATACTCATATTTCTTAGGTAGATTGTCCGAGAGTCTTACCCACGCAAATTTGTATATCTTTTCCTTTTTCTTTGCTTTTAGTTCACAGAGTAAATGTTTATTTTCTGGTTTGAGGTGGCCATTACTTAGGTTTAGTCGTCCTGAAAATCTTCATTTAATTCCTTCATACTTAAATCCTTTTTGATTTATGTTTCTTTCATTTTTCTCGTTCCAAACTGGACAAGTATATGTCTGATTTTATTCCTGTTTCTTGTGGGAAATCCGCCCGCTGTCTGAATATCTCTTTTTTTGTTTCTTTTTTACTTAGCAGATTAGACAGTTTTTCTATAATTTAATAATAATTCTTCGTCTGGTTTCTGGAATACAACTATTTCAATGTTTCTATTTATGGTGTATTGTTGAAATTTATTACGTTTCCATTTTAGGTTTTGGTTCATTTAAACATTTATTTTGAGTCTGAATTTCTTTAACGCTCTTTGACATTTCCTTCATTATTGTGATGTATTCATCTAATTTATTAGAACAAAATTTACCCTATCTCGAAATTCATCCATTCCTTAATAGTCTCTCTAAATTTAGAGTTTTCGTTACTAGATCATTTCTCAGTAGTATTTGAAAACGCCGATTTATTGTTTTTTCCATGATCTGCTATTTCATCGTCATTCCCACTCCCACGTACTTGTGCCGAGGGTTGCTCCGTCGCCTGTGAGTTCAGTTGACCCTTTCCACTTTTCAGATTTGCAACCTCTGCATTTCACGTTCCTTTTTCTTTTGACGGACATTTTCCTCAGATTCCCCTCCGTAATTCCCAGACAATAAAAATGAAATTTGTGTTGCCATACACAGCAACGCAAAAGTTTCATATGATCCAGAATCGCTTGATCTTAATCACTACAATAGTCTTCTATTGTCGACTTTAATATTAGTGTTCGACGTCAGCTTCAAAAATCAACTTTAAACGAACAAATACCACTCAACAACACTTCAGTATAAGCTAAAATCCTAAATTTTTTAAACTTTTAAAATATTTCCAAAATTTCATCAAACTATATAACTATAAATTCATATAAAAATTTCTACAATGTAATACAAATATCTATCACAAAATATAATAAGAAATGACTACACAAATATCTATCAAGAAACCTTCAAAGTAACCGAAGAACTGCAAAATGAATGCAACTTTCTACTTCTACCATTATCCACAACATTCATTAGTTGACGTCATTCGGCTCATTGCCAAGTAGATAACTTTGCTTAAATATTTACATGTGGCTTACTCTAAATAAGTAGGAGCCCACTTTAGGTGGGCCTGGGACACGTGGAACAGCCACGTGGTCGACTTTAACGATGAATGACATGTGTCCCTCTCGTAACGCAGCACACTGGACAACCAAATAACCACCAAGTACAACGTTGGGAGCAAGACCAATATCCACATGGACAATGCACCGAACATTAGCTCACATTGGCTATGACTTGTCACAGGTACCCATTCTTATTGCAAGGCACAAGAGATATGGGCACGTGAGCACCAACATCGGACCATTGACATGTAGAAATCTATTGCATGGCCAAATGAATCTCGTTTCCAAATCCATCATTGTTGATGGGCGTGTTTGCATTTGGAGAAAGAAATATGAGGCCATCGCACCAGGGAGAACTGTCGGTGTTCGTCTGGCTAGACGAACACCGACAGTTCTCCCTGGTGATGTTATGACATGGAGACTGTTTTCGTGGCATGCCTTGGATTCACTGATCACATGATTCAGCGGCTCAACAGGACCGCTTTCCTTTCTGTCATCATTGATCAAGTACACCTCTTCATGATGACAGAGTATCCAGGCAATTCCGGTGTCTATCAGCAAGGCAATGTGACATCTCAAACAGCTTGGCAGGCTGCAAACTGGTTTCAGGAACGTGACAATGAATTCTCCATCTACCCATGGCTGCCCAAGTCACCAGATAACCAAGTTGAGTATGTTTGAGACCTATTGGAAGTGGTAATTCGGTGTTCTGACCTTCCACCTGGTTATGTGCAGGCATCACAGAACATATTGTGGAATGCATGGGGAACAGTACCACAGGAAATCCTATAATACTTTGTGGCATCCATGCCCCGATTTGTATGGGCTGTAATACGGGCAAAAGGTACGAGGCATTATGTAGATGTTGCTATTGCAAAGTCAACTCAGTGTGTATGTACACTGAAGTGTCATTGAATTAGGGATAAGAGACTATCTAAATTCAGTACCGCAAGTCCCGCATTTGCGCGCATGCGTGGCTGAAACTCTGTCACATATAGCTGTCAGCTTTGGCTTCCCCAAGCATTCGTCGTGAGAAGCGTAATGGGAAAGGTGTGAGATTTAGATGCATTTGACAGAGGGAAGATCGTAAGTGCCTGACGGAAGGGACACTCGATCTCCGAAATTGTTAACGATCTGGGATGTTCTCGTACAACAGTTTCAATAGTGTTCCGGAAATATGAAAATTCCAGCAAAAAAACAAGCACCCAGACAAACTGCAAAGGACAACCAGCCTTGAATGATCGTGGGCTTTGCTGTCTGACCCACATTGTACGGACATCAGATGGGAGGTGATTTCAGACATTATCTGAACTCACCTCCCATCTGAACGCGGGTTCAGACAGGAAGTCAATGCACGGACCATGCAATGTTCATTTCATCGTCTCAGCTTCAGGAGTCACCGACTACGGGAGTCCCACTTCTAATGGCATGACACCGGGCTCAATGCCTTGCCTGGGCTAAAGAACATCAAAACTGGACCATTGAAAATTGGCAACGGTTAGCCTGGAGTGATGAATCCCGATTTAAACTTCCTCATGCCGATGGAAGACTGAGGGTATGGCGCCAACCACGTGAAGCCATGGATACTGCAGTCAGGTTGGAAAAGTACAAGCTGGTGGTGGCTCAGTAATGGCCTGGGGTGTCTTCAGTTGGACTTCTGTGGAACCTTTGGTACGTGTACCGACGACTCTCAATGCATCTCGGTACCATTTACACCCTTTTATAGCCATCATGCATCCCAATGGAGGTATACCAGCAGGACAACTGTTCATCTCACATGTCCAGCTTGGCTACTACGTGGGTGCAGGAGCATTCTGTTGGCTTTGAAATAATGAATTGGCCACCTGGAAGCCCAGATTTAAATCCCATTGAAAATCTTTGGGATACCGTCGAGCAGAGTGTTCGGGCCGTGTCCCATCGGCGACGACCTTGAGAGAATTGTGGACAGCTCTGGAGGATGCATAAGTCGCCATACCTGTGAAATATTTACGAAGCTTGTGGAGTCCTTGCCTCGTCGTGAGGCGGCCGTTATCAGGGCCAGAGGGGGTCCAACACGTTACTAGGTTGCTAACCCTATTTCAATGGCACTTCAATGTATATACACTGCTCGACATTGAAAGTGCCCCACACAGAAGGACATGTCGCACAAACATGCAAATAGAAGGGTGGGTGTGCGCAGTTGAGATATGCAAATGATGATAATCAAGTGCCAATGACGTGTGTGGCTCAAGAAATAAAAGTTGCAAGAAGTAACAGAAATGGTATTGTGTTTATGCAGGTGGAAGTCGTGCAAAGGTTGAGATTAGGTGGTTCTGCTTGGAAATTGTTCAGCGATGGCCGAAAATGCCTGGTACACGCCATCGGCAAATTTATCGCCATTTGAATGCTTTTGAGAGAGGAAGAATTATGGGCCTATATGAAGCTGGATGGACTACACGTTGTGTCGCTGCCCATGTTCATCGGGATGCACGAGCTGTTGGACACTGTTCGGAAAACAGCGGCGAAATGATGGTTCTTGCGTGCATCGCAGAGGGAGTGGTACTGTCCGACAGCCGTCAGCACAACTTGATAGGTGCGTTGTTCAACATGCTCGTTTGATCACCGCAGAACACTGCAGGCGATATTCTGTGGGCTGTGTCAGCAGCCTTGGACGATCCCATAACGACCCGAATGGTAAACCAAAGGTTGCATTAGACACACCTACGCTCTAGACAACCGTTATATCGACTGCCATTGACTACAAACCATCGCAGCACTCGTCTGGCTTGGTTGCCAAAGTCGTGCGAACTGGGGTCACGAATGGAACACTGTTGTGTTTAGTGATGAATCCCGTTTCTGTCTGGGTGCTGACGATGGTGGTGGTGGTGGGGGGGGGGTGTATGGCGACAACCTGGTGAGAGGACGTATCCAGCTTCTGTTTGCGACTGGCACATGCCTGTCAGCCAAGCATAATGGTATGGGGTGCTATTAGATATGACAGCAGGTTACCTCTTGTCCACATCACAGAAACACTGACAGCTGCTTGGTATGTTAACGCGGCTCTGCAGCCCATTTTGTTACCATTCCTGGAAGGCATGCAGCAGCCCATTTTCCAACATGACAATGCCCGTGTACACATTTCTAGGATCTCCAGACAATGTTTGCAACATGTTTAAATATTGCCATGGCCAGTACGATCTCCAGATTTATCCCCAATACAAAATCTGTGGGACCACATTGGATGATCACTGGCCTGCACGGAATCTCGATGAATTATGGGAGGAAGTCAACGCTGCTTGATGTGCAATTACTCAGGACCATATCCGTCGACTGTATGGCTCCATGCCACGCCGTATTGCTGCCTGCATTGCCGTTCACGGCGGTGCAACCACCTACTGAGGCAGTCATATTGTGCTGCATTATCTCATCTTTTAACCATTGTAAGTGGCTGCAAATTAAATCATGATATGCCACCACTATCCCCTCCCTGTTCTTGGTGGGGCAATTTCAATGTCGGGCAGTGTATACCTTACAATTAAATTACACTAACATACAGAGAGCATGAAATTCAATGAATATAATATTTTTAACATTTATCATATTTATTAAAGGCGTTTCCTACTATGCATTAAATTTTAAACACCTAACTTTATTAATCCAAGTTTGCCGCATAATTTGAAAACTTCACAGTAAAAATTTTCCTTTCTGTTCTTGATTATCTAGATATAATTCTTGCTTAAACTGAATCATAACTGTGTTTCAGAAAATAAATTTTAGACCTCGTAAACTGAATGCGAAATTTAAATAAACTTCTCGGAATGAGATCTTCAGTGGTCGTCAACCCAAACCCACTCTGCAGAACTATCCTGATGAGAGGAAAACTTCAATAGAGGAATCACACCGAGCGAATGGAGTCAGCTGGTGTTCATGCTATTTCCTTCCTAATATTTATGGATTGTGACAAATGAGTGTGCATTGGAAAGAGGTATATGACACTAAAAATGTCAACTTAACACAATCCGGATTCTGAAATAAACCTCTCCCTCGGAAGGAATGGACGAATTGATTTGCCAATGTGCATGCAGAATTGTGGTATATATGAGCTTAAACGATTTGCATGTCGTCTATGAACGGAGTAGAACTTCCAGTAAATGTGCAGGCGCTGACACAAGCATCAGAAGTGGCTGTAAAAACAGAGGTAAAAGTCAGTGAGCAAACAAAATGGTGAGCGAATGACCTGCGAAGAGTGTGTGATGGCTCTAACACGCCTAAGGCAACGTTATGTAAAGCTGAGAGAATTTGAGAGAAGTGGGATCACTGGAATGTCAGAAACTGGATGGTCAGTACTACAAATCGCCATTTGTGTGGGTCGTGATGAATTGAATGGTTGGACGCTGTTGGCGACGGTGAGTTTTTTATATGCTTTAGGAGTCAAACGCTTTCGACTGCACTCAGCAGTTATCTTCAGGGTGGCGAACAGCTAACTGGAGAGGTTGGTCGTTGGTGAATGTATAATTGGAGGTAGATAGGCAAAAATAATACCTTTTTCTTGCAGATATTTTCGCAGACAAGAGTCCTGCAGCGGAAGGAATTTCGGCGTGCTGGTGGAGCAAAAGTCACTAAGTAGCAGCAGTTCGTTGCTTTGACAGTATCACTTAGATGTAATCCTTTTTAGATTTAGGCTGATTTTAGGCCTGATTTAGGCGTTTTCCTACGTGCTGATCACTAACTTCAGAGGAATAATTCTGGGCAGTTGAAGTGGCGAATTAGTCTTGTGCAGCAGGGAGGGGGGGGTTGCGTCCGGTTGATAGGTGGGGGTGGGAAGGCACGTGGCAAGATGCATCGAGCTTCAGGAGGAAGAAGGGGTGTGTCACAGTTGCAACATCTGTCTCGGAAGGAGACAATTTCGAGGGTTTCACGGAAAGTAACTTGAGTTTTGGAGTGGGGGGGAGGAGACAATGAAGCGGAGTCGAACTGGGGGACGACCGTGCCATCGAGGACGATTTTAGCAATGGCGGTTCGTGGAATTTTGTTTCTAATGTCCCGTTTATGCTCGTCTATCCTTTGATTTAGGGTGCGTGTAGTGCAGCCGATAATATAAAAAGAGGAGTATCGGTGGGCGAAATGGGGGTTAGGGGAATGCAGAAGAAAACGCCTCACTACCCCCTGAGACTCTCGCTACTAACAACGGATTACGTCTAAGTGATACTGGCAAAGCAACGAACTGCTGCTACCTAGTGACTTCTGCTCCACCAGCATGCCGAACGTTTCTTCCGCTGCAGGACTCTCGTCAGCGAAAATATCTGCAAGAAAAAGGTATTTTTTTCTTATCTTAACCTTTCAGGAACAATCCGCTTCTCCAAGGAACTGTTCGCCGCCCTGAAGATGACTGATGAGTACAGTCGAAAGAGTTCGGCTCCTACAAGCATGCAAATCGCACATTGTGTAAATAAATCTAACAGGCAAAAAAGCGTTATCCATTCTTATGAGTTAATAATGATGCAGTAAAATCGTTTATCGATTTACCAATACATTCTCTACGGGAGAAGGAAATGCAACGGATGTCGATTGCTAAATGAAACGAAAGCTTATCACGCGCACAGAAACAGAGAGAATATAACAGTTCCTTTCTCTGATGAAGAAATATAGGAGCTTAAAGTGACGCCATCCAACACAACTAGAAAGCAGAAAAAAAGATATAGAATATAAAAAAATGAGAAAAAAAAAGAGTTGGGTTGTTTTACCTCTGAGCGGCACTTTTTTGCACACCATGGGCTAAATGGCCAGGTCACATGGACCCCAAAGGCTCAGAGAAGGTTGGTGGAGGGGACCCACTGGAACAGCTGTTGGGAGACAGATGGTAGCCTCCCGTCAAGGCCATCCAGCGTGTTCTTTAACGTGCACAGGGTATGGCTCTCCCACACACTGGGCCACGGCTTAACGTCCCATCCGACGGACGGCGGCCTTTCCAAGCCCATCGGTGTCCCCTACTGACCGTGGGCAGGGCGGGGAATTTTTGTGGAGAAGAGAAAAAAAAAAATATATATATATATATTCCTATATGCTCCTTAAAAGAGTAATGAACAAAAGCCAAAGATGACATCTCTTACTGAATTCAAATTATCTTCAAAGGAAAATGTGGTGCCAAAAGAGTTTTTTTATTTGGCCAATTGAACGAAACGTGACGATGCCTTACTTCTACTGAAGATCGTATGAATTGGGTACGATATCGCATTATTGATTTTATCGTTTGTATTTTACTGGTAGGACGCATGCTGGGAGATGTTTTTCTTTAATTGCATTTCTTTTAATCTATATATTTCGTTTACAATTGATCTTGGAGGTTATCGTTCCATCTGTTATTGCCTGAGTATTCGTTTTGATCAACTGCTCTCAACAAAAGGAGAAAAAGGATCTTCGCAACCTGCCAGCACTTTCCATTCAGTTGAGGATATTTTTCCTTAGCTAATTGACGTATCGATGCTGGTGCAGACAGCGGCAACTACCGTCGATGTTCTCACGTAATCTACGCATGCAGGAGCAGTCCTCGTTCTGTGCTTAGGTTGCAGCCTTGCTGCGAGTCTAGTCTCGTGCATGCGTGCGTGTATGGACGTCTGTTTTCCCGCAGTCTATCTGCAGTCTGAGAGGAGGTGGTTCTGTTCCCACGGCTGCGGGGCCGCTCTCGTATCTGCCAACTTTCGTGCACTCTGAAACTTTAAACAGGAGCTTCACATGTCTGGAATGGTGCCAAAGTAATTGTGTGTACCTATCTCCCCTGAAGCCTCGAGGGATAGCACACAAAGTATCGTCTGCCAAACGGATCCATCTCAGCTGGTAGAAGACAAACAGACGATCATTTATCATCTAGAGCACTTCGTTTTTTTTTTATTGCGGTTCGCATTGCGACTTCGCACCCAAGTGCTCCAAGACATATTTGCCACTGAGATCTGCTTCGCTTTTAGAGGGAAGTGCATATCAGGCTCTTCTCAGGGCTAATTCATAGTCAGCAGAAAGAGTTAGATCTTTTCCGTCTACTCTTTCCTGGATTGAATTCTCTTAACATTGTCAAAGCCTTCTCTCCGGATAAGGAAGCAGTCTCATCCAGCCAGATTCATTCTTCCACTAATTCATTTTGCATTCCCATTGCTTAATCATCAATTTGATAGAGATCTTCAGACCAATTGCATCTCAGCCTTCAGAGACAGCTTTGTCAGAACTCGAGACTCATCGATATTGTGCAAAATCCTCTATATCTCTGTCGCGTGAGAAGAACTGAGCTCTACCTGTTGCATCTTCCGATCACAAACCAACTCATCCAGTCATCCCGAGAGCAAAAGGTTGTTTCGTATCTTCTTATCCAACGTATGTCACCTTCTACGAATAAGATCATCTAAATTTAAAGGATCATATTATTTGTACGGGAAAGTTTGTCTTTCCTCATTAATTTATCTAAATTCAAGGGATCATATTTGCTGCGAGGTAAAGTTTGTCTCTTCTATATCGATTCATCTAAATTCAAGAGATCATATTACCTGCTAGACAAAGTTTGTCTCTTCAGCATCGATTCATCTAAATTCAAGGGATCATACTACCTGCTAGACAGAGTTTGTCTCTTCAGAATCGATTCATCTAAATTCAAGGGATCATATGACCAGCTAGACAAAGTTTGTCTCTTCGGCATCGATTCATCTAAATTCAAGGGTTCATATTAACTGCTAGACAAAGTTTGTCTTTTCAGCATCGATTCATCTAAATTCAAGGGATCATATTACCTGCTAGAAAAAGTTTGTCTCTTCTGTATCGATTCATCTAAATTCAAGGGATCATATTACCTGCTAGACAAAGAATGTCTCTTCGGCATCGATTCATCTAAATTCAAGGGATCATATACCTGTTAGACAAAGTTCGTCTTTTCTGTATCGATTCATCAAAATTCAAGGGATCATAGTACCTGCTAGAGAAAGTTTGTCTCTTCAGCATCGATTCATCTAAATTCAAGGGATCATATTACCTGCTAGACAAAGTTTGTCTCTTCTGTATTGATTCATCTAAATTCAAGGGATCATATTACCTGCTAGAAAAAGTTTGTCTCTTCAGCATCGATTCATCTAAATTCAAGGGATCATATTACCTGCTACACAAAGTTTGTCTCTTCAGTATCGATTCATCTAAATTCAAGGGATCATATTACCTGCAAGACAAAGTTTGTCTCTTCAGCATCGATTCATGTAAATTCAAGGGATCATATTACCTGCTAGACAAAGTTTGTCTCTTCTGTATCGATTCATCTAAATTCAAGGGATCATATTATCTGCTAGACAAAGTTTGTCTCTTCAGCATCGATTCATCTAAATTCAAGGGATCATATTACCTGCTAGACAGAGTTTGTCTCTTCAGCATCGATTCATCTAAGTTCAACTGATTATATTACCTGCTAGACAAAGTTTGTCTTTACTCTATCGATTCATCTAAATTCCAGGGATCATATTACCTGCTAGACAAAGTTTGTCTCTTCAGCATCGATTCATCTAAATTCAAGGGATCATATTTGCTGCTAGAAAAAGTTTGTCTCTTCTGTATCGATTAATCTAAATTCAAGGGGTCATATTACCTGCTAGACAAAGTTTGTCTCTTCAGCATCGATTCATCTAAATTCAAGGGATCATATTACCTGTTAGACAAAATTTGTCTTTTCTGTATCGATTCATCTAAATTCAAGGGATCATATTACCTGCTAGAGAAAGTTTGTCTCTTCAGCATCGATTCACCTAAATTCAAGGGATCATATTACCTGCTAGAAAAAGTTTTGTCTCCTCAGCATCGATTCATCTAAACTCAAGGGATCATATTACCTGCTAGACAAAGTTTGTCTCTTCTGTATCGATTCATCTAAATTCAAGGGATCATATTACCTGCTAGACAAAGTTTGTCTTTTCTGTATCGATCCATCTAAATTCAAGGAATCATATTACCTGCTAGACAAAGTTTGTCTCTTCAGCATCGATTCATCTAAATTCCAGTGATTATATTACATGCTAGACAAAGTTTGTCTTTTCTGTATCGATTCATCTAAATTCAAGGAATCATATTATCTGCTAGACAAAGTTTGTCTCTTCAGCATCGATTCACCTAAATTCAAGGTATCATATTACCTGCAAGACAAAGTTTGTCTCTTCAGCATCGATTCATCTAAATTCCAGTGATTATATTACATGCTAGACAAAGTTTGTCTTTTCTGTATCGATTCATCTAAATTCAAGGGATCATATTACCTGCTAGACAAAGTTTGTCTCTTCGGCATCGATTCATCTAAATTCAAGGGATCATAGTACCTGCTAGAGAAAGTTTGTCTCTTCAGCATCGATTCATCTAAATTCAAGGGATCATATTACCTGCTAGACAAAGTTTGTCTCTTCTGTATTGATTCATCTAAATTCAAGGGATCATATTACCTGCTAGAAAAAGTTTGTCTCTTCAGCATCGATTCATCTAAATTCAAGGGATCATATTACCTGCTACACAAAGTTTGTCTCTTCAGTATCGATTCATCTAAATTCAAGGGATCATTTTACCTGCAAGACAAAGTTTGTCTCTTCAGCATCGATTCATGTAAATTCAAGGGATCATATTACCTGCTAGACAAAGTTTGTCTCTTCTGTATCGATTCATCTAAATTCAAGGGATCATATTATCTGCTAGACAAAGTTTGTCTCTTCAGCATCGATTCATCTAAATTCAAGGGATCATATTACCTGCTAGACAAAGTTTGTCTCTTCAGCATCGATTCATCTAAGTTCAACTGATTATATTACCTGCTAGACAAAGTTTGTCTTTACTCTATCGATTCATCTAAATTCCAGGGATCATATTACCTGCTAGACAAAGTTTGTCTCTTCAGCATCGATTCATCTAAATTCAAGGGATCATATTTGCTGCTAGAAAAAGTTTGTCTCTTCTGTATCGATTAATCTAAATTCAAGGGGTCATATTACCTTCTAGACAAAGTTTGTCTCTTCAGCATCGATTCATCTAAATTCAAGGGATCATATTACCTGTTAGACAAAATTTGTCTTTTCTGTATCGATTCATCTAAATTCAAGGGATCATATTACCTGCTAGAGAAAGTTTGTCTCTTCAGCATCGATTCACCTAAATTCAAGGGATCATATTACCTGCTAGAAAAAGTTTTGTCTCCTCAGCATCGATTCATCTAAACTCAAGGGATCATATTACCTGCTAGACAAAGTTTGTCTCTTCTGTATCGATTCATCTAAATTCAAGGGATCATATTACCTGCTAGACAAAGTTTGTCTTTTCTGTATCGATCCATCTAAATTCAAGGAATCATATTACCTGCTAGACAAAGTTTGTCTCTTCAGCATCGATTCATCTAAATTCCAGTGATTATATTACATGCTAGACAAAGTTTGTCTTTTCTGTATCGATTCATCTAAATTCAAGGAATCATATTATCTGCTAGACAAAGTTTGTCTCTTCAGCATCGATTCACCTAAATTCAAGGTATCATATTACCTGCAAGACAAAGTTTGTCTCTTCAGCATCGATTCATCTAAATTCCAGTGATTATATTACATGCTAGACAAAGTTTGTCTTTTCTGTATCGATTCATCTAAATTCAAGGGATCATATTACCTGCTAGACAAAGTTTGTCTCTTCGGCATCGATTCATCTAAATTCAAGGGATCATATTACCTGCTAGAAAAAGTTTGTCTCTTCAGCATCGATTCATCAAAATTCAAGGAATCATATTACCTGCAAGACAAAGTTTGTCTCTTCAGCATCGATTCATCTAAATTCAAGGAATTATATTATCTCCAAGACAAAGTTTGTCTCTTCAGCATCGATTCATCTAAGTTCAAGGTATCATATTACTTTCTAGACAAATTTTGTCTCTTCAGCATCGATTCATTTAAATTCAAGGGATAATATTACCTGTTAGACAAAGTTTGTCTCTTCGGCATCGATTCCTCTAAATCAAGTGATCATATTACCTGCTAGACAAAATTTGTCTCTTCTGTATCGATTCATCTAAATTCAAGGTATCATATTACCTGCAAGACAAAGTTTGTCTCTTTAGCATCGATTCATCTAAATTCAAGGAATTATATTAGCTGCAAGAAAAAGTTTGTCTCTTCAGCATCGATTAATCTAAATTCAAGGGATCATATTACCTGCTAGACAAAGTTTGTCTCTTCAGCATCGATTCATCTAAATTCAAGGGATTATATTACCTGCTAGACAAAGATTGTCTCTTCAGTATCGATTCATCTAAATTCAAGGGATCATATTACCTGCTAGAAAAATTTTGTCTCTTCGGCATCGATTCATGTAAATTCAAGTGATTATATTACCTGCTAGAAAAAGATTGTCTTTTCTGTATCGATTCATCTAAATTCAAGGGATCACATTACCTGCTACACAAAGTTTGTCTGTTCAGCATCGATTTATCTAAATTCAAGGAATTATATTATCTGCAAGACAAAGTTTGTCTCTTCAGCATTGATTCATCTAAGTTCAAGGGATAATATTACCTGCTAGACAAAGTTTGTCTCTTCAGCTTCAATTCATCTAAATTCAAGGATCATATTACCTGCTAGACAAAGTTTGTCTCTTCAGCATCGATTCATCTAAATTCAAGGGATCATATTACCTGCTAGACAAAGTTTGTCTCTTCAGCATCGATTCATCTAAATTCAACGAATTATATTATTTGCAAGACAAAGTTTGTCTCTTCAGCATCGATTCATCTAAGTTCAAGGGATCACATTACCTGCTAGACAAATTTTGTCTCTTCGGCATCGATCCATGTAAATTCAAGTGATTATATTACCTGCTAGAAAAAGTTTGTCTTTTCTGTATCAATTCATCTAAATTCAAGGGATCACATTACCTGCCAGACAAAGTTTGTCTCTTCAGCATTGAGTCATCTAAATTCAAGGGATCATATTAGCTGCTAGACAAAGTTTTTCTCTTCGGCATCGATTCATCTAAATTCAAGGGATGATATACCTGTTAGACAAAGTTTGTCTTTTCTGTATCGATTCATCAAAATTCAAGGGATCATAGTACCTGCTAGAGAAAGTTTGTCTCTTCAGCATCGATTCATCTAAATTCAAGGGATCATATTACCTGCTAGACAAAGTTTGTCTCTTCAGCATCGATTCATCTAAATTCAAGGGATCATATTACCTGCTACACAAAGTTTGTCTCTTCAGCATCGATTCATCTAAATTCAAGGAATTATATTATTTGCAAGACAAAGTTTATCTCTTCAGCATCGATTCATCTAAGTTCAAGGGATCATATTACCTGCTAGACAAATTTTGTCTCTTCGGCATCGATCCATGTAAATTCAAGTGATTATATTACCTGCTAGAGAAAGTTTGTCTTTTAAGCATCGATTCATCTAAATTCAAGGGATCATATTACCTGCTAGAAAAAGTTTGTCTCTTCTGTATCGATTCATCTAAATTCAAGGGATCATATTACCTGCTAGACAAAGTTTGTCTCTTCGGCATCGATTCATCTAAATTCAAGGGATCATATACCTGTTAGACAAAGTTTGTATTTTCTGTATCGATTCATCAAAATTCAAGGGATCATAGTACCTGCTAGAGAAAGTTTGTCTTTTCAGCATCGATTCATCTAAATTCAAGGGATCATATTACCTGCTAGACAAAGTTTGTCTCTTCTGTATCGATTCATCTAAATTCAAGGGATCATATTTGCTGCTAGAAAAAGTTTGTCTCTTCTGTATCGATTAATCTAAATTCAAGGGGTCATATTACCTGCTAGACAAAGTTTGTCTCTTCAGCATCGATTCATTTAAATTCAAGCGATCATATTACCTGCTACACAAAGTTTGTCTCTTCAGTATCGATTCATCTAAATTCAAGGGATCATATTACCTGCAAGACAAAGTTTGTCTCTTCAGCATCGATTCATGTAAATTCAAGGGATCATATTACCTGCTAGACAAAGTTTGTCTCTTCTGTATCGATTCATCTAAATTCAAGGGATCATATTATCTGCTAGACAAAGTTTGTCTCTTCAGCATCGATTCATCTAAATTCAAGGGATCGTATTACCTGCTAGAAAAAGTTTGTCTCTTCAGCATCGATTCATCTAAATTCAAGGGATGATATTACCTGCTAGACAAAGTTTGTCTCTTCAGTATCGATTCATCTAAATTCAAGGGATCATATTACCTGCTAGACAAAGTTTGTCTCTTCAGCATCGATTCATCTAAATTCAAGGGATCATATTTGCTGCTAGAAAAAGTTTGTCTCTTCTGTATCGATTAATCTAAATTCAAGGGGTCATATTACCTGCTAGACAAAGTTTGTCTCTTCAGCATCGATTCATCTAAATTCAAGGGATCATATTTGCTGCTAGAAAAAGTTTGTCTCTTCTGTATCGATTAATCTAAATTCAAGGGGTCATATTACCTGCTAGACAAAGTTTGTCTCTTCAGCATCGATTCATCTAAATTCAAGCGATCATATTACCTGTTAGACAAAGTTAGTCTTTTCTGTATCGATTCATCTAAATTCAAGGGATCATATTACCTGCTAGAGAAAGTTTGTCTCTTCAGCATCGATTCACCTAAATTCAAGGGATCATATTACCTGCTAGAAAAAGTTTTGTCTCCTCAGCATCGATTCATCTAAATTCAAGGGATCATATTACCTGCTATACAAAGTTTGTCTCTTCTGTATCGATTCATCTAAATTCAAGGGATCATATTACCTGCTAGACAAAGTTTGTCTTTTCTGTATCGATTCATCTAAATTCAAGGGATCATATTACCTGCTAGAGAAAGTTTGTCTCTTCAGCATCGATTCACCTAAATTCAAGGAATCATATTACCTGCTAGACAAAGTTTGTCTCTTCAGCATCGATTCATCTAAATTCAAGGATCATATTATCTGCTAGACAAAGTTTGTCTCTTCAGCATCGATTCACCTAAATTCAAGGTATCATATTACCTGCAAGACAAAGTTTGTCTCTTCAGCATCGATTCATCTAAATTCCAGTGATTATATTACATGCTAGACAAAGTTTGTCTTTTCTGTATCGATTCATCGAAATTCAAGGGATCATATTACCTGCTAGACAAAGTTTGTCTCTTCGGCATCGATTCATCTAAATTCAAGGGATCATATTACCTGCTAGAAAAAGTTTGTCTCTTCAGCATCGATTCATCAAAATTCAAGGAATCATATTACCTGCTAGACAAAGTTTGTCTCTTCAGCATCGATTCATCTAAGTTCAAGGGATCATATTACCTTCTAGACAAAGTTTGTCTCTTCAGCATCGATTCAGTTAAATTCAAGGGATAATATTACCTGTTAGACAAAGTTTGTCTCTTCGGTATCGATTCCTCTAAATCAAGGGATAATATTACCTGTTAGACAAAGTTTGTCTCTTCGGCATCGATTCCTCTAAATCAAGGGATCATATTACCTGCTAGACAAAATTTGTCTCTTCTGTATCGATTCATCTAAATTCAAGGTATCATATTACCTGCAAGACAAAGTTTGTCTCTTTAGCATCGATTCATCTAAATTCAAGGAATTATATTAGCTGCAAGAAAAAGTTTGTCTCTTCAGCATCGATTAATCTAAATTCAAGGGATCATATTACCTGCTAGACAAAGTTTGTCTCTTCAGCACCGATTCATCTAAATTCAAGGGATTATATTACCTGCTAGACAAAGTTTGTCTTTTCTGTATCGATTCATCTAAATTCAAGGGATCATATTACCTGCTAGACAAAGATTGTCTCTTCAGTATCGATTCATCTAAATTCAAGGGATCATATTACCTGCTAGAAAAATTTTGTCTCTTCGGCATCGATTCATGTAAATTCAAGTGATTATATTACCTGCTACAAAAAGATTGTCTTTTCTGTATCGATTCATCTAAATTCAAGGGATCACATTACCTGCTACACAAAGTTTGTCTGTTCAGCATCGATTTATCTAAATTCAAGGAATTATATTATCTGCAAGACAAAGTTTGTCTCTTCAGCATTGATTCATCTAAGTTCAAGGGATAATATTACCTGCTAGACAAAGTTTGTCTCTTCAGCATCAATTCATCTAAATTCAAGGATCATATTACCTGCTAGACAAAGTTTGTCTCTTCAGCATCGATTCATCTAAATTCAAGGAATTATATTATTTGCAAGACAAAGTTTGTCTCTTCAGCATCGATTCATCTAAGTTCAAGGGATCATATTACCTGCTAGACAAATTTTGTCTCTTCGGCATCGATCCATGTAAATTCAAGTGATTATATTACCTGCTAGAAAAAGTTTGTCTTTTCTGTATCAATTCATCTAAATTCAAGGGATCACATTACCTGCCAGAGAAAGTTTGTCTCTTCAGCATTGAGTCATCTAAATTCAAGGGATCATATTAGCTGCTAGACAAAATTTTTCTCTTCGGCATCGATTCATCTAAATTCAAGGGATGATATACCTGTTAGACAAAGTTTGTCTGTTCTGTATCGATTCATCAAAATTCAAGGGATCATAGTACCTGCTAGAGAAAGTTTGTCTCTTCAGCATCGATTCATCTAAATTCAAGGGATCATATTACGTGCTAGACAAAGTTTGTCTCTTCAGCATCGATTCATCTAAATTCAAGGGATCATATTACCTGCTACACAAAGTTTGTCTCTTCAGCATCGATTCATCTAAATTCGAGGAATTATATTATTTGCAAGACAAAGTTTGTCTCTTCAGCATCGATTCATCTAAGTTCAAGGGATCATATTACCTGCTAGACAAATTTTGTCTCTTCGGCATCGATCCATGTAAATTCAAGTGATTATATTACCTGCTAGACAAAGTTTGTCTCTTCGGCATCGATTCATCTAAATTCAAGGGATCATATACCTGTTAGACAAAGTTTGTATTTTCTGTATCGATTCATCTAAATTCAAGGGATCATATTACCTGCTAGACAAAGTTTGTCTCTTCGGCATCGATTCATCTAAATTCAAGGGATCATATACCTGTTAGACAAAGTTTGTATTTTCTGTATCGATTAATCTAAATTCAAGGGGTCATATTACCTGCTAGACAAAGTTTGTCTCTTCAGCATCGATTCATCTAAATTCAAGGGATCATATTACCTGTTAGACAAAGTTTGTCTTTTCTGTATCGATTCATCTAAATTCAAGGGATCATATTACCTGCTAGAAAAAGTTTGTCTCTTCAGCATCGATTCATCTAAATTCAAGCGATCATATTACCTGCTACACAAAGTTTGTCTCTTCAGTATCGATTCATCTAAATTCAAGGGATCATATTACCTGCAAGACAAAGTTTGTCTCTTCAGATCGATTCATGTAAATTCAAGGGATCATATTACCTGCTAGACAAAGTTTGTCTCTTCTGTATCGATTCATCTAAATTCAAGGGATCATATTATCTGCTAGACAAAGTTTGTCTCTTCAGCATCGATTCACCTAAATTCAAGGGATCGTATTACCTGCTAGAAAAAGTTTGTCTCTTCAGCATCGATTCATCTAAATTCAAGGGATGATATTACCTGCTAGACAAAGTTTGTCTCTTCAGTATCGATTCATCTAAATTCAAGGGATCATATTACCTGCTAGACAAAGTTTGTCTCTTCAGCATCGATTCATCTAAATTCAAGGGATCATATTTGCTGCTAGAAAAAGTTTGTCTCTTCTGTATCGATTAATCTAAATTCAAGGGGTCATATTACCTGCTAGACAAAGTTTGTCTCTTCAGCATCGATTCATCTAAATTCAAGGGATCATATTTGCTGCTAGAAAAAGTTCGTCTCTTCTGTATCGATTAATCTAAATTCAAGGGGTCATATTACCTGCTAGACAAAGTTTGTCTCTTCAGCATCGATTCATCTAAATTCAACGGATCATATTACCTTTTAGACAAAGTTTGTCTCTTCGGCATCGATTCATCTAAATTCAAGGGATCATATACCTGTTAGACAAAGTTTGTATTTTCTGTATCGATTCATCAAAATTCAAGGGATCATAGTACCTGCTAGAGAAAGTTTGTCTTTTCAGCATCAATTCATCTAAATTCAAGGGATCATATTACTTGCTAGACAAAGTTTGTCTCTTCTGTATCGATTCATCTAAATTCAAGGGATCATATTACCTGCAAGACAAAGTTTGTCTCTTCAGCATCGATTCATGTAAATTCAAGGGATCATATTACCTGCTAGACAAAGTTTGTCTCTTTTGTATCGATTCATCTAAATTCAAGGGATCATATTATCTGCTAGACAAAGTTTGTCTCTTCAGCATCGATTCATCTAAATTCAAGGGATCGTATTACCTGCTAGAAAAAGTTTGTCTCTTCTGTATCGATTAATCTAAATTCAAGGGGTCATATTACCTGCTAGACAAAGTTTGTCTCTTCAGCATCGATTCATCTAAATTCAAGGGATCATATTACCTGCTAGACAAAGTTTGTCTCTTCGGCATCGATTCATCTAAATTCAAGGGATCATATACCTGTTAGACAAAGTTTGTATTTTCTGTATCGATTCATCAAAATTCAAGGGATCATAGTACCTGCTAGACAAAGTTTGTCTCTTCTGTATCGATTCATCTAAATTCAAGGGATCATATTTGCTGCTAGAAAAAGTTCGTCTCTTATGTATCGATTAATCTAAATTCAAGGGGTCATATTACCTGCTAGACAAAGTTTGTCTCTTCAGCATCGATTCATCTAAATTCAAGGGATCATATTACCTGTTAGACAAAGTTTGTCTTTTCTGTATCGATTCATCTAAATTCAAGGGATCATATTACCTGCTAGAAAAAGTTTGTCTCTTCAGCATCGATTCATCTAAATTCAAGCGATCATATTATCTGCTAGACAAAGTTTGTCTCTTCAGCATCGATTCATCTAAATTCAAGGGATCGTATTACCTGCTAGAAACAGTTTGTCTCTTCAGCATCGATTCATCTAAATTCAAGGGATGATATTACCTGCTAGACAAAGTTTGTCTCTTCAGTATCGATTCATCTAAATTCAAGGGATCATATTACCTGCTAGACAAAGTTTGTCTCTTCAGCATCGATTCATCTAAATTCAAGGGATCATATTTGCTGCTAGAAAAAGTTTCTCTCTTCTGTATCGATTAATCTAAATTCAAGGGGTCATATTACCTGCTAGAAAAAGTTCGTCTCTTATGTATCGATTAATCTAAATTCAAGGGGTCATATTACCTGCTAGACAAAGTTTGTCTCTTCAGCATCGATTCATCTAAATTCAAGGGATCATATTACCTGTTAGACAAAGTTTGACTTTTCTGTATCGATTCATCTAAATTCAAGGGATCATATTACCTGCTAGAGAAAGTTTGTCTCTTCAGCATCGATTCACCTAAATTCAAGGAATCATATTACCTGCTAGACAAAGTTTGTCTCTTCAGCATCGATTCATCTAAATTCAAGGATCATATTATCTGCTAGACAAAGTTTGTCTCTTCAGCATCGATTCACCTAAATTCAAGGTATCATATTACCTGCAAGACAAAGTTTGTCTCTTCAGCATCGATTCATCTAAATTCCAGTGATTATATTACATGCTAGACAAAGTTTGTCTTTTCTGTATCGATTCATCGAAATTCAAGGGATCATATTACCTGCTAGACAAAGTTTGTCTCTTCGGCATCGATTCCTCTAAATCAAGGGATCATATTACCTGCTAGACAAAATTTGTCTCTTCTGTATCGATTCATCTAAATTCAAGGTATCATATTACCTGCAAGACAAAGTTTGTCTCTTTAGCATCGATTCATCTAAATTCAAGGAATTATATTAGCTGCAAGAAAAAGTTTGTCTCTTCAGCACCGATTAATCTAAATTCAAGGGATCATAATACCTGCTAGACAAAGTTTGTCTCTTCAGCATCGATTCATCTAAATCCAAGGGATTATATTACCTGCTAGACAAAGTTTGTCTTTTCTGTATCGATTCATCTAAATTCAAGGGATCATATTACCTACTAGACAAAGATTGTCTCTTCAGTATCGATTCATCTAAATTCAAGGGATCATATTACCTGCTAGAAAAATTTTGTCTCTTCGGCATCGATTCGTGTAAATTCAAGTGATTATATTACCTGCTAGAAAAAGATTGTCTTTTCTGTATCGATTCATCTAAATTCAAGGGATCACATTACCTGCTACACAAAGTTTATCTCTTCAGCATCGATTTATCTAAATTCAAGGAATTATATTATCTGCAAGACAAAGTTTGTCTCTTCAGCATCGATTCATCTAAGTTCAAGGGATAATATTACCTGCTAGACAAAGTTTGTCTCTTCAGCATCAATTCATCTAAATTCAAGGATCATATTACCTGCTAGACAAAGTTTGTCTCTTCAGCATCGATTCATCTAAATTCAAGGGATCATATTACCTGCTAGACAAAGTTTGTTTCTTCAGCATCGATTCATCTAAATTCAAGTAATTATATTATTTGAAAGACAAAGTTTGTCTCTTCAGCATCGATTAATCTAAGTTCAAGGGATCATATTACCTGCTAGACAAATTTTGTCTCTTCGGCATCGATCCATGTAAATTCAAGTGATTATATTACCTGCTAGAAAAAGTTTGTCTTTTCTGTATCAATTCATCTAAATTCAAGGGATCACATTACCTGCCAGACAAAGTTTGTCTTTTCAGCATTGAGTCATCTAAATTCAAGGGATCATATTAGCTGCTAGACAAAGTTTGTCTCTTCGGCATCGACTCATCTAAATTCAAGGGATCATATTACCTGCTAGACAAAGTTTTTCTCTTCAGCATCGATTCATCTAAATTCAAGGGATCATATCACCTGCTAGACAACAGTTTGTCTCTTCTGTATCGATTCATCTAAATTCAAGGGATCATATTACCTGCTAGAGAAATTTTGTCTCATCAGCATCGATTCATCTAAATTCAAGGGAGCATATTACCTACTAGACAAAATTTCTCTCTTCTGTATCGATTCATCTAAATTCCAGGGATCATATTACCTGCTAGACAAAGTTTGTCTCTTCTGTATCGATTCATCTAAATTCAAGGGATCATATTACCTGCTAGACAAAGTTTGTCTCTTCAGCATCGATTCATCTAAATTCAAGGGATTATATTACCTGCTAGACAAAGTTTGTCTTTTCTGTATCGATTCATCTAAATTCAAGGGATCATATTACCTGCTAGACAAAGATTGTCTCTTCAGTATCGATTCATCTAAATTCAAGTGATTATATTACCTGCTAGAAAAAGTTTGTCTTTTCTGTATCAATTCATCTAAATTCAAGGGATCACATTACCTGCCAGACAAAGTTTGTCTTTTCAGCATTGAGTCATCTAAATTCAAGGGATCATATTAGCTGCTAGACAAAGTTTGTCTCTTCGGCATCGACTCATCTAAATTCAAGGGATCATATTACCTGCTAGACAAAGTTTTTCTCTTCAGCATCGATTCATCTAAATTCAAGGGATCATATCACCTGCTAGACAACAGTTTGTCTCTTCTGTATCGATTCATCTAAATTCAAGGGATCATATTACCTGCTAGAGAAATTTTGTCTCTTCAGCATCGATTCAGCTAAGTTCAAGGGATCATATTACCTGCTAGAGAAATTTTGTCTCTTCAGCATCGATTCAGCTAAGTTCAAGGGATCATATTACCTGCTAGAAAAAGTTTGTCTCTTCAGCATCGATTCATCTAAATTCAAGGGAGCATATTACCTACTAGACAAAATTTCTCTCTTCTGTATCGATTCATCTAAATTCCAGGGATCATATTACCTGCTAGACAAAGTTTGTCTCTTCTGTATCGATTCATCTAAATTCAAGGGATCATATTACCTGCTAGACAAAGTTTGTCTCTTCGGCATCGATTCATGTAAATTCAAGTGATTATATTACCTGCTAGAAAAAGTTGTCTTTTCTGTATCGATTCATCTAAATTCAAGGGATCACATTACCTGCTACACAAAGTTTGTCTGTTCAGCATCGATTTATCTAAGTTCAAGGGATAATATTACCTGCTAGACAAAGTTTGTCTCTTCAGCATCAATTCATCTAAATTCAAGGATCATATTACCTGCTAGACAAAGTTTGTCTCTTCAGCATCGATTCACCTAAATTCAAGGGATCATATTACCTGCTAGACAAAGTTTGTCTCTTCAGCATCGATTCATCTAAATTCAAGGGATCATATTAAATACTAGACAAAATTTCTCTCTTCTGTATAGATTCATCTAAATTCCAGGGATCATATTACCTGCTAGACAAAGTTTGTCTCTTCTGTATCGATTCATCTAAATTCAAGGGATCATATTACCTGTTAGACAAAATTTGTCTCTTCAGCATCGATTCATCTAAATTCAAGGTATTATATTACCTGCAAAGCAAAGTTTGTCTCTTCAGCCTCGATTCATCTAAATTCAAGGGAGCATATTACCTGCTAGACAAAGTTTGTCTCTTCAGCATCGATTCATCTAAATTCAAGAGATCATATTACCTGCTGGACAAAGTTTGTCTCTTCAGCATCGATTCATCTAAATTCAAGGGATCGTATTAACTGCAAGACAAAGTTTGTCTCTTCAGAATCGATTCATCTAAATTCAAGGGATCATATTACCTGCTAGACAAATTTTGTCTCTTCAGCATCGATTCATCTAAGTTCAAGGGATCATATTACCTGCTAGAAAAAGTTTGTCTCTTCAGCATCGATTCATCTAAATTCAAGGGATCATATTACCTACTAGACAAAATTTCTCTCTTCTGTATAGATTCATATAAATTCCAGGGATCATATTACCTGCTAGACAAAGTTTGTCTCTTCTGTATCGATTCTTCTAAATTCAAGGGATCATGTTACCTGTTAGAGAAAATTTGTCTCTTCAGCATCGATTCATCTAAATTCAAGGTATCATATTACCTGCAAAACAAAGTTTGTCTCTTCAGCCTCGATTCATCTAAATTCAAGGGAGCATATTACCTGCTAGACAAAGTTTGTCTCTTCAGCATCGATTCATCTAAATTCAAGGGATCATATTACCTGCTGGACAAAGTTTGTCTCTTCAGCATCGATTCATCTAAATTCAAGGGATCGTATTAACTGCAAGACAAAGTTTGTCTCTTCAGCATCGATTCATCTAAATTCAAGGGATCATATTACCTGCTAGACAAAGTTGTCTCTTCAGCATCGATTCATATACATTCAAAGGATCATATTACCTGCTAGACAAAGTTTGTCTCTTCAGCATCGATTCATCTAAATTCAAGGGATCATATTACCTGCTAGAAAAATTTTGTCTCTTCGGCATCGATTCATGTAAATTCAAGTGATTATATTACCTGCTAGAAAAAGATTGTCTTTTCTGTATCGATTCATCTAAATTCAAGGGATCACATTACCTGCTACACAAAGTTTATCTGTTCAGCATCGATTTATCTAAATTCAAGGAATTATATTATCTGCAAGACAAAGTTTGTCTCTTCAGCATCGATTCATCTAAGTTCAAGGGATAATATTACCTGCTAGACAAAGTTTGTCTCTTCAGCATCAATTCATCTAAATTCAAGGATCATATTACCTGCTAGACAAAGTTTGTCTCTTCAGCATCAATTCATCTAAATTCAAGGATCATATTACCTGCTAGACAAAGTTTGTCTCTTCAGCATCGATTCACCTAAATTCAAGGGATCATATTACCTGCTAGACAAAGTTTGTCTCTTCAGCATCGATTCATCTAAATTCAAGGGATCATATTACCTACTAGACAAAATTTCTCTCTTCTGTATAGATTCATCTAAATTCCAGGGATCATATTACCTGCTAAACAAAGTTTGTCTCTTCTGTATCGATTCATCTAAATTCAAGGGATCATATTACCTGTTAGACAAAATTTGTCTCTTCAGCATCGATTCATCTAAATTCAAGGTATCATATTACCTGCAAAACAAAGTTTGTCTCTTCAGCCTCGATTCATCTAAATTCAAGGGAGCATATTACCTGCTAGACAAAGTTTGTCTCTTCAGCATCGATTCATCTAAATTCAAGGGATCATATTACCTGCTGGACAAAGTTTGTCTCTTCAGCATCGATTCATCTAAATTCAAGGGATCATATTACCTGCTAGACAAATTTTGTCTCTTCAGCATCGATTCATCTAAGTTCAAGGGATCATATTACCTGCTAGAAAAAGTTTGTCTCTTCAGCATCGATTCATCTAAATTCAAGGGATCATATAACCTACTAGACAAAATTTCTCTCTTCTGTATAGATTCATCTAAATTCCAGGGATCATATTACCTGCTAGACAAAGATTGTCTCTTCAGTATCGATTCATCTAAATTCAAGTGATTATATTACCTGCTAGAAAAAGTTTGTCTTTTCTGTAATAATTCATCTAAATTCAAGGGATCACATTACCTGCCAGACAAAGTTTGTCTTTTCAGCATTGAGTCATCTAAATTCAAGGGATCATATTAGCTGCTAGACAAAGTTTGTCTCTTCGGCATCAATTCATCTAAATTCAAGGATCATATTACCTGCTAGACAAAGTTTGTCTCTTCAGCATCGATTCACCTAAATTCAAGGGATCATATTACCTGCTAGACAAAGTTTGTCTCTTCAGCATCGATTCATCTAAATTCAAGGGATCATATTACCTACTAGACAAAATTTCTCTCTTCTGTATAGATTCATCTAAATTCCAGGGATCATATTACCTGCTAAACAAAGTTTGTCTCTTCTGTATCGATTCATCTAAATTCAAGGGATCATATTACCTGTTAGACAAAATTTGTCTCTTCAGCATCGATTCATCTAAATTCAAGGTATCATATTACCTGCAAAACAAAGTTTGTCTCTTCAGCCTCGATTCATCTAAATTCAAGGGAGCATATTACCTACTAGACAAAATTTCTCTCTTCTGTATCGATTCATCTAAATTCCAGGGATCATATTACCTGCTAGACAAAGTTTGTCTCTTCTGTATCGATTCATCTAAATTCAAGGGATCATATTACCTGCTAGACAAAGTTTGTCTCTTCAGCATCGATTCATCTAAATTCAAGGGATTATATTACCTGCTAGACAAAGTTTGTCTTTTCTGTATCGATTCATCTAAATTCAAGGGATCATATTACCTGCTAGACAAAGATTGTCTCTTCAGTATCGATTCATCTAAATTCAAGGGATCATATTACCTGCTAGAAAAATTTTGTCTCTTCGGCATCTATTCATGTAAATTCAAGTGATTATATTACCTGCTAGAAAAAGATTGTCTTTTCTGCATCGATTCATCTAAATTCAAGGGATCACATTACCTGCTACACAAAGTTTGTCTGTTCAGCATCGATTTATCTAAATTCAAGGAATTATATTATCTGCAAGACAAAGTTTGTCTCTTCAGCATCGATTCATCTAAGTTCAAGGGATAATATTACCTGCTAGACAAAGTTTGTCTCTTCAGCATCAATTCATCTAAATTCAAGGATCATATTACCTGCTAGACAAAGTTTGTCTCTTCAGCATCGATTCACCTAAATTCAAGGGATCATATTACCTGCTAGACAAAGTTTGCCTCTTCAGCATCGATTCATCTAAATTCAAGGAATTATATTATTTGCAAGACAAAGTTTGTCTCTTCAGCATCGATTCATCTAAGTTCAAGGGATCATATTACCTGCTAGACAAATTTTGTCTCTTCGGCATCGATCCATGTAAATTCAAGTGATTATATTACCTGCTAGAAAAAGTTTGTCTTTTCTGTATCAATTCATCTAAATTCAAGGGATCACATTACCTGCCAGACAAAGTTTGTCTCTTCAGCATTGAGTCATCTAAATTCAAGGGATCATATTAGCTGCTAGACAAAGTTTGTCTCTTCGGCATCGACTCATCTAAATTCAAGGGATCATATTACCTGCTAGACAAAGTTTGTCTCTTCAGAATCGATTCATCTAAATTCAAGGGATCGTATTAACTGCAAGACAAAGTTTGTCTCTTCAGCATCGATTCATCTGAATTCAAGGGATCATATTACCTGCTAGACAAATTTTGTCTCTTCAGCATCGATTCATCTAAGTTCAAGGGATCATATTACCTGCTAGAAAAAGTTTGTCTCTTCAGCATCGATTCATCTAAATTCAAGGGATCATATTACCTTCTAGACAAAATTTCTGTCTTCTGTATAGATTCATCTAAATTTAAGGGATCATATTACCTGCTAGACAAAGTTTGTCTCTTCTGTATCGATTCATCTAAATTCAAGGGATCATATTACCTGTTAGACAAAATTTGTCTCTTCAGCATCGATTCATCTAAATTCAAGGTATCATATTACCTGCAAAACAAAGTTTGTCTCTTCAGCCTCGATTCATCTAAATTCAAGGGAGCATATTACCTGCTAGACAAAGTTTGTCTCTTCACCATCGATTCATCTAAATTCAAGGGATCATATTACCTGCTGGACAAAGTTTGTCTCTTCAGCATCGATTCATCTAAATTCAAGGGATCGTATTAACTGCAAGACAAAGTTTGTCTCTTCAGCATCGATTCATCTAAATTCAAGGGATCATATTACCTGCTAGACAAAGTTTGTCTCTTCAGCATCGATTCATCTAAATTCAAGGGATCATATTACCTGCTGGACAAAGTTTGTCTCTTCAGCATCGATTCATCTAAATTCAAGGGATCGTATTATCTGCAAGACAAAGTTTGTCTTTTTAGCATCGATTCATCTAAATTCAAGGGATCATATTACCTGCTAGAAAAAGTTTGTCTCTTCAGCATCGATTCATCTAAATTCAAGGGATCATATTACCTGCTAGACAAAGTTTGTCTCTTCTGTATCGATTCATTTAAATTCAAGGGATCATATTACCTGCTAGACAAAGTTTTTCTCTTCAGCATCGATTCATCTAAATTCAAAGGATCATATTACCTGCAAGACAAATTTTCTCTCTTCAGCATCGATTCATCTAAATTCAAGGTATCATATTACCTGCTAGACAAAGTTTGTCTCTTCAGCATCGATTCATCTAAATTCAAGGGATCATATTACCTGCTTCTAAATTCAAGGGATCATATTACCTGCTAGACAACGTTTGTCTTTTCAGCATCGATTCATCTAAATTCAAGGGATCATATTACCTGCTAGATAAAGTTTGTCTCATCAGCATCGATTCATCAAAATTCAAGGGATCATATTACCTGCTAGACAAAGTTTGTCTCTTCAGCATTGATTCATCTAAATTCAAGGGATCATATTACATGCTAGACAAAATTTGTCTCTTCAGCATTGATTCATCTAAATTCAAGGGATCATATTACCTGCTAGACAAAGTTTGTCTCTTCAGCATCGATTCATCTGAATTCAAGGGATCATATTACCTGCTAGACAAAGTTGTCTCTTCAGCATCGATTCATATACATTCAAAGGATCATATTACCTGCTAGACAAAGTTTGTCTCTTCAGCATCGATTCATCTAAATTCAAATAATTATATTATCTGCAAGACAAAGTTTGTCTCTTCAGCATTGATTCATCTAAGTTCAAGGGATCATATTACCTGCTAGACAAATTTTGACTCTTCGGCATCGATTCATCTATATTCAAGGGATCATATTACCTGCTTCTAAATTCAAGGGTTCATATTACCTGCTTCTAAATTCAAGGGATCATATTACCTACTAGAGAAAGTTTGTCTTTTCAGCATCGATTCCTCTAAATTAAAGGGATCATATTACCTGCTAGATAAAGTTTGTCTCTTCAGCATCGATTCATCTAAATTCAAGGGATCATATTACATGCTAGACAAAGTTTGTCTCTTCAGCATCGATTGATCTAAATTCAAGGGATGATATTACCTGCAAGACAAAGTGTCTCTCTTCAGCATCGATTCATCTAAATTCAAGGTATCATATTACCTGCTTCTAAATTCAAGGGTTCATATTACCTGCTTCTAAATTCAAGGGATCATATTACCTGCTAGACAAAGTTTGTCTTTTCAGCATCGATTCATCTAAATTCAAGGGATCATATTACCTGCTACATAAAATTTGTCTCTTCAGCATCGATTCATCTAAATTCAAGGGATCATATTACCTGCTAGACAAAGTTTGTCTCTTCAGCATTGATTCATCTAAATTCAAGGGAGCATATTACCTGCTAGACAAAGTTTGTCTCTTCAGCATCGATTCATCTAAATTCAAGGGATCATATTACCTGCTGGACAAAGTTTGTCTCTTCAGCATCGATTCATCTAAATTCAAGGGATCGTATTAACTGCAAGACAAAGTTTGTCTCTTCAGCATCGATTCATCTAAATTCAAGGGATCATATTACCTGCTAGACAAAGTTGTCTCTTCAGCATCGATTCATATACATTCAAAGGATCATATTACCTGCTAGACAAAGTTTGTCTCTTCAGCATCGATTCATCTAAATTCAAGGGATCATATTACCTGCTAGAAAAATTTTGTCTCTTCGGCATCGATTCATGTAAATTCAAGTGATTATATTACCTGCTAGAAAAAGATTGTCTTTTCTGTATCGATTCATCTAAATTCAAGGGATCACATTACCTGCTACACAAAGTTTATCTGTTCAGCATCGATTTATCTAAATTCAAGGAATTATATTATCTGCAAGACAAAGTTTGTCTCTTCAGCATCGTTTCATCTAAGTTCAAGGGATAATATTACCTGCTAGACAAAGTTTGTCTCTTCAGCATCAATTCATCTAAATTCAAGGATCATATTACCTGCTAGACAAAGTTTGTCTCTTCAGCATCGATTCACCTAAATTCAAGGGATCATATTACCTGCTAGACAAAGTTTGTCTCTTCAGCATCGATTCATCTAAATTCAAGGGATCATATTACCTACTAGACAAAATTTCTCTCTTCTGTATAGATTCATCTAAATTCCAGGGATCATATTACCTGCTAGACAAAGTTTGTCTCTTCTGTATCGATTCATCTAAATTCAAGGGATCATATTACCTGTTAGACAAAATTTGTCTCTTCAGCATCGATTCATCTAAATTCAAGGTATTATATTTCCTGCAAAACAAAGTTTGTCTCTTCAGCCTCGATTCATCTAAATTCAAGGGAGCATATTACCTGCTAGACAAAGTTTGTCTCTTCAGCATCGATTCATCTAAATTCAAGGGATCATATTACCTGCTGGACAAAGTTTGTCTCTTCAGCATCGATTCATCTAAATTCAAGGGATCGTATTAAGTGCAAGACAAAGTTTGTCTCTTCAGCATCGATTCATCTAAATTCAAGGGATCATATTACCTGCTAGACAAATTTTGTCTCTTCAGCTTCGATTCATCTAAGTTCAAGGGATCATATTACCTGCTAGAAAAAGTTTGTCTCTTCAGCATCGATTCATCTAAATTCAAGGGATCATATTACCTACTAGACAAAATTTCTCTCTTCTGTATAGATTCATCTAAATTCCAGGGATCATATTACCTGCTAGACAAAGTTTGTCTCTTCTGTATCGATTCATCTAAATTCAAGGGATCATATTACCTGTTAGACAAAATTTGTCTCTTCAGCATCGATTCATCTAAATTCAAGGTATCATATTACCTGCAAAACAAAGTTTGTCTCTTCAGCCTCGATTCATCTAAATTCAAGGGAGCATATTACCTACTAGACAAAATTTCTCTCTTCTGTATCGATTCATCTAAATTCCAGGGATCATATTACCTGCTAGACAAAGTTTGTCTCTTCTGTATCGATTCATCTAAATTCAAGGGATCATATTACCTGCTAGACAAAGTTTGTCTCTTCAGCATCGATTCATCTAAATTCAAGGGATTATATTACCTGCTAGACAAAGTTTGTCTTTTCTGTATCGATTCATCTAAATTCAAGGGATCATATTACCTGCTAGACAAAGATTGTCTCTTCAGTATCGATTCATCTAAATTCAAGGGATCATATTACCTGCTAGAAAAATTTTGTCTCTTCGGCATCTATTCATGTAAATTCAAGTGATTATATTACCTGCTAGAAAAAGATTGTCTTTTCTGCATCGATTCATCTAAATTCAAGGGATCACATTACCTGCTACACAAAGTTTGTCTGTTCAGCATCGATTTATCTAAATTCAAGGAATTATATTATCTGCAAGACAAAGTTTGTCTCTTCAGCATCGATTCATCTAAGTTCAAGGGATAATATTACCTGCTAGACAAAGTTTGTCTCTTCAGCATCAATTCATCTAAATTCAAGGATCATATTACCTGCTAGACAAAGTTTGTCTCTTCAGCATGGATTCACCTAAATTCAAGGGATCATATTACCTGCTAGACAAAGTTTGCCTCTTCAGCATCGATTCATCTAAATTCAAGGAATTATATTATTTGCAAGACAAAGTTTGTCTCTTCAGCATCGATTCATCTAAGTTCAAGGGATCATATTACCTGCTAGACAAATTTTGTCTCTTCGGCATCGATCCATGTAAATTCAAGTGATTATATTACCTGCTAGAAAAAGTTTGTCTTTTCTGTATCAATTCATCTAAATTCAAGGGATCACATTACCTGCCAGACAAAGTTTGTCTCTTCAGCATTGAGTCATCTAAATTCAAGGGATCATATTAGCTGCTAGACAAAGTTTGTCTCTTCGGCATCGACTCATCTAAATTCAAGGGATCATATTACCTGCTAGACAAAGTTTGTCTCTTCAGAATCGATTCATCTAAATTCAAGGGATCGTATTAACTGCAAGACAAAGTTTGTCTCTTCAGCATCGATTCATCTGAATTCAAGGGATCATATTACCTGCTAGACAAATTTTGTCTCTTCAGCATCGATTCATCTAAGTTCAAGGGATCATATTACCTGCTAGAAAAAGTTTGTCTCTTCAGCATCGATTCATCTAAATTCAAGGGATCATATTACCTTCTAGACAAAATTTCTGTCTTCTGTATAGATTCATCTAAATTTAAGGGATCATATTACCTGCTAGACAAAGTTTGTCTCTTCTGTATCGATTCATCTAAATTCAAGGGATCATATTACCTGTTAGACAAAATTTGTCTCTTCAGCATCGATTCATCTAAATTCAAGGTATCATATTACCTGCAAAACAAAGTTTGTCTCTTCAGCCTCGATTCATCTAAATTCAAGGGAGCATATTACCTGCTAGACAAAGTTTGTCTCTTCACCATCGATTCATCTAAATTCAAGGGATCATATTACCTGCTGGACAAAGTTTGTCTCTTCAGCATCGATTCATCTAAATTCAAGGGATCGTATTAACTGCAAGACAAAGTTTGTCTCTTCAGCATCGATTCATCTAAATTCAAGGGATCATATTACCTGCTAGACAAAGTTTGTCTCTTCAGCATCGATTCATCTAAATTCAAGGGATCATATTACCTGCTGGACAAAGTTTGTCTCTTCAGCATCGATTCATCTAAATTCAAGGGATCGTATTATCTGCAAGACAAAGTTTGTCTTTTTAGCATCGATTCATCTAAATTCAAGGGATCATATTACCTGCTAGAAAAAGTTTGTCTCTTCAGCATCGATTCAACTAAATTCAAGGGATCATATTACCTGCTAGACAAAGTTTGTCTCTTCTGTATCGATTCATTTAAATTCAAGGGATCATATTACCTGCTAGACAAAGTTTTTCTCTTCAGCATCGATTCATCTAAATTCAAAGGATCATATTACCTGCAAGACAAAGTTTCTCTCTTCAGCATCGATTCATCTAAATTCAAGGTATCATATTACCTGCTAGACAAAGTTTGTCTCTTCAGCATCGATTCATCTAAATTCAAGGGATCATATTACCTGCTTCTAAATTCAAGGGATCATATTACCTGCTAGACAACGTTTGTCTTTTCAGCATCGATTCATCTAAATTCAAGGGATCATATTACCTGCTAGATAAAGTTTGTCTCATCAGCATCGATTCATCAAAATTCAAGGGATCATATTACCTGCTAGACAAAGTTTGTCTCTTCAGCATTGATTCATCTAAATTCAAGGGATCATATTACATGCTAGACAAAATTTGTCTCTTCAGCATTGATTCATCTAAATTCAAGGGATCATATTACCTGCTAGACAAAGTTTGTCTCTTCAGCATCGATTCATCTGAATTCAAGGGATCATATTACCTGCTAGAGAAATTTTGTCTCTTCAGCATCGATTCAGCTAAGTTCAAGGGATCATATTACCTGCTAGAAAAAGTTTGTCTCTTCAGCATCGATTCATCTAAATTCAAGGGAGCATATTACCTACTAGACAAAATTTCTCTCTTCTGTATCGATTCATCTAAATTCCAGGGATCATATTACCTGCTAGACAAAGTTTGTCTCTTCTGTATCGATTCATCTAAATTCAAGGGATCATATTACCTGCTAGACAAAGTTTGTCTCTTCAGCATCGATTCATCTAAATTCAAGGGATTATATTACCTGCTAGACAAAGTTTGTCTTTTCTGTATCGATTCATCTAAATTCAAGGGATCATATTACCTGCTAGACAAAGATTGTCTCTTCAGTATCGATTCATCTAAATTCAAGTGATTATATTACCTGCTAGAAAAAGTTTGTCTTTTCTGTAATAATTCATCTAAATTCAAGGGATCACATTACCTGCCAGACAAAGTTTGTCTTTTCAGCATTGAGTCATCTAAATTCAAGGGATCATATTAGCTGCTAGACAAAGTTTGTCTCTTCGGCATCGACTCATCTAAATTCAAGGGATCATATTACCTGCTAGACAAAGTTTTTCTCTTCAGCATCGATTCATCTAAATTCAAGGGATCATATCACCTGCTAGACAACAGTTTGTCTCTTCTGTATCGATTCATCTAAATTCAAGGGATCATATTACCTGCTAGAGAAATTTTGTCTCTTCAGCATCGATTCAGCTAAGTTCAAGGGATCATATTACCTGCTAGAGAAATTTTGTCTCTTCAGCATCGATTCAGCTAAGTTCAAGGGATCATATTACCTGCTAGAAAAAGTTTGTCTCTTCAGCATCGATTCATCTAAATTCAAGGGAGCATATTACCTACTAGACAAAATTTCTCTCTTCTGTATCGATTCATCTAAATTCCAGGGATCATATTACCTGCTAGACAAAGTTTGTCTCTTCTGTATCGATTCATCTAAATTCAAGGGATCATATTACCTGCTAGACAAAGTTTGTCTCTTCGGCATCGATTCATGTAAATTCAAGTGATTATATTACCTGCTAGAAAAAGTTGTCTTTTCTGTATCGATTCATCTAAATTCAAGGGATCACATTACCTGCTACACAAAGTTTGTCTGTTCAGCATCGATTTATCTAAGTTCAAGGGATAATATTACCTGCTAGACAAAGTTTGTCTCTTCAGCATCAATTCATCTAAATTCAAGGATCATATTACCTGCTAGACAAAGTTTGTCTCTTCAGCATCGATTCACCTAAATTCAAGGGATCATATTACCTGCTAGACAAAGTTTGTCTCTTCAGCATCGATTCATCTAAATTCAAGGGATCATATTAAATACTAGACAAAATTTCTCTCTTCTGTATAGATTCATCTAAATTCCAGGGATCATATTACCTGCTAGACAAAGTTTGTCTCTTCTGTATCGATTCATCTAAATTCAAGGGATCATATTACCTGTTAGACAAAATTTGTCTCTTCAGCATCGATTCATCTAAATTCAAGGTATTATATTACCTGCAAAGCAAAGTTTGTCTCTTCAGCCTCGATTCATCTAAATTCAAGGGAGCATATTACCTGCTAGACAAAGTTTGTCTCTTCAGCATCGATTCATCTAAATTCAAGAGATCATATTACCTGCTGGACAAAGTTTGTCTCTTCAGCATCGATTCATCTAAATTCAAGGGATCGTATTAACTGCAAGACAAAGTTTGTCTCTTCAGAATCGATTCATCTAAATTCAAGGGATCATATTACCTGCTAGACAAATTTTGTCTCTTCAGCATCGATTCATCTAAGTTCAAGGGATCATATTACCTGCTAGAAAAAGTTTGTCTCTTCAGCATCGATTCATCTAAATTCAAGGGATCATATTACCTACTAGACAAAATTTCTCTCTTCTGTATAGATTCATATAAATTCCAGGGATCATATTACCTGCTAGACAAAGTTTGTCTCTTCTGTATCGATTCTTCTAAATTCAAGGGATCATGTTACCTGTTAGAGAAAATTTGTCTCTTCAGCATCGATTCATCTAAATTCAAGGTATCATATTACCTGCAAAACAAAGTTTGTCTCTTCAGCCTCGATTCATCTAAATTCAAGGGAGCATATTACCTGCTAGACAAAGTTTGTCTCTTCAGCATCGATTCATCTAAATTCAAGGGATCATATTACCTGCTGGACAAAGTTTGTCTCTTCAGCATCGATTCATCTAAATTCAAGGGATCGTATTAACTGCAAGACAAAGTTTGTCTCTTCAGCATCGATTCATCTAAATTCAAGGGATCATATTACCTGCTAGACAAAGTTGTCTCTTCAGCATCGATTCATATACATTCAAAGGATCATATTACCTGCTAGACAAAGTTTGTCTCTTCAGCATCGATTCATCTAAATTCAAGGGATCATATTACCTGCTAGAAAAATTTTGTCTCTTCGGCATCGATTCATGTAAATTCAAGTGATTATATTACCTGCTAGAAAAAGATTGTCTTTTCTGTATCGATTCATCTAAATTCAAGGGATCACATTACCTGCTACACAAAGTTTATCTGTTCAGCATCGATTTATCTAAATTCAAGGAATTATATTATCTGCAAGACAAAGTTTGTCTCTTCAGCATCGATTCATCTAAGTTCAAGGGATAATATTACCTGCTAGACAAAGTTTGTCTCTTCAGCATCAATTCATCTAAATTCAAGGATCATATTACCTGCTAGACAAAGTTTGTCTCTTCAGCATCAATTCATCTAAATTCAAGGATCATATTACCTGCTAGACAAAGTTTGTCTCTTCAGCATCGATTCACCTAAATTCAAGGGATCATATTACCTGCTAGACAAAGTTTGTCTCTTCAGCATCGATTCATCTAAATTCAAGGGATCATATTACCTACTAGACAAAATTTCTCTCTTCTGTATAGATTCATCTAAATTCCAGGGATCATATTACCTGCTAAACAAAGTTTGTCTCTTCTGTATCGATTCATCTAAATTCAAGGGATCATATTACCTGCTAGATAAAGTTTGTCTCATCAGCATCGATTCATCAAAATTCAAGGGATCATATTACCTGCTAGACAAAGTTTGTCTCTTCAGCATTGATTCATCTAAATTCAAGGGATCATATTACATGCTAGACAAAATTTGTCTCTTCAGCATTGATTCATCTAAATTCAAGGGATCATATTACCTGCTAGACAAAGTTTGTCTCTTCAGCATCGATTCATCTGAATTCAAGGGATCATATTACCTGCTAGACAAAGTTGTCTCTTCAGCATCGATTCATATACATTCAAAGGATCATATTACCTGCTAGACAAAGTTTGTCTCTTCAGCATCGATTCATCTAAATTCAAATAATTATATTATCTGCAAGACAAAGTTTGTCTCTTCAGCATTGATTCATCTAAGTTCAAGGGATCATATTACCTGCTAGACAAATTTTGACTCTTCGGCATCGATTCATCTATATTCAAGGGATCATATTACCTGCTTCTAAATTCAAGGGTTCATATTACCTGCTTCTAAATTCAAGGGATCATATTACCTACTAGAGAAAGTTTGTCTTTTCAGCATCGATTCCTCTAAATTAAAGGGATCATATTACCTGCTAGATAAAGTTTGTCTCTTCAGCATCGATTCATCTAAATTCAAGGGATCATATTACATGCTAGACAAAGTTTGTCTCTTCAGCATCGATTGATCTAAATTCAAGGGATGATATTACCTGCAAGACAAAGTTTCTCTCTTCAGCATCGATTCATCTAAATTCAAGGTATCATATTACCTGCTTCTAAATTCAAGGGTTCATATTACCTGCTTCTAAATTCAAGGGATCATATTACCTGCTAGACAAAGTTTGTCTTTTCAGCATCGATTCATCTAAATTCAAGGGATAATATTACCTGCTACATAAAATTTGTCTCTTCAGCATCGATTCATCTAAATTCAAGGGATCATATTACCTGCTAGACAAAGTTTGTCTCTTCAGCATTGATTCATCTAAATTCAAGGGAGCATATTACCTGCTAGACAAAGTTTGTCTCTTCAGCATCGATTCATCTAAATTCAAGGGATCATATTACCTGCTGGACAAAGTTTGTCTCTTCAGCATCGATTCATCTAAATTCAAGGGATCGTATTAACTGCAAGACAAAGTTTGTCTCTTCAGCATCGATTCATCTAAATTCAAGGGATCATATTACCTGCTAGACAAAGTTGTCTCTTCAGCATCGATTCATATACATTCAAAGGATCATATTACCTGCTAGACAAAGTTTGTCTCTTCAGCATCGATTCATCTAAATTCAAGGGATCATATTACCTGCTAGAAAAATTTTGTCTCTTCGGCATCGATTCATGTAAATTCAAGTGATTATATTACCTGCTAGAAAAAGATTGTCTTTTCTGTATCGATTCATCTAAATTCAAGGGATCACATTACCTGCTACACAAAGTTTATCTGTTCAGCATCGATTTATCTAAATTCAAGGAATTATATTATCTGCAAGACAAAGTTTGTCTCTTCAGCATCGTTTCATCTAAGTTCAAGGGATAATATTACCTGCTAGACAAAGTTTGTCTCTTCAGCATCAATTCATCTAAATTCAAGGATCATATTACCTGCTAGACAAAGTTTGTCTCTTCAGCATCGATTCACCTAAATTCAAGGGATCATATTACCTGCTAGACAAAGTTTGTCTCTTCAGCATCGATTCATCTAAATTCAAGGGATCATATTACCTACTAGACAAAATTTCTCTCTTCTGTATAGATTCATCTAAATTCCAGGGATCATATTACCTGCTAGACAAAGTTTGTCTCTTCTGTATCGATTCATCTAAATTCAAGGGATCATATTACCTGTTAGACAAAATTTGTCTCTTCAGCATCGATTCATCTAAATTCAAGGTATTATATTTCCTGCAAAACAAAGTTTGTCTCTTCAGCCTCGATTCATCTAAATTCAAGGGAGCATATTACCTGCTAGACAAAGTTTGTCTCTTCAGCATCGATTCATCTAAATTCAAGGGATCATATTACCTGCTGGACAAAGTTTGTCTCTTCAGCATCGATTCATCTAAATTCAAGGGATCGTATTAAGTGCAAGACAAAGTTTGTCTCTTCAGCATCGATTCATCTAAATTCAAGGGATCATATTACCTGCTAGACAAATTTTGTCTCTTCAGCATCGATTCATCTAAGTTCAAGGGATCATATTACCTGCTAGAAAAAGTTTGTCTCTTCAGCATCGATTCATCTAAATTCAAGGGATCATATTACCTACTAGACAAAATTTCTCTCTTCTGTATAGATTCATCTAAATTCCAGGGATCATATTACCTGCTAGACAAAGTTTGTCTCTTCTGTATCGATTCATCTAAATTCAAGGGATCATATTACCTGTTAGACAAAATTTGTCTCTTCAGCATCGATTCATCTAAATTCAAGGTATCATATTACCTGCAAAACAAAGTTTGTCTCTTCAGCCTCGATTCATCTAAATTCAAGGGAGCATATTACCTACTAGACAAAATTTCTCTCTTCTGTATCGATTCATCTAAATTCCAGGGATCATATTACCTGCTAGACAAAGTTTGTCTCTTCTGTATCGATTCATCTAAATTCAAGGGATCATATTACCTGCTAGACAAAGTTTGTCTCTTCAGCATCGATTCATCTAAATTCAAGGGATTATATTACCTGCTAGACAAAGTTTGTCTTTTCTGTATCGATTCATCTAAATTCAAGGGATCATATTACCTGCTAGACAAAGATTGTCTCTTCAGTATCGATTCATCTAAATTCAAGGGATCATATTACCTGCTAGAAAAATTTTGTCTCTTCGGCATCTATTCATGTAAATTCAAGTGATTATATTACCTGCTAGAAAAAGATTGTCTTTTCTGCATCGATTCATCTAAATTCAAGGGATCACATTACCTGCTACACAAAGTTTGTCTGTTCAGCATCGATTTATCTAAATTCAAGGAATTATATTATCTGCAAGACAAAGTTTGTCTCTTCAGCATCGATTCATCTAAGTTCAAGGGATAATATTACCTGCTAGACAAAGTTTGTCTCTTCAGCATCAATTCATCTAAATTCAAGGATCATATTACCTGCTAGACAAAGTTTGTCTCTTCAGCATGGATTCACCTAAATTCAAGGGATCATATTACCTGCTAGACAAAGTTTGCCTCTTCAGCATCGATTCATCTAAATTCAAGGAATTATATTATTTGCAAGACAAAGTTTGTCTCTTCAGCATCGATTCATCTAAGTTCAAGGGATCATATTACCTGCTAGACAAATTTTGTCTCTTCGGCATCGATCCATGTAAATTCAAGTGATTATATTACCTGCTAGAAAAAGTTTGTCTTTTCTGTATCAATTCATCTAAATTCAAGGGATCACATTACCTGCCAGACAAAGTTTGTCTCTTCAGCATTGAGTCATCTAAATTCAAGGGATCATATTAGCTGCTAGACAAAGTTTGTCTCTTCGGCATCGACTCATCTAAATTCAAGGGATCATATTACCTGCTAGACAAAGTTTGTCTCTTCAGAATCGATTCATCTAAATTCAAGGGATCGTATTAACTGCAAGACAAAGTTTGTCTCTTCAGCATCGATTCATCTGAATTCAAGGGATCATATTACCTGCTAGACAAATTTTGTCTCTTCAGCATCGATTCATCTAAGTTCAAGGGATCATATTACCTGCTAGAAAAAGTTTGTCTCTTCAGCATCGATTCATCTAAATTCAAGGGATCATATTACCTTCTAGACAAAATTTCTGTCTTCTGTATAGATTCATCTAAATTTAAGGGATCATATTACCTGGTAGACAAAGTTTGTCTCTTCTGTATCGATTCATCTAAATTCAAGGGATCATATTACCTGTTAGACAAAATTTGTCTCTTCAGCATCGATTCATCTAAATTCAAGGTATCATATTACCTGCAAAACAAAGTTTGTCTCTTCAGCCTCGATTCATCTAAATTCAAGGGAGCATATTACCTGCTAGACAAAGTTTGTCTCTTCACCATCGATTCATCTAAATTCAAGGGATCATATTACCTGCTGGACAAAGTTTGTCTCTTCAGCATCGATTCATCTAAATTCAAGGGATCGTATTAACTGCAAGACAAAGTTTGTCTCTTCAGCATCGATTCATCTAAATTCAAGGGATCATATTACCTGCTAGACAAAGTTTGTCTCTTCAGCATCGATTCATCTAAATTCAAGGGATCATATTACCTGCTGGACAAAGTTTGTCTCTTCAGCATCGATTCATCTAAATTCAAGGGATCGTATTATCTGCAAGACAAAGTTTGTCTTTTTAGCATCGATTCATCTAAATTCAAGGGATCATATTACCTGCTAGAAAAAGTTTGTCTCTTCAGCATCGATTCATCTAAATTCAAGGGATCATATTACCTGCTAGACAAAGTTTGTCTCTTCTGTATCGATTCATTTAAATTCAAGGGATCATATTACCTGCTAGACAAAGTTTTTCTCTTCAGCATCGATTCATCTAAATTCAAAGGATCATATTACCTGCAAGACAAAGTTTCTCTCTTCAGCATCGATTCATCTAAATTCAAGGTATCATATTACCTGCTAGACAAAGTTTGTCTCTTCAGCATCGATTCATCTAAATTCAAGGGATCATATTACCTGCTTCTAAATTCAAGGGATCATATTACCTGCTAGACAACGTTTGTCTTTTCAGCATCGATTCATCTAAATTCAAGGGATCATATTACCTGCTAGATAAAGTTTGTCTCATCAGCATCGATTCATCAAAATTCAAGGGATCATATTACCTGCTAGACAAAGTTTGTCTCTTCAGCATTGATTCATCTAAATTCAAGGGATCATATTACATGCTAGACAAAATTTGTCTCTTCAGCATTGATTCATCTAAATTCAAGGGATCATATTACCTGCTAGACAAAGTTTGTCTCTTCAGCATCGATTCATCTGAATTCAAGGGATCATATTACCTGCTAGACAAAGTTGTCTCTTCAGCATCGATTCATATACATTCAAAGGATCATATTACCTGCTAGACAAAGTTTGTCTCTTCAGCATCGATTCATCTAAATTCAAATAATTATATTATCTGCAAGACAAAGTTTGTCTCTTCAGCATTGATTCATCTAAGTTCAAGGGATCATATTACCTGCTAGACAAATTTTGACTCTTCGGCATCGATTCATCTATATTCAAGGGATCAAATTACCTGCTTCTAAATTCAAGGGTTCATATTACCTGCTTCTAAATTCAAGGGATCATATTACCTGCTAGAGAAAGTTTGTCTTTTCAGCATCGATTCCTCTAAATTAAAGGGATCATATTACCTGCTAGATAAAGTTTGTCTCTTCAGCATCGATTCATCTAAATTCAAGGGATCATATTACATGCTAGACAAAGTTTGTCTCTTCAGCATCGATTGATCTAAATTCAAGGGATGATATTACCTGCAAGACAAAGTTTCTCTCTTCAGCATCGATTCATCTAAATTCAAGGTATCATATTACCTGCTTCTAAATTCAAGGGTTCATATTACCTGCTTCTAAATTCAAGGGATCATATTACCTGCTAGACAAAGTTTGTCTTTTCAGCATCGATTCATCTAAATTCAAGGGATCATATTACCTGCTACATAAAATTTGTCTCTTCAGCATCGATTCATCTAAATTCAAGGGATCATATTACCTGCTAGACAAAGTTTGTCTCTTCAGCATTGATTCATCTAAATTCAAGGGATCATATTACATGCTAGACAAAGTTTGTCTCTTCATCATCGATTCATCTAAATTCAGGGATCCTATTACCTGCTAGACAAAGTTTGTCTCTTCAGCATCGATTCATCTATATTCAAGGGATCATATTACCTGCTAGACAAAGTTGTCTCTTCAGCATCGATTCATCTACATTCAAGGGATCATATTACCTGCTAGACAAAGTTTGTCTCTTCAGCATCGATTCATCTAAATTCAAGGGATCATATTACCTGCTAGAAAAAGTTTGTCTCTTCAGCATCGATTCATCTAAATTCAAGCGATCATATTACCTGCTACACAAAGTTTGTCTCTTCAGTATCGATTCATCTAAATTCAAGGGATCATATTACCTGCAAGACAAAGTTTGTCTCTTCAGCATCGATTCATGTAAATTCAAGGGATCATATTACCTGCTAGACAAAGTTTGTCTCTTCTGTATCGATTCATCTAAATTCAAGGGATCATATTAGCTCCTAGACAAACTTTGTCTCTTCTGTATCGATTCATCTAAATTCAAGGGATCATATTACCTGCTTCTAAATTCAAGGGATCATATTATCTGCTTCTAAATTCAAGGGATCATATTACCTGCTTCTAAATTCAAGGAATCATATTACCTGCTTCTAAATTCAAGGGATCATATTACCTGTTAGATAAAGTTTGTCTCTTCAGCATCGATTCATCTAAATTCAAGGGATATTACCTGTTAGACAAAATTTGTCTCTTCAGCATCGATTCATCTAAATTGAAGGGTTCATATTACCTGCTAGACAAAGTTTGTCTCTTCAGCATCGATTCATCTAAATTCAAGGGATCATATTACCTGCTAGACAAAGTTTGTCTCTTCAGCATCGATTCATCTACATTCAAGGGATCATATTACCTGATAGACAAAGTTTGTCTCTTCAGCATCGATTCATCTAAATTCAAGGAATTATATTATCTGCAAGACAAAGTTTTTCTCTTCAGCATTGATTCATCTAAGTTCAAGGGATCATATTAGCTGCTAGACAAATTTTGTCTCTTCGGCATCGATTCATGTAAATTCAAGTGATTATATTACCTGCTACAAAAAGATTGTCTTTTCTGTATCGATTCATCTAAATTCAAGGGATCACATTACCTGCCAGACAAAGTTTGTCTCTTCAGCATTGAGTCATCTAAATTCAAGGGATCATATTAGCTGCTAGACAAAGTTTGTCTCTTCGGCATCGACTCATCTAAATTCAAGGGATCATATTACCTGCTAGACAAAGTTTGTCTCTTCAGAATCGATTCATCTAAATTCAAGGGATCGTATTAACTGCAAGACAAAGTTTGTCTCTTCAGCATCGATTCATCTGAATTCAAGGGATCATATTACCTGCTAGACAAATTTTGTCTCTTCAGCATCGATTCATCTAAGTTCAAGGGATCATATTACCTGCTAGAAAAAGTTTGTCTCTTCAGCATCGATTCATCTAAATTCAAGGGATCATATTACCTTCTAGACAAAATTTCTGTCTTCTGTATAGATTCATCTAAATTTAAGGGATCATATTACCTGGTAGACAAAGTTTGTCTCTTCTGTATCGATTCATCTAAATTCAAGGGATCATATTACCTGTTAGACAAAATTTGTCTCTTCAGCATCGATTCATCTAAATTCAAGGGATCATATTACCTGCTTCTAAATTCAAGGGATCATATTATCTGCTTCTAAATTCAAGGGATCATATTACCTGCTTCTAAATTCAAGGAATCATATTACCTGCTTCTAAATTCAAGGGATCATATTACCTGTTAGATAAAGTTTGTCTCTTCAGCATCGATTCATCTAAATTCAAGGGATATTACCTGTTAGACAAAATTTGTCTCTTCAGCATCGATTCATCTAAATTGAAGGGATAATATTACCTGCTAGACAAAGTTTGTCTCTTCAGCATCAATTCATCTAAATTCAAGGATCATATTACCTGCTAGACAAAGTTTGTCTCTTCAGCATGGATTCACCTAAATTCAAGGGATCATATTACCTGCTAGACAAAGTTTGCCTCTTCAGCATCGATTCATCTAAATTCAAGGAATTATATTATTTGCAAGACAAAGTTTGTCTCTTCAGCATCGATTCATCTAAGTTCAAGGGATCATATTACCTGCTAGACAAATTTTGTCTCTTCGGCATCGATCCATGTAAATTCAAGTGATTATATTACCTGCTAGAAAAAGTTTGTCTTTTCTGTATCAATTCATCTAAATTCAAGGGATCACATTACCTGCCAGACAAAGTTTGTCTCTTCAGCATTGAGTCATCTAAATTCAAGGGATCATATTAGCTGCTAGACAAAGTTTGTCTCTTCGGCATCGACTCATCTAAATTCAAGGGATCATATTACCTGCTAGACAAAGTTTGTCTCTTCAGAATCGATTCATCTAAATTCAAGGGATCGTATTAACTGCAAGACAAAGTTTGTCTCTTCAGCATCGATTCATCTGAATTCAAGGGATCATATTACCTGCTAGACAAATTTTGTCTCTTCAGCATCGATTCATCTAAGTTCAAGGGATCATATTACCTGCTAGAAAAAGTTTGTCTCTTCAGCATCGATTCATCTAAATTCAAGGGATCATATTACCTTCTAGACAAAATTTCTGTCTTCTGTATAGATTCATCTAAATTTAAGGGATCATATTACCTGGTAGACAAAGTTTGTCTCTTCTGTATCGATTCATCTAAATTCAAGGGATCATATTACCTGTTAGACAAAATTTGTCTCTTCAGCATCGATTCATCTAAATTCAAGGTATCATATTACCTGCAAAACAAAGTTTGTCTCTTCAGCCTCGATTCATCTAAATTCAAGGGAGCATATTACCTGCTAGACAAAGTTTGTCTCTTCACCATCGATTCATCTAAATTCAAGGGATCATATTACCTGCTGGACAAAGTTTGTCTCTTCAGCATCGATTCATCTAAATTCAAGGGATCGTATTAACTGCAAGACAAAGTTTGTCTCTTCAGCATCGATTCATCTAAATTCAAGGGATCATATTACCTGCTAGACAAAGTTTGTCTCTTCAGCATCGATTCATCTAAATTCAAGGGATCATATTACCTGCTGGACAAAGTTTGTCTCTTCAGCATCGATTCATCTAAATTCAAGGGATCGTATTATCTGCAAGACAAAGTTTGTCTTTTTAGCATCGATTCATCTAAATTCAAGGGATCATATTACCTGCTAGAAAAAGTTTGTCTCTTCAGCATCGATTCATCTAAATTCAAGGGATCATATTACCTGCTAGACAAAGTTTGTCTCTTCTGTATCGATTCATTTAAATTCAAGGGATCATATTACCTGCTAGACAAAGTTTTTCTCTTCAGCATCGATTCATCTAAATTCAAAGGATCATATTACCTGCTAGACAAAGTTTGTCTCTTCAGCATTGATTCATCTAAATTCAAGGGATCATATTACATGCTAGACAAAATTTGTCTCTTCAGCATTGATTCATCTAAATTCAAGGGATCATATTACCTGCTAGACAAAGTTTGTCTCTTCAGCATCGATTCATCTGAATTCAAGGGATCATATTACCTGCTAGACAAAGTTGTCTCTTCAGCATCGATTCATATACATTCAAAGGATCATTTTACCTGCTAGACAAAGTTTGTCTCTTCAGCATCGATTCATCTAAATTCAAATAATTATATTATCTGCAAGACAAAGTTTGTCTCTTCAGCATTGATTCATCTAAGTTCAAGGGATCATATTACCTGCTAGACAAATTTTGACTCTTCGGCATCGATTCATCTATATTCAAGGGATCAAATTACCTGCTTCTAAATTCAAGGGTTCATATTACCTGCTTCTAAATTCAAGGGATCATATTACCTGCTAGAGAAAGTTTGTCTTTTCAGCATCGATTCCTCTAAATTAAAGGGATCATATTACCTGCTAGATAAAGTTTGTCTCTTCAGCATCGATTCATCTAAATTCAAGGGATCATATTACATGCTAGACAAAGTTTGTCTCTTCAGCATCGATTGATCTAAATTCAAGGGATGATATTACCTGCAAGACAAAGTTTCTCTCTTCAGCATCGATTCATCTAAATTCAAGGTATCATATTACCTGCTTCTAAATTCAAGGGTTCATATTACCTGCTTCTAAATTCAAGGGATCATATTACCTGCTAGACAAAGTTTGTCTTTTCAGCATCGATTCATCTAAATTCAAGGGATCATATTACCTGCTACATAAAATTTGTCTCTTCAGCATCGATTCATCTAAATTCAAGGGATCATATTACCTGCTAGACAAAGTTTGTCTCTTCAGCATTGATTCATCTAAATTCAAGGGATCATATTACATGCTAGACAAAGTTTGTCTCTTCATCATCGATTCATCTAAATTCAGGGATCCTATTACCTGCTAGACAAAGTTTGTCTCTTCAGCATCGATTCATCTATATTCAAGGGATCATATTACCTGCTAGACAAAGTTGTCTCTTCAGCATCGATTCATCTACATTCAAGGGATCATATTACCTGCTAGACAAAGTTTGTCTCTTCAGCATCGATTCATCTAAATTCAAGGGATCATATTACCTGCTAGAAAAAGTTTGTCTCTTCAGCATCGATTCATCTAAATTCAAGCGATCATATTACCTGCTACACAAAGTTTGTCTCTTCAGTATCGATTCATCTAAATTCAAGGGATCATATTACCTGCAAGACAAAGTTTGTCTCTTCAGCATCGATTCATGTAAATTCAAGGGATCATATTACCTGCTAGACAAAGTTTGTCTCTTCTGTATCGATTCATCTAAATTCAAGGGATCATATTAGCTCCTAGACAAACTTTGTCTCTTCTGTATCGATTCATCTAAATTCAAGGGATCATATTACCTGCTTCTAAATTCAAGGGATCATATTATCTGCTTCTAAATTCAAGGGATCATATTACCTGCTTCTAAATTCAAGGAATCATATTACCTGCTTCTAAATTCAAGGGATCATATTACCTGTTAGATAAAGTTTGTCTCTTCAGCATCGATTCATCTAAATTCAAGGGATATTACCTGTTAGACAAAATTTGTCTCTTCAGCATCGATTCATCTAAATTGAAGGGTTCATATTACCTGCTAGACAAAGTTTGTCTCTTCAGCATCGATTCATCTAAATTCAAGGGATCATATTACCTGCTAGACAAAGTTTGTCTCTTCAGCATCGATTCATCTACATTCAAGGGATCATATTACCTGATAGACAAAGTTTGTCTCTTCAGCATCGATTCATCTAAATTCAAGGAATTATATTATCTGCAAGACAAAGTTTTTCTCTTCAGCATTGATTCATCTAAGTTCAAGGGATCATATTAGCTGCTAGACAAATTTTGTCTCTTCGGCATCGATTCATGTAAATTCAAGTGATTATATTACCTGCTACAAAAAGATTGTCTTTTCTGTATCGATTCATCTAAATTCAAGGGATCATAGTACCTGCTTGACAAAGTTTGTCTCTTCAGCATTGATTCATCTAAATTCAAGGGATCATATTAGCTGCTAGACAAACTTTGTCTCTTCGGCATCGATTCATCTAAATTCAAGGGCTCATATTACCTGCTAGACAAAGTTTGTCTCTTCAGCATCGATTCATCTAAATTCAAAGGATCATATTACCCGCTGGACTAAATTTGTCTCTTCTGTATCGATTCATTTAAAATTCAAGGGATCATATTACCTGCTGGACAAAGTTTGTCTCTTCTGTATCGATTCATCTAAATTCAAGGGATCATATTACCTGCTAGACAAAGTTTGTCTCTTCTGTATCGATTCATCTAAATTCAAGGGATCATATTACATGCTAGACAAAATTTGTCTCTTCAGCATTGATTCATCTAAATTCAAGGGATCATATTACCTGCTAGACAAAGTTTGTCTCTTCAGCATCGATTCATCTGAATTCAAGGGATCATATTACCTGCTAGACAAAGTTGTCTCTTCAGCATCGATTCATATACATTCAAAGGATCATATTACCTGCTAGACAAAGTTTGTCTCTTCAGCATCGATTCATCTAAATTCAAATAATTATATTATCTGCAAGACAAAGTTTGTCTCTTCAGCATTGATTCATCTAAGTTCAAGGGATCATATTACCTGCTAGACAAATTTTGACTCTTCGGCATCGATTCATCTATATTCAAGGGATCAAATTACCTGCTTCTAAATTCAAGGGTTCATATTACCTGCTTCTAAATTCAAGGGATCATATTACCTGCTAGAGAAAGTTTGTCTTTTCAGCATCGATTCCTCTAAATTAAAGGGATCATATTACCTGCTAGATAAAGTTTATCTCTTCAGCATCGATTCATCTAAATTCAAGGGATCATATTACATGCTAGACAAAGTTTGTCTCTTCAGCATCGATTGATCTAAATTCAAGGGATGATATTACCTGCAAGACAAAGTTTCTCTCTTCAGCATCGATTCATCTAAATTCAAGGTATCATATTACCTGCTTCTAAATTCAAGGGTTCATATTACCTGCTTCTAAATTCAAGGGATCATATTACCTGCTAGACAAAGTTTGTCTTTTCAGCATCGATTCATCTAAATTCAAGGGATCATATTACCTGCTACATAAAATTTGTCTCTTCAGCATCGATTCATCTAAATACAAGGGATCATATTACCTGCTAGACAAAGTTTGTCTCTTCAGCATTGATTCATCTAAATTCAAGGGATCATATTACATGCTAGACAAAGTTTGTCTCTTCATCATCGATTCATCTAAATTCAGGGATCCTATTACCTGCTAGACAAAGTTTGTCTCTTCAGCATCGATTCATCTATATTCAAGGGATCATATTACCTGCTAGACAAAGTTGTCTCTTCAGCATCGATTCATCTACATTCAAGGGATCATATTACCTGCTAGACAAAGTTTGTCTCTTCAGCATCGATTCATCTAAATTCAAGGGATCATATTACCTGCTAGAAAAAGTTTGTCTCTTCAGCATCGATTCATCTAAATTCAAGCGATCATATTACCTGCTACACAAAGTTTGTCTCTTCAGTATCGATTCATCTAAATTCAAGGGATCATATTACCTGCAAGACAAAGTTTGTCTCTTCAGCATCGATTCATGTAAATTCAAGGGATCATATTACCTGCTAGACAAAGTTTGTCTCTTCTGTATCGATTCATCTAAATTCAAGGGATCATATTAGCTCCTAGACAAACTTTGTCTCTTCTGTATCGATTCATCTAAATTCAAGGGATCATATTATCTGCTTCTAAATTCAAGGGATCATATTATCTGCTTCTAAATTCAAGGGATCATATTACCTGCTTCTAAATTCAAGGAATCATATTACCTGCTTCTAAATTCAAGGGATCATATTACCTGTTAGATAAAGTTTGTCTCTTCAGCATCGATTCATCTAAATTCAAGGGATATTACCTGTTAGACAAAATTTGTCTCTTCAGCATCGATTCATCTAAATTGAAGGGTTCATATTACCTGCTAGACAAAGTTTGTCTCTTCAGCATCGATTCATCTAAATTCAAGGGATCATATTACCTGCTAGACAAAGTTTGTCTCTTCAGCATCGATTCATCTACATTCAAGGGATCATATTACCTGATAGACAAAGTTTGTCTCTTCAGCATCGATTCATCTAAATTCAAGGAATTATATTATCTGCAAGACAAAGTTTTTCTCTTCAGCATTGATTCATCTAAGTTCAAGGGATCATATTAGCTGCTAGACAAATTTTGTCTCTTCGGCATCGATTCATGTAAATTCAAGTGATTATATTACCTGCTACAAAAAGATTGTCTTTTCTGTATCGATTCATCTAAATTCAAGGGATCATAGTACCTGCTTGACAAAGTTTGTCTCTTCAGCATTGATTCATCTAAATTCAAGGGATCATATTAGCTGCTAGACAAACTTTGTCTCTTCGGCATCGATTCATCTAAATTCAAGGGCTCATATTACCTGCTAGACAAAGTTTGTCTCTTCAGCATCGATTCATCTAAATTCAAAGGATCATATTACCCGCTGGACTAAATTTGTCTCTTCTGTATCGATTCATTTAAAATTCAAGGGATCATATTACCTGCTGGACAAAGTTTGTCTCTTCTGTATCGATTCATCTAAATTCAAGGGATCATATTACCTGCTAGACAAAGTTTGTCTCTTCTGTATCGATTCATCTAAATTCAAGGGATCATATTACCTGCTAGACAAAGTTTGTCTCTTCGGCATCGATTCATCTAAGTTCAAGGGATCATATTACCTGCTAGAAAAAGTTTGTCTCTTCAGCATCGATTCATCTAAATTCAAGGGATCATATTACCTTCTAGACAAAATTTCTGTCTTCTGTATAGATTCATCTAAATTTAAGGGATCATATTACCTGCTAGACAAAGTTTGTCTCTTCTGTATCGATTCATCTAAATTCAAGGGATCATATTAGCTATAGACAAAGTTTGTCTCTTCAGCATCGATTCATCTAAATTCAAGGTATCATATTACCTGCAAGATAAAGTTTGTCTCTTCAGCATCGATTCTTCTAAATTCAAGGGATCATACTACCTGCTAGACAAAGTTTGTCTTTTCAGCATCGATTAATCTAAATTCAAGGGATCATATTACCTGGTAGACAAAGTTTGTCTCTTCGGCATCGATTCATCTAAGTTCAAGGGATCATATTACCTGCTAGAAAAAGTTTGTCTCTTCAGCATCGATTCATTTAAATTCAAGGGATCATATTACATGATAGACAAAGTTTGTCTCTTCAGCATCGATTCATCTAAAATCAAGGGTTCATATTACCTGCAAGACAAAGTTTGTCTCTTCAGCATCGATTCATCTAAATTCAAGGGATCATATTAGCTGTAGACAAAGTTTGTCTCTTCAGCATCGATTCATCTAAATTCAAGGTATCATATTACCTGCAAGATAAAGTTTGTCTCTTCAGCATCGATTCTTCTAAATTCAAGGGATCATACTACCTGCTAGACAAAGTTTGTCTTTTCAGCATCGATTAATCTAAATTCAAGGGATCATATTACCTGCTAGACAAAGATTGTCTCTTCAGCATCGATTCACCTATATTCAAGGGATCATATTACCTGCTAGACAAAGTTTGTCTCTTCAGCATCGATTCATCTAAATTCAAGGAATTATATTATCTGCAAGGCAAAATTTGTCTCTTCAGCATTGATTCATCTAAGTTCAAGGTATCATATTACCTGCTAGACAAATTTTGTCTCTTCGGCATCGATTCATGTAAATTCAAGTGATTATAATACCTGTTGGACAAAATTTTTCTCTTCAGCATCGATTCATCTAAATTCAAGGGTTCATATTACCTGCTAGACAAAGTTTGTCTCTACAGCATCGATTCATCTAAATTCAAATGATCATATTACCTGTTGGACAAAATTTGTCTCTTCAGCATCGATTCATCTAAATTCAAGGGTTCGTATTACCTGCTAGACAAAGTTTGTCTCTACAGCATCGATTCATCTAAATTCAAATGATCATATTACCTGTTGGACAAAATTTGTCTCTTCAGCATCGATTCATCTAAATTCAAGGGTTCGTATTACCTGCTAGACAAAGTTTGTGTCTTCAGCATCGATTCATTTAAATTCAAGGGGTCATATTACCTGCTAGACAAAGTTTGTCTCTTCAGCATCGATTCATCTAAATTCAAGGGATCGTATTACCTGCTAGACAAAGTTTGTCTCTTAAGCATCGATTCATCTACATTCAAGGGATCATATTACCTGCTAAACAAAGTTTGTCTTTTCAGCATCGATTTATCTAAATTCAAGGGATATTACCTGTTAGACAAAATTTGTCTCTTCAGCATCGATTCATCTAAATTGAAGGGTTCATATTACCTGCTAGAAAAAGTTTGTCTCTTCAGCATCGATTCATCTAAATTCAAGGGATCATATTACCTGCTAGACAAAGTTTGTGTCTTCAGCATCGATTCATCTAAATTCAATGAATTATATTATCTGCAAGACAAAGATTTTCTCTTCAGCATTGATTCATCTAAGTTCAAGGGATCATATTAGCTGCTAGACAAATTTTGTCTCTTCGGCATCGATTCATGTAAATTCAAGTGATTATATTACCTGCTACAAAAAGATTGTCTTTTCTGTATCGATTCATCTAAATTCAAGGGATCATATTACCCGCTGGACAAAATTTGTCTCTTCTGTATCGATTCATCTAAATTCAAGGGATCATATTACCTGCTAGACAAAGTTTGTCTCTTCTGTATCGATTCATCTAAATTCAAGGGATCATATTACCTGCTAGACAAAGTTTGTCTCTTCTGTATCGATTGATCTAAATTCAAGGGATCATATTACCTGCTAGACAAAGTTTGTCTCTTCGACATCGATTCATCTAAGTTCAAGGGATCATATTACCTGCTAGAAAAAGTTTGTCTCTTCAGCATCGATTCATTTAAATTCAAGGGATCATATTACATGATAGACAAAGTTTCTCTCTTCAGCATCGATTCATCTAAATTCAAGGGGTCATATTACCTGCTAGACAAAGTTTGTCTCTTCAGCATCGATTCATTTAAATTCAAGGATCATATTACCTGCTAGACAAAGTTTGTCTCTTCACCATCGATTCAGCTACATTCAAGGGATCATATTACCTGCTAGACAAAGTTTGTCTCTTCAGCATCGATTCATCTAAATTCAAGGAATTATATTATCTGCAAGACAAAGTTTGTCTCTTCAGCATTGATTCATCTAAGTTCAAGGGATAATATTAGCTGCTAGACAAATTTTGTCTCTTCGGCATCGATTCATGTAAATTCAAGTGATTATATTACCTGCTAGAAAAAGATTGTCTTTTCTGTATCGATTCATCTAAATTCAAGGGATCATATTAACTGCTTCAGAAAGTTTGTATCTTCAGAATTCATTCATCTAAATTCAAGGGATGATATAGCTGCTAGACAAAGTTTGTCTCTTCAGCATCGATTCATCTAAATTCAAGGGATCATGTTACCTGCAATACAAAGTTTGTCTCTTCAGCGTCGATTCATCTAAATTCAAGGGATCATATTACCTGCTAGACAAAGTTTGTCTCTTCAGCATCGATTTATCTAAATTCAAATGATCATATTACCTGTTGGACAAAATTTGTCTCTTCAGCATCGATTCATCTAAATTCAAGGGATCATATTACCTTCTAGACAAAGTTTGTCTCTTCAGCATCGATTCATCTAAATTCAAGGGATCATATTACCCAGTAGACAAAGTTTGTGTCTTCTGTATCGATTCATCTAAATTCAAGGGATCATATTACCTGCTAGACAAAGTTTGTCTCTTCAGCATCGGTTCATCTAAATTCAAGGAATCATATTACCTGCAAGACAAAGTTTGTCTCTACGGCATCGATTCATGTAAATTCAAGTGATTATATTACCTGCTAGAAAAAGTTTGTCTTTTCTGTATCGATTCATCTAAATTCAAGGGATCACATTACCTGCTAGACAAAGTTTGTCTATTCAGCATTGATTCATCTAAATTCAAGGGATCATATTAGCTGCTAAACAAAGTTTGCCTCTTCGGCATCGATTCACCTAAATTCAAGGGATCATATTACCAGCTAGACAAAGTTTGTCTCTTCAGCATCGATTCATCTAAATTCAAGGGATCATATTACCTGCTGGACAAAGTTAGTCTTTTCAGCATCGATTCATCAAAATTCAAAGTATCATATTACCTGCAAGATAAAGTTTGCCTCTTCAGCATCGATTCTTCTAAATTCAAGGGATCATACTACCTGCTAGACAAACTTTGTCTCTTCAGCATCGATTCATCTAAATTCAAGGGATCATATTTGCTGCTAGAAAAAGTTTGTTTTTTCTGTATCGATTCATCTAAATTCAAGGGATCACATTACCTGCTAGACAAAGTTTGTCTATTCAGCATTGATTCATCTAAATTCAAGGGATCATATTAGCTGCTAGACAAAGTTTGTCTCTTCAGCATCGATTCATTTAAATTCAAGGATCATATTACCTGCAAGATAAAGTTTGCCTCTTCAGCATCGATTCTTCTAAATTCAAGGGATCATACTACCTGCTAGACAAACTTTGTCTCTTCAGCATCGATTCATCTAAATTCAAGGGATCATATTTGCTGCTAGAAAAAGTTTGTTTTTTCTGTATCGATTCATCTAAATTCAAGGGATCACATTACCTGCTAGACAAAGTTTGTCTATTCAGCATTGATTCATCTAAATTCAAGGGATCATATTAGCTGCTAGACAAAGTTTGTCTCTTCGGCATCGATTCATCGAAATTCAAGGGATCATATTACCTTCAAGACAAATTTGTCTCTTCAGCATCGATTCATCTAAATTCAAGGGATCATATTACCTGCTAGAAAAAGTTTGTCTATTCAGCATCGATTCATCTAAATTCAAGGGATCATATTACCTGCAAAACAAAGTTTGTCTCTTCAGTGTCGATTCATCTAAATTCAAGGGATAATATTCCCTGCTAGACAAAGTTTCTCCCTTTAGCATCGATTCATCTAAATTCAAGGGATTATATTACCTGCAAAGGAAAGTTTGTCTCTTCAGCATCGATTCATCTAAATTCAAGGGATCATATTACCCGCTAGACAACATTTGTCTCTTCTGTATCGATTCATCGAAATTCAAGGGATCATATTACCTGCTAGACAAAGTTTGTCTCTTCAGCATCGATTCATCTAAATTGAAGGGATCATATTGCCTGATAGACAAAGATTGTCTCTTCAACATCGATTCATCTAAATTCAAGGAATCGTATTACCTGCTAGATAAAGTTTGTCTCTTCAGCATCGATTCATCTAAATTCAAGGGATCATATTACCTGCAAGACAAATTTGTCTCTTCAGCATCGATTCATCTAAATTCAAGGGATCATATTACCTGCTAGAAAAAGTTTGTCTCTTCAGCATTGATTCATCTAATTTCAAGGGATCATATTACCTGTTAGACAAAATTTGTCTCTTCAGCATCGATTCATCTAAATTCAAGGGTTCGTATTACCTGCTAGACAAAGTTTGTGTCTTCAGCATCGACTCATTTAAATTCAAGGGGTCATATTACCTGCTAGACAAAGTTTGTCTCTTCAGCATCGATTCATCTAAATTCAAGGGATCGTATTACCTGCTAGACAAAGTTTGTCTCTTAAGCATCGATTCATCTACATTCAAGGGATCATATTACCTGCTAAACAAAGTTTGTCTCTTCAGCATCGATTTATCTAAATTCAAGGGATATTACCTGTTAGACAAAATTTGTCTCTTCAGCATCGATTCATCTAAATTGAAGGGTTCATATTACCTGCTAGAAAAAGTTTGTCTCTTCAGCATCGATTCATCTAAATTCAAGGGATCATATTACCTGCTAGACAAAGTTTGTGTCTTCAGCATCGATTCATCTAAATTCAATGAATTATATTATCTGCAAGACAAAGTTTTTCTCTTCAGCATTGATTCATCTAAGTTCAAGGGATCATATTAGCTGCTAGACAAATTTTGTCTCTTCGGCATCGATTCATGTAAATTCAAGTGATTATATTACCTGCTACAAAAAGATTGTCTTTTCTGTATCGATTCATCTAAATTCAAGGGATCATATTACCCGCTGGACAAAATTTGTCTCTTCTGTGTCGATTCATCTAAATTCAAGGGATCATATTATTTGCTAGACAAAGTTTGTCTCTTCTGTATCGATTCATCTAAATTCAAGGGATCATATTACCTGCTAGACAAAGTTTGTCTCTTCTGTATCGATTCATCTAAATTCAAGGGATCATATTACCTGCTAGACAAAGTTTGTCTCTTCGGCATCGATTCATCAAAGTTCAAGGGATCATATTACCTGCTAGAAAAAGTTTGTCTCTTTAGCATCGATTCATTTAAATTCAAGGGATCATATTACATGATAGACAAAGTTTCTCTCTTCAGCATCGATTCATCTAAATTCAAGGGATCATATTACCTGCTAGACAAAGTTTGTCTCTTCAGCATCGATTCATTTAAATTCAAGGATCATATTACCTGCTAGACGAAGTTTGTCTCTTCACCATCGATTCAGCTACATTCAAGGGATCATATTACCTGCTAGACAAAGTTTGTCTCTTCAGCATCGATTCATCTAAATTCAAGGAATTATATTATCTGCAAGACAAAGTTTGTCTCTTCAGCATTGATTCATCTAAGTTCAAGGGATAATATTAGCTGCTAGACAAATTTTGTCTCTTCGGCATCGATTCATGTAAATTCAAGTGATTATATTACCTGCTAGAAAAAGATTGTCTTTTCTGTATCGATTCATCTAAATTCAAGGGATCATATTAACTGCTTCACAAAGTTTGTCTCTTCAGAATTCATTCATCTAAATTCAAGGGATCATATAGCTGCTAGACAAAGTTTGTCTCTTCAGCATCGATTCATCTAAATTCAAGGGATCATGTTACCTGCAATACAAAGTTTGTCTCTTCAGCGTCGATTCATCTAAATTCAAGGGATCATATTACCTGCTAGACAAAGTTTGTCTCTTCAGCATCGATTCATCTAAATTCAAATGATCATATTACCTGTTGGACAAAATTTGTCTCTTCAGCATCAATTCATCTAAATTCAAGGGATCATATTACCTGCTAGACAAAGTTTGTCTCTTCAGCATCGATTCACCGAAATTCAAGGGATCATATTACCCACTAGACAAAGTTTGTGTCTTCTGTATCGATTCATCTAAATTAAAGGGATCATATTACCTGCTAGACAAAGTTTGTCTCTTCAGCATCGGTTCATCTAAATTCAAGGAATCATATTACCTGCAAGACAAAGTTTGTCTCTACGGCATCGATCCATGTAAATTCAAGTGATTATATTACCTGCTAGAAAAAGTTTGTCTTTTCTGTATCGATTCATCTAAATTCAAGGGATCACATTACCTGCTAGACAAAGTTTGTCTCTTCAGCATCGATTCATCTAAATTCAAGGGATCATATTACCTGCTGGACAAAGTTAGTCTTTTCAGCATCGATTCATCAAAATTCAAAGTATCATATTACCTGCAAGATAAAGTTTGCCTCTTCAGCATCGATTCTTCTAAATTCAAGGGATCATACTACCTGCTAGACAAAGTTTGTCTCTTCAGCATCGTTTCATCTAAATTCAAGGGATCATATTACCTGCTAGACAAAGTTTGTCTCTTCAGCATCGATTCATCTAAATTCAAGGGATCATATTACCTGCTAGACAAAGTTTGTCTCTTCAGCATCGATTCATCTAAATTCAAGGGATCATATTACCGGCTAGACAAAGTTTGTCTCTTCAGTATCGATTCATTTAAATTCAAGGATCATATTACCTGCAAGATAAAGTTTGCCTCTTCAGCATCGATTCTTCTAAATTCAAGGGATCATACTACCTGCTAGACAAACTTTGCCTCTTCAGCATCGATTCATCTAAATTCAAGGGATCATATTTGCTGCTAGAAAAAGTTTGTTTTTTCTGTATCGATTCATCTAAATTCAAGGGATCACATTACCTGGTAGACAAAGTTTGTCTATTCAGCATTGATTCATCTAAATTCAAGGGATCATATTAGCTGCTAGACAAAGTTTGTCTCTTCGGCATCGATTCATCGAAATTCAAGGGATCATATTACCTGCAAGACAAATTTGTCTCTTCAGCATCGATTCATCTAAATTCAAGGGATCATATTACCTGCTAGAAAAAGTTTGTCTATTCAGCATCGATTCATCTAAATTCAAGGGTTCATATTACCTGCAAAACAAAGTTTGTCTCTTCAGTATCGATTCATCTAAATTCAAGGGATAATATTCCCTGCTAGACAAAGTTTCTCCCTTTAGCATCGATTCATCTAAATTCAAGGGATTATATTACCTGCAAAGGAAAGTTTGTCTCTTCAGCATCGATTCATCTAAATTCAAGGGATCATATTACCCGCCAGACAACATTTGTCTCTTCTGTATCGATTCATCGAAATTCAAGGGATCATATTACCTGCTAGACAAAGTTTGTCTCTCCAGCATCGATTCATCTAAATTGAAGGGATCATATTACCTGATAGACAAAAATTGTCTCTTCAACATCGATTCATCTAAATTCAAGGAATCGTATTACCTGCTAGATAAAGTTTGTCTCTTCAGCATCGATTCATCTAAATTCAAGGGATCATATTACCTGCAAGACAAATTTGTCTCTTCAGCATCGATTCATCTAAATTCAAGGGATCATATTACCTGCTAGAAAAAGTTTGTCTCTTCAGCATTGATTCATCTAAATTCAAGGGATCATATTACCTGTTAGACAAAATTTGTCTCTTCAGCATCGATTCATCTAAATTCAAGGGATCATATTACCTACTAGACAAAGTTTGTCTTTTCAGCATCGATTCATCTAAATTCAAGGGATCATATTACCTGCTAGATAAAGTTTGTCTCTTCAGGATCGGTTCATCTACATTCAAGGGATAATATTACCTGCTAGACAAAGTTTGTCTCTTCAGCATCGATTCGTCTAAATTCAAGGGATCATATTACCTGTTGGACAAAATTTGTCTCTTCAGCATCGATTCATCTAAATTCAAGGGTTCATATTACCTGCTAGACAAAATTTGTCTCTTCAGCGTCGATTCATCTAAATTCAAGGGATCATATTACCTTCTAGACAAAGTTTGTCTCTTCAGCATCGATTCATCTACATTCAAGGGATCATATTACCTGCTAGACAAAGTTTGTCTCTTCAGCATTGATTCATCTAAATTCAAGGGATCATATTACCTGTTAGACAAAATTTGTCTCTTCAGCATCGATTCATCTAAATTCAAGGGTTCATATTACCTGCTAGACAAAGTTCTCTCTTCAGCATCGATTCATCTACATTCAAGGGATCATATTACCTGCTAGACAAAGTTTGTCTCTTCAGCGTCGATTCATCTAAATTCAAGGAATTATATTATCTGCAAGACAAAGTTTGTCTCTTCAGCATTGATTCATCAAAGTTCAAGGGATCATACTTCCTGCTAGACAAATTTTGTCTCTTCGGCATCGATTCATGTAAATTCAAGTGATTATATTACCTGCTAGAAAAACATTGTCTTTTCTGTATCGATTCATCTAAATTCAAGGGATCATATTAACTGCTAGACAAAGTTTGTCTCTTCAGCATCGATTCATCTAAATTCAAGGGATCATATTAGGTGCTAGACAAATTTTGTCTCTTCGGCATCGATTCATCTAAATTCAAGGGATCATATTACCTGCTAGACAAAGTTTGTCTCTTCAGCATCGATTCATCCAAATTCAAGGGATCATATTACCCGCTAGACAAAATTTGTCTCTTCTGTATCGATTCTTCTAAATTCAAGGGATCATATTACCTGCTAGACAATGTTTGTCTCTTCTGTATCGATTCATCTAAATTCAAGGGATCATATTACCTGCAAGACAAAGTTTCTCTCTTCAGCATCGATTCATCTAAATTCTAGGTATCATATTACCTGCTAGACAAAGTTTGTCTCTTCAGCATCGATTCTTCTAAATTCAAGGGATCATATTACCTGCTTCTAAACTCAAGGGATCATATTACCTGCTTCTAAGTTCAAGGGATCATATTACCTGCTAGACAAAGTTTGTCTTTTCAGCATCGATTCATCTAAATTCAAGGGATCATATTACCTGTAGACAAAGTTTGTCTCTTCAGCATTGATTCATCTAAATTCAAGGGGTCATATTTCCTGCTAGACAAAGTTTGTCTCTTCAGCATTGTTTCATCTAAATTCAAGGGATCGTATTAGCTGGTAGACAAAGTTTGTCTCTTCGGCATCGATTCATCTAAATTCAAGGGATCATATTACCTGTAAGACAAATTTGCCTCTTCAGCATCGATTCATCTAAATTCAAGGGATCATATTACCTGCTAGAAAAAGTTTGTCTCTTCAGCATCGATTCATCTAAATTCAAGGGATCATATTACCTGCAAGACAAAGTTTGTCTCTTCAGCATCGATTCATCTATATTCAAGGGATAATATTACCTGCTAGACAAAGTTTCTCTCTTTAGCATAGATTGATCTAAATTCAAGGGATCATATTACCTGCAAAGGAAAGTTTGTCTCTTCAGCATCGATTCATCTAAATTCAAGGGATCATATTACCCGCTAGAGAAAATTTGTTTCTTCTGTATCGATTCATCTAAATTCAAGGGATCATATTACCAGCTAGACAAAGTTTGTCTCTTCAGCATCGATTCATCTAAATTCAAGGGATCATATTACCTGCAAGACAAAGTTTTTCTCTTCACCATCGATTCATCTAAGTTCAAGGGATCATATTACCTGCTAGACAAAGTTTGACTCTTCAGCATCGATTCATCTAAATTCAAGGGATCATATTACATGCTAGACAAAGTTTGTCTCTTCAGTATCGATTCATCTAAATTCAAGGGATCATATTACCTGCAAGAGAAGTTTTGTCTCTTCAGCATCGATTCATCTAAATTCAAGGGATCATATTACCTGCTAGACAAAGTTTGTCTCTTCAACATCGATTGATCTAAATTCAAGGGATCATATTACCTGCTAGACAAAGTTTGTCTCTTCAACATCGATTCATCTAAATTCAAGGGATCATATTACATGCAAGACAAAGTTTGTCTCTTCAGCATCGATTCATCTAAATGCAAGGGATCATATTACCTGATAGACAAAGTTTTTCTCTTCAACATCGATTCATCTAAATTCAAGGGATCATATTACCTGCTAGACAAAGTTTGTCTCTTCAGCATCGATTCATCTAAATTCAAGGGATCATATTACCTGCAAGACAAATTTGTCTCTTCAGCATCGATTCATGTAAATTCAAAGATCATATTACCTGCTAGAAAAAGTTTGTCTATTCAGCATCGATTCATCTAAATTCAAAAGATCATATTACCTGCAAAACAAAGTTTGTCTCTTCAGTATCGATTCATCTAAATTCAAGGGATAATATTCCCTGCTAGACAAAGTTTCTCCCTTTAGCATCGATTCATCTAAATTCAAGGGATTATATTACCTGCAAAGGAAAGTTTGTCTCTTCAGCATCGATTCATCTAAATTCAAGGGATCATATTACCCGCTAGACAACATTTGTCTCTTCTGTATCGATTCATCGAAATTCAAGGGATCATATTACCTGCTAGACAAAGTTTGTCTCTTCAGCATCGATTCATCTAAATTGAAGGGATCATATTACCTGATAGACAAAGATTGTCTCTTCAACATCGATTCATCTAAATTCAAGGAATCGTATTACCTGCTAGATAAAGTTTGTCTCTTCAGCATCGATTCATCTAAATTCAAGGGATCATATTACCTGCAAGACAAAGTTTGACTCTTCAGCATCGATTCATCTAAATTCAAGGGATCATATTACCTGCAAGACAAAGTTTGTCTCTTCAGCATCGATTCATCTAAATTCAAGGGATCATATTCCCTGCAAGACAAAGTTTGTCTCTTCAGCATCGATTCATCTAAATTCAAGGGATCATATTACCCGCTAGACAACATTTGTCTCTTCTGTATCGATTCATCGAAATTCAAGGGATCATATTACCTGCTAGACAAAGTTTGTCTCTTCAGCATCGATTCATCTAAATTGAAGGGATCATATTACCTGCTAGACAAAGTTTGTCTCTTCAGCATCGATTCATCTAAATTCAAGGTATCATATTACCTGCAAGAGAAAGTTTGTCTCTTCATCATCGATTCATCTAAGTTCAAGGGATCATATTACCTGCTAGACAAAGTTTGACTCTTCAGCATCGATTCATCTAAATTCAAGGGATCATATTACCTGCAAGACAAAGTTTGTCTCTTCAGCATCGATTCATCTAAATTCAAGGGATCATATTCCCTGCAAGACAAAGTTTGTCTCTTCAGCATCGATTCATCTAAATTCAAGGGATCATATTACCTGCTAGACAAAGTTTGTCTCTTCAGCATCGGTTCATCTAAATTCAAGGGATCATATTACCTGCTTCTAAATTCAAGGGATCATATTACCTGCATCGATTATTCTCATATTACCTGCTAGATCAGGCATGTTGATCATATTACCTGCCTGATTCATCTAAATTCAAGGGTTCAAGGGTTCTTATCAGCATCGATTCATCTAAATTCAAGGGATCAAAATTTTCTCTAGCAGCTAATATGATCCCCTGAAGTTAGACAAAGTTTGTCTTTTCAGCATCGATTCATCTAAATTCAAGGGATCATATTACCTGCTAGGTAAAGTTTGTCTCTTCAGCATCGATTAATCTAAATTCAAGGGATCATATTACGTGCTAGAAAACGTTTGTCTCTTCAGCATCGATTCATCTAAATTCAAGGGATTATATTACCCGCTAGACAAAATTTGTCTCTTCTGTATCGATTCATCTAAATTCAAGGGATCATATTACCTGCTAGACAAAGTTTGTCTATTCAGCATCGATTCATCTAAATTCAAGTGATCATATTACCTGCAAGACAAAGTTTGTCTCTTCAACATCGATTCATCTAAATTCAAGGGATCATATTACCTGCTAGAAAAAGTTTGTCTCTTCAGCATCGATTCATCTAGATTCAAGGGATCATATTACCTGCAAGACAAAGTTTGTCTCTTCAGCATCGATTCATCTAAATTGAAGGGATCATATTACCTGCTAGACAAAGTTTGTCTCTTCAGCATCGATTCATCTAAATTCAAGGGATCATATTACCTGCAAGACAAAGTTTGTCTCTTCAACATCGGTTCATCTAAATTCAAGGGATCATATTACCTGCTTCTAAATTCAAGGGATCATATTACCTGCATCGATGATTCTCATATTACCTGCTAGATCAGGCATGTTGATCATATTACCTGCCTGATTCATCTAAATTCACGGGTTCAAGGGTTCTTTTCAGCATCGATTCATCTAATTTCAAGGGATCAAAATTTTCTCTAGCAAGTAATATGATCCCTTGAAGTTAGACAAAGTTTGTCATTTCAGCATCGGTTCATCTAAATTCAAGGGATCATATTACCTGATAGATAAAGTTTGTCTCTTCAACATCGATTCATCTAAATTCAAGGGATCGTATTACCTGCTAGACAAAGTTTGTCTCTTTAGCATCGATTCATCTAAATTCAAGGGATCATATTACCTGCAAGACAAATTTGTCTCTTCAGCATCGATTCATCTAAATTCAAGGGATCATATTACCTGCTAGAAAAAGTTTGTCTCTTCAGCATCGATTCATCTAAATTCAAGGGATCATATTACCTGCAAGACAAAGTTTGTCTCTTCAGCATCGATTCATGTAAATTAAAGGGATAATATTACCTGCTAGACAAAGTTTCTTTGTTTAGCATCGATTTATCTAAATTCAAGGGATCATATTACCTGCAACAGAAAGTTTGTCTCTTCAGCCTCGATTCATCTAAATTCAAGGGATCATATTACCTGCTAGAGAAATTTTGTCTCTTCAGCATCGATTCATCTTAATTCAAGTGGTCATATTACCTGATAGACAAAGTTTGTCTCTTCAGCATCGATTCATCAAAATTCAAGGTATCATATTACCTGCAAGACAAAGTTTGTCTCTTCAGCATCGGTTCATCTAAGTTCAAGGGATCATATTACCTGCTAGACAAAATTTGACTCTTCAGCATCGATTCATCTAAATTCAAGGGATCATGTTACCTGCTAGACAAAGTTTGTCTCTTCAGCATCGATTCATCTAAATTCAAGGGATCATATTACCTGCAAGACAAAGTTTGTCTCTTCATCATCGATTCATCTAAATTCAAGGGATCATATTACCTGCTAGACAAAGTTTGTCTCTTCAGCATCGGTTCATCTAAATTCAAGGGATCATATTACCTGCATCGATGATTCTCATATTACCTGCTAGATCAGGCATGTTGATCATATTACCTGCCTGATTCATCTAAATTCAAGGGTTCAAGGGTTCTTATCAGCATCGATTCATCTAAATTCAAGGGATCAAAATTTTCTGTAGCAGGTAATATGATCCCTTGAAGTTAGACAAAGTTTGTCTTTTCAGCATCGATTCATCTAAATTCAAGGGATCATATTACCCGCTAGACGAAATTTGTCTCTTCTGTATCGATTCATCTAAATTCAAACGATCATATTACCTGCTAGACAAAGTTTGTCTCTTCAGCATCGATTCATCTAAATTCAAGGGATCATATTACCTGCTAGACAACGTTTGTCTCTTCATCATCGATTCATCTAAATTCAAGGGATCATATTACCTGCTAGACAAAGTTTGTCTCTTCAGCCTCGGTTCACCTAAATTCAAGGGATCATATTACCTGCATCGATGATTCTCATATTACCTGCTAGATCAGGCATGTTGATCATATTACCTGCCTGATTCATTTAAATTCAAGGGTTCAAGGGTTCTTATCAGCATCGATTCATCTAAATTCAAGGGATCAAAATTTTCTCTAGCAGGTAATATGATCGCTTGAAGTTACACAAAGTTTGTCTTTTCAGCATCGATTCATCTAAATTCAAGGGATCATATTACCTGCTAGATAAAGTTTGTCTCTTCAGCATCGATTCATCTAAATTCAAGGGATCATATTACCTGCTAGACAACGTTTGTCTCTTCAGCATCGATTCATCTAAATTCAAGGGATCATATTACCCGCTAGACGAAATTTGTCTCTTCTGTATCGATTCATCTAAATTCAAGGGATCATATTACCTGCTAGACAAAGTTTGTCTCTTCAGCATCGATTCGTCTAAATTCAAGGGATCATATTACCTGCAAGACAACGTTTGTCTCTTCAGCATCGATTCATCTAAATTCAAGGGATCATATTAGTTGATAGACAAAGTTTGTCTCTTCAACATCGATTCATCTAAATTCAAGGGATCATATTACCTGCCAGACAAAGTTTGTCTCTTCAGCATCGATTCATCTAAATTCAAGGGATCATATTACCTGCAAGACAAATTTGTCTCTTCAGCATCGATTCATCTAAATTCAAGGGATCATATTACCTGCTAGAAAAAGTTTGTCTCTTCAGCATCGATTCATCTAAATTCAAGGGATCATATTACCTGCAAGACAAAGTTTGTCTCTTCAGCATCGATTCATCTAAATTCAAGGGATAATATTACCTGCGAGACAAAGTTTCTCTCTTCAGCATCGATTCATCTAAATTCAAGGGATCATATTACCTGCAAGAGAAAGTTTGTCTCTTCAGCCTCGATTCACCTAAATTCAAGGGATCATATTACCTGCTAGAGAAAATTTGTCTCTTCAGCATCGATTCATCTAAATTCAAGGGATCATATTTCCTGATAGACAAAGTTTGTCTCTTCAGCATCGATTGATCTAAATTCAAGGGATCATATTACCTGCAAGACAAAGTTTGTCCCTTCAGCATCGTTTCATCTAAATTCAAGGGATCATATTACCTGCAAGACAAAGTTTGTCTCTTCAGCATCGGTTCATCTGAATTCAAGGGATCATATTACCTGCTTCTAAATTCGAGGGATCATATTACCTGCATCGATGATTCTCATATTACCTGCTAGATCAGGCATGTTGATCATATTACCTGCCTGATTCATCTAAATTCAAGGGTTCAAGGGTTCTTTTCAGCATCGATTCTTCTAAATTCAAGGGATCAAAATTTTCTCTAGCAAGAAATATGATCCCTTGAAGTTAGACAAAGTTTGTCTTTTCAGCATCGGTTCATCTAAATTCAAGGGATCATATTACCTGCTAGAAAAAGTTTGTCTCTTCAGCATCGATTCATCTACATTCAAGGGATCATATTACCTGATAGACAAAGCTTGTCTCTTCAGCATCGATTCATCTAAATTCAAGGGATCATATTACCTGCTAGACAAAGTTTTTCTCTTCAGCATCGATTCATCTAAATTCAAGGGATCATATTACCTGCTAGACAAAGTTTGTCTCTTCAGCATCGATTCACCTAAATTCAAGGGATCATATTACCTGCTAGAGAAAATTTGTCTCTTCAGCATCGATTCATCTATATTCAAGGGATCATATTACCTGCTAGACAAAGTTTGTCTCTTCAGCATCGATTCATCTAAATTCAAGGGATCATATTACCTGCAAGACAAAGTTTGTCCCTTCAGCATCGATTCATCTAAATTCAAGGGATCATATTACCTGCAAGACAAAGTTTGTCTCTTCAGCATCGGTTCATCTAAATTCAAGGGATCATATTACTTGCTTCTAAATTCAAGGGATCATATTACCTGCATCGATGATTCTCATATTACCTGCTAGATCAGGCATGTTGATCATATTACCTGCCTGATTCATCTAAATTCACGGGTTCAAGGGATCTTTTCAGCATCGATTCATCTAATTTCAAGGGATCAAAATTTTCTCTAGCAAGTAATATGATCTCTTGAAGTTAGACAAAGTTTGTCTTTTCAGCATCGGTTCATCTAAATTAAAGGGATCATATTACCTGATAGATAAAATTTGTCTCTTCAACATCGATTCAACTAAATTCAAGGGATCGTATTACCTGCTAGACAAAGTTTGTCTCTTTAGCATCGATTCATCTAAATTCAAGGGATCATATTACCTGCAAGACAAATTTGTCTCTTCAGCATCGATTCATCTAAATTCAAGGGATCATATTACCTGCTAGAAAAAGTTTGTCTCTTCAGCATCGATTCATCTAAATTCAAGGGATCATATTACCTGCAAGACAAAGTTTGTCTCTTCAGCATCGATTCATGTAAATTCAAGGGATAATATTATCTGCTAGAGAAAGTTTCTTTGTTTAGCATCGATTTATCTAAATTCAAGGGATCATATTACCTGCAACAGAAAGTTTGTCTCTTCAGCCTCGATTCATCTAAATTCAAGGGATCATATTACCTGCTAGAGAAATTTTGTCTCTTCAGCATCGATTCATCTAAATTCAAGTGGTCATATTACCTGCTAGACAAAGTTTGTCTCTTCAGCATCGATTCATCAAAATTCAACGTATCATATTACCTGCAAAACAAAGTTTGTCTCTTCAGCATCGGTTCATCTAAGTTCAAGGGATCATATTACCTGCTAGACAAAATTTGACTCTTCAGCATCGATTCATCTAAATTCAAGGGATCATGTTACCTGCTAGACAAAGTTTGTCTCTTCAGCATCGATTCATCTAAATTCAAGGGATCATATTACCTGCTAGACAAAGTTTGTCTCTTCGGCATCGATTCATCTAAATTCAAGGGATCATATTTCCTGCTAGACAAAATTTGTCTCTCCTGTATCGATTCATCTAATTTCGAGGGATCATATTACCTGCTAGACAAAGTTTGTCTCTTCTGTATCGATTCATCTAAATTGAAGGGATCATATTACCTGCAAGACAAAGTTTGTCTCTTCAGCATCGATTGATCTAAATTCAAGGGATCATATTACCTGCAAGACAAAGTTTGTCTCTTCAGCATCGATTCATCTAAATTCAAGGGATCATATTATCTGCTAGACGAAGTTTGTCTCTTCTGTATCGATTGATCTAAATTCAAGGGATCATATTACCTGCAAGACAAAGTTTGTCTCTTCAGCATCGATTCATCTAAATTCAAGGGATCATATCACCTGCTAGACAAAGTTTGTCTCTTCAGCATCGATTCATCTAAATTCAAGGGATCATATTACCTGCAAGACAAAGTTTGTCTCTTCAGCATCGATTTATCTAAATTCAAGGGATTATATTACCTGCTAGACAAAGTTTGTCTCATCAGCATCGATTCATCTAAATTCAAGGGATCATATTACCTGCTAGACAAAGTTGTCTCTTCAGCGTCGTTTCTTCTTAATTCAAGTGATATATTACCTGCTAGACAAAGTTTGTCTCTTCAGCATCGATTCATCTAAATTCAAGGGATCATATTATCTGCAAGACAAAGTTTTTCTCTTCAGCATCGATTCGTCTAAATTCAAGGGATCATATTATCTGCAAGACAAAGTTTCTCTCTTCAGCATCGATTCATCTAAATTCAAGGGATCATATTACCTGCTAGACAAAGTTTGTCTCTTCAGCATCGATTCATCTAAATTCAAGGGATCATATTACCTGCTAGGCAAAGTTTGTCTCTTCAGCATCGATTCATCTATATTCAAGGGATGATATTACCTGCTGGACAATGTTTGTCTCTTCAGCATCGATTTATCTATATTGAAGGGATCGTATTATCTGCAAGACAAAGTTTGTCTCTTCAGCATCGATTCATCTAAATTCAAGGGATCGTATTACCTGCTAGACAAAGTTTGTCTGTTCTGTATCGATTCATCTAAATTCAAAGGATCATATTACCTGCTAGACAAAGTTTGTCTCTTCTGTATCGATTCATCTAAATTCAAGGGATCATATTATCTGCAAGACAAAGTTTGTCTCTTCAGCATCGATTCATCTAAATTCAAGGATCATATTACCTGCTGGACAAAGTTTGTCTCTTCAGCATCGATTCATCTAAATTCAAGGGATCGTATTACCTGCTAGACAAAGTTTGTCTCTTCTGTATCAATTCATCTAAATTGAAGGAATCATATTATCTGCAAGACAAAGTTTGTCTCTTTTGCATCGATTCATCTAAATTCAAGGGATCATATTACCTGCTAGACAAAGTTTGTCTCTTCAGCATCGATTCTTCTAAATTCAAGGGATCATATTACCTGCAAGACAAAGTTTGTCTCTTCAGCATCGATTCGTCTAAATTCAAGGGATCATATTATCTGCAAGACAAGGTTTCTCTCTTCAGCATCGATTCATCTAAATTCAAGGGATCATATTACCTGTTAGACAAAGTTTGTCTCTTCAGCATCGATTCATCTAAATTCAAGGGATCATATTACCTGCTTGGCAAAGTTTGTCTCTTCAGCATCGATTCATCTAAATTCAAGGGATGATATTACCTGCTGGAAAATGTTTGTCTCTTCAGCATCGATTTATCTATATTGAAGGGATCGTATTATCTGCAAGACAAAGTTTGTCTCTTCAGCATCGATTCATCTAAATTCAAGGGATCGTATTACCTGCTAGACAAAGTTTGTCTCTTCTGTATCGATTCATCTAAATTCAAAGGATCATATTACCTGCTAGACAAAGTTTGTCTCTTCTGTATCGATTCATCTAAATTCAAGGGATCATATTATCTGCAAGACAAAGTTTGTCTCTTCAGCATCGATTCATCTAAATTCAAGGATCATATTACCTGCTGGACAAAGTTTGTCTCTTCAGCTTCGATTCATCTAAAATCAAGGGATCGTATTACCTGCAAGACAAAGTTTGTCTCTTCAGCATCGATTCATCTAAATTCAAGGGATCATATTACCTGCTAGACAAAGTTTGTCTCTTCAGCATCGATTCATCTAAATTCAAGGGATCATATTACCTGCTGGACAAAGTTTGTCTCTTCAGCATCGATTCATCTAAATTGAAGGGATCATATTACCTGTTAGACAAAATTTGTCTCTTCAGCATCGATTCATCTAAATTCAAGGGTTCATATTACCTGCTAGAAAAAGTTTGTCTCTTCAGCATCGATTCATCTAAATTCAAGGGATCATATTACCTGCTAGACAAAGTTTGTCTCTTCAGCATCGATTCATCTAAATTCAAGGGATCATATTACCTGCTGGACAAAAATTTGTCTCTTCAGCCTCGATTCATCTGAATTCAAGGGACGTATTATCTGCAAGACAAAGTTTGTCTCTTCAGCATCGATTCATCTAAATTCAAGGGATCGTATTACCTGCTAGACAAATTTTGTCTCTTCAGCATCGATTCATCTAAATTCAAGGGATCATATTACCTGCTAGACAAAGTTTGTCTCTTCGGCATCGATTCATCTAAATTCAAGGGATCGTATTACCTGCTGGACAAAGTTTGTCTCTTCAGCATCGATTCATCTAAATTGAAGGGATCGTATTACCTGCTAGACAAAGTTTGTCTCTTTTGTATCGATTCATCTAAATTCAAGGTATCATATTATCTGCAAGACAAAGTTTGTCTCTTCAGCATCGATTCTTCTAAATTCAAGGGATCATATTACCTGCTAGACAAAGTTTGTCTCTTCAGCATCGATTCATCTATATTCAAGGGATCATATTATCTGCAAGACAAAATTTGTCACTTCAGCATTGATTCATCTAAATTCAAGGGATCATATTACCTACTAGACAAAGTTTGTCTCTTCAGTATCGGTTCATCTAAATTCAAGGGATCATATTACCTGCTTTACATTAATTTGTCCGTTCTATTGTAAAAAACAAGCGATAATTTGTGACATTTAGTAAATAAATATTGCATTTACGATTCATTGTGATTTCATTCATTGTGATTTTCATTGTGATTTCATCTTCATTCATTGTGATTTCATCTTCATTGTGATTTTTTTCTTAGCGTAGTTAATATGAATATTAAGGTTAGCGTTAAAAGTATTATTTACTGTAATGAATGTTCTGAAGTCTCTTTCGAATACTCTGCACAGCCAGCAAGTTACGCTGTATGTTTTGTAAAAGAAACGGTAGCTGGAGTAAGCGAAAATATCGGGTTGGTTGAGAGGGAAGGAAGCTTATACCATTCGGAAACCAGTGAAACAAATGTTCGCCAAGAAAGTGATGATAGTGGGATGTGAACACATTAATTTCAGTAGGATTTGGTGGTCTTGGCATCGCTTAGTAAGCATAATGACAGCTATAAATATTTACTGACACGTTACGATGATGCTGAACTTCATTCTCTATCAGTGAAGGGTGCGCAAAGAGTTCTTTGAAAGCAATATGTAAAAACTGTGCGAATACATAACCTTAGGAAAGAAGTCAGAATTCAGGACCAGCGGCGAATACTTGGAAGAAACCACCTACTACACGAATGGAGCTGGCTAATTTTCCTACTTTTGGAGTTGTGTTTATTTTTACTACGGAGGACATTCAAAGCGTTCTTGACAAATATCTATAAATCTCGTTCGTCCGAAGTTAACGAGCTACGATTCGTTTAAAAGCTTTCTAAACTTGTTATTTCGTGTTGAAAAAAAAGGACGTATATCGTCATTTCTCTCTTTGTTGGCGGCGCGTAAAATTCGGTCTGCGAAATCTATGCATTCTTGGTATAGATCTCTAAAGACGGGGAAAGATTTTAGATTTTCACAAGGATGCAGCTTAGGATGACGCGAAACAAGTTCATGTCGATTTATCACAAGTATATGGGGATCATGCCTGTTCATATGGCACTGTTACGGGATGGATGTCCAAATTCAGAGAAGGACTCAAGAGCTCCGAAGACATCCCTCGTGCTGGAAGACGGTAGGAGGACGTGAACAAAACAACCTTCGCTGCAGTTCATTAACTCATTAAGCAAAACCCACACATCACAGTTTATTAACTCATTAAGCAAAACCCACACATCACAGTTCATTAACTCATTAAGCAAAACCCACACATCACAGTTCATTAAATCATTAAGCAAAACCCACACATCACAGTTCAGGTAATAAGCTCAGATATCAGTTTGGAAACAATTGCAGAGGGCGCAAACAAAGTTCTTGACAGGCCTGTGTAGATTTGCATTCGTTCCTCCGACGTTAACGAGCTACAATGTGTCTCAAAGCTTGTCTAAACTTGTCATTACGCATTAAAAACCAACTGGAAGTGTGTAAAGTTCGGTCTGCGATATCTGTCATTTGTTGCTTTGGAGCTTACTAAACACGGGGAAAGATTTTGCATTTTCACAAGAATACAGCTTGGGAACGTGACGAAAAAATATTTTGCCGATTTATTACAAATATATCGCTATCATATCTGTTCATATGGCACCGTTACGGGATGGATGCGTAAATTCAGAGATGGACGGCAGAGCTTCGAAGACCTCCCTCGTGCAGGAAGACCGAAGGAGCACACGAACGAGAGAACCAACGCTGCTGTTCATGAACTGATTCAGGAAAACCCACACATCACCATTCAGGTAATAAGTTTAGATGTCAGCGTATAGATTGTCTATATGGAAACAATTATTCATCAACATTAAAAGGTCCGAAAGATCTGTGCCAATGGGTGTGCCACTGACAGAAGAGCAAAAAAGGGCTAGAGTCGACTCATGGAAAGAGATGCTGGCAATGTTTGAACCTAGCGCCCCCAAACGGTTAACAGGTGATGAAACGTGGATTTATTACTATATAACTCCCAGAAAGATGATCAACTATGTTTGGGTTGCGGAAGATGAACCATGTCCGAAAATCCTCCGACAAGACTTCTCTGTAGGAAGAGGATGATCATAAATTTTACCTATCTTCCTATTGCTTTCGGCTTTGACATTTTGTCAGTTGGTCGTCGGTTGGTGGATTTGACAAAACGTTGTTCCACCATACCTTTCGAAAGCGATTGGGAAACAATGATTTATGTGCCAAGAGAAAGATGTGACGCGGAGAGTGCCATAGTCTATAAAAAACTTGAACCCCCATGCTTTAGTCCCCCCTAAAAAAGGGGAAATGTGGAAACTATTCTTAAGCTATATCTCCAGAACGCGACTGCCAAAAGTAACAAACTATACGTCGAATGAAAGCTTCTACGCTGGGAATGTTTTAGGCTATGAAAAATTGATCCCCATGCTTTCTTCCACACTAAAATATTGCGAGAATGTGAAAAGGATTGTTCGCAATCTATTCTACCATGAACTACTACCCCCTGATAAAATGTGGGGGATTTCCGCTGGGGTCAACTTTAACGATCTCTAATTAAAGCTTGCGATGTCTCTAATGTCGTGGTCTACCTCAAATGGGAATCCAAAAGGTGGGTAAATGTGCTCGATGTTTATGAGTCGTGCATCAAAGTTTTAGAAGGTAGTTGTTTTTAGTGACAACAAAAAATACATACAAAAAATACAATACAGGAAACACACGGCTCTTTCTATAGGCTCCTAAAAAGTAGAAAATAAATCTAAAGCATATCGATGGCGTAATCGGTCACTGAATTCGCATTCGCTTCGAAGGAAGATAAGGCGCCGATTTACCTACTCGACAAGATTGCTGGAGTCATATCTTCCTTTGAAGCGAATACGAACTCAGCGACTGATTGCACCATTGATAATGCTTTAGATTTATTTTCTGTTTTTTTTTTGGGTCCTATAGGTATATAGGTATTTTATGAATTTTTTAATTTATTTATATATTTTTCTATTTACAACGAGTGGTAGCCGTGGACACCTTACCTGAAAAAATGACTATAAATGACCAATATTATAACAACAGTGTTTTGTTCAAAATGGTTAAGGAGATGAAGGATCAGATTCCAACAATAGGCATGTCAAGGGTTCTCCATCATGCCAATTACAGTGCTCATAAAACCCGGCAAGTTGCGGCCTATCTTCAGGAGGAAAAAATTAAACCGCTCTCCCATCCTGTTTATTAACCTGATCTTGCACCATGGGAATTTTGGTTCTTTCCAAAAATGAAAAAGGAACTTGCTGGGAAGCTTTTTTTCAACGGTAAAAGAATTTGCAAAATGATTTCATTCAGAGTTACGGAGTTTTTACCTTTTTTTATTTATTATCCCATTCTTTCTCGACTTCAGTAGTAGGCAAACCATCACTGTCATATTGACTAAGTAACCTATCATGGTAAGTTTTAGCTATAACTGGGTCTTTCAGAGCTTCAGAAGTAAAGGTAAATGTTTTAACTTTAGCACAACACTTGTTAAGTTTAGGTTACAAGATACTTTCAACAAGGTAATGGTCAGATCTAATTTTAGCTCCCCTATATGACCTGGTATTCCTAACAGAACTGGCCCATTTGCTGTTAATTAATATATAATCAATCATATTCTTATGCAGCCCATCAGATGAAACCCATGTATACTTATGTATGTCGCGGTGTTTGTAATAAGTGCTAGTAATTCTCAAACCATCAAGCTTATTTACCTGTAGGAGACGTTGCCCATTGCCATTGCAGCTATCAATACCAAAAGGGCCTATCACTCCTCCCCAAAGGTCAGAGTCAGTACCAAGTTTGATATTGAAGTCACCTAGAACAAGGGTAATATCTCCTTTCTTGACATAAATCAAAATATCCTGAAGTTGTACGTAAAACCTATCCTTCTCATCCTCATCGGCATCCTCAGTGGGGGCATAACAACAGATAACATTTAAGTCTTTAATGTTTCCCTGAAATTTTGTTGTAAGAAACCTTTCATTAATGCACTCATATCCTAGAAGAGCATCACTAGCGTGTCTGCTGAGAAGCAAACCTATGCCTTGGAAATGATTTTTGTCTTCCCTCCCTGAAAAAAGAAATTTGAAATTATTTTTAGGTATCTGACCTTTAGCTGTTCATCTAGTCTCTTGCAAGTCGAGGATATCTAAATTATAAACGAGGAATTCTTGTGTGAGGACATCAAGAGAAAAAGCTCTGTGCAGAGTCCTTACATTCCAACTACCTATGGAGAGAAAATGGTTAGTGGGATGTTTGAAGAAACTATGTTTATTGAAAGAGGGAATGCCGACAATATCAAACAGCCCCCCTAATCGCAGACATGGGGCAAAGACCCGTTTCCCCACCACTAAAGGCTGAAGCCATCTACACTGGAAAACTTCCTCCAATGTAGAATTTGACGATGCCAGTAAAAACAAAGAGTTCAGGTGCCTGCGATGACCTCTGCTCAGGATTATCCACCAGCTGATAAACATATCCTGTGAATCTATTCACTTGGGGCTGTCAACCCACAAACAAACAGAAAACATTCAGCAGAAGATTTTCCCTCAACAGAAGCCCACCGATGCAGCAAATTCAGGATCCATAATCAAGTTCAGAGACATATTCCATTCCGGTTAGTGTATGTGGTCAGTACCAGAACCCTGTATGGTTGACCACTCCTCAACAGGGTAGATAAAAAAGAAAACTAGCCATAGTTGTCTAGATCAGTAGGCCACACTGAAAGGCTGCTGTTAGACCTCTGTGGCAAGCAGCTGCTTGAGGGGTATTTATTTTTTATTTAATATGTATCCTCACAGACGTTACAGTTAATTTGTGATACCATCTTTTGTGCTACGCAGTAACTAATTCATCGTTTGAACTTGTGAAAGTTTTTCACAACATATCATCCAGAGGAATTCCCACAAGGGCTATCTCTCAGTGTGGTTAGAAATACATTTATGACTCTCTATCTCGATAAACAATATCCGGAACAACATCCTGAGTATATTCTAATCTGATTTACTATAAGTGAAAACCTTTTTCCACTAAAATTGTTCTTTCGGACTCTACATGAAACAGCAGTTGAATTAGTTTCGAATCAACTTCTACACATAATTGTAATACGCATTATTACAAACAATCTATAGATAGGCATACAATTATTACTGAACAGTCCAAGGTTTCCGATATTTTAATTCTGGTTGACTGAAATCTTATCTTTTTGCTATCTATTTGGGAACTAAAACGTATATACCTTTATTTTTCTGTGCTTTCAATCTAACATGTTTAGTTCCAAAGTAATTAGTTTTTCTGATGATCCACTGTTTTTCTGTTGGAGGAACGTACACGCCTGATGGACTTGCGGCACTACAACCAGTACACTTGTTCTGTTTTTTCAGACTCAGTTGTTCTCTTCCAGTTTCCACGGGCATGTTTTCTTCAGTATATGTAAATAATATAATAATAATAAGGTTGATTGTATTAAAATGGGTATTGATTGAGAACGTCATGGAAGGCATCTTTCATTGCAAAATACGTGAAGTTACTTTCCGTGTACTGTTCACATACTGACTGACTGGGTGTTGCCACCGGCCTGCTCCCAAATTTTGCAAGAGCCGCGCAGGTGCACCCTCCTACTTCAGACGAGATTCTTCCATGCACAAGATCGTAATTTCCGTCTGGTGTCCGCAATGTTGTCAAGTCTGAACAGGTAGAGGTATTTTGTTCAACAATTTTTCTCAAGGTCTTTACGATGATGTTAGCTTTTTGATTCCGAATATGCTACATTTTATGTGAAGTTTAATTCTGATGGTTCCATTCAATGATAAAAGGAAAAAAAAAAATTGTTAATGAAACCGGTGATCAACGCACTGAACAAAATAACTACTTTAATAGAAACATAAATTAATAATGGGTGGAAGCTTTATTTTAAAACAGTTTAATTTAAGAATGCAAGCGAACAGACGGGCCACAACCAGGGTTGGGTTGTTTTACCTCTGAGCGCTTTCCTAGCCCATCGGTGTCCCCTACTGACCGTGGGCAGGGCGGGGAATTTTGCGGAGATAAATATCAACGCTGACCCAGCTGGGATTCGAACCTGGGAACTACAGATTACGAGCCTGACGTGCTACCGACTGAGCCACCCCCGCCCCGTTTATAAGGCACCTTCGAGGTTAGTGCACGCGACTATAAGATCTCAAAAGGAATGGTATTTTATTAGCCAACGCCCTTTCATCAAGTGTAAGGAGGTCTCATCCTGCAAGTGACAATTTTTTCTCTGCAATTTTTAAATTTATATCTCCTACAGGACCTTACTTGTGATTGTCTATTATTCAACACTTCGTCCTTTTGCTTGATAAAAGGCGTGTTAGGAAATTTCATGAATTATTTTAATATCATTTCCCCGTATTATTTACGAAGCAAACGCACTTTTAATTTGTATTTAAAGTGATATCAATTTAATTGTGTTTCAGGTATTTTCTTCTTACCCTTATTTGTATTTAATATTGGAACCAATAGAAAGACTTGTTCCGTCTTCAACTTGAGCTATACAAAACCATCCTGATTGATGTTTAAAATGGATTTTTGAAACTGATCACTTAGTAATGTAGCGTTTTAAGTTTTGCCTGGGAATAGTGCGAATGTCTTAAGGTCTTCGAGCTTCCCACTCGTATACGTCTGTAGCCTATGGGCATCGGGGATCGCCGTCAGCTGGGAACTCCCCTTATCGGTTTCAGTGTGTGGAAGACATGCGGTGATCACCGATTTCTCTTCCAATCCCCAAATAATGCTTGTGGCTCTGTACACTTTTGATCATCTCCACCGTCTTTCGATCAAGTTTTCATAATGGTTCGCCAGTGGCCACATTTATTAATTTTATCTCAGAAATATGATACGCTGCTCCATAGACACGAGTTTCGCTGATATGACTACCATCTTTCTTCCTAAACATTTGGCTTCTGCATGAGAAACCTGACTGTGACCTAGTTGTTTTGTCAACCGTCCACCGCTGTCGCTACAACCATATGGCGTGCAGCTGTGGAAGTTGTTGACGCACGTTCGGAAACGAGAAGTCTGATGGTTTATTTCATCTACTCCCCTCACATCCTGTGTCTCTTTAAAAATTTTGGTCCCACCTCGTGCTCTTTTAAGTTTTCATCTAGATATTTTGTGTTTCGACAGCAAATGAAAAACGTTACGTGCCTTAGGCACGTAACGTTTTTCTCCTTGAATCTAATCTCGGTTGTTTTCCTCGTAGTTGTAACCTCCATCCTTGGACACACATTTCTGTTAGCCACATCCAGATATGGATGTCCTTACAATAGGCATCCTTACGGTTGCCGATTCCTAAGAACGAATTTTAAGACATTCCTTTGTTACCTCCGATTTTTGTAAACATTCAACCTTTGGCACTAATCGCCATGTTTTATGACATTTGAATGAGAGTTCAGATGTATCACAGACTGATAATAATCTTAGTTCCTCTTGTGTAATCTAGAATTTAGGCTCTGAGGTACAGCAACCTTTAATATCAACCTTACGACTACGAAATATTTGCACGTTTTCCTTGTAACTGCAACCTTTGATTCTAAGTTAGATTTCTCACTGTATTAGTTAGTTTGAAAGCTCGACTGCATCAGAGGTTGATAATTATCTTCGATGTTCTGCATCCTCGTTTATTTATGGCATTCCTTAGTTACCCACGTTAACTTCGATATTTTGTAGATTTTCCATATACTCTTTGACCCTAACAGCCATTTTCCATAACATTCACATGACGATGCAACTACACAAGTTGGCAATCATCTTAGTTCCTATTTTTCAAGCTGTACTTTAATCTGGCATTTTCTGATACGGATGCGACGGGCTTTTGTCTAAAGATTACCTTGCTTTTGACTCGCCATTGGTTGCAAGAGCATCATTATTTTTGATCAGTAGGTACTCGGACCAAGGACAGAATTTTGAGTTCTATGTATTTCAAGGCATTCGTCAGCTGCTAGGAATTCAGAAAACCTGAACGACTCCCCTACACACAGTAGGATGGCATTGTTCAGAGATTGAACAGATCGATTGCTCAATATCTATCATTTTTTATCAACGTGACTGGGATCGCCATATAGCACTCTTTTTTTTCGCATACAGGACAGCAGTGCACGAAACAACTGAACAGCTTTATTCCATGATGCTTTTTGGAAGAGAATTACGTCTTCCCTTTGACCTCTCATATGATCACCCTGAAGCAATGCCTGTATTCACACCACAATATGCACAAGATCTGCAACAACGATTAAAACTAACATCAACCTGGCGATCGCGAGAGCAAAAACGAGAAACGACAGAAAAGCAAATGAAACTATCTTCAAAGAAGGAGGTGATGTCTGGCTATACAAACTACAAAGAAGAAATAGACTTTCGCCGAAACTTCAAAAATCTTGGGAAAGTCCATATACAGTAGTTACCAGGATTAACGATGTAGTGTATCGCATTCGTCAATACAAAGTGTAAGGTGGTTCACGTGGATCGTTTGGCCCCGTTTCATGAAAGAAGTCAAGAACCTTCGGATTCCAGGACTGTTCGGGGAGAACTAAATCGTAGGAGGAATCTGCACTTACAACAATGAAAGCGTCGCTGTTTACTACTAGACACGCGAGATAAAGAAGGGAGTCTGAATTACGTCTTAATTCTATAGAGAGTATGAGAGATGGTATTGTCATGATTGTATTGAGAGCATTTAAAGAGCATGAGAATGAAGTACAAAGATACGAGTGTAAAAAGGATTTCGTTTTGTCTCGTGTGCGGTGACATCTTAAAGCTATCGATATTTGCGTGGTAAAAGTAGCTGAAATTGGATCTAACCATTACCTTGTTAAAAGTGTCTTGAAACTAAAACTTAAGAAGTGTTGTGCTAAGGTTAAAATATTTACCTTTAATTCTGAAGCTCTGAGAGATGCAGTTATAGTCATTATGAAAGACATGGTTTTCTTACTACTGAAGTTGAGGAAGAATGGGACCATTTTAAACACGCTTTTTTGGAAAATAACAGTACTCTTTTAGGAACAAAGGAGGCAGAATTAATTGAGTGATAAAGTATTTGAGCTTATTTAGGAAAGAAAGAACTGCAGGAAGGTCCTTAATCAATACCCTACTAGTCCTAATAGAAAGGATTACAGAGAGTTTAATAAACGTGTAAAGGATCAGTTAGCTGCTGATAAGAATCTTTGGCTTGATGGCTTGGCTGACAAAGCCGAGGAAGCAGTTAGACAGCACAACAGTAGAGAGCTGTACCAGATAGTTAATGTTTTGTGTGGTAGAAAACGGACAGGTCCGTTTTCCTGTTTGATTGAAGGATAAACAAAGTAAGGAGAGAGAAGGTGAGGATTCTGTCATGGCTAGGTAGGCTGAGCATTTCAATGATGTTCTAAACAATGTGGTTAGTTCTACTTTCATTGTTTGTAACGAGGATAAATGCATTATTAGCTTTAATGTTGGCCTTATAACACAGTCTGAAGTTATTCTGGCTATTTCAAAACTTAAACTTCATAAATCCTCAGGGGTAGATTAAATTACTGCGAAAATGCTTAGAGTTGGAAATGTTTCAGTTACTACATGGATGATTGAAATTTTGAATATCTTTTATGATAAGGGCATGAATCCTACGGATTTTACCAGAGCTATTATTATACCAATTATAGCCAATATATATTATTATACCATGATTATTTTCAAAACATGGTGATCGTAGTTCTTGTGATATTTATAGGGGTATCAGTCTGCGTTCTGTTCCAGGTAAAGTTCTTTGCATGATTGTGCTTAATAGAATTAAGAATCTGGTTAACAGGCAATTGCGTGATGAGCAATGTGGATTCAGAAGTGGTAGGGGATGTGTAGATCAGATATTTTCACTTAGGCAGATTCTTGAGAAATGTTTAGAGTTTCAGAAACCTTTGGTTGCTTGCTTTGTTGATTTCAAAAAAAGCATTTGACTCTTCTGATCGCCATAATTTCTGGTTGATTGTGCGATCGTATATACCAGACAAATTAGTTAACATAATGAAAGCTTTCTATAATAACACTGAGTCATGTTGGAAAATTGGTAAGACTTGTAGCAGTTGATTTAGGAATGCTTTTGGTATTTGACAAGGGTGAATTTTGTCTTCATTTCTGTTTAGTTTGGTTATTGATTATGTTATGCGAAATTCACTTCAAGGACAGATTTTGGCTTTAAGTGGTCTGGTGATATGAAAATTTCTGATTTAGATTATGTTGATCATTTAGCTATTTTGACAAATGATGTTGATGAGATGAACTCTTTCATTCGAGCTGTTGATGAAACTGGTAATAGAGTAGGTTTGGTTATAAACAGAGAGAAAACTAAAGTGATGAAAATTGGTCAGGCAGGCTGTCATTCAGTTCATCTGAATGGTTGCAACTTGAGCGGTATCTTACTTTAATTACCTTGGAAGCTTTTTAATAGATACTGGTGATGTGCAGCATTAAATAAACGGAAGAACAGGGATTGATGGGATCTTCAAGAATCTTTGGAGAGTGTGGATAAATAAGCGTATACACCTAAAGACTAAAATTAGACTGTATAATGGTTTGGTTCTTTCTAGGTTTAGTTACGGTAGTGAAACCTGGACACTTTGTAAACAAGATGACAGGAAATTTGATGCTTTTGATTTTACATGCTTACGCAGTATCTTGGGCATTAGATGGTTCAACTTTATAAGATGAGGTTAGGCAAAGGAGTCGGCAATATCCTTTAAGCAGCATATTGTGCAGAGAGAGACTCCGTTGGTTTGGCCATGTTGCCCGTATGGATAATTGTAGATTGGTGAATAGGGTTATGAATAGTGTGCCTAAAGGCCTCAGAAAGAGGGGGAGACCTAGGATGCTGTGGGCAGATAGTGTCAAACAGCACCTTGTTAGAATTGGCGTGCAGTGTCCAGATGCAGCAAATGTAGCTGAGGACAGATATGCTTGGAGAACTAAATTGCATGGTCTGGTTGGACCTCCATAGTCCATGGCTGCTTGAGGATCATGATGATGATGATGATGTAGAATACAACAGTGGATCATCAATCTGTAGGGAGAGTCATTTCCTTCATACGATTTCTATAATCAGTGGAAAGTGATTGGTAAGAGTTGTGACTATAATTTGAGTTATGATTCGTTTTCGAATATTGTATTCATTTATTTTTTGGTTTCTAATGAATGTCAGTGTCATGTCCCTCTAATTAATTTATTTTTATTTATTGTTGCATTTTTATTGTTTTTTTTTTTTGTTGTTGTAAATATTTTTATGTATTAAGTGTGTTTTTGGAAGAGTTATTGTGCGGATGTGACTCATAGAAGTTGCTTTCGGGTCTGAGATGGCTGCCTGCAAAGGCTGATGAGTCCAAAAGCCCTTTTTACGACTATTTACAACTAGCCTCGGGCGTGAGTGCGGGCACTGGGGACTATGGCAGCGAGAGTAAACAACAGCCTTGAGCGTCGCTGTCAAACAGGAAGGACGTTTGAACACACGTCAAGGGACACAGCTCTTGCTCAAACAAAACCCTTAAGGAGAGGGTTTAATTCTATGTGAGAATCAGATACGGTTTTTGATGAACCAAGTACAGTTCTGTGGAACTGAAGTGAGTTCTGTGTGAACCACATTGTAGGCAAGGGTTGGATATCCTTTCGCCGAGTTTGAGTTCGGTAAAGCGAGAATCTGTAAAGTGAGGTTCTCCACCTCATTGCATAATTGTTTGCAGCCCCAAAGCAGCAAAAGCCTATGGAGTCGAGCGCATCCCCAGCACGTGATTGTATATAAATGTGAATCAACTGTGCCATCCTTATACAACTCTTGTGCGTGAATTGTTCGACATATTTCTACATATCACTTGGCGCAGCAAGTGTGAGGCATACGTCAGTACGGGTGCAACAACCCACGAACCTGTTATTTCACTTAAGTAATGGTGAATTTAAATAAGTGACTAGTTGATCGTCCTCTACTCTAGAGTGATTAATCGTCCGCCATCTCATTGCCCACCACATTTGGCGCAGTTCAAACAGGGTATCTAATTTACGTGACGAAATAAAAATCTGCGTCGTTCCCTTATCGCTGCCCACCGCAGTAGGGATTAATTAGTCATAGTTGATTAGCATATTGCTGTTTCAAGTCACTAATAATTATGTTTTTACGTTGATGTAAATTTATTGCCTCAGTTCTTTTCAGTATTTTTAATCTCTGTTTGTTTATTACGAATTCGCTCATGGTTGTCAAATAAACACTGCTAAAAATCTGTAACAGTAAGCGTGCGTGTGTCGTGTGAAGGAATGCAATAGCATTGATGAAAGTGCATACATTTAAATACTCTGCTGAAATGCTGTAAGTATAAAATTTTTTTCAGATATTTAATTTAATACATATATAACACATAAAGAGTATAAAAAAAATAAATAAAAATAAATACCCCCTCAAGCAGCTGCTTGCCACAGAGGTCTGACAGGAGCCTGTCAGTTTATATGCCACAGTAGAAGATCTGAGAGGATGGCAGGACCTCAGCAGAAAACAACACGAACGTCCATGCCTTAACCCGGGGCTCGAACCCAGGTCCCGTAGATCAGTAGCCAAGCGCGCTAACCACTCGGCCACGGGACGGCAGTAAAAATAAATACCCCCTCAAGCAGCTGCTTGCCACAGAGGTCTGACAGGAGCCTGTCAGTTTATATGCCATAGTAGAAGGTCTGAGAGGATGGCAGGACCTCAGCAGAAAAACGACACATACATCCATGCCTTACCCGGGGCTCGAACCCAGGTCCCTTAGGTCAGTAGCCAAGTGCGCTAACCACTCGACCATGGGATGGCATAAAAAGTATACAGAAGTAAAAAAAAAAAAAAAAAAATTGATATGAAACCTTGAATTAGAATATTTAAATAACAATATATGCATGATGTAATATTACACGAAGACAAAATCAACATATATTCTGTCATATGCATAACAAAGGAGCTGTAATACAAGCTCATCCACGTGACAATGCAAAATTCATTATATACTTTGTCAAATAAATAAAAATGATAAGCAATTAATAAATAAGAAACCAAAATAAATAAATAAACGAAACTCTTGTAGTATCTTATTGAATTATGTTCAAACATCGGTAGCATTTAAATTCAATACTTTTATTTTTCTACATCATAAATAGTATCAACGTGGTCAGTTGTTAATAAATGTTCGTTTAACAGTTTCTTGAATGTTCTTAAACATTTCTCATTTCTTATATTGATACTTAATATATTGAAACTTTTCGATTCTATGAAAATGAAATTTTTATGGATGATTTCATTTGTTGAATTTCCCAATATGAAATTTCAAACCTATACTTCTGGAATTAAAATTAAACTCTCTTATTTGTATTAAACTTTGTATTTTTGTGTAAGAAAATTAATGAAATATATTTATATATGTATAATTTTCCAAAAGGTAATAATTTATAGCTACGATATAGAGAATTTATATTGCAATATTTATTTTGCGATAAATTTCGAATCAATCGATTTTGTACGAAACAAAAATATTGTAAATTAGATTTATAATTTCCTTCCTAACAATGAACTTCATATGTGAAAATAGATTGTACCTTTGCAAAATAAAGACTAGGGAGGAAGTTGATCCCTACAAAATGCTTTAGAACATAAAATTTATCTAAAATTTGATTTAACTTTTTGAGTGTATTTTAAATATGCTTGTTCCATTTTAAATTGGAATCAACCGTTATATCTAAATAATTATAACTTTCTATTCTTTTTATAATTTCACAATTACATGTGTTATTATCTTCACATTTAATGTTGTCAAACTTTATTATGAAATTCGGTGCATTTGAATTAAAGTGTATATATATATTTGTGTATATATATATATGTGTATATATATATATATATTTGACTATCTTTACATTCCCCTCCAATTCATGCTTCATTAACCGATAATGAATTATTTTTAACTAGTTTTCTGCTTCCATTTTCAAAGTTGTGTCATTAGCAAAGAAATAATATTCAAGTAATGTACAAAATAAATAAATAATCGTAAGATGGAATTTTTTCAATGAATGAGAATTAGGTTTTCTTTCTTCTATATTGACAAAGTAATGTTTTTCAAATGCTCTAAGTCCTCGTAATACTTTGAAGCCAAACTAAAAGCTGCATCTACCAAGTTAAGTCTCTTAGAGATGGAAATTCAAAATAGAATTGTTTTTAAGAAAAAACTCTGATTGCTAAATGTCTCGATTTCTCAGGTATCCCGAATAAATCTTAAAGGTAAAAAGCAAAAAAAATTCCGATCCACTTCTGAGTTTAATTATTTTCTTTTTGTAAGTGGGATTAGCTTGTGTTCTTTCTCTGCTGAGCGATCCCCTCACTGACAAAGTACGCTTCATGGCCCTTATCTCATTGCCCTTATCGGACTTCCGAGGTAAGGGGCCTAGCTAAAGTCAGTTTCAGAAGAAAAAAGAAGAATTATTCTGACATAGTTTGGAATTCGTTACACAAATGAGTTAGAAATGCTCGATGCACAAAAGGTTTCGGAACTATTCGAACGGAATAGATGCAGTGGTTTCTGTTTTCTCGAAGTCAAGACCTTCTGACCTTTTAAGCTGAGGGAAACTGCAACGAATTGTTTAGATCGCATTTCCATGCTTCTTTTAAATTTGCTGTCAGAATTACAAAGCTACTAGCTAAACTTTGCAGGTCATTAGAGACTAAACCACCTTCTCTGGACTCGAACCCGGACCCCCTCCCCCAATAGTTGCAGTGTCATCCATAACCAAACGCTACGTCATTCCACCACTATAATAATCTTTGCATCCATCTTCTTCATTGAGAGCAGTTTTCGCAGTCAGACTAGTTGACACTTAACAGAAACATTAATAATTCTTTTCTTTCTTTGCTAGGATTCAGGGTTGAAACAAATAGAATCAGGAAATCAATTAAAATTGACTTTCTGCATTGACTGTAAAGTAAAACAATCTTTCAGATATCTCTAACCTGAAACCTTTACGATATAACAAGACGGATATTTCTAAGTTCACAAAAAAATGAATGTTTGACTCTCGCCTTCTTCGATCGTTGGATGCTATTCATTATTTTCTCTTCATCATCACCAGATGAGGAATCCAAAATATCGGCCACATTTTCTCCTCCTCACCTTCCTTCTTTTCACCTCACCTTACAAGTTCTATTCCATCGCAGCCAATTTCATTCTTCTGTCTTGACCTTTTCTTTTCAAATATCTCAAACTTTGACCTTTTTCGATATTCTCGACAACGGCAATGCCAGATCATGGTAGTTCGCAAATCCCTTGTTTTGACAAAATTCGTTTTCCTCGGCATTACTTTAAACACAGTAATCGGCCGATATTGGTTCCTTCGGCGCTTTTTTCCATTACCGTCGCTATCGATCTTGGTGTCCGTATAACGTGATCTCCATCAAGATTGATAGTTCCAGCCACAGACAAAGTCCAGGCAGATGGTTTTATCAGATCATGCTGAGCGCCGTTGAGAAACTTCCAAGAGGATTGCCTTTTTTCACTTCTATCGCACTTACCAACAAGTTCATATCATCATCGGAAGAACGTTTCTATTAGTTTGGGTTGAAAACATCGACTCAGAGGATTAATTTCAGATTTCAAAATAACCTGATTGATTACTTTACTCCATATATTTATTTCTCCATTTAAATAGATTAGATTCGTTCCATGCAATCATTTACGTTTAAATTGAAGCGTAATCGCAACTTCTGATGTTCAAAACAAATTTCTAAGAGTGGAGCTGTAATTCACTCTTTTCGTTTGAAAACCAATTAGCTTGTTCGTAAATGTTCAAATGTTTCCATTGGGACCCTACATCTTGTAGTTTGATTCATTGACATGTTCAAAAACATCTGCTTTATTTGCAAACTTCGCCAACCAGATGTTTTCGTGTAGCCATTTTATAAAATATGATTCAGTAATAATTGCATTCATGGCTGTCTTAGAATAGTTAGTGTGTTATAATTTAAAAACTAAACTTTTACTGTGTTATAATTTAAAAGACCAGGATTCACTTACTTGTGAGTAAGTTTCCTAATATTTCGACCCCTGACTGGGAATGAAAAGAATTCTTCAAGAATTCCCGTAATCAAGTATTAGGAGTTTCCTATTCTCGATAACAGGTTTCCTTGAGAAAACCAGAGGACGTTTGGTTGTAAAAAATGATGTTCGTCTCTCACCTCTTCACGAAGAACATCAAACAGACGAAAATTCAGAGATCGTGAGTTGACGATGCAATTTGAACTGATTCACTCCAAACTGATGCGATCGATCTAGAAAAATCTCTTGGCCAAGAGCGATTAATCAATAAATCAAAGTAAATTCTAAAACTCTGTAAATGTAATTTGATTATTTTGTAGTATGTAACTATCGATCTACGCGACTTCAACTCTTGCGTTTCCTTTTTCGGAAGTTTGAAATGAAATCTTTGACATTTCCTGTCGTCGCAGAGACAAAAATCTGTTTTTCCATTCGATTCAATTATTTCTCGTAAATTCATACGCATCTGCAAACATTTCGTCTCCAGTTGCTTGCTTAAGTAGTTTTTATCAAAAAAAATATGTTCATTTATACGATAATTTCATAGGCAACGATACGCACAAAACCAATTACAGTGAAATGTCAGTATGAAGAAGTCGTGCGGGTGCCCAAAATATATTTCATTATACTGAAATTTCGTTATACTGAAATGCAATGAAACGAAAGTGCTGTGATAGTTACATACTACAAAATAATCAAATTAAATTTACAGAGTTTTAGAATTTACTTTGATTTATTGAAATTCACAAAAAATTCATACATAAGTTTCATATATAAGGAATCGAACTTTAGAATAGGTTATTAAGGTCCCAAGGAATTACAATGCAACAAATTTGAAAAATAGAAACATCAGTTAAAAAAAAGAATATAAGCATAAAATATAGCTATAACAAAGCTATATACACAGAACATAACATACAAGTGATTTCGATTGAGCAAATCCAAAATTGGTGGTAACATAATTGAATATTCTACATATTAAGAAGTTACCGTTTAATATTATTAATATAACACTTTTTATTAGATATTAATTTCAACTTATTTTGCAAGGTATTCCATAATGATACAGCAGTTTACGTAACAGAGAATTGACAAATAGCCTTCTTGAATTTCTGTTCAGACACAGTGTCCTTGGATCTGGTTGTCAGATAATGAATTTTCTTTCTCTCCTTGAAATAAGGATCAAATATTGAGGGTAATAATTTTTGTTCCCATAAAAATTACGGTAATTTGTTTTAACTGTTTGTTGCAACAAGCATCTCTCCGTGAATTTGCAAACGATGCAGCAACTCTGCAACAGATTGTGTGGAATACTTTTCTGTTTCATTAGGAAACGGCGAAGATGTCTCAGAGTGGCTGCTAATAACTAAACAAATTAACGAAAGGCCCAACAACATTTATGCAATATATACTAAAGTATTAAACCCCACATTTAGCATGAATATTAAAAATAATATTTTATGTAGAAAATTGTTTACAAATCATTTGGCCATTTCATATCATTTCAATAAACATTTAGTGAAGTAATACTCTCGAAATTGCCTTGCGTCGCCGTAATTATAAGCATGAAAAAACATGCTGTCCAGAAATATCCTTCCTTTCCTATGTTTGTGCCAATCATTTGCCATACCACCTACTACAGTTTCTAAGTTAAAGCGACCAATCATTTGCCATACCACCTACTACAGCTTCTAAGTTAAAGCGACCAATCATTTACCACACCACCTACTACAGTTTCTAAGTTAAAGCGACCCATCATTTGCCATACCACCTACTACAGTTTCTAAGTTAAAGCGAGATCTGGGCAACTGTGAAGCGGCCCACAACAATACCTAGAGATCATATCACTAATTACAACTCCACAACTAGGTGATTTTTGGAAATTCAGGAGTTCTTAGCATGTCACGGAGGAGGGATCATTACGGGTGTCTTCGGGAAGTAATATTTATGTACTAAACCATTTGTAATTATATGGGTTAGTATTAGGTATATGTGATATACATTAGTTTGCATGATTTATATAGTATCGATTCAGTCGATATTAATAAGAATATTTACCACGAAGTAGGCAAATTGAAGTTTTTTTTAGTGATAGTGTGGAGTCATCACCAATAAGACTTCCCCGAAAAAAACGTTATCTAAAGCTGTATGCACTATATTATTTATATCTGTATGTATAAAATTATTGCAAGGTATTTTGTGAGGGTCTATAAATGGTGGCTAGGACTACACCAGAAAGAGAGGATGTGTACTAATCCCCGAAAATGATGCATAGAATCGGCCAAATCTATCACTTAATATCCGACCCCTCCTTCTGGTGGTGCAGGCCGTTAGTACTTTTCAAAACAGATATTCTTTTCTGGGAGAGAAACGAAGGAGAGGGTTACCAGATGAATATGGCCTACTGATCAGGATTACTATGGTTGCTTTTCTCTTTTTCTGCCTTGCAGAGTAGTGATCAACTTTACAGGGTCCTGACGGTTTGTACCCACTGGACAGAAATGAATTATTATTGAGCTTGATTATGGATCCTGGACTTGCTGCACTGGTGGGCTCTGTTGAGGGAAAATATCCCGCTGTGTTTTTTGATTGCCAATTCGTTTCCAACCCAAAGTGAGCAGAGGCACGGGATACCTTATATCAAGAGGTAGATAATCCTGATCAGAGGCCATCTCAGGTACCTGAATTCTTACTTTAGCTAATTGGGTTTAGCTAAACTAAGAAGGTTTTAATATTTGTGCTATGTGACTCCAATGCTAAAGTTTGTACTAACTCTGACCTATGGACAGGGGTGTTAGGTCACTTTGGAAATGGCAATGTGGAACGTCTCCAACGGGTAAGGAAACTTAATAGTTTGAGAATAAGTAATACGGTGCTACAAACACCGTACATTTATAAATGCACGTTAGTTTCATTTAATGGTTTACATAGGAATATTATCGGTTTTTATTATTTAACAGCCGAAATTGTGTTCGATCATTACCTGGTCAAAAGTGTCATACGACTCAAGCTTACGAAATGTTGGGCTAACGTTAAGGGAATTAGCTTAAAGGGAATTACCTTTAACACTGAAGCCCTAAAAGATTTAGATATAGCTGAAGCATTCATGATCAGCAACTTAGTCATTATGACAGTCGTGGTTTGCTCACTACAGAAGATGAGAAAAAATTGCCATCAGTTTAAACAGGCTTCTCTTGAAAATAATAGTACTGTTTTGAGTAAAAAGGAACAGATGAGACAAAGTTATTTGAGTGATAAGGCTAAGGAGCTTATTTCTGAAAGAAAGAATTGCAGGAACAATTTGAATCAACAGTCTACCAGTAATAACAGACGTGATTTAAAAATAACTTAATAGAACTGCGAATGATCAGTTAACAGCTGATAAGAAGCTTTGGCTTGATAGCTTCGCTGGTAAAGCAGAGTAACAGCTAAATTGCACAAGAGCAACGAGTTGTACCAGATAATTATTCGTTTCTGTGGGCAGAAACAGATAGGTAAACAAGATTGAGAGGTCAACATGGTAAGGTTGTTGACGGTAAGTTTTCTCTCATGGCCAGTTGGGCTGAGCATTTCATTGATGTTCTAAACAATGTAGTTTAGTTCTACTCCCATTGTTTGTAATAAGGATAGATGCATTACTGGCTTCAATGTGGCCCTATAACATAGTTTGAAGTTATTTTGGTTATTTCTAAACTTAAACTACATAAATCCCCAGGGGTTGAAGAAATTACTACCGAAATGTTTAGAGCTGGGAATATTTCTATGACCACGTGGCTTACGAAAATTTTGAATATCCTTTAATGGAAATGCATTATTTCTAAGGATTTTACCAGAGCTATTATTATTTTTATTTTTAAAAAAGGTGATCGTAGTTCTTGTGATAACTATAGAGGTATCAGCCTACTTTCTTTGCATGATTGTGTTTAATTGAATTAGGAATTTGGTTGATGGGCAATTGCATGATGAGCAGTATGGATTCAGAAGTGGTAAGGGTTGTGTAGATCAGATTTCTTCACTTAGGCAGATTCTTGAGAAATGTTTACAGTTTCAGAAACTTTTAGCTACTAGCTTTATTGATTTCAAAAAGGCTTTTGACTCTGTTGATCGTCATAATTTGTGGTTGATCATGAGATCGTATAGCATCCAGACAAATTATTTAACATAATGAAAGCTCTATATTAACACTGAGTCGTGTGTGAGAGTTGATAAGGCTTTTGGCAATTGATTTAGTTTCGCTTCTTATGTTTGACAAGGGTGCGTTTTGTCTCCTATTAAATTTGGTTATTGATTATGTTATGCGCAATTCTTTGGAAGGGAAAATTTCGTTCTTAAATGTTCTGCAGATTTCAAATTTTCTCATTCAGATTATGCAGATGATTGGACTTTGTTGACTAATTATGGTGATGAGATTGGTAACAGAGTAGGTTTGGCGATAGAGAGAAAACTAAAGTGATGAAAATTGATCAGGCAGATGATGCTTCAGTTGCTTTGAACGGTTGCATTCTTGAGAAAGTGTCTCAGTTTAATTTTCTTCTGAGCTATGTAACAGATACTGGTGATGTGCGGCAAGAGATTAATACGACGAATAGGGATTGCTACCGGGACTTTTAAGAATCTATGGATATTGTGGAGAAACAGGCGTATACACCTAAAAACTAAAATTAGGCTGTGTAATAGTTTGGTTCTTTTTAGGGTTAGTACTTTCTAGTTATGGTACTGAAACCTGGATCGTTTGTAAACAAGATAGCAGGAAAGTTGATGCTTTTGATTCTAGATGCTTACGCAGTATCTTGGGAATTAGGAGTCCAAATGGGAAAATATGTAAAGCATTGTTCCACCACAGTTTTCGAAAGTGTTGGCAGAGGGTAACTAACGTGTTATATGTGTCAAATGAAAACTAATGACATAGGAATAGGCTTCTCGAAATTATGGCGTTGTTTTTCCACCAAAAGAGGGGAAGGTGAATGTAAGAGTTTCCCTAGAAGCAAGGAGTGGGTGAGAACTGGTAGCGTGGCCATTCCTCCATCCCATGGTTTCCCCTCTCCAAACGACAACAGGACGGACATTGCGACAACACTGCCTGTGTTGTCGCAATGGCCGTACTTTTGTCGTTTGGAGAGGGAATGGCCCCCTCCAAGAGACCCACAAAGTGTTTTATTTTTTCATTTCGACAGCCAGCCAATTTCTTTTCAAAGAAGGCAAACATCTGAAAGCAAATGTAAGGATATTTAATGGATTTTGCGCTGCAGAAATGACACTTTTCACTACAAAATCCTTCGTATGCCCCTAAATGGTCCCCTCCAGGATCGAGACTTATGCCCCCCCCCCCCTGCTTGGCTGGCCAGCAGTTCTAGGAATCGACGGCCAACTGAGGGGCCGCCGGGTATTGGATACTCTGCACGTACCCCTGACACCTGACTCCTGTCACGTGACGGAGAGGAGGACTCTCTCGGTGGTCGTTGGAGAAGAAAGAGGTCTTGGAGGCGAGGCAGGGAGTCTGACTGCCACCTCAGGCTAAGGGCTCGCTGGTCGTTGGAGAAGAAAGAGGTCTTGGAGGCGAGGCAGGGAGTCTGACTGCCACCTCAGGCTAAGGGCTCGCTGGTCGTTGGAGAAGAAAGAGGTCTTGGAGGCGAGGCAGGGAGTCTGACTGCCACCTCAGGCTAAGGGCTAGCCTTGCTCTGTAGGTCCTTGTGAGGCCTTTGTATATAGGTCAATAAATGTATATATATTAATCTCGTAAGTGTAGTGTCACGTTTATGCCACCGGTAGTATTCCTCATCCTGACAAGAGAGGTAAAAAACGCACCAATTATATTCCTACCCACGGTAATTCACTCGGCGACACCCCTCGGAAGACGCAGTTTATTGTAAATTTAACGGGGATCGAAGCAAAGAGTTGCATCTCGAATGACAGTTTGCCACGTCGAGAATGCCATGGACCAATCTATCTTTCACCCCTCTCCAAAACAAGGGAGAAGAAGGGTTAAAACGGAGTCCATCGTAACAAGTCTTATGTGAAATGAAAGCAGAGAGGCAAAGGAATGGATCACTTCCTGTTCAGAAGCAGAAGAAAGAAAAGTTTTCTTAGTGATAAAGTTTCCTGAGAAGTTGCCACTAAAAAGAAAAATAAATATGCAATCAAAAAATTTAAAAAACATATGTGGTCCAAAACGTAAAAACTAAAAGTAAAACATGCCAATAATGAAATCTCTTATTCAATTCGTTTTAACTTCAAAGAAAGATAAGGCGCCAAAACCAGTTGCACAAAAAGTGTTGTTTCCTTATCTTTATTTGAGGTTCACATGAATTGAGTGAATAATTTCATTTTTTTTTTACTTTTTGAAGGTACATGTAGGAAGAAGACAGATCTTTTTAAAAAACATTAATTTATATATTTCGCATAAGCAATTCACTTCGCTAAGTGGTAACTAATGCTTAATATCGGGCAGATATCTTCATAAGAGGCGGCCGTCAAAAACTTCATTTTCTTTTCTTTTTTTTATGCCCGATTTCACATTTTGTGGAAATATCTGATGTCATTTTTTGTGCACGAGGGATGTTTCGTGATTAGCATTCGGGATGTTCGGGATGTGTTTAAACACAGAGGGCGAATTAATTTTCTGGGCACTTTGGCTTCGTTCTCCATGTAGAGGTTCTCTCGCCAAATGAGCCCTGCGACGCAGCGGAGACGCAGCGGCCTCAGATCACGAAAAACCAAACGCTGCTAGGTACTCGTCCTCACTCTGCCTGTTTACTGCCTTTGCGTGTTTAGCAGCACTCTTACTCGGTTCTTCATTACTTGACATAAACCGACCTTCTTCGTTTAAAACCTTTTCCATGTTTTGCAAATTAGCATGAGGGAATGAAACGATAAACGAATAACAGCACGCATCTGCGCAATCGTCGAATGTTCTCAATCAAATGGTTTAATGCAGCAAATGGTCTGCGAACAAACGCGGTCTTGTGTGTACGTCGCTGCGGAATACATACAGGTTCAGGCCGAACCGTCACGCGACATTGCGAAACATAAACGCAATTATTTATAGGGTATATGATTTAGAGCAACTTTCCCGTTGAAATCCAATGGGTGCTTAAAGTAGGGAGATAAAAATCGTTTCAAACGCGAGTTTTATCAGAGAGACAACCTCGATTTTTTTTACGTAACTTGTAATGCACGGATGAAATCCAAACGTGGAATTTGGCACGAGGCAGTTAGTATTCGAAACATTGCAAGGGGTCTGGATCTGTTAGGAGACGGATTAAACTTTCGTCATCAGCAAACGTAGCTCAGTTCCGTGTGATGCGAGAGGTTTGCAAATTTCCAAGCAATGCCAACACGCATTGTTGCTTCAGAGAACTGACGGAGGTTCACACGGCTGGATGGAGTTATTCCCATTACATGGATGAGGGAGTTATTCCCATTACATGGATGAGGAAGTTATTCCCATTACATGGATGAGGGAGTTATTCCCATTAAATGGATGAGGGAGTTATTCCCATTACATGGATGAGGAAGTTATTCCCATTACATGGATGAGGGAGTTATTCCCATTACATGGATGAGGGAGTTATTCCCATTACATGGATGAGGAAGTTATTCCCATTACATGGATGAGGGAGTTATTCCCATTATATGCTGTATATACTAAACTCCATTTATCGAGATATGGTATCTATCCAATGGGTGCTTAAAGTAGGGAGATAAAAATCGTTTCGAACGCGACTTTTATCAGAGAGACAGTCTCGATTTTTTTTACGTAACTCGAAGTGCACGGTGGAAATCCAAACGTGGAATTTGGCACGAGGCAGTTGGTATTCGAAATATTTTAAGAACGACTTTAATTTCATTAGACATGGGACGAAATTGTATTTATTAAGGTTAATTGAAATATGTTGACGGCAAATTTGGAAAAGTGCAAACGTTTCAATATTCGAAAGATAAGCCATTGGTTGGCGCGTTTCACCCTCAGTCAGTCGGGCCTTGTCTCACAAAGCCAGACGATTTTGTATCTTGAATTTCGTTTAACCGACGCTTGCTTGGACTAATTCCTCCTCAGTACCTTTCAGCTCCTCCTTTACTATACCTTGGTGCAATTGTGTTTAGATCCGTTCATTAGTTACTTGATAGGACACATCATTATAACGAATGGGTCTCACAAATCCAACACGATTAGTTACTTGATAGGACACATCATTGTAACGAATGGGTCTCACAAATCCAACACGACCATCCGTATAACTATTTGGGCAAATCAGATATATTCCAATATCTTTATGAATCACCAATATCTTATGAAATCAGATATATTCCAATATTTTTGCTTCTTATCACAAAAGTAATCGAATTTTTTAAAAATGAAAACGATGAGAAATATTCAGATATGATGAATCAAATGTAATAATAGACTTATGCAATAACTCATTTATCCGTCACTCGTTTAACCGACATCCAGTGTCAAGTTTTTAGAAATAAATTATAACTTATTTAGCGGGTTGGATACGCATTAATGTAATATTACATTTCGTATTTTTTCGAATCTCTCCGTAGCTTAATGATGCCCTCTATAAAAGTGGATAGAGGTGGAAAATGCCAAAACTTCAAACCAAATATTGCAAATGATCTATCTGTGCCACAAACTTATTTTGTCGGTACAGTGTAGTACTCAAAAGGTGTGCATTGGAAGCAATAATTTGTTCCCTTATCCCCCAGTATAATTAAATAAAAATAAATTCCACCTCAAGCAGCTGCTTGCTACAGAGGTCTGACAGGAGCCTGCCAGTTTATATGCCATAGTAGAAGGTCTGAGAGGATTGCAGGACCTCAGCAGAAAAACAACACAAAGGTCCATGCCTTATCCGGGGCTCGAACCCAGGTCCCTTAGATCAGTAGCCAAGCGCGCAGTGGGGGTGGTTAAACAATTTTTTTTTATTTTAAGAGAAGAATGAAAATTTGTTGTGTGCTACATACTGTAAAACTTACTGTCTGCATTTCTCTAACCACTAATTAGCTCGAATTTTCATTGGTAGATAATGCGAAAGGCACGAGGTAGAGAATGCCAAGGGGATGAAAACTTCAGATTGCATAAAGCAAGGATGAGAGGAAACTGTATGCCCAATTAGCGATTTTACCGTTTATCGTTTCTTCTTTGCAATTTGTATGTGTATGTGCATGTGTGTGTGTGTGTGTGGGGGGGGGGGTCCTGTTTTGGGGAGAAGGAAGAAACATGAAAATACAAATTCCTATGTGTCTTTAATCTATTACGAGCGGATGTTCTATACCGAATTCTATAATCATAGCTATTACAGTTTAAAAGAAATTCTTCCCCCTTTTTTTTAGAGAAAAAAATAATCAAAATAACCTCCATGGAGCCATTTTTTGAGGGAATAGAAAAATTGAGGGCCAAACTCTTTAACTACTTTAAGTTGCTATTTGAGGAAACTGTATACTAAATATGGTGGGTCAAGTTCTTACAATTTAGGAGCAGTTCATACTGCGTTTTAGGGGAGTTTGGTTTGAAAAATGGTTTTAATTTAGTTAAAAAAGTTTAATGAAAAAACCGATATTTAGGTGTTTTATGTTAAGAAACATATCATGGACTGTGAGACTCAATGCTACCACCTGTGTTACGAAACAGAGCTGGACCGACGAAGGGAACTAAGAAAATATAAATACACTTACAGGAAATAAAAACTGCAATACTTGTAAGAAGTTATGCAAATATGATGAAATTTAAGCAGGCGGTAGTATATGGAAATGCGTGGAAATTTTTAAGTTTGCAGGACGATCGAAACGATTGGACAGGGGCGAGCTGACGTCAAAGGTGCGGAGCAGTCAAAGACAGATAAAGGCAAGCAAACTCCCTGGTTGACAAAACGCTGTGGAAATTGTTCTAAACCGATAAAGATGCCCTTGCACAGACGTCGACACCCGTTTCAACAGTTAACATTTGAGCGTGGAAGAATCATCGGCCTTAGAGAAGCTGGTTTGTCTTACAGAGATGTGACCAACCTTGTTGGCCGCAATCCCAGTATCATCGTATACATATGGCGCCAGTGGGTTCAAGAAGGATCCAGCACACGCCGATAAGGATCAGGCAGATCACATATGACCACAGAGCGACAGGATCGCCATTTGCGACGCATGGCATTGCGTGACAGATTCGCGATTACAACGCAAATGCAAAGGGACTGGGAACAGGTTAACACATCGAATACCTACCAGGCGGATGGTAAACAACAGGCTTTTACAGTTTCCTTTAAGAGCGTATCATTTGTTCAGCAGCACGGAACCTTTTACCAGCAAGATAACGCCTGTCCCCACACAGCCTGCATTAGTCTGAAGTATATGGCCAGCACGCCTGCAGGACATTTCAACTATTGAACACTCTGGGAAGCAATGTGCCGACAGCTCCAACAACACCCAAAAGGTGCGCCAACCATTGTCACTGAAATGGAACAGAGACTTCGTGCTATTTGGCGTTCTATCCTTCAGGAAGACATTATAGAGCCTTCCCCGTCGTGTTCATGAATGCATTGCTGCGCGGGGCGTTTCAACATCATATTAATTACACCATTTTACCGGGTAGATAAAGTGGTAATTTTCCATTTTTTTTTTGATAATGTAATCAATCGCACATCTCAGTGTATGCTAAAAGCTGCCAGCGTTTCAATAAAATGGCATTAAGCCTTCCAGGTATTGCAATTTTTTTTTCCTGCAGTGAAATTTTCGGCATGAAAAATCTAAATAAATACTAAAAAGTAACTTTTCATAATTGATTTTGTGTTGCATCTGCTGTTGATTTGATGATAACCAAGTGATATTTTATATCCCTAATTGTGGAGTTTTTTCACTATTTCTTCCTGACAACTTGACAGCTTTTGAGAAGTATCTGATTCCATTTTTGACTGGATTCCAATTATGAATGTGCTGTTTCATCAATGAATAATGTAGCAGATGGAAACATCCCCTAAAATGTCTCTTAAGTGTCATGGACACGAACTGGCTAACCTCTTTTAATGATAAAAATTAACTCTAATCTGCATACTTCTCAAAACTGATATTCTGATTGTTTTTAATTTGATCATTGAACTCTTAGTGCATTTTAGTTTCTATTTTGTTTACGAGTCAATCACATCGGTATTTGTTTTTCTCTGATCACTTGTAACTTTATTTCTTTCCATATAAGAATCAATATTTTTTCGTGTTTGATAATTCGATGGGAAAAGAGCTTCAGAATAACTTTAAATACTAGAGAGTAAGCTTTGAAAAGTAACTATCCAACTCCTCAAGATATCGACTTCCTCAATCACTCGAGCGATGTCCCCCCCCCCCCAACACTCAACTTCCAATGTCTCAACTTGAACCACAAATTTGCTTGAGTTCTGTTTCACTCTGTTGTATCCCTATTAAAACTTGTAGATCTTGAACTTGGTTGAACAGTTGCTGTTCATTTCTTCTTTCTCCGAATGGATTCACTCTTGTAATGGGCAAAGGTTGTTTTACAAAGCCGATAGTAGTTCGTTACGAAAAGGAGCTAAAGGAGCTTGCTTTGGAGGCAAAGAAATCCCTAAGAATTCTTCTTATTTCACGAGACTTGAGAACGCCCTCTCGGCCATCGGTTAGCAAAGTACACAAAGTGCAGCGGTCTTATCACCGAGGTTGTCGTCACGCAGAGGCGGAATCTTTCTACGTGGCAAACATTGAAGTGAATCTTCAACTGGAATCCGAAAAAGGAAAAGAACTCCAATATAGAAATTGTAGGTTTGCCAGAAACCTCAGATGAAAACATCGGTTCTGTAGTAACGAATATAGCAAGGATAATACAGGTTAAGGTGGATATCGGAGACGTCGTAGTCGCACACAGAGATACTACGAGGAAAAAATAAAAATTAAAACTTATCGTGTTGCAATTGCAAAACAGATCGATAAGAGATAAATGGATTTCAGAAGCAAAGAAGAAACGTATTAAGGCTAGCAACGTAAACAGAAATTTTGATGATAAACCAATTTATCTGAATGAACATTTGACACAATGAAATAAAAAATTGCTCTATTTGGCAAAGCAATTCAAATTAGAGCATAACTATAAATTTTTATGGGTTGAGGACGGCAAAAATGTTTTAAGAAAGGAAGAAAACTCCAAGGTTAGAAGAGTAAGAAATGAAAGAGACATAACGGATTATACCGAACAAAATGGATGACTTAGTCTGTGATATTCAGTCCGAACTGGATTCATGTGCTTTGCTAACAGATATTGATGAAGTTAATAAATTCCTTTCTTGTCATTGTTTTTTAAATTATACCCTTTTGCATGTGAATATCAGAAGTTTGCGATTGCCTTTCAATGATTTACTTGTATTAATGTTCCAATTTCGAAATCTCATTGATATTATAATCTTAAGTGAAATTTGGGTAAAGGATGATGAAGTTGTAAATTATAAAATTGATGGTTATCAGCATTTTTTTAGGAGTAGGCAGTATAATAAATCAGGAGGAATTGTAGTTTATGCAAATGTTACGAAGTTTAGTTTTTATGATTGTAATGTAAACAGATACTGAAGATATTAATCTATTTGACTGTAATACAGGTATATATTTATGTGCTACATATCGTTCTCATGAATACTCCGTCAAAGAATACATAACTGAATTTAGTACTACTTTGCAAAATATTAAAAATAATAAGCTAATAATAATTGGGGATATAAATTTTAAAATATTAAGCAACAGCTCGGAGGTGTCAGATTATCTTGATGTAATGTCTTTAAATGGTTTAAAGTCATTTGTGAATATTGCTACGAGATCTACTTTTTTCTCTCATATTTGTATAGATCATGTATTTATACGTGATAAGAATAATGATTATACTTACAATACAGCTGTCTTCCAAAATGATATTACAGACCATTATCCAATACTTGTAAGCGTAAGTGGGAAAGATTTTTTTTTAACCCTAAACCTTTAGTGAAAAGCTGTATAGATTATAATTTATTCGAGAAATATATTAAAGAATATAAATGGAACAATGAAGATGATAAAACTGATGATGTAAATGCATTATATGATAAATCCATATACATGATAAATGAGGCCAAAACAGTAAGTACTAAAGTTACTAAAAACAATAATGTTTTGGGTCCTACTCAGAGGAGCAAAAACAAATGGATAACAAATGAAATTATAAAATATAGCAAACGAAAAGCAAAAATTATACAACAAATATGAAAAACGTCCTTTTGATAAATCACTTGAAAAGCAATATAAATCATTAAGAACTCAACTAACAAATAAAACTAGGTATGCAAAAAAACTTCATTATTTAAAAGAGTTCCATAATTGTAATCGTGATGTGAAAAAGCAATGGGCAACAATAAATAGTATTTTAGGGATCGAAAAAAAAACCCTGAGATATATCCTTCACAAAATATTGATGAAGATCTAGCAAATAAATTTAATGCACATTTCATAGAAGTTAACCAGGGGTATCAATATACTACAAATAATTTTAATACTGAAATTGACAAATATGTAAACCATAATGATAACTCAATGGTTCTGTTTGAAGCAGATCAAACGGAACTAAAAATATAATATCACAATTGAATAATAATAAATCTTGTGGTTATGATGAAATAAATGCCCATAGGTTAAAAATTGTTTTTAAATATAAACTTCATATTTTTGCAAAAATTGTAAATTTATCTTTTTCTACTGGAATGTTCATAGATGCTTTAAAAATTGCTAAAGTAAAGCCAATTTACAAAAAAGGTAAAAATACGGATTTTAATAATTATAGACCAATTTCCATACTCCCTATCTTTTCAAAAATAATTGAAAAACTCATGAAAGAGAGATTAATGAAATTTCTATCGAAATATAATTTCTTATCAAATAAACAGTTTGGATTTAGAGATAAATTGGGTACAGAACATGCTATGTTACAACTTAGCGGCAACATCTATAACAATGTAAATTAACACAGGAAAACTTTAGCCTTATTTATTGACATAAAAAAAGCTTTCGACAAAATAAATCATGAAATTTTAATGCAAAAATTAAGTATAATAGGAAAAGGGGACTTGCATTCAATTGGTTTAAATCATATTTGCAAAACAGGAAACAATATGTGACTATAAATAAACCGGAAAGTAATATGCTTGTTTTGAATGGTGGTGTACCGCAAGGTTCTATTCTTGGGTCAGTATTGTTTTTAATCTATATTAATGATTTTTGCAGTTTAAATTTATTCGGCAAAATCACAGCTTCTGCGGATGACACAGCGATAGTGTACTCGACTGAAACTAATAATGAGTTAGTGTTCAAGACAAACAATGACTTAAAAAGCATAAGAAACTGGTTTAGTAGTAAGAAACTGCAAATAAATGTGGATAAAACTAATTTTATCTATTTCGGCTTATTGACTACAAGTAAAGAGGTTGTAATAAAATACCATAATTCTGGTTGTAATTTGGTAAATGGTTGTGTATGTAAAACTATTGAAGAAGTTGAAAGTGTTAAATATCTAGGCATTTATGTTGAACAAAATCTAAAATGGAAGAAACAAGTAGATACAGTGTGTAAAAAATTAAGATTTATTTTGTATAAGTTATATTATCTTAAATCATGTTCTCATAAGAATTTATTAATTTTAGTTTATTTCGCTTGGGTTCACTCAATTTTAAGCTATGGAATCACTTGATGGGTGGGGGGGAGATTATATATCATACCTACTCCCTCTAGTGAAATTGGAAAATAAAATTGTAAAACTAGTTTCAAATAGCAATATTAGCAATGTAAATTATCATTACATAAGCAATAATATATTACCCTTGAGAAAGTTATATTTATATAGAAGTCTTTTGTTTCTACATAGAAACAACAATTGGATCAAAAAACGGCCAGATGTTCTACAAACATGTTTCAGGTTGTGAAATCAAAAAAAGAAATCACGCATAAGCATTCCAATTTTATTGCACCAAAATTATATAATTCTTTACCAAATAGTATAAAAAAAGAAAAAAGTGATTGTAATTTTAAGAAAAAAACCCAATTGTTTTTGGTAAATACTGAAGATATTGAAGACGCTTTTAACGTAATTTCTTAGTTTTTTTTATCCATTGCCAAAGATTTTCGTTTACAGTAGAATTTTGTTTTTGTAATCTGTAAGAGTTGTTTTGTAACTCCTAGATTACACAGAAATACTTGTTAAATGTATGTTTGTGTCAGTTTTTTATTTTTAATCGTTTTTCTTTTTTTAATTTTATTTTGTATTATTTCCTTTTGCAATTTCCATCCAAATTTGATGGCAAATTTTTGTGTGTAATGTTTCTGTAAATGAGTATGGAAATAATAATCTGTAAATGAGTATGGAAATAAATAAATATATATTATGTATTGCAGACGCAAATTTTATTGAGAGGGAATTTGCAGAAGAGATGTCGTCTGCTCCTGCAAGAGTACGACTCAGAACTACTCTGAGCATTCGATATCTGTTAAGGACGAAAGTCCAGAGCCACATGCCACGCTTGCGCTTCGCTCTCATTGCTTAATACCAGTAATTTTTGATTTTGTTTATCATTATATTCTATAGTATATTATATATTATTTTTATTTTGTATATCATATATTTATCATATATTTTGTTTATCCAACATTTTATGGATATTTTTTACTGTCCAATTCCAGGTGACTATATTATTTTTATATTGTTTGGCCACTGTTAGACTATTTGAAAAATGTTCCCATTTTTTACTCTTAAAATCAGAAATAAGAATTTAATACTTGTTTTTATTTTGCTATAATTTCTAAGAAATCTTTTCGTTATGTTATCGGTTGACATTTGTCTCGAATTTTGACTGCTTTCCTAACTCAACTTCGTTTTCTTATGCATTAGAATATCTGTTTCCTTATTCGTTCGCCATTTTTAAATACGCACAGAAATCCTCAGTTTTTGACCCTCCTGACGCGTATAAAATAATGAAAATTGGGCAAAACAGCAAAGTTGAAATATTCTCTATAACATAAGCAAAGAAATTTGCATTCGAATGCAGATATTTTAATATTATACAGCAGTTCTTGATTTGCACGGTTTTGATTTACAGGAATTTGGATTTAAGCGGCTTATTATTTTATGCAGTGGTTGTTTGTGAGGTCCAAATTTTACATTTACGCAGTTTGAAACAAACCATCAAAACACGACGTGAGAAATCCCGCTAACTTTATCCCTAAAAGCCTCCACTTTGTAGAAAAAGTATAACGCGTTGCCAGCTGTGTACGACAAGTTAGGGTATCCCATCTCATGAATCATTTCCCACTGGGATTGGACGAAAGTTGCCAGGTTTTGTTTCGAACGGGATTGTACCGTTTTGCATGATAAAATCCCGATGTCCCCCATTGAGAGTCAAATCAAGGACCAAGACACAATTAATCCCTTCCCCCCAGACACACACTTTGAGGACACCTGTCGCCTTCAGTGTCGTCCAACCCAGATGACTCTTTCCTCCAAAAACTTCCGCAATCATCTCATCCTATTCACTAGCTCCAATAAGCTTGTCAGGCTCAGCAGTTAATATGTCGTTTTTATTACAAATTTATTTTTCTCAGATTTAAGTTTATTTCATTTTCTACTTTTTAATGTATTTCAATTATTTAAAAATTTTATAGCCTACCAAATGCCACCGAATTTAAACAAAATAATTCTACATTACAATTTTAAATTTCGATGACGTTTGGTAGACTAATACAGAAAAGTATTCCCACTGATTTGGGCATTCCAATTTTTGCGCGAATTTCATTTACGCGGTACTTTTCAGGAAAGCTTTAAAAGAGCGCAAATCAAGAACTACTTCTATCTGACATAAGCCTCAATTGGAACTCTGTTTCTACAACTGACGTCTGAACAGGAGTTTTGCTATCAGACTTCTCTTTTGACGTCACACTGCTTTTACTTCTTGTTTTTTGAAATTAGATTTGGGACATACAACCAGTTTTGCTTTTTATCCCAAAGTGGGAAGATGATTTTCGACTGGTAGAGAACCGAAAAAGTGTAGACTAAAGAGCAGTCACAACGCAGAACAAACAGCCATGTCATCAGGGGACTCGAACCCGGACTGCTGCAGTTAGAGTGTCACTGCGAGCCTCATTAATCTGTGCTGTGACGGGGCAGTCAACTTCCATTCAATGAATAGTAAAATTTTGGTAATCTAGTAAAATGCAATTTCAGTTTCAATTTTCGACTCATAGTCAACTGAGGCAGCATTTCGGCTAATTTTCATATATATTTGGCGTTCTATCCTTCAGGAATTATAGTATAATTATAAATCACTCTTTCGATCGTTTGATACACTTAGTTCAAAAGTCATTACTTCCATGCTTTAAAATTTGAATGTTACACAAAACATTATTGAAATGAACGATTAGAAGGTAACGTAAGAATTGTTTACTGCGACTGTGAAGTTGCCATTCAACGAAAACTAATTTTCTCATAATCTTGTACAAATTGTACAGTTTTCAGAAGAGTGGCGAAACTTTACAAGAACTTGATAGTGATATTGAACGTCTAGCTAGATTGGCTTATAGTAACATCCACCAGAAATTCAAGATAACTCAAATACAATTTATTGATGCTATTGCTGACCCTGACACTCAACAATCTCTGAGGATGTTGGAAGGTGAATTCTTAAAGTCAACTGTGGTACATGCTAGGAAGGGCGAGTGCTCCAGGCTCTCCTCCCGAGAGAACAAACGCACGGTGAGATTTGTGAGTGCAGAAGAAACTGTAGAAAAGGATAGTGAAATACAAGAACTAACCAAAGCCATACTATCTGTTTGAAAGATATAAAAAAAGATATAAATGGTTCTTCTTCAAAAACTTCCACAGACCTTCAGTGTTGGAATTGTGGCAAGACCGGACACATTCGGACCAACTCTAATAAGAAACGAATGAGAAGTCCAAGTCCATCTACTAGACAACAGAACCAGCAGAAACAACGTGAAAGGCAGAGGCTGGCTGTTGATTGGTTCGCCCCAGGGGAAATCTCCCACGTTTCAACACTACACGGTAATAATAATGAATTGTTAGCTGATAGAACCAAAAATGGAATACCTTGTCGTATGATAGTAGACACTGGTGCAAATAGTAGTACACTGGTGCTCTACTCAGAACAGACTTAATAAAGAAGACAATACCTCACCCTAACTGGAATGCTACACAGTCTAATATAACCCTACAAACAGCTACTGGAGATCGTGCTACAGTCCACGGAAAGATAGAACTTAACATCCGAGTTGGTAGCTGCCTGGTACGTCATCCTGTTTACATCGCTGACATCTACGATGAATGCATATTAGGCCTTGATTTCCTAAAGAAGCATGGATTCAGCATTAGACCCAGTGACAACCTACTCATGCTATAAGACAGAAGAGATCCCTTTGCTTCGCCGAATATCTGATTCTTTATCAAGTGTGACCACAGTATTATTGACGGAAGACACAGAGATCCCAGCACAAAGTGAAATTATAGTCCGTGGACATCGGGGGAGACTTCTGGGGCCTTCCGATTAGCAGTCACTGATACCTCTGGTAAAGGAGCTGTGACTCATGGTTTCCTGATTGCAAGGACTTTAGCAAGTGTAGATAAAGAACAGATTCCTATCAGAGTATGAACTGTAACAAATCCAATGGCATATTGAAAAAGGGTGAAGAATTAGCAATATTATTACTTGGATAGCAAGTATAAACACAATAGAAGTTACTGACTGAAACCAACAACATACAGACATCCCATCTCATCTTACTGAATTATGGAGAGAAACAAGACGAATATTAACTAAAAACCAAGCTGCTAAGGCCGAGAACCTATTGAAAGAATTTTCTGACATTTATTCTGCCACATCAAATGATTATGGCCGTACTAACCTGACGGAACATAAGATCAACACTGGTGATTCTCCTCCAGTCCATTTGCCGGCAAGAAGGCTTCCATTGGCAAAAAGAGAGGAGACGGACCAACTCATAAGGGACATGGAAGCTTCAAGGCATCATAGAACCATCACAGAGTCCCTGGATATCACCAGTAGTTCTTGTCAAGTAAAAGGATGGATCTACACGATTTTGTGTAGATTATCGCAGATTAAATGACGTAACAAAGAAAGACTCCTTTCCTTTACCCAGGATTGATGATACGCTGGACACTTTATCTCGGTCAGAATGGTTCTCAACATTAGACTTAAAGAGCAGCTATTGGCAAGTTGGTATACGTCCTGAAGACCGTGAGAAAACAGCTTTCACCACAGGGAATGGACTTTGGCAATTTAAGGTGATGCCATTTGGACTTTGTAACGCACTTGCCACATTTGAACGACTAATGGAGTCGATGCTCAAAGGTTTGTCTTGGGAGGTCTGCCTGGTTTACTTAGACGACATCATAGTTCTTGGAAGAGCGTTTGAAGAACATTTGAGAAATCTTCGTCAAGTATTTGAAAAAATTAAGGCAGCCGAGCTAAAATTGGGACCGACAAAATGTAAACTGTTCCAGCAAGAAGTTCATTACCTTGGTCATGTGATCACTACATCAGGGATTAAGACTGATCCTAGTAAGATAGAAGCTGTAAGAGACTGGCCTCCACCATAAGATGTTCATCAACTTCGTAGTTTTATTGGACTTTGCACCTACTATAGAAGATTTGTCAAAGGTTTCTCCAACATCGCAAGGCCATTACATCGTCTGATAGAAGAGGGTAGGTAGTTCATGTGGACCATCGAATGTGATGTAACCTTTCAACAGCAAAAGAAAACTCTTTCCACAGCACCAGTGCTAGCGTACCCACAAACTGGAAAACAATTCATAATAGATACTGACGCAAGTAACACAGGAGTCGGTGCTGTACTTTCACAACAACAAGACGGACAAGAGAAAGTTATTGCATACTTTAGTAAAACTTTATTCAAACCAGAGCGGAATTATTGTGTAACACGCAAAGAACTGTTAGCAATAGTAAAAGCAATAGAACATTTTCATCATTATCTCTATGGCCAGAAATTCCTTATACGCACTGATCATGCTGCACTTAGATGGTTATTAAACTTCAAAAACCCTAAAGGACAAATCGCTAGGTGGATACAACGGTTAAAAGAATACGATTTCTCCATCGGACATCGAAGTGGTAAAATGCATAAGATTGCAGATGCTATTTCCAGACGCCCATGTATTGACAACTGTAAACATTGCTATAAGGCAGAATTGAAATTTGGAACTAAAGAGATAATGCCCATAAGACAAACAGTATCGACACAAGCAAACAGTGATACCCCTAACATCTGGAATCCAATTGAAATCAGAAAGGCCCAACTAGATGATGAAGACATGAAACCAATAATAGAATTGATTGAAAAATCTGATGTAAGACCTAATTAGGAGCAAATCTCGAGGTATAGTCCAACTACTAAAAGTTACTGGGCACAGTGGGACTCCTTAAAAATGATAGACTGTGTATTATACAGAAGATGGGAGAATCCCACTGGACGGCTGATCCGTTGGCAGATAATCCTCCCTCGCTCCCGAGTGGAATTAGTGATGAAAGATGTACATGATAGTGTCACTGGAGGACACTTCGGTGTTAATAAGACATTCAAGCCATTCACATAACAAAGCCAAAGCCAAGGAACGATTTCATTGGCTAAAAAGTAGGGCAGACTTTGAAAGATGGTGTAGGCAATGTGAAGCCTGTGCAGCAAAGAAAGGCCCTAAGACTAGGAGTCGGGGTAAGCTGCAGACGTATAACGTTGGTGCCCCTTTTGAAAGAATAGCCATTGAGGTGATGGGTCCATTTCCTAGGACTGACGATGGAAATCAATATTTATTAGTGGTAATGGATTATTTCACGAAGTGGCCTGAGGTCTATCCCATCCAAGACCAGGAAGCAAAAACAGTTGCAAAGATGACAGTAAATAACTTGATTAGTAGGTATGGAGTACTTTTACAACTCCACTCTGACCAAGGACGGAATTTTCAATCCAATGTATTTAAAAGTATCTGCCAATTATTAGGCATTCAGAAAACCAGAACAACTCCCCTACACCCTCAGTCGGATGGTATGGTTGAGAGATTTAATAGGACAATTGCACAGCATCTAGCATTGTTTGAGAACGACCATCAACGTGACTGGGATCGCCATATACCATTTCTTTTGTTGGCATACCGAAAAGCAGTGCATGAGACAACTGGACAGACACCTTCCCTGATACTCTTTGGAAGAGAATTACGTCTTTCCTGTGACCTTTTATATGGTCGGCCAGAAACGATGCCTGTATCCGCTTTGCTTACTACTGAAGTTGAGAAAGAATAGGATCAGTGCAAACAGGCTTTTCTTGAAACTAGTAATACTGTTATGGGTAAAAAGGAACAGGGGAAACAAAGTTGTTTGAGTGATAAGGCTATGGAGATTATTTCTGAAAAAGAAATTAAAGGAATAATTTGAATTAAAATGCTACTAATCCTAATGGACAGCGATAAGAATCTTCAGCGTTAATATTTTGTGTTTGAAGAAACAGAGATTGAAGGGGGAAAATGCTAAGTTTGTTGAAGGTAAGGATTCTCTCATGGCTAGGTGGACCGAGAATTTCATATATGTTCTAAACAATGTAGTTAGTATAATCCCATTATTTGTAATAATGATAGATGCATTACTGGCTTTTCTCTATTTTGGCCCTATGATTTTGGCTATCCTTAAATTGAAATTGCGTAAATCCCCAGGGAAAGATTAAATTACTACTGAAATGCTTACAGCTGGGAATATTTCTGTTATCACATGGCTGACGAAAAACTTGAATATCTTTTATGATAAAGGCATTGTTCCTAAGGATTTTACCAGAGCTTTTTATTATCCCGATTTTTGAAAAAAAGATGATCCCAATTCTTGCTATAACTATAGGAATATCAGCCTCTTTCTGTTTCAGGTAAAGATTTTTTTATTTGCATGATTGTGCTTAATAGAATTAAGAATTTGTTTGATGGACAACAGCGTGATGAACAGTCTGGATTCAGAAGAGGTAGGGAATGTATTATTCAATTATTTTCACTTACAGAGATTCTTGAGAAATGTTTTAAGAGTTTCAGAAACCTGTGGTTACTAGCTTTAATGATTTCAAAAAGGCTTTTGATTCTGTTGATCAACATAAATTATGGTTGATTGTTGATCATATGGAATACCTGACAGGTTAGTTAGTGTAATGAAAGCGCTATATAATAATACTGAATCGTATGTGAGAGTTGCTAAAGCTTGTAAGCGATTGGTGCAACATTACTAGTGAAGTTAGACAAAGGTGCATTTGTCTCCTTTTCTCTTTGGTTATTGATTATGTTAGGCGAAAGTGTTTGCAAGGAAAAGATTTTGGCATCAAATTGAATAGAGCAGTGATACTCAAAGCTTGGTCTGCTCAACGATGCCAGTCCTTGAACTGTTTGTTAGCGGTCTGCAACGAGATAAGTACAGAAATTGACAGTAAGCGTTTAGAAACTCTTATACGTAGTTTTATTGTTTCTTTTTCAAAATAGTGATATGTAACAACTATAATTATAACAATTGTAATATATATATATAAATGGTGCGTACGAAAATACTCTGCGCATGGATCTAACTTGTTTCTTGAGGCAATACATAGGCAGAAAATATGGCACATGCGCGGCTACACTACACTGGGACCTGATACACTAAAATCAATTACTGTTCCGCCACGTCAGAAAGTTTGAGAAGCACTGGGCTAGAAATTTCAAAACCTCTGAATGGTTGCACCCTCGAGCAAGTGTCTCAGTTTAATTACCTTGGGAGTTATGTAACAGATACTGGTGATGTGTGGCATGAGATTAACATGCGAATAGGGATTGCCTTTGAAACTTTTAGGAATCTATGGAGAGTGTGGAAAAATAGGCGTATACACCTAAAGACTAAAATTAGACTGTATAACAGTTTGGTTCTTTCTAGGGTTAGTTATGGTAGTGAAACTTGGATGCTTTGTAAACAAGATAACAGAAAACCAGATGCTTTTGATTCTAGATGCTTACGCAGTATCTTGGGCATTAGGTGGTTCAACTTTGTAACTAATGATGAGGTTAGGCAAATTAGTCAGTAACCACCTCTGAGCAGTATTTTGTTCAGAGAGAGACTCCGTTGGTTTGGCCATATGGATCTATGGATAATTATAGATTAGCAAATAGGGTTATGAACAGGGTGCCTAATGGCCTGAGAAAGAGGGGGAGACCTAGGATGCGATGGGCAGACAGTGTGAAACAGGACCTTGCCAGATTTTATTAGTTACACCTACAGTGGTCAAATGTAGTAGCTGCAGCTTAGGAGAGACGTGGTTAGAGAACAAAATTGCACAGTGTGGTTGGACCTCCGTGCATGTGGATCTTGTATGCTATGTACATATGTACATAGATGACATAAATCAGAACTAAAATTGTTGTTGGTTTACACATATATATTCTCCTGATACGCTGGTTACGTATGAAATCATTTTGAGGAGGAAAAAAAATCCGTCACTCTTTCGAAACATAGCGCATACGCTTTATTTTCGGTATGCAATTTCGCGAAGGGTTTGCAGCGGGGAAAGAAAAAATCCTTTCAATAACGAAATTTCACGAAGAGAATTAAATACACATAATCGATACGAAACGTTAACCGGAAAATATCAACTTTATTGGTGATAAAAACAAAAGAGAATCTCTATTGATTGAGAAGCACTCAATAGAGATTCTCTTTTTTTTAATAACCAATAAACTTGATATTTTCAAGTTATGGGTTCACTGAAAACTGTTAACTGTTCTAAAGTGTGATTGTAAGTTAATTTCCCAATAACCCGCACTTTTGTCTATAATCGTATTATATGTGATACGTATCCGAGTAATATATTTCACTTTTATTCTGTTGGTCATGTATGCAATATATAATTTCAGAAATTAACGTCACTTCCTTGTATCATTCCCTCCGTAAATGTACCTTTGTGTTTAAGGTGATGTCAATTACATATCTTCATCTAATATTTGAAATTATTAGTATATAAAACTCTATTTAACCTTTTTCGACTTCAGCTCCTCCTTCAACCCTTCCCCAACCTTATGGGCTGGCCATTTAGCCATTGTGTGCAAAAAAGTGCCACTCAGAAGTGAAACAACCCAAACCCACCCAGGAGCGGAGGTAGGGGGGGGGTGCGAATTTTTAAAATCCTTCAAAGTTCAAGTTGATTTATCATCAGGAACAGAGTCAATTATTACTGCATTATTGAAACCCAAAACGAATGGAAAGAACTTGAAAAAATGAAAAGAAAACTGATTTGAAAAATTCAGTGATGATATTTATTTTCAATGCGTTGGAATAAAGCCATAAATTTCAAAAAACTTATGTAAAGGAAACGATCTTTTTGCTGACAAGGCAGAATATAAATTCAAAAAATTACTCAAGTGTGCACAGAAAACTGAAATAAAATCTCTAAAAATTTCATTCTTGGGGATCACGAAGTTTACCTAATGAAATGCAAAGGGAAGTTATTGGGAAATGAAAAGGAATGTCTTCTCATAACCTTGGATAGCTGCATTTCAATGAGCAAATCAGCTCAGAAGAATTTGCAAAATTACATTGAGCAAATTTTTTATCTAATATTTAGTAAGTGCTGTGAAATGCAGACATGAATTTTTATCTCTCAGTGTATTTTGAGTTAATTATTACTCATTAATTAATCATTAGACTCAGAACGGATCTAGAAAAAATAATAGGAGAAAGAGAAGGCAGGGGAACAGGAATGCCTTTTCAATAGAATGTTTTTTTCTTACTTTTAGTGGTATTTTAATTTTTTCTTGTAAAATTACGTGTAATGTAGTTGATATTTTCCCGCTTCCGTCTCCGTCATTAATATTCTAAAGAGGGGTAATGGTCCCTTGTTCCTCCCTACCCCCTAGATCTAAGAGGGGTGATGGTCCCTTGTTCCTCCCTTCCCCCTAGATCTAAGAGGGGTGATGGTCCCTTGTTCTTCCCTTCCCCCTAGATCTAAGAGGGGTGATGGCCCCTTGTTCCTCCCTTCCCCTAGATCTAAGAGGGGTGATGGTCCCTTGTTCTTCCCTTCACCCTAGATCTAAGAGGGGTGATGGTCCCTTGTTCCTCCTTACCTCCTAGATCTAAGAGGGGTGATGGTCCCTTGTTCCTCCCTACCCCCTAGATATAAGAGGGGTGATGGTCCCTTGTTCCTCCCTTCCTCCTAGATATAAGAGGGGTGATGGTCCCTTGTTCCTCCTTACTCCCCTAGATCTAAGAGGGGTGATGGTCCCTTGTTCCTCCCTACCCCCTAGATCTAAGAGGGGTGATGGTCCCTTGTTCCTCCCTTCCCCCTAGATCTAAGAGGGGTGATGGTCCCTTGTTCTTCCTTCCCCCTAGATCTAAGAGGGGTAATGGTCCCTTATTCCTCCTTACCCCCTAGATCTAAGAGGGGTGATGGTCCCTTGTTCCTCCCTACCCCCTAGATCTAAGAGGGGTGATGTCCCCTTGTTCCTCCCTACCCCCTAGATCTAAGAGGGGTGATGGCCCCTTGTTCCTCCCTTCCCCTAGATCTAAGAGGGGTGATGGTCCCTTGTTCCTCCCTACCCCCTAGATCTAAGAGGGGTGATGTCCCCTTGTTCCTCCCTACCCCCTAGATCTAAGAGGGGTGATGGTCCCTTGTTCCTCCCTTCCCCCTAGATCTAAGAGGGGTGATGGTCCCTTGTTCTTCCCTTCCCCCTAGATCTAAGAGGGGTGATGGTCCCTTGTTCCTCCCTACCCCTAGATCTAAGAGGGATGATGGTCCCTTGTTCCTCCCTTCCCCCTAGATCTAAGAGGGGTGATGTCCCCTTGTTCCTCCCTACCCCCTAGATCTAAGAGGGGTGATGGCCCCTTGTTCCTCCCTTCCCCTAGATCTAAGAGGGGTGATGGTCCCTTGTTCCTCCTTACCCCCTAGATCTAAGAGGGGTGATGGTCCCTTGTTCCTCCCTACCCCCTAGATCTAAGAGGGGTGATGGTCCCTTGTTCCTCCCTACCCCCTAGATCTAAGAGGGGTGATGGTCCCTTGTTCCTCCCTTCCTCCTAGATCTAAGAGGGGTGATGGTCCCTTGTTCCTCCCTTCCCCCTACATCTAAGAGGGGTGATGGCCCCTTGTTCCTCCCTACCCCCTGGATCTAAGAGGGGTGATGGTCCCTTGTTCCTCCCTACCCCTAGATCTAAGAGGGATGATGGTCCCTTGTTCCTCCCTTCCCCTTAGATCTAAGAGAGGTGATGGTCCCTTGTTCCTCCCTACCCCCTAGATCTAAGAGGGGTGATGGTCCCTTGTTCCTCCCTTCCCCCTAGATCTAAGAGGGGTGATGTTCCCTTGTTCTTCCCTTCCCCCTATATCTAAGAGGGGTGATGGTCCCTTGTTCCTCCTTACCCCCTAGATTTAAGAGGGGTGATGGTCCCTTGTTCCTCCCTACCCCCTAGATCTAAGAGGGGTGATGGTCCCTTGTTCCTCCTTACTCCTCTAGATCTAAGAGGGGTGATGGTCCCTTGTTCCTCCTTACCCCCTAGATCTAAGAGGGGTGATGGTCCCTTGTTCCTCCCTTCCCCCTAGATCTAAGAGGGGTGATGGTCCCTTGTTCTTCCCTTCCCCCTAGATCTAAGAGGGGTGATGGTCCCTTGTTCCTCCCTACCCCTAGATCTAAGAGAGGTGATGGTCCCTTGTTCCTCCCTTCCCCCTAGATCTAAGAGGGGTGATGGTCCCTTGTTCCTCCCTACCCCCTAGATCTAAGAGGGGTGATGGTCCTTGTTCCTCCCTACCCCCTAGATCTAAGAGGGGTGATGGTCCCTTGTTCCTCCCTAACCCCTAGATCTAAGAGGGGTGATGGTCCCTTGTTCCTCCCTAACCCCTAGATCTAAGAGGGGTGATGGCCCCTTGTTCCTCCCTACCCCCTAGATCTAAGAGGGGTGATGGTTCCTTGTTCCTCCCTTCCCCCTAGATCTAGCCCTCATTCGAAGGATTTCTTTTACTCGCAAACGTATATGGGACAAACAAATCGCAACGGTTATTTAAGTAATTTATAATTATATAATAATTATAATATAAAACCGTAAAATAATTAATTACCATTAATATAAGAAAATAAATATTAACGGTAATTAAAACATGTTGATATAAAATTGCTGATGCGGGATGGATAATAAGACCTTACGGATGATTTCTGTTTTTTGTGCAGGATCCTACTTAGACATGTTTTATGCATTTTTCCAGAAAATTTTAAATACCTCTAAAAATGGAGGGCAAAATTTTATTTTGCAGTGGTAATCCAGACTTTTGGAATTCCTTTTATTCATTCCCTTTACTTTTTTGAATTTTACTTTTTTCAGCCCTTTACTTTTTTTACTTTATTCCATTTCCTTTTACTTTTTTCAAGCTCGAATGCATCACTCTCCCCCTATTTTTTTCTACATCCGGGCCTGCTGATTCTAACCTAGAATAGTTATAATTTTTGAGGTTTAGGATTCCGTATTATATTTTGTGCCATAAGGCAATATATTTCTGTAGTAAACTTTATTGATATGGGATTAAATTCTCATATTTATTTAACTTCTCATTATTAATGACTAGCTGAAAGTACCCGGCGCTGCCCGGTTGCCACTTTCAAATTTATTATTATAACATAAATACACGAGGACAATAAACGCACAATGCACAACACTTTGCAAATACATTATCAATACAACACTTTACAAAGAACAGAGAAACAATAAAAGCATAAAACTAAGTAAGACAATCAATAAGAGTATATGAACAACCAAGGAACTTTGAGCTCTTCCAGGTTATACAAAAATTAATTCATTTTCGTTAAAGAAAATAAAGTAAGTAAAAAATAAAAAGTATAAAAAACATTAACTATCACAGGTGGTGTGGGAATGCAGTCTTACCAAATATCAGTTCCTATGTAAATGATATAAAATATTATTTAATGACAGTCTCCGTCTCCGTCATTAATATTCTCAAGAGGATATTTACACAGTCACAGTTACAGGAGTCTGTACTTAAACAGTTCAAAAGTTTTATGAAAAATTTCCTTCTTCGTTTTTACTATATAAAATTGTAAACCCAAACTCTGGAGTTAAAATTAGGATTTCTAATCGGAATTAAATCTTGATTTTTATACAAAAAGATCGTTGAAAATGTATATAATTTCCTTAGTGGCAATATATTGTGTTTGTTGTATAATATTGTGATCCCAGAAAAATAATTATAATTAAGATTATGAACTATTTTATTTTGTACATAAATTAGAGGCAATAAATTTGATTTATATTCTCCTCCCCAACAACAAATTCCATAAATTAAGCTAGACTGAACCCATGCAAAATAAATATCCCGTAGGAAATTATAATTAAACTAACGTTTTAAATAGTAAATTTTATATAATATTCTGTTTAATTTTGAAGAACATGAGTAAATAGCTTTTTTCCATTATAAATTAGAATCTGTTATTAATCCTAGATAATTGTAGCTATCAGTTACTTCGATAACATCACAGTTACAGCAGTCTGTACTTAAACAGTTCACTTCGTGAAGTTTGATGCTATTTCCAAATGTATGTAATGAAGTTAATGTAAAGTATATGTACTTAGTTTGTTTTACATTTAATTCTAGTTCATTTTTAGTAAGCCATTTTTAATAGTTATTAAACTACTATTAATATTTTCAAGTAATGCTTCATTATTTTCTGCATCAAAAATTATGGATGTATCATCCGCAAAAGAAATAATTTGTCCTGCAATATTTAATTTAGAGAAATCATTGATACGTATATAAGAAAAAGTAAAGGAACAAACCAGGAAAGTAAAGAACCCTGTGGGACTCCACTTACAGTGAAAAATGTTTTACTTTTAAAATTATTAATAATCACAATTTGCTTTCTATTCTCAATGAAACTTTTAAACCAATCACAGACTACACTACGAAAACCATAAAATTTCAGCTTATGTAAGAGTATTTTATGATTAATAGAGTCAAATGCTTTTCTGATGTCTAAAAAAACCCCAATAATCTTTTTATTATTATTAATGCCCTTATAAATTAATTTATTAAATTTTTTTAGTGCATGAGACGTACTGCAATTTTCACGGAAACCAAACTGATTTTTTGCAAAAAAACTCAATGCTGTCCAAATAACTAACCACTCTTTTTTTTAACTATTTTTTCAATGACTTTAGAGAAAATTGGTAAAATTGCAATAGATCGATAATTATTATAATCATCTCTGTTTCCCCCATTATAGATTGGTTTAATTATAGTAAATTTCAAATCGTCTACAAAGGTTCCTGTTCCCATTGATAAATTAATAATATAAACTAATAAATCTAATTTATGTCTAGCTATTACTTTTAGTATTTTTGCATTTAAGGTATCGTATCCTACAGCTTTTTTTGTATCTAAATTTGAAATTAAATTCAAGACATTTCCTGCACCTGTATTAATAAAATACATAGAACTCAAGAGTGGTTGTTGATAAGATATGATAAAATTTGATTCCGATTGCCGAGATACAGATAAACTTCGGTTACTATTAACATTTGTAAAAAAATTCCTTAATTTCATTCACTATAAAATTAGTTTCTTTATTATTTGGAAAAATATTATGAGCTGTTGATGTACCTGTTATGTCGTTTACTAAATTTCCACTGTCGTCGTCGATCATTGTTACAGTTAGTAAATAAATTCCTGTAATATAAATACTGTGCATTTTTTAGAGTTATTTTACGGTTTTTATTGTAATCATTGTATTCATTCATATAAGCAATAACTAAAGACTACTTTTTTGTTTTTTTTATATAACTTTTCTTTTTCATTAATATGTTTAAAATTTCATATGTAATCCATTTTTCATTAATACCTTTAACTTTATTTTTATCTCTCACACCATCAATATTTTAACTAAAATCCTTCATCGCTGTATAAATCATAATAATAAATTCTTGATAAACCAAGTTAACGTTTTTGCATACAAATATATCGCTATCCAATTTATAGTCCCTTATTTTATATTCCAGTTTCAAATAATCCATCCTAGTGATGCCATACAAGTTATTATTATTATTATTATTATTATTATTATTATTATTATTATTATTATTATTATTATTATTTGTATTTGTTTTGTTTATTTTTTTTGTGATTTTATAATCATTAAAAGTGGGTAATTGTCTGTTATTTCAGTCATGTATATAGCACATTTATTTCTGAGCATGGAATTAACATTTCTAATAAATAGATGATCAATGCAAGTAGCTGTTATTGATGTAACCCTAATCATTTCGTTTATATATGATACAAACTCATATGTGGCTATTATACTTAAATATCTGTAAACTTCATTATTCTTACTATTCAGATCCAGATTCATATCACCAATTATGTACATATACATTCTTATATTTTACCTTGTCTAAATAATTTTCCAATTCATCTGAAAAAACATTTATTAAAATTCATACTGCACAACCTATCGCTACGCATTATAATTTATCCTAGGTATTTTTCAAAACACGTTAATATTTCTTAAAATTTAACATGCTTTAACAGCATCAGAAATTTAAATACCAATTTTAACAGCTGGTAAAATATTCAGTACTATATTAGCTCATCAGATGGCAGCACATTATTTGTTATATTTGCATATCAATATTTTACTATGACATTACTCAGATCGCAAGAGGCACTTAAGACTGTTACTACAAAATTATTACTTCACTTTTCAGCAGTACAGCTGAGTACATCACGAGAGAGGTCACTTATACTTCCTCTACATTAGAAATTAAATCAGACAAGCAAAGTAAACTAGGCAAAAATAGATCAAATATCTTGTACACAAAAATGACTACTTACCGTACCCACACCACCGTTGCCACCATATTTAACTTCTCATTATTAATGACTAGTTGAAAGTACCCGGCGCTGCCCGGTTGTCACTTTTAACCTGTATATTCTTATTTTCACAGCATGAAAGGTAAATTTTGTAAGAACCTTCCCCCCTCCCCCACGACACTTTAGCACAGAGTTTCAACAGGAAGAAATTTACCCGGATCGTTGTTGACGTCAGCGAGCACTCTACACAGCCCGTGGCTTAGTTTCTGCGTAAGCTATCGAGATTTTTATTTCCGTTATCATAGAATTTGCCGCCCTATGGCTCCCGTGATATTCGTCCGCACGGTCGAAATTTCTTTCACAGCGTCCCCGTGTACCACAGTGATTGGTTTAAAAATCAGATTCCCACTTGGCCGGTGGCTTCGTTTCTACACTAATTGTGACAGCACGTGTCTCACTTTTATTCTTCATATTCTTCTATTTCCTGCACTAAAGGTTATTTAGTATCCTCCCCCTCGACATTTGATCACAGTTTGAACACGAATAATTTCCCGGTGATGCAAAGGTCATTGCTCACTCGGGGCGCACTCTCAGGGCCCGTGGCAAACGATCGAGATATTTATTTCGTCAGATTTTGGCACTTTGTAATTCCCGACGTACGTCACAGAAAGGTCCCAAATTTCGTAGGAGGGTTCCCCCTGACCAACCCCATGTTTGGTTAGGAAATCAGGTCCCTAGCTGCAATGGAATGCCTCAATAATGCATTTGGGGTAATTTTGTGGGGATGCTGGCAACGGCAGTAGATTTAAATGCTATTTTAACTCTTTACTTTCACAGTTAGGAAGGAGTAAATGGCAACAGTAAATTTGACAGCGATTCTCGTTTCCCGTAGAAATAGCATGGTAAATATTTTTGGTTCTAGCAAGCCCCCTTTCGGATTTCCGCACTGAAATTTCACACTGCGATCCGGACCACATCCAGAAACATTCTCTGAAAATTTGGAGCGTGTGGGTTGATTTCCCGATGAGTTATGGCTGCCAATGACAGACACACAGACACACAGACATCTTTTATTATATAGATAACATGTTGCATTCCAAAACCATCAGCCTGTAAAGGTTGGTTTGTTTCACCTCTAAGCAGCACTGTATCTCTCACAATGGACTAAATAAGTAAATCTCAAGGACCCCACAGGCTTAGAGAGCATTGAGGTACGGAATCTATTGGTCAGGTGTTAGATGACAGAAGCCTCACATGAAGACCATCCTGCATGTTCTTTAACGTGCACGAGGTTAAGGCTCTCATGTCCACGTGCCACGGCATGTGAAAGAAAAATAATTGGAAAAGCATTGCTCTGCAGTGCTCGACAAAGGGCGACGGGTTGCAAAATCTTTGGGAAAGGAGAGTCGGCGAGGTCTTGTTTTCGTCTTTCCCGGCTGTGTGTGCCTCGAGTCAACTAGCTAACAATGGTAAAGATCACGTGAATTGACTGTGAACAGAAACGACAACACTCAAGATCAAGTTAGCGACAGAAAATGAACACGAAATGCGTTCTGTGCTGTGGAGTGTCCTCTTTTCATCTCAGGCGATATTTTATTTATTACTTTCTTCTCTTGGCTGCAAAAGTCTCCCATAGACTGAACGAATCTTTAAACATTCAACTACCGGCTGCGAGAATTATTCTTTCTTCTGTTCACTGTATGTTAATGTATCTAGTAGAGTTGTTCCGAATGTTAACATGAAGCGCTCAGTGCTAACTGCAGTGTCAGATTAACTCCTCCTTAATGTTATTCATGTAAAGCAAAACTTACTTCTAAAGCAGTTTTAAATGAACGGAAGTCTCGGTCATTTTCTTCAAGGCCATTGACTTTTTTTTATCTTTAAAATGCAGTTTAAAATATGTGGTTCTGTATACAGTGTGCCTTCAGCATCAAACTTTTCTGTTCTGTTCTCGAGCTAAAACTGAGAACATGTGAGAAAAAGTTTGAGCAGTTCGTAAGCAAACTCCAAGTATCTAAAGATTTGGGTTGGGTTGTTTTACCTCTGAGCGGCACTTTTTTGCACACCATGGGCTAAATGGCCAGGTCACAAGGACCCCGAAGGCTCAGAGAAGGTTGGGGGAGGGGACCCACTGGAACAGCTGTTAGGAGATAGATGGTAGCCTCCCGTCAAGGCCATCCAGCGTGTTCTTTAACGTGCACAGGGTAATGGCTCTCCCGCACACGGAGCCACGGCTTAACGTCCCATCCGACGGACGGCGGCCTTTCCAAGCCCATCGGTGTCCCCTAATGACCGTGGGCAGGGGGGGGGATTTTTGCGGAGATAAATCTCAACGCTGACCCAGCTGGGACTCGAAACTGGGAACTATAGATTCCAAGGATCTAAAGAAAGACGCCAGATATTCAGAATCTGTGCAATGTGATCGTCACCAATTCGTTTCTTGTTTAACTCTTTCTAGGATCCTTTACAAATCTTCAAAATCGTTTCTTTAGTCAATAGAGAATAACAAATGGACTAAAGATGAGCCAAGTAATAAATTAAAGTTTCATACTTCGTTCACCATAACATTGAAGGATTTAATATCATTTCTTAGGGGAAAAAATCAATCATCTTGCGCGAGCATTCAGCTTCCGAACACATTCCAAGGTAAGCATTAAACTTTGGTAACTGAGGCCACCTGTTTATCTGCGCCTATTGATTTCCAGACCGTAACTGCGGCTTCTATTTGACCTTGAAGCGTCAGCGGATCTGAAGATTTCTGCGATCTATTACCCGAAATACTCCCAGGTAACGATTTTTAGCTTTCTAGCACAGGGAGACTTAAAATTGACCTTTGAACTCGAAGAAAAAAAATGCCTTAAGGTTCCAAGATCCATGACTTTAAAGTACCTTCAGGCATTAATTTTGAACTTTTCAGTACACAAGAAACCGAAATTTGGCATCAAAATGAGCTTGAAGGACACATGGACCACAAATGATAATAGCATCGCTGAGATTCTATGACCTGACATAACACTAGACCCGATTTTTTTTATGCATTGAAATTTGACCATAGACGTCGAAGGACCTTTCAGATACGAAATTTCGTAACGTCTCTTTTCTTCCGACGTTTTTGCATTTGCTTCGTATCATTCTTTTTCATTGGCGGCTCGTGAGAAACATTTTTGGTGGGACATTTTAACTAGCATACGAAAGGTCCGAATGTCGCGAAAAGTTTTGCGGAGATGCCTGATATTGAATTGAACGGAATCGGATTGAGAAGGCGTTCCATGATATACATACATTCTTTTCCTTTTTCTTTCTTTTTTCAGTTTGGCAGAGTGATTAGCTTTCTTGACTAGTGATCAAAGGCAGTTGGAGTAGAGCCCCGGGGCAAGACATCGATGTTTCTGTCGTCTTTCTGATGTGAGGTCGCTCCTCCCGCACAAGTCTTCTCTATCGCATATAAACTGACAGGCTTCGGTCAGACCTCTCTGGTAAGCAGCTGCTTCAGGGGATATTTAGTCATTTATTCGCGGAACGTATTATTTAGCAAAATGCTTCAGAATAAAGAAAAAACACACTCGAAAAGCGTTCTGGTCCTTTATCAGAACACGAAAGGAAAGAACTTTTATCTTTCCTTTGGTGAATATTTCAATTCAGCATTTGACTCTGTCCCTGTAATAATCACCTGCAAATATGCAATTTTTCCTCTACGTGCGAGTGGTATTTAAAAGAAAACTATTTTTGAAAAATATGTCTACTATATAAGTTTCCTATTGCTTTTGACTCCGTTCTGATTATAGGCTTATTCTTCCAAACTGAATTACTCGTCGTAAATTATCACCTGAACACTTTTGTCTTAGTTATAGTTCATTAATTTATTATATTGTTGCGGATTACAAAAATGGATAGCCACTGAGCGTGAGTATTAAAAGCTATATTTCAAAACCAAATTCAATACAAGGTAAATTGTTACAAAGGAAATATGGATGAAGTATCTTATCAACAAATCAACTATTAACATGCACAAGTCATCAATCTTCCTGCGTAGAGCACACAATATCAGCTCTGTGTATTTTACTAAATACTACCTTTTACTTGATTTACCAGGTCACCCGAAGATCTTCACTCGTAAACCAATTCTCGTCCTGTGCTAATAACTTTTCACACAATAGCCGAACAAAAAGACAGTCCGTGTAGACATTCGAAGTTAGCCATAAAAGTTCCCACTTTTATACTTCCGCGTATACACAACACATCAAGTTACTTCTTGATACTTAACGATAAAAGATCCCACTTTTATCCTTCCGCGTATACACAACACATCAAGTTACTTCTTGATACTTACGCGCACTGTCTCAGAACAGCTCACCGTCCATTTTCGAACTCACCGACCGTTACAATACAACGACCGTTAACGCTCCACTCTCCTTCTCCAAATTCTCCCAAAGTTCTTATTCGTTGGCTGAAACTTTTTGCTTTCGGTTGCCAGATTCCTTCTGTCGTAACACTGCCCCCTTCCTAGGTCTTGTTCGTCCCGAACAATTCTGGATTCCAAAGTTTCTTCAGTTCTTCGATGAAACGGAGCCAAACGATCCACGTGAACCACCTTGCACTTTGTAGCTGGACGTCGACGAATGCGATATACCACGTCATTAATCCTGTTAACTATTGTATATGGACCTTCCCAAGGTTTCTGAAGTTTTGGAGATAGTCCTTTTTTTCTATGTGGACTGTATAGCCAGACAAGATCTCCTTGATTGAAAATAGTTCCATTTATTTTACTGTCATATCTTGTTTTGGTTCTGTCACTTGTTATGTCGATGTTATGTCTAACAGAGTGATGGATTTCTTCTAGTCGTTGTTGCAATTCTTGTACGTATTGTGGAGTGGACACAGGCATTGCTTCGGGCCGACCATATAAAAGGTCACAGGGAAGACGTAACTCTCTTCCAAAAATCATCATGGAAGGTGTCTGTCCAGTTGTCTCATGCACTGCCGTTCTATATGCCAGCAAAAGGAGTGGTACATGGCGATCCCAGTCACGTTGGTGGTCGTTCACAAATAATGCTAAATGCTGAGCAATTGTTCTATTGAACCTTTCAACCATACCATCCGACTGAGGGTGTAAGGGAGTTGTTCTGGTTTTCTGAATACCTAATAGTTGACAGATGCCTTTAAACACATTGGATTCAAAATTCCGTCCTTGATCAGAGTGGAATTGTAAAGGTACTCCATACCTACTAATGAAGTTATTAACTATCATCTCAGCCACTGTTGTTGCTTCCTGGTCTTGGATGGGATATACCTCAGGCCACTTTGTGAAATAATCCATTACCACTAATAAATATCGATTTCCATCATCAGTTCTAGGAAACGGACCCATTACATCAATGGCTATTCTTTCAAAAGGGGCACCAACGTTATACGTCTGCAGCTTACCCCGACTCCTAGTCTTAGGGCCTTTCTTTGCTGCACAGGCTTCACATTGCCTACACCATCTCTCAACGTCTGCCCTACTTTTCAACCAATGAAATCGTTCCCTGGCTTTGGCTAATGTCTTATTAACACCGAAGTGTCCTCCAGTGGCACTATCATGTACATCTTTCATCACAAGTTCCACTCGGGATCGAGGAAGGATTATCTGCCAACGGATCAGCCGTCCAGTGGGATTCTCCCATCTTCTGTATAATACTCCGTCTTCCATTTTTAAGGAGTCCCACTGTGCCCAGTAACTTTTAGTAGTTGGACTATACCTCGAGATTTGCTCCCAATTAGGTCTTGCATCAGATTTTTCAATCAATTCCATTATTGGTTTTATGTCTTCATCATCTAGTTGAGCCTTCCTGATTTCAATTGGATTCCAGATGTTAGGGGTGTCACTGTTTGTTTGTGTCGATACTATTTGTCTTATGGGCATTATCTCTTTAGTTCCAAATTTCAGTTCTGCATTATAGCAATGTTTACAGTTGTCAATACATGGGCGCCTGGAAAGAGCATCTGCATTCTTATGCATTTTACCACTTCGATGTTCGATGGAGAAATCGTATTCTTGTAACCGTTGTATCCACTTAGCGATTTGTCCTTCAGGGTTTTTGAAGTTTAATAACCATCTAAGTGCAGCATGATCAGTACGTATAAGGAATTTCTGGCCATAGAGATAGTGATGAAAATGTTCTATTGCTTTTACTATTGCTAACAGTTCTTTGCGTGTTACACAGTAATTCCGCTCTGGTTTGGATAAAGTTTTACTAAAGTATGCAATAACTCTCTCCTGTCCGTCTTGTTCTTGTGAAAGCACAGCACCAACTCCTGTGTTACTTGCGTCAGTATCTATTACGAATTGTTTTCCAGTTTGTGGGTACGCTAGCACTGGTGCTGTGGAAAGAGTTTTCTTCAGCTGTTGAAAGGCTATATCGCATTCGGTGGTCCACATAAACCGCTGGCCCTCTTCTGTCAGACGATGTAATGGCCTTGCGATGTTGGAGAAACCTTTGACAAATCTTCTATAGTAGGTGCAAAGTCCAATAAAACTACGAAGTTGATGAACATCTTGTGGTGGAGGCCAGTCTCTTACAGCTTCTATCTTACTAGGATCAGTCTTAATCCCTGCTGTAGTGATCACATGACCAAGGTAATGAACTTCTTGCTGGAACAGTTTACACTTTGTCGGTCCCAATTTTAACTTGGCTGCCTTAAGTTTTTCAAATACTTGACGAAGATTTCTCAAATGTTCTTCAAAAGTTCTTCCAAGAACTATGATGTCGTCCAAGTAAACCAGGCAGACCTCCAAAGACAAACCTTTGAGCACTGACTCCATTAGTCGCTCAAATGTGGCAGGTGCATTACAAAGTCCAAATGGCATCACCTTAAACTGCCAAAGTCCATTCCCTGTACTGAAAGCCGTTTTCTCACGGTCTTCAGGACGTATACCAACTTGCCAATAGCCGCTCTTTAAATCTAATGTTGAGAACCATTCTGACCCAGATAAAGTGTCTAGTGTATCGTCAATCCTGGGTAAAGGAAAGGAATCTTTCTTTGTTACGTCATTTAATGTGCGATAATCTACACAAAATCGTGTAGATCCATCTTTTTTCTTGACAAGAACTACTGGTGATGTCCAGGGACTCTGTGATGGTTCTATAATGCCCTGAGCTTCCATGTCCTTTATGAGTTGTTCCGTCTCCTCTCTTTTTGCCAATGGAAGCCTTCTTGCCGGCAGATGGACTGGAGGAGAATCACCAGTGTTGATTTTATGTTCTGTCAGGTTAGTACGGCCATAATCATTTGATGTGGCAGAAAAAATGTCAGAAAATTCTTTTAATAGGTTCTCGGCCTTAACAGCTTGGTTTTCAGTTAATATTTGTCTTGTTTCTCTCCATAATTCAGTAAGATGAGACGGGATGTCTGTATGATTTTGATATGAATCGGTAACTTCTATTTTATTTATACTTGTTACACAGGTAACAGCTTCACATATTGCTAATTCCTCACCTTTTTTTAACATTCTACTGGATTTGTTACGGTTCATCACTCTGATAGGGATCTGTTCTTTATCTATTCTGACTAAAGTCCTTGCAACCAGGATATTATGAGCCAAAGCTCCTTTACCAGAGGCATCAGTAACTGCCAATCGGAAGGCCCCAGAAGTCTCCGCCCGATGTCCACGGACTATAACTTCACTTTGTGCTGGGATCTCTGTGTCTTCCGTCACTAATATTGGAGTTACGCTTGATAAAGAATCAGTCGTCCGGCTAAGCAGAGGAATCTCTTCTGTCTCATAGATGAGTAGGTTATCACTGGGTCTAATGTTGAATCCATGTTTCTTTAAAAAATCAAGGCCTAATATGCATTCGTCGTAGATGTCAGCGATGTAAACAGGATGGCGAACCAGACAGCTACCAACTCGAATATTAAGTTCTATTTTTCCATGAACCTTTGCACGATCTCCAGTGGCCGTTTGTAGGCTTATTCTAGACTGTGTATTATTCAAGTTTGGGTGAGGTATTATTTTCTTTATTATATCCGTTCTGAGTAAAGTTACATTTGCACCAGTGTCGACTATCATACGGCAAGGTATTCCATTTATGGCTCCATCAGCTACTAATCCATTATTATCACCATGCAATGTTGAAACGTGGGCGACTTCCCCTGGGGCCAACCAATCAACAACCAGCCTTTGCCTCGCAAGATTGATAAATTTTCTGTTTCTCTGATCCTGTTGTCTAGTTGATGTACTTGGACTCCTCATTCGTTTCCTAGTGCAGTTGGTACGAATGTGTCCTGTCTTGCCACAATTCCAACACTGGAGGTCTGTTGTAGGTTTTGAAGAAGAACCTTTTATATCTTTCAAAACGGATAGTATGGCTTTGGTTAGTTCTTTCATTTCATTATCCTTTTCTACAGTTTCTTCTGCACTCACAAATCTCACTGCACGTTTGTTCGCTCGGGAGGAAAGCCTGGAGCACTCGTATTTCATAGCATGTACCACAGCTGACTTTAAGGATTCACCTTCCAACATCCTCAGAGATTGCTGAGTGTCAGGGTCAGCAATAGCATCAATAAATTGTAATTGAGCTAAATTATCTTGAATTTCTGGTGGACAGTTACTATAAGCCAATCTAGCTAGACGCTCAATATCACTAGCAAGCTCTTGCAAAGTTTCACCATTTTTCTGCATGCGATGTTTAAATTGAGTCACGTAATATTGTTTTAAATAACTATCACCAAACCTTAGTTCTAATGCAGAAACTAGACTTTGATAATCAAGTCGTTTTTCTTCTGGAACAGACTGCAAAACTTCCGCAGCAGAATTTCTTAAGGAAGCTGCAAGAAAACTGGCCTTTTGGAATTCATTCCACTCATTGGCTGTAGCGATAACTTCGAATTGTGTTTTAAATACTGTCCAAGATGATTGACCATCATATGTAGAAGGTTTAGTTGTATTTTTAGCGATATGTGTAATAACATTATTTCCACTAGAATTATTATTATCACAGGCAGAAGGTAACATTTCATTTCTCAAAATCTGAAACTGGCGTTCACAATCAGTTTTTACAATTTCAATTTCGTGTTTATAATCTAACTTAACACTATCAAGATCATCTTTTACACTATTTAGTTCGGTCATAATGTCCTTACACTTATCAGAAATCTTATCAATTTGAGAAGCCACTTCAGCTCTCATCTCAGTATTTTGTGCGGCCAGGTCACCTATTTTATTTCTCAACTCATTATTTTGTGCGGCCATTTCGGCTTTCAAATCATCTTTTTGAGAAACTATCTCAGTTCTCAACTCATTATTTTGTGCGGCCATTTCGGCTTTCAAATCATCTTTTTGAGAAACTATCTCAGTTCTCAACTTATTATTTTGTGCGGCCATTTCGCTATTTTGACTTTTAATGTCATTCATCTGTGTAGCCATATCAGTCATCTGGTCACCTATTTTATCGCTTTGGGCAGCTATATCGGCTTTCATATCGGCTTTCAAGTCATTTAACAACTTTACTAATTCATCCATACTTCTAGTTAACGGCATTCAATAAATTATCCCGCTTCTGACACCAAATGTTGCGGATTACAAAAATGGATAGCCACTGAGCGTGAGTATTAAAAGCTATATTTCAAAACCAAATTCAATACAAGGTAAATTGTTACAAAGGAAATATGGATGAAGTATCTTATCAACAAATCAACTATTAACATGCACAAGTCATCAATCTTCCTGCGTAGAGCACACAATATCAGCTCTGTGTATTTTACTAAATACTACCTTTTACTTGATTTACCAGGTCACCCGAAGATCTTCACTCGTAAACCAATTCTCGTCCTGTGCTAATAACTTTTCACACAATAGCCGAACAAAAAGACAGTCCGTGTAGACATTCGAAGTTAGCCATAAAAGTTCCCACTTTTATACTTCCGCGTATACACAACACATCAAGTTACTTCTTGATACTTAACGATAAAAGATCCCACTTTTATCCTTCCGCGTATACACAACACATCAAGTTACTTCTTGATACTTACGCGCACTGTCTCAGAACAGCTCACCGTCCATTTTCGAACTCACCGACCGTTACAATACAACGACCGTTAACGCTCCACTCTCCTTCTCCAAATTCTCCCAAAGTTCTTATTCGTTGGCTGAAACTTTTTGCTTTCGGTTGCCAGATTCCTTCTGTCGTAACAATATATATTATTACACATATTAATTAATTTACTATGAACTGTAAAAAAGTAACATGGTAATACATAAACATTATTTTTAAAAAAACCTCTTTTAAGGTCGGCTAGTATCGAACCGGAGACTTTCATTCAATTGCATTGAGCAAAGCCCTGCTGATGAAACATCTTGTTAAAATGCTTTTCTTTATTCCATTACAGAACAATCGTTCAACATATTGTTTCATTTCCATTATATATACACTGAATGGACAAATTATTCTATACATCTCTACAACAGTATGCAAAGCAGAAGTATTGTGCCCAGTCACGTCGGTCGCTGAAACTGGCAAAGCCTAATAGATAGAGCAGGTCTATACGCATTGGAAACCAGTCACGGGAAAAGTAATCATGGGTATAGACAGTGACGTAAGTGAGTTGTTTGACCATGGCTAGAGACTAGGTGCGAGGAAGGCCGGTTGTTCAATCATGACAACAGCTGAACTGTTGGAATTTTCACGTCAAAACGTTGGCACGTGTAATATTAAGACTATGGGAAATATGATAAACTTCCAAGCAGCGGGAGAAATGTGGACATAAACGTGCAATTGACTCTCGAGGTGAGTGCAGACTGTCCCACATCGTTACAAGGAATTGCATGGCAACAATGGAGGAGATAACGTTGCGATTGAATAAGGGTGCATCCAGAAGCACATGCACAAAGACTATCGATCTTACCACGGAAAAAATAGGCTATGGCAGTCGACGTCCACATCGCTTCCCCTTGTCGATTGCAAGAACCTCAAAGATTAGGTTGCAGTTTGCAAAGGCCTATCGCAACAGGAGTACGGAGGACTGGAAACACGTCATCTGTATGGACGAATCGCGGTTTCAACTCTATCACGCCGACGGGAGGCTGCGTGTGTGGCGTAAACCCCACGAAACGATGAGCCCAGCTTGCCGAGATGGGGTCACACAGGCAGCTGGAGGCGGTGTAACAGTTTCGGCTGCATTTACTTGGGCGTCCATGGGGTCCCTCGTACCCGTCGAGACCTCCGTCACCAGCACAAGGAATGTGAACATCCTCGTCGACCATCTACACCTGTTTGTAACAATTCTCTTTCCTCACCACGACGCCATCTTCCAACAGGACAACGCCACACCGCCTACTTCCCGAGTGGCGAATATTTGACTCCAGGAGCATTCAAATAAATCTACCGGAGTCGAGTGGCTCCCTCGATCGTCGGACCTCAACTCCATTGACAATTCAAGGTCCTTCAAAGAGTCATCAGGTGGCCCTAACTAGGAAGCACCAAAAATTGAGTATTTAAAAGCCCACGGAGGAGAAAATCTTAATGCTGACTCACATAAAACTGCTGATAAAAAATTTATGTTAAAGCGGATAGTGCATATAATCTAGAATTTGATAAGATATGCAGAAACATGGGAAACATTTCTGCATTATTGGTACACGATATCAGTAAAATAAACTGCATTATCGAGAGATGATATCAGTAAAATTAATTGCTTCAGATAGTAAAAAATGAAACGTGATTGAAAATTTAGTGATGATATTCAGTTTAAAAACTACACTGGGATAAAGCAACAACAACAAAAACAACAAAAGAAAACAGAAACGATTTTTTGCTGACGAAGAAGAATACAAAAACGAAAAAATGCTGTAGTGTTACGTAAAAAACTGGAATTAAATATGTGAAAATTTCAGTAGTGGATATCAGTAAGTCTTGCATAGAGATATGTGCAGGGGAATTACTGCATAATGAAAAGGACTGTCTTCCCATAATCCCTGATAACTGAATTTAAAAGAGCAAAATGAACTCAAAAGAATTTTTTAAATTTGACTGAAGTAAATTTTTCGTCTTATATTTAATAAGGCTATTTTTCCGAACTACAGAATTTTTTTATTACGCTCTATTTTTTCAGTTAATTATTAGTCGTTGAAAACCATTAGATTGATTTCTTTGGCTCACAAATATATATCAGAGCTCAAGCTTTTGCAAAATCCAGATGTTATGAAACAGCCGACATATGCGGATATTGATTAAGTTTTGAGGATGCGGTTGCAGAAAAAGAAATTGCGGATAACGTCTTCTGGGTGCGGATAGAACTTTTGGTATCCACGCAGGGCTCTAACCATAAACACTCCACGACACCTCATTTCAAAGCTTATTACATTCCCAAGAAGGAATTATTTGAAGGCAAACCGTCGCTGCAGAAGGTTTCACGAGACGGTTCTGATGTGCGGCGCTCTGATGTTTGCGTCCGCTTCACTGCCCTACAGAGGGGGAAGAGCCTTTGCGTTGGTATCGATGACATTTGGACTGAACCTAGGAGCAACGAGCCAATGGGCTCTTTACTGATGAATCACGACTCAGTGGTTAGGCGAATGGTCATCGGGTGAGATCGAGTAAATACATTCCACCTCAAGTGACGTCAGAGAAAAAGGCAATTAGGAACGTGATGATTCATTTAGCGCACAAACCTCCATCTGCTCCTCAGCGGGAGGTCTCACACAAGTGCAAGGCATTTTAAATCCTTTAATGCTTTGTAATTTGCACAATTAATAATAATATATTCCCTTTTATATGCTACATTAAAATATGTATTAAAAGCCTTTGAATGTACCTGCTCACGAAAAGAACTTACACTGAGATGCCAGTTCATTAGTTACATCACCTCTCGTCACATAAATGGCTCATTTCAACACGTAATACGTCACGTGACCGAGGTGAGCAGTATAAACAGGCAGCACCAGCACTTCGAGCATCCGTTACAATTGGATTGAGCGTCAGAATGGGCAGAAAAAGAGACCAAAACGACTTTGAAAGTAGATTCATAGTTGATGCCAGGCATGCCGGTTCTAGCATCTCCCAAACGGCAGCCCTCGTGGACTTTTTATCGAGAAGGGAGCGAAAAGCAAAAAAAAAACTAAAATAGATCGGCGATCTTGTGAAATAAAACAGGTTATGGATCAGAGGGATCAAAGGAAATTGTAGATAATCATGCAAACGAACAGACGGGCCACAACCAGGGTTGGGTTGTTTTACCTCTGAGCGGCACTTTTTTTGCACACCATGGGCTAAATGGCCAGGTCACATGGACCCCGAAGGCTCAGAGAAGGTTGGGGGAGGGGACCCACTGGAACAGCTGTTGGGAGACAGATGGTAGCCTCCCGTCAAGGCCATCCAGCGTGTTCTTTAACGTGCACAGGGTATGGCTCTCCCGCACACGGGGCCACGGCTTAACGTCCCATCCGACGGACGGCGGCCTTTCCAAGCCCATAGGTGTCCCCTACTGACCGTGGGCAGGGCGGGGAATTTTGCGGAGATAAATCTCAACGCTGACCCAGCTGGGACTCGAACCTGGGAACTACAGATTACGAACCTGGCGCGCTATCGACTGAGCCACCCCGCCCCCCACAACCAGGCAAATCACAGTATAATTACACTCTGGTGTGCAGAAGGTCATCTCCGAATGCACCACTTATCGAACCACATCACGAATGGATTAAAACTGCCGCCAACCACGTCGAGTGCCGATGTCAGTGAAGACAACGAAAGAGCGTCTCCAGTGGACGCTGAAGCATCGACACTGGACCGTTCAGGACTGAAAAAAAAAAGTGTCGTTGTCGGACGAATCAAGGTTCCTTTTGCATCATGCTGATGGAAGGATCAGAATTTGTCTACGGTTAACGCTATGGTTTACTTGTGGATTTCAAGTGACATTACTTAAAATCTTGCTTCGGCTATTTACCTAAAGAGTGTGATAACATTGTCATATTGGAATTGATTTCAGTTATGTGAAGTTAAAACTGATTTTAATCTGGCCTTCTTTGGAAACGACAAAATAGTTTCACTTTGTCGTCTGTCTGCAAACATCGAACTTCTTTGTTTAAAGAGGATTATTAAAAATTCTTTTTTGTGTTGGATTATTGATGTTATATTATTGATGTTATATTATTGATGAACTATCACGATATGCACATTCCGATTCTCCTTAAGTTATAACTACGCCCTCTTACGGTGAAAAAGTTTAAAATTCCAAAATTTGAAACGAATATTTTAAACGATATATCCATGCTAGAAATTTGAAATTTTAGTGGTGGAATGGAAAGGTCACGAAGTTTTCTTTGCCAACAATGAGTTGGCGCTTTAGACCCAGGGAGGTGGGAAAACACACTATTTTTGTTTTAGCAGATTATTGTTTGTTTTTAGAGATAAATTAAAAATTCCTTTTGGGTTAGTAGGAATTGATGAAATATTATGATTCGAGCTTTCGGAATCTTCCGAAAACAATAATTTCTCCCTCTGTTGGTGGAAAATTTTGAAAATTCTAAAATTTTAAACGAATATTGCAAACGCTATAGTTAAGCTAGAAATTTGAAATTTTGGTGGTAGAATGTGAAGGTCATGACATTTCCATTCAATGACATGACTTACAACAAAGAATTGACCCCCTAAACCCATGGTGGGTGGGAAAACAAGACTTTTTTGTTTTAAAATATAACTGTTTGTTTATAGAAATAAATCAAAAATTCTTTTCAGGGGAGATAGGTTGGATAATCGAAATATTACGGCTTTCACTTTCCGAATATCCCAAACAATATAATTGCTCCCTCTAACGGTGGAAAAATTAAAAATTATATAATTTTAAATGAATATTGCTAACGATGTAGTTATACCAGAAATTTGAAATTTTCCTGGTTGAATTTGAAGGTTACCAAGTTTCCATTGACAACAATGACTTGACCCCCCAAATCGGGGGAGGAAAAAACTCAATTTTTTAAAGAGATAATTGGAAAATTCTTTTATCGTTGAATTGGTACTAATGAGACACTTTAATTCGCATTCTTGAAATGCTTAGGTAGTTTTAAAATATATATCATTACCAATCACTAAATATTGAAACGGCAAAACTAATAACGATTTCCGAAAACGTTTTGCATATAATAGAAATTACACATTTTGGTGGAATAGCACTTCAAGAGATATTCCTCTAACAGCAATAACACTAGACAACAAATTGAAACAATTGAACATTGATCAAATAGGATATTTTTAACTAATTTTGTGGTGGTGAAATCAAACATGGCCGTGAAAAATCTTTAGCACGTAGTTTTTTTTTTAAATTACGGATTGATGTTTTTCAAATTTTAATGAATACGCATATCTGGGAAATGAAAACAAATGTGACTATTTTATTAAATTGCAACTTAAAACTCATTAATTAGTTACATGATTACAGTGAAAAAAATTAGAAACATCACAGTTATAAACCACTTAATATAAAGTAACAACTGAAATAATATTGAAACGCAAAATAAGAAAACATGGGTAGTAGTAGTAGTAGTTTACATCACGCTCACTGAGAGGTCCGTTTGCCAGCTTACTCAATGCTCCAATAAAAATTAAGGAATATTTTGTAGTAAGAAAACATGGGTAAGGATCTTTTATATTTACAAGAAGTTTATTTTTGTCTTTTATGTGCTGAGGTATCTTCCTTCTGCAAGAACCAGCAGCAGTCACCCATCATTAATGGTCCTACCTCCATGGTTCGGATATCCCGGTGAAATCTTTTCCCTTACTCATCACTGACAGCTCCTAAGTTCTTGGGAAAGAAGTCGAGATGCGAGTGCAGAAATGGATCTTCAAAGACATTCGGCAGCCAAGATTTTCATGAAGATCTTGAATGATCTGATGGTAGTTTTCCTCTTTGTGATTCCCCAGAAAACTCTGGACCACAGACGTGAAAGGATAAAGGATTCCATGCAGCGCGCTCCTTCATATTCAGTTTTTCTTCGAAGACAGTATCATTCAGTAGCTTCCTGATCTAAGGACTAACAAAGATTCCTTTTTTGAGTTTGGCATCACTTAGTTTTGGAACTTTTTCCTTCAAATGCAAAAATCCTTCACCAATTTTGCCCATAGCCTTCACAGAATTTTTCATAAGCCCCAGTGTGATGTGTAGTGGTGGGAGCAGAATATCAGAGAGGTCAACTAGAGGCTTATACCATACATTCTCTTTCCAGGAATAAAAACATATCTTTTAGGCCTATCTTTGGTTTTGTAGTGTTCCTTTCTGGCCCTATTGTCCCACAAACACAGCCCTAGCAAAAGAGATATGGCCTTTCGGTCACCATATATTGTCCACTTAAACTGATCATATTTTATAGCAATGAGTATCTTTCCATGCTTTCATACGTTTCATTCATTCCCACAGCATGTGTCACTGGAATGCAAGGTTTTCGGTTTCGTTTTTGCAAAAGGACAGATTTTAAGCTGAATTCTGATCCATCTATAAATAGACACCATTCCTTAGGGTCGTGAGTTGTTCCAATTTCTTCTATCAGCCCGGAAATATCTGTGCAGAAACACGAACCGTCTTGCATCTCGTAATAAACAGATAAAGCCAAATTTCTCTTTCTGAACAGAGAAATTCTGGTACACTTGGCCAGAAGATTCCACTCTTGAAATTAAAACCTCAGCTTGTTGTTTGGAAAGTCCTATGTTTTCTCCCTCTTGTTATTTCTACTTGTCAATCAATGTTGTTCACATTGCTTGACAACTAGAACAATCATGTTGTCAATCATTGTTTCTCTCAGTTGTCAATCAGTGTTGCCAGCCACAAAAAGGAAAATGTCTAGTAGCCTCCCAGTTGTCTGGAGGTGTTGGTATAGGAAGATCTTAACAGGAGTCAAAATGATCAATAACATAAAAACGTGACCTGCTACCATTTTTTAAGGCCAGATCTTTAATCAGCACCTAAAAATAGTCAAAGGAAGCTACAATTGTTCATGTTATAAAAATCTTGTAAACAGTATAATTCACTCACTTTTCTCAGAGAGGTTTGGGAAATGCAACTTGTTAAATTTAAGAAATAAAAGACAAATCCTTTTTATGTTGTACGATTACTAACAGAATACTATTTGCATATTCCCACCATCCGTTAGCTCAAATTGAAACTTTTGAGGAAAGAATAGGTAAAGGAAAAACTTCATTCGCTTTGAAAATGAGAATCCCATATTCTCCAGGGGCGATATGCATTGTTCTAATTAGCATTATGTCTGCAAAGAATTAACGAAGATTTTATTATTAGAACAAATTATGTTGGCCCATATCTACAAGAAGTCCATTATATCTACATTAATCTTCTTTTCTGCGGATCTATGTTTTCTGCTGAGGTTCGAATATTAGTTCCTGGAAATGGCGGACAAAGGATGACATGTTTTCGGTTTGTGAAATAAAAAAGTTGTTTTTTTGCCAAGTTTATTTCAAGTACCGATTAAGTGACTAACAGTTCAGTCAGAAAAAAGGAATAATACTTATTCAATACAATTTAAAACATAAAAAAATGTGCCTATTTCTTTCCCTCACTTGATAACCGATAAACATTTATTTGGCCTTAACTGGCATAATGGTAGAAGGAGCATACTACTGCTCCAGCAGGAAACCTTTGGAAGTTGAGCCAAATGGCTAGAGTTCTAACTGAGGGAGTGGTCGATATAGTGAGTTAGTAAGTCACTTCTTTGTATGAGAAGGCCTGTACAAATGAGTAATTTTTAGGATCATTCTATGTCCTGTACGTTGCTGAAAAAACAAGGGAAAAGCTGTAGTAGAAATTTCATGCAATTTTGTAAAGCGTACGATTTTTTAGGTCTGGCATGTAAATTGCTGATATTCAGTATTACAGGAAATAGTCAATTTTACAGTGTTATCAGAATAACTTCAGCTTTCAAAACACAAAATAATTGCGCTCTTTAATTTTATTTAACGCATGTTTTTATGAGTTTATGCAAAACGGAGGGACTTTTTTTCTTGTTTTTTTTTAAATGCCAGAGAACATAAGTTTTGAGATGAAAAGACGACATGTCCTCCTTTTGGAGGACTATGGTAACCATATCGAGATGAAAATTAATGCTTCGTTACAATACTGATGTCAATAATTTTTTGTGTGCATGCGATTTAGGATGGATTGGCCTCTTTGCAGAAGTTTCAGCGGTCAAAGGATCACAAGAGAGCAAACTGCTGATACTTCTTAATAAGCTTAATCGACAGAAATTCAGGTTGACAAAGGGGAACTGGAATCTCTTCTTTAATTTCATTCCATGAGATGTAGATAACATCGTAATCTAAATGCCTTTTTTTCCCCGTTCAAAAATATTTCTTTGCCAGGAGAAAGCGCAAGAAATCGTCCCTTCTGACGACGCAACAGATATCGTGAAATAAGATGATGTCATCGTCTCAATCGAAGATGTAACTTCTAAATGACTAAATCGATAGAGGAGGAGAAGGAGGATATGCAGATGAACATCTTCCTCTTCTGAATCTGAGAAACCCTTCCCGCTGGATGACTGCGAGTCTCCCGTGCTTCGCTCCATCTGTTTTTGTCGGCTCTGCGTGATCTCTACTCCTGGAAGGCGATTAAATGAGGAAGCAGCCTCACGTGCAAATGCAAAACGGCAGCGAAATCAAGTCTCGATGCAAATGAGATTGCAGATGGGGAGGGTCCCGTCGCTCGAGGTCTCATCTCCGTCGTCGGAGGCAGATGTCGAAAAACGCTCAGAGAAATGAACTATTGCATGCTAGAGTGTTATTTCTTTAAGATGTCACCCAATACTTCGTACTATCGATGAATTTCATGAATCAAAAGCAATTTGCTTTTTCTTAAAGGATATCATAACGTTTCCCATACTTTCTGGAGTCGAACATTCACAAAACATAAGCAAACTTATAACAAGTAGAGCCTGACTATTAAAAGTTATCTAAACTTATCTATACTTATTACAGATTATCTAAAGTTGTGCTGGGTCCTTCAATGTCAAAGGTCAAAGACAGATCTATCGGTGCTAGAGAGCTAAAATTGGTTCCTGGGAGTATTTTTAGTTATATATCCCAAATGTTGTTAAATTTTGGATGTGTTGGGTCCTTCAATGTCAAAGGTCAAAGATAGATAGATCTATCGGTGCTAAAGAGCTAAAATTGGTTGCTGGGAGTATTTTGAGTTATAGATCCCAAATGTTGTTAAATTTTGAATGTGCTGGGTCCTTCAATGTCAAAGGTCAAAGATAGATGTATCGGTGCTAGAGAGCTAAAATTGGTTCCTGGGAGTATTTTGAGTTATAGATCCCAAATTAAATTTTGAATGTGTCCTTCGAAGTCAAAGGTCAAAAATAGATCTATCGGTGCTAGAGAGCTAAAATTGGTTCCTGGGAGTATTTTGAGTTATAGATCCCAAATGTTGTTTAATTTTGGATGTGTTGGGTCCTTCAATGTCAAAGGTCAAAGATAGATAGATCTATCGGTGCTAGAGAGCTAAAATTGGTTGCTGGGAGTATTTTGAGTTATAGATCCCAAATGTTAAATTTTGGATGTGTTGGGTCCCTCAATGTCAAAGGTCAGGTATAGATCTATTGGTGCCAGAAAGCTAAAATTGTTTCCTGGGATATTTTGAGTTATAGATCCCAAATGTTGTTAAATTTTGGATGATAGATCTATCGGTGCTAGAGAGCTAAAATTGGTTCCTGGGAGTATTTTTAGTTATATATCCCAAATGTTGTTAAATTTTGGATGTGTTGGGTCCTTCAATGTCAATGGTCAAAGATAGATCTATCGATGCTAGAGAGCTAAAATTGGTTCCTGGGAGTATTTTGAGTTATAGATTCCAAATGTTGTTAAATTTTGTTTGTGCTGGGTCCTTCAAGGTGAAAGGACAAAGATAGATCAATCAGTGCTAGAGAGCTACAATTGGTTCCTGGGAGTATCTTGAGTTAAAGATCCCAGAAAACTTGTTAAATTTTGGATGCACTAAGTCCTTCTAGGTCAAAGGACAAAAAGAGATATTATGTTGCTAGAAAGCTGAAATTAGTTCCTGGGAGTATTTTGAGTTATAGATTCCAAATGTTGTTAAATGTCTGATGTGCCGGGTCCTTCAATGTCAAAGGTCAGGTATAGATCTATTGGTGCTAGAGAGCTGAAATTGGTTCCTGGGAGTATTTTGAGTTATAGATTCCAAATGTTGTTAAATTTTGGATGTGTTGGGTCCTTCAATGTCAAAGGTCAAAGGTAGATGTATCGGTGCTAGAGAATTAAAATTGGTTCCTGGGAGTATTTTGAGTTATAAATCCCAAATGCTGTTAAATTTTGGATGTGTTGGGTCCTTCAATGTCAAAGGTCAAAGATAGATGTATCGGTGCTAGAGAATTAAAATTGGTTCCTGGGAGTATTTTGAGTTACAGATCCCAAATAATGTTTAATTTTGAATGTGCTGTGTCCTTAAATGTCAAAGGTGAAAGATAGATCTATAGGTGCTAGAGAGCAAAAATTGGTTTTCTTCAGTTTGACATCTGTGGGACTTTTGGTACGTGTACCAACGACTCTCAATGCATCCCGGTATGTAGAATTCATGGCTGACCATTTACACCCATTTATGGCCATCATGCAACCCAATGTAGATAGCGTCTACCAGCAAGACAACTGTTCATCTCACAGGTTCAAGTTGGCTACTGCATGGTTGCAGGAGCATTCTGCCGACTTTGAAATAATGAATTGGCCACCTAGAAGCCCAGATTTAAATCCCATCGGAAATCTTTGGGATACTGTCGAGCAGAGTGTTCGGTCCTGTGTCCCATCAGCCACGACCTTGAGAGAATTGTGGACAGCTCTGGATTATGCATGGGTCGCAATACCTGTGGAACATTTACGCAATCTTGTGTAGTCTTTGTCTCGTTGTGCGGCAGCCGTTATTAGGGCCAGAGAGGGTCCAACACGTTACAAGTTGCTATACCTAATTCAATGGCACTTCAGATCCAAAACATTATGACCACCTGCCAAATATGAGGTTTGTCCTCCACGTGTCGCCAAAACTGCTCTTACCCAGAGAGGCATGGATGCTACAAGATTTCTCAAGGTGTCTTATAGTATCTGGTATCAACACGTTACCAGCAGATCCTTTAACTCTTGTAAATTACAGGGTTGAGCCGCCGCAGATCGGATATGATGTTCCAACACAAACCACAGATGCTCGATTGGATTGATGTGTTTGGGTATTTGGAGGCCAGGGCAATTCCTGAAAATCTTCCTCATGTTCCACGAACCATTCTTGAACAATTCAGGCAGTGTGGCATGGAGCATTATCCTGCTTAAAGAAGGAACTAGTAGAGGGATATACCTTTGCTATGAAAGGATGTACCTGGTCTACAATGATGTTTAGGGAGGTGGTAGACGTCATAGTTTCCTGCACATGATTGACTGGACTCAAGGTGTTCCCACAGAAGAGTGCCTAAAGCAGCGGTTCCCAAACTTTTTCGAGTCGCGACCCCATTTTATAGAGGCAGAGTGACCCGCGACCCTGATACATTAAAAATAGACATTTTAATAGGGTAAATGAAAACACATCGAAAATAGATTTTTCCGTATAATATAATTCAAAATAATGTTAACTTACGACTTGTTGTTTAATGCGATGATTGAAATTGTAACTCATTAAATAATAAAAATAAAAATAAATACCCCCTCAAGCAGCTGCTTGCCACAGAGGGCTGACCAGGAGCCTGTCAGTCTATATGCCAAAGTAGAAGGTCTGAGAGGATGGCAGGACCTCAGCAGAAAATTCACACACATATCCATGCCATACCCGGGGCTCGAACCCAGGTCCCGTAGATCACTACTCAAGCGTGCTAACCACTCGGCCACGGGACGGCTGTAACTCATTAACAAGCTTAAAAATTCGCGGTTGAGTTTTCGTTAATGCCAACATCATGTCATTCTCTACATTTATTCTGTTGTTTTTACTTGTTTTGGTTTTTCAATTGAAGAAGCGTTGAAAATCCACTTTCACAGAGATATGTAGAAACAAAGGGGGAATAATTTTTTGTTGTTTCGTGATTTTTTTGTTTTTCCTTTTTAAAATTTTCGTAGCTCACCACTGCCCGGCAACCTCACAGAAAACCCTTCGCGACTCCATTTGTGGTCGCAACCCATGGGTTGAAAACCCCCGACCAAAATCATTACACTTCCTCCACTGGCTTGTTTTCGTCCCACTGTGCATCCTGGTGCCAACCCAGGTAAACGACGCACATGTCTGGTAATTCTCCAAGTAATCATGTCTCATCAATTCCCCAGGTAAACGACGCACACGGCTGGGTAGCCGTTCACATGGTGCAACAGGAAACGAGATTCATCGGAGCAGACGACCTTATTCCAATCATTCAAAGTCCAGTTTTGATGCCCGCTTGCCCATTGTAGGCGCTTTCGACGGTGAACCGAGGTTAGCATGAGTACTTGGGAGGCCTGCGGCTATGCAGCCCCATTTTCAGCAAGGTTCGATGTACTGTTTGATGTGATATATTATTCCCATCATCAGCATTCAAATTACGGGCGAGTTGCGCTACAGCATCCTTTCTGTTGGCTCGTACCATACGAAATAGCCTTTGCTCACCTCTAGCATCGATGAGCCGCAGTCGCCACACACCTTGCCGTTCGTGGTTTTTTCCCTCCTCGGACCACTTTTTGAAGGTACTAACCACGGCTGATCATAAGCACACCACAAGCCTTGCTGTCTCGGAAGTGCTGTGACGCAGTCGTATGCCCATTACATCTGCCCTTGGTCAAACTTACCTAAGTCCGCTGCCTTTCCATCTGAAGAATAAGAATAACTCTGATTAACAGAGCTCAGTATCAGGTGTTATTTATACCGTTTCATGAACTTCACACGCGCCGTCGTTTGCCTGCAGTTGCTTCGATTTGCATAAAGACACGTTGGTCATAATGTTTTGGCTTTTCGGTGTATATATATATATATATGTGTGTGTGTGTGTGTGTCTAATTTATGGAGTTCAACTAGAATAATGCATGAGATTTTGACCAGGAAAAGAGTTGGGGGGGGGGGGGAAAGCTGAGAATGCAGAAAAGAACAGATTTTGTCCAGCTTGTGTTTGTTAATTTTAGCCTCAATATTTAGAGATGCTTAAAAAAATCCCTGCTTATAAGATTTTAGCTTTTAAAAATTTGAATGAGGGAGAGCTAACTATTACATTTTTAATATATTTAAATAAATATACTTTGATTACAATTAAATCATTTAATTAGTTAGAATAATGCATATCGCCTCTGGCGCATTTCGAAATAACTTTTTCAAAGAGAATGAAGTTTTTCGCTTACCTATTTTTTCACTCCTTAAAATTTTAATTCGAGCCAATCGATAATAGGGGAAAACGCAAAACTGCACAACATAAAAAAAAGTATTTGTATTTTATTCCTTAATTTTAAGAAGTTCTTTTTCTGCCATCGCTTTGAGAAAAGGGACAGATTGTTGCTTCCAGTGGAATAGCTCTCGACACCAGCAACGAAATTTCAAATTTCTAACATAAACAGATCACGTGCAAAATTCGCTAAAAGTTTCGCCGTTTCATTATTTAGTAATCTCTAACGATATAAATTATAATTTTGTATCATATGTGCAATTGTAAATTTGTAATATTCCTTAAAAATTTAAGAATTTTCTACTTTTCCGCCGTTGGAGGGCGCAATTTTAGCTTCATGGAGATTCGAAAAGTGCGAATCGTAATATTTCAATTTCTATGAAACAGAAAAAGAATTTTTAATTTATCTGTGTATTTAAGCTTGATGTCTACATGTAGACGGACGACAAATTGAAACATTGTTTCCTTTTCTTAACAAACGAGATAAAATGGAACATGATATTTTCTTCGTATCGGATTGCTTAACGGACGGCGCGTCGTAATCTGCTGCTCCCAGTTTCGAGTCCCCCCCTCCCCCCTACGCCTGAGTTTAGTTTTCTCCGCTAACCTCAGCTTTTTCCTCTGTAAGAAATGGAATGTCGACGGGCTTGGAAAAGGCGTTCATCTGGCTCCAGGGCATTAAGGGAAAGGTAAAGAACCTGTTAGATGGCTTCTGAGGAAGGCTTTCATCGGTCTCCTGATAGCTGTCCAGTTGATATCTTACCCAGTTCGCAGCACTATGGGATCCTTGTGACCTGTCACCGTAGCCTCTTGTGTGACTTAGCCCTCAGAGGAAGTAAAACAATTCAATCTGAATGCTCCCATTTTTTTCTCAATAGTTTAAGATTGACCGTAACGGCAAAAAACCGTAAAATTAATTTATAACAAACCGATAGTTCATGGCAAATATGCAAAATATATTTCTATATTTTTCACTTTAATTTACAAGACGCCTATTTAAGGAGAAAAAACAAAGAAAACACACTGCAACCAACTTATCGGATTTTGTAAATTTCATTAAATGATCGGAAATGAAACCTCCAATTTGTTATAGTTAAGATTTGTCATAAATAATACTGGTTTACAAGGTTTTTTATAACATGAACAATTGTAGCTGCCTTTAACTATTTTTCAGGTGCTGATTTCAGATCTGGCCTTAAAAAATTGCTAGCACGTCACGTTTTTAGGTTATTGCCATTTTGACTCCTATTAAGATCTTCCTATACCAACACCTCCAGGCAACTGGGAGGATACTAAATATTTTACTTTTTGTGGCTGGCAACACAGATTGCCAAGTGAGAGAAAACATGTAACAGTAACCTAACCTGAGACCGTCATTCTTGTTGTTTTCATTGTAGGAGGAACACGTGATCTAGGTTGAAGAGTGAATTTTAGCGTTTAAATGGCACAAAGGCAGAGTCGCGGATGTGTTAATGTGCCAGATAAGTTTGTTATGTGTGTGGAAATTATATTTTAAAATCCCAGGGTCGTTCTTTGACAAAAATTGTGAAGAAAGCTTATAATGTGTATTTTGGATGTCATGTTGGAGATCAGGACAAAACAGGAGCTTCACATGTGTGATGTATTTCGTGCATTGTTGACCTATGTCAATGGTTGCAAGGTAAGATAAAATTCATACCCTTTGAAGTTCCAATGGGTTGCCGTGAGCCAACTGGTCACTTGCATGATTTCTATTTTTGTTTAATTAAAGTGTCGGGCTTTAATGCAAAAAAGAACAAATGCAAAACACCACATCCAAATGTATCTTCAGCCATAAGCCAGTTCCTCAAGGAGATCTTCCTACACCAACACCTCCAACCAACTGGGAGGAGATGGATTCAGATTCATCAGAGGAAGACTTTGAGGAATATACAGATCCTGATCCAACATACACCACTAAAAAGTTAGACGAGCCTCATCTGATTCAGCAAAATGAACTAAATCATCTTGTTCGAGACCTAGGACTTTCCAAACAACAAGCTGAGGTTTTAATTTCAAGAGTGGAATCTTCTGGCCAAGGGTACCAGATTTCTCTGTTCAGATAGAGAAATTTGGCTTTATCTGCTTTTATCAGATGCAAGATGGTTTGTGTTTCTGCACAGATTTTTCCGGGCTGATGGAAGAAATTGGAACAACTCACGACCCTAAGGAATGGCTCCTATTTATAGATACGCCAAATTTCAGCTTAAAAGATGTCCTCTTGCATAAAGGAAACCAAAAATCTTCCATTCCAGTGACACATGCTGTGAGAATGAAGGAAACTTATGAAAGCATGGAAAAAATACTCACTGGTATAAAATATGACCAGTTTAAGTAGACAATATGTGGCGACCTAAAATTCATATCACTCTTGCTGGAGCTTCAAGGAGTCTTCACAAAACTTTGCTCTTTTCTGTGTTTGTGGGTCAGTAGGGCCAGAAAGGAACACTACAAAAGATTGGCTCAAAAGATATATTTTTATTCTTGGAAAGAGTAATATGAGATATAAGCCTCTAATTTACCCCTCTGATGTTCTGCTCCCACCACTACACATCATACTGGGGCTTATGAAAAACTTTGTAAAGTGTATGGACAAAAATGGTAAACAGTTTTTGCAGTTGAAGGAAAAATTTCCAAAACCAAGTGATGCCAAACTCCGAAAAGGGATCTTTGTTGGTCCTCAGATCAGGAAGCTACTGAATGATACTGTCTTAAAAAAAAAAAACTGAGTATGAACGAGCACGCTGCATGGAATCCTTTATCCTTTCACGTCTGTGGTCCAGAGTTTTCTGGGGAATCACAAAGAGGAAAACTACCATCAGATTATTCAGATCTTCATGAAAATCTTGGCTGCCGAATGTCTTTGAAGATCCATTTCTGCACTCGCATCTAGACTTCTTTCCCAAGAACTTAGGAGCTGTCAGTGATGAGTAAGGGAAAAGATTTCACCAGGATATCCGAACCATGGAGGAGAGATACCAAGGCAGGTAGGACCCATTAATGATGGGTGACTGCTGCTGGTTCTTGCAGAAGGAAGATACCTCAGCACATAAAAGACAAAAATGAACTTCTTGTAAGTATAAAAGATCCTTACCCATGTTTTCTTATTTTGCGTTTCAATATTATTTCATTTGTTAATTTATATTAAGTGATCTATAACTATGATGTTTCTAAATTTTTTTCACTGTAATCATGTAATTAATTAATGAGTTTTAAGTTGCAATTTAATAAAATAGTCACATTTATTTCATTTCCCAAATATGCGTATTCATTGAAATTTTAAATGCATCAATCCGTAATTTATAAAAACAATTATACGTGCCGTAGATTTTTCACAGCCATATTTGAATTCAGCACCCCAAAATTGGTTAAAAATATCCTATTTGACTAATATTGTAAAAAAAGTTTAAATTTGTTGTCTAGTATTTTATCACATAGATAAACACTTTTAGTGTAGATAACACTTTATCACGTAGATAAACCTTTTACTTTTTCTTAAATAGACTTGAAGTAGCAAAAAATAAATCGAATGCTTAAAATAATAAAAATAGAATACTTAAATATAAAAAAATAGGAAAATATTGATATCTTTATTGCTCTTAAGGATCTATCATTCTTTTAGAGTTGGCCGCGTGGTTCTAACTAATCTTCAAGTTCAGTGCCACTGTTCTAACTTCTGAACCGAAATAAAGAAAATAAACAATCGAAAATATCGACCAGCCATAGCTTTAGAATGCTCATCGCAGCTGAAAACATCCCTTCAAGCAGATGTTTTGTCTAAAATGGCCGAAACTGAAGGGTTTGGATAGATTGGATGGTCCAGTAGCGTTCATGCCAGAGACAGCTTCACTGCTTCTTAGACGGAGAACTAAATCCTCTCTTTTTATCTGGTGAAGGATCTTAACCCTTACATAGCTGAAAAATATAGCAATGGTCGAAAATGTGCTTCATTTTCTTACATTTTTACAGTCAGTACTATTTCTGCACCTGTTAAATGAAGTGGTGCTTCGTCGACTCACCCCACGACATGGCCCTCACACTAAATGTAGTTGAGTTTGGTGATGATTTTGCTGATGTAAAATTATTACAAGTGTCACCTTGATTAGGAACATGTTTTTTCAGTTGTGTTGATGGGACATGCAAACAATGTCTACTTTACATCCCAAACAGGAGAACATGTGATTTTTTGGCATAACTAGAAGTAAACAAGTGTGAAACACACCATGCCATCATCCCTTACAAGTTGCAATGTCACAGCAAGTCAGCACGAGACGAAATTAGGCAAAGTGGAACAGCTGACAGCTAATGTAAGCATCTTCGGACGATGCATATAAATACAACTGCCATCTAAACTACTTCCTAAGTTCATGACGCCAAAGCAGCACAAATTAAAAACGAAAAACCTTTCATTAGACATGATACATAATTCTGTCTCTGCTTCGTCGTTGCGATAAACTTGCATGAAGTAGGTTTATGGATGACGTTCTTATTCTAATGAATGTTTCATTTTATTTGGTTCATTTAGATGCAACAGGAGGGAATATATGAATGGATCAAAATATTTGAAATAGACTAAGAAATAAGAATATTCAAAATGTACTCGACAGCTACTAATTTATCTATATGATCAAAAATATCTGTAGCATTTGCATAGCAAAAAACGTATTAATCGAAAGCAAAGTTATATTCTCTCTGATTCCAGATTAATTTTCAATGAATACCTGACAGTTCCATCGTTTGAAACGTTATTCCTCACAGACTACGATGCTGAGAAAGAAGGGTTAATGAAGGGAATTTATCATACACTCGAGTCTCATTTTATGCGGTAGATACGTTCCACAGAAAACCGCATATGAAAAAGTCGCACAAAAAAAGACATAGCTTACATTTCAAAATTAGGGATACGTTTCATAATTATCTAAAACCGCATAAAACCAAAGCAATGAGTTAAAATAAACCGAAAATCGGATAAAAAATTTATGAAAATTCAGGAAAATAAGAATTCCAAAAAAAAATGAGGAAAATTGGTTCGAAAATTTGAAAGAAATTGATATAAAATTTAAAATAGGTTTGTTTTAAAATTGTATCCATTTAATTTTATTGAAAAGCAAAAATTCTTTTTACACTTTTTCATCAGAATTATCGTCGCTATTTGACAATATTCTGCAGCATTTTTGAACCGGTGCGAAATCACTTTCATCACTAGAAGAGATAGCGCATCAGATCTGCATAGTCAAGACAATGGTTCTTCACGAACAGAATTAGCGTCATCTTCACCCTCATTCTGGGTTGATTTTTGTCCTCTGACAATGTAATCAGTGATTAAACTTTGCGTTGATGATTGCACTAATGCAGTTCGCGATATCCAGACACACAATTCTTCAGCTCACGTTGGAATTTGAAGGCTCGTTCAGAATTTGTGTCATTAACAAGAAAATGATTTTCCAATTTATTACAAAGTTGAAGACCTTATCGAATTATATTTGCAGTGAGGAGGACAGGTTCTTCTTCCACTTCACTATCGTTTTCTGCTTCTTCGACAATATCTAAAGTCCTATCAATAATATCATCGTCACTTAAGGCATTACCCACAAGCAATTCGTCGATATCATTCTTGATAAAGGTATCAAAACCTTCTCCACCAATTTCATGTGCCAAAGTAATAATTTCAGTTGATAATGTCGATGTTTGATTGGTTTCATTGTTTGCAACACATCCAGGCCAAGCTGCTTTCCGGCAGGCATTTAAAGTTTGTGGTCTTATTTCAGCGATAGTCGATGCAACATGATTTAAACAGTCCAAAATAGAAATTTTTTTCCAAACGTCAGTTACTATTAATGACTCATTTTCTAGTTTATCCCATATAAATTGATAAGTGCGCTTAAAGTAATATTTTTTAAAAGTAGCAATTATGCCTTGATCTAATGGTAGAACAATGCTTGTTCTATTGGGTACACTACTTGTATGGGAATTTAGACTTCCGATAATGAAAAGACAAACACCTACTCACATAAAAAAATTGTGCATTAAACTTCTGGAACGCTCACTGCTTACACGTTCACTATTTGTATGTAAATGCGAAAGTTACAACGGGGAATACCCGAATTTGCATGAAATATGCCCACCGCATAACTTCAAAACTGCATTAAAAAGATACGCATAAAAAGAGACTCGAGTGTACTTAACACTTTGGAATACTTTTCTTAAGAGATTACACGGGTCGAGTGTTTTGCGGTTAACTGAAAGCAGCGATGTTAAAGCAGAAAGGGTCAGACCTCCATGGCAATTTTTAATAAGAGGAACTCATGTGAAAAGAATAGTACCATACAGTATATTACGCAAAGTTTGCAGGAATAGTTTCTGAAACATTACTAGAGGGAAAAATTGTATGTAGCACTATTTCGTGAATATAATTTTTGAAAATAAAGAGAAAAAAAGCGAACCTATTTCTGGAGACATTCCCATCTGATTGTGCATTGTTTTTCCCCTTTGATGTCAGTTATTATTCTCCGGGGTGCTGTCTGCTTTGCGCGGGAGCAGGCGGCGTTGACATCTAACTTAAACTACGTGAGGTGAACCATTTTGCAAAATGAGGGTGCACAGAAGAGAGAAAAGATAGCGGCAATCGCGGTTGGAGACAGGTAACTTGCTCTCTGCTAATCAGAGTGCAACATCATCGCAATTTTTTCAAATGCATCTTCTTCTCTATCAATGGAATCATTCTTCGTCGCATGTCTCTTCTTTCGATCCTTCAAAAGAATCGATCTTCATCACCTGTATCACCTTTTGATCCGTCAGAAGAATGGCTCTTCATCCGACATTCTCCTTTCAATCAAACGAATCACTCTTCATTCCCCTTTTGATCCGTCCAGAGAAATCACTCTTCGTCCAAAAACTACTCTTCATTCTACGCCTCTTCTTTCTGCCCATCAGAGAAGCCTCTCAAAATCCCATATATTTTCGTTTGATTCGTTAGAAGACTTCCTCTTCCTCTAACATTCCTCTTTCTGATCCATCAAATGAGCCATTCTTCATCCCATATATCTTGTTTCGATCCATCCAATGAATCACTCTTCATCCTATTTTCTTCTTTCTATCAATCAGAGGAGTCACTTTTCATCCCACGTATCTTGTTTTGATCCATCAGAGAATTACTCTTCATTCCATACATCTTTCTATCCATCAGATATATATTTCCGTCTATTCTATTCTATCTAATTCCGAGATATAATCCCGTCTCTTCTTTCAGTCCAACAGAGAAATCACTCTTCATCCCATTTATCTTTTTCTATCCTTCAGAGAAATCACTCTTCGTCTTAAATATCATCTTTTGATCCATCAGAGCAATCCTTCAGAGAAATCACTCTTCATCCCACATTCATCATCAATCAATCAATTCATCTTTCAATCCATCCACATATTCATTCTGCATATCTTCTTTCAATTCATCAGCAGAATCATTCTTCATCTCACTTATCTTATTTTGCTCCTGCAGTGAAATCACTCTTCATCCCACATTCATCATCAATCAATCAATTCATCTTTTAATCCATCCACATATTCATTCTACACATCTTCTTTCAATTCATCAGCAGAATCATTCTTCATCCCACTTATCTTATTTTGCTCCTGCAGTGAAATCACTCTTCATTCCACATAGCTTTTATCGATCCTTCAGAGAAATGACTCTTCATCCAGATATCATCTTTTCATCCATCAGAAGAATCACTTTTCATCCCACGTATCTTTTTATTTGATCCATCTAATGAATCGCTCTTCATGCAACGTGTTTTCTCTCGATCCATTACAGTAATCACTCATCACAGTATCCTCTTGATAATCTAATATCTTATCCATTGGAGCAATCAGTGTTCATCCCATGTATCTTCTTTCAATCCTTCAGAGGAATTCGTCTTACATAGGTTCTTTCGATCCATCATAAAAATAGCTCTTCATCCCACGTATCTTCTATTGACCTTTTGAAGTAATCACTCTTCGCCTCACATATCTTCTTCCGATCTTTCAGAGAAATCACTCTTCATTCCACGTATCTTCTTTTGACTTTTCAGAGTCTCAGTTTTTGCTCTTCCTCCCAAATATCTATTTCCATCCGCAGAGCTCTTCATCAAACGCATTGCTCTTCTTCCTCTTCCTATATTTTCATTTCCCACTTACTTGGTAAGAAAATGTTCCTACTCCGCCTCATTCTAGTATCAAATCAGTTTAGTTCTCTGTTTCGAAACATGTTCCACTTTTTCAAGTGCATCCATATTTTCCCAAATGATCGATATCATCACGTGTTTCAAAATTTCCCTGTACTGTCGTAATGGCCTATATTGGTTGCAATGCTTAATGCAGTTTTATGTACAGTGAGCAAAGCAGAAGCAAAGTTCATTTTATTTTCTTTAAGCATTAACATGTAGGAAATTTGTTCGCGAAGTGTCGAAACTTTTAAAAGCATACAGCAGGTAATTAATACATACATACATACATACAAAATTCTCATGCAGCCATGAGATAGAAGTCCAAATTGACTGTGTAATTCTGTTCTCCAAACACATCTCTCATCTAAGCTACAGCTGTGCTGTATCATACTATGAGCTATAGCGCTGCATTTGACCATTTCTAACAAACTCCTGTTTCACAATGTCTGCCTACCGCTGCACTGTACATAATCATACTCAGCAATCTCCAGCTATGCATATGGGCAACATGGCCAAACCAACGAAGACTCTCTTTACAAAAAAGGTTGCTCAAAGGGGATTGATGACTCCTTCTTCAAAATCGTCATTACTTACGAAGTCAAACCACATAATGCCCAATATACTGCATAAGTATATAGAATAGAAAGTATAAATTTTATTCTATTATCTTGTTTATAAGGGTTAATTTCTCACTAGCGTCATCTAACTGTAAAAAGGACCAACTATTATACAGTAAAATTTTATTCTTTAGTGGTATACGCCTTTTGGCCACACTTTCCATAGATTCTTAAAAGACCAGAAACGATATCTATTCTTCTGTTTATCTCATGTTGCACATCACCAGTATCTGCTACATAAACGAAAAACTTTTCATTGGACATGATACATAATTCTGTCCTTGCTTCGTCGTTGCGATAAACTTGCATGAAGTAGGTTTATGGATGACGTTCTTATTCTAATGAATGTTGCATTTTATTTGGTTAATTTAGATGCAACAGGAGGGAATATATGAATGGATCAAAATATTTGAAATAGACTAAGAAATAAGAATATTCAAAATGTACTCGACAGCTACTAACTTATTTATATGATCAAAAATATCTGTGGCATTTGCATAGCGAATATGCAAATGCCACAGATATTGTAGCATTTGCATATTCGCTACATAGCTGCCAAGATAATTAAACTGAGACACTTGCTCAAACGTGCAACCATTCACATTAACTGAACCACAACTTGCCTGACCAATTTTCATCACTTTAGGTTTCTCTCTGTTTATCACCAAACCTACGCTATCACCAACTTCAGAATAACATGGGGATATATAACTATCACCAATTTCAAATAAACAATGAGAGTAGAAATAATCATATTGTTTAGAACATCACTGAAATGCTGAGCTCACCTAGCCATCACAGAATCCTCACTTTCAACCAGCTTACCACATTTATCCCCCAATCCTTATGTATATGTCTGTTTCTTCCACACAAGACTTTAACTGTCTGGTACAATTCCCTATTGTTGTGTTGTCTAACTGCTTTCTCTGCTTTATCAACCAAGCTCCCAAGTCAAATATTCTTATCAGCTGTTAACTAATCCTTTGCATGTTTATTTAAGCTCATTGTAATGGCGTCTTTTAATACTAGTAGGGTGTTGATTCATATTAATCCTCCTCTTCCTTCTTTCAGAGATAAGTTCCATATCCTTATCACTCAAATAATTTTGTATCCTCTATTCCCTTTTGCCCAAAAGAATACTGTTTGTTTCAAGAAAATCCTGTTTAAACTGATCATATTCTTTCCCAACTTCAGCAGTAAGCAAACCATGATTATCATAATGACTAAGTAGTCTATCATGGTATGCTTTGGCTATAAATGTAACTTTTAGACCTTCAGTGTTAAAGGTAATTTTCTTAACCTTAGCACTTCTTAAGTTTAAGTTTCAAGACACTTTTAACAAGATAATGGTAAGATCCAATTTCAACTCCCCTATATGACCTGGTATTCTGAACCGAACTAGTCTATTTGCTGTTAATTAAAATATAATCTATCATGTTCCTGTGCAACACATCAGATGAAACATGTGTATTTATAAATGTCCTCTTGTTTGTCGTATGTGTTCATTATTCTCAAACAGTTAAGTTTACTTCCTATAGTAGACATTCCCCGCTTTCATTGGAACTATCAATGCCAAAGGGTCCTAAAACTCTATCCCAAAGGTCAGAGTCAGTAGTAACTTTAGCATTGACGTCACCTAGCACAAGAGAAGACTTTTCTTCACAGAATTCAAAATATTCTGAAACTGTCTGCAAAACGTATTCCTCTTGTTCTCATCAGAGTCTTCTGTGGTGGCGCAACAACAGATGATATTCAAGTATTTAATTTTTCTTTTAAAATTTTCTCTAAGAAATCTTTCGCTACTGCAGTCATATCCTAGACGAACATCACTTGCGTGTCTGCTGAGAAGGAAACCTTTATCTTCCAGATGCCTTTCATCTACCCTCCCTCAAAAGAGATATTTAAAGTTATTTTTAGGTATCTGACTTTTACCTGTCCATTTGGTCCCTTTCAAGCGTAGAATATTTAGGTTGTAACGCTGGAATTACTGCCTGAGGACATCAAGAGAATAATCTCTATGTAACCTCCTCACGTTCCCCGTACCTGCAGAGAGAAGGATTTTTAAAGAAACTTTGTTTATTGAGAGAGGTAGGGGCCAACAATATCAAAAAGGGCCACAAAAGGCTGAAGCCACCCATTGCTCGTTCAGGCACCCGCTTTTTAAGTAGACCTTTTCAAGAGCCATATGACCTACCTTAGACACATAACTCCAGTTTAGGATTGGCGATGCCCAACTACCTATGTGAGGGTTTAGGTACCTGCGATGGCCTCTGATCAGGATTATCCACCAGCTGATATAAGATATCCCGTGCCTTTGTTCCCTTAGGGCTGGTAGCCCACAAGCCAACAGAAAACAAAGGGGCATATATTTCCTCAAAGGAAGCCCACCAGTGCAGCAAGTCCAGGATCCATAATCAAGCTCAAAGTCGTAAATCAGTCCAGTCTAGTGAGTACAAATGGTCAGTACCAGGACCCTGTGAAACTGACCACTCCTCAGGAGGGTAGAAAAAAAAAGAAAAAGTGGTCATAGATGACCAGATCAGTGGGCCATAATGATCTGGCAGCCCTCGCCTTTCGTTCCCTTCCAAAAGAGAATATCTCTTTTGAAAGGTACTAACGGCCTGCACCACGAGAAGGCGGGGGTCGGATATTAGGTGCTAGACCTGGCCTGTGCATCATTACTGGGGATTGGTACATAGCTCTCCAGTTTATGCCTAGGTACCATTTATGAACCGATAAAAGAACATGTAACACCATTTACAGACCAGGTAATTAAGGAGTGGAATAATTCCTTAACCCAGGTAATTAATTATTCCAGGTAATTAAGGCGTGGAATTAATTAATTCATTAAATAATAAGCCGTAACTGGCATAGAGGCAGCTAGCGACTGTTCCAGCAAGGCAAACTTTGTGTGTTGTGTTAGCTCTAACTACTACGGCAGTGGTCAGCAATGACTTCGGTCTTAGTAGGGCATGTCCTTTATGAGAAGGCCTGTGAAAGCTAGAAGTAGCTTCTAGGATTCTTCTCTGTCCTATATGTCGCAAATAAAAAAAAAATTCTGCTCCAATTCATGCTGTTCCGTCTTCGGATGCTGATTGCTTTAGAAAAGCATCGAATGCCATTGAAGTGCCCTCTCACCGGATTCCTTCTTTGTCGAACTCTTGATCTTAAGAAGAGCATAGCTGAATGCGAGAGCCGTGCGCGATTTTATCCGCAGATATCCGCATCTGCGAAGGGTTCTAGACCATGGATGCGAATGAGGGATGGCTTTGTGAACTGTGAAGTTTACTAATCTTAACATGGCAACTAAGGGTAACGAAGTTGCGTCTATTCACGGCTTGGTGATAATAATTACTCTTTGAAATGACGTTTCAGCTATTTAAGTTATATTTTCGATGACTGTTAAAGTTTAATACTGTTTGTAAGTAAAATCGTTTGGTAAAAATAATTTCCACCTTCAAAAGAAATTTTGAAACGTCAATAAGAAATGTCTTCATTTCGTTGGCGATATTTCCAGCATTTGACAACCTTTGACTCATCTCAGCTCATTTGGTTTCTTCTTAGCCGCCACGAAATATGCGCACGAAATTGCAATTTGCAGCTGGCACTTCCCTCCCCCCCCTCCTCTCTCTTCTCCAACTTCGGTTGTGTTCGCTGTGATGAGTCGCCATTCTTCGAAGCGATCCGTGCAACGAATCGCAATCACCGAGGAAGACTCGAGTGCCGCTATTTGTCAAAACATGGCACTCTGGGCGCGTGGAACTCACGTGACAAGAAAATCTTTGCCTAAAGCATCGCACGTGACTGGAACTTTAAATGAACACATGATGATGCTCATGGAGTGAATTCTGAAAAAAGATTTTGTTCTATTGAGAACAAAATTTATTTATTTCACATATAACGTATGCAAAAACGCATCAGAGGTTTGGTAAAAAAAATAATGAAAATTTACTCTATTTGGCGATTAATATCTATTTAATAATCTTTGGTTCGAAGAAATCGAAATTAAATAATGATGCCAGACCAAGGGGCTATTAAAACATCAATGATATTTCACATCGCGATTGACAATATTTCGCATGCTTGCGAAATATTGTCAAATACACATTGCGATTGACAATATTTCGCTGGCTACTGATCTAAGGGACCTGGGTTCGAGCCCTGGGTAAGGCATGGATATTTGTGTCGTTTTTCTGCTGAGGTCCTGCCATCCTCACAGACCTTCTACTGTGGCATATAAACTGACAGGCTCCTGTCAGACCTCTGTGGCAAGCAGCTGCTAGAGGGTTTTTTCTTTCTTTTTGAAATGGAAGAGAAATACAATGCCAGGTAACAAAAAAAATCGTTGGGAGATAAAAGAATAAAAAGTGAATCAAAAACTAAACCAACTTTGACTCCCTGCATTTATTTGTTCATGTAAAGGAATCCGGAAGCCTTGTAGATTTCCCATTATCAGAGAATCCCTCATTCGCTAAGCAGAAACGTCTTAACGTCGCAATTCTCAGTCAGTTCATTCAACGTTGTCTGTCAATCACAGCGTGCAACTTTTGGGATGAACCTTATGCAGGTTCCTCCATTCTCAGAACTCGAGAAATGAAATCAACTCGATCAGTGCTTCCCAAGGTAATTTCATATCACGTCCTGGAATGTTAGGCACAAATGTTTTCGCTGCCCTGCAAGCTCTGTCCCCCCTTGCTCTCTCTCTCTCTTTCTATAATAAGCTCTGAAGTAGGAAAAAACCACTCAACATATTCATTACGAAATTTCGATACTTAGAATGAGACCAAATAAGATTCTCGTGAAAGAAGATTTTTCTGTTTTCTTCGCCATCAGTTCTCGCTGTTTAGTGGGTGTCGTGGGGATTCTGCCACGCGGTCACGAAATACTGATCTGCAGGACACCTCTGCGGCAAGCAGCTGCTTGAGGGGATCTTTATTTATTTATTTATTAGGAGAAGGCCTTTACAGTAACTAAGCGATTCGTGGCCCTGTTCTGCAACAGGAAGGTACTTGATGATTTAGTGCGCAATTTATCACAGGGCAACCTGTGTACACCACAGTGAACGGAGATAGGGTGTTGCCACTCGGCGAGGGAGATTTCCTTGACGGTCTAGGAATTTTGACGTCACAGCCGCGAGACTGATGGTTAACAAACCTTTTAGGAAGCGTAAGTAACGTAGAATTATGTTGACAGGAATAGTAAAAAAAGTATATATAATTTTAAATTGCTGTTTGAAGTCTATGTCAGTATCAGAAAAACATTTAGCGTTATGAATATACTCTCAGGCAGCACTTTATTCGATAGATTTCCGTGCTTGTCAATTGAGATACAAAACTCGGTAACTTCTCAAATAATGAGCAAATGGGACGAAAGAAAATCTAAGATCTCTATCAACTCTATTGCAATCTCGATTTTCAGCAATATTCGTTCGCTATTTAGAGAATCAAGGAAATGGGAAAATTTAACAACATCAATAATTTCAATTGAAATAATTACTCTGCAAAGTTAATAAAATAAATTAAAAGGAAATAACCGTTATACTAAACTTTATTAACATGCGCAAGAGTATTTTTAGCAGTTCGAGTAATAATTAAATCAATATTTTCCAAATTAAAAATTTTTTTGCAGGACGAGCAAATTTGCAAACTATTTTAGCTTTCCACAACTCTTTAAATACTGAACAAATGGTGTTGGAAATTGAGAATTAAATCGATTTGATTCAGATATTTAAATAATTTCATCACAAAAAGCTTATTTAAGAAGCTACGGAGTTCGTTATCAGAGTTACTATTGGCACAACATGGACCTGTGCTAAATAAAGTGGCCTTTTGATTTACAGATTCTTGACTATACTGTATTCCATGTACTGTATATCGAATTCCTACACAATTTGCCTTAGATGATTCTGAGTAATTACTTTCATCTTTCTCTTAAAATTCATTCGATGGAATTAAAATGCCAGATCTGAATATATTACAATTATCTTCATTCCTTCTATGTTGATAATCACAACACAAACATAAATAAATCAATTTTTGCCTCCTGAATTACTGTTTCAAAATTTCTCTCTTCCAAAAGCCACTGAATCTGACCTGGCGTAAACAGGAATTTTAATTTACGAAAAGAATTTTCTCTGGAGTTATCGAATAAAAAAGATTCTGTTTTTTCACTTCCTCTCACTTCATTTTGAAGTTATCATTCTGCTGCATCAATTTGCATTTATGTAGAATTCCACTGGTGTTTGCTTCGATCTTAATCTTGCTTGCAGAGTTTTTCTCTGATACCTTACTTAGTTTTTTATATCAGTTGGAAACTGCTTCTCTAATTGTTTAATGCACAGACACTGATTTTGACCCAGCGACAAATCAGTTTTTATTATTTCCAATCAGTGCACTGCAAGCCCAGGTGTCCCAATTTTCAGTTGCCTGCGATAATGATGCTCATTGTGCACAGTGCAGCAGTTTTCAGGGCCATCGATTTATTTTTCCAAAAACCCTTTTCCTTGTTTCCCTGAGACAAGAATGGTTTGGTCTGAGAGGAAGGTTGTCGTACCCAAGACGGAATTCTTTTATCTGATATGGCGTTATCCTTTAAGATGACGTCTAATAGGGAGTCCTAAGAGTAAGCTTCATAGATCACGATTGTAACAGGCGTCTCAAAAATGCCTACTATACATCTTAGAATGTTACACATCGAATTTACGTTGAAGCCGACAATTGTTTTCTTACTAATTTTTCTTCTATTGGGAATGAATACGAAACATTGTTTCTTTTACTATTCGAAGAATAATTCTTGCAATTTACTCTTGCACAATTCGACATGATCAAAAAACAAAAATTACCTGTAAGACTTCACAAAGAAATATCCACCGAGCTAAGAACAAAGAAAGGATGATTATGTAAATACTTCGGCTCAGCTGGTCCAACGCCTCCTACAATACTAACCCTTGCCAATTAAAAATGATTTTTATGCTGGAATACATCCCTTCTGAATACGATTTAGGCAATATCACGGTGTGCTGGAAAGAATATATATTTATTTGACTGAAAAAAATTGACGCAATTGTTTTGTCTCTATGAAATTATGGATGGAAATATTCAACAAAATTAACTCTAGGCATATATATGAGTAAACGAAATATGTAAACCAAAACCATTCTGTCATACTACTTTAGCCAAACAACAACGGAGAAAATATTAGAGTTTAATGTTAGAGAGACGAGAAATTTGCTGTTTAACGCATATGCCAAAACAATTCTGAAATTTTGATCGATCCTTTGGGATCTAGCAAATATTCAGGTATATGCTCGTAATATTGAAAGAGTATAGAATAGGTTTTTAAGGTTTCTGTATTGTAAAGTATGTGGGAGTTAGATCTATGACAGCCCAATCCAATGCAAATTTTTTTTAAATTCGAAAGTTACTCTTTTTTTGCAAATAGTTAAATAATTATACTGATGCTACCTGAGTATTAAATATGATACCCTATGTACTTCTTAAGTCTGAGAAATAAGACTAAACAACCAATTTTGGCCTTTGGTGTGTTTCTCAAGTTGAAACAGTTGTTTCTCATGTAAATCGAAGTGCCGAACACGTAATTGACAAAAACTGTTTTATTGACTACTGTTTTCGAGATACAATTACTTACCTGTATTACGTCATTCACTGAATTTTGCAAATCGGTCTACAGCAACCGTCTCCTCTTCGCCTGCCGCTTTTATACCAAATCTTGAGAATCTCGCATCACATTCCAGCATTAATCTGATAACAGTGATGGGCTCCATCTCCCTCGTTATATCTTTTCCATTGTAGCAATTTTCCGATGAAAACGTTCCCCGTGCCCATCACTCACATCACCGCAGATTTCTGGAAAGAAATCCAAATGAGAACTTAAGAAATGTACCTTCAAAGACATACAATATCCCAGTTTGTGATATGAGGACAGCAGTTATTACACAAAGCCCTTGTAATTTTCTGTTTTCTTATTCCCTAAGAATACCGTTGCCACCTGTCGGAAGGCTTACCATGCTCTCCGTTCATCATCAGTGATGATACGTTCAAATACCTCATCATGTAGCAGTGAGTGAACATCGGGACCGGTTGTCATAAGGCTCCGGATCATAGATTCAGATCCAGAGCCTTATGACAAAATTCTTCATTAGGCCCAATTCCACGTGTAAAGGCGGTGACAAAATCTTCGTGGATTGTACCAGCAGATGATGCTGCATAATCCTCTTCCCTGGCTCCCAGTGATTGCCGAGAAAGCCAAATCTTTTTCACGTAACGAGATGCTTTGTATCTGCCATTCCCCTCGCAAAGGAAGAAACAGCCCTTTGTATATCTGAGCAGTACTCCAAGCAAAAGAGCAATGACTTTTAAGTCCACACAAACATATCATTTGTATTTTCCATAATTTAGGTATTGAGGGAATTGTTTCCTAAATCCCAACATAAGTTTCCTTCATATTAACAGCATGGCTTTCTGGAACAGAAGGCAACACGTTCCCATTGTGTAGTAGAAAAGCTTTCAACCTTAATTTCGAAGAATCTATAAATAGCCTGTGAATAAACCGTCAACATTTTTGCAAGCAACCAAGTTACCTACCATGGTAAAGAACAATGCCAGGTCTTTTTGGCGTCTACGATACGCACTTACTTTCACTTTCTATCAAGGAGGTTCTACTGCTGCAATCTGGATCCCAGGAGTTCTTCCTTGCTCTTTGGTATCTCCAGATCTCTAACAAGATCATTCAACTCGTTCTGCGTGATCTTGTGTGGGAAATCCGATGTTGTGGATGTGAAGTTGGGATCTACAGATGTTGTGTCCTGTGTTCCTGTTTCTTCCTTCTCTTGTCATATGAGAGTCCACATTGTGATGTTCTGGTGGCTCCAGGACGATAGGGTTTCTCCATGTGGTACTGGACGGATGTCAGAGATATGTTGAGGTAGTTTATTGTCTGCTTTTTCTTTTTTAGTAATACTGCTTCCCAGCTGAGATGTCATATGAGAGTAATTGTCATATGAGAGTTAGTCACGTGGATCGATGGTTCCCACCATATCATAGGAATGGCAATGGCATCGACTGCCTCTTGCCACTACCTCATTCCACAGCGTGTAATAGTTGTACAACACGTCTGCAAAGACGTGTTGTACAACTCTTGGGCGTACCATATAGTACAAACTATACGCACTATATATACTGAGCCCAGCTCTCCTGTTGATCTCCAATCTTACACCCAAAGTAAAGGAAGTTGGCTTTTTTTGATGACACATTTCATGTCGCTCACATACAGCACCTGCATACAATCACGAACGGACAACAACTGAGGAAGACTAATTCCCGAATGATGCAAGAGTTCCCAGGGATGCTTTGCCTCGAATGATGCAATAGCTCCCTGGAGTTGTGTCACCTCGACACTTGTACAGCGTGTGAAAGATTGAAACCAGTATACACTCTATGTGGACGCAGCTTCCTGCATTTTCAAAACAATAGCCAATCACCAATTTTTAATGTCATAGTCGTGGTTAGCGTCTCGAAATTAGTTAAAAACGGCCGTTTACATTTCAGATATATTTTTAGTTTTGTACAGTGTATAATCTTAATTTGGAGGCTGATTTTAAAGAGTACTTTGTTTTATGGAAGTTTTATAATCTTTTTAATGATTTGCGTTATGATTTGAACTTATTTTCAATGTTATTAAAGAACTTCAGAGAGAAAGTATATTTCTATTGAATGATAGATGTTGTTTTAGGAATTATTGAAGAAATAAGTGAACTCGGTATTAAACGTTCGGAGTTTCTTGTAATTATCCTGTTCATTTTGATTTTATTTTGTCTTGCTTACGCAGTGTATTTTAATACCTACTGTAATTGGACTTTGGCATGTATTTGACACAATAAATAAATAAATAAATAAATAAATAAATAAATAAAAATGTGAATAACTGACCTTTAAAGGGTAAATGTCACGACCTTTTAAGGGCAAAGAGCAAAAAGCTGCTAACCGAATTCGGGATTCGGAAGGAGCAGATTGGATGCTTTCATCACGGCCATTTAGGAGTCAGAATTTGGCTCTCCTGAGCAAGGGTGCTTGTGTCAGCTAACGAGGAAGCGAGGCCGCAGGACGAGTTGAAGAAATCAGGTGAGCCTAGAAGGTCGTAGCACTGCGGCCTGCAACTGGCACTCTTGGATTAAGGATTTGAAACTTAGTCTCGGACCAGGGCCTAGAGTGTAGTGAAGGGAGGAAATTGTCCCCCCCTGCTCATACTTTGACATAATGGTAAGCAGGCTTTAGTGTATATGTTAAATTTTTAGTGAACCAAAGAAAAGTATTTTATCCACAGGCCGAGTACCTTCCTATCCCCACTAGGGCCGTTCTTACCCTAGATATTGAAAGGGATTGGTTCTGAAATTAATGCCGATTGTTGTGGAAATGATCTTCAAGTTTAGCCATGGATGCGGGAATGAAAGATGAAAACTTTGATTTATTTTTCCTACTTCAGTGACACGTTGGCAGCAGGAAAATGACTTTCGCTTCTGGTTGTCACAACAGTACTTAAATGAGGATCGCAGTCGTAAGTTCTACTTATCGCACATGTCCCTACTTCCAGCTGTACGGAATTGCATGTATGTGATGAATAATGCCAAAGATCCTATTTTGAAAATTTCTTTAGTTTCAGTGTAGCTGCTGAGATTTGTTTTCAACAATATTTTTAGATCTGCTAAGAATTATTTCGTTTTTGCATGTTAAGTTATATTTTAAGTAAATAGAAAACATTTATCTTTCAAACGAAGGAATAATTTCATCCCAAGCATCTCTCTTAATAAGAACTATATTTTTTTTTCCTTTCTGAAAAATCTCCCAATTTGTAACTTTGTTTCATCATATAAAATAATTCGAAAACTGACCACTTGTTCTTCCTCTTTAATTTCTCATTTTCTTCCTTCTCTTCGAAAACTTTTATGTTTCGCCTCGATCTTAAAAATCTTCCCATTCTTCCTTAATCGTTGGGTTCCCGTTTGAAACTTTCTCTTCTGCTCGTCTTGACCAAATAAAACTTCTTTTTTTCTCGTCCGACTTTCTTTTCCTACCATTTGAAGATCGATTTGCAAGACATCCCATTATTCTAGCGCAGACGCCTTCGTTGTTCTTTCTCTTTGTCGCGCGCCCTCACACCCCAGTGGTCACGTGGGCAAAAAGCAAGCACGCCTCTATCTCGAGCTGAGCGAGTCAGGTGGCTCATGGAGTTTTAAAAGGTTAGCCCGACATATAAAATCCTTTTGGAAATCGAAAGAATCGTTGTGGGGGAGGGGAGAGGGGGATAGAAGGAAGTGAGGATCATCTATTTTATCATCCAATGGCAATTGCTTTCACTCTGAACCGGAACAGACGGCCGAGGACATTTTAATCAAGCCACAGTTGACCTTGAAGTGTCCTAAAGATTGCTACGAAATGTAGCGAAGATATCTTTTAATTTTTAATGACTGCGCAATTCGCAAAAAAATTCAATGATTACTTCTTTTTCCGTTTTCTTGTAATATTTTATTAGAGTCGAAAAAGTTTCTTGCATTGATCATAGAATGTTTTATTCAGTCGCTTAAGAGTTTTACGTTTGAAAGAAACTTTCCTTTTGCTAAAAAAGGTGATCTGGCAAGTGCTTAGGGAAGAGGAGTTTTTTTGTTTTACTTCATTTTGTCTCTCACTGAATAGGAAAGCCACTAGGTTGGTTTTATCCTTGAAATATTAAAATTCATCCAGACATTTTAAATATACCATTTCGTACAAAATAAAAGTAATTTTCGTATTTTTTTCCCTGCATCAGGTAAAAAAGAGCATTTTCGTGAATTTCAATAATAAAATTATTTACTGGATATAATTCGGAAGAATTGGAAGTCGTCCTACGATCGCGGAATTTTGGAGTTCGCGAATTCGTTTATTGGTTGAAGTTATTTCGAGGCATACCTCACCTTGAATATTCTTCTTGAAAATACGACCTTAATGTAGAGTGATTCCATTTGAGTCAATTCCGCAATTACACTTTTAATTTCATTTTGAACATTTAAACCTCCGTAATGCTTCTCATCATCAATACATGAACATCACTGAAAATGGTAGCTAAGTAGTCACTGGAAGGAGAGCTATGCACCAATCCCCTGTGATGATGCATAGAACCGGCCAGGCCTGGCACCTAGTGTCCGACCCCGCCTTCTCGTGGTGCAGACCGTTAGTACCTTTCAAAAGAGATACTCTCTTGTGGAAGTGAACGGAAGGGGAGGGCTGCAAGATTAGTGTGGCCTACTGATCTGGACAACTATGGCTACTTTTCTTTTTTTTTTCTATCCTGCTGAGGAGTGGTCAACCACACAGGGTCCTGGTGCTGACTATATAAACCCACTGGACTGGAAAGATATATGGCTCTGAGCTTGATTATGGATCCTGATTTTGCTGCACTGGTGGGATTCTGTGGAGGGAAAATCTTCCGCTATGTTTTCTGTTTCTTTGTGGGTTGTCAGCCCCAAGTGAAGAGATTCACAGGATATGTTTATCAGCTGGTGGATAATCCTGAGCAGAGGTCATCGCAGGCACCTGAACTCTTTGCTTCTATTGGCATCGTCAAATTCTACATTGGAGGAAGTCTTCCAGTGTAGATGGCTTCAGCCTTTAGTGGTGGGGGAACGGGTCTTTGCCCCATGTCTGCGATTAGGGGGCTGTTTGATATTGTCGGCATTGCATCTCTCAATAAACATAGTTTCTTTAAACATCCCACTAACCATTTTCTCTCCATAGGTAGTTGGAATATGAGGACTCTGCACAGAGCTTTTTCTCTTGATGTCCGCACACAAGAATTCCATCATTATAATTTAGACATTCTCGGCTTGCAAGAGACCAGATGGACAGATAAAGGTCAGATTCTTAAAAATAATCTTAAATTTCTCTTTTCAGGGATGGACGACAATAAGCATTACCAAGGCGTGGGTCCGCTTCTCAGCAGACACTCTAGTGATGCTCTTCTAGCATATGAGTGTATTAATGAAAGGTTTCTTACAGCAAAATTTCAGACAAGCTTTAAAGACTTGAATGTTATCTGCTGTTATGCCCCCACTGAGGATGAGAAGGATAGATTTTATGGACAACTTCAGGATATTTTGAGTTCTTTCAAGAAAGGAGATATTATCCTTGTTCTAGGTGACTTCAATGTCAAAGTTGGTACTGACTCTGACCTTTGGGGAGGAGTAATAGGTCCTTTTGGTATTGGTAGCTGCAATGGGCAACGTCTCCTACAGGTAAGTAAGTTTAATGGTTTGAGAATAAAACGCTTATTACAAATACCGGATCATACATAAGTACACATGGGTTTCACCCGATGGGCTGCATAAGAATATGATTGATTATATATTAATTAACAGCAAATGGACTAGTTCTGTTAGGAATACCAGGTAATAACGTGGAGCTGAAATTGGATCTGGCCATTTCCTTGTTAAAAGTATCTTGCAACTTAAACTTAAAAAGTGTTACGTTAAGGTTAAAAAATTCACCTTTAATACTGAAGCTCTGAAAGACCCAGTTATAGCCAAAGCTTACCATGATAGGTTACTTAGTCATTATGAAAATCATGGTATGCTTACTACTGAAGTTGTGGAAGAATGGGATCATTTAAAACAGGCTTTTTTGGAATATAAGAGTACTCTTTTAGGAAAAAAGGAGCATAGGAGGCAGAATTATCTGAGTGATAAGGCACGTTAGCTTATTTTGGAAAGAGAAAACTGCAGGAATGTCCTTAATCAATACCCTACTACTCCTAATAGAAAGCATTACAGAGAATTTAATAAACGTGTAAAAGATCAGTTAGCTGCTGATATGAATCTTTGGCTTGATGGTTTGGCTGACAAAGCCGAGGAAGCAGTTAGACAGCACAACAGCAGAAAGCTGTACCAGATAGTTAATGTTTTGTGTGGTAGAAAACGGACAGGTATACAGGGATTGAAGGATAAACAAGGTAAGGTTATAGATGGTGAGGATTCTGTCATGGCTAGGTGGGCTGAGCATTTCAGTGATGTTCTAAACAATGTGGTTAGTTCTACTCCCATTGTTTGTAATTATGACAGATGCATTGGTGGCTTTAATGTTGGCCCTATAACACAATCTGAAGTTATTTTGGCTATTTCTAAACTTAAACTTCATAAATCCCCAGAGGTAGAAGAAATTACTAAGGAAATGCTTAGAGCTGGGAATGTTTCGGTTACCACTTGGATGACTGAAATTCTGAATATCTTTTATGATAAAGGCATGGTCCCTAAGGATTTTACCAGAGCTATTGTTATCCCTATTTTCAAAAAAGATGATCGCAGTTCTTGTGATAACTATAGGGGTATCAGCCTACTCTCTGTTCCAGGTAAAGTTCTTTCCATGATTGTGCTTAATAGTAATAAGAATCTGGTTGAAAATCAATTGCGTGATGAGCAATGTGGATTCAGAAGTGGTAGGGGATGTGTAGATCAGATATTTTCACTTAGGCAGATTCTTGAGAAATGTTTAGAGTTTCAGAAACCTTTGGTTGCTAGCTTTGTTGATTTCAAAAAGGCTTTCGACTCTGTTGATCGGCATAATCTGTGGTTGATTGTGGGATCATATGGTATACCAAACAAGTTAGTTAACATAATGAAAGCTCTCTATAATAACACTGAATCGTGTGTGAGAGTTAGTAAGGCTTGTAGCAATTGGTCTAGCATTGCTTCTGGTGTTCGACAAGGGTGCATTTTGTCTCCTTTTCTCTCTAGCTTGGTTATTGATTATGTTATGCGAAATTCACTTCAAGGGAAAGATTTTGGCCTTAAATGGACTGGAGATAAGAAAATTTCTGATTTAGATCATACTGATGTTTTAGCCCTTTTGGCAAATGATGTTGATGAGATGAACTCTTTCATTCGAGCTGTTGATGAAACTGGTAGTAGAGTAGGTTTGGTTATAAACAGAGAGAAAACGAAAGTGATGAAAATTGGTCAGGCAGGTTGTGATTCAGTTCATCTGAATGGTTGCAGTTTTGAGCAGGTGTCACAGTTTAATTATCTTGGGAGCTATGTAACAGATAATGGTGATGTGCGGCATGAGATTAACTGACGAATAGGGATTGCTGCCAGGACTTTTAAGAATCTGTGAAGAGTGTGGAGAAATAGGCGTATACACCTAAAGACTAAAATTAGACTGTATAATAGTTTGGTTCTTTCTAGGGTTAGTTATGGTAGTGAAACCTGGACACTTTGTAAACAAGATAACAGGAAACTAGATGCTTTTGATTCCAGATGCTTATGCAATATCTTGGGCATTAGGGTTCAACTTTGTAACTAATGATGAGGTTAGGCAAAGGAGTTTGCAACCTCTTTTAAGCAGCATATTGTGCAGAGAGAGACTCCTTTGGTTTGGCCATGTTGCCCGTTTGAATAATTATAGATTGGCGAATTGGGTTATGTATTGATAGGGCGAATAGGGTTATTATAGATTGGCGAATAGGGTTATGAACAGTGTGCCTAAAGGCCTCAGAAAGAAGGGGAGACCTAGGATGCGGTGGGCAGACAATGTCAAACAGGACCTTGTTAGAATTGATGTGCAGTGGCCAAATGCAGCAGATGTAGCTCAGGACAGACTTGCTTGGAGAACTAAATTGCACTGTCTGGTTGGAACTCCGTAGCCCATGGCTGCTTGATGATGATGATGATGATGATGATGATGATGATGATGATGATGATGATGATGATGAAACTTTCAACAAGGCGTAGATGAAGTAACAGCCGATTGATTCCTTATCAGTTGATATTGACGAATCTTCTGCGGTGATTTCACCCTATGATGATTTCATTTGGACACCGGGAATGTTTGTCTTTAGCACTGACATGATTCTCAAGTTTTGCAGCAAAACTTCCAGTCCTGTTCAGCTGTCTCCTCACCCTTTAGTATCATCGTCTTCGTTTCAAATGCTTTTCCGTATCAAAAGGTGAATCCTGAAGGGAATTTCCCACATTCGATTGCCACTATTCAATTTCTCTCTACTGAAGGAAATTTCCCTCATTCGGTTGCTGCTTCTCTTTCTCTCTGCTCAAGTTCTCTTTCTTCACCGAAGTAATTTTCTTTCTCTCTACAAGAAGAAACCTCATTGGGTTACCGTGATTCTCTGTCTGCTGAAGGGAATTACCCTCATTCGGTTGCCACAATTATCTCTCTCTCTGCTGAAGAGTATTTCCTCATTCGGGTGTCGTGAATCTCTCCCTGTACTGAAGGGAATTTCTGAAATTCGACTGCCACGGTTCTCTCTCTCTATGCTAAAGATAATTTCTCTCCTTTGGTTGCCGTGATTCTATCTCTGTCTGCTGAAGGGAATTACCCTTCATTCAGTTGTCACAATTCCCTCTCTCTGCTGAAGGATTATCCCTCATTCGGTTGCCGTGATTCTCTCACTCAACTTAAGGGCATTTCTTACATTCGATTGCCGCGGTTCTCTCTCTCTCTGCTGAATGGAATGTTCCTCATTCTCTTGCCAAAGTTTTCTCTCTCTCTGCTGAATGGAATTTTCCTCATTCTATTGCCAAATTTCTCTCTATTTCTGCTGCTGAATGGAATTTTTCTCATTCTGTTGCCAACGTTCTCTTTCTCTCTGTTGAATAGAAGTTTCCTCATTCTCTTGCCAAAGTTCTCTCTCTCTCTGCTGAATGGAAGTTTCCTCATTCTGTTGCCAAAGTGCTCTCTCTCTCTCTGATGAATGGAATTTTCCTCATTCTGTTGCCAAAGTGCTCTCTCTCTCTGCTGAATGGAAGTTTCCTCATTCTCTTGCCAAAGTCTTCTCTCTCTGCTGAATGGAATTTTCCTCATTCTGTTGCCAAAGTGCTCTCTCTCTCTCTCTGCTGAATGGAAGTTTCCTCATTCTGTTGCCAAAGTGCTCTCTCTCTCTGCTGAATGGAATTTTCCTCATTCTCTTGCCAAAGTTCTCTCTCTCTCTGCTGAATGGAATTTTCCTCATTCGGTTGCCAAAGTTCTCTCTCTCTCTGCTGAATGGAAGTTTCCTCATTCTCTTGCCAAAGTTCTCTCTATTTCTGCTGAATGGAAGTTTCCTCATTCTGTTGCCAAAGTGCTCTCTCTCTCTCTCTCTGCTGAATGGAAGTTTCCTCATTCTCTTGCCAAAGTGTTCTCTCTCTCTCTGCTGAATGGAATTTTCCTCATTCTGTTGCCAAAGTGCTCTCTCTCTCTGCTGAATGGAGGTTTCCTCATTCTCTTGCCAAAGTGTTCTCTCTCTCTGCTGAATGGAAGTTTCCTCATTCTGTTGCCAAAGTACTCTCCCTCTCTCTCTGCTGAATGGAATATTCGTCATTCTCTTGCCAAAGTGCTCTCTCTCTCTCTCTGCTGAATGGAAGTTTCCTCATTCTGTTGCCAACGTGCTCTCTCTCTCTGCTGAATGGAAGTTTCCTCATTCTATTGCCAAAGTGTTCTCTCTCTCTCTGCTGAATGGAAGTTTCCTCATTCTGTTACCAAAGTGCTCTCTCTCTCTCTGCTGAATGGAAGTTTCCTCATTCTGTTGCCAAAGTGCTCTCTCTCTGCTGAATGGAAGTTTCCTCATTCTGTTGCCAAAGTGCTCTCTCTCTCTCTCTCTGCTGAATGGACGTTTCCTCATTCTCTTGCCAAAGTGCTCTCTCTCTCTGCTGAATGGAAGTTTCCTCATTCTGTTGCCAAAGGGCTCTCTCTCTCTCTCTGCTGAATGGAAGTTTCCTCATTCTCTTGCCAAAGTTCTCTCTATTTCTGCTGAATGGAAGTTTCCTCATTCTGTTGCCAAAGTGCCCCCTCTCTCTCTGCTGAATGGAAGTTTCCTCATTCTCTTGCCAAAGTGTTCTCTCTCTCTCTGCTGAATGGAATTTTCCTCATTCTGTTGTCAAAGTGCTCTCTCTCTCTGCTGAATGGAAGTTTCCTCATTCTCTTGCCAAAGTGTTCTCTCTCTCTGCTGAATGGAATTTTCCTCATTCTGTTGCCAAAGTGCTCTCTCTCTCTCTGCTGCATGGAAGTTTCCTCATTCTGTTGCCAAAGTGCTCTCTCTCTCTCTCTGCTGAATGGAAGTTTCCTCATTCTGTTGCCAAAGTGCTCTCTCTCTGCTGAATGGAAGTTTCCTCATTCTGTTGCCAAGTGCTCTCTCTCTCTCTCTGCTGAATGGACGTTTCCTCATTCTCTTGCCAAAGTGCTCTCTCTCTCTCTGCTGAATGGAAGTTTCCTCATTCTGTTGCCAAAGTGCTCTCTCTCTGCTGAATGGAAGTTTCCTCATTCTCTTGCCAAAGTGTTCTCTCTCTCTGCTGAATGGACGTTTCCTCATTCTGTTGCCAAAGTGCTCTCTCTCTCTCTCTGCTGAATGGAAGTTTCCTCATTCTGTTGCCAAAGTGCTCTCTCTCTGCTGAATGGAAGTTTCCTCATTCTGTTGCCAAAGTGCTCTCTCTCTCTCTCTGCTGAATGGACGTTTCCTCATTCTCTTGCCAAAGTGCTCTCTCTCTCTCTGCTGAATGGAAGTTTCCTCATTCTGTTGCCAAAGTGCTCTCTCTCTGCTGAATGGAAGTTTCCTCATTCTGTTGCCAAAGTGCTCTCTCTCTCTCTGCTGAATGGAAGTTTCCTCATTCTGTTGCCAAAGTGCTCTCTCTCTCTCTGCTGAATGGAAGTTTCCTCATTCTGTTGCCAAAGTGCTCTCTCTCTGCTGAATGGAAGTTTCCTCATTCTCTTGCCAAAGTGCTCTCTCTCTCTCTGCTGAATGGAAGTTTCCTCATTCTGTTGCCAAAGTGCTCTCTCTCTGCTGAATGGAAGTTTCCTCATTCTCTTGCCAAAGTGCTCTCTCTCTCTCTGCTGAATGGAAGTTTCCTCATTCTGTTGCCAAAGTGCTCTCTCTCTGCTGAATGGAAGTTTCCTCATTCTGTTGCCAAAGTGCTCTCTCTCTCTCTCTGCTGAATGGAAGTTTCCTCATTCTGTTGCCAAAGTGCTCTCTCTCTGCTGAATGGAAGTTTCCTCATTCTGTTGTCAAAGTGCTCTCTCTCTCTCTGCTGAATGGACGTTTCCTCATTCTGTTGCCAAAGTGCTCTCTCTCTGCTGAATGGAAGTTTCCTCATTCTGTTGCCAAAGTGCTCTCTCTCTCTCTGCTGAATGGAAGTTTCCTCATTCTGTTGCCAAAGTGCTCTCTCTCTGCTGAATGGAAGTTTCCTCATTCTGTTGCCAAAGTGCTCTCTCTCTCTCTCTCTGCTGAATGGAAGTTTCCTCATTCTGTTGCCAAAGTGCTCTCTCTCTCTCTCTGCTGAATGGAAGTTTCCTCATTCTGTTGCCAAAGTGCTCTCTCTCTGCTGAATGGAAGTTTCCTCATTCTCTTGCCAAAGTGCTCTCTCTCTCTCTGCTGAATGGAAGTTTCCTCATTCTGTTGCCAAAGTGCTCTCTCTCTGCTGAATGGAAGTTTCCTCATTCTGTTGCCAAAGTGCTCTCTCTCTCTCTGCTGAATGGAAGTTTCCTCATTCTGTTGCCAAAGTGCTCTCTCTCTGCTGAATGGAAGTTTCCTCATTCTGTTGCCAAAGTGCTCTCTCTCTGTCTGCTGAATGGACGTTTCCTCATTCTGTTGCCAAAGTGCTCTCTCTCTGCTGAATGGAAGTTTCCTCATTCTGTTGCCAAAGTGCTCTCTCTCTCTCTGCTGAATGAAAGTTTCCTCATTCTCTTGCCACAGTGCTCTCTCTCTGCTGAATGGAAGTTTCCTCATTCTGTTGCCAAAGTGCTCTCTCTCTCTCTCTGCTGAATGAAAGTTTCCTCATTCTCTTGCCACAGTGCTCTCTCTCTCTGCTGAATGGAAGTTTCCTCATTCTCTTGCCAAAGTGTTCTCTCTCTCTGCTGAATGGAAGTTTCCTCATTCTGTTGCCAAAGTGCTCTCTCTCTCTCTCTGCTGAATGGAAGTTTCCTCATTCTGTTGCCAAAGTGCTCTCTCTCTGCTGAATGGAAGTTTCCTCATTCTGTTGCCAAAGTGCTCTCTCTCTCTGTGCTGCATGGAAGTTTCCTCATTCTGTTGCCAAAGTGCTCTCTCTCTCTGCTGAATGGAAGTTTCCTCATTCTGTTGCCAAAGTGCTCTCTCTCTCTCTCTGCTGAATGGAAGTTTCCTCATTCTCTTGCCAAAAATCTCTTTCTCTCTGCTGAAGTATATTTCCCTCACTCGGTTTCCATAATTCTCTCTCTCTGCTGAATGAAATTTCCCTCTTTCGGTTGCCGTGATTCTCTCTCTCTCACTACTGAAGGAATTTTTTTACATTCGACTGTCACGGTTTTCTCTCTCTATGCTGAAGAGAATTTTCCTCATTCTGTTGCAAAGTTTTCTTTCTCGCTGCTGAATGGCATTTTCCTCAATTTGTTGCCAAAGTTCTCATTCTCTCTATTGAATTGAATTTCCCCTTATTCGATTGCTAAAGTTATCTCTCTCTCTGCTGAAGGGAATTTCTGTGATTCGGTTGACGCAATTCTCTCTCTCTCTGCTGAAGGGAATTTCCGTGATTCGGTTGACGCAATTCTCTCTCTCTCTCTGCTGAAGGAAATTTCCCTCATTGGTTTGCCTTGATTCTCCCTCTATGTTGAAGAGAATTTCCCTCATTCAGTTGCCGTGATTCTCTCTCTCTGCGCTGAAGGGAATTTCCCTCATTCGTTTGCCACGATTCTCCTTCTCAGCTAAAGGAAATTTGTGTCATTCGGTTGCCGTAATACTCACTCTCTCTGCTGAAGGGAATTTCACTTATTCGGTTGCCATAATTCCTCTCTCTCGGAAGAACGGAATTTCCTTCATTCAGTTGCGATAATTTCTCTCTCTCACCTTAAGGGAATTGCATTCATTCGGTTGTCAAAGTTCTCTTTCTCTCTGCTGATGGAAATTTCCCTCATTCGGTTGCCGCAATTCCCTTTCTCTCTGTTGAAGAAAATTTCCCTCATTCGTTTGCCTTGATTTTCCCATGTTGAAGAGAATTTCCTTCCTTCAGTTGCCATGATTCTTTCTCTCTTCTGGAGGGAAATTCCCACATTCGACTGCTACGATTGTTGGTCTCTGAAGAATGAAGAACCGAATGAAGGGAATCTCCCTTCATTCGGTTGCCGTGATTCTCTTTCTCTGCTGAATAGAATTTCCCTCATTCTATTGCCATAATTCTCCCTCTCTGCTAAAAAGAATATTCGATTGCTACGATTCTCTCTCTCTCTTTGATGAAGGGAATTTCCCACATTGGACTGCCACGATACTTCCACACTCTGCTGAAGGGAATTTCCCTCATTCGATTTCCGTGATTCTACCTCTGCTGAAGGGAAGTTTCCTCATTCGGTTGCCGTGATTCTCTCTCTCTGGGGAAGGTAATTTTCCTCATTCGATTGCCACGATTTTTTCTCCCTGCTGAATGGCATTTTAGTCATTCTGTTCCCAAGATTCTCTGTCTCTGATGAAGGGAATTACCCTCATTCGGTTGCCGTAATTCTTTCTCTGTTTCCCAATGTAATTTTCCTCATTCCGTTACCGTGATTCTCTCTCGCTGCTGCAAGGGATTTCCCACAATCTACTGCCACGATTCTCTCTCTCTCTGCTGAAGGAAATTTTCCTCATTCGGTTGCCGTGATCCTCTCTCTATGTTGAAGGGAATTTCCCACATTCCACTGCAACTGTTCTCTCTCTCTCTTTGCTGAAGGGAATTTCCCTCATTCGTTTGCCGTGATTCTCTCTCTCTACTGAAGGGAATTTCCCATATTCGACCGCTATGATCCTCTAAGCTGGGCAGGACTCACGAACTTTGTCACTTTGAGTTTTTCTTTAACCTGCGTTTTCGAACCCCACGAGAAACAGAGCGAGCCATTTTGAGCCTTCAGGGAGAGAGTTGTGCTATTGTTGCCCGTTGTGTTTTGTCAGCGACCGTTTCGTTTAAGGAAAGGCAGCAGAACAGTGCACGAGCTATCACGAATCGCTACGCACAGTGATTCGGCGAGACGAGCAGCGGTGAGAAAGAGCACACCTGCTGGCGCGAGGCACCACGGCTCCCGTACCTCTCGGTGATTAGCCCGCTGTATCTCGATGTACTGTTTAGCCAAGTACGACCTTCATTTCCTCCGTTTTTTTTCTTTCCTTTCTCCCATGCTACGACTACCTGGCGGAATGTGAGCTCCTAGCAAAGCGGATACAAGGGGAGTATATCGACTGCTTCGAGCGGGGGTCGGGGAGGCAAGAGGTCAAAGCGGATCTCGAGAAAAGCACGTGGAAAATCGATTTTCTTTATCTTTTGTTATTGCAAGGTAGCTGATGGACTTGAAAATATCGTGTGGAGTTAAGAAAGCATTCACGTAATAAATGAAGGCAACGTGTGAGGAGGGAAATAGGGTTGGGTTGTTTTACCTCTGAGCGGCACTTTTTTGCACACAATGGGCTAAATGGCCAGGTCACATGGAACCCGAAGGCTCAGAGAAGGTTGGAGGAAAGGACCCACTGGAACAGCTGTTGGGAGACAGATGGTAGCCTCCCGTCAAGGCCATCCAGCGTGTTCTTTAACGTGCACAGGGTATGGCTCTCCCGCACACGGGGCCACGGCTTAATGTCCCATCCGACGGACGGCGGCCTTTCCAAGCCCATCGGTGTCCCCTACTGACCGTGGGCAGGGCGGGGAATTTTGCGGAGATAAATCTCAACGCTGACCCAGCTGGGATTCGAACCAGGGAAGTACAGATTACGAGCCTGGCGCGTTACCGACTGAGCCACCCCAGAGGAAAATAGGAAATCAAACAACCAGCTTCTTCAAATTGCGATTGTTCATCTCGTTCGATTCACGAATGTCATCGCCATTTTTGTTGAAAAATTAAACTTCAGAATGTGGAGGTCGCGAAATTTTATTTGACAACAATGAATTGACTCTTTACCCTTGGGGAGGGGGGGCAACTCTTGTGTTTCAAGAGGTGATCTTCTGTTTTTAAAGTTAAATTAAAAATTCATTTTAGGTTAGATAGCTATTAATGAAATATTATGATTCGCAATTTCCGAATCACCCAAAAGCTATATAACTGCGCCCTCTAATATTGGAAAAATTCGAAACTTTCCAAATTTTAACGAATATTGCAAATGGTGTATTTAAGCAAGAAATTTGAAATTTTGAGGCTGGAATGTGAAGCTCATAAAGTTTCCATTGGCAGCAATGAGTTGACCTCTTAAGCCCAAGGTCGACAGGAAACGCAATCGTTTTGCTTTAAGAGAAAATTGGAAAACTCGTTTTTAGTTGGATTGGTACTAACAAAATATTACAATTCATATTTTTAAAAACTTTTGGGTAGTTTTAATTTATATCGTTAAAGATGACTAAATATGGAAACGAAAAACTTTTAACGAATGATGCAAATAATCTGTTTATGGTAGAAATTTTGAAATTTCGCTTGAGCGGCGCATTTTTCGCTCGCAAAGGGCTAAATGGTCAGGTTACAAGGACCACGAAGGCCCCGAGGAGTTGGGGGTAGGGACAGCTGTTAGGAGGCAGATGGTAGCCTCCCGTCAAGGCCATCCATCATGTTCTTTAACTTGCATAGGGTATGGCTCTCCCACACACTGAGCCACGGATTAAAGTTTCTTCTGAATGACGGTGGCCCTCCCAAGCTCTACGGTGTTCCCTACTGACCGAGGACAGTTGTGGAGTTTTTCGGAGAAAAATCTCAATGCTGGCACAGCAGGGACTCGAACCTGGGAATTGCAGATTACGAGCTTGGCACGCTGCCGACTGAGCCTCACCGCCCCTGAAATTTCGGTGGTAGATTGTGAAGAGATATTCCACTGGCAGCCATATTCCGCTCCTTTTCTCAGAGGGTGTTAGAAAAGCAGCTTCTTAAATTTAATAAATAAAAGACAAATAATTTTTATGCTGAAAAATTACTAATTGACTGCTACTATTCGCATTTCCTCCATTAGCTCAAATTAATAATTTTAAAGAGTGCAAAAGAAAGTAAACGACAAACTTCATTCTCTAAAAAAAGAGATTCCTATTGTGTGCCAGAGGCGATTTGCTTTCTCCTAGTTTTGGAAACGAGAAAAGACTATTATAGAATGCATATCGGGTTCCCGAATATTAAATCTTTTTTTTTTTTTGGGGGGGGGGGCTGAAAATTCAGGTGAAATTGGATAAAACCCAAAATGGTCATACTTTATTTATGCATAGAGGGCATTGGCATTTCAAGAGTAATAGTAGATGTAAAAAGAAACGCATTTACACTGTACTATAAAATAGCCAATGTATAGTGAAGGGCATTGGCAGTTCAGAGGTAACAGCTTACGTACTAAAGAGGCATTGGCAGTTCAGAGGTAACAGCTTACGTACTAAAGAGGCATTGGCAGTTCAGAGGTAACAGCTTACGTACTAAAGAGGCATTGGCAGTTCAGAGGTAATAGCCAATGTACAGAGAAGGGCGCTGGCAATTCAAAGGTAATTGTCTATGTGAAAGGCCTTAGCAGTTCAATGTACTGTTTATGTACAGAAAAAGGAATTGGCAATTCAATAATAAGAATCAATTTAAGAAATTGGCATTTCAAGGGTAATAGCCTACATATAAAGAAGGGCATGAGCAGTTGAAGTGTAATAACATTAGCCAACATGAGTTTTATCCTCACCAATATATTGGCTTTACCAGTAATACGCAATTTGTAGTACGATGTAGCGAAGAAAATATTGTAGAAAGGTATTGTAGAGGACGGTGTATGTTCCTGTAAAGTTATTAATGGTCTTATGAAAGAACTAAGCATTGTGGAAGACGGTATACGTTTCTGTTAAGTCATTAATGGTCTTATGAAAGAACTACACAATGTGGAAGACAAAGCTAATAACCAAATATTTCTTAAACTATAAACATTTCTCAAGAATCTGCCTACGAGAAAAAATCGGATCAATACAGTAGTCAGAGTAGTCTAGATCAGTAGTTCGCAGTGATCTGGCCTTCCGTTTCCTGCCACAAGAGAATATCGCTTTTGAAAGGTACTAACGGTCTGCACGAGAAGGCGGGGTCAGACTTTAGGTGTTAGGCCTGGCCGGTTCTGTGCATCACCACAGGGGATTGGTGTAGAGCTCTCCTTGCAGTGAATATCTAAGTACCATTTACAGACAAATAGCAAAGAAAAAACAAAATAATTTCTTTTACTAATTTGCATAAATTGTTGGAAAAAATTAAAGAAATTTCGTAATAGTGTCTCAATCAAATCTATAAACATTTCATGGAATTTCCTCTCCATTCGAAGGAATACTCTGAGTGAAATGAATCAGAAGAAACCGCTTTTGTCGGTGGAATGGAGCTCTGGTTAAAACAGATAGTTGGCAAATAATAACCTTCCTGTTTGCAATCTTTTATTCTGCACAGAAGGTGAATGATGATCTGTTCGTCTCGGGAAGACGACGTTTCTGTTGTTAAGAATAAGAAGACGACTAGGAAACGAAATATCTCAAAGGGGTCATATTCGATAGACTGAGGAAAGATTTTTTTTCTCTCGTGTTTGAATATTTGAAAGCGAAAGATTCCTCTGGGCGACATGACTACTTTGCTCACAAATCTGATGCATAATTAAAGCAAGCACTAATATGTCTCGAATCACTGAGGTATTGTGTGGAGTGAATGCCAAATTCTTTGAATTAATGATTGGGAATGGACTTTGGAAGCGGCTCACACGTCGCTGAAGTCTGGAGTCGATGCACGCGAATATCGCAGTCAAAATACACTTGCTATTTCGTTATGCAAATAGGGACGCATTTGTTTTGAATTCGTTTGGAAAGTTTCAGGGTTACCGAAATGATATGAAGGTAACTAAAGTCCCTTCTCTTGATATGGGAAGATCAGTGTACAGCAGCATCAACTACTCGACTCCAGAGACGTTAATAATTTATTCGCTTGGTTGCCCTACCACAGCTGCAGAGGGAAGGAATCCCTCTGGAACTATAGAAAGGGGCGACACCTATCGGCGATGCATTAAGTCTCTTGCTCTCCTTTGCATCTAAAATGCGATTGGTATCTGATGCCAATATCTGTCCTATGATCTCTTGCCTTTCAGAGTTTCATCAGACCATTCAGCCTTCATGCTGCAGTGGAAAGAAACGATTTCACTCTTTCCTTTTGAAAACCAACAGATTTCTTCGATCTCTTTCTCCTCGCCCAAAGAGAATGGGTTTAAACTCGAACTTAAGTTTATCAAAATTAAAAGGCTTACATTTCCGAAAATAAAATTTCGATGATCTTGTTTTACCTCCGAGGAGCATTGTTTTTCTTCCATAATGGGCTAAATGACTAGTCACAAATATCCCAAGGGCTCAGAGAAGGTTGGGCGAAGGACAGCTGGGACGGGAAACTGGGAATTGCAGGTGACGAACCGAGTGCATTTGTTAACTTCGCCAACCCCCGACACTGAAATTTGGGACTGGAGTAAGAACTTTATACGTTTTTAAACATTAAATTCAATGCCAGAGGCACACTTCAGATCGAGGAGATGAAAGACCTGCAAAAAGCCTTGCGCTCCATTTCTATCGTTTACGATCTTCGATAAATTTCATTTCTCTTATTTATGATCTCTAACGAATTTCATTTCTCATATCAATCTGGGTATCCGCTCTTCACCATCACATTCTGCCACCGGAATTGAAAATTTCTAGCATAAATATAGCGTTTCCAATATCAGTTCAAGTTTTACATTAGCGCCATCTAACGATGTAAAATAAAGTTTTTTGTCGGATTAGGAGCATCTGAATTGTAATATTTGGTTACTATCTATTCAACTCAAAAGGAATTTTTGATTCATTTCTAAACACAAAAAGTTACGCAGGATGAAATTAGTACTCTGCTTTAAATGACGATGTTTAACTTAGCGGCTCGGTATTAGGCAATTTATGCCATATGGTCTGAGCGCTTTCGTGCGGCTCTATTTTAGTTATACATCTTTAGAGACGTATCTTAGGATAGTAAACACGGTACATTTTGTTTTTTGGTTCTACAATAACAACAATATTTTTTTTCTATAGTTTATAGATCTATTTAATTATTTACATTGTATATTAATTTTTATTTCTTTAATTTTGGGATCTTATTACACATCATAGCACATGTATTTAACTGTTTTGAAACTTGGTCTTAAAGCTTTTTCTATATGCGCAACAAATGGAGTTTCTTTCGGGGTATTGTCCAGTTATTTAATTTCCCCTTGCCTACTGCGTGTAGGGTAATGTTTAAAGATCGGCGTGTCCATCAGGTGTTCGGGTATAATTATTCGACATCGACAGTGTATATGCTCGCTTGTTTCAGTATGAAGGTGTTCCTTAATCATTGGATGACCTCGATGGCTGAGCCTGCTGTGTTTTTGTGTAGGGGAGAAGTATTTCGTCAAGAATTTTTGCAAAGTTTTCTCTAGATTGTATGCAATATACACATGTAATATACATACCAATGGCCGTAAAGGGCCATTGGTATGTATATTACATGTGTATATTCCTTCCTTGTGAATATTGTTCCTTGTGTCCATGTATTGTATATTGTACCTTGTGAGCCCCTTTCAGGAAATCAAACTCCGAGCTTATTATTGGATGAACAATTATAACTCTAGAAGGAAAGGTCGATCCACTTTTCGATCAAGCGTACTTAATAGCCACCCCCGCAACAAAAGCAAACTCAAAAGTCGAAAATATTTTTTAAGATTTTTAGTAATCACAAATTTCAGGAATGTCCCTAAAAAATGTTTTAGAATGAATACAATTCAAGATTGCGAAAAAAGTAAAATTCCTTCTACTCCTCTTAAGAACTTGAAAAGGAAACGTTCAACTGATTGAAGCAATTTTTGGTTGCAGGAGGACAGAGGGCCACTTTCGTCTTTTAATAATCTCATGACCACCAGGGGGCGCAGCGAAGATACTATGGTTGGGGGGGGGAAAGAGAACGAAAATTTTGCAGCTCGCAAATCGAAATTTGCCAAATGATCAAATAAGTATTTTACATAAATTTAATTTTGTCAGCGTCGAGGAGGTACCCAGTATTTAGCTCCTTGGGATGGGGATATTTCCCCAGGTTTTTGTTAACAGTCCTTAATTTCACAAAAATCAATTCCAATTTTCACAGCTCACCTGGATTTTACCAAGTGGTATCGAATTTTATCAACTTCCTTGATTTTGCCAACTCCCATTTACTTTGGGGCAGCTTCCCCTCCGTTTCATCCCCCTCCCACAGCTACGCCTCTGATGGCCACTCTGAGAAGCTGGTCCAGCAGTGAAAACTTCTCTAAAATTGGACATTTCTTTAGCTCTTTTCAAAAATTCCTGCCCGGAAGGAAAGCCCCTGTTAGGTGGTATAACATACACCCCAACCCCCCGTGAAAAAATATTAGTTTGTTTTGCGCTTCCCCGCCCCGAGGGGAAAAGGGGTGCTCATGTATGGTATCCAGAGGCTGTCTACTGACTAATTTCCAGGGCAATTTCCATTTACGAGTCCGTCACTGAAGTTAGGAGACAGATGGTAGCCTCCCCTCAAGGCATCTAGCGTGTTCTAGTGGTTACACACAGAAACCACTTACTTAAATTTTTATTTCTATACGCAGACTGGTTTTACAGCGAAACCACACTTCCTACATGGGTATTAGTGCACCATCTATTGATCTCCATCGCAAATGATGGAGTATTGATACTCCATCATTTTTCTACACATAAAGACGGCCCATACCAAATGTCATTAAAATCGGAAATAAAATCGAAATTCGTGCTTCAAAGGGTTAACGTGCACAGGGTATGGCTCTCCCGCACAGGGAGCCATGGCTTTACGCCCTATCTGACAAGCGGCTGCCTTTCCAAGCCCATCGGTGTCCCCTATTGACCGATGGCAGGGTGGGCGTTTAGAGAGGACTGGGTGTTGAAATCCTGACTTCACGTTGGGGGGAGACACGTGACTCACGCTGTTTAGCTTGCTGTGCGGCATTTCGCGTTGAGCTGCAAGACGTTTCCCATGATTTTTCCCTTTTGGGCAAATGTAAGCATCACGTCAAATTTTATTGAGATATATTCCATTAAATATTGATCTTAAGAATTTTATTTTACAGTACTGTGCAAATTAGTTGGGACAACAGGAAAATGCAGTAACAAAGACACAACTAAAATATTTATTTGCTTAATAGTGCAGTTAATAGTGAATGTGACCCCTCTTCGCTTTAATTACTTCTTCCACCCTCTCAACCGTTGATGGCATTAGCTTTCCACACAACTCCTTCACTTCAGGGTTTTGGTACCACGGATCTGGCATCAGTGGGACCAGAGTGTTTGGAAGTGGTGTTGTGCTGTCGAAAGTTTAATTATTCTTTTGGTTTTGTGCTGCCTTTCATAGAATTTTGTCGATCTTGATTTCCGATTGTGTCAATATGTAATCAAAGAATTATTTCAAACCGAAAGAACTACGATTGTGTTTGTGAATTATCAACTTTCCGTTGCTTCTGATAGGCTTAACGAAAGGCGAAATTCCCGGATGTAACTTGGTAACACAAGTTTTAGTGCTTCGATGTTTCAAAATGGCAGTAATTAATAAGAAAAAAACTCTCCTAAACTTAACATCAAAGTAAAACGATCTAAGTTCTATACTATGGATAAAACAAAAAATGAAGAAAAAAATCTCACAAGAAAACGTAGAATGTGACCTGGCAGAAGATTTAAAGTTATCTTCAAAATCGGAGTCTTCGCCTGCAAAATCTATCGAAGAAAATACTCAAAAGGACATTAACATCGAATCGGATACTCATTCTATTACTCAGGTAAATCCATTTGTTATTAACAAGGAAAATGATCATGATATAAAGAAAAATTCTAAGTTACCATTTCTTAATAAAGCATTAAACTCTGAAAAGAAAGAGGAAATATCTAAAAACGTTACTATTATAACTAAAATTGATTCAGAGAATACGAAATTTCCTGACATCATTGAAAAAGCTTTAAACGATAAAGAGGAATTATCTTTGGTCATTAGTGGGATTAACACCAAATTAAGTGCACTAGACATTCAGAAATTCTCTTCCTTTTTTTATAAACTATTAAATGATCGAATCGGAGGGAAATTCATCTCACGCGGAAGATTACTAATTTTTCCCAATTCAAAAGATCAGTATAAAAAAATTCTCGACTTGAAATTTTATCAATTCCTGTTAAAGTGGAACTTCCCGATTTTAAGAAATCAGTACTGGGAACAATTATTGGAGTACCCACACATTTTGATGATGACTTAATACTCGATCTCTTATATGACCAAACCGTTTTAAGCAAGAAACGCATGACGCACTATGACCAATTTGATAAAAAAAAGGAAACTTGTTGTAATCCGATCGATAAGATAATTCTGGAATTTGAAGGAGATATACTTCCCACTCACGTTGTTCATGGATTTTCACGACATAATGTGGCCGAGTGGTTAGCACGCATGGCTACTGATCTAAGGGACCTGGGTTCGAACCCCGGATTAGGCATGGATGTGTGTGTCGTTTTTCTGATGTGACGTTTTTTCTGCTGAGGTCCTGCCATCCTCTCAGATCTCCTACTGTGGCATATAAACTGACAGGCTCCTGTCAGACCTCTGTGGCAAGCAGCTGCTTGAGGGGGTATTTATTTTTTATTATTTTTTAATGTCAAACCATACACAACACCTAATTTGTGCTTCAGATGTTACACATTTGGTCATGCAGTATCCACTTGTAGAGGAAAGCTCACATGCAAACGTTGTGGAGAACACCATCATCACAAATTTTGTAAAGCTCATGTCTTAAAATGCCCAAATTGCAGGGATCAACACCCTGCAACATATGCTGGATGTCCAGTGAGACTGATCGCATGTAAGGCTAAAATGATCCAGTTAAATGAGGGTTTGAATTGGCAACAAGCATTTAAGAAAGCCAAACAATCCCCAGATATTATTAACCACTTCAAAATAAAAGATGATGATGATTAAACCTTCCAACTTTCCTGGCCTTACTGTAAGGCCTCCCCATGCCGGGGGGCCTATTCAAACAGGCCATAACACTGGATAACCCAAGAAATCACACTGGATATGTTGTTCACAAATCAGTTACCTTATTAATTTATATACCTTTGAATTTAAAAGAAATATCAAAATAAGTACCTTAGAATTGTAGAAGAGGAGTTTCCCCAGTTACTCTACAAAAAATTATATTTGATGCATTTTAAGAAAAATAACAAAATCCGAAAATAAACATGAAAATGATGCAGTACTAAACAAAATTAACAAAATGTAAACATCCGGTGTGAACAGCAAGCAGCCAATGAGAATTCTGGGATCGACTGAATTCCCATTGGCCAGCCATTCACAACCGGAAGTACATGACAATCTGCAGAAATTCCATCACTGAGAGAGTTGAGCCTTCCAAACATTGAAGAGCAATTCTAAACTGAATTAACCCGAAGAAAGCTAACAAAATAAGGACATTTTTAAGAATAATTAATATATTAAGAACTCGGAAGTCGAATTCAAGAAACACTATTAGAACTAAACGAGTTCTAATAAGGACGAAAGTAGGCCTAACGAAACGCTAGGGAAAAAATTTTTAAAACCGCAAAATTTCGGTACAAAACTTCAGCCTTGAAAATTACATCAGAATTAAAAAATCAGTTAAAGGAATAAGGAAAATAACGCATAGTTAAGGAGGGAAAACCCACCGAAGGCAAGTTAGAAACTTTCCAACGCGAGAACTCACAGCCAATGAGAATTCGAAAATAGCGAATTCTCATTGGTCGAGAACGGCAACCGAGGCGAGAAGACAAGTGAGGAATTTCGAGTGATCGATGAATGCTCTGCTTTTAAGTGTTGTCCGAAGAAAACACTCAAATTTCAGAGAATATAATCAAAGCAATAAACAAAATGATAAATGAGAAAGGAACGTTCTGAAAAGAACGTTCCCAACTGAGAAAACAATATAAAACAAAAGCTCAAACAGTTAATCAAAGTTAGAAAAATGCACTGAAAAGTGTATGATTAAGTAAGATAATCACAACAAGGGTGAAAAACAGTAAAACACAGTCAAAATAATACTGACAAAGGTCATACTATTTAAAATATTGCTACCCAGTCATGTACTGAAAAGTACGTGACAACAGAGCCAAAAAAAACTGAAAAGAATTTCATCAAATACTGAAAAGTACATGATGTCATTAGAGAAAGGGCAAATGGTACAGAATAAATTAAGATCAAGGAAATTAGTGTTGTGTAGAGCTGTCTTGTACTGAAAAGTACAAGGCAGGTGATAAATAAGTAGCAAAACCAGATGAAATAATTATTAAAGCATACAGTCTTAATGACTACTAGGTAAAACAAATTGGCAGAACTCAGAATAAAACTGAATATTAAGAATTTGAGATAGTAAGTGTGAAATTGTGCAGATCGAAAGTAGTGAATCTCTGAATAATGAAAGATCAAAAGAGTGTGGGACAATAATAACATATTGTAGACAGTTAAAATTAAATTAGAATAATTAATTAGACCTGTACTGAAAAGTACATGGAATAATGCATAGAATAAGTCTAATTTGTGGTTCATTGATTAATGAGAATTTTAAATCAGAGGGTGTAATCAAGAAATCAACCCTGCACTGAAAAGTGCATTGTTGAGTTCATAAAAGCAGAACTGAAGATCTGTGAGAGAGAAAAAATAAAAAATTTGCAATGAGAAATGTGAAGGCATAATGAAGGAAGAGTGAAGTGAGTGTCAAATAGGAAAATGACGATCATTGAGATCAAGTCAGAAAATTGTGAATAATGGTAAAAGATGAGAGAAAGACTCCAAACCAATCCAAGAAGGAAAAACAAACCAAACAATAGGACAAGGTCAGGAACAAGAGGGCCCACAATGGAACCACAGAAATCTATAAAAATCTCCCAGTGGAAGAAAGGAAGCCATCAAGGGCAAGGTAATGCTCTTTAATCAAGGAATGGGGGGGAGAAAGAATAATACTCAAGGTGAAAGGAGGATTGTAGTGAAGTGAAAGAAATTGAAACAAAATGATTCTCTCCCGATCATATTTTGTACAGTGCAGGAGGAAATGCTCAATGTCCTCTGGAACCCTACAAACCACACAGTCAGGAGAATTAACCAGTTGAGAATGAAAAAGATAATAATTAAGATTAACTTTCCCAGTTCTCAGTCTATGTATCATGGACTGGGATCTCTTGGTTAAAAAATGAAGGAATAATTCTCTAAATTCTTTGTCAATGTTAAATCTGTGTAGATTAACATTAGAAGCTTTTAAGGCCCAAATGTCCTTGTAGTGAGAATAGACGTAGGTGTCAAATTGTTTAAAATGAACCTTGAGTGTAGTGTAAGCTGGAAGATTAGGTCTAGGCAAACTTAATGAATTTTTCGCAATAGTGTCTGCCAATTCATTGCCTGTGATTCCCACGTGAGAAGGAATCCAGATAAACTGAATATCAGATCCCCTAGCTAAAAGGTTGTGGCAAAGTCTAGTGATTTGATAATGGTAGAACCTGTCAAACCAATCAATTTGAGCTGAATTAAGATACGAAATTGCAGCTCTGGAATCAGTGATAATATTCAAATTTCTAACAGGAGTGTCCATCGCCCACTTGAGGGCTTCCAAAATAGCTGAGAGTTCGGCATGTGTACTAGAATGAGCGGAGGATAATCTGAACCCTCGTTCCACTCGTGATTCAGGAATAACGAAGGCAGCTGCTGCCAAATTGTTTGACTTGTGAAAAGATCCATCTGTGTAAATATTTACATCGCCTGGTTTCAAAATGGTGTCAAGATAGGACAGCGAAGTTTGCAATAATACCTGTGTGGAGCAATCTCTTTTCCTTCCCTGCAAGGGAATAGTTGTGTGAAAGCGTGGTGAAAGTCTAGTCCAAAATGGAGTAGGTACGGGGTTGAAAATGTTCAATTTAAGTGCAGTGTTAAAAAAAGGGTGATTTCTTAAAACATTGATTGTGGGTGAAACATTGTTGGTGTCAAGGATCCTTTTGATATAAGGATGAGTGGGACAGGAAGCAAGGAGTTTTGTGAAATGTTTATATAAGAGCCTCTGTTGTCTGACCGCAGAGGGAAGACTACCCGCTTCGGCTTGAACTGCCAGAGAGTTGGTGCATTTCTTTAAGCCCAGAATGTGTCCATTAACCTTATTAAGGATGGAGTCTAATATCTTAAGATTAGAAGGTGCAGCTGTATTAAGTATGGCCAATCCATATTCCAATCTAGTGGAGACAAAAGCTCTAGCAAAATGAGCAAGAACTTTGTCGTTAGATCCTTTCGAATAGTGTGAGAGTGTGAGAATGAGATTAATCCATTTAGTCGATTTATTTTTGAGATTTAAGATGTGTGGTTTCCAAGTGAGTCTCTTGTCGATAGTGATCCCCAAGAATTTGAAAGTATTCACAATAGGCAGGGAAGTGTTATTAATAGTGAGTAGTGGCAAACCATTTGGGATAATTTTCCGAGTGATTGGAAGGACAGCCGACTTAGGTGTGGAGATAGTTAGTCCCCAGTGCTGTGTATAGTCATAAAAGATGTCCAGAGCCTCTTGAAGTTTAGAGGTTAGAAATTTCAAATCCTTTCCTGTGATCCAAAAGCATATATCATCAGCAAAGATAGAAAATTGAACTCCGTTTGGAATGTAAGGTGGCAAATCAGAGAGCATGATATTGAATAACAGTGGTGAAAGACAAGAACCCTGTGGGGTGCCCACCTTAAGTGGTTTGGAGGAGGAAAAGTCCTTTCCTAATTTAACTCTAACCTGCCTCAGAGTTAAAAAATTCCTAAGAAAGTGGAAGATGTGGCCATTTAGTCCAATTTTAGCAAGTTTGAATAAGAGTCCCGTGTGTGACACAGAGTCAAAGGCAGATTTTAGATCAATAAAGACACAGATGCAGAAGCCCTTTTGAAAAAAGCTAATCTCTGCTGAGGAAATGAGGTCACAGATGTTATCTAGACATGAGTGACGTTTACGAAAACCTGTTTGGCAATCATGTAGTATGCCATGTTTTCCCAGGTAATAATTGAGCCTGTTCTGAACAAGTCTCTCAAACACCTTTAAAACACAAGAAGAGAGAGAAATCGGTCTATAAGAATCTAGTTCAATAGGTGATTTGCCCTGTTTGAGTAAGGGGAGAACATGTATCTCTCTCCATTCCTTTGGAAAGGTCTGAGTTTTCCACAAGTAGTTGTAATGTTTCAATAATGTAATGTGAGCTTTAGAGGAAAGAGCCTTCAGGTGCCTATATGAAATTTGGTCAGGACCAGGTGTAGAATTCTTTTTGAATGAATTAAGAGCAAGTATAAATTCCTCAAAAGTGAAAGGAAGATTTAAAAGAGGATCCTTACAAGGTGCATAAGGATCAAATCTTCTAACAAGCACCTGGATATGCTGATTATAAGTTGTTGAGTTAGAAAATGGAGAGGGAGGAAAAAATTTATCAAGAAAAGCTTCAGCTCCATCAACAGGAGGAAGATTATTTTTAATAAGATAGGCCTGCCAAGGCTGAGTGGACTGAGTGAACAATTTGATGTTCCTGACCTGAGCCCAGACAAGTCTGGAGTCTATCCTGGGGTCAAGGTTCCTAACATAACAATGCCATTTGTTTCTAGTGAATTTGTAAAGAAGTCGTCGTAATTTCGCACCACTGCGTTGGATGTCGACAGCGTCCGAGAGTTTCCTCGATCTTTTGAATTTATTTGTAGCCCTTTTGTGAACAGCCAACTGCTGGTTGACTTCGGGAGAAAATCTAACATTTCCATTCAATGTTTTCTTAGTGAAAGTGGCCTTGGTAGTGGATTCAGTGAGTTTTTGAGAGAATTTGGAAAAATCAGGGGAGTTAAAATCAATTTGGTTGCACAGGGCCGAAAAGGCATCCCAATTTACGAAGTTCCTATCGGTGTACCTAGACGAGGTACATCTATTGGAAAATAAGAAAATAGGAAAGTGGTCACTTAACCATAAATCCCCTCCCACTCTCCACTGAAAAAGGTGAATCAGCGAGGGTGAGAGAAAAGTGAGATCTATGGTAGTTTGCGAGAGATAATTCGAGTAGGTAGGTGAACCATCATTCAGACAAGTGACGTCGAGTGAGTCGAAAACTTGTTCGAACAGGCGGCCCCTGTGATCGAGTGTAGTGCCGCCCCAAATAGGATTATGAGAGTTGAAGTCCCCCAGGAAGATCTTGGGGTTAGAGTCCAATTGATCCAGCTGGGCAAAGTCAACCAGCAGGGTGTTAATATCCAAGTCAGCATAGTGATACAAGTATAAATTAAAGATTGTAATTTGCACACTTAACCATCTAACAGTAACAGCAGAAATGGACATATAATCATATGTTTTAGGTAGCAATACTGGATATTGGGGAACATTCATTTTCACCAGCAAGACAGATAAGTGTGGATTAATATTAGAGTTATCACGAAAGACAACATAAGGAGAAAACTTAAAGCTAGGCCTAATTCTGGCCTCCTGCAAAGCAATCACCGGTGGCAGATAGCCACCCAGTTGGTTCTGCATGAGACTCTTCTTGCCCGGAAAACTACGACAGTTCCACTGGAGACAGAAGAGGGAAGAAAAACTAGCCATTATAACTTTGTAGAACCAGGGTTATCATGCTGAGAAGAAATTTAACTTCCATTCCTTGTTTTTTCTTAGGAATCAAATTTGTGACCACTCTAGAGCACAGTTCCAAGAGTTGTAGCAAAGGTTTTAGATGCGAGTTGTTTTTGGCAGTGTTTGAAGATTTCTTAGGGATTGGGTTGCTTCTCCTGAGATAGTTCAATCTTGCCTTCCTGGTACTGAATTTTGGTGAATATTTGGCACTGGTAATAGGCGTACTCTGGATATCGTCCTCGGTGGTGGACAGTCGGGATTTAGAAGAGGGAAGTGACTTCTTCCTAGACCTGGTAAGCTTCTTCGGTGTGCTGGCAGGTGGAGAGGGAGAAAGCAGCTTGTCAAGCTGAACAGACAAGGCAGCAGATGCATTTTCCACCTCCGTAGAAGAAGGCATGGAAGGAGGAGTCTCTTTTGATGGTTTGCTCTTCTTAGCCGCAGAGGAAACAGAGGAGCTAATCTTGCTAGTTGATGGAGTAGGTTCAGTAGCTTGGTGATGCGTAGCCTGTTGTGTTGCCGAAGCCGTGGGAACCCTGCTAGATCTGTCAAGGTTTTCCTTCTTTCTATTGAAAGCCTTCAACCTGGCCGGACACTGCCCGTAGGTGGCGACGTGTTCGCCTCCACAATTACAGCAGAGTAGTGGTCGGTCTTTGGGGCATTCTTTAGAATGGTGGTTCTCAGCACAATATTTACATCTAGTTTTGCTATGACACACTTGTTGTACATGACCGTGACGTTGACAGTTGAAACACTGAGGTGGCGGTTGAGTGTATGGCTCCACATTGTGAATGCAGAAACCAACTTTCACTTTTTCGGGCAATGGGAAGGATTTAAACTGCAGAACAACACTAGAAGAATCTCTTCTAATGAAACCATGTTTATCATTTTTCACTGCATACGTTAAACGTTTAACCTTACTAACCTTATAAGATTCTAAAGCAAGTAAAATAGCATCGTTAGTGTGAAATCTATCAACATTATTAATAATGCCGTAAGGGCTCTTAAATGAGGAAGGATACATGCTTGACACTGGTACATCAGAGATAAATTTGGTAGACAAAAGTTTATCAGCTAAACTTTGCGATTTAACTTTAACCAAAAGTTCCTCTTTGAGGGTGAATCGGTGCTCTATGTGTGAGCCTACGATACTTTCCACTTCGTGAGCCAAAACATTAGGATTCAAATCCTTTAGTCTGGAAGTAGGCTTAGAAAACACTAACACAGGTATGTAACTGTTAATTGGTGGGTCAGAACACACACTAAGATCAGATGAACTAGAAATTTTAGTTTTGCGCTTTTTTTTATTGTAACCAGGTACTATGAATCCGGCACTCTCATAGAGAGAATCCACAGAGTCGGAGACTGGAGCCTGATCTGAAATGAGAATATCATCATGCATATCAATATTATTATCTACACTAGATACATTAAATTCAGCATTTGAGGTAGACTGATTTGTGATTTGACAACAGGTGCTCAGATTTCCAGGACTACCCAATGCAGATGCGTATGTTTTGGCCTGCGATGAAATGCTGGCCTGGGAGATCTTCTTAGCAGCTGCCGATATCACTTTTGAACTACCTACCTTTTCCTGCTTCAACAGATTATCCTCTGAAGAGGATATGGTCGACATTGCACTGAAGAAAGACCGCTGTAGCACTTATTTCCGATGAACAATTGAAGAAATTTCGAAGAAATCCAATATGGCGGCCAAGATGGCCGTCACTCCCGCCTTTACTTGACTTGAATCGCTGGAGCACTTGCGGTTACGACCGCACACTATGAGAACCAGAGAGAGAGTCTCAAAATAAAAGACTTTCTTAATAAAAGTGACGTTTTAACCAGTGATTCGACCTTGATCACCGATAGGATTCAAGGCAAAGAATGTGAGGACCTGAGAGAGGACTTTACACAGGGATTCTGCGAAGAAGTGAGAGAAAACTTCCCACCTCTAACAAACTTACCTTCAACATCTACTGACATTGACAACATAATCTCCGTAACTCAGAATAATGTAAATCAAAGAAACTATGCTAGTACAGTAAAGAAAAACATCACTGGAGCTAAAAATTCAATTCAGAAAAATTCCAAACTACAAATGAATGATGAAAGGAATTTGGAAGCTACTATTTGTCCTACAACACAAGGATATAATAGAGGGACAAATGAACCTTCCAATTGGAATAATAGGAGCCAAATCATAGGCCTAATCATCAAATTGTTTGATATTATCCTCCCACAGTATCTGGAGGTGAACCTGATAAAAGACATCTTCAGTATTCTTCAGTGGAACTGTCGTGGAATAGAAAGTAAGAAACGTATCTTAAAACACTTTTTGAACATAAAAAAATAAAAATAATGTGCATACAAGAAATAAATACAAAAAATTTACCTAAATTTAATAATTTTATAACTTATATACAAAAAATAGTAATAATTCTAGAGGTATTGCAACTTATATACATAAAGATACAATACATAGACAATTAAATATACCAATATTAAAAGAAAAATTAGAAATAATAATAATTCAAACTCAAATAAAAAAAATAATTGTTAACATAAATATATACATTCCAGGAATCTTAATAGATACAAAAACATATTTACAAATTGTTGAAAATTTAAATGGAGAAATTTTAATATGTGGAGACCTAAACACACATAATAAAGTTTGGTTTTCATATAAAAATGATCATAAAAGCAAATATTTATTAAAATTTATTGAAGAATTAAATTTAAACATACTTAATAACAACACACCCACCTGCTTGAAAAATAAAAAATTAAATTCAATCATTGACCTAACACTATGCTCAAATAGATTAAAAAATGAATTACAATGGTCCATTTCAATAGACAGTTTTGGTAGTGACCATAGACCTATATATATTTACTATAATGATCCTTTTATCAGGAAACCAAAAATAAACTTCATTAATTGGAAAGGTTTTAAGGAAGATTTAAACAAAATTAATTATGAAAATTTGGATTACACTACACTAATTGATAAAATACAAGATAATAAAAAAATAACAACAATAACAAAAAAAACCAGTAAACAATATACATACTATATTTATAAACAAACTAATAGCAATCCGCAGAAAAGCAGAAAGACACATGAAACAAACAAAAACATTTATTGCATGCCAAAATTTTAATAGACTAGCAGCAGGTATCAATAAAAAAATCAAAAATATTTTAAAACAAAACTGGAGAATATTTACAGAAAAACTATCCCCCACAACATCTACAAAAAATTTATGGTCTATATATAAAAAATTAACAAAGGAAACAGAAACAATAAATCCTTTATATAAAGCATAAATTAACAATCCAAGAAACAACAGAACAAATAGCAAATTTTTTCAGTACATTACACTATAAACCAAACATAAATTATACAAATTATATAATGACTCAAATATCTTCCATCAAACATATAATAATAAAACCGATTTTATAAATCTTCAATTTTCATTATATGAATTAATATTTGCTATAAAAAATGAAAAAGAATAGAGCTGTAGGACCAGATCAAATTTCAAATAATTTAATAAAAAATCTACCAATTAAATATATAAAAAAACTACTAAAAGAATTTAACAATTTCTGGACAACTAATAATTATCCAACAATTTGGCTAGAAAATTACATGATATTTATAAAAAAATCTAATAAACCATATGAAATACTAGAATCATATCGACCAATCTGTTTAAGTTCAAATTTATTCAGGTTATTCGAAAGAATGATTGTAAACAGATTGAACTGGTTTTTTGAACATGAACGCATTTTTCACAGGAATGTGTTTGGCTTCCGGCCTGGAAGGTCAACCAAGGATCTTCTGTTAAACTTCATTTCTGATGTTGAATTTACAAAAAAAAAATATTTTTGGTAGTTGTCATAATTGATCTTGAGAAGTTTTTTGATTCGATAGATCACAACGCACTTTTATATAAAATTAGGAAATTAAAAATATGTGGTAACATTTATAATTTTCTTTTACATTTTATTAGAAAGAGAACTTATAAAGTAAAATTACGAAATAATACTTCTACATTAAACAAATTACTAAATGGTCTTGTACAAGGAGATATATTATCCCCACTTCTTTTTAACCTATACTTAAATGATATTCAGAAAATTTTTAAACCAGAAATAAAATTTGGAACATATGCAGACGATTTAATCTTCTGGACATTTCATGAAAATATAGATGTAATACAAAAAGAAAACAAGACACAAAAAAGTAAACAATTACTGTGAAAATTGGAATCTAAAAATTTCAAATGAAAAAACTGTCATTTCATACTTTCACCCTAATAGAAAACTACCAGAAGATTTCATAATTAAAATAAATGAAAAAAATATAAATATCGCAAATCATTTTAAATATCTAGGAGTTCACTTTGACTCAAAACTGAACTGGAATAAATTTATTACAGAAGCTAAAAACAAAGCAACCAAGCTTTATCATTTTCTAAGATTTCTTGGCAACTCAAAATGGGGATGTAATAAAAAAAACCTACTATTATTATACAATTCTATTATTCTACCCAAATTTACTTATGGAATTAAACTGATATATTACTTAACAAAAAGAAATGATAAAACTTTAGAAAATATACAAATGAAAATTTTAAAATTCTGTTTAGGTTTATTACAAAATACAAATAAATTAAATATTTATGCAGAAACATCCATACCTCCATTGGAAATAAAAAAAATATCTCTTATATAATCATTTATTTAGAATAGTATTAAAAAATAATGATCATCCAATCATTGATAAAATAAATGAAAATTTTAATGATAATATTATAAACCTATTTAATGATAAAGAACAATTAAAACATATTATACAAAATAATCTTAGTGGTGACAAACAAATTTTGGCTCCTTTTTGGAAGTTTTGTTTCCCTATTTTGGAAACTGAAGTTAAAGGAATTACATCTAAAAAATATATAGACAAAGATTTTTTTGTCTATATATTTTTTAGATTTGATTTGACCTGTAGCCATGATTACCTGTAGCCATGATTTGACCTGTAGCCATGATTTGACCTGTAGCCATTGTAGATTTGATTTGACCTGTAGCCATGCACCACAAAGTGGGTTTCTTCGGAAAATATCAATTTTTCCCAATTCTCCACAGTCCAGTCTCGATGTTTCTTTGCCCAGGATAGCCTTTTTTGCTACATAGCGGGTGTCAAAAGCTGCTTTTTGGAGGGGCGTCGAGCCCGGCGGCCACACTCCAGAAGGCGACGACGTACGGTGGAAGCATCTAAGCATATATACTAACCCCATGAGACGCAATCTCCCTTTTGATGTCCACTGGTCTTCTTCGAGTCTGTGATTCTCCACTGGTCTTCTTCGAGTCTATGATACTAATTCTTCGAATTAGACTATCATCTCTAGGGGTGTTTTTTTTTTTTCTTCCACAGTGTCCTTTACGGGATGTGTCCACAGACCCTGTATCCTTATGCAGCTTCATGATGCTTGTCCCAACTAATTCGCACAGTACTGTATTTGCTAATTACATTTTATTGCTGTATAAAAGAAGTCATAAGTGTGTTTTTAGTGATAGGATTTACTCTTTTTCAGCCGAACATTTGTACAAACTTTACAATTTATTTTGCAAGTATAAATATTATGTCATGTTTCAACATTTATATCTCACATTATTAGCAGTTATAATTGAAAGAAATTTTATGCTATGTAGATCTTGGTGCTTCAGATGTCCACTATGACCAAATCCGAATACACTTTTGTAAACAAAGTAAAGGTCGTTACAAAAAATGAAAATGTTTACCATAAAATTCTGAATTATTTTTTAGCTACGTATGATGACATCGTTTTAATACTTGTGATTTTATACTTATTTATTTAAAAGTTTTGAGTTCGTTTATTAGTAGATTTGCTTTAAAACTAAAATTCTACAATTTTAAAACAAATCTTAAACAATATTTTTTTCTTATTTATTATAAGCCTCAAAGTCTAATGCAGGTCTGACAGGATTTCAAGATTAAACTTCGATAATATACTTAACAGAAACAGAATTGCAAAAGCAAACATAAAAAAAACTAAGAGGTTGCAATGACATTTATAAATTCGAATCACCGGTTAAATAATATTTATATTTTTTACAATATATATATATTTTTATTCAAAGCTACTATCTTATCTGCAGGTTATGAAAAAACAAGCGACCATGCCACCCCGGGACTGAAACCCTAAAACCCTGCAGTTGCTGTATCACCACGAATCAATGTAAAAATAAACAATAATAATCCATTATGCCACCAGGGCGGTAACTGGTTTGATCTTTATACGAAGTTCTCAACTACTTAATTTGCAATTAACATTCTTTTCAAATATTGTGTATTATTTATTTTTCAAGAATTTGGATTTTATTAAATTTCTTTTTTTACTGAGCAGTCCCTAACTTTTTTGGAATAACTACTCATTATATTGCTAATACCATTTGGCGATGCTTTAATAGTGATCAGAAGGCTTTCCTGTATTCAAAGATTTTCTCTTCAAATTCGAATGTATCTGTGAAAAATTATATCAAAAGTTGCCTTTGATGTTTGGCTTTTAAAAACTGCTCCTCATTTACCTGATACCAATTGCAAGAGCACTAAGCAACTTACAACGATTGTCATAAATAACTCATTTGTCAGGTAGGTAGGAGCACCCCTGTCAATCATTAACAGATATAAAAAGAGCTCTTCTCAAATCAAACTCCTTTTTGTGTGTCGACCATTTCTGTCATGTAAGTGTTACAATTTGGTAAGTCCCTTCGTTTCCTTGTAGGCATCATAGCCGGTGATGAAAACTAGCCACATCTTCTCATCGTCATTGAGTGAAAATCATTTCGTGTTCTTCGATCACAATTTTTCCTCATCAGAAGTGATGATACTGTTCTCAACTTCTTCAGACTAAAATTCCGAAAGAAATCATTGACTGATATACAGTATATTGCCAAGTTACCTTATTTGTTCCTATGATTTTCAGTAAATTTGCAATTCGTGTACTTTGAAGTACAGCAGTCACAATGTAGTTCGATCCACTTGCTTGACGATATGGTCCAAAACGTACATAAACACTAGTTTCATTACTTATACTCAGATTGTCTCGGAATTTTATTTGTCCAGAGTTGTTTTTCTTTCTCGTCTGTGGGAAATCGAAACACTCCAACGTAAAGCTTATCATAATGCGATCGACAATTTGGAATACACTTTCTCGTCATTTCTCAAAAAGGACTCCATATAAAACTGCTTTTACAAAAGCAACAAAAATAACTGCTATTCATTACTTTGCATCTATTACGTCGAGCAAAACAAAAATCTGTTCCTCCGACACGCGAGGGTCCCATCCCGTGACGTGGCACATGACTGGCGTCACAATGGTCAGGCTCTGTTCCCATCTAGAACGCCCTGGTTTAGCTGAGATAATTCTGAACGCTGGCAGTACTTAAACTTGGAAACAGCGTATTACTAGCCTAGCCCACTACAAACTGATCCAAGGAATCCCCCCCCCCCGCCCCATGCAATGAACGCATTCCTCTAAATCAGTGATTCCCAACCTTTTGGAAGACACCACAGAATAGAAGAGATAAAAAGGTTGTCACAGAAAATTCCATTAAATTTATTTATTTGACCGCCCCTCTTGACTGCCTCAACTCCCCCCATTTGCCTCTGGATCCACTACCGCCCCCATGGAAGGCTCCAGCGCCCCCACTGGGGGGCGGTATCGCCCCCGTTGGGAATCTATGTTCTAAATGTTGACCAATTGGAATACATCTTGTATGCAACTTTTAATTTAACAAAAAGATCGTTTAGAAAAAGCCAAATCAGATGAAAAGTACGAAACGTAAAGATAGTTACAAAGCACTTTTTTACACCTCAAACAGCTATTGTACTGGCAGGATACTTCGAATGAGAAGTTCTTTGAAGAAAGGAAACACCCCAGGAAATAAAAGCTCATACCTTGCGCGGGTCTCTTTTATCAATAACGCTAGTTGACTACTAGACCACATGGATATTTATGTTAGTGACAGTTTTGTTATTGTAGATGGAATTAAAAAAAGGAATTAAAATTGTATTAAGAAAATATTTCGTATTGTGATCGTTGGGAGGGGGGAGGCGATCGATACGAGAGAATAGAACCGAGTTTTTAGGAAGCTGAACTCGATTTTCACCAATTAAAATCTGGTCATCCTGCTATATATTGAAGCTACCAAGGCATCAAAATACGATGCTAGACATTTTAAAATGAAATTTCAAGTCATAAAAATTTTATCGAGAGAAATGTAAACAAAAATTAAGCATTTTAATGCTTAAAAAGATTTTTCAATAAATCATTTATTAGATTATCCTGGAATAAAGCATTCAGTGTATGCTTTGTATTTCTACTCCACTCTCGTACACTCAGTTTTTCATTGTTTAAATGTTATCTCAGAATGGTTGTTTCGCTTTACATTGCAATAAGTGTCCTCTTACCCTGATTAATTGCGACCGAAAAATGTCTCAAGCGAATGTCACGGTCAGCGAGCAATGGAGAAAGGTTGCTTTTATATAAAATTATACAAATCAGTTCTTTTATGTTGCTATTATAATGATATGTAGATGGTGTTTTAATAAATAACATGTAAAAAATGAATTCATGACCATTCCTTTTTCAAGAAAATGTGCATGTTAAAATAAACACAACTCTATATTACACTTTAATGATAAAAAAAAACATAAAAAGTTTAACAAAAAAAGAAAATAATTAGTTTTTTGAAAAACCTGTCGAAAAACCTAAAAGAAATTAACTCTTATAAACTTAAAAATTTTAATGAAAAAATATTTTCTTTAGCAACCTAAAGGAACACAACCCCATCTATAGTATCAGAAGTCATTAACTCGATGAACAGTAACAATGTTTTGGATGCGTGATGTGGAGGATCGTGATTTGCACAGTTTTTAATTATATATATGTACGGTTTTCCAAATACTGTACATTGTATTTCTTATTATCCGCACCATTCACTTCAATACGTTTTGCTGTGTTGCAAGAAATTTAATGCAAAATTTGGGTAATTTTCACATGATTATTTCATTTTTTGTTTTTTAAACAATCCCTCCTGGACTTTGCTTTATATTTTGTGCATTTAGTAAATCTTCATCCCAAATCAACAAACTGATCATTGTAAATTTTCTTAAATATTTCTCCTCTTTCGAAATTTAAAATCGCCGAGTAGTTTAAAAATTGTTTTCATATTCAATGAATATAATTTGATAGACGGGATCAAATTTCATTCGTTTGCACTAGAAAAGCATTTTACGCACGCCTCCGATGATCACATTCAAGCGAATTTCACCGAGATTTATTTTTAACGCGTTCCAAAGGAAGAAACACGGTAATGGTTATCGTGGCGGTAAGTGAATTCCTACCGTAATCAAAAAACGTGTTTCGGATTTTGCAAAAGGATGTTTATCATTAAATATTTAAATAATTTTTAATTATTTATTAATTATTTCAGCTATATTTGAATTTCCCCCTTTTTTCAGACCTGGTTGCCTTTGCCTTGTCACTGTGATCAAGAATCTGCCATGATGACGTCAGTCACAACAACATCGACATTAGAAATGGAAACCATTGACGACAGTGTAAGTATCAGCTGCAGAATAACGAAGAGAGATTTGGTTTTCCTTTTCTGATATTTCTAAAGCGATAATCTCGGATTTTGAACCAAGTTTAAGAACAATATCTAAATTTCGTTGGATTACCATGAATGCCATTCGGAAATCTAAATAAAGATTATATTGATTACAAAAAAATGACATATCGCATCTGGGAAATATAGGTTTCTCGTTTAAAAAGTCAATGAATTTTTGAAACAATAGGATCTCAGATATACACACCTTGTAGTAAATTCGTTAGAATATTATAGAAGGAAAATTGTCATTAGCCGGGTGGGATCTGAACCCACGATTTCCTGATAATTTCGTTACTGTTTTGACAAAAACAAGACCTGACATGTTATCAGAGGTTGTGGGTTCGTACCACAAAGCTAATGACAATTTTTCCTCTATATTATTCTAATTCATTGAATTTTGTTTATTTTCTGCTTTCAGCATCTTGCAACAGTACAGATTAGAACTAATGGATGATTAGGTAAATGCAAAGAGTAAACATTTTATTAGTACCTATAAAACACAAAAAGTTTTTTCCTTCATCTCTTCAAAGGAAAAAGTTAGCTTCTTCACCTCCCCTGGTTTACCCCAGGGGAGGTGAAGAAGCTGACTTTTTCCTTTGGCAAATCATTGCTCCTAATGTACACCTCTTGGCCATCAAACTATATCTTAAAAATTTCAAATTTTTAAGATGTAGTTTGACATTTAATTTTATTTTAAGATATTAAAATTGATTTTAAGATATAGTTTAAGATATAGATGTAAATTTCAAATTATTAACATAAATAGATCTTTTGTAATATTCTAGTTTCAACATTTTCCAGTTTTTCATCATTAGAGGGCGCTACTAAAGCTATTAAAAGATTTGAAAACTGCGAATCGTAAGATTTCATCAATACCTATCCAGCACAAGATGATTTGAATTCATTTGTAAAAATAAAAAAAGTTGAGAGTCTACAGACAGACGAGAAAGTGTAAACACGAGCTCGTTTTGTGTTTCAAGCGAGCCGAAAACGACCGTCTGCTCTGCGAAAGTCAAAATTTTCGCTTTCGTTGTTCGGAGTTTTCATGTTAGTGGGAAATGACCCATTTTTAACTTTCTGCCTGAAACGTTATTGGGGAGAGAGAAAAAAAAAAATATTTCTTTCTGTTCAAGGTGATAAAAATTCTTCTGAAATTCTCGTGAAGTTTATTTGCTATTCTCTGAGCAGAACTAAAATGGTTTCACATTCGGAACACAACTGGTTTCTTCTTTAGAGAAATGATTTAATGTAGTTAATTTGAAGAGATCGAATTGATAACAAAATTTGAAGTAATCAAAATTTTTAAACGAAATTTATAGGACTGTTCACTCATTATTGCGACTACCTTACTGAAATTAAATCTAATTACATTAAGTAGCAAATATACTAAATTAAATAAAATGCATGAAGGCTAAAAGATGTTTTACATTTAGTGTATCCACGTTACAGTTTGTATGTTTGTTGGTTTAAAGTCCTGGAAAATGATATTATTTTACTCTTTAGCAGCGAAAAAAAGAGTTTGAAAAACAATGGTTGAAAGAACACTAAATAGGGAAAAAGTGGTATTTTGCTATGCTAAAATAGTAGAAGTTAGAAAGCTCTTATTTCAGAAGGTATAACTTGGTGTCTTGGTGTTTGGTTACTGATTGCCCAAATGCGTCTTTTTGTAAATTAAATTGAGAATATCGGATAAACGGAAAAAAAAATAGCAAAGTTCAAAATGTCCATTTATATTAACTTTTTTTAATGACAAAACGATTCCACATTTCCATGATGAAAGTTTTTTAGCCGTACAGACCTGATTTACATTACAATGTACATTACCTTTTTGCAAAAGAGGAAAAGGGGAATCTGCCTTTATATTTGCAAGGTATTAAAAGAGCAGATTCCTTTTTTTCTCTGCTATTACATACAATAACATTGAAAATAACTGTGACTGCCCCAAAAAACTGCTTTGCTAGATTTCACAGGTACCATTCATTTGATATCTTTATCATTAATAATTGTATACATGGCTGTCTTTATCACGACAAAATGAATATAAATTATAATTCTTTTTCCTTTTATGTTCCTTTTCACTGCTTTCTGAGATTTCAGAATTCTTTAGTTCTTGATACGGTTTCTACATTATGATGTAGTAAGTGAAGAAATTCAGTGAAATGATTTAAAAAATAATTTTTGTATATTCTTATTTCGTTGGTCTTAAATGAGGGCATTGAATGAGGTTGATTTCGTTACAAAGGCGCTTATTTCATATGCAAATGTATCTCTTGTGGTGCGAACCACGAAGAAAAAATCGCTGATAGCCACGCACAAATCGCTCCTAGCCACGTGAAGGAACGAGCGTACCCTTTGCCGCAAGCTGTGTGAGCGTTACCTGGCAAATAACGTGAAATGAATTTAAAAATTTTAAAAATTCTTATCTTCCTATATACAGCCTAAAAATTAGGAAATTAAACTGAATAAACGATGATGCAATCGGTCAGTGAATTCGTATTCACTTCAAACGAAGATAAGGCTCCGGCAATTTTGTTGAGCAGTTAAATCGGCGCCTTATCTTCCTTTGAAGGGAATACGAATTCAGGGACTAATTGCACCATCGATATGTTTTAGATTTATTTTTTTGCTTTTAGGGCGCACATAAAAAGATATTATTTTTTAAATTTTGAAAAAAAATAATTTATATTTTATTTTGTCATTAAAAATAGCTATCTTCAGAAACTTTCATTTGATATTTGACTCAAGAAAGTCTATTGCATGTGATGGAACTAATGTTTTGACAAACACAAAAACTGACTAACCGACAAATTATGATCGAAAATCAATAGAAAGATGGGTAATAGTAAAAATAGGAACAAATTGGACGAGAGATACTCCTACCTAGACAATGACAACGAGTCCCGGGCAATATACAGGGTGATTCAGAATTCATCATCAATATTTGGTGGGGAGGTAGTAATAAGAAACGAAGGAGATTTCACATAGGAAAGCATGGGCGCATATGCCATGTAGTAGGGCAAAATGACCCCAGTTCAATGATGGAAAGAACACATAAGAAGGAAGTGGTAAGGAAAAAACATTTATTATCTTACATGTAACATTTCTTTGCATTGGTTGTACAGACTTACAAGAGGTGCTCGAACTGCCGACCATGTGCTAGAATGCATGACTCACAACGGCGTTGCATGGACAGCCGGACCCTGTGGAAGATGCCTGGCATTTCCCGGATGTTTGAGGCAGCAACTGATATGCGTGCTACAAGATCCATAGCACTATCAACAGGGGTCTCGTACACCATGTTTTTCATAGCACCCCATACAAAGAAATCGATTGGAGATAAATCCGGTGAACGTGGTGGCCAAGAAACCGGTCCACCGCAGCCAATCCATTGACCACCAAACTGTCTGCGTAGGTAAGCACGCACAGCATTTGCGAAATGTGCAGGAGCGCCGTCATGCTGGAACCACATTCGCCGGAGACTACCATCAGGAACCTCGTTCAGAAGATCCGGTAACACAGTCTGAAGAAATGTTAGGTACTTGGCACCGTCCAAACGGGATGGTAGTAAATACGGGCCCAACAAACAGTCACCGACAATCCCAGTCCACACATTGACAGCAAAACGTTGTTGCGCAGCTCCAGGTCTTGTACCGTGTGGGTTCCGATGAGCCCACACATGCCAATTGTGTGTGTTGAAGACACCCTCTCGAGTGAACAACGCCTCATCGGTGAAAAGAACATACGTTGGGAAATTGGGATCAACGACTGTTCTCTGCATGAACCACTGACAAAAAATAACACGCTTGGGATGGTCGTCTGCTACCAATAATTGCACTCTTTGCAGATGAAACGGATGTAACCCTTCATCGTGTAATATCCGCCACGCTGTTGCTTGCGAAATTCCAAACTGCCTAGCCATACCTCGTGTGCTAGCACCAGGTTGTTCCTCGATTTCCTGTAGGACAGCTTCCTCTACTGCTACTGTCCGTGCCGATCTGCGCCTCCCTCGATTAACATTACTAGCAGCAAACGATCCTGTTTCACGCAGTTGGCGATGAATACGTGAAAACATTTGATGCTGTGGCACACGGCGGTTTGGGAAGCGCGCTGCATACAATTGCCTGGCTCGAAGACATTTTTCTCCTGCCGTACCGTAAGTTACATGCATATCTGCACATTCATTCCACGTATACCGGTTCATGTTACTTCTGCAAATTCACCTTGTCGAATGACAACTGACTGCACGCGTCAAACAGCTGTGCTTCTGTATGAGAGGTGTGTACACACAGCGCCCTCTACACCACCATGCGTTCGTCTGCCCCCATACTTTCCTATGTGAAATCTCTTTCTTTTCTTATTCCCTTCCTCCCCACTTAATATTGATGATGAATTCTGAATCACCCTGTATTATCAACCAATCAGCCAGACAGCCTATCAAAAGTGGTGCAGAGAATGTGACGAAAGCTTTCCCTTTGGTTTCATGGCCATTGCTGGGTACAGATTTTATTGCGAAGTTACAAATCCATAGATTCGAAAAGAACGCCAAAATGAACTTTCTCTAGTGTCAGATAAACGAGCTGTAGCTAATAAACTGCGAAGAATTGTCCACATTGTATGATACGGACGTCAATACCTTAGAGTTGTGTGAAGACAGAGTTTCAAGTCCTACCTCAGCGCCTATGAGCATATACATTAGGGTGGGCCGAAAAAATTCAAATTTTTTTTTCAAGTCGTAATACCGCGGAAAAGTTGCGAATTGGGGAGACTAAAAAGGGGTAAAAAAAGGAATAAAATCGGTTTATATCTTCCGGTCGCGCATGCTCTAAAATTTGCCGAAATTTGGAAAAATTTATATTTTTACGATATTTTTTTTATCTTACTTAACTTGCCAATATTTAAATGTAATAGCTCTAGTCGACTCTTACTCGAACCGATAATGATTTAGAAAAAAGAATGGTTCAAATCGGTTAAGGTCTTCCGCTCGCGCAACAGCTGTCAAATCTAACAAATTCTCGCGCTCGTCGTAACTCGCTCGGGTCAATGACCACGACGCGACCCCCACCTACCACTCTCGCCACCGCGCCGCGCCATTGTTCTGTCAGTCTGCACTTATTCCTCGTGTTTGATGTGTGTTTCGTTCGCTCTTCCAGTTATTATTTTGGCATTTGCATTTATTTCAATGTTGGTTTTGTGTTATGACATTTTTTTGTAACTTTGTGACTTAACGGTGATATACTATGGCTGTACCTAAGAAAATCGTCACAAGACAGGTATTTGATTGCCCTATATTTGGTATACCTAAAGAATTTTCATCAAACAAGCTTCCTACTGGTCACTACTATTATTTCTTATCTGTCTGGTCGTGGTATTTCTCTTGAAAAACTAGTCGTCATAGGATGTGATGGCACTGCTGTTAATACAGGTTGGAAAAACAGTCTGATTCGCCGAATCGAAATACATTTGGGGAAACCGTTACAATGGGCAGTTTGCCTTCTCCATTTCAATGAACTGCCATTCCGGCATCTGTTTCAATACCTAGACGGTAAATCAACTGGTCCGAAATCTTTGAGAGGGCCAATCGGTGAAAAGCTAAGTGGCTGCGAAAAACGTCTAGTGATTGGCTTCAAGAGTATTGGCTGTCAGATCCCTACAATAGACAGAAGTATACTAAGTAAGGATCAGCAATATCTACTCGATATTTCCATGGCAATAAAGTCGGGAAACTGTAAAGAGGATTTGGCTGTACGAGATCCTGGTCCCTTGTCACACTCGAGGTGGTTGACAACAGCAAATCAAACTCTCAGATTGTACTTAAGTGAAGAAAGTCCCACACCTGAACTTCAAGAAATAGTTGTATTTATTTTGAAGTCATACATGCCAATGTGGTTTAGTATTAAAACAAGTAAATACTTTACAGAGGGACCAAAACTTGTGTTCCAATCAATACAATCTTCAAGGTACCTGCCTGAAGATTTACGTAATATTGTCGACCCTGTGATCGAACGAAATGGCTTTTTCGCTCATCCAGAACATTTAATGTTAGCCATGACACAAGATAATACAAAACACATAAGAGAGCTCGGACTTCGACGAATTCTAAAGGCGAGACAGTTAGATCAAAAGAGAACAACTATCAGAACATTCATGCCGCCAAAACTCAATTTAAAGGCTCAAGACTACTCGGAAATAATTAACTGGATGGACTGTGATTTTTCTTCTCCCCCCATTATTAAAAGATATCAGTGACGATGAGATTAAATCCCATATTCAAAGTGACTCAGTCCCTAATTGGGATATAACATTCAAGACATTCCCAGTTCACACACAGGCAGTTGAACGATGTGTGAAACTCGTGACAGAAGCCTCAGGAAAAGTTTGCGGAGCTGAGTCTAGGGATGGTTTTATCAGAACGACTCTGCTGTCAAGGTCAACCATGCCTAACTTCGCCCATAAATCAGATTTCAAAGTACCTTCAGCTAAGAATGAGTGAAAACGGAGATGTTCAATTGTTCAACATGAGTTTCTTGGACTTACGACTCTTCATACAAAAACTTAGTTTTTTGAATAAAAAAAACTGTTTATAAATATTACTAATGGTCTAAAATAATTTGTTTTTAAACATTTAAACTTGTATTCAATAAAGAACAAATATAAAGAACATGTAAGTTGTTAGTGTTTTTTTTCCTTGAACTGTGATCTACCTCTATTTGTAATTTTTTTTCAAAATTTCATTAACTTTGAAGGCAATGCGCGACCGGAAGATGTTGATGGATTTAAATAATATTTAAACATTATTTTCTGTGGTTATAATACATAAGAATTTGAGCTATTACATTCGGGAAGAGGTTAATTTAAAAATGTTAAACATTATCGTAAAAATGTGAATTTTTCCAAATTTCGGCAAACTTTAGAGCACATGCGCGACCGGAAGATATAAACCGATTTTATTTCTTTTTAAACCCCTTTTTAGTCTCCCCAATTCGCAACCTGTCCGCAGTATTACGACTTGAAAAAAAAATTTTGAATTTTTTCGGCCCACCCTAATATACATTCAACCGATGGCAAGAGCGTAATCGACCTCCGTAAAAGGAAACCTTTTTCCTTTGTGAAACACATTCAGGTGGGAATAGGGTTAAACTAAATTAAACACTACAAGGAGGATCAACAACTAAAATGAAAGATTAAAACAATGCTAAATATTTCGAAATGCAATATGTGATCTTTTGCAGGGATCTGTTCGGGGAGCTGCAGTTACTCTGACCAGTTTAAAGGAGATTATATAAATTATATAAAAAAAAGGGAGATTATATAAATTATATAACAAAAAAGAGTTACATAAACTATATAACAAAAAAGGGGGTTGCTTGGTTCTACTAAGAAGTATGCAGTATGTCCATGAATGAAATACAGAATCTAGCATATGCTTTAAATGGTGATAAGAAGTTGCAAAAAATCTTTAAAAAAGTAATTTTAAAATGCGTTTGTTCACCATATAAAATTCTGTGCCCGAGGGTAAGGCCACGTTCGCCTCACTCAAATTTAGAGTCTATGTAGGAAATATTGGTTGTAAAGATATTGTTAAAATATATACAAAGAGTAAAGCAAGACCAAATTTTATAATTGTTCAGAAAATTATATATAATGCAATTTTTTATGAAATTTCTGCCATCAGCGAAAATAGCACAATAAGTAGAGCTTTGCCCTGATGATCTATCCAGATCAGCAAAATAATCCGTATCTCAAAGACAGCAAATGTCAACGTAAGTCATTGCATACGCAATAAACCCTATTTCTCAAAGCACATGGTGAAAATTTGTATTAAAAGCAATTAAATATTAAAACAAAATGATGTTTTACATTTGGAATAGTGCAAACTTTTACTAACTTTACCAAAACTAACTTTTAAAGAATTATTACTTACTTTGAAAGATCAGTAGGATAATGATGCATTCTGTGCTCAGTTGATCTGCATAAATACGTTTAGTTTTGCTCATTCCGATCGCAAAAGGTTAAATACAACGAAAGACCTCGCTCACTAAAAGTCAAAAAACTCTACTTCAGAATAAAAGCAAATATGTTGAAATGCAAGATGGAGTGGTATGTAACTTGAAACACGAGCACCGCCACTATGCACGTTCTTTACTTTGACGCGTGAGGCGCTATTAACTTCCAGAAATGTACGTGAGTGGCCACTCTGTACTCTCTCCCCTACTCGGTGGTAAGAACAGTTCCTCGGAACTTCGGTTTGGGAATGTTTTTTTCCCCGAAATATCGCTACTAAAAAAATTCTAATTTAGATTATGCTGATGACTTAGCAAGTGATGTTGGCAAATGATTTTGATGAGATGAACTATTTCATTCGAGCTGTTGATGAGACTGGTAGTAGAGTAGGATTGGTTAAAACAATTCCACTAATTCTTCATTGCCAAGTATCGACGCATTGGCTTTATGAAAGGTTTCGAAATTCTAAACTTCCACTTCCCCAGATGCACCCTCTCGATGAATGCGCTCACCCACACCAGGGCTTGTCGTAATCGTTTCCCATGCAGCCCCTACACGTTGCAACAGCTCTTGATCTGTGTTAACTGAGGTTGCATAAATCACAAAGCTCGTGTCCTCACAGGTAAAAGTCTAAAACTTTTTTATCGACCACCGAGGCCTTCAGACCTCGGTGGTCGATAAAAGTTAGTTAACGTAACAAGTTACGTTAAGTTAGTTAATGATACAAGTTAGTTAACGTAATGAAAGCTCTCTATAATAACACTGAGTCATGTCGTAAATCATTTGGTTCTCCACACATCATCGTACATCATTTGGTAAGGTATGTAGCAATTGGTTTAGCATTGGTTTTTCGCCAAGGGTGCATTTTGTCGCCTTTTCTCTTTAGTTTGGTTACTGATCATGTTATGGGAAATTTACTGTAAGGGAAAGATTTTGGCCATAAATGGTCTGGAGATATGAAACGTTCTGATTTAGATTATACAGATGATTTAACCCTTTTGACAAATAATGTGGATGAGATGAACTATTTCGTTCGAGCTGTTAATGAGACTGGTAGTAGAGTAGATTTGTTTACAAACAGAGAGAAAACTAAAGTGATAAAAAATGGTCAGCCAGACTGTGATTCAATTAATCTAAATGGTGGCAGTCTTGAGTAGTTTAATTATATTGGGATCTATATAACAGATGCTGTTTAGTGCGGCATGAGATTAACAGACGAATAGGGATTGATGACAGGATTTTTAGGAATCTATGGAGAGTGTGGAGAAATAGGCTATACATCAAAAGGCTAAAATTAGATTGTATAATAGTTTGGTTCTTTCTAGAGTTAGTTAAGGTAATGAAACTTGGACCCTTTATAAACAAGATAACAGGAAACTTGATGCTTTCGATTCTAGATGCTTAAGCATTATCTTGGGCGTTAGGTGGTTCACTTTTATAACTAATGATGAGGGTAGGCAAAGGAGTCAGCAGCCTCCTTTGAGCAGCATATTGTGCAGCGAGAGACTCCGTTGGTTTTGCCATTTGCCCGTATGCATAATTATAGATTAGCGAATAGAATTTGAACAATATCCCTGGAGGCCTCAGAAAGAGAGGGAGACCTAGGATAATGTGGTGGGCAGATAATGTCAACAGGACCTTGTTAGAATTGGTGTACAGTGGCCATATGCAGCAGATGTAGTTCAGGACAGATAATTTTGGAAAACTAAATTGCACAATCTGGTTGGTCGTCCGTGACCCATGGCTGTTTGAGGATGATGATGAATCTCTGATTAAGTGGCGGAAAGTATAGAGGCTTCGGATAATAAGTGGTACATCTTCAGAAGTAGTAGCAAATCTGCTTTCAGGAAACTCAAATATGAATCTTCTGCAAGATGTGCTGGAAGCATGTAATGGTCCAAAAACATGTCGCCGGCTATCCCATTCAATGGAATTTATCCTGAAAGTGAGATTCGCGAACTCAGTGCAGATGTTCTCTAACGCACACGAAGACTTCACTGTGAAAAAACAACTACCCTATTCCTCGTAAACTATCTGTGAATAGCGCGAAAATGTTGAACGAAAGATCAATTTGTCAACTTACCTAAGTGCTACTGAGAGAGTTATAGTCGTCTATAACTCAGATACTCAGAGACGATCAGGCAAGAGATTATCAGTTTCTTTTCTTTCCGTCGACTGGAAGTGGAAAGCACGTCTCTTCTCTGTGTAAGAGTCGGTGAACATTTGATAACGAGACGCGAAGCCTCCCAGCTATCATGTTAATGCTGTAGCATGGGGTTAATACACTGCAATGAGAACATCTTCATCCACTCCTGATGACCGTAGCCGAAATCCGTCACGATGATTTGGACGCAATAACCCGATTTCGGGGCATAGCGATCCACGGCAAAGAATGTCTTGGTACTGACTGTAAACCTCTGTTGGAGAATTTCCTGCACATACTCGACAGGCAAATGCGGCATTGCACATTTCTCCAAATGTTAGACGAATGTCACCCAATTTCCGAAATGTAAACTTCATAATGAGAAACACGAATTCTAGGAAGTCACAGCTAACAAGAGTAGCATTGCTACGCTATTTTAACACAGTGGCACGGGATTGCAATATAAGGATATATAAATCAGAAGCGGTTATATGTCCTGGCAGCCACGAAGCAAGAATCTACAGAACAGCGTAGTGATACCTCGGGAAGAAAATAGTTCCGAAACTATGTATGTTCATAAGAGCTTTTTTTCATTATTATTTTGATCTCCCGAACAAGCCCTCAATATTTGCAAAGGGAATTTTTTACTCACCCTGTGCAGATAAAAAAAAAGATAGTGTTTGATATTTAATGGAGGTAGCAAATCGTTTCTAATGGACCTTTCTTTTGGTCGTGGAATTTCAATAAGCTCTGTACTTCCTTTTCAATAGATATCGATAGATTTTAGGAATAAATGCCCTGGGAGTAATGTAATAAGAGCTTTATATTATTTTGTTTGTCTTTCTTTGATATCTAACCTAGAGATATCGAGGCGTTGATAGCAGAAAGGTCATTTGAAGGATGAAGAACTGGAGAGTGTGAAAGCCTCATTCTTCAAGAACATCATCGTCATTAATATAATCATTGTTACTGTACAGTTCGTATCTATGCACCCTTTGCATACAGAGAAAAACTCGTCGATTATTCGGATTAATTGGGGATATAGGCAGGTCGGAAAAATTGAAAATACGTATAATCAATTTCAAGTATACTTAAACAATTTTTTTTTATTCTGTATTAAAGGAAGTATTATAACAAAACTATTAAGCTAATAAAATTTTCAGTAATTATACAAATAAAGTTAAACATTGCACACATAACGAACAAAAATCTTTAAATGTGGAAAATTGCATAAAATTGAATTACCCCATATTGATGCTGCGCTACAACCTTTAACCTCGATTTGTATTTTCCGTAAAGCAGCGCAGCATTGTGTCTTAAAATAAATGCACAAGTTAGAGATTTTTTCGCAACAAGCCATGCACTCCGGATAATCAGAGTTCGGATAATTGAGTTTTTACTGTACTTATGTTTACTCTGTAATTTTTTATAACAAGTTTTTAATAAGTATTTCAAGTAAACCATTTTAAAATACAATTTTATATGATAAACGAATGTGCATTAATCATCGTGTTAATATTCTTCATTTTCCTTAAACCCAAAATTTGCATAGAACTTGCCTTTTGCCAACTGTCTTTTCATCAACATCAAGTTGATCAGTTAACCGTGATTTCGTTAAACTCAAGTTAAGCACCACGGTTGGAAAGAGATTACTGAATTAGACATTTTTAATATTTTCTGTTTTTGCCTATGCCATATTTTTGACACTGGATATTATTAAAGTGGAAATTTTGGTATATTGAACCTTATTAAATATACCTTATTGTATTGGAAATCAAGACTTGCGAACATTATGGTACATGGACATTTTGTATATTAAATATTATTTTATTCAACATTATTGTATTCAATATTTTTGTATTTTGATATTATTTTACGTAATTGAATATTTCTTTCTTTTGACGTTTACGTATATTGAATATTTCTTTCTTTTGACGTTTACGTATATTGAATATATTTTTATTTGACGTTTAGGTATATTGGAACGTTTAGTATACATTAGAACTTTGTGTATATTGGAACGTTTAGTATACATTAGAACTTTGTGTATATTGGAACGTTTAGTATATATTAGAACTTTGTGTATATTGGAACGTTTAGTATATATTAGAACTTTGTGTATATTGGAACGTTTAGTATATATTAGAACTTTGTGTATATTGGAACGTTTAGTATATATTAGAACTTTGTGTATATTGGAACGTTTAGTATATATTAGAACTTTGTGTATATTGGAACGTTTAGTATATATTAGAACTTTGTGTATATTGGAACGTTTAGTATAAGAACTTTGTGTATATTGGAGCGTTTAGTATATATTAGAACTTTGTGTATCCCCTGTGATGATGCATAGAACCGGCCAGGCCTAGCACCTAATGTCCGACTCCGCCTTCTCCTGGTGCAGACCGTTAGTACCTTTCAAAAGAGACACTCTCTTGTGGAAGTGAACGGAAGGGGAGGGCTGCCAGATTAGTGTGACCTACTGATCTGAACAACTATAGCTACTTTTCTTTTTTTTTCTACCCTGCTGAGGAGTGGTCAACCACACAGGGTCCTGGTGCTGACCATATAAATAAACCCACTGGACTGGACAGATATATATGGCTCTGAGCTTGATTATGGATCCTGATTTTGCTGCACTGGTGGGCTTCTGTGGAGGGAAAGTCTTCCGCTGTGTTTTCTGTTTGTTTGTGGGTTGAAGCCCCAAGTGAATAGATTCACAGGATATGTTTATCAGCTGGTGGATAATCCTGAGCAGAAGTCATCGCAGGCACCTGAACTCTTTGCTTCTATTGGCATCGTCAAATTCTACATTGGAGGAAGTCTTCCAGTGTAGATGGCTTCAGCCTTTAGTGGTGGGGGAACGGGTCTTTGCCCCATGTCTGCGATTAGGGGGCTGTTTGATATTGTCGGCATTCCCTCTCAATAAATATAGTTTCTTTAAACATCCTACTAACCATTTTCTCTCCATAGGTAGTTGGAATGTGAGGACTCTGCACAGAGTTTTTTCTCTTGATGTCCTCACACAAGAATTCCACCATTATAATTTAGATATTCTCGGCTTGCAAGAGACCAGATGGACTGATAAAGGTCAGATTCTTAAAAATAATCTTAAATTTCTCTTTTCAGGGAGGGACGACAATAAGCATCACCAAGGCGTGGGTCTGCTTCTTAGCAGACACGCTAGTGATGCTCTTCTAGGATATGAGTGCATTAATGAAAGGTTTCTTACAGCAAAATTTCAGACAAGCGTTAAAGACCTGAATGTTATCTGCTGTTATGCCCCCACTGAGGATGCCGATGAGGATGAGAAGAATAGGTTTTATGAACAACTTCAGGATATTTTGAATTCTGTCAAGAAAGGAAATATTACCCTTGTTCTTGGTGACTTCAGTGTCAAAGTTGGTACTGACTCTGACCTTTGGGGAGGAGTACTAGGTCCTTTTGGTATTGGTAGCTGCGATGGCAATGGGCAACGTCTCCTACAGGTAAGTAAGTTGATTATGGATCCTGAACTGATTATGGTTTGAGAATAAAACACTTATTACAAACACCGGATCATACATAAGTACACATGGGTTTCACCTGATGGGCTGCATAGGAATATGATTGATTATATATTAATTAACAGCAAATGGGCTAGTTCTGTTAGAAATACCAGGGCATATAGGGGAGCTGAAATTGGATCTGACCATTACGTAGTTAAAAGTGTCTTGCAACTTAAACTTAAAAAGTGTTGTGCTAGGGTTAAAAAATTTGCTTTTAATACTGAAGCTCTGAAAGACCCAGTTATAGCCAAAGCTTATCATGATAGGTTACTTAATCATTATGACAGTCATGGTATGCTTACTACTGAAGTTGAGGAAGAATGGTATCATTTTAAACAGGCTTTTTTGGACACTAACAGTACTCTTTTAGGAAAAAAGGAGCAGAAGAGACAGAATTATCTGAGTGATAAGGCACTTGAGCTTATTTCGGAAAGAAAGAACTGCAGGAATGTCCTTATTCAATACCGTACTAGTCCTAATAGAAAGCATTACAGAGAACTTAATAAACGTGTAAAAGATCAGTTAGCTGCTGATAGGAATCTTTGGCTTGATGGTTTGGCTGACAAAGCCGAGGAAGCCCTTAGACAGCACAACAGCAGAGAGCTGTACCAGATAGTTAATGTTTTGTGTGGTAGAAAACGGACAGGTATACAGGGATTGAAGGATAAACAAGGTAAGATTATAGAAGGTGAGGATTCTGTCATGGCTAGGTGGGCTGAGCATTTCAGTGATGTTCTAAATAATGCGGTTAGTTCTATTCCCATTGTTTGCAATGATGATGGATGCATTGGTGGCTTTAATGTTGGCCCTATAACACAATCTGAAGTTATTTTGGCTGTTTCTAAACTTAAACTTCATAAATCCCCAGGGGTAGATGAAATTACTACAGAAATGCTTAGAGCTGGAAATGTTTCGGTTACCACTTGGATGACTGAAATTCTTAATATCTTTTATGATAAAGGCATGGTTCCTAAGGATTTTACCAGAGCTATTGTTATCCCTATTTTCAAAAAAGGTGATCGCAGTTCTTGTGATAACTATAGGGGTATTAGCCTACTCCCTGTTCCAGGTACAGTTCTTTCCATGATTGTGCTTAATAGAATTAAGAATCTGGTTGACAGTCAATTGCGTGATGAGCAATGTGGATTCAGAAGTGGTAGGGGATGTGTGGATCAGATATTTTCACTTAGGCAGATTCTTGAGAAATGTTTAGAGTTTCAGAAACCTTTGGTTGCTAGCTTTGTTGATTTCAAAAAGGCTTTCGACTCTGTTGATCGTCATAATTTGTGGTTGATTGTGAAATCATATGGTATACCAGACAAGTTAGTTAACATAATGAAAGCTCTCTATAATAACACTGAGTCGTGTGTGAGAGTTGGTAAGTGATGTGCAGTATGAGATTAACTGACGAATAGGGATTGCTGCCAGGACTTTTAAGAATCTCTGAAGAGTGTGGAGAAATAGGCGTATACACCTAAAGACTAAAATTAGACTGTATAATAGTTTGGTTCTTTCTAGGTTTAGTTATGGTAGTGAAACCTGGACACTTTGTAAACAAGATAACAGGAAACTAGATGCTTTTGATTCCAGATGCTTATGCAATATCTTGGGCATTAGTTGGTTCAACTTTGTAACTAATGATGAGGTTAGGCAAAGGAGTTTGCAACCTCCTTTAAGCAGCATATTGTGCAGAGAGAGACTCCGTTGGTTTGGCCATGTTTCCCGTTTGAATAATTATAGATTGGCGAATAGGGTTATGAACAGTGTGCCTAAAGGCCTCAGAAGGAAGGGGAGACCTAGGATGCGGTGGGCAGACAATGTCAAACAGGACCTTGTTAGAATTTTTGCGCAGTGGCCAGATGCAGTAGATGTTGCTCAGGATAGACTTGCTTGGAGAACTAAATTGCACAGTCTGTTTGGACCTCCGTAGCCCATGGCTGCTTGAGGATGATGATGATGATGTATATTGGAGCGTTTAGTATATATTAAAACTTTGTGTATATTGGAACTTTTCGTTTACTGGATATTATTGGGTTGGACATTAAAACTTATCACTTTTGATTTTATTATAAAAAATAAAGCTGTCGAAAAACACGTTTCAACTTGCATCTAAAACAATAATCGATTAACCGCACTTTAGAAATTGAGAGTGAAAAATATCTGCTCCTTGTTCAATATTGAGAGTCTTTCGGCCACCGCAACTGAAAGTAAATTTTCATTTCTCTTTAGATATCAAAGCGAGACCAGATCGAAGGCTGGTCGGACTGGGGCCAATGGAGCATCTGTTCCCGAAGTTGTGATGGAGGGATCAGCTACAGACTCCGGAAGTGCATGACCAAAACTGGATGCATAGGAGACTCTATCAAATATCACATATGCAATATGCAGGTAGGATCTGTTGCATTCATTTCATTAGATTAACTTATTTTACCCTTAACGATATCGTTAAGGGTTAATAGAACGCAAGTGGGAGAGTCGTTAGTGCTGATTATTAAAAGAATTCACTATCCATTTAGCAAAATTGCTCTTGCGCTTTGCTTCCGTCCCGGTAAGAGTTTGCCGCCTCATTTGGCGTTGCCCTGATGCTCGGTCTCCTTTTTCAAAACCCTCGTTCAAATCTCAAGGCGGATGGTTACAGACGGAGATATCGCTGTCTTCTCTGGTGAGAGAAGTAGGCTGAGAAGCTCCTGGGAGACCTGACCCCAAACACCCAATAAAGGACACGGGAATTAGGGCACGAGCCTCGAGAAGAAAAAAAAAGAGCTGTCCTTTCGCTATCGGAGTCAATTTTTCGTATTCTGCAAATGAGCGATGTCAATCAGAACAATTGCATCACCGTAGAAATGTCAGATGCAGCGACTGTGTCTGTATCAGAGGGAAGACGTAAGAAATTTAAAGAATAATGCTTTTGAATCCGATATGGCGCAGCCGAGCAGATGTACTCCTTTCGAATACTTTTTAATGGTCAAAGTGCATAAAAATCCACCAATACTCTGAGGCTTAGACTTTTTTAAGGTTATTCCAGTTATGTGATAATTGTTGTTCTTGATAGTGTGTATTCCCTCACATTCTCAGCCAGATTCTTCGTTCAATTTACTTTTAAAAATGCACACGTCAAATGTGTTCCAAAATGCTTCACAAATCTTTTTGCTTGTAAACAGAATTCGAATTTCAAACAAAACTTTAAAGTGTTTCTCCTGGTAAACTTTTATTCTTATTTATTTGTAGATCGATTCCCAAAAAATATTCAATTTTGAATTCTAAATATGTTTGATGCTCAATAGCATTTATATTTGTGATCAATTACTTTCTCTCATCAGAGAAATAAGACACACGAGAGAGCAGTATTAATGACAACCCTTTGACTTTATAAAGTGGCAACATCACAAGGACTGAAATACAACATCTGTAAGCAGGGTCAGTTTTACACCCTCGTGCACCCTTATTTACAGTATTTTTTAATTTCGTATGAAAGTTTTCATTTCCACAATCATGAAGAAAGGTAATAATGTAATTGAAATGTGAGTTGGAATTTTAATGATAAAAGTTGAAACATTCAACAGCAATGTTCTTGCTAATCGTATGCATTTAATTAAATAGTTAAAAAATCGTTTACTGAAATAAATGCATTTTGATAGATTTGAGTAATGGTTTTTTTTTTGCAGCGTCCATCAGATTTGAAAGTCTGCTATCATATATTTCAGCTTCAATAATTCTTTAAATGTTAAAGAATATTGTCTAAAATCCGAGATTCGCACATATTTAATTGAGATGTATAATTTAATTCCTGCAACATTTTTCTTTATTTTTTAAAATACGTATAATCAATTTCAAGTATACTTAAACAATTACTTTAATAAAATTTTTTAGACTTATTTTCAAAGTTAAGGTGCTTTGAATGTGGTTTTCCATTCAAATAACTGCATTAATTTTAAAGATTAAAAATTAATTTATCTCGAAACATATAAAAGGGAATGTGACGTGAAGTGTAACGGAACACACACCACGAAATCAATTTTTATATTCTTTAGCAATACTTATTCAACGTCTTCTCTGCTTTTGCCCAGGCATTAAACTGATTACATAATTGTGATACATTGTGCTTGACTATGTTGAAATCATGTGCTGCTTAAAATGGAAAACGAAAACTTTAGCAGATGATGCTGAATGCTCCAAGATTCAAGAATAAAAATATGATGAGGAAATATGGAATATGTGGTGTAATGAAACGTAAATTTGTGAAACAGAAATATAGATTTTGTCAAAAGTGGAGATGTAATAAGTTGCGTTTAATAAAGTGGAGAAAAGGCGAATGCGAGGAGAACCGGGTGTCAATGGCTTCTGCAAAACATGCAAAAAGCACGACATTGCCTACAGCGAAGCAAAGAAAAACCAAAAAGAGGACTAAAATGATTAAAAGATTTTAAAACAATTCAGAATCCACCATTTTGAGGAAAGAACTCCAGAGCCATAATAAAACATACCATTAAAAAAGGACTGGTCAAAGATACAAGAAATAAGATGTTAGCATTGTTTAACTATGATCCGTTAAAGAAATTTTTCAGTTATAAAAAAATCAAATGACAACATTGATTGAACTCTTAAATAGCAATATGTATTGTTGAGCAAATACTTTTCGAAAAAATTCGACCTATACTAATAGCGTCTCGGATGTAGACTATCAGTGGAAAGGTGATTTAGCCGCTATACATATATTGCATAAGTTTAAATTTCACAACAGCAACCGTGATTTTAACCGTGATTAATATTTGCAATAAGTTTCCACAGACAATGCTTATTGAGTAAAAAATTTGTAATGAGATTGCTACAGCATTCGCTAAAATGTTTAAAGAACGTAAGGCATCCAAGTTGCATACTGAGAAGGGAACTGAGTTTATCAATAAAAAAATTGAATCGCAGTTTAGTCAACGAACATATATTTGCCACTTAACATTTAATAAAACGCAAAACTTGGAGAAATATAATAGGACTCTGAAGTTATAAGTTATAGCGAATCATCTGAATGAGTAGCGAATAAAGGATTATAGTGAATTCCAAAAGCATTTCTATTCGCAAAATCGATGATATAAATGTACGATAGGAAATAAAACGCTTCCTCGAGCATAATAATGATGAAAGGAAAACTATGAGCTGTAACAAATTCAGTTGAGCCTTAAAAATAAGGTTCACATTACAAGTACGATTAAGAAGTAAACAAGTTATGAAGGTTCGAAAGAAATTGAAGGATGCTTTCAATCAATAAGTGGTCAGTTCAATGAGCATTCAATTCAATAAGAACTGAGGTATCCTACTGATAAATAATTAAATTGCTGCTGGTGACTACGAAAAAATAAATAGTTTCAAAGTTTTATAGAAAAGGGAAATGGATGGCTGTTTAAAAATATTCTTTCAATGGAATTTCAAATATCGAAATTCAGTAATGTAGAAGCAGCATCGTTCATAGATTTTTGCCGAACAGCTGAGATTTACAGAGCGAATGCTGAAACTCTGACAACAAATGCTTCTTGTGGCAATATTATCTTCTCTGCATCCAATTAAATATAAAAATTCAGCGTTTTGCAAAACAATGAAAATGAGTAGACAACTTAAACTCATCAGACCTCAATTTTTTCGTAGGTCTCCTATTAATATATCAGTTTATGAGAAATGTGATTCTGAAGCATTCAAATTGGAATATTTGAAAAAAATAAAGAACCCATGCAACTTTTATTCTTAAGGGAAGGTATTATTTTTCTGTTGGGATCTGGTCATGCTTGGCAGGAATTATCGATGACCTCATCCAATTGCTGGGTTTCGAACAACACACCCGCACTTGGTTCTAATTGCTATCAAAGATATTCTGTGTTATTAAGTGAATTGTAACCGTCATGATCTCTCGCTGTGGGGGCAAGAGAAGGAATAAATCAGTCTGTGATGTAATCTAATTAATTATTAAGGATCCTCTGTTCAGAATGTTATAATTAAGATTATTCGTTAAATCCTAAGCAGTAGCGGACTGGGTCTAAATATATTGGTTGCCAGGAGACAAAGGGGGCCCCACCCACATATAATATATATAAGGCTATCATTAATTATATATAAGGCTATTATTTAAGTTTTATAAGAAATAAATAAAATTTTCAAAAAATACATAAGTGGAAAAAAGGTAGAATTAAAATTTTTGCGAAATGTATATATTTTTTTAGTAATTACAGTGTACATATATTGTACATATTACTGCAGTATGCAGTAGATACTAAATGTAAATACAGATTGTTACAATTTAATTTTTAATTTTTTTTAATTTAATAAATGATGGATATTTTTAAATAGTTTGCTTGTACTGAACATTTTACACATTAACAGGTAGTTCAAAAGCATACTTCATGCAGTCCACTATATTAAGAGCAATCGTTTGAATTCACAAGATGATTGTGCGAATCTGTCAATAATTGCTTCTGCATCTAATTCATCTAACAATTCCTTTTCAATGGATAGCAACATGTATGATTCCAAGTTCTCCTCAGACAGTGAATTTCTTAGCCTTGTCTTTATGATATTTAGCTTTGAAACTGTCCTCTCACATTGGGCTTGAGTAACTGATAGTGTGCAGATGACTGTATAAAGTTCATAAAATCGTATGCTTTGTCATGAAGTCTGTTGGATATCAGAAATTTTAGTACACACGATGGGCAATTGCTACAGATTTTACACTTGTTGCAACTGGAATCTATATTCTCACCATCATTAAGCAATAGCTTTAATACATCAAAGGTCGAAGCAAAAGAAAGCAATTCCAATATTACTTGATCTTTGCCGATTTGTGGAGACAGCTTAATAATACCTTCCAATGCTTCATCTTTAAGACCCTTCTCTGCAATAGTTTTAAACTTTGCTGGGTCCAAGCAGGAAAAATCTTTATACAACTTTTTGTGTTGTACAAAGCGTGAATCTAGTAACTGGACAATGCGGTTCATTATTAGGTTAAACACTTTTACTCGAAAATCAGCTAGAGAATCTGAGGAATTTCCTTCATCATCTATAAGCTCATCTGCCAATCTTTTCTTCTTCCTCTGCCTCTTAAATGGCAATGCTGTTTCCAAAGAGTCAATTTCCAATGTTTGATTTTCATCCATATTCAACTGTGAAATCTTGTCATTACATTTATTGGCAACGATTTTTTTAGAAATTAGTGATCTGGCAACCTTCGTGTCACGTGACACGAAGGTTGCCAGAGCAAATAATTATTGTTTCCATCAGATGGTCAAGAGTGTCCTGAGGCATGGCGTTTCAAATAGCATCCAACTGGATACGCAACTGTACGTTCGCCGTTCAGGGTTCAAGGTTCGACGCCGGCCAGCTGGTGAAGGCGGTAATACAAGCTGGTGGCCGTTGCTGTTTTTCATTCTCTTCATCCTCATTTGATCTCGCAACGTACATCTAGTGACTGTTGCATGTTTTCCTCTCTTCATCCTGATTTGATATCGCAACTTATACAGCTGGTGACTGTTGCATGTTTTTACACTCTTTTCATCCTCACTTTATCTCGCAACTTATACAGCTGGTGACTGTTGCATGTTTTCCATTCTCTTCATCCTCATTTGATCTCGCAATCATACAGTTGGTGGCTGTTGCATATTTTCCACTCTCGTCATCCTCATTTGATTTCGTAACTTATACAGCTGATGACTGTTGCGTGTTTTCCTCTCTCTTCCTCCTCACTTGATCTCGCAACTTATACAGCTGGTGCCTGTTGCGTGTTTTCCTCTCTCTTCCTCCTCACTTGATCTCGCAACTTATACAGATGATGACTCTTGCATGTTTTCTTCTCTCTTCCTCCTCACTTGATCTCGCAACTTATACAGCTGGTGCCTGTTGCGTGTTTTCCTCTCTCTTCCTCCTTATTTGATCTCTAAACTTATACAGTTGATGGCTGTGGCGTGTTTTCCTGTCTTCATCCTCATTTGATCTCGCAATATAGATCTGGTGGCTATTGCATGTTTCCTCTCTCTTCATCCTCATTTAATATCGCAACTTATACAGCTGGTGCCTGTTGCGTGTTTTCCTCTCTCTTCCTCCTCACTTGATCTCGCAACTTATACAGCTGATGACTGTTGCATGTTTTCCTCTCTCTTCCTCCTCACTTGATCTCGCAACTTATACAGCTGGTGCCTGTTGCGTGTTTTCCTCTCTTCCTCCTCACTTGATCTCGCAACTTATACAGCTGGTGCCTGTTGCGTATTTTCCTCTCTCTTCCTCCTTATTTGATCTCGTAACTTATACAGTTGATGGCTGTGGCGTGTTTTCCTGTCTTCATCCTCATTTGATCTCGCAATATAGATCTGGTGGCTATTGCATGTTTCCTCTCTCTTCATCCTCATTTAATATCGCAACTTATACAGCTGGTGCCTGTTGCGTGTTTTCCTCTCTCTTCCTCCTCACTTGATCTCGCAACTTATACAGCTGGTGCCTGTTGCGTGTTTTCCTCTCTCTTCCTCCTCACTTGATCTCGCAACTTATACAGCTGGTGCCTGTTGCGTGTTTTCCTCTCTTCCTCCTCACTTGATCTCGTAACTTATACAGCTGGTGCCTATTGCGTGTTTTCCTCTCTTCCTCCTCACTTGATCTCGCAACTTATACAGCTGGTGCCTATTGCGTGTTTTCCTCTCTCTTCCTCCTCATTTGATCTCGTAACTTATACAGTTGATGGCTGTTGCGTGTTTTCCTGTCTCTTCATCCTCATTTGATCTCGCAATATAGATCTGGTGGCTGTTGCATGTATCCTCTCTCTTCATCCTCATTTAATATCGCAACTTATACAACTGATGGAGGTTGTTTGTTTTGCTCTCCCCACATTCTCATTTGATCATTGATTCTCATTTTGATCATCTGATTTCCTTTCAGTCTTGCCCAGAACCAAACGACTTCCGAGCCACTCAGTGTTCAGCTTACAACAACATCGCCTACCGAGATCTGATGTACACGTGGTTGCCTTTCTATGACCCCGCAGACCCATGCAGTCTGACCTGCAAGGCCAAAGATTTCAGCTTCGTGGCGAAACTTGCTCCTCGTGTCCAAGATGGAACCCGTTGCAGAGAAGGTGCCCTCGACATGTGCGTCGCTGGGAAATGCATGGTAAGCAACGACTTTGTTTATTTTGTCTTTGCGAAAAGATTCAGAATGGCAAGCAATGGCTCTTTGTTTCTTTTGCGCAGTTAACTATGCATAGTATGCAGTGGCTCTTGGAAGAATTCAGCCTGCTAAATTTGCGCATTCTCCCTATAGATGTAGTGCAGTCAATGTATTGCGGAGCATATGGGACTTGCCATTAATTAATGTAAATGCCCGTCTGTAAGATTATTTTCACCACCTTTACGATGACAAATGCATATTTATTATTATTGCTGAAATTCAGTAAGAAAACTTAAAGCAAAAGTTTACTTTTCTCACCCAATGGTCATCTTCTGCTTTTAGTATATAGCGAAAATATATTTCAATAGTGTAATCCATAAAGTAGAAATTCATCTCACCAGCAGCGGTGTCGATAGCACTTAACTCGAAAACTAGACCCAAGTGTATTATTAATATTGAACCTTTCACAGAATAGGCAGTAAATGCACAAAATGCATGTTAAGTTGCGTAAATAAATATGCTAATATATGTGCTGGTCGGTATTTTCTGTTTGGTTGCCTGAGTTCTTTGCACGACAACGTGGCACAGTCCTGGCTCTTTTTTGCTTCCCAGTGAAAAGAATGTGCATGAATGAATTCCGCATAACGTAATCAATAACCAAATTAAAGCGAAAAGTAGACAAAATGCACCCTTTTCGAACATCAGAAGTAATGCTAAACCAATTGCTACAAGTCTTATCAACTCTCACACACTATTTAGTGTTATTATAGAGAGCTTTCATTGTGTTAATTAATTTGTGATATATTCCGTATTATCTCACGATCAACAGAGTCAAAGTTTTTTGAATTCTACAAAGCTAGTAACCACAAATTTCTGAAACTGTATCTGCCTAAGTGACTAAAGTATCTGCCTATATCTAAGTGACCTCCCGTATACTTCTGAATCCACACTGTTCATCACGCAGTTGTCCATCAACTTACAACAATAGAACCAAATTCCTAATTCTATTTAGCACAACCATGCAAAGGACGTTTACCTGGAACAGAAAGCAGAATGATTTTCGGTCTACATTCTGTTCTAGTTCAGTCCTTTATGAATATCACAGAACTGCAATCATCACCCATATTAAAAATAGGGATAATAATAGCTGTAGTAAAATCCTTAGGAACAACATCTTTATCATAAAAAAATCAAAATTTCCGTAAGCCATGTGATAACAAAAACATTCCAGATCTAAGCATTTCAATAGTAATTTCATCTACCCCTGGGGATTTATGCAGTTTCAGTTTAGATACAGCCAAAGTTCTTAGAGCCAACATTAAAGCCAGTAATGCATCTATCATCATTACAAACAATGGGGGTATAACTAATCAATCTGTTTAGAACATCACTGAAATGCTCAGCCCACCTAACCTTCACAGAATCCTCACCTTCAGCAGCCTTACTACGTTTACCCCTCAATATTGTTTACCTGCCTGTTTCTTCCGACAGAAAATATTAACTCTCTGGTACAATCCCCTGCTTTTGGGCAATTTCGCTGCTTCCTCCGCTTTGGCAGCCAAGCTATCAAGCCAAAGATTCTTATCAGGTGTTACCTGATCATTTACAGTTCTATATTCTTTGTAATCACGTCTGTTAGAACTAGTAGAGATTGGTTCAAATTGTTCCTGCAATTCTTTCTTTCAGAAATAAGCTCCATAACCTTACCACTCAAAATCTTTTTCCTCCTCTGTTCCATTTTGCCCAAAATTATACTATTACTTTCAAGAAAAGGCTGTTTAAACCAGTCCTATTTTTTCTCAGTTTTGGTACTAAGCAAGTCACGATTGTCATAATGATTAAGTAGCATATTATGGTATGATTTGACTATATCTGGATTTTTCAGAGCTCCAGTACATTTGAGAAATTAAAAAGAAATATTGATGTTAGTACAAAAATACAAACATATTTACAGGAATTACATAATTATTTGATACATATAAGCAAAATTACAAGTTACTCAGATGAAGATAAACATATAATATGAAATATGGTAAAAAAATAGTAAATTTAGGGGAAGAAATAGGAAGTTTAAGACAACAGAGAATAGTATTTAAATGAATGAACAGGGGAAAAAAAGATTGCGGATAATCCAGACAAAGGGCAAAGATGGGGAGTGGGAATAGGGGTGAGGAGATGTTGTTGGTCAAACGTTTCAATATTCTAATAGGAGTGGAGTAATATAGTTTTTGAATTTTGTTTTAGAATTTAAAGAAGGGATATCGCTTGGTAGATGATCGCTTTTGTACGATGATAAGTTTTCTCTATATTTAAGTCGTAAGAGAAGTATAAGGAATGTATCTGTAATGTATAAGTAAAACAGGAATGTATCTGTATCGCAGATAATGTTATTACCCTTAACAAGTGCTATTTAAATAGTGAAATGTGATTAGTAAGATTTCTGCTACCATATTGATTTGTGAATCAGTTTCCGAATGGGCTTTTTTTAACAGTTAGTCTACTAATTATGATTAACAGTATCATTTCATACTGAAAGATTGCATAATGGTGTTTAGCGAGACTGGGACAACAATTTGTTTAGGATTTATGCAATTTTATTGCCTTTGTTATGAAGTCGCTTCATTTATAGTCCGTTTAGTTCATTTCGAATTCATGCTCGGTTGTACAACTAAAAATCTAATAATATGAACTAAAGGTACTAGTTGAAAGGGTCATCAAACATAATTTGTATCATAGTTTGCCAGTCGTTGGTTTAGTACCTTACGTAATTGACCCACACTTACACTCTAAACCAATGCTTCCCAAAGTGGGCGATACCGCCCCCTGGGGGGCGCTGGAACGATCCAGGGGGTCGGTAGTAACCTCGGGTGCAATTGGGGAGAGCATAAAGAAAGATGGGAAGATAAGAAAATTTTGAAAAACCGTTCGTACATGTTTCATCTGTTGTGTAACATAGAGTTAAAGTCGTAGTGATTACTTTATTTTCCAAATAAACACATAAAATTATCCTTCTTTATCTTAATTTTCTGTGTGTAATGCGAATGTTACTATGGTTGATTTTAATAAATAATTTTACAATTTCAAACTTCAAGGTGTATTTTTTACAACATCTTTACTATGTTGTAGGACGTAGGAAGAAATATAGATACATAAAAGAACGCAAAATTGTCACTACGTCTTTCTGTTTGTTCGCTTAAAGAAGGTATATTTCCAGGGTGACGCTGAGCAATTTTTTTTCTGAAAAGGGGGCGGTAGGAGAAATAAGTTTGGGAACCTCTGCTCTAAACTTACCACTACCTGAAGTGAATGAAGCTGAGAATATTTGTTGCCCCATGGCTGACTGAAATTTGGCATTTTCATGGTATACTTTTAAACGATTTCAGCAGAGCTATTGTTATTCTATTTTTCAAAAAAGGTTATTGCAGTTTTTATGATAATTAGAGTGGGGGTTAATTTATTCTGTTTCTGGTACTGTTCTGTCATAATTTTGTTAAGCAGAATAATGCAATTTGGCTGATGACAACTGCGCGATGAACAGTGTGGGTTCAGAAGTGTTAGAAAATGCATAGATAAAATATTTTAGCTTAGACAGGTTGTTGAGAAATATTTGGTTGCAAGAACCTGTGGTTACTGGATTTCAAAAAGGAGTTTTTTTTTATCGAAAGCTGCACGATTTGGTTGATCGCCATGATTCTTGCTTAATCCTAAGATCGTGTAGAGAGCCATACCCTGTCGATGTTAAAGAATACGCTGTATTACTTAGACAGGAAACTTGCAACTGCCAAAGAGCTGTCCTGTGGGTCCCCTTTCCCAACATTTTCCTAGCTCTTGGGGGTCTAGTTGGTAGAGCGCGAGGCTCCTATCTACAGTTCCCAGTTTAAGTCCTACTTAGGCCAGCGTTCAGATTTATCTTCGCATAACTTCCCGGCCATGGTCAATAGGGAACACCGATGGGCTTGTAAAGGCTGTCCTCCGTCGGATGGGACGTTAAGCTGTGGCTTCGTCTGCGGGAGAGCCATACACAGGGCACGTTAAAGAGCACGCTGGATGGTCTTGGCAAGAGGCTTCCATCTGTCTTCCAATAGCTGTTACTGTGGGTCCCCTCCCATAATATTCTTTGAGCCTTCGGGGTCCTTGTGACCTGGCCATTTTAAGCCTATTGTGTGCAAAAAATAGTATTCCTCAGAGTAAAACAACCCAAAACAAAGGCACGATGCACACCTCTTTATCGGCACTAAGATTTCACCAGCATAAATAACTAATTAGTAATATTCGTTTAGAGTGTTGGTATTTTCAAAATTTTCATCTGCAGAGGGGGCTATTAGAGCTATTTGGAGATTTGGTGTACGTGAATCGTAATATTTCATCAACACAAAAGGAATTTTTGTTTCTCTTTGGAAACAAAAAGTTTAATGTCCATATGGAAATGACAATATCTTGTGCCTTAAACAAAGCTTAAAACAAGCTTAAAGGAATTTGTTGCTAAACAAACTACAAATTATCGCCCTTTATTATCGCAAATTATCGCTACAAGTTATCACCGATTGCATATTAGTCCGAATAAAGGGCTATACGGTTATTGGATGTCTCAATTGCTAGCATACCAGATTCGTAATCTGCAGTTCCCAGGTTCGAGTCCCAACTATTCCAGAATTCATATTTATGTCGCTTAACCCGCCGCAGAGAGGAAAGGGGCGACTTTATGACCCCCCTTTCTTTCTGCCCTCGATCAGAAAGAGGAAAGTTGGACTTGTAAAGACATCCATTCTTTTTTTTAATTTTTTTTTACCATTTGGACAAAAAAGTCTCGCTTAGATATAAAAACCACCCACGGACTCATGAAGTAAATATTTTTGTAGCGTAAATAGTGAATTGCAGCTGCAATATTGTGAATTTCAATTTATTCCAATAAATGGCTGCGTGTGATTGCGAATTCGTTAAATATTTATTGAGCTCAGTGCGTGGCATAGATGCTCTCTACTCGTTATTGCATAATGCTTTAAAGCTGCGTTGTCACACTTTCCCAGCATAAATGGAATTTTCAACATGGAAATCTAGGCAACAACTCCTCGGCCAATATACCAAGGCCGATATACCAAATTATGACGTCAGATTGAGAAGTCTTATAATCTAGGAGTGGTTTATATACTATCATTGCTGGTTCACTTTTATGTCAATCTTTGTACTAATGCTTATTTATAAATACATCTTATTTTAAACTAAAATTATTTGTACTAGGCATTATAATATCAGCTGCATCGCGTTATTATGGACGACCGCAACATCCCCAAACGAAATTCCTAAAGTTTACCCGTTAATTGAGAAATCAAAAACTAGGTTAAAATTTTGTCACGTCAGTCGCATCTTTTTTGCTTGCCATTGTGGCACGATCCCCTCTCCCCCCCCCCCCCCACTCTTCTCTGAGGTCTGGTCCTGGTATCAAATAAAATCTTGAATAACTGCTAGTGAAAGCATTAAGACATTTTTTTTCCCAAGGAAAAGAATACAATAACAAACTTTTAACTGTTTGAAACCCCAAAAATATTTTTGTTTCCAGAACTTCGTTTCAATTGTTTCTAGTGGATAGTGCATGAGTGGCCCCACACTTATAACCACCTGATAAAAGCTTCACAATACAGCCTCGCCTTTGGCTCATGTGGTAGAGCAACTAGCACTTAACCAGGAGATCCCGTGGTCGAGCCTGGGAGTCAGATGGATGGATTTTTTTGACACCTGCCTAGTTACTTCTACTACTTGTTTAACACAGTAGCGGAACAAGTTATTCTGCTCGAAAGATCTAAAATAACATTTTAAGAAAACGTTAGCCCCGGAGATATTTTCGTCATGCTACGTGACTGTGATAATTGTTAAGAAATAAGAATAATTATTCTTCTAAATATGGTACGTTTCTAAATAAACATTAGTATAAAGATGAGTATAAAAGTGCAAGAGTAAGAAAAATAGACTTATAATATAGAATATATTTATATATCTGTGCAGATATCTTGTTTGCTTTAGAAAGTATAAAACAACCCGCATTAAGTGATTTGGAAACGTCAAGTACGCGAAGTATCGTGTTTCGTTTATTCGAAAAGTCGAGAATTGCAACGGCTTCCGGTTTAATGATTTCGAAATATAAGTACCTGAACGGTGTTCTGAATTAATTTGAGCAATACTTTGATTATTGCTTCCCCTATTGGTAAAAGAAATTTCCGCTGAGGATAAATCATTGGGATATTATTTGGGTCAACATTAGGGCTTTAAAAAAATCTGTTTAGATATAGCGGAAGGAAGTAACAGAATACATTTTTTTTGTTGAATATGACTTCGCAAACACTCAACAAACGTAACAGAGGAAGACTGTCATTGTTAAAAGAAAGAACAATTCAAACAAAAAGTAATTATGGAACAGTATTATTAGCAAGAGAATAATCAATTGAAGAGACGATTTTGCTGCGAATGGTATGTATTGAATTAGATGATATGATTTCTAGTAGATGAATGTGATAATGTGTAAACTTATTTTTCAAGCGAAAGATAGCTCTTAATTTGCAGTAGTATAAAGGATAAAAATAAATGTTTTGAAATGTATATGGGAGGGAAGGTGATGTTTGATGAAGAGTTGATTAAAAAAGCAGAAAGCGATTCTCAAGAATTAGAACAGTATGAACTATATATTCAAAAGTTTTTTGGATTTTGTGACAAAGAATCTTCTAGTGAAATATCAACTAGCACTGAAGACCTAAATGATGTTTTAGATAGCACCAATATGCATAGCAGATGCAGGAAGGTGATGGATAATGAAGAGTTTATTAAAAAAGAAGAAAGCGATTCTCAAGAATTAGAACAGTATGAACTTTATATTGAAAAGTTTTTTGGATTTTGTGACAAAGAATCTTCTAGTGAAATATCAACTAGCACTGAAGACCTAAATAATGTTTTAGATAGCACCAATATGCATAGCAGATGCAGGAAGGTGATGGATAATGAAGAGTTTATTAAAAAAGAAGAAAGCGATTCTCAAGAATTGGAACAGTATGAACTTTATATTGAAAAGTTTTTTGGATTTTGTGACAAAGAATCTTCTAGTGAAATATCAACTAGCACTGAAGACCTAAATGATGTTTTAGATAGCACCAATATGCATAGCAGATGCAGGAAGGTGATGGATAATGAAGAGTTTATTAAAAAAGAAGAAAGCGATTCTCAAGAATTAGAACAGTATGAACTTTATATTCAAAAGTTTTTTGGATTTTGTGACAAAGAATCATCTAGTGAAATATCATATTGCACTGAAGACCTAAATGTACCACAATTAACAATATGTGAAGATAAGTTCTTGAATGATACGACTATGTCTGCATATGACGCTGTCTTAAATGTTCCTTCTTCACCATTCCAATCAGTAGTAGAACGGAAGAAAAACTCAACTGATGAGAAATTAACTACTGGAAAAACAGAAAGGACTGTTGGTACAGAAATGCAAAAGCTTCGTAAAGGCAAAAAAGGAATAATTCAGTGGATGCAAAAAAAGTTTCGTTCTCTTCTTCGTTGGGGACGCTGCAACTGAGCTATCAACATTCAAGAAAACGGCCCTTTTAAGGGCCCCTAAATTTGGAAAGGGTATACCAATTTCGTGCATAAGTGTTTTGTTCTGTCCATTTCATTTAAACTATGTTAGGAAATTTAGTTTTTACCTGTATTAATTAACCCACTGCATGATATGTTTCAGATTAACACTATTTCCAATTTTTGGTAGGGGTGGCTAAGTCAGTAGTGTTGCAGGCTCATAATCTGCAGTTGTAGTCCCAGATGGGTCAGTACAAAACTCCCTGTCCGCGTCAATAGGAGACACCAATGGGCTTCGAAAGACCACAATTCATCGGATGGGATGTTAAGCCATGGCCCCCATGTGTGGGATAACCATATCATTCGCTCATTAAAGAACACACTGGATGGCCTTGATCGGAGGCTACCATCTGTTTCCCAACAGCTGTTCCAGTGGGTCCCCTCCCCCAACCTTTTCGGTCCTTGTCAACTGCCATTTAGCCTATTGTGTGCAAAAAACGAGTCGCTCAGAGGTAAAACAACCAAAATATTGATAACACTGCTTACTAACTACAATTTAGGTCCCAAATATAGTGAATTAGGAATTGTTCACAATTCATAGGAGTTAAATTGGCGACATCTTACAATGACAAAAATAAAATGACAATCGAGGGGATTTTAACCGTTTGTCAACTTTGAAGCCCTATTTCATCACTATACTATATCTCTAGATGGCCAGGTAGCTTCCGTTTATATTTTAACACTCTAGGATGAAAATTGTACGTTCTTCAGAGTTACTCAGGGTAGTATATTATATCAGATCAGGCAACCCTTACCTAATAAAGAACCAATAGAAAAAAAATTCTTAAAGGGCCAGAGGAAAGATTTTCGATTTAAAAATGAAAACATACATTTCTAATGATAATGAAATGCAAAAAAATTTAAGGAATAAAGAAAACATTTTTAAAAATGCTTGTTAAAAAAATTGAAAGAAATGAGTTAGATTCATTATGCTGATGATTTGTTTCATGAACATCAGGTTGGCTACGTCTGTACTACATTAAAAATAATGACACAAAAACTTTGGAAAATTTAATCGGTAACTAACACACTTTGTGCTTGTAATCTGCAATCCCTGGTTCGAATCCCATTTGGGCCAGGGTTAAGATTTATTTTTGCAAAATCACTGCCCTGTCTTTAGTCAGTACGGACACCGATGGGCTTCGAAAGACCGCTGTCTGCTGAATGGGATGTTAAGGCGTGGTCCAGTGTATGGAAAAGCCATACCCTGTGCACGTGAAAGAACACGCTGGATGGCTTTCACGGGAGGATCTTTCTCCTGAGAATTGTCCAGTGTGTCCCCTTCCCTTACGCTTTTCTGAGCGCCTTCAGGGGCTTTGTGACCTGGCCATTAGACCCTTATGTGCAAAAGAATGCCGCTCAGATGTAAAAACACCCAACCCATAAAAATGTAAAATTTTGCTTGCTCCCTATGAATGAAATGTAGGATTTTCCTTTCAGATTTGCAATATACAGAAACCTTTTCTTTTTTCACAAGTAGAGAAGCGAAGCAAAATAAGGTTATATAAGCATTTCTTAATATATCGATTGTTTCTGACAAAAGGTAATCTGCAGTTCATAGGTTTGAGTCCCACCTAGGCCAGTATTGAGATTTATCTCTGCAAAACCCCACCGTGCCCTCGGTCAGTAGGGGTCACCGATGGGCTTGAAAAGACCACCATTTTTTGGATGGGAAGTTAAGCTGTGGTCAGTGTACAGAAGAGCCATACCTTGTGCACGTTAAAGAACACCTGAATGGCCTAGATAGGAGGCTTTCATCTGTCTCCCAACAATCCCCCCAACATGTTCTGAGCACTCCTGGACCTTGTGACCTGCCTATTTAGCCCCTTGTGTGTAAAAGGAGCACTTAGAGGTAAAACATCCCAAATTTCTAACCAGAGAAATCCTGCAATGTTTTTTCTTTTTGAAGAACACCGCTGGCCATTAAAAGTGCAACACCGGGAAGAACTCCTCAGATTGTCCTGAAATATGCAAGATGGATAGCCCATGGGAGAACATGTAAATGATTCAAAGCGCAGCACATACGCACATCATGTGTGACACTAACGCCCCCTGGAAGTAGTATAAGAGGAAATTGCAAAGAGCCGGTATAAAGCACTGGAATTGTGTTTGCTCGCAGTTCTTGCTCACTAAAGGATCAAGTATGCTCCTTTGAAGAACACAACATCAATACGACCAGGTTTCCGACTTTGATATCATAAACTATCAATATCCTTCGTATATCAAAAATGGAGAACTGTGGGATTATGAGAAGGCGGATTATCGTTCCGAGACATCGGTGCTCGTGTTGGACGGAATGCTGCCACAGTGATGAGAATATGGTGTCAGTGGGAGGAGGAGGAACGAACTCACCGACGTGAAGGATCTAAACGGCCCTGTCACACAAACGAACGAGAGGACAGACATGTGCGCATAGCTTTGAATGATCGTACAGCCACATCAACCACCTTTTCTCAACAGTTAAGGTGTGTTGCACATCAACCAGTGTCGGCAGGTACAGTTCAATGTCGTTTGCAGCATTGGGGCATCTTTGCTAGGCAGCCTTTGTTTCGGCTATCATTTACTCTACAACACAGGCATATACGACTGCAGTGGTGCCAAGAACATCGCTCATGGAGGTGCGAATGTCTTTTCAGACGAATCCTGCTTGAGTATGCAGTACCATGATGGACGAATCCGTATCTGGCAGTACTGTGGTGACAGGCTCAGTGAGACATGCATGATGCAGAATCATACAGGTCCAGCCCCTGGTGTTATGGTATGCTGTGCAGTTGGACTCCACTCACACACACGCATTATAAGCATTATGAGTACTTTGAACAGCCAACGTTACATCACTGAGGTTTTAGAGCCAATGGTCGTAACTTATCTTCAGGAGCTCTCTGGTGCCATTTACCAACAGGACAATGCCCGACAACATGCATCGTCCAACAATTCCTGGACAGCCACCAGGTGACACTTCTGCCTTGGCACCGGATCTGTCCCTAACTGAACATATCTGGTCCTGATCTCACGACGACTAGCACACCAGACACCAGTAGCTGCTACAACAGATGAACTTTGACTTCGTAATCGAAACTGCATGGACTGACATTCTCCAAACACACATCCGACATCTCATCCTCTCCATGCCAGACCGTGTAGCATCGGTTATTGCCGCTCATGGTGGCTACACAAGATGCTGATTTCTTTGTGTTCCCTTGATTCCATAGAAGCAGTTGTGTTAGCGGCTCCCGTAAATATAAATACTAGAGCGAAGAAAACTACAGAGAATAGTGGACAGGAGTCAATGATAGAAGAGGTAGGTTCTTTACGAAATATTATCGTAGACCTAAAGAATGAGATCAAAGTGCTAAAAAATGAAATATCTGGACTTCGATCTTCAACAGAATTTTCATCAGGTAAAACAGATGACTTTTTAACTGTAATGCAGGGACTTACTCAAGAAGTTTCGGACCTGAAAGAGCTTAAACTTGAGTTGCAGTGTCGAACTGCAAAGAAAGAGGCAGAACTGAAAGAACTACGAAATGATTTACATGAACTGCAGCACTATTCGCGAAACCAGAACTTTTAGACGTTCCAGAAATTCCAGGCGAGAATGTTCTGGCCATTGTTAAGAAAATTGCTAGCAAAATTCAAGTAAAGGTGAGTAACGGTGATATTCAGGTGGCTCATCGAGTTCCTGCAATTAACAGAGACAAAATTAAACCGATTATTGTGAAACTAAAAACGAAAGAAATAAGAAACAATTGGCTAGAATGCAACAAAAAATCTAAATTCCCTCTAAAAGGTACTGACATTAATCCTGATTTTAAGGAGTTAAAATTATTTTTAAATGAACATCTAATTCCTACTACTAAAAATTTATTGTATAATGCTAAGCAACTTAAATTAAAAAATAGATATAAATTCGTTTGGGTGAAAAATGGAAAAGTTTTCATCCGTAAAAGTGAAAGATTCAAAATTTGGCGTATTATATATGATCTAATACTCCTCACCTCAAAAATTTTCATTTGATACAGAATCCATTTTTAGGTCAGGAACTGAGCAATTTGGGTTGGGTTGTTTTACCTCTGAGCGGCACTTTTTTGCACACCATGGGCTAAATGGCTAGGTCACTTGGACCCCGAAGGCTCAGAGAAGGTTGGGGGAGGGGACCCACTGGAACAGCTGTTGGGAGACAGATGATAGCCTCCCGTCAAGGCCATCCAGCGTGTTCTTTAACGTGCACAGGGTATGGCTCTCCCACACATGGGTCCACGGCTTAACGTCCCATCCGACGGACGGCGGCCTTTCCAAACCCATCGGTGTCCCCTACTGACCGTGGGCAGGGCGGGGGATTTTGCGGAGTTAAATCTCAACGCTGACATAGCTGGGACTCGAACCTGGGAACTACAGATTACGAGCCTGGTGCGCTACCGACTGAGCCACCCACACCCCCAGGAACTGAGCAAAAATCTGCTTTGTGAAATGCAGTAACAAACAGTATGCAAAAGCGATAGGAAGACGTTTTTCATAGAGAAAAATGTTTTTAATGTAAAATATATTTCTCAGTAAAATATATTTTTTCTCTCTGTAAAATATATTTTTTCATTCCAAACCATAAGAAATACCTACATATGGTTTGGAATTTGAGTACCTTGATATTGTGAGTTTTATATATTATGAGTCTTCATAACATGTATAGAGACCTAAACTGATGCATGTACTTTAACTACGATTTTGTTGTTTTGTCCAACTTTTCGGCCATGATGCTGCCTCCTTACTGATCCATGGCGTCCAATGGCGCATCCATACACGTTGTACTTCTAGTATATATAGACTTCTGGGATTCAGATGGCTTAGCGCTGCATTTTGTAGTAATGACATTGTTAACAAGTTATATAACTTATCTTATTGTTTCTATTATCTGGAAAATATGTGCAGTTCATCATGAATATAATGCCTTGTTCCAAACATTTTTAAATTATCCAAATTAGTACCTGGCTATAAATTTTAAAAGTTTATTCTTTTAATCTGTCTATCACCAGTGAAAAAATAGCTGTAAGGTAAACAACATCAAACTGTCCTTTGAATGCAATCTTGTTGAAATGAAGCAAGGAATGCCACAGAACAGCCCCCTTCTTGTTTCTTTTGTTCGTGATCAATCGGATACCGTTGCTGCTTTCGTGAACAGAAGAAGAGAAAGAAATTCTCTTCCATTTGACGACAGAGCCCAACTCCGATACCTCCGAAGTTTAGACACGTGAGTTTCGGGTAAGGTTTAAAATTCAGGGTTTTGGAGGGAAATGATGGGTGTTTTCTACGTTTGAGTTACGAGAAGTGGCCACTTTGGCAACTTCCAATCACTTGGGAGGGGATTCTTCTGTGCACGCGTCCTGATTCGTGTTGCCCTTACCTTTGATCAACCCTTCACGATCATCTTTCAACCTCTCTGGCTTTGGTAGTTAAAATGCGACAGTTTCTCATATTTAAAATCAAATGAATGTGATTCTGTTTCAATACCCAGTTTTTTCTTCGAAAATCCCCTAAATTGAAAAATCGATTTCCACACTGTCAAAGTAAACAACAATAACATTTCTATTCGCTCCTCAATTAAAAAGAATTGATTTTTCCCTTTTTCTGAAAAGACAACTTGAAACCAAATATCAATCATTTCAAGATGAAATTGGAAAGGATTTTGTTCATGCCAGATGCTGATTCAAAGGAGAGAGAAAAAAATTCCTCAATTGCTTCATGAAACTGAAATCTAACTGGTGAAAACTACAGACCTTTAAGAAAAAAAACACGAAACTGAAATAAAGTGAATGTACATATGTATATTTAAAATTTTAGCTACTAAATTTTTAATGACTTAGTACTAAGTCCTAAGAAGAAAAGTCCATGTGAATTATTTAAACCATCGGTTAGCATTCAAATCACGAAACGTTATGGAATTTTAATGTGGCGCAATTTAGCATCACTTCCTCCGAGAGCAGAAGAAATAAAGGCATTCTTGAATCGATATTAAGGAAGTCGCCATGTGCCTTTGGAATTCTCCCTTCACCTCTTAATCGCCAAGAATTCAATTGGTTGTTCACATCTTTGTTAAACCGAATTGACGATTTTTCTTCGGTTTGCCTCGTGTCATCATGATACGTTTTCCTTTCAGGAATGTAATAGCTTTGATCAAGCTTTTAGTTCCATTTCTTTATGGTAATATCAGAGTAATCGGAGACTGTTACTTAATAGCTCTGCTTCCAAAGCTCTCAGGCATGTTCTATCATATTCTTCGCCTCTGATGGAGATCATAATTTGCAAATTGAATTGCTTGTATTGAGACAAAAAAAATATTTTATCGAATGCAAAGACGTTGAATAATAATCTATTTTTTTATGCCTGTTTGTTGGCATCGATCGGCAACGAATCCCTGAGAGTACATCAGTGGCCTCTTTGCTCACCACTGTGTCTTGGTTTTAATTTACTTTCTTATGTTCTGGTCGTGCATTTCTAAATTGTTCCTAATAAGTTATTCATCTAATACTTTTTAGCATGTTTTTCCACTGTTGTCTTGAAAATAATTAATATTGATATTGCCTGAAGGGTTTCGATTACCACTGGTTAGATCATTTTTCCTTTAACCTAAGAAACGATTTCTGATTAATTTCATTTCACCACAAAAGTTGGGTTTGGTTGTTTTACCTCTGAGCGGCACTTTTTTGCACACCATGGGCTAAATGGCCAGGTCACATGGACCCCGAAGGCTCAGAGAAGGTTGGGGGAGAGTACTCACTGGAACAGCTGTTGGGAGACAGATGATAGCCTCCCGTCAAGGCCATCCAGCGTGTTCTTTAACGTGCACAGGGTATGGATCTCCCGCACACGGGGCCACGGCTTAACGTCCCATCCAAGGACGACGGCCTTTCCAAGCCCATCGATTTCCCCTACTGACCGTAGGCAGGGCGGGGAATTTTGCGGAGATAAATCTCAACGCTGACCCAGTTGGGAATCGAACCTGGGAATTACAGATTACGAGCCTGGCGCGCTACCGACTGAGCCAACCCCACCCCAGCGGCACAAAAGTAAAACAAAAAAGTCAATGGACCACCAGGAGTCACCTGCATGAAGCCATTTCAGCCAAGTCATTCATTGACGCAGTAGGAAGATCTAAGAAAATGACATTGCTGTTCGCCGAGGGATTCCAATTCCAAAGAGAAGTAATGGGGAGGGGAAATCCCCCCCCCCTCAAGTAATCATGCTGTACTTCGAGACCTTTACAGATCAAAACTATCGATTACAGGAAAATAATATTTGTAGAGGAATTTATTGTCTAAAATTACGTATGAAAATTGATGAAAAGTGTAGGTATGCGCGTCTTCATTACTCGGGTAGTTAAAGTTGGAGTGTGGCATGAATTCAACGAACGAATGTACATCACATGGAGAGACGAAAGCTCTCCTCATAACCAAAAGTCATAAAGACGCTGAACGTAGAACAAAGAGTCATGTCTTCGTAAAGCCTCGTCTGATCACGTGGTCATCGGTGATCGTCTCTTTCGCTAACCGTCGTAGCACCATCCTTCAGCTGCCTGATGGTGGTGTTGTTCTGAGGGATTGCTGTTGCAGTGAAGAAGTTGATGATCAAGATAATTCAAAGCAGGCATTGATCTAAGAAAAAAATAAAAAGTGGGCGGAGCAAAGAAACTGAATTTCCAATGTTGAATAACATTTATCCCTCCGTTTCAGAGGTTTCTAAAAAAAATTCTTGAAACATATTTAAGTTTCAAACTTTTTGCCTCCATTGCCCTTACTAGCATTCTCAAAGATTCCCTCCTAAATACTTCCTGGTTCAAGAGATCGCTTTCTTTGACCTGAATTTATCCTTTGAAAAAAAATCTGTAATCTTTAATGTAATCTGTATCTTATAAATTTAATACTTACCGCCGGAGAGTGTAATAACTGTTTTCCCTGAATTGCATTCCTCATTCTGCAATTATGAGAATTCATTGCCTCATTTAAACGAAAAGGTTCTTCACTACCTGTTAGGTGAGATGATGCTTTTCCATATCTTCTTGTACCCTTCATTGATCTATCTGTTGCGCATAGTTGTATTTCGACATAGTGTACATAATATACGTTATAGTATACTGTGGCTCAATTGGACATATAAAGCATCACAGATTGTCTGCAAAGCTAATCCGGATAGTATGTGGAAAAAGCAATGATGCTGCTTTGCCGCCTGGTAGTTCATGGGAAGCGATACAGTGGTTCCTTACCTTTTTCCAATCACGTCCCCACCCTTGTCTTCACAGAAAATCTTCACGTAAACCTCTTCTCAATTTTTTAACGGAAAAAACACATGAGAATTTCCTTTTATTTTTATTTAATACATAGAGTAATAAAAGAAAGTAACAAATTTAGCACACAAAAAAGCATGTACGTTATTTTGAGTTTTTGAACATGTAAAAAATATGTATTTAACCGAGAATCTCAGCAGGCTGGAAACACCTGTGAAGCCAAAACGTCGGTAACATGCCAACATGATCGGAAAGGATGATTCCCCCTCGAAATATAATCCTCCTCTGACTGATAGTTGGTCTACAGAGGATCGATTACATTTCTATCAGCAACTTCAGGAAGACCTATTCCCGTATAAACCTTATGAGCACGATGATTTTTTTTTGGCCTGGCGAATTTAATTGCTAAATGGTCCGCATTATTCTCACCTTCCGAGTGACCTTTGTGCTCGCAGTAGTGTTCATATCCGTTGTAAGTCGGTCAGGCGTCAACTTGGATTCTCAATATCCTTGTTTGTGGTGATCCAGGACGAAGATTATAATTAGGGTTTGGCGAGTGCTCTTCTATAGTATTGTTCAGCCCCGACGGTGGATAGTGGTAAACGTGGCATTTCCGGATAGAATTAGGGCAGTCTCTGAATTGCGGAGCATCAGGGTTTTGTCATTCATTACATTACCTGTAAGTCGGGCAATCATTTTATTTGCCATATCATTATAAATTTACATATAGGTTCTGTTAGTTAATTTTACATTAACAATATTGTGCTCTCTGTTCTAAGTTGTACATAATTGATTTCTTATTGGTATCTGTAGTTTTATTGTAGATTTCCATGTTTAATTTAGCTTAAGAACCCTTCTTTTGTTGCTAAACCTAGTGATGCGAAAACTATGGTCGCGACCCTAACGGAATTACCCTGAAAATCTTTGTGGGTCGCAAAAATTTTAATTAAATGTGTTTCTACTCATATTTAGGTAAAATGTAAAATAATATTTTCAATACATTTATATATTCAATATAAACCCATTTTTCCTAACCTTCATTTCGAAATAGCAAAGCCCGTATTACACGAAAACAATGTAAATACAGGGTAAAATTTTGAGGGGTCTCATCAAATTAATATTTTAAATAAAGTGGTTGCATAAAGGGGAAATTAGTCAAATGTATCATACTTTTAGAAGCCAATGATTAATTCTTTAAATGTTCAAGCTTCATAGTAGAGGACAGTCACTATATTTTCGGAAATAAAATTTTGGACACGTGATCGAACAAAGATTTTTTTTATCATTTGGGAATTTATTTTTATAAAAAGTCCTATGAAAGTGTAAAAATTAAGTCGCATATCTAAGTAGTATTAAGCAGCATATCTAAGAGTATAAAATTAAATCGCATCTATTGAAAAGAATAAAGTGACAAAAAAGGTTCGTGATCATGTTTATCGAATCCATGATTTTACATTTTCTGTGGCTCTCAATCTTGTGATTTTCTTAACTTATATTTTTATTGTAATTCCTAATGACTCGCCTATGGCCAAATGGTTCATGGGGACAATGAGACAGAATCCGCAAAATATGGATGCTTGGTGTAGGTACAGTTGAAATAATATAAGGAAACATTTCCCGTGTAACAATGTTTCTCTGCAATGTCTTTTCCTTCGCATTTACAGGACGATGGCTGGAAATTAATGACTCAAGTTCTGCCTTGCTGCACATTTAGCGGTTTGCAAAATTACTAGCAGAAAGAATTTCTAGTCCAGTGATTCCCAACCAGTGAAAAGTATCATAGCCATTGAAAAGTACCCATAAATTTCTAAAGGGGCGGTGGCGGTGGAGTTTATGTCATAGGTCAGGGATTTTCCAATCTCTTGGAAAATATACGTTATTAAGGCCGAAAAGGTGAAGAGGGAAGGTTATGACCCCAAATCCCTTCCTTCGGTACTCCACCATGTATCGGGGAAAAGGTCCAAGTGTGCAACGAAAATTTAAATGAAAATAATAATACTTCATAGTACTTTGAACTGTAGTACATTTTACATTTTCTTGTGTGTGTGTGTGTGTTTTTTTAATCAAATTTTGAGTTAATATTCGTTTTGTTTAAATAAATTAAATTTTGAGTTATTAAAATACACAAAAATATTTTTTGTTTAAGATGTGTCGCGATAAATGAATCATTTCAGAAAAGTGTCCCCAAGGAAAAAAAAAGTTGAAAACCAATGCTTAGGTTCATCGACTACTTTAGCTTGGGTTTCCTCACATGGCCAGTATTTAAGAATCGCTCAGACGATTGTGATAATTTCGTCCCTGTGACATCCTAAAACATGTCGTCCCACTTCCTGTCTTCTTCGGTATACTTCCAATACCGAGGAAATTGATTTCCTTTTGTCTTCGTGCTACAAAAAACAGCAAACAGACTTTACTTCAAATAATACACACTCAATAAATACACACTCAATCAAATAATGCAAATAATACGTAATCTCATTTAGCCAACGTTTTTAGTAGAGAGGGTAAAGATTTTTCTCACCCTAATTTAACGAGTCTTTTACATCAACTTGCTTCCTTTTTCACTGCGTTTTATGTACAATTTTTTATACTAAATACAATCACTATCTGATGTCAATTGTAAGCTGCCTATACTTATACACCAGTGAATGGACAAATTATTATATATGTTACCGCTAAAGCTCGAAAGCCGTTAAAGTGCACATTACCTAGCTAATCTGCAGATTAACTGATTTGCTCCGGTAACGTGCGGAATCAAGAGTTTTCCGCATTTTACCTAGGTAATGTGCACATTAACGGCTTCTGTATCGTTAAAGTTCAAAAGTTTGTTTCTCTCATTTCCTTTCCCATCTCCTTCCCCCCTCTCCCTCCACTTTTAGTTTCATTTCGCCAGTGTCTTGCCCAAATGTTGATGAAGGTGTCACTGTGAGAATTAAAGTACCGGAAGTAGACAGAGCAAAAACTGATACCCGCTCGATTTTAGCTGTGGTTCTTAGTAAAACGGAGGATGGCTTTTATAAACTTGGTACTAAAACGGGTATTTTAAAACAATTGTATGCAAAATCTGAATTCAGTGTTTGCAAAGAGAGATTTTTAACGAAAGAAGATGTCCTTGCTGTAGAAATATCTTTACGTCAAACAGCAATAAAACAATCCCTTGGTACTGGGCAGGGTTTCAGAAAATGGGACTGTAAATCGAAATGTACCACAAATAGGTGTGCTTGTCGCAAAAACCAATTGCTATGTAATTCAAAGTGTCACCAATCTTTACATTGCACTAATAAGTAAACATAATGTTATCATATGTTTTGCAAATTCATTTCCTTAATTGTAATAATATTTTAAACCGTTAGATTCTTTGTATTATAGTTTTTTAATTGATTGATGATTGATTCTATCAACTAATTTGTTGATTGTTTGATTGTATTAACTTGATTCTTTAGATATCGAAAAATAAATAAATAACATTATGTTAATTTAAGCGTACAGAAACGTTGCTGTTGTTCCAGCAAAGATCTTATTTTCACTTTAACGAGTGCCTAGTAGGTAATGTGCAGATTATCCAGGTAATTTGCAGATTACCTAGGTAATTTGAGAAATGAAACAATTTTCGGCACGTTAACGGATCACCCTAGTTAATCTGCACAATACCTAGATAATCTGTAGAATAACTGATTTCTGCACTTTAGCGGTAACATATACACCCGGATAACAACATGCAAAACAGAAGTATCGCGTCCAGTCACGTGGGATGCTGAAACTAGCAATGCCTATAAATAGAGGAGATCTATACGCATTGGAAATAGTCACGGAGAAGTTATCACTGGTAAAGGCAGCGACGTAAGTGAATTTAACCGTGTCCAGATAGAGGTACTTGGTAGACCGTCTCACTTGTATACTAAGATGGGGGAAAGGTGGGCATAAACGTGCAACTGACTGTCGAGATGAGTGCAAACTCTCCCACATCGTTATAAGGAATCGCACGGCTACCGTGGAACAGATAAAGTCGGAATTAAATGAGGACACATCCACAAGCTTATGCAAAGACTGTCCGTCGTACCATGGAAAAAATAGGCTATGGCAGTCGACTTCCACATCGTGTCCCCTTGTTGAATGCAAGACACCGAAAGATTAGGCTGCAGTTTGCAAAGGCCTATCGCAACTGGACTGCGAAGAAGTGGAAACACGTCATCTGCTCTGAGGAATCGCCGTTTAACTCCATCACGACGATGGGAGGGTGCGCGTGTGGCGTAAACAACACGAAGGAAGCGATGGACCCAGCTTGCCAAGTTGAGGTCATACAGGAAGGTGCAGATGGGGTAACAATTTGGGGTGCGTTTACACGGATGGTATAACAGTTTCAGGTGCATTTCCTTTGGGCCCCTCATACCGTCGATACCTCGATCACCTGCACAAAGTATGTGAACATCCTCGTCGACCATCTATGCCCGTTGGCAATGATTCTCCTCCGTACCACGACGCCATCTTTCAACAGGACAACCCCGCATCGCATAATTCCCGAGTGGCGACCAATTGGCTTCATGAGCATTCAACTGAGTTTACCACACTCGAATGGCCCCCTCGATCGCGGATCTCAACCCCAATGTGAATTTGTGGGACGAATTGGAAAGATCTGTTCGAGCCCGCCAACTGTGGATGCTATACGACAGGCGATTCTCACTTCATGGGTGGCAATACCATCTCCGTGTTTTCAACAACTCATTGAGTCCTTACCAAGATGTCTGGCTGCTGTTGTGAGGCCAAAAGATGTAGCAACAGGTTACTAGGAAGGTGTGTATATAATAATTGTCCATTCAGTGTATTTTGCAGGTTTTAGTGAAATATGATAATGATTTGCCGAGCACCAGTTTCTGATACTCTCTTAACGTGTGTTTGTCCTTGACCAGTCTCTACGGCAATGCTAGTGTTTCATAGACTGAGAAGTCTTCAGATTCAATTCTATCAGTTCTTGAACCTACAAGAGTTTCGCTTTCTTGATATCAATGCTAGGTGCCATTGTAAATAATCTGCACGAATTAGTGGGTACCCAGAATATTCTAATGGGCGGCTTTAAGATGTTTGAGTCCAATGGGAAGAAAGAGGATCTGCCTGCTTGTCTCTTTCCGATATCAGGGACTGCCTCAGAAGATACTGTATATGCTCTTCAATCCCTCATGACATGAGGAAGGGGGGGGGGGGGTTGTAACCTCGCAATCTTTCCCTACGTACGCCACTGGCCTCAGTTATTGAGGAGGAGGGAAGAAAACTTGAAGTGGTGAATCTCAGGAACTAAAATTGCAAAAAATAAAAAAACGACATTAATATTTTTTTACCTGTATTAATTTGCTTTTGACCTCTTTCCTCTTCTATTGCAGGTAATTAAAATGTTTTCGCACGTGAATAGAAATCCTCATAAATGAAAAAGATTTCTTTGCCTTTGACTGTTGCCAGGTATTTAACCTCAACTCCCCTCACTTTCCTTCTCCCGAAAATACTCTATATGCCATTTCTCTTGTATTTTAACAAAATGTGTTCAATGGTCTTAAATCTCAAGCACCTTGATCTTCAGGATCATTTCTTGAGCTCCGCTACTCCAAGGTTTCTTACTTATTCCACAGTATTTGAGGTCAGTCGCATACCCCCCCCCCCCCCCCCACATCTTTATTCCTCGAGGCTTAAAGAAAACCTACATTTTCTGAAACAGTTCAAGAAATCATAAATTCAGGCATGCCAATCCCACTTCCATTAGACTCAAACCACCTTCCTCAACCATTAGAATTTTCTGATTACGCCACTAATTGCTGCAGAATATTTGCAAAGGGTATTTATCATTGGTAGTCAGGAAAACGAAACTCATTGAAGTCTAAGCAGTTATTTACAGTCGCATACAACTGCAGAGTTAGTATCTGCCCATCTTACACACAAATGTTTTGTGGGCAGGGTTGCTCAGTCGGTAGAGTTCATACACTGCAGTTCGCAGGATCGAGTCCCATCTGTGCAAGGGTTGAAATTTATCTTATCTAAACCGCCACCGTTCCCTCGGAAAGGCTTCCTTCCGTTGGAGGGTCATAAGATGGAGTGCAGGAGAGCCATATCCTGTGTACATTAAAGAACACGTTGAATGGCCTTGACGTAACGCTACCATCTGGTTCTTAACAGCTATCCACTTCCCCCAGACTTCTCTGAGCCCTTGGGGTCCTTGTAACTTGCCATTTAGACAATTGTGTGTGCATAAAAAAGTGCCGCTCAGAGGTAAAACAACCCAACAAATATTCTATTTATTCAAAAATTTCTGATTGCATAAAACCAGAGCGTTAAAGAAAGTGTCATAAAAACAGTGGCTGACAAATTATTATTACGTTTAATCAGAGCTTGTATCAAAGAATAGAGATCTTACAACTGATAATGATTGTATTTAATATGAGAAAGAAATAAGAAAATATGGGGCTTTTGCTTGGAAATGTTCATTGGTTCTGCTGTAAACTTGGATGTGAGGTTATATTGGACATTCTTGGTAGAAGTTTGTTGTTATTCTTTAAGTAGTGATTAAAGGGCAAGAGGAAATTAATTATCCTGGATCTTCGAAGTATAGCGAAATCGAAACGTCGTAGACCTTATGAAATGTCATAAGACGTTTTGTCTTATGACATTTCATAAGGTCTACGACGTTCGTTATCCCGTCTCCAGAGATCTTGAGTCAGCTATATTCTTGGCAATCAGAATCCACTATAGAGCAGCTTCAAATCATAAAATGGATGCATTATATTTCAAATATAATGGTAAATATGGAGTAGTACAGATTAAAATAAATATATTTCGATAATGTATAAAGATTATTTTTATTTCGTTTCCCACTCGCTGGCACTAGAAGAATCTAATTTTCTCTAAAGAATCGCAGAATCCCTGTTCTTTAAAATAGACTGACCTTTGACAAATTGTCCCCCTTCCTGAAAAGGAAATGTCAGAGAAAAGTCTTGAAACATTTGGCAAACAACTGAAGTAACCGAATTATATAAATTAGAAAGCGAAATGTTGACCGTAGGAAATTTACCTTTGACATACGACTGAAGGGAAAAGCTGAAGCAATTTAAGAATTAGATTATTACAGAAACATTTTTTGTTGCTCAAATATTTGCAGTTGCATCTCTGAAAAAGATGTTAACATAAGCAAAGAATGATGTTTGCTTTTGAAAGCTTTCATAATTAAATTTGCAGGAAAGATAACGAAGCTCAGTTGCTTTAGGGTGCTTTTAGACATCCATAAAGAGATAAAACTGATATCGAAAAAAATAATGAATTTGAATCTGGGCTCAAGATCAGCATACGAAGAAAGGGAACAATGAAAAGTTAAAACTCGATTCACTTCTGTTATTTCATTAAAAGAATACTTGCAAGAAATATTTGGGCTGTGGACGAACTACTGGTTATGTTGCCTCGTTGTTTGCGCAGAGATTTCATTTGGAGTCCAATCATTGACCTATTTCACCACGTTGTATACGCACGCTCCACTTCGGACGAATCCATCCACCCCTTCTGGTGGGAAAATTCCTTTGAGCAGAGTGTATACTACTACTACTATATAAAGAAAAACTGAAATATCACTGAAGCTTGTTATTACAGACTTATTACTATATGACCACAGATGTCAGCAACGACAAAAAAGGCGTCGGTCTAATCTGCTTTGATTATGGGATATTCCCAAATTCGTTTTCAAAGCTCATAGACTTGTTTTTAGAACGATATGCAGCAAAAATTTCACCACAACCCATTCTGGCCTATCTTTTATGGTTTATATTTTAATTTACTTCTGAATTCATCAGTCATCATGCCTAAGGTGCTGAAGATTGTGCATTTCTCAGTTGAAGGAGGTAAGGGTTCTATCACTGCATTTAATTTGTTAATTATGATCTCTGATCTCTCATCGATTCCCATTGCTGCACTTTCTGTCCCAGTGAGAAGTTATTTGCACAAGCTGTTGTCTCTTAATTCTTCCTGCCGCTTGTTGGTTACCGGAGCAATTTGCAACTGCATTTCGACGATAATTGTAGTTGCTTCTTAAAAATGCATGAGCAAAACTGGGGTATCGCAACTCATCTGAGATGCAACAGGCTAGCGACGCGAAAACAGCAATTTTCCTGAGATTTGCGCTGGCTACTTCTTCGGAGTGTAGTTGAAAACTATTGTATTTGAGTGATATGTGTTTGAGTTGGGTAATTTTATCTCTGAGTAGCACTTTTTTGTACACAATGGTCTAAATGGTCAGGTTACAAGGACCCCGAAAACTCAGAGAAAGTTGGGGAAGTAATCCACTGGAACAGCTGTTGGATGACAGATGGTAGCCTCCCGTCAAGGAAGGACTCCGTCTGACGGCTTAACGTCCCATCCGACGGATAGCAGAAGCCCATCGGGTCCCGTACTGACCGTGGGCAGGGTGGGATATGTGGTGGTGAAACGAAGCAGTCATGTCTCAATATTCTATTTTGTTTCTAATCTTAGATTATTCTGCAAGTTTTGTTTAATCGTTTAATGCCCTATTACTCGTCGTTAAGGGGATAACTGTGTGAATCTTTAAGGATTTATTTTCCAGGAATATATAGTTTGCTTATTTAGAAGCATTTTGCATTAGACGTTCTGCAAGGCAAGTTTGACCGTGAGATCAAACTTGCCTTGCAGAACGTCCAATACAGATTCCATTTGTATTCAAACTGGGGAGTCTGGTAAGTAGTCATTTTCTAAGCAGTGATTATTATGCGACAGCTTACTAACGGACAATATACCACGGGATTAATAAATAATTCTGAAAAAATATTCCTATTCAAGAAAAAATTCCTAGAATTTACATTTACAACAAAGATGCCGCTTTCATGGTCACATTTTTCGAAGTAGTTTTAACTTTGAAAACGTACTATAGATACACCATTGGAGTATGAACACGAGAGCATTTCACCATTGGAGTATGAACACGAGAGCATTTCACCATTGGAGTATGAACAAGACGGCCAAAGTGTTTCAAGCGATGAAAGGGATTTAATTCCAGTCTTACGCAAACGAATTGTCAGAATACAATTTGTTTGTATACGCAACGATTGTCAGAAAGTGACAACGAATAAAATCTAGTTAATTAGCATATGTAAATCGTATTTTTTTGCACTTTTGTATTCTTGAATTAGTGACATATTATTTTCTTTATAAAGGATAATTTATTTCGTATATGTACATATAATTATCTTTATAATTAAGTTTATAAAATAAAAAAGTGCTTAAATGAATTAAAATCAAATAAAGATTTAATTAAAGATTTTGATATGATTTGTTCGAAAACATCTTATTATTTGTACTGGGTTTTCACATCTGGAAACAATATTCTAATTTTTTTATTCACTGTATTTTTTACACGGTTTTTTCGGGAATCTTCTACCGTGTAGAAACAGAATTAAGTGTATATACATTATGACCACCTGCCTAATATGATGTTGGTCCTCCACATGCCTGCAAAACAGCTGTTACCCGGCGAGGCATTGGAAGCTATAAGATTTCTAGAGGTGTCTTATGGTGTCTGGTACCAACACATTACCAGAAAATTCTTCAACTCTTGTAAGTTATGTGGTTGAGCCCCCGCAGATTGGATATGCTGTTCCAACACAAATCACAGATGCTCGATTGGATTGATGTCTGGAGAATTTGGAGTCCAGGGTAATACCTGTAAGTCGTCCTGGTGTTCCGCGAACTATTCTCGAACAATTCGGACAGTGTGGCATGGCGCATTATCCTGCTGAAAGAATGAACTACTAGAGGGATATACCGTTGCCATGAAAGGATGTACCTGTTCTGCAGTGATGTTTAGTTAGGTGATAGACGGCATAGTTTCCTGCACATAAATGACTGGACTCAGGGTTTCCCAGCAGAACATTGCCCAAAGCATTACACTTCCTCAACCGGCTTGTTTTTGTCCCAGGATGCATCCTGATACCAACACATCCCTAGGTAAACGATGCACACATACCCGGCCGTCCACATGCTGCAACAGGAAACGAGATTCATTGGACCAGACGACCTTCTTCCAATCATTCAAGGTTAGTTTTGATGCTAGCGTGCCCATTGTAGGCACTTTCGACGATGAACCGAGGTTAGCATGGACATTCGGACATTTTCCGGTTACGCAGCCCCATTTTCAGCAGGGTTCGATGTACTGTGTGTTGTCCCATCAGCAGGATTCAAATTACTGGCGAGTTGCGCCACAGTATCCCTTCTGTTGACTCGTACCATACGGGACAACCTTTGCTCACCTAACGTCAATGAGTCGTGGTCGACCATGGTAGGTCCATACCTTACTGGCAATTCGTGGTTTTTCCCTCCTCAGACCACTTTTAGAAGGTACTAACCACGGCTGACCATGAGCACCCCACAAGCCTTGCCGTCTTCGGAAATGCTCTGACCCATTACAATTTTTTTAAGTTTGATAAAGGCCATTACAATTTGAGTTAAGTTAGTTTACCTGAAGTTGTTTCGATTTGCATAGAGACGCGCTGGTCATAATGTTGGCTGTTCGGTGTGTATATATGTATATACACTCATGCAATGTTCATTAAACTTTTATGAATATTAAATAGTTCCGTGTTTAGTTGAAATAAACCCTGACATTTTAAATTTCGGGAGATTAAGTTTTAATATTTCAGATAACAGCTACTAATAAAACGATCATATTTGTGGCGTGAGAAAAATATGGCGCTAATATCACTTTCGTTTTGACTGCAAAATTTACTCTAATTAGGGCATACAACAACTTATTAGAATTCATACGTTGTAATAGGAATTCAAAGAAATTTTGCCATTAATAAAATCAACGCTCGGTACTAGCTGAAATATTTCAATATCAAATGTTAGTAATAAGATGAACCTTTCGTCAATATTCTCATGTGTTCACATCTGACTTTTCATTACGATCTCGGAAATGTTCATAATGGACTTGATTTTTAACTTCAAACTTACAGATAGGCAAAATTCCTTCGTATTTAAATATTCTGGTAATGCACGGAACTTTTGAAGAGTTTATCAAATATTATTTTTGTTTTAAATCGGTTTTGATTTTGCTATAAAAATCATTTTGTCTCCCATTCATTTGTGATTCAAATAAATGATTTTCCTTTAACGAATAGGCGAGTAATTCCAGTGCATATAAAATGTCATTAGTTAAAAATTTGTTCCTATTTCCTTAAAAAAATAGATAAATCTTTTGTGTCAAATAGTTCATTGTTATCTTAGTTTCTAACTGCTTGCGTACAATTAATTTGAAGTTTTCTGGAATGCTCCGTTTATATTGGAAAAGCTTTTCTGAATATTCTTCAATTATCGTATACGATTATAAAAATTATGGTATATGATTACAATATCGTGTATCAGTTTACAAGTTTTTAAAAAAACTTTTTAAAGGATTTCTGATTTTATCACTTATAGAGTGTAAAACACATAGAGCAGTATAGTTATGTCTGAATATTTTTTCACTGCATAAAAAAGCAGCTACTCACCAGACTTCGTGTATAATTTTTCAAGCCTTACTTGAAGGCTTGAATAAAGTATTCTAAGGATGTCTCTTCCTCACCTTGCAATTGAGAGATTTTGGATAAAGTAATGATTTCGTAAATTCAATTAACTGAAATGTAAGCATTTAACCTTCCCTTTCTAAAAAATATGGCTACATTACTGCATCTGAATAAGTTGACGAATATTCGGTGGTCATTTTATTTGGAATAGATCAACCTTATTTTGATCGAAATTCTTCATTTCCATTAAGAACCATTGGGCAACTAAATTTTCATAAAAGTCACGCCTCTGAGATAAAAGTAGCCATTTATTAAAGATTTAAAGGTGATGAGCACGAATATGAAAATGAAAATGAAAAATTGGCTACGATTTCTGAGAAATTCACAATAGTTTCTTATATAATAAGTAATACGTACATATGACATGTATCGGTAAAACTCCGCTTCTACTTCCAACGTCGCTTTGCCCGTCGCTTGTACAGGTCAATTCAAAGAAATTTTGCAATTTGAAAAAAAAATTGAAATTTTGAAGGGTGATCAGGATCATCTCTGGCGAGCGTCCAACAATAGTCAGCCAACATTGAAGTGGACCAGTTTCCCTGGTATCGTTTTCCAGGATTTTCAATAGTCAGCCAATTGTTTCATTGTATTTAAACGTAGTCAAAAGCAACAGAGGGCGCAAAGTGTGGTGTGTTTTGACATCTGGCCCTTTTCTTAAGGTCGGAATAATTTATAGTGCATAAGACAATCTCTGAAATCGGAATTCCTAGCATAAGAATCATCTATCCGAATCTTAAATTGTAATTTTCTGAGGACGATATTTATTGGAAGAGTGGATTTCATTTGCAGTAGTATCCTTTAATCGTCGAGTGCATAACTCTTGTATCATTCAGAAACATCAATATTGTTTTAAACAAAATCGTAATATGCAATTGATGATTTCATGTATTTGAATGTTTTTGTATTCTGATTCTGAAATTGGTATTAAGGTAGGGCCACTGAAATTTTTTCCGAAAATTTCAATCCTACAAAACAAGATTATTGAAAACTGATGGAAAATGTAGGGTAAATTTTGTTATTATATTTTGTTTCAAAAACAAATTGTTCTAGTATTAATAATTAAACGGAATCTGTTACAATTTAAATTGGGGAATAAAACTTAAAAGTTTCCATAGTAGTCCTGATTATCTCAATTTTTTTATTCTGTACTCTACTTCTCTCCAATATTGTGCACAATCTAATGTACTTAAAATTAATTTCAACGTGGCCAGACTAGTGACACCAAACACTTTAGTTGTCTCAGGTGAAGTTGCTGCAGTGTGTGAGGGTATCAAAGCAATTGGTTTGCAATAAAAAAAAGGGAACTGTTGTGTTGCGATTGCTCTCGAATTGCGGTTGGATCGCAGTTGTAAATTGCTGCGGTGCGAGCGCTCCTTTTGGCGACTCCTCTCATACGATACTTTGCTCCTCACATTTCTCTACTCATTGCGAAAGAGAGCAGCAGGCTCTCTTTCGAAATCTTTCACCGGGTTTAACATTATGCTGTCATTTTCACACATTCTAAGTTCGCATTCATCGAGGAGGTTATATTCGTGCTTTTGGTTCTGTACCTGTGCTGAGGCTAGTTGATATCGCCTGCGCTTTCTCTGCAAGACTCTGTTGTCCTAATTACGGCTGATTTCGGACTTTGCCCCATTACACTGTTACCCAAGGATGTTAATTTTTACCTATCTTCTTCTTTGCATTGGATTTGACATTTGTAGAGCTGGTCGTTCGGTCGTTTGGTCGGTTTGTGGATTTGGCAAAACGTTATTCCACCATATTTTTCGAACGCGACGGAGAACCTTAATGATTTTTATGCCAAATGAAAGCTTGTGACGCGGGAACTGCCATAGGCTATAAAAATGCTCTCCCCCGTATAAAATGGGAATTCTTAAAGTCTTTCTATTATATCATTGGTGAACGCAAGAGCCTACAGTTACGAGTTAGGTGTCAAATGAAAGTTCTATAATGACTCTCATAAACTATTCTGAATTTCGCCCCCACTCTTTCCCCATGATAAAATGTGGGGGACGGATTTTCGCGGGGGTCGACTTTAACGAGTCGAATTTCAAATTAAAGCTTGCGACGTCTCCAATGTCATGGACTACCTCAAACCTGAATCCAAAAGGGTGGTAAATATGCTCGATGTTTATGAATCGTATATCAACGTTTCTGAAAATAGGTGTTTATGATGACAACAAAAAAGTATACATTAAAAAATTTTAAAAATACCTATCTTCTTATATGGCCCTAAATGTTTTCTCCGTTATCATGATTTAAAGACTAATTTCACAGAGTGAGGGGCGTTAAAATCTCATCATGCAACAGTTACTTCCGTTAAATAAATAACTACTCTAATATTTTCAAATGAGGGGCACAAGTGGCTGAGTCTGTACCGCGCCAGGCTCGCAATCTGCAGTTCCCAGGTTCGAGTCTCACCTGGCCAGCGTTGAAATGTATCTCCGCAAAACCCCCATCCTGTCTTCTGTGAGTAGGGGACACCGATGGGTTTGGAAAGGCCCCGTCCGTCGGACGGGAAGTTAAGCCATATTCTGTGCACGTTAAAGAACACGCTGGATGGCCTTGACGGAAGGCTACCCTCTGCCTTTACAGAAGGCTACCATCTGCCTCCCAAAGGTTATTCCGGTAGGTGCCCTCCCCACAACATTATCTAAGCCTTCAGGGTCCTTGTGACCTGACCATTTAATACATTGTGTTAAAAAAAAAAAGTGCCGTTCAAAGGTAAAAAAATCCAACCCTCATTTTCAACAGGGATATAGTGTGAGTGGAGAGCTTAAAATTTCAACTTTCTGGAACTATGATTTACATTTCGCTAAGTCACTGCCTTTGCAAATGGTGCAGTTTTCTTTTTCTTTATTTTCCTTACCTCTTTACTGCTCCTTAATACACGTCAGCTTTCTCCGTTTCCTTTTTCCCATTCGTTGCTTTCATTAAATAAAGAAATCTTTTAGAAGCACTCTGTTTTTCTCCGATTATATCTCTGTCCGATTTTATCTTGTTCAATCCAATACTCGTACCAGCGGTAATAACCGCGTCTGTTGTTGTACTGCCAGGGGTGACGGCGCTACACTCGCTGCCAGCAACTGGCGCCCTAGGGAAGCAACCCCATCTGTGCTCAAACTGCCAATCCCCAAAGGCTCTGCCTTCGCTGTAATAATTGGCAAACTAAGAACCATCTTCCTCTTTTCTACATATTAATATTTTGAAGCGCGTTCGTGAGAGGCTTAATTATCGGTTCGTCCGTTCGCCCGTCTGTCCAACCAACGTTTCTCAGGTCATACAAAAGAGACGCGAAATTTTCGGAATAGATTTGTGCACGACAGCTAGATGATATTTCAGTTCGATTTCAAGCGAAAATGTATTTAGACTGCTAATTATAAGCTTTATTATAAAAAACATAAAATTATCATTTACGCTATCTTCTGTTATTGCCACCATGACCAATACAAAAAGAAATAAAAAAAAACTCTTCAATTTACTTTTACTTTTATTAAAAAAAAAATACTTGGAATAAAAATTCTATCTGCTCTTAAAACATGAATTTTCTTGCTCTGATTTTCGTTATTTTATTTGAATGTTTTTTCATTTAAATGTATTAACTTGGTTTTATCTATGCAATTTGGCCCATTTAATTTAGCGGCCAAGGCGACTGCCTAGTTCGCCTAAATTGCACGGACTACCTCTGTACACGGTATAGTGTTCGCGATTCATTTTGAAAAGTTCGCATATTTCATTTTTTCATTTTTCTGCTTCCCTGCTTCGTTTATTATTTTAATGAGATCTCGTGCATATTTTGTAACTAGTGAGATATGTAGAAAAAGAGTGAGTGTGAAAAGGAGATGTCGAATAACGTCTCTAGAAGGTTCTCAAAGGTACGAATGGGCAGAAAAAACATTCACCTGCAGAGCAGACTACCATCGTCAAGATGTAACCTAATTTAGGTTCTTTATAACACTGCAAACGTTTCAATTGATCCATTAAATCGTTGTTATTGACTCTTAAATTTCTTTGCCATTCGAGGGGGCGAAAGAAAGTTGGTATAGTTTCTGGTGGCATAGGATTCTCTCCACGTCGCAAGCTTTCACTTCAGATATCACGCGTTACGATTGGCCCTTCTTCAATTTTCCTCCCCATTTTGAGGATACGAAAGTAAGGTGGCGAAACTCTTCACTTAATAAGTTATTATTTGAGATATATAACTCCTTCTGAGTCACCCTTCTCAAATTTTCCTGCCCCTTCTAGTGGAATGAAAGGAGGAAGGGAGCGAAGTTTGTGGGGCCTACAATCCTCTCAACATCGCAAGATTTCACTTGAGATATCACTCGTTTTGATTGACACTCCTTCGATCTCCCTCCCTCGTTTCAGGTTACGTTGGGTTGTTTTACCTCTGAGAGGCACTTTTTTGCACACAATGGGCTAAATGGCCAGATCCCAAATCTTTTTCTGAACCCTCGGGATCCTTGTGATCCCGAGGGTTCAGAGAAGGTTCAGGAGAGGGGACTCACTGGACAGCTGTTAGGAGATAGATGGTAGCCTCCCGTCAAGGCCATACAGTATGTTCTTTAACGTGCAGAGGGTGTGACTCTCCCGCACACGGGGACACGGCTTTACGTCCCATCCGACAGACGGTGACCTTTCGAAGCCCATCGGTGTTCCCTGCTGATCCAGGGCAAGGCGGGAGGTTTTGCGGAGATTATATCTCAACGCTAGCCTTGGTGGGACTCGAACCTGGGAACTGAAGATTACGAACAAGGCGCTACCGACTGAGCCACCCCCGCTCTATTTCAGGTTAAGAACGGAAGGGTCGTTTGTGGTATATGATACTCTATGCGTCACGAGTTTTCACTTGAGATATTGCCGCATTATAGTGTTAACTGCTCACGCGCAATAAAAATCTAAACCATCAACCAACTTGAGATATCTCCCATTAAGATTGACCTTTCTCAAATTTATCTCCGGTCCTGAGAGTACAAATAGAAGGGGAGTAATTCGTTCTGTCTACAGTGCTATTCAAGTCACAATCCTTTGCTTCAGATGTCACTCATTAAGATTGATCCTTCTTGAATTTCCTCTTTCGCGGATGCGAAAGCAAAATATATTCTCTACGTCACAAGCTTTCACTTGAGATATACCTCGTTAGCATTAGCTCTTTTTGAAATTCCTTCTCCCTTTATGTCCTTAGAGAAGAGGAGAAATAATTTGAAATAGTATATGGACACGGCACACTCTCTCATTCCTCATATACAGGGGTTATCAAGAGGTCGTGCGTCCAGATCCCACCCGGCTAATGACAATTTTTCCTCATATTTATCTAACAAATTAATACCGGGTGTATCTGAGAGATTCTATTATTTCAATAAACAGGGGTTTATCAAAATAACGGAAGCACGTACTTTTCGTGGACAACATTTTATTAATAAGCTGTTGGCCCACCTCGGGCGTTCAGAACAGACGCAATTCGATGTGAAATAGACTTATATAAGTTTCGCACATTCGCCAATGGAATGTAGGACCATTCTTCTTGTAAAATATGGCCTAACTGTGCCAGTGATGCTGGAGGTGGAAAGTGTGATCTGACCTTGTGACAAATGTTCAATAATATTGAGGTCTGGAGATTGAGATGGCCAGGGAAGCTGATGTACCTTATTCTCATGCTCTGCAAACTTGACACGTTTCGTACAATGCACGGGTACATTATCCTCTTGAATCCAAGGCTGGTCATTAGGGGAAAATGCCTGCCACATTGGGTGCAGGTGATCCCCGAGAATGGATTCGTACGTTGCAGATGTGACACGACCCTGTAGAATAACTAATGGCCCTAAGGAATGCCATGATATGGCACTATACAGCATAAGGGATCCACCTCCATGCTTCAAAGTTGGAAGGCAGGGTGGTACTCTTCTGCAGGTTTTCTCCAGACGTTCAGTCTACCAATGGCGGGAAATGATCTGTAGAATGCGATTCATCAGACCAGATGACACGTTGGCAGTCTTTAGCATCCCAGATTTTATGTGCATTGCACCACCTTACATGTTTTGTTGCATTGACGTTGGTAAAATGAGCTTTGTGGATTGCAGCACGGCCATCAATGCATAAATGAAGTTCCCGACGAACTGTTATGACGGAAACGGGATCATTCCGACTGGTGTTCAACTCTGCTACTATTTGCGGTGCCGTGGTCTTGTGTTTCCGTTGTACAATCCATGCCAACGTTCGCCTATCCCTATCTGACACCGTGTGACGTCCACAATTTGCACGTTTGGAGGCAACGCCCTGTCCTTTTTGATAAGTAGTCAATCTTCAAAACAGTTCCTCGTGCTACACCTACTATTTCGCCGTTCTGTTTACTGAAACTCCTGCAAGACGCGCCAATGATCATGCTTTTTGGAAGTCACTGAGATATGACACTGTCGACAATTACACCACAACAGCTGTTTCACCCGCGCGCCTGTGGCACTGCTACGTGATAGCCGACATCGTACTTCTCCCCTTTATGTACCTTACATCGCGGGCGTTTCATGTACTCCAGTCGCCTTCGGTGTTCTCATTATTTTGATAAACCCCTTAACTCACTGTTGTCGGTCCTCAGGTTCTGATATAGAGAGGGGGGGGGGTAATTTAAGAAGGGTATGAAGGAATTAATGAGTGGTATCTGAAGGGAAGATTTGCGTCGTGGAGAGTATCTTAGGCCACCATAAATTATGCTCCCTTTCTTTCACCATCGAAAGAAGGAGGGTAATTCGAGAAGGATGAATCTTAATGAGTGATATCTCATGTTTCTGAAGATAGAAGGGAACTTTATGTTTCTTTTTTATGGGAGAAGAAAAGAGAGCGGTTCATTCCACACGTGAGAAGCTTTCGTTTGTTGATGACTGGTGATGAGCGACCACTGGGTTTGGAAGATGTGATAACTGTTTTGAGGAATCCAGAAACGGGCGGAGTGATAACTGCGAAGCGAAAAGCAATGGCGAGGTAGAAGGAAAGAAGCCAGGAAGAGACCTAAGTAAAGGTTATCCTTTCTGCTTGCAGTGATCCCACAGGAGACATGCTTCTGTCGTATGGTTGGCTTATGTCACGTTCAACTGAGGTGGAACAGTGTACTAATGGGAATCTTTGTTAAATAGAAATTAAAATATGTTGGTACTCTGCAGAACATTGAAAAAACGTTTTTTTTAAATGACAGAATATTTTAGAAATAACTCTCATTATGCCGCAGCAATTGGTTACGGATGCTTTTGTTCTGATATCGAGAGTGTAGCTATATCGAACGGTAAAACCCTTAAAAAATGTTTCATGGCTAAGCAGTGAATACATTGCAAACCTTAATTAAATATTTAGTATACATTTTAAAACAAGACTTTTTTTATGAAATTTTCGAGATAATTAATACCTAAATAAACTACCGTACTGAAATGCTTGAGAATTTCCATGTTATCTCAATGGGAATCTAACTTCAAAGCTCTATAACTTCTAAAATATACATTTAATGGAAACATGTGACTGCAAATAGATTAAAGATCATAATTTAAATATATTTAAATCTTGATTTTCAACAATATTCGTTGAGTATTTAAAGAGTTATGAAACTGAAAAGTTTAACAAAATTTTCCTCTTTTTGTAAAAATCATTCATAATTTGTCTAATATTGAAATAATCATTACGCGAACCTGTAAAAAATGTACACTGGTTTCCATAAAGTAAGGAAAAAGTCAGAAAATTATGATAAACAAAAAACTATATGAATGATTTTAACGAAATTTCATGGAAACATGAATTATAATGCTAGTTTCAGAATGGCATAAAATTTTTTATATTAGAAACATTTTTCATCAAAAAATAACACAGGAACGTGTCCAAAAATGAAGTGTTAGAATGCAATGGGCAAAGCTAAGGACAAAAGGGAGTGTGGTCACACCCCTTACAGCAGCGCAGGCACGACAGCGATATTAAATGCTGTTTATGATGATGTGAATCAGCTCAGTAGGGAGTAATGACCATTGTTCCTTTAAAGCAATAATAAGCTCCCCCCTTGTTGCAGGTGGCGGGTTGAGGGCAGCAACACGTCTCCCTAGAGCATCCCACACATGCTCAATCGGAGTTAGGTCGGGAGATCGAGCTGGCCACTCCATGCACATAATGGTCTCCTCTTGAAGGTATTGTTCCACTAGTCGAGCTCTGTGTGGACGAGCGTTATCGTCTTGCAAGATGAATGTTTCACCTATTGCACTAGCGTAAGGACGTACATAAAGGTCCAGGATGTCATCTCTATATCTTTGAACATTGAGGTTCCCACTCGTCAACACATACCACTCGTCTGTGCACCCCACACACAACCACTCGTCTGGTGCGTCCATTTAAGGAAATGCCACACCAAACAAACACGCTACCTCCGCCGTAACTGTCTCTTTGACGGATGTTACTGGGATGATAGCGGGTACCCAGTTCTCTCTATATCAAAATATGTCCGGAATCACTCTGCAAGCAATATCTGGACTCATCTGTGAAGAGTACGAACCCCCATTGCTCTTCTGTGCAGTTAATATGAGTGCGTGCAAAATTTAATTGCTCTCTCCTGTGACGTGACGTGAGAGGTATACAAATTACTGGCCTTCTAGCGTATAGACCTTCCTCTTGAAGTCTTCTACGCACCGTAGAAGCTGATGCAACCCTCCCAGTGGCTGCTGCAAGAGAGGATCGTAGCTGAGAAGGAGTAGACGTCCTGCTCCTTCGTGCTGTTAATCGCAGATATCGGTCTTGTACAGCGGTCGTAATTCTAGCCGTTCCTCGGCTAAACCTCCGAGACGCGGAAACCGTGATAAGAAATTGATTCCACAGTCTATGAACAAGAAAAGGACTCACATTCAGCCATTGTGCTGCGTCTGACTGACTTTGGCCTGCTTCGAGCCGGCCAATAGCTCTCCACCGCAATTCATTTGGCAAATGATGTCTCGAGGTCATTCCTACAAAATGGCTATTTCGAATTTCTTTACTCACATTGACAACACAAAATAACGATCCACTCCAAAAAACCATTATTTATGCCGCTATCCGATTACGCAAATTGAAGCAACCTAGACTAATTTGCATACGATATATTCATTCGGCATTACTTTACCGGTTACATGAACAAGTTTGGTGAGGATTGCACAATGGTTTGGCGAATTATCGCGATTTTCCTCATTTTTCTTTAATTTATGGAAGAATTATTATTATTAAAGAATTTAATTTAAATTATTAAATTAAAATTAATTTAATAATTAAAAGAATTAATTATTAAAGAATTTAATTTAATTAAATGGTTTGAAACAATGCTAACTCTTTCAATTCTTATTAATTTAGGGACAATTCTTATGATGCAACGATACCGTTGAGAAATATTCTGGCTTCTCTAACTCTTTAAATACTGAACGAATAGTGATGAAAATAAATATTTAAATAGATTTTATTATGATCTTTAATTCTTCTTCAGCCACATTTTTACATTAAATGTATATTTTAGGAGTTAGATTCCAATTTGCATAACATGGAGATTCCTAGTATCTTGGTAGGGTGCTGTATTTTTATAATTATATTTTATATTTTTACGGATTAAAATAAAAATTCAGGAATATGATATCAACATAATATGTACAAAAATCTCGCAAACTTTATTATATAAGACTTAATAGGATGATGCATGTTTTGTGTGAACAAGACACAAGACGTCGTCTAATTCCTGAATTCTTTTGTTTGACTTTTGAAAGAAGTCTCTTTTGCCTTCTGGGATTATCTTCTGCAAAAGAAATCACTTCATTCGCAGTCATTTCATCTTACATCAGGTGCACATGTTTTTTTTTCAGACTGTGAATCCTAATACTTTCATTCATGAATATTCCTATTGTTTCAGCGCATGGCTGAGCGTTTGTGTCGCAGGGAAACCCGCGGCCGAAGACCGAGGATCCTGTGAGGGGGCGATACAGAGAAAATTTGCTTCAAAAAATTGGTTTCAAGTTTTACAGATGCTGCCTTTTTTTTTTTGGCATTATTAGTTTTCTTCTTCGAAGAAAACTACTTATATTCCTGTTTTAGCACGTTGGATGACGTGGATGATGTGGTATTCTTATTGAAATCGTTTCAAAAAGTTGCGAAAAGTTTGCAATATTTTAGATATGTAATGTCAAGAAATTATATTAATTTGAAAGTGATAAATAACATCCTCTTCTGAAATCTGTAATTCCGTGCATTTCTCGATGGTGAAGCTTGTCCTTGCACCTTCTGGATCTTTTGAATCGACAACCGAAAAATGGAGCCTAATCTGTTTCGTTTCTCCTGTTGCCTTTCAGAGCGTCGGTTGCGACCTGAGGGTCGGATCCAAGAAGAAAATTGACGAATGCGGAGTCTGCGGAGGAGACGGATCGGGATGTAGAAGACCAGCCTTCATCTGGACGGAGAGAGAGTTCTCTCCGTGCTCCGTGACATGTGGAGGAGGTAGGTGGCATCGCTCCTCTCTCTTCATTCAGATTCAATGGATCAGGAAACGGTCTTCACACACTTCCAATTCCTTTCACCTATATAGGACGGAATTGAATAAGTTTGTTTCACCCAAACACACATAGATATACATTGGTACATAAAACCGAGACAAGTTAACAGGTGAAAAGGGAGAACGTATAATCTATATATGAATATTTCAATTGCAGATGCTGTACAATGACCCCGAAAGTTGAAGGTCATCAGTCCTCGTTCTCAAATTGCAGCATCACAACAGAAATTTGCATTTTTTCATTATCACTATTTTATTACGTTTAAGAGCAAAGTACTACCTCTCACTAAAACTAATGGCTCTCAAAGTGTAGGATTAATGGATCACCTGCTAACCCACGTGCGAGTCTTTGAACTCTTGTATACCACAAGAGTTCAAAGACTCGCACGTGGGTTAGCAGGTTGTGAATTTCCAAAAAAATCTTCTAAATAATTATATTGCATCAAAATATAAGAATAGAAATAAAGACTACTACTTCTAAAAAAAAAAATAAATACCCCCTCAAGCAGCTGCTTGCCACAGACGTCTGACAGGAGCCTGTCAGTTTATATGCCACAGTAGAAGGTCTGAGAGTATGGCAGGACCTCAGCAGAAAAACGACACATCCACCCATGCCTTACCTGGGACTCGAACCCAGGTACCTTACTATGTACAAAAGAGCGCAAATTCTGAATTTGTGTTTCGCTTAAAGATGCAAATGTAATATGTGCGTCACAGATCCCGTTTCGTTTCACGTGAGCTCATTCTCCTCCCTTCGGAAAGAAAACAAACCAAAATCGATCCCATTTTTCGTCTGTTTCTTGCCTGAATGTGTTAGGGTCAAATTCCTTATTTTTCAGAAACAATTAAACCGCCGCCCGCCTTTAGCAATCCATTAAACAATTTGTTGTCTCATGTTATTGTGACAATGAACACGAATCATTGCTGCCCAACTTCTAGGTCTCCCGCCCACGAACTTGCTCCGCGAACGGAGAAGATGAGCAGCTCTCGCAATTTTGTTTCGTCGAATGGAGATTTTGACGTTTCTCTTTTGCTTAATTCCAGCATATAGCACTTTATATTGAAGAAGATTTAGAACTCTAATCAGTACAAGGTCATATCATGCATCAAGCTCATACAGTACAAGGTCATGACAACAACTTGCTAGACAGATCAGAGATCAGAAATAACAGTTAAAAAGGAATACAGCCCTTTCCTCATCATCGGAGAAATGCATACTCCTTACTGCATTTAGGCATGACGACTGATGAATTCCGAACAAATCTGAAATTTAAACCATACAGGAGGGGCCAGGATAAGATTTGGATGGTGAGATACTTTCCTATCAGCAATTACAATATACTTTCCTATCAGCAAATTGATGATAATTAAAATCAATTTGTTAATATTCCCTATTCAAAGTACAGTCGGTCAAAAAAAGTATCCGAACACTATGGCTGATTACAGAATTCAGAAAAAATATCTGGAAACGATATTTTTAGAAATTAGCGATCTGGCAACCTTCGTGTCACGTGACACAAAGGTTGCCAGATCGCTAATTTCTAAAAAAATCGTTTCCAGATATTTTTTCTGAATTCTGTAATCAGCCATAGTGTTCGGATACTTTTTTGACCGACTGTACCATAAACCGAGACTTTTATGTGTGTTAAACAAAGGATGCATGAACTAATTATACGATGTCAACAGTGGTTGCGTCATGCACCTGCTCCGTAGCAAAGTCGCCCACTGCCGTTAACCTTACAGAATGCTCCAGCAGCAATGGGCTACGGAGGCTCAACTACACTGCGCTATTTAGCTCTTCAAACATACTGTCTAGAGCTAGAACTGTTGCATCTGGTTACATTACCAATTCTTATTGGTACATTTTGACATTGTCTGCCCACCGCATCCTATGTCTCTTCATCATTCTGAGACCTTTAGGAACACTCTTCAAATCCCTATTCTCTAATCTATAATTATGCATACGGGGAACATGGCCAAACCAGAACAATCCATCTTTACACACAATAAGCTGCTCAGAGGAGGTTGCTGACTCCTTCTTCTAACCTCATCATTACTTACAAAGTCAAACCATCTAATGCCCAAGATGCTGCGTAAGCTTCTAGAATCAAAGGCATCAAGTTTCCTGTATTCTTGCATACAAAGTCTCCACGTTTCACTACCAGAATTAACCCTAGAAAGAACCAAACTATTATACAGCCTAAAGTAAATCTTTAGGTATATATACCGATATCTCCACATTTTCCATAGGTTCTTAAAAGCCCCAGCAGCAATCAATATTCTTCTGTTTATCTCATGCCGCACATCACCAGTGTCTGCTACTTTGTAAACAAGATAATAGGAAACGTGTTGCCTTTGATCTTAAATGCTTACGCAGTATCTTGGGCATTAAATGTTTTGACCTTATAAGTAATTATGAGGTTAGGCAAAGGAATCGGCAACCTCCTTTGAGCAGTTTATTGCGCAAAGAGAGACTGAATTAGTTTGACCATGCTCCCCACTGTCCCGTCAATTCATCGTGACCTCAGTTTATCGAAGCATCAGTTCATCGCAATGTTAGAGATAGCGGTTTATTGGCTTTTTACATTTGTACTCAAGTGAACTGTTTAGAGACAATTATTTAATTTTGACTTTGAGAGGTAAAAACATGCGTTATAAGAATTTGCCTCAGAAATTTTATAAAAGTTAAATAACAAATATTTTTCCAAACATTTAATAAAATGAACATTTTAAAAGTTTGCGTGATGATTATTTCAATATTAGACAATCATTAATGATATTTATGAAAAACATTTTTTGTTAAATATCTGAACGAATATTGTAGAAAATCGAAATTTTCCATTAAATGCATATTTTAAAAGTTATAGAGCTTCAAAATTAGATTCCCAATTGAGAAACATGGAAATTCTCCATTTTTGGAAGTTGTAAGGTTTACGTAAATTGTTCGGAGAATCAGTGTTCGAATGACAATTTTTTTCGAAAGTCAATTTTTTGATTAATAACGTTTTTCGGATCACAATATTCTGGGAAACGAGTTTTTCGAAAAATAAAATTTGTAAGTAAAGTGCATAAGAAATAGTCAATTTTTTGTATTCAAAGATAAATTGAAGGTTGTTTCTGTGGTGCATAGATATTGATGAAACATTGCCATTTGCATTTTCAAAATTTCCCACTAGTTAAAATTGCGCCCTCTGACTTCAAAAAATTTGGAAAAGGACAAAACTTTGAACAAATATTAATACACGATTTCTTTATGCCGGAAATTTAAAATTTCGTTGTTGGAATGTCATTGTCAAGGATCCAAGGGATTTAAACTCAGAGAAATGGATGAGTTCTATGAAATTCATTAAAGTCTTGCTTCACAACTTTCTTCGGCATTCTGTAGCTAGGCATACGGACATTTCTGTAGCTAGGCTTGGCTGACAAACAGAGGAAGCAGTTAGACAGCACAACAGCAGAGAGCTGTACCAGATAGTTAATGTTTTGTGTGGTAGAAAACGGACATGTATACAGGGATTGAAGGATAAACAAGGTAAGGTTATAGAAGGGGAGGATTCTGTCATTGCTAGGTGGGCTGAGCATTTCAGTGATGTTCTGAATGGTTAATTTTACTCCCATTGTTTGCAATGATGATAGATGCATTGATGGCTTTAATGTTGGCCCTATAACACAATCTGCAGTTATTTTGGCCGTTTCTAAACTTAAACTACACAAATCCCAGGGTGTAGATGAAATTACTACGGAAATGCTTAGAGCTGGAAATGTTTCGGTTACCACTTAGATGACTGAAATTTTTAATACCTTTTATGATAAAGGCATGGTTCCTAAGGATTTTACCAGAGCTATTGTTATCCCTATTTTCAAAAAAGGTGATCGCAGTTCTTGTGATCGGGGTAACAGCCTATTTTCTGTTCTAGGTAAAGTTCTTTGCATGATTGTACTTAAAAGAATTCAGAATCTGGTTGACAGGCAATTGGGTGATGAGAAATGTGGATTCCGAATTGGTAGGGGATGTGTGGATCAGATATTTTCAGTTAGGCAGATTCTTGAGAAATGTTTAAAGTTTCAGACACCTTTGGTAGCTAGCTTTGTTGATTTCAAAAAGGCTTTCGACTCTGTTCATCGTCATAATTTGTGGTTTATTGTGAGATCATATGGTATAGCAGACAAGTTAGTTAACATTATGAAAGCTCTGTATAATAACACTGAGTCGTGTGTGAGAGTTGGTAAGTCTTGTAGCAATTGGTTTAGCATTACTTCTGGTGTTCGACATGGGTGCATTTTGTCTCCTTTTCTCTTTAGTTTGGTTATTGACTATGTTATGCGATGATTTTCCTTAATATTCAAACTTTTCTACAAATGTCGACGTGTAAGGATTTGCAATAACTTGAAAATATTGATAATTTTTCTTCGTCACCATTATTATCCTAAAATTACGTAATCTGAAAAAATATAATCGTTCATTAGAACTTCGATTACATGAAGAGAAGGATAAAAAGGTTAAGTCCGAAGTCGCTTAGATAGAGGGCAAATGCATTGCCACGTTAAATACAAACATTGAAAATTTTGCATTCCAAATTTTATTCCAAATGTTACACAATACCAGAATGGCGTACTCTTATCTCTGTATACACTGGTTTGCATAAATTAAGAAAAAAACTAAAAAAACGAGATATCGTAAAACTCCAATGATAGAAATGCACGAAAGTCATGAATAGTATCTAACACACAAAGCGGGATTGAGGTATGGTATGCAAATGAATGGTATTGGCAGATACATGCAAATGCATCTAGCGTTAAATGCTGGCGTTTTGAAGCTGTTCGCCAGTTGTCCTGCGAAGTGCGAGGTGACGTTGTCGAGATAGCAGAGTTGTTGTGTATGTCTGCCAGAAATCATTTAGTGGAAGATTCTGCTCGATGAAGCCCAAAGTAAAGCACAAGTTACCAGATGGGCCTAATGAGAATGCAGACTTTGGCAGAGATTCCAACAAGGGCAGACGATTCGGTAGATGAAGACGATGAGAGGCATTCGCAAGGGAGGACAGCTATCTGCGGCAAATGAAGCTGGATCTCCACAGCATATCGGACTTCGCAGATCTACGATATCTGTAGGCCGAGGATTTCATGAGCTGTGTCTGTATGGGGTACCAATCCGGTCAGCACAGCCTTCGACCGGTTTGCTGGGCCCTAGGCCCCCCCACCACGACAAGGTGGTCCCCTATTGGGGGGGATCTCTGTTCAACAGTGATATCAACAGCATGAGACATCGCTCTTGAATAATGATATCAACAGGCATCGCTGTGAGATCTGCATAGATGTCAGAGGCAACCACACTTTATATTGAATCATGTGTGTTAGTTCAGTTGACCTTCACCATTTTAATATGGAGAGTATTTATCTCTAGTTTTATCAAATACGATATTTAGCAACAGGGTCGAAATTTCGTGTTCGATGTCAGTTGCAAGCAGTCGTTGCGATCGGACGTTCCTCGCAGAGCTCCTGCCAGCAGAGTGTGTCCGCCGCCCTCCGTGACCACGACCAGCGTCGGTTGACCTTCTGGGCCGTCATCGGACTAGTAAGTGCCATAAACTTTATTGCTTTTACGCGTCCTCTCCCCCCTGCATCAGTCCGTGGTGTTTTACACAGTGCCTTGTATAGAGCGAGCTGGCTAAAATCAATTAAGAGCGAGCTGGCTAAAATCAATCAATTAATTAGGGCCCAATTTGTGCATCTCCCAATAGTGGTTTCCGTCGTTGAACTTGTGAGCCAAAACTCTCTACACCATAGGTTCCCAATCTTTAAGATGTTGTACCGGTATGTATAGTAGACAATATGGTGGCGTACCACTAAGTAAATATTTTTGGAAAAACGAGTCCTAAAAAAAATTAAATTCTCAAGTGATGACCTTTTTTAAGGTAAATATTTTGGAAACATAGAATGCAATGCTATATGTACAATTTGTAATTTGGCGATGTATTGTATAAAAATATTGTTTTCATTATTATTTCATTCACTTATCACGTACTGGTAGCTCGACATTCGCGTACCGGTACCGGTATGCGTACCACAGATTGGGAACGACTGCTCTACACAATGAATTCAATGTGTTACAGCTGTGGAAAAATATTTGCTCCTAATGCCGACCATAAGATGTGCAGTGGATGCAAAGTAAAACTGCATTTTGGGTGCTCTGGCACAACGGAGAGAAACTACAAAAAGATGACTCAAGAGAAGGAAAAAACGTGGTTCAGTTCTGACTGCAAATTAAGCAGAACAAACAACAGACCCGTTTCACATAAGGGAAGCAGAGACAAAACGCTTCTAAAGAATAACACACGTGTATCACCCTCGCCGACATCGAATGACAACAGTGACATCCTTGGGTCACCGCTCCTCTAAGATATTTCCAGAAGGCTGTAACTCTAATAGTATACGGCCCTCGTCTTCGGCGAAACAAGAAGCTAGAAACTTTCAAATGTTACTAAATGAAATAACGCACTTAAGAAACGAAATCAAAGACTTAAGGCATTCAGTAGAATTTTTCTCATCTCAATATGATACACTATTGAATAAATTTCACGAATATGAAGCGACGCAACTGGACACTATGAGTAAACCAGCTACCATTGAAACTACATGTGCTGATCTCACTCAAGAGAATTACGGCTCTAAAGTTGCAAATTAATGATCTTGAACAATACGGCAGAAACCGAAATATCGAGATACATGGCATTCCAATGGACGACCACGATGAGAAAGAAAATGTAAATCAGATAAAGATCAATGTTGCAAAAGCGCTGGATATAAATAATTTTAACATTGATCAACTTGCAGCCTTACATAGACTGCCAACAAGGAACAAGAACAAAACACCTGCGATTATTGCCCAATTTAAATCTAGAAACGAACGTGAACAGTGGATGTCAAAAAAGAAATCGAAAATCTTTGCCAGTAACGTTATTGAGGACGCTAAAAAAGCTAGTGTATCTAAATGAAAATTTAACCCCAATGAACAGAGAACTTTTCTGGAAATCGAGGTGCCTGGCCAAATCAAACAATTTTAAATACGTCTGGTTTCGGAACGGAAAAATCATGATGAGAAAAACTGATGGTGACAGCGTAATTCGAATTGATATGCTCACGAATTTCGATGAATTTTAAACGGGAATTAACTTACTTATATGCTCCTCTATTTTTATCTGTCATGGCAACTTTTCATTTTGATGACTTACCAACATTTGATCACAACGAAAATGCTCTGTGCTACTATGAAGAAGTTAAGAAATGGTTCTTGACTAGTAAATTGTATTATGTTATGAAACTGATGAACATTTAAGCTTTCTGCATGTGATCATTCGAAGTCTGGAAAAAAACTGGGATACTCTCGGTGTTTAACTTAAATATATTTTGAAATTTGTAGATATTATTATATTGACAGAAACTAATATCCTCAGCACGGATGCTCCATTGTTCAATATAGAAAATGTTAATCAACTTTTTACGAGAACTCCTGGTCCGTTTGAACATGGGATTCTGCTTTTCTTCTGCGACATATTATTAGTCAAAACGATACCTTCGCTTGTGATTACTGCTGAAACATTTAATATAAATGTCTACAAGGGTAATTTAACTTTCAATTTACTTGCTATTTACAGATCACCAAGCTCGAACTTTAACACTTTTCTTTAAAATGGGCGGGGGTGGCTCAGTCGGTAGCGCGCCAGGCTCGTAATCTGTAGTTCCCAGGTTCGAGTCCCAGCTGGGTCAGCGTTGAGATTTATCTCCGCAAAATTCCCCGCCCTGCCCTCGGTCAGTAGGGGACACCGATGGGCTTGGAAAGGCCGCCGTCCGTCGGATGGGACGTTAAGCCGTGGGCCCGTGTGCGGGAGAGACATACCCTGTGCATGTTAAAGAACACGCTGGATGGCCTTGACGCGAGGCTACCAACTGTCTCCCAACAGCTGTTCCAGTGGGTCTCCTCCTCCAACTTTCTCTTAGCCTTCGGGGTCCATGTGACCTGGCCATTTAGCCCATTGTGTGCAAAAAAGTGCCGCTCAGAAGTAAAACAACCCAAAACAACCCAATTTCTTTCTAATCTCAAAAACTGGTTCGAAACAACTAATAACATCGCAATCAAATACTCGTTGGAGACTTTAATTTAGATATCAAAAATATCAAAAAACACGGAGTTGCCAAATACGTAGAATTGCTAACCGAGTTTGGTTTCTCACCTATCATTACTGATATCACCAGGGAAGACATCATTGGTGACTCTCTCTCTCAGACATGCATTGATCACATTAACGTCCGACTTGACATTAAACTCGACACAAATTGAATGATTTTTTGCAGTAGGATCGCAGACCACTACTTAATTGCGTCTACTTGCGGGGAAAAAAACTTGGAAATTCGTCCAATCACACTAAAAAGCTAGACAGCAATTTTAACACGAAAACTATCTTAGATCATAAAATTATATGCAATAGAAATAAGCCTAACAAACTGGCTGGACAGAGGAACTGAAAACAAAACCCCAAATTTAGAATCAATAGACGTACTTTATGAAGCATTCATAAAAAAAATATACGGCGATTGTTAACAATAACAAAATTAATAAACTATCGGATGGCTCAAAAATTAAACAACGCAATTGTAGCAAAGACTGGATAAATCAGGAAATAATAAATTTAATACAAAAAAGAGACTCGGCTTGGATAGATTACAAAAATAACAAGAGAAACAGAAATTTTAAATTATTATACACAAACTTAAGAAACACAGCCACGTCCCTTATTAGGCAGGAAAAGAAGAAATATTTCTTCAAACAATTTGAGTCTTGTAAAAATAATCCAAAGCAAAATTGGGAACTCATCAACCAAATTATCAACAATAAACCTAAAACTGCCATTGACGATTTTATCATGAAGAATATGCCACAAGGTATGTCTGAAACTCAAGCAGCAGAGAAAGTTAACAACACCTTTGCAGACATTATTGTCAATCTTAGAGACGATAACCGTATACAGAATCTCTCTACAGTTCCTAAGCATATCCAACCTTCTATTCCCTCAATTTTTATCCCTCCCATCTCAAAACAAGAAACTTGCAAAATTCTAAGTGACTTAAATGAAAGAAAATCATGTGGATACGATCAGATACACATAAAGCACATTAAAGCATGCAAAATCTCCTTAACTGATGTCGTGACAAACATTATCAATGAAAGCATATCTACAGGAAACATCCGTAATAAACTCAAAATTGCTATTTTAAGACCAATTTACAAACGTGGAACTAAATCCGATTGCACTAACTATAGGCCCATTGCCATCTTACCCGTTCTTCACAAAATACTTGAAAGATATGTAGCTAATGTTCTAGCCAATTTCTTGAAAAATCATAACATTATTAGTGAAAAGCAATATGGTTTCCAAAAAGGTTAAAATACAATTACACTTTTAACGGAGTTTTCTGACGTCATTAATGGAACTTTAAACAACGGAAAAAAAGCAGCAGCTATGTTTTCTGGACTTTCGTAAGGCATTCGATATCTTACTTCACGATATTTTCTTCAAAAATTGCAACCTATGGTGTCCGAGGTATTACACTTAAATGGTTTGGAAATTATTTAAAAAACAGAGTGCATGTTACCAAAATTAATGGCGTTTTTAGTGAGAAGAGAACAGTGTACACTGGTGTTCCACAAAGTTCAACTTTAGGTCCGCTTTTATTCATTATTTATATTAATGATCAAGCCAACCTTAAACTAAAGGGCTCTCCTTATTTTATGCTGATGACACCGCCTTGGTTAACGTGAATCACAATAGAGGAGAAGCAGTCTGAGATACATAGGATGATTTTAACAAGCGATGCAGTCGTGTTCGTTTATCTCGAGAAAGAAACGGAAGCATCGGTTGGACGTAACGGCTGTCGTCAGGTGATTAACTGGTCTGACATTAATCGTATTTACATAAACTTTACGTGAGGTGATTAACGTGAGGTGAAAACGTGAGGTGATTAACTGGTCTAACATTAATCGTATTTACATAAACTTGACGTGAGGTGATTAACGTGAGGTGAAAACGTGAGGTGATTAACTGGTCTAACATTAATCGTATTTACATAAACTTGACGTGAGGTGATTAACTGGTCTAATATTAATCGTATTTACATAAACTCAGATAAAACCAAATGGATGAGCTTTCATTCACCAGGATACTATGATCTTTCAACTTATGCAATTAATAACCACGAACCCTGTGTCCTCACAACATGATAACTCATGACCCTGACTGCTGCGGCTCTGGTGCTATTGAGCGTGTTGAGAGCCATAAATATCTTGGATTTTACATGGACACAACCTTCCGAACACATATTCAAAAATTAACAGGGAAATTACGTCTATGTGCATCTAAACTTTGCAAACTACAATTTGCTGCAAGCACACATACATGTATTTTGATTTACAGAGCTATCTGTGAATCTATATTGACTTATGATTTGGGCAATATGCGGCTCAACTAACCTCACAAATATAAAGAAAATAGAATCTATTCAATCATCCATTGCTAAAATATAATCCCATACAACTTAAGAAATTCATTTTATCATAGCGATGAAAGACTAAATTATCTAGGCATACTTTCTTTTCACAACCTTTACAAATATATTATCATTTTAAAATTTTTTTGACAATCAATTTAAATCTAAAATCTCTCATGGGAAAAACACAAGGTTACAATCCAAATATTATTTCCAATTTCCAAAAATATTTAAGAATTGCGGGAAATGTACAAGGGCATATACAATACCTTACGTGTTCAATCAATTGCCAAGGGAAATTATTTTATTAAACAAATTTAAAGAAATCAAAAATAAGACTAAAAATTTTCTTCTAGGCACTAAATTCAATATAAAAATTTGAACCACCAGAATGGAGCTTCCACTGAAATTCACATAATTCGATGACATTGTTTTAAACTACATCTTATGTATTTTCATGTAAAGTTATTATTATTCTCTCCTGCAGATAAGCAGATGCTTTGCAGGTCATTTGTTTAAACTTCTGTATAACTAACATGAAAGATTATTATTATATTAAAAAAAGAACAAAAAAAACAGGAAATTTTAGAAGAGGATTTAGAAGTCTAGGGACCCTAAGCGGAATATATTTAGGGGGCCATATGGTGTGTAGTTAACAAATAAATTCACAGAGCGGGGCCCTAAACGGCCGGCTATAGGTAAATCCTCCCCTGGTTCGAACTGCGCATAAGTTTTTAGTTTCATAAGCCCCATTAATTTAGAGTTATTTTTCAAAGCCAAGGGATCGCAGATAAAACAATAGGCATTTCTTACTGTTAGCATTTATATGAAAATTACAGATGAGCTAATGGCTTAAAAAATCTGTAAATTTGATCTCGCAACAGGGCAATGAATAAGAAACTCAAAATGTACGTACAGTTCGAAGGGAAAATTTCCCACCTGTTGCTACGTGGATGGAATAATCAGCAAAGTGCGAAACATACGATAGTTTTCGAATATCTAGATTGGTTTAACATTTAGAGTTAAACGAAATATAATATGATCTCTTTAGACGATTAGTGCTATCATTTCTGTTCCAATCAACAGATCTCTTTCATCTTCTAACGTTTTTAAATCTAAACTCACCAACCTCTCTTCTCAATTAATTTGTTTTCCTCGTTTTCGTTCTGGGAAATCTAGCAGCTCCAGTTAAGGTGACAAAAAAAAGTGGTTATGGTTCCTTTCCCTCTGACCCATTGCTTCATTTCCCTCTGGCCCATTGCTTCCCTTCTCTCTGACCCATTGCTTCCCTTCTCTCTGACCCATTGCTTCCACTCTCTCTGAACCATTGCTTCCTTTGTCTCTGAACCATTGCTTCCACTCTCTCTTCCATTGCTTTCACTCTCTCTGAACCATTGCTTCCACTCTCTTTGAACCATTGCTTCCACTCTCTCTTATCCATTGCTTTCACACACTCTGAACCATTGCTTCCACTCTCTCTTATCCATTGCTTTCACTCTCTCTGAACCATTGCTTCCACTCTCTTTGAACCATTGCTTCCACTCTCTCTTATCCATTGCTTTCACACACTCTGAACCATTGCTTCCACTCTCTCTGAACCATTGCTTCCACTCTCTCTTATCCATTGCTTTCACTCTCTCTGAACCATTGCTTCCACTCTCTTTGAACCATTGCTTCCACTCTCTCTTATCCATTGCTTTCACACACTCTGAACCATTGCTTCCACTCTCTCTGAACCATTGCTTCCACTCTCTCTTATCCATTGCTTTCACTCTCTCTGAACCATTGCTTCCTTTGTCTCTGACCCATTGCTTCCACTCTCTCTGAACCATTGCTTTCACGCTCTCTGAACCATTGCTTCCACTCTCTCTTATCCATTGCTTTCACTCTCTCTGAACCATTGCTTCCACTCTCTCTGACTTCATTGCTTTCTTTCCCTCTGTCCCATTTACTGACCGATTGGTTTCCCAACGACGCTTTGCTTTCTTTCGGTGTGATCCATCGCTTCCTTATGATGTGGCCCAATTCTTCCTTTCTGTTCATGCTGCCTCATCTTAATATGTGGATATCAAAAATAAAATAATTCAATAGAATCTCTTGATTTCACCACCAAGGTAGTTTTGGAGTTAGCCGTCGACATTTAAGCACCACATAAGTAAAGTCATTTTACCTCTGAACGGCACTTCTTTTGCACATAATGAGCTAATTGATCAAGTCACAAAAACCGAATGTCTGAAAGCTAGATAAGGGATCTACTGTAAAGCTGTTAGGAGACAGATTGGAAGTTATTGTCAAGGCCATCCAATGTGTTTCTTAATGTGTACAGGGTCTGGCTCTCGTGCATGAGGTGCCACGACTTCCCATCCAACTGATGGAGGCCTTTGGAGGCACACTCGGTGTCTCCTTTGTCGCTGTCAGGTGAACTGAGGTTAGAGGAGAACACTTCAGCGCAGGTGCAGTGGAGACACGAACTGATAACATGAGGTTACGAATTTGACGGTACCGACTGAGTCAAATTCCATATCACGTGAATATTAGCTATTTGAGTGAATAAATATCAGAAGGAGAGGTTAGAATGACACTGGGTATAATAAATCGTCTCGGGATACTTTTGAAAACGTGAAATGGAATTTCATATCTCATGATGCAGAAATTGCTGCTTGCAATGAATTCTTGTTTCCTCCGTTATATGAGATATATTTCATCGCATCTTATTTCCTATACTCATTATAACCCATTATTTTGGCGTGGGGTTTCACAATTTTCTACGTTGGCATGCAGATTAAAAGCTAAAATACCGATCTTACTCTTTGAGATTAGGTCTGCTCTATAAGAAGGTAATTTTCTCGACTAAAAAGCCATCTTCTGAGAAATATCGTCGTTGGCTGACAAGAGATTCATAATGCTCCATTTCCTCTCAAAGGCTCGTCAATTTATCTGGAAAGGGTTAATGTTATAATTTCGTTTTCTTTAATAGTCAGCCGTCCCATGGCCGAGTGGTTAGCGCGCTTGGCTACTGATCTAAGGATGTATGTGTCGTTTTTCTGCTGAGGTCCTGCCATCCTCTCAGATCTTCTACTATGGCATATAAACTGACAGGCTCCTGTCAGACCTCTGTGGCAAGCAGCTGCTTGAGGGATATTTATTTTATTTATTTTTCAATAGAGTCAAATCTTCACTCTTCTGGTTATTATTTTCACGCGGAGAGAATGGCATCAGAAAGGAGGAAAAAGTTTCTTCTCGAAGAGATCAACGAAGTCAGAAATTCAGAGAAGCGATGGAGGTAGATTTTCAGAGCCAATATTAGACGGCAGTGTGAAAAGCGAGCAAGAAGAAGTCGTCTTAGCTACGGGGTAAAGGGAGAGGAAGGAAAAGAGCTGCGGATTACTTTTCTGTCCGTGCAGGTGAATCGGTGGGCGGAATGATAATGTTTTGTAGTCGTGTTCGTTTATCTGGAGAAAGAAACGGAAGCATCATTTGGACGTGACGGCTGTCGTGAGGTGGGAAGCAAACAGCGAGCATGATGTATCGCTGTTGCACGTGAGGGAGAACGCATCGCCTTTCAATCGTTGCTATGGTGCTCTTGGGGAGGAGAGCGGAGACGGAATTCCCACTTCTCCTTTCTCAGACATCTTCGTCCAATATCCTTCCTGTGAATATTTCGCTTGGTGAGAAAAAATAAAGTGCAACACCGCCGATGGCTAATAGATTTGGATCGACTGCTGAATTATTACCTTGGCAACCTTAAGGGTCGTAATGGAAATTTCAAAAAATAAATAAATAAGTGATCATTTCAAATGATACCCTTGTGAAGTGTTGGTGGCATACAATTCTTTGTTTCAACACGATTTAATGAATAAACCAGTAATGGCAGACTTCAATTTCCTTTTAATATTTCCTCTTTCTTTTCGAGAGTTCTCATTACTATAAAACATTTTTCTAATAACATTTTCCTGATAACATTTTTTGAGCTAAATATCTCGCATCACTGAAATATCCCAAAGATCACGAAATACGGAGGAGTGATGGAGATTTTCGTTTATTGTTGTGGTGAATTCTGTAAGTGGTGCGCACAAGGACGTTGCTTAAATAGAAAGGCGTCATTTGGGATTGTTTTTTTAACTTTGATGTTTGGCGCTTGAAGAGTGGGGAATAACTGTCGCTCTTTAGATCGAAACGAAACCAATTGCTGAGACTCGGGGCTCTTTCACCGACTTCTGCATTTCGGGAAGGATCATCGAGTCAGAAAATAGAAGGAGTCAGGCTTGATTTCTATTTAAGTACTGGAGGATCAGCCATAAATGACGTCACACCGAAATGGTACAGCCAATTAGTGACGAATAGTTCGAAATGATCAACAGCGCGGTTGTCGCGGGTTAGCGACATTTCTCAATGGTCACTCCCCAAACAAATATCTGAAATTCCATCCCTCCAATTTGCAGGTTGGTCGCAAACTTGCATAAGGCAAGATCGCTGGTCACTTTTGGTGATGTTGGAAGTCATTCCAGGGTTCGTGGACAGACTGATCGTTATTGAGGAAGAGCAATACGAGCTGTGCGGTAAAGAATAATTCAATCTCATGAGCAAGTGATGTGTGTTATGTGGGGGGTTATATTATCGTTACCGAGCTTAAGTTATAACTTTGCCCATTATACTTAATATCTGACTCCTATATTTATAAATAATTTCTGTAAAAATATGCTAATATTCTGTTTGGATATTAAATAACTTAATTATGTATTAGTAGAACGATGTGATGGTAAAAGCCCAATACTTGTGATCATATCGTATTCTTTTGTGTATTGCTTATTTATACCTTGCATTTTGGAATATTTTTGTGATACTAATTGCTGTTGTTGAGAGTTGTGCATGCTTCACATGCTTTGATTTTTATATTCTGGGTATCAATGCAAATAAATTAGTGATCCCAGTTGCAAGATAAAACTTCCTCTAATAGCAAAAGTAGAATTTTTTTGTGCATGTTTACCACATAAAAAAAGACAATTATTTAAAACTAATTGGCATTTGATGCATTCTTATTCATGTTACCATGTTACCCCCACTTGAGAGCTAAAATCTACTCTATATTTTAGATTTCGTTCATTCGATCTCTACTTCATGTCATCGTAAAGTTGCCGCCCCCCCCCCCCACGAAATTTAGGAACCGCAAAAAAAGTAATAAAATGTTGATTAATATGTATAACGATAAGCAGGCGTATGAAGTTCTTAATCTGCAGCAGTGCATACGGGCAACATGGCCAAACCAACGAAATCTCTCTCTGTCTGCACAAAATGCTGCTTAAATGACTCCTTCTTCTAACCTCATCATTACTTACAAAGTCAAACCACCTAATGCCCAAGATACTGTGTAAGCGTCTGGAATCAAAGGCATCAAGTTTCTTGTTATCCTGCTTACAAACGGTCCAGGTTTCACTCTCATAACTAACCTTAGAAAGAACCAAACTATTATATAATCTAATTTTAGTCTTTATGTATATACGCCTAATTTTCCTCACTGTCTATATATTCTTAAAATCCTCAGCGGGAATCCTTATTCTTCTATTTATCTCATGCCGCACATCACCAGTATCTGTTACATAGTTCCAAAGATAATTAAACTGAGACACTTGCTAAAGAGTGCAGCCATTCAAAGCAAATGAAGCACCACTTGCCTGACCAATTTTCATCACTTAAGTTTTCCACTGTTTAGCACAAAACCTACTATATTACAAGTCTTATCAACAGCCCAAATGAACGAATAATCACAGAGCCAAATCGTCTTCATAATCTAAATAAGAAATTTTGAAATCTCTAGACCATTTAAGGGAAAAATAATTTCCTTGCAAAGAATTTCGCATAACATAATCAATAACCAAACAAAAGTGAAAAGGAGACAAAATGCATCGTTATCTAACTCCACTAGCAATGCTAAAACAGTCGCTATAAGCCTTACCAACTCTCACACATGATTCCGTGTCTAACTTTTCGGGTATGACATAAGATCACACGATCAACCACATATTATGACGATTAACAGAGTCAAAACCTTTGACATCTACAAAGCTAGTAACTGCAGGTTTCTGAATGTTATGCATTTCTCAAGAATCTGCCTGTAGGGACTCGGCGGGAGTGAAGGATCAGGATCGCCATTTTGGCGGCAGTGCCTACCCTCCTGGTGACAAAGCGCCAGCGGCAGGGCCAGTTTTGAGAGCACGATGAAGAAAGGCGACAAGAGTCGTCCTGGTACGGCGATCGTGTTCGAACACTATTGGCCGAGACACCCTAACGTCCCCCGAAGGACACGTGACATCATCTTGCGGGGTGGTTTGAACTAAACTTGCACGGGGACCACGAGGTTGTCCGGATGTCAGGCGGATAGTCTGCACCTCGTTTTTTTTAAGCTTTGTTCTGTATGTGTACATGTTACCCCCACTTGAGAGCGGTGGTACCTCAGCGGTGGGACCGCTGAGGTTCATTATAAATAAAAAATAAATGAATACCCCCTCAAGCAGCTGCTTGCCACAGAGGTCTGACAGGAGCCTGTCAGTTTATATGCCACAGTAGAAGCCTGTGTTATATTTGCCAGTGAACTGTACAGTCGCTCAAAAAAGTATCCGAACGGTATGGTTGATTACAGAATTCAGAAAAAATATCTGGCAACGATTTTTTTTTGGAAATTAGTTATCTGGCAGCCTTCTTGTACGTAGACGAAGGTTGCCAGATCAGTAATTTCTAAAAAAATCGTCGCCAGATATTTTTTCTGAATTCTGTAATCAACCATAGCGTTCGGATACTTTTTTGAGCGACTGTACCAGGTGGGCAATCACTGTATGTATATAGTTATAGTGTTTGTAAATAAAAAGTGTAAATAGTTGAAATACGTGTGTTAGTGTATTCGGCAACCTGGGTGATTATCCTGACAAGACAGGGGACAAGTACCCTTCTACAAAGCTCTCACACACATAGGTAGAAAAAGAACTCAGCCCAGACAGGCAGAGGAGAGTGCCGTCGACACTGCCTAAGTGAAAATATTTGATCAATACTACCACCTCTGAATTCACTCTGTTCATCACGCAGTTGTCCATCAACCAAATTCTTAATTTTATTAATTATAATCATGGAAAGAACTTTATCTGGAACCGAAAGTAAACTAATTCCCCAATACTTATCACAAGAACTGGGATCATATTTTTAAACATTGTTTTTAAATGAGTTTTTAAAAATCAGGATAATGATAGCTGTAGCAAAATCCTTAAGAAACACACCTTTATCATAAAAAAATATTAAAAATTTTGGTCAGTCAACAAGAACACAAATGCTCCCATCTACAAGAATTCCAGTGGTCATTTCATTCACCCCTGGAAAGTTATGCAGTTTTAATTTAGAGATAACCAAAGCGACTTTGGAAAGAGATATAGGATCATTATTAAAGCCAGTAATGTATCTATCCTCATTTCAAAAAATGGGAGTAGAAATAATCACATTGTTTAGAACACCTTCAACCATCTAATCATGTTTATTCCTCAGTTCCTGTGTACCTGTCAGTTTCTTCCCACACAAGACCTTAACTATCTGGTGCAATCTCCTGATGTTGTGCTGTTTAACTGCTTCCTCTGCTTTCTCAGCCAAGCTATCAAGCCAAATATTCTTATCAGCTGTTAACTGATCCTTTACACGCTTATTAAGTTGGTTGCAGTGGCTTCTGTTAGGAATGGTAGGGTGTTGATTCATATTAATCCTGCATTTTCTTCGTTCAGAAATAACTTCCTAGCCTTATCACTAAAATAATTTTTACAGAAAAGAATACTGTTGGTTTCAAGAAGAGCCTGCTTAAACTGATACCATTCTTTATCACTTCAGCAGTAAACAAACTACGATTTTCACAATGACTAAGTAGCCTATCATGGTATACTTTGGTACAACAGGATCTTTCAGACCTTCAGTGTTAAAGGTGATTTTCTTAACTTTAGCAAACATTTCTTAAGCTTCAGTTGCAAGACACTTTTCACCAGGTGGTGATCAGACCCAATTTCGGCTCCCCTATATGATCTGTTATTCCTAACAGAACTAGCCCATTTGCTGTTAATTAAAGTATAATCTGTTTTTTTCCTGTACCACCCATCAAGTGAAACGCATATTTTGGTTATAAATATTCCATTTTTTGTAGTATGTGTTAATTATTCTCAAACCATTAAGTTTTCTTACCTATAGAAGACGTTCCCCGTTGCCATGGGAATTACCAATGCCAAAAAGATCACCTAGCGCAATAGAAATATCTCCTTTCTTGACAGAATTCAAAATACACTGCATCATCATCATCACCATCATCATCAACATTCTCAAGCAGCCATGAGCTACGGAGGTCTAACTAGACCGTGCAATTTAGTTCTCCAAGCAAATCTATCCTGAGCTACATCTACTGCATCTGGTCACTGCACACCAATTCTAACAAGATCCTGTTTGACATTGTCTGCCCACCGCATCCTAGGTCTCCCCTTCTTTTTGAGGCCTTTAGGCACACTGTTCATAACCCTATTCGCCAATCTATAATTATCCATACGGGCAACATTGCCAAACCAACGGAGTCTCTCTCTGCACAATATGCTGCTTAAAGGAGGTTGCAAACTCCTTTGCCTAACCTCATCATTAGTTACAAAGTTGAACCACCTAATGCCCAAGATACTGCGTAAGCATCTGGAATCAAAAGCATCTAGTTTCCTGTTATCTTGTTTACAAAGTGTCCAAGTTTCACTGCCATAACTAACCCTAGAAAGAACCAAACTATTATACAGTCTAATTTTAGTCTTTAGGTGTATACGTCTATTTCTCCACACTCTCCATAGAGTATTAAAAAGTCCTAGCAGCAATCCCTATTCATCCATTAATCTCATGCTGCACATCACCAGTATCTGTTACATAGCTCCCAAGATAATTAAACTGTGACACCTGCTCAAGACTGCAACCATTCATATTAACTGAATCACAGCCTGCTTGACCAATTTTCATCACTTTAGTTTTCTCACTGTTTATAACCAAACCTACTCTACTACCAGTCTCATCAACAGCTCGAATGAAAGGGTTCATCTCATCAACATCATTTGCCAAAAGGGCTAAATCATCAGCATAATCTAAATCAGAAATTTTCGTATCTCCAGTCCATTTAAGACCAAAATCTTTCCCTTGAAGTGAATTTCGCATAACATAATCAATAACAAAGCTAAAGAGAAAAGGAGACAAAATTCACCCTCGTCGAACACCAGAAGTAATGCTAAACCATTTGCTACAAGCCTTACCAACTCTCACACACGACTCAGTGTTATTATAGATAGCTTTCATTATGTTAACTGACTTGTCAGATATACCATATGATCTCACAATCAACCACAAATTATGACGATCAACAGAGTCAAATGCTTTTTTTGAAATCAACAAAGCTAGCAACCAAAGGTTTCTGAAACTCTAAACATTTCTCAAGAATCTGCCTAAGTGAAAATATCTGATCCACACATCCTCTACCACTTCTGAATCCACATTGCTCATCACGCAATTGACTGTCAACCAGATTCTTAATTCTATTAAGCACAATCATGGAAAGAACTTTACCTGGAACAGAGAGTAGACTGATACCCCTATAGTTATCGCAAGAACTGCGATCACCTTTTTTGAAAATAGGGATAACAATTGCTCTGGTAAAATCCTTAAGAACCATGCCTTTATCATAAACGATATTCAGAATTTCAGTCATCCATGTAATAACCGAAACATTCCCAGCTCTAAGCATTTCGGTAGTAATTTCATCTACCCCTGGGGATTTATGTAGTTTAAGTTTAGAAACAGCCAAAATAACTTCAGATTGTGTTATAGGGCTAACATTAAAGCCAGTAAGGCATCTATCATCATTACAAACAATGGGAGTAAAACTAACTACATTGTTTAGAATATCACTGAAATGCTGAGGTTACCTAGCCATGACAGAATCCTCAATTTATATAACCTTACCTTGTTTATCCTTCAATCCCTGTATACCTGTCCGTTTTCTACCACAAAAAACATTAACTATCTGGTACAGCTCTCTGCTGTTGTGCTGTCTAACTGCTTCCTCGACTTTGTCAGCCAAACCATCAAGCCAAAGATTCATATAAGCAGCTAACTGATCTTTTACACGTTTACTAAGTTCTCTGTAATGCGTTCTTATTAGGATTAGTAACGTATTGATTAAATACAATCCTGCAGTTCTTTCTTTCCGAAATAAGCTCAAGTGCCTTATCACTCAGATAATTCTGTCTCTTCTGCTCCTTTTTTCCTAAGAGAGTACTGTCAGTGTCCAAAAAAGCCTGTTTAAAATGATCCCATTCTTCCTCAACTTCAGTAGTAAGCATACCATGACTGTCATAATGACTAAGTAACCTATCATGGTAAGCTTTGGCTATAACTGGGTCTTTCAGAGCTTCAGTATTAAAAGTAAATTTTTTAACTCTAACACAACTTTAAGTTTAAGTTGCAAGAAACTTTTAACAAGGTAATGGTCAGATCCAATTTGAGCTCCCCTATATGACCTGGCATTCCTAACAGAACCAGCCCATTTGCTGTTAATTAATATATAATCAATCATATTCTTATGCAGCCCATCAGGTGAAACCCATGTGTACTTATGTATGTCGCGGTGTTTGTAATAAGTGTTAGTTATTCTGAATCCATTGAGTTTACTTACCTGTAGGAGACGTTGCCCATTGCCATTGCAGCTACCAATACCAAAAGGGCCTATTACTCCTCCCCAAAGTCAGAGTCAGTACCAACTTTGGCATTGAAGTCACCTAGAACAAGGGTAATATCTCCTTTCTTGACAGAATTCAAAATATCCTGAAGTTGTCCGTAAAATCTATCCTTCTCATCCTCATCGGCATCCTCAGTGGGGGCATAACAGCAGATAACATTCAAGTCTTTAATGCTTGTCTGAAATTTTGCTGTAAGAAATCTTTCATTAATGCACTCATATCCTAGAGGAGCATCACAGCGTGTCTGCTGAGAAGCAGACCCATGCCTTGGTGATGCTTATTGTAGTCCCTCCCTGAAAAGAGAAATTTAAGATTATTTTTAAGAATCTGACCTCTATCTGTCCATCTGGTCTCTTTCAAGCCGAGAATATCTAAATTATAATGGTGAAATACACTGCACGACATTGAAATTGCTCCAACCAGAAGGAGTGTTGGGATAGGGGTGAAATGTAGCACACACATAGCAATGCATTTTGGCATACCATGATTTAATTTGCAGCCAGTTACAGTGGTTAGAAGATGAGATAATGCAGCACAATGTGACTGCTTCAGTAAGTGGTTGCACCACCGTGAACGGCAATACAGGCAGAAATACGGCCGCATGGAATCATACAGTCGACGGATATGGTCCTGAGGGATTGCACACCAATCAGCGTTGACTTGCTCCCATAATTCAACGAGATTCTGTGACAGCCACTGAGAGGATTGCACACATTGTCCAATGTGGTCCCACAGATTTTCTATTGGCGATAAATCTGGAAATCATGATGGCCATGGTAATATTTGAACATGTTGCAAACATTGTCTGGAAACCCTAGCAGTGTTGTCATGATGTGTAGGGTGTTGTCATGATGGGAAATGCTTCATGGTATGCTTCCCAGGAATGGTAACAAAATGGGCCCATGATGCGAACAAGAGGTGACCTGCTGTCATATCCAATATAACCCCATACCATTATGCCTGACTGACGGGCGGTGTGCTGGTCGAGAACAAAAGCTGAATCCGTATTCTTACCAGGTTATTGCCATACACAGACCTGTCGATCATCAGCACCCAGACAGAAACGGGATTCATAACTAAACACAACAGTGTCCCATCCGTGACCCCAGTCCGCACGACTTCGGCACCAAGCCAGACGAGTGCTGCGATGGTTTGCAGTCAATGGCAGTCGACGTAACGTTTGCCTAGAGCGCAGGTGTGCCTCATGCAACCTTTGGTTTAGCGATCGGGTTGTTATGGGGACGTCCATGGCTGCTGATACAGCCCGTCGAATACCGCCTGCAGTGCTCTGTGGTGACGAACGATCATGTCGAACAATGCGCCTATCAAGCCGTGCTAACGTCTGTAGGATGTCAAAAAAAGCACTCTAGAACTTTCATTTCGCCACTGTTGCCAACAGCCTCCAACAGTTCGTGCATCCCGATGAACATGGGTAGCGACACGACGTGTAGTCCATCTAGCTTCACATAGGCCTATAATTCTTCCTCTCTCAAAAGCATCCAGATGGTGATAAACCTGCTGATGTCGTGTACCAGGCATTTTCGGCTGTCGCTGAACAATTTCCAAGCAGAACTACCTACTCTCAACCATTCGCATGACTTCCACCTGCATAAACACAATACCATCCCTGTTCCTTCTTGCACCCTTTATCTCTTGAGCCACACACACCATTGGCTCTGGATTATCATCATTTGCATATCTGAACTGCTCACACCCACCCTTCTATTTGCATGTATGTACGATAAGTCCTTCTGGGTGGGGCACTTTCAATGTCGAGCAGTGTATCTCGAAGCCGTCTGTAAAACGTATTCTTCTCGTTCTCATCAGAGTCCTCTATTCGGGTGTCTATCTATGAAGTCCTCTAATGATATTCAAGTCTTTAATTTTTGTTTAAATTTTGTTGTAAGAAATCTTTCATTAATGCAGTCATATCCTAGAACAGTATCACTGGCGTGTCTACTGAAAACCAAATCTATACTTTGGAGGTATAATCCATCCTCCCTCCCTAAAAGAGAATTTTCAAATTAATTTTAGGTATCTGACTTTACCTGTCCATCTGGTCTCTTGAAAGTCCAGAATATCGAAGTTCTAACGCTGGAATTCTTGTGTAAGGACATCAAGAGAATAATCTCTATGTAATCTCATCATGTTCCACGTATCTGTAGAGAGAAAATAATTAATTGTATTTTTCAGGGAACTAGGTTTATTTAGGGAAGGTAAGGCCAACAATATCAAGCAACCCCTGATCGTATGGATGGGGCAAAGACCAGTTCCCCCACCGCTAAAGGTGAAGCCATCCATGCTCGTAGGAACTTCACGCACTATCTTTTCAAGAACCATATGACCTGTCTAAGACGCATTACTTCCATTTAGGATTGAGTTGATGTGAAGCTGTCCACTAGCTAAGTGACACTGATGATGGCCTCTGATCATGATTATCTAGCAGCAGATGTAAGGTGTCCTGTGCCTCTGTTCACTCAGAGCTGGCAAACCCACAAGAAAACAGAAAATACAACGGCAGATTCTCCCTCAACAGAGGCCCACCAGTGTAGGAAATTCTGGATCTATAATCAAACTCAAAGCCATAAACCATTCAAGTCCAGAGAGTACAAATGGTCAGTATTAGGACCCTGTGAAGTTGACCACTCCTCAGCAGGGCAGAAAAAAAAAGGAAAAAAGTGGTCATGAATGACCAGATCTGTAGGCCAAACTGATCTGGCAGACCTACTCTCCCGTTCCCTTCCAAAAGAGAATATCTCTTTTGAAAGGTAATAAGGGCCTGCACCACGAGATGGCGCGGTCGGACATTTATGTGCAGCAGTAAATACATTAGTAAATTATATATTTAAATTTTGCTGTATCTGTTAATCTAAATAGCGCTTGAAAATACTAATCATTTCTATTAATAATGTAATCTCATAAAACAAAATCCTTTCCAAACTTTGAATTGAAATGGGTATTGACTTTTGTACGAAAAAAAAAATGTTAGCAAAATGAGTATTGGAATCTGACAACATCACGTTCATCCATTGTATCGTTACAGCTGCATCATCCTCACTCTGAAACTAAATAAACTTATTACAGCACTTATTTACAATAACAGGTAAAAGTAATAAAGGTTTTATTGAATTTTAGAATAAATATTGATTATTGGTAATTTGAAACAGTCCGTTAATATTAATATGGGCAAGTTATCTGTTATTTTCCATTAATGTTTTCTTTGCTGAGAGTTATCTGTTATTTTCCATTATGGTTTTTCTTTGCTGAGAGTTATCTGTTATTTTCCATTATGGTTTTTCTTTGCTGAGAGTTATCTGTTATTTTCCATTAATGTTTTCTTTGCTGAGAGTTATCTGTTATTTTCCATTATGGTTTTTCTTTGCTGAGAGTTATCTGTTATTTTCCATTGTTTTCTTTGCTGAGAGTTATCTGTTATTTTCCATTAATGTTTTCTTTGCTGAGAGTTATCTGTTATTTTCCATTATGGTTTTTCTTTGCTCAGAGTTATCTGTTATTTTCCATTAATGTTTTCTTTGCTGAAAGTTATCTGTTATTTTCCATTAATGTTTTCTTTGCTGAGAGTTATCTGTTATTTTCCATTATGTTTTTCATTGCTCAGAGTTATCTGTTATTTTCCATTGATGTTTTCTTTGCTGAGAGTTATCTGTTATTTTCCATTATGTTTTTCATTGCTCAGAGTTATCTGTTATTTTCCATTAATGTTTTCTTTGCTGAGAGTTATCAGTTATTTTCCATTATGTTTTTCATTGCTCAGAGTTATCTGTTATTTTCCATTAATGTTTTCTTTGCTGAGAGTTATCTGTTATCTTCAATTATGTTTTTCTTTGCTCAGATTTATCTGTTATTTTCCATTAATGTTTTCGTTGCTGAGAGTTATCTGTATTTTTTAATGTTTTCTTTGCTGAGAGTTATGTTATTTTTCCATTATGATTTTCTTTGCTGAGAGTTATCTGTTATTTTCCATTATGTTTTTCATTGCTAAGAGCTATCTGTCATTTTGCATTGTTTTTCTTTGTTCAGAGTAGACTTTTATCGTTAATGTTCCCATCTATGAAGAGTTACGACATTCTATGCGAGAGTCAACGTTTTTGTCCGATTACAAGCACAGTTGCGCATGCGCAACTGGCAACTACTTTGCTGCGTGTGGTTTTTTTTCCTCCGCTGTACCAAATGTACACATACGAAACCAAATGTCGTTTGAGGTCGCCACTTACGCCTTGTCGAAGCTGAATTTCTCCTTTCACCTTTATTTTACTTCTTGTCGCGATTAGGTATAGACTTTTTGAGATCAAAGTTACATTTTACATCTGCTAAAAATAACGAGACGTTTTAAATTCTGGTTTTCTGAATTTTATTCAGTAAAACGCTGAATTAATCGTTTAATTAGATACGTAATGAGAGAGTTGCAGCATCACATCCTGGCCAGCATCTACTAAAATTTTCGCTAACATCAATAATCCTCCTCAGGGTACAACAGCGAGACGAACGATGAAGTTTTATTTTCATCTTCTCTTAGCGACATCTTCGATAGTTTTGGATCGGTTTAATGACACAGGAATTTTACATTTGTTACATTATGAATTTTTTAGATTCATAATGTAATAAATATAAAATTCCAGTGTTTAACAGAAATAAAATCTCTAGGAAAATGTGCTATCAAACAGTTTTAAAGAACATTCTTCTAAACCATAAAAGTATATTATTTTTGGCTGATCTTTTCTGCATCTCGATTTGTGTATAATTTAGTATGACTGATCCAAGGCCCAGCTCAGACCAAGTCTTTACACGAGGTATGGAATAGTTACCGAGAGGGCGTTACCTAATGCGGAAAAACTTTATGCAAGAAATTAAACAGTATTTAACACATCTATTATAACAAATGACTTCCACAAGTCTACATTCCCTGACACATAGACTTATGGAAGTATTATTTGCTCACGGAAGAAATATTTTAATGAAATATTTGGAACTTTTCTTCTCTTTAAGGGAATGTCAAATCGCCTTTCTGCCTTGATTACGGAAATGGCGCTTGAAAGAAAACCTTTGAACGCAGATGATTGCGAAATGTTTTCATTTCTTTGCCAATTAATTCAGAGAAATTGAAAAAAAAATTTTTTTTCCAAATATCGTTTGTTGCTCACGTGTTCTTTCTCGCGCAGGCTTTCAAGTTTCTCACCCGACGTGCCGTAAGAAGGACACCGAGAAGGAAGTGGACGAGAGGCTCTGCAATCTCTCCATTCGACCAAGACCAAAAGTAAAATCATGCAATATCCACAAGTGTCCTGTTGTGTAAGTCTTATTTCGATGAATTGTTTGGGAGCGAACTAACCTCTTTAAGTAGATTTACCTCTTCAGAATAATTGTAAAAGTGATATTTAACAGGAGATCAGTTTCTTATATTTCCAATGAATATTACGAAATGCTGAATCCGTATTGAAATATCTTAAATTATTCTTAATAACTCGTCTTCTAGATGAAATCATTCTTATATTGGTCTAAATTTTCATAAACTCTGAAAACGGTCTTGAGTACTTGCTTACCTTACTTACAAAATGGGTCGAAATCTTTTGATTTTGAAGGTTTAATATCTTTTGACGTAATAATTTTTTAATATCTTTTGGAACGCCAAAATCAAGATTGGAAGCATTAACGAATATACCTCGATACACATTGCGAGATGAGACTTTTGTTTCAGTTTGCTGAGCTTATAAGTCGAATCATTTATTATCCGTTAAAGAAAGATGCCTGCGATTAAGTTCTCACAACAGGAGTGAGTTGAAGCTTCAGAGGTAAAACAACTCAACCTCCTTTCTCGCTTTCTGGAATCTGAAATGGGAAAAAAATTATAAATGCTCTAAATTAAGGATAACTTTTCATTTTCCCACTAATATCAAGTCTAATGACACTAAATGGTTTAGCTTCCACACTCGTGTTTTACAATTTATTGTTAATACTCTTTCCCACAATAATAACTTAAACATGTTGTTCATTAATTCCATCTCGAGCCTTCTTTAAAAAGGATGCACATAATTAACTTTTCTACATCATCATCTCGGAACAAGGAAAGTCACTAGTCATCACATATTTCTAGCAAGGACCGACACGCAGAGTCTTAAACTGCACTGAATTTAGTAAATGATGCCACATAACAGTTATCATTTAAGATTCATCAATTAACTTTTGCGTTTGATTTCGGCGCACACAAGTATCCATGGTATTTAATTGAAATAAGACTTGAAAATTATAGTAATAAAAAATTTAAATGCAAAAAATATTTTCTTTGGCAACCTGTTCTAGAAAACACATATATCTGGAATATATATGTGACTCAGTGAAGAGTAAAAATGTTTAGATTCCTGATGTCGAAGGAACAGACTCTTGACATTCCTCTGAACGTGGGTATGAGAGAGACACGTTCTTCTTAAAGGAGGAATCAATTTCCGATTGTTTCGGTTTCATCATCTCATTCAGAATAAACGCATATGGCTCAATAATCGTTGTCTCAGCAAATCTTTCTCCTCTTTAGAATTTTAGAATCGCTGAAGTTTCTAAAAAAGTTGTTTACTTATGCAGTGAACGCAATTAGAAGAAATTGTCGCAGATAGTGGTATTCAGTTTCACTCTTTTGAAATTGAAAAAAAAATTCCGCGTGCCTCGAAAACTCACTGTCAAAAGGATTTGATCGTTTTTTTTTTTCTTAATGCGTTCCAAAAGATAAAGCGCAGTAATGCGAACATCACGGTAAGTGGTCACCCACTCTATGGTGACTTTCTCTGTTGTGAGTCTTTGTTGTTGGGTTAGGCTGTTTTTATCTCTGAGCGGCACATTTTTGCACAAAATAGGCTAAATGGCCAGGTCACAAGGACCCCAAGGGCTGAGAGAAGATGGAGGAAGTGAACCCATTGCATTGCTGTTAGGAGACAGATGGAAGTCTCCCGTTAAAGTCATCCAGCGTGTCCCTTTGCGTGCACAGGGCATGGCTCTTCTACACAAGGGATACCACTGCTTTACGTCCCATCCGAGAAACAGCGGCCTTTCCAAGCTCATCGGTGTCCTCTTTCTGACTGAGGTCAGGACGGGAGTTTTGCGAAGATAAATCTCAAATCTTGGTCAGGAGGGACTCGAACCTGGGATACGCAGATTCCCGCTGAGCCAACACCTTCTTTGTTGATGCTTTTAGTTTACGAGAAGAAGTTTTTTTTTTCTTTCATGCAGACGTCTTTTGATTATGAACATATTCTTTTGGTGAACAATTTGGTTGGAAAAGTGGAGAAATTTTTGGAGCTAAAATTCCCGATATTGTTTTAATTCGATGGCTCGGAGATTCCTTTGGCAGGCTCACTTTCAGCTGAAAGCATTTAGCCAACAAAACTGGATTATTTAATAAAAGAATCGTAAGTGTAAAATGGTACATGAAAAGCACATAACACTTAAAGATAGCATAAAACAAGTTTAGGATGCGAAAGTATTAAACCGACATTTTACAGGAAATGACGTTGTGGATGTACAGCGAGGCAGCTTGCTGCATCAACGCATTTCCCGTTCATAAATGATGGTGAGGCTGAGCAGCTTAAAATGGAAGAGAATTGTGAACAGAGAGGAAAATTAGAGAAGAAGGGATGGAACTAAAAATACATTTCGCTGTTGCAAGAGGCAGGGAAAAATCGTTAGGGAGCTTCCAGGTTGCGTGATTTGCGCACAGATCACGCAAATTTGCTGCGCGAAAACATAGGCGTCGGTGACGTTCAAACAGGTTGGCGAGTTCCACGATTCGAAACCAATCGACAGATTTCGTTTCAGTTAAAGAAATTATCCTCTCATTCGAAATTAGTTGTGACATTTATTATTTTCCGGAATTCTACTTAAAGTAAAGAAAAAATTACAAAATTACACATTAAAGTTCGAACGAATCCTTTGACGATATTTAGAAACAAAAGGCTTTTCGGTGCAAGCAATGCTTTTGGTTTAAAACTCGAAGTTCTGAAAGAAGAAATAGTAATGAAAGGAAGCAAAAATCTCGGCTTTGATTTCCTTTCATTTGTTGATGTGCCACATGACAATCCTGGAAATCATAGATGCAGAGAATGAGAAGTTTATCCTTAGAGAAATTAATCATTGCTTTTGGAGGTTCACATTTCGTAGCAGAAACACCAAACGTTATTTCGTTATTGCATTTCTGTGCTCTGAGATCTCACTTAAAATACTAATAAAGAACTACAACTATTCAAAGATTAAAATTGCTTTTAGAACAATAAAATATATTACCTTTTTCACTCTCTGAATATTTATTCAAACATTTATAAAAGTAATGACCAGTTGTGGCGAATATTCGTTTCTGAACAATCGTGTCGATTCCTAAAGTTGGCGGGTCAGCGTTGAGATTTATCTCCGCAAAATTCCACGCCCTGCCCACGGTCAGTAGGGGACACCGATGGGCTTGAAAAGCCCGCCGTCCGTCGGATGGGACGTTAAGCCATGGCCCCGTGTGCGGGAGAGACATACCCTGTGCACGTTAAAGAACACGCTGGATGGCCTTGACGGGAGGCTACCATCTGTCTCCCAACAGCTGTTCCAGTGGGTCCCCTCCCCCAACCTTCTCTGAGCCTTCGGGGTCCATGTGACCTGGCCATTTAGCCCATCGTGTGCAAAAAAGTGCCGCTCTGAGGTAAAACAATCAAATCCAATCCTAAAGTTGGCGTATGAATTACAGAAACAGATACAAGATAGGAAGAAATGGATGTGAGGAAATAGTTTGCTGAAAATTTTGAAAAGACAATACGTATGTTTTGCTTGTATAGTCAGTGGCGCCGTCTACATGAGAGTATTTAAGACTGGGAGAATGCGCAGTTGCTGTATCGACGATCCACAATTGGTTGATCCAGGAATTAATTACTTGTTAATCAACCAATGATGGCGTAGATCAAAGATCATTGGTAGTGGACAAGTGATTGATTCACCAATCAATCACTAACCGTCGATGATTGAACTACGCAGTTTCATTTTCTCATTCGCTTCGCCATTGGTACTTTCAGACAAAATATTTTATGCCGAAAACGATACTCTAGGTAAACTGAAGACCTTAATCAGATCTGTTTAAAAATTGATTTTTCAAGAATTCGGTACTTAAGGAATTAGAGAAGAACATTGTGAATGTCAGCTTAAGGATGCGCATTAAATATTAGTTGAAGCCTAAATTTACGAGGATTATATCCAACCGTTTACTAACTGAAGTTTATTTTTTAAAGTTTCTTAAACATCTGCCAATTTTTTCAATATTTTTCGAAGTATTCTTATAGAGTGTGACGAGATCGCTTAATATTCCAACTGGCGTAACCCTTAAAACTGAATTTAAAAGCAATTCAAAAGCGGAATTGAGATCTCTAATCCGAGGGAGCCTTCCCATTAATTTTTTTTCAACATTATGAGGCTTTGTTTCGTCTGCATACTCTTACATAATTGACATATTTACCATTAAGACCGAATCTCGGAAAGGGACCATGCCCCTCCCCCTTTGAAAATGCTACTAACGATAACGGAGGCCAAAAAATATTAAATCTGTGCAGATTTCACATATATTTTAAGGAATATTCTTTAGAAACCTCTAAGATGAAAGGAAAAATATCCCACTGCGATGGAAATCCTGTCTCTTGCTCCCCCCCCCCTTACCTTTTTCCGGCTACATTGCGTCGTTCCTCCACTCCCTCCCCCCTCCTATATTTTTTCTAGATCTGGGGCTGTTTATTATCATTCCCATCAAATCATGTTTATAACCAAACCTACTCTACTACCAGTGTCATCAACAACTCGAATGAAAGAGTTCATCTCATCAACATCATTTGCCGAAACGGCTAAATCATCAGCATAATCTAAATAAAACATTTTCAGATTTTTAGAATATTTAAGCCCAAAATCTTTCCTTTTCAGTGCATTTCGCATAACCTAATCAATAACCAAAGAGGAAAGGAGATAAAATGCACCCTTGTCTAACATGCCAAAATTTGTCTAAATTTACGAGGATTATATCCAACCGTTTACTAGCAATGCTAAATCAATTGCTACGTGCTTTACCAACTCTCACCCATCATCGTGTCAAGGGGTAACGGTCTTATTGTACCTCGCCGATCTCATCATGTCAAAGCGTAAACCTCATTGTACCTCTCCATCTCATCATGTCAAGGAGTAACAGTCTCCTTGTACCTCCCGATCTCTACGTGTCAAGGGGGTCTGCTTGTAACTTCCCATCTCATCGTATCAAGGAACTTAAGTGCAATGGTCTCGTTATAACTCCCCTCTCAACGATCAGTCTCGTTGTAATCGTTTTCGAATACATGCTTTGTGATTTTTTCTTCATGCACCTATGGTATTCAAGTGTTTTATCAAAAATATTATCCTATCAAAAAACTGAAAATTACATATTGCAACTTACGTGCTTTTGGATATCTGCACGGTATAGTTACTCTATTCCTAGATGATATTTTGTTGAGTTTAGCTGACAACTGCAATAGTGACTGGTTGTAAGTCCTTTGCAAAACTTCCTCCCATGCAATAAAATTAAATTACTTATAGATTTCTTGTTCTATTTTGCACACAATAAGATATGCAGCAGCGGAAGCCGTAATGCTAATATATTCAGTTATTAAAATCAATTGCGAGATTTTGGTTCCTTGAAATGGCTGATGGATCATTTGTTTTCAATTTTTTTCCGGTCTCTCCACAGTGAACATCGCATAATGAATTTATTTCGTTCCGCGGAAACTTTCGTTATATAAATTTGGGAAATATGATACATATTAAAGAGCTAATTTCGCTCCAATGACAGCATAAAGTTAACATTTTGAACATGAAAAGCATTATGAATGAAATTTAACAGTAATTTTTGAATCATTATAAGAACATGACAAAACATTCAAATTAATAGAAACATATCAAAATAATTTCATGAATAGAGTGTAAAATGTTCCACTAAAACAATTCTTACGCTAAAAAAGGCGATCAGCTTAGGAGGCGTTTGATCGAGAAGTTGCGGAAGAAAATTCTTTTTTGTAAAAAGAATCTTCTTCCGTTATAACCTCTGAGGGTTAGCGCAGGTAGAGGATGTTCAAAGTTGCTGGATTATGAGAGCTCCAGGAGTAAAAACCAAAACACAGCAAACAATGTTGCTGTCGTTGATTGTCATAAAATGGCTGTCGTTGATTGGCTAAGCCAGTTGGCTCCACTTAGGAAGTCGAGCCAACAGAAATTTTCGGCCAGTCAGAGCGTGACTTCAGCACGCTCTGATTGACCGAAACTGGCGACTGTATTTTCGTAAGCAATTCGTTATGTGAATGAAAGGGGGCTTTTTGGGAGGCAATTCGTCGTCTGATGCCAATAATGACGTCATAGCTGAGGTAGTACATCACAGAAATGAATATAATGGTCAGATGCCGATTGGTTTAAAATGCATCAGTGCAATGATTGCGCCAATTTTGTCAGTTCCGTAATTCAATTGTGCAAAATGTAAGTTTCACCGCAAAGCTATCCTTCTTTACTTGGAAGATGCAATGAAGCTCTCTTGCTCTTTTTTGCAGTTGGGTGACCGAGGAGTGGACTCCGTGCTCCGCCAGCTGCGGCCATGGTGCGCAGACCAGATCCGTGTTCTGTGCTCAAGGAGGACCGAACGGCACACGCATCCACGTGAGCAGCAGCTTCTGTCCGCGCCACAAACCAGTCACCGAGAGGTCGTGCACCGTACACGAGTGTCCTCGATGGTTCGAGGGGCCTTGGTCAGCGGTAAGCCACTTCCACTCTTATGGGGAAAATCTCTTGCGATTACAATCAGAAAATGCGTTCGCAGTCTGCACTTTAGTGTTTCGAAACACCTTTTCATTATTGATAAAAATCTAACTGAACAAATTCTTTATAAGGAAATGTTTATTATTCGAATAATATCAACTGTTAATGAATTATAAAGCTTACCATTTATATCTTAGCTTGTGATCCTTTCTTCAAAGACTTACCTTGGAGAACTCTGATTCTAAAAGCTTATTACAGTTTTTCATTGAAATTTTGTGACGTCAATCAAAAGAACATTTTGCATATTCTAAAATCAACAAACAATTGATAAATAAATCATTTCCATTTGATTCTTACGACTAAAAAACACGACATCTTTTACACCCAGAAATTGAATAAAAAATATAATATATTAATAATGTAAGAAATATTCTTAAATTAATCTCGACCAGTTGCTGCCATAAAATTCCAATGAGGGAGGGCCAAGGGAGATTTATATGTGTTGAGTCACCACGTGGGCAGTTTTTCAGTCAGATTCCATGATAATAAGCAAGATTAGTCCTTTTAAAAAAATTCAACTTTCAAACTCTTAAAACAATTTTTATTTTAAGAAATAGGTTCAATATTCAATAGATTCAAATCCATTGAGCCGCAAACTTCGATATTATTCTTTCATGATTTTAAAACATGAATGCTGTAGCATTTAAAGCATCAGCACTGGTAATCCTAAAAATATATTCCAAATATTATTCAAACAGTAAACAATAACTCTACTATTATCGTTATCCATTTGTTCAATATATGGATTTTTATGACTGGTTCATTACCCGATTTTCTTCTGTTTTTTTTGCAGGAAATATCTCAGAATGAAGAGTTTAACGTTTCTGCTTCCATTTCTTTTCCTAATGGTGAAAATCCATTACTGAAACTAAAAATTTATTTGCATCTGATTTCAATATTTATATCCACTCAAATTTTTGTTCAAAAATAGCTCATTTTGCCTGTGAATACTTTTTCGCTCAAATTTTGCTTCCCATTCACTAAGAGTGAAACTGACTAAATATTTTTTTAACTTGCATTGCTTACACTCATTAACCTTTCCCTGAGGAAATCCTCGAAGTCTCTTGATTATCATTTCAATGAAGTGCCAAAGTGTTCCATCAATACAATGCATGCGCTATTCTGTTCATTAAATATATTTATTAATAGTTTTCAAACAGTATGATCAAGAGTCTAAACGAGTTATTTTGTAATCCATTGAAATAACCTCTCATAATTTAGTGAATACCACTTGTATCCGTTGACTGTTCTCTTCCTTAAACACTTTGCAAAACTTCGCCGATTTTTGTTTTGCTTTCATGTTGCCCAGATTATTGAATCGTGCTCTATATTGTATATTTAATATTAACAGATTTACACATCCGTAATCCTCACACAACAATGGGCTATGCAGGTTTCGACTCTGCAGAACATCGCCTTGAACAACAGCGTTGCATTTAGCCACTGAATTCCAGTTCTTAAATGGTCTTCTTTATCATTATCCATCGACTTCATTCCAGATGCAACTTTTGCTCTTCGTAAACCTATTCACTGTTCCGTATTTCTCTTCATTCGTGCAATGGCTAAACTAACACAATCAATTTCTACAAACGGTGATGTTTAAAAGTGACTGCTGACGGCGATGAGCGAACTTCATCATTACTTTCTTAATTCAGTGATCTGATGACAAAAACGCTGGACAAGCACGAAGATTCAAAAGTAATAAATAATAAATTAAAATTCATTATTATCTTCTTCACAAGGGATCCAAGTTCCACTACAAAAACTCTACTAGAAAACATTAGAGATGACCAAATTATTATATAGCCTAGTTTTAGTTTTCGAGTGCACTGCTTATTTTTCACACTCTCCACAGATTCCTTAAAAATTCCGGCACCAAAGTCTGTTTACTGGTTTATCTTATGATTCACATTATCCGTATCTGGAAAACAACTCCTGAGACAATTCAACTGAGAAACTTGTTCAGGAGCGAATTCCATTCGAAAAAACTGAAACCCCACTCTATTCAAAAGAAATGACCATTCGTACGTAACAATACGCTATCTCTGTCAATATGAAATGGAGTCCTTTGCCAGACGATGAAGGAAATTATCAATTAACTATAAGTTGAAATGTATTTTACTAGATTATCAGAGTAGCTTTAATTAAATGTCAACTTGATTGAACCGTCACAGTAAACAGTTCGTACATTACGTTCTGATAGTTGTAATCGAATGAAGTGCTTTAAATGTTTATACACCAGAAAGACAAACGTTAAGTTTAGAGTTTTCCCAATGCATTTATGATTATTAGGCAACGATACAGAAACCGTGTATTTTATGCACTTTATTATCTGTCTATGAATATTTTTTAGATCTGTGAACCAATGTTTGTACCCTATTGGCTGGCTACAAAAGTAGCTTGGCCCTTTGTTGTATACTCCATAAATGCAAATTTTGTTGTGGTTTATATGAGTCACTTCTCGGGAAGGATGGGGAGAAGCGAGCCAACATCCAGGGGTACCGAGCCCCTAATTTTTATGCCAGCTGTCTTCAGATTATTCAGCACCAACCCTATCCTATTACCAGTCTTATCAATAATTTGAATGAAACAGTTCACCTCAACAACATCATTTTCCAAAATAGTCAAATTGTCACAATTGTAGAAGTCAAATATTTCTCGATTTCTAAACCAATGTTTCTAAAACAGCTAGAAAGCGACCAACTATAGGATGTTAAAATCGTCTGTTGCAGGGATCTCAAAAATGAAGTCATTTTGTGTCACTCGAAAATGATTCATTACGTCAAAAATCATGGCAGCGAACTCATTTTGTGTTTCACAAGCAATTCATTACATCAGAAATCATGACAATGAAGCCATTTTGTGTTACTAACAAGCAATCCGTTATGTCAGAAATCGTGGGGCAAAAGTTTTTTGTGTTTCGTAAAGCAAATCCATTACATCAGAATTCATGGGAGCGAAGTGGTTTTGTGTTCCTCACGAGCAACCCTTTCCATCAGAAATCATTACAGCGAAGTCATTTTGTGTTTCTCACAACAATCGGTTACGTCAGAAATCGTGGCAGCGAAGACATCTTCTGTTGCTCCCTAGCAATCCGTTACGTGAGAAATCGTGGGAGCGAAGTCATTTTGTGTTTTTCACAATCAATCCATTCCATTAGAAATCATGGAGATGGAATCATTTTGTGTCGCTCACAGGCAATTCGTTACGTCAGAAATCGTGGCAGCGAAGACATCCTCTGTTGCTCCTAAGCAATCCGTTACGTGAGAAATCGTGGGAGCGAAGTCATTTTGTGTTTTTCACAAGCAATCCATTCCATCAGAAATCATATAGGTGGAGTCATTTTGTGTTGCTCACAGGTAATCTGTTACATCAGAAATCATGGCAGCGAAGTCATTTTGTGTTTCTCAGCAGTCCACTTCATCAGAAATCATGGCAGAGAAGTCGTTTTGTGTTTCTCACAAGCAATCCATTTCATCAGAAATCGTACGAACGAAGTCATTTTGTGTTGCTCTGAAGCAATTCGTTACGTCAGAAATTGCGGGAGCGAAGTCGTTTTGTGTTTCTCACAAGCAATCCTTTCTATCAGAAATCATGGCAGCGAAGTCATTTTATGTTTCTCACAAGCAATCCATTATGTCAGAAATCGTGAAAGCGAAGTCATTTTATCTTTCTCGTAAATGGCAGTGGTAGTTCTCAGAAACAATTCGTTTGGTCAGAAATCGTAGCAACGAAGTCATTTGGTGTTGCTCACAAACAATTCGTTATGTCAGAAATTGCGGGAGCGAAGTCGTTTTGTGTTTCTCACAAGCATTTCATTCTATCAGAAATTATGGGAGCGAAGTCATTTTATGTTTCTCATAAGCAATCCATTAGGTCAGAAATCGTGAGAGCGAAGTCATTCTCGTAAATGGCAGTGGTAGTTCTCTGAATCAATTCGTTACGTCAGAAATCGTAGCAATGAACTCATTTTGTGTTGCTCAGAAGGAATCCTTTATGTCAGAAATTGCGAAAGCGAAGTCATTTTGTGTTTCTCACAAGCATTTCATTCTATCAGAAATTATGGGAGCGAAGTCATTTTATGTTTCTCATAAGCAATCCATTAGGTCAGAAATCGTGAGAGCGAAGTCATTCTCGTAAATGGCAGTGGTAGTTCTCTGAATCAATTCGTTACGTCAGAAATCGTAGCAATGAACTCATTTTGTGTTGCTCAGAAGGAATCCTTTATGTCAGAAATTGCGAAAGCGAAGTCATTTTGTGTTTCTCACAAGCATTTCATTCTATCAGAAATTATGGGAGCGAAGTCATTTTATGTTTCTCATAAGCAATCCATTAGGTCAGAAATCGTGAGAGCGAAGTCATTCTCGTAAATGGCAGTGGTAGTTCTCTGAATCAATTCGTTACGTCAGAAATCGTAGCAATGAACTCATTTTGTGTTGCTCAGAAGGAATCCTTTATGTCAGAAATTGCGAAAGCGAAGTCATTTTGTGTTTCTCACAAGCATTTCATTCTATCAGAAATTATGGGAGCGAAGTCATTTTATGTTTCTCATAAGCAATCCATTAGGTCAGAAATCGTGAGAGCGAAGTCATTCTCGTAAATGGCAGTGGTAGTTCTCTGAATCAATTCGTTACGTCAGAAATCGTAGCAATGAACTCATTTTGTGTTGCTCAGAAGGAATCCTTTATGTCAGAAATTGCGAAAGCGAAGTCATTTTGTGTTTCTCACAAGCATTTCATTCTATCAGAAATTATGGGAGCGAAGTCATTTTATGTTTCTCATAAGCAATCCATTAGGTCAGAAATCGTGAGAGCGAAGTCATTCTCGTAAATGGCAGTGGTAGTTCTCTGAATCAATTCGTTACGTCAGAAATCGTAGCAATGAACTCATTTTGTGTTGCTCAGAAGGAATCCTTTATGTCAGAAATTGCGAAAGCGAAGTCATTTTGTGTTTCTCACAAGCATTTCATTCTATCAGAAATTATGGGAGCGAAGTCATTTTATGTTTCTCATAAGCAATCCATTAGGTCAGAAATCGTGAGAGCGAAGTCATTCTCGTAAATGGCAGTGGTAGTTCTCTGAATCAATTCGTTACGTCAGAAATCGTAGCAATGAACTCATTTTGTGTTGCTCAGAAGGAATCCTTTATGTCAGAAATTGCGAAAGCGAAGTCATTTTGTGTTTCTCACAAGCAATCCATTCTATCAGAAATAATGGGACTGAAGTCATTTTGTTTCTCGCAAGCAATCCGTTCCGTAAAATATCATGGCAATGAAAGTCATTTTGTATTGCTCACAAGCATTCCATTATTTTAGAAATCACGTCAGGGTAGTCATTTTGTTCAGTTCAAAAGAAATCCGTCTCGTAAAAGATTATGGCAGCGAAGTCGATTTGTGTTGCGCACAAGCAATCCGATCCATCAGATATCATGATAGTGGAGTCATTTTGTTTGTTTTTTTTGCAAGCAATATTTTATGTTAAAATCATGCAGCGAAGTTAGTTTGTGTTGCTCGCAATGAATTCGTTCTGTCAGAAATCCTGACACCGAAGTCATTTTGTGTTTCTCACAAGCAATCCATCACATCAGAAACCATGGCAGCGAAGTCATTTTGTGTTGCTCATAAGCAATCCGTTACGTCAGAAATCGTGGGTGAGAAGTCATTTTTTGTTCCTCACAAGCGATCCATTACATCGGAAATCATGGTAGCGAAGTTATTTTGTGTTGCTCAGAAACTTCCGTTCCGTTTTATTTTTATATTGTTTCCATTTGCTATTTGTTTCGTTAAATAAATATTTGAACGAAATAATTATAAATTCATTAAAATATAATTGTTTATACCGAATTCTAACTATCACAATTCGTAATATAATAACGATCCTTACTCAGCGAAATATAAACCATCAATTTCAAAGTTCGTAGTCCTCTGTCGATAGATGGTTCGATTTCTCTTCAAACAGCATGCTTGATTCTTGGAGGTGAAAAATTCCCGATCCATTTTCGACCTCTGAAAATGTTTGAAATCTGCTACCTCGAAGAAATGAGCCATGAAACAGAAAGTGTTCGTAGTCGGAAGGAGCTAGGACCGTACTATACGCTGACTGAGGAAGAAGCTAAATTGCCAGTTCCCAAAGTTTTTCTTTGGTCCGTAGTGGAGTGTGTAGTTTGGCGTTATCTTTTTGGAAGAATATTTGATGTCTGTTTGCCAATCCTGGGAGCTTTGAAACATCACAGAGACCATGCGCTCCATTTGTGCTGAGTAGAGGTCGGCTTTGATGGCACGTTCATGGGGAATCAGTTTGAACTTCTTTTCTAAACACACAACATTGCCTTCGTTTAGAATCGTCCCCTCTATAGGACCGGAATGTTGGCTGTCCTGGGCCAAGTCACTGCATTTGGGTGTTCGGATTGTATCATCGCATGTAACATTCGCTTTATGAAATGGTGGTAGCATGGATTAGCGAGTAGAACCCTGCAGATTTCGATATGACTGTTTGCTTGTTCAGTAGTCAGTTCAAGTGCACCACTCCAGCAATCCCGGCTACCTTACCGATGCGTTGCATGTGCCGCACTATAGCTGCTTGTGAGCAATCAGGTTCGATCGAGTGCCTGCGAGTGCTTTTGATGGATGAGCTCAACAGTGTGGCACAGAATATTGCGATCTACCGATATTGCCTGTTCCAATCGCGGCTTACTTTCGAGGCTCATGTCACCACCTTTAAACTTCTTGAACCAAACTTAAGCAGTAGGAATGGAGATGCATATTTCTCGCATAGCTTTTAATCTGTCTTTTTTTTCCAGTAATAACGCAAAATTCCACGAAATTCCAATACTTAATTCACTTACTGTATGACGTTTCTAATGATGGAAACCGACTCCGATACTTGCAATAGTTATCGTCTGATGCAGTGGCTTTATGCTGTCTGTTAGTAGAGTTAACTTCCGGTTATCCGGTACGCAAACGTCTGGAATTCTCATGCAACCGGATTTCAAATTGAACATTTGAACTTGATAGGGCAAATTTCAGTGCACCTTATAGTTCTGCCGGATGTCACTGGCACTGTCGTCCTTAACGCATTGTTACATTCACGCTATGACGCTGTAAAAACAATTATATTTTAGACATTTACATTTGTATTTGGCATCATGTAATTTCATTTTTATTACCATTGTTTTTACCTTCATTTTCGATTTATGTTTCAGCTAAGACTTGAATATAGATACAAGATTGACCTACTGTATTTGGTTTCTATAAAGATATTTCTGATGCAACCGGTAGATTAATCTAACCCGCAACCCTCATTCTGCATAATAGCTGGATAACCTGGAATTTACTACATTTCAGAGATATGCGAATTCAACATGTTGATATGTCACCGTACACATTTTTCACATCGAAAAACGCACAGATTTATGAATCACCGAAGTATATTATACATAAAAAAAATAAATAAATACCCCCTCAAGCAGCTGCTTGCCACAGAGGTCTGACAGGAGCCTGTCAGTTTATATGCCACAGTAGGAGATCTGAGAGGATGGCAGGACCTCAGCAGAAAAACGACACACACATCCATGCCTAATCCGGGGTTCGAACCCAGATCCCTTAGATCAGTAGCCAAGCGTGCTAACCACTCGGCCACGGGACGGCATATTATACATAACCTTTTGCATATATTCAATGTTATATTATTCTTCACAATTTTTTTTAAGATGATGCTGTATATAGAATCAAATACACTAGTCTCAAATTTCGGTAATATTCCTTCACGATTTTAAGATAGTGGGAGCTGTAACGATTACCGCCAGTCTAATTTAAACGTTTAATACTACATTACTCTTATAGAATAAAATTCATTTTCATTTCGAAATAGCTTAAAATTGCAGTAAAATATACATTTAGTTTTTGAAAAAAAAAGGGGAGGTTTATTTCAATGGCGAGAACAAAATATTTTAATATAATGGTCGGTGGGCCTACGATGCAAAAATTAACATCTACTGCTCTAGGTTACCTAAGACTCCAAACTGTCCATCGAAATGCTTTACTCGAAACAAAACTGATAAGTAGCAAAATGCAGCCTTTGTCCAGCTCAATTTGTATCGCAAATCAGTCATTGCTAAACCAATTCTGTCTAGCCCAGTATTGCAAATCACTGCAAGCTTTGCTAACTCTTACCCACGATTCAACGTTATTATAGATAGTTCTCATTACGTCAATTACCTTTTCTGGTATAAATAAAATCAACCACAAATTATGTCGATCAACGGGTTAAAATCTTTTTTCGAAAAATACAGAAACTCAGCATTTCTCAAAAACCTGCTTCAGTAAAAGAATTTAGCTTCTGCTGCCCTTACTACTTCTGAACCCATGTGTTCATCTCGAAGTTATCCATCAATCAAATATATAATTTTAATAATAGGATCATACAAAAAAACATTACCAGGGATACTGATAGTATTCAATTATTACAAGATTTGCTTTTACAGTTCTTGATAAAAGTAACGTGACCACCCCTGAGTATTTTGGGGATGATTCGACTTTACGGGCAAACTGATAAAAAAGGAGGGGATATGAAAAAACGGCGTTGTGATATCATCAGGCCCAGCCTTCTATCTAGAATGAGCCTGATGCCGCAATAAGGTTTGATAGGAGGGCGATGGCTATCAACTCTCTCTTAGGCTGATCCAAATCTCAAAACCAACATAATAATATTACACATAAATATACATTCAAGCAAGAAATACTTTAACATAAAAACATATTTACTAAACACATTTCATCAGCAAAAACTTTACTGCAAGGTCTCTCAATGCTACTCTTTACACGTGATATGCTAGGGCACTAGGCCAACCGGTTCCATCTCGTAACAACGAGAAAGTTCAGAAAAAGGCCAGAGAGTCAATAACATGAGCTCCGTGAGGGCATCTTGGCGGCAACAGTTTACAATTTGCATTTAATCGGAAGAACCAGATCAGAAAACGACTGTACCTCATTTCTCTGTAAGTGGAAGAACAGAAACCACTGGCTCGCTCCTTTCTGGCATACGTCTCTCTGCAGCACTTTCGGTCCCTAGCGGTAGCTGGCTTGTCCATCACGGCGGCTGCCACGGAGTCACTTCGCTTTACATACTTCAGTTCCATCAGGTAGTTTTTTGTCTTCAAAAACGGTCGTTGCCTCTGCTATCTTTGTGTTGTTAACTGCACTGAGGACCTCAAATCGTGTCCTCCTCCACCAGTTGTTTCTGGTCAAGTTTCCCAAAAGTGTCCTTCTTTCGTCCTCTGTAGCTTTGCCGTCGGCCATCTATGTGCCATCTGGGTCGTCGTGGGAGCTTACCATTGGTCGGTGGACCTCGACGCAGAACTTCGGGACCCATCTGGCACTTGTTGTTTACCACGCTGGGTCATGTAGGTGCCACCACCCTTTTCGGGCCATGTTCCTTCGTCTCTGCACTTGCGACAAGGTCCTTCTTCGTTGTCGAGATTCTGAGCCAAAATGGTAGAAAAAGGAAGGCAGCAATGGCGGTGGCAATGGCGGACGAGCCTTAGCCCGCATGGAACATCGTGTCCACATTTTCTACAAATGTGCGGAAGACAAAAGCAATATTTATACCCGAAGTAAAATACTTTGTACCAAAACCTCCAACGTAGAAACTATTCAATATTTCAGACAGCAATATGAAAATAAAAATATTCCTAGTTCTAAGCATATCAGTAGTAATTTCATCTATCTCTGGAGAGTTGTGTAGCTTTAATTCTGAGGCAGAAGTAATTTCATATCATGATACAGGGCCAACATCAAAGCCAGCAATGTAATCTGTCCTCATTATGAATAAAAATGGCAGTAGAACTAACTACATTATCCTGAATATCTCTGAAATGCTCAGCTCAACCTTGGCATCACAGAATTCTCACTTTCAATACCCTTCCCAATTTTATTCTTCAACAGATGTACGCCATTTTGTTTTCCTCCCATTCGAAATATTTATTATAATCTATTTCACATGAAGACGGCAGAATAAAAATCCAAAGCTCAAAGAAAACCACAGTCAATGAAAAGATTTGTGTCAGCTTTAGCAATAACAACTTGCAGATGTAATACCCAACCACAGGAAATAAATACTTTCTCCAACATAAATTATGATCATTCATAGTTTATGGAATGAGCAATGAAAAATGCTTTCTGCCAGCATTATATTTTTTTTGCAATTTTAAAAGTATTTGTTGATTTCCGAAACTACCACAGCGATACATTGTCTTTGTCAATATAATTGCTTCAGGGTCCAACAATATTACTCTGTTCTAGAAAAAGCGCTTCTTTGGCATATTAAAAGCTGGAGGAAAACGGAATCGTTAAAGGTTCAAGAAGCAGTAAGAAAAACATCTAGTTTAACTTGCATTTCTACAAATATTATTCACGCTATATTATCTACGAAGAAAGTATAATTTCCGTGACCACATGTGCAGGGAAAACGTATTATGTACTTCAAGCAAGAAAAGGCCTCGTAAATCTCTGAACATTGGAAGTGATCAAGGATATGAAACTTTCTCAAGTGCAGTACAGCAAATAGAGGTAAAATGCATCAGTTATTATTATTATTATAATGAAAAAACAACAGTTGAGAAACTACTCAAATGGTACGAGATGACTCCGATGCGACATACACACACACTTTACCGTGCTTTGAAAGCTTTTCCGCTACCTATTTAATAAGTATGAAGGCATTATGTTTTCTTATTATGCTATTAATTATATCCACAGAGCATCAACTTTTGCTGGGTATTTACATAATTTTCTCACATTATTATATTGCATTTATTCATATGATGACAAAGGTCTTAGAGGAAAAGTTATCTTTAGCCAAGTGGGATCCAAACCCACAACAGGCTAAAGACAATTTTCCTTCTTTGTATCTTTATCATCATATGAATAAATACAAGACAACAGTGTGTGGAAATTATGTAAATTTTACCAAGTAAACAGTATTCTTGTTATGTGTAAAAATATTTTCCTCTGCAGGATTTTCTTACAATTTCCGATCCTCTACAGGATTTTTTTACAATTTCCGAATATTATAAAATACAAGATGAATCATAATTTCCTTTACTCTGGTACACACGGTCGGAGTGGAACAAGATTTAGGTCCGGGACATTTTTTAACATAAATGGCCCACATGTCGGCAAATGTCGTATTTTACATCACTGAAAACCTTTCTTTTTCTCCATCGCTACGATCCACAAGGAAATTCCCGGGAGTTTCTAAATGCCAGTCAGACTCTGCTCGTACATTTGCATTGTAAAAAACATTTGCCGTATAAGTTCCCTGGACGAGTTGCGGATTGATATATTTCTTTATACTTTTAAACATTGTTAGAGAAATGTTGAATGTAATCTACGCTGTACTCATAAATCACATTTTATTCATGGTGCTTCTCTAGTATTGATAAAATTCGTGTCTTTAGTGCCTGTTTTACATTGAGCTCTAAGATATCTTCCATTAGTGGGATACTATCCTAAATGTGTTCCGCTGCCATTTTTGCTAAACAGTCCAGTACCATGTCTGTACTTGTCATCACCCCTACAGTAACGGACTCTTCGAGTGGTGCTGGACACCCCCCACCTCCACTTCCCTGAGCTTTTTTTCATTTTTCTTTGAATAATTATTTCTTTTACTAAATCTTCACCTGCGATTCTACGTGAATCCACAGATCGGTGTGTTTATATATGCACAGTCGTATCAGAATAATATGGCCACCTACCATAGTATATGTATGATAGGTGGTCATATTATTCTGATATATTCTGATACGATTGTGTATGCTTCGATCATTTGTCGTTATCGGTATGCTTCGATCATTCGTCGTTATCGGTATGCTTCGATCATTCGTCGTTATCGGTATGCTTCGATGTGCCTCAGACGGGATGTGCCTTCGATGTAAGATGTTAATTTCCACTGCACAAGTGGCGAAGCGTCCATGGAAGCAAGGGAAGCGATGGTTCCCTTAAAATTCTCATGAACAGAAAGAAAAAAAAAGATATTTACATTTTACGCATATATTTTCTACATTTTCATTTAAAAAGTAAGAGTATTTTCTTAACTTTAGTTAATTTAAACAAAAAACTTCTATTTTAAAGATATTCGAATTTCCACGTAATATTTTTCTGTATAATAAATGCAAGCTCCAATCTACGAAGCAAATCGAGCTAGGAGTGTATGAAAAATCTCGCTTCCCTGCTACTGCCTTTGACATCGCATCACACACTGCATATCTAAGTTTCGATCCTAAGAGAGCAGAAATTAATAGAGACGGAGGCGAGGGTCGCAGTTGCTTTTTTTTTTCAATACTAGTTCTAACACTCCCGAGTGCTCCTATAGAGGTATCTGTGAAAATTATATATTCTCGTAAATAAAATATTTCTTGACATGCCATAGCAAACGGGTGGACCTATAAATAAAATAGTTTTACGTATTTATCCATGCATAAGATTTTAAGATTTGTAAAAGAGATTTTTCTAAATAAAAGGAAAAGAAACCAATTATAGCCAATCCGCTTTAAACGGGTGTTACCTGTATTACTATACTGTACGGGGCTGATTTACGTGAGATTCAAATTAATAACTTTCGTCAGATCCGTTTAATTCTTAAACGGCCATACTCAAAATAGTGCATTACACCAAATAATCTTAAGGGTCTCACTAGGTGGCCTTTTTTGATGCTTACATATAAAGTTCTATAATCAATAGATAAAATTCTGTGATCTGAGAACCAGAAGTCATGAAAGTCCTCAGTACTTCAACTTAGTAGCGATAGAAAACCTCTGTTTCTTTAAAATGAAAATTCTTTAACTATATTTTTTTGGAAAAAATTAAGAATGATGAAATATTTATGAAAAACATCAATTTTATTTTTAATTAAAAAGATTTTCTGTGTTTTTTTTATAAACTAGCAGAATAGCCCGCGTCGCTCTGTTATTGACCTTTAACGACCGACTTTTGGGGTTGGCCTAATTCTCTGGGGTTCAAACCCATACTGCGAAATGAATCTGTAGACAAAATTTGATGGTACTAGGTCTGACCGTCTAGAAGGAGATTGCGAACAAGCAGAGAAACAAACACTCTAAAACATATATTAAACAAATGATGTATTTGCTCATACACTTATACTCATATATTTCGATTTTCAATTTTGTTCCTTAATGTCCCGGTTTGATTATATAAAAATATGGTAAGCCACACAGACTAATATTTGCTTTAAAAACTATAGAATTACCCGAACTCAATGATTGGAAAACATCAAGTACCGGAACAGTATTCTGTTCCAAATTCTTATTTGGAAAAGTCAAAGAATGCCGTTCCGGTTCATTGATTTGAAAACGTAAGTATGATAATAGAGATTCGTTTAATGATTTTTAAATATAAAAAACATAAAGGCGTTCCGGCTCAATGATTTGGAAGCAAAATTTTTGGAACGGAGTTCCGGTTTAATAAGTTGGAAAGATAAGTATTAGAACGGTGTTCCGTTTCAATGATTCGGAAATGTAAGTACCGGAACGTCGTTCCGACTGAATTTAGGCAATGCTTTGAAAATTGCTTCCCTATTCAAAAAGTCACGCTTCGTCAGTGCACTGCATTGCGTTTAGAGAACGACATGCCACTTATTTATATATGTTACTTAAAACGCTTGGCTACTGATCAAAGGGGTCGAGCCCTGGTACGGCATGGATATTTGTGTTGGTTTTCTGCTGAGGTCTCGCCATCCTCACAGACCTTCTACTGTGGCGTATAAACTGACAATCTGCTGCCAGATCTCTGTGGCAAGCAGCTGCTTGAGGGATTATTTATTTATTGTTTTTTACATTCGTATGTATAGTGTTGGAATGGTCTTAATTCTGTGGGCCTTAGATGTGCTTATAACTTTGGTGAATAAAATGGTTATTACTGAATGGCTTAATTTGATATACTTGAAGACTTTCTCCCATCAGCCTAACATTGCTTGAATGCTACAGACATTTACTTAATTGAACTGTCCTTTTCCCTACAGAAACGCTTTACAGACCTTAGAACTCGGCGAGAGGATATTTTAATCCTTGTCTACATATTCTGGTTCTCCGTAGAACCGAACCCTGCTCCTTTAAGGTTTCTGAAAAGAGCTTCGTTCCTTTCGAAGCACTGCAGCACCTGACATCTTGTCTGTTCCTCGTCCCTTCTCTTTCTACCTTAGTTATTTCCTCTCCCCTCCTTTGCCTGCCTCGGTGAGTTGAACCCAAACCCCTGCAGGTGAAAAGACGGGAGTCGAGCGATGAAGTTGTAAAATAATTTGCTGGCGTTCATTTTAGAAAGCATCTCGAGAAATACACAACTAGGCCATGAATGAGAACAAATGGGCAACATCCCTTTCTAAGACATTTCTGAAAATATGCTTATAACAGAAAAATATTTATATACTCACAATGACAATAAATCAGAAAACGAAATAAATTAGAGAGACATGACACCTACTTGAAATATAAATTTAATTCTTTCTACTATTTGATTAACATCACATATAGTAATATCCACCTGGTTTCTTGCAAACCCCCGGGGCGGGGGTGGCTCAGTCGGTAGCGCGCCAGGCTCGTAATCTGTAGTTCTCAGGTTGGAGTCCCAGCTGGGTCAGCGTTGAGATTTATCTCCGCAAAATTCCCCGCCCTGCCCACGGTCAGTAGGGGACACCGATGGGCTTGGAAAGGCCGCCGTCCGTCGGATGGGACGTTAAGCCGTGGCCCCGTGTGCGGGAGAGACATACGCTGTGCACGTTAAAGAACACGCTGGATGGCCTTGACGGGAGACTACTATCTGTCTCTCAACAGCTGTTCCAGTGGGTCCCCTCCTCCAACCTTCTCTGAGCCTTCGGGGTCCATGTGACCTGGCCATTTAGCTAATGATGTGCAAAAAAGCGCCGCTCAGAGGTAAAACAACCCTTGCAAACCTAGATAGTTGTACCATTTGAAGTATTGCGTGAATCCTTAAAGATAGAAAATCTCTATTTAGAGTCCTGAAATTCCATGTAGACGTAGAAAGAAACATTTGCTTTGATGTAAGAAAAAGCTTGCTTCTATGTAAGTTACCAACGGTCTAAAACATCCTTTTGAATGAGCATGAACGAGTGGCGAGTGCACACATAACGTACTTTTGCTGCTATGGGTGAGCTTTCTTTTTTTAAAAGAAATCTGTCCACGGATTCAGAAATTGTTAATATTGAAAAGAAGCATCTGCTGTTCCTAATGCGAACAACAATCCAGACGATCTGCTGTTCTGAAGAGCAAACCTGTCATCGTTCATTAGTGCTAAATCAGTGCCAAAGTGAAAAAGAGAAATGCAGTTTTGCCTAAGAGAAGGAAATTTAAAGGAATCTCAGAGAACAGGGTGGACAACCATGGAAGTGAATGGAGTCCGTTTGGTCGGCCATTTTTGGTCAGCAATTAAAAATATTTCAGCGTGTTTAATCTGAGAAAAAAATTTAAATGTGGAAATGGATATAATGAATAAATTGCAATCAATAATTTTATTTATTTAATCTAATTCTTATACGAAGTATAAGTCTCAATTAGAGCTTCACTCTTTTCTGAAGGGGCGGGGGTGGCTCAGTCGGTACCGCGCTAGGCTCGTAATCTGTAGTTCCCAGGTTCGAGTCCCAGCTGGGTCAGCGTTGAGATTTATCTCCGCAAAATTCTCCGCCCTGCCCACGGTCAGTAGGGGACAACAATGGGCTTGAAAAGGCCGTCGTCCGTCCGATGGGACGTTAAGCCATGGCCCCGTGTGCGGGAGAGACATACCCTGTGCACGTTAAAGAACACGCTGGATGGCCTTGACGGGAGGCTACCATCTGTCTCCCAACAGCTGTTCCAGTGAGTCCCCTCCCCCAACCTTCTCTGAGTTTCGGGGTCCATGTGACCTGCCATTTAGCCCATGGTGTGCAAAAAAGTGCCGCTCAGAGGTAAAACAACCCAACCCAAACACTCTTTTCTGCATGTATAACGGCATGCCTTGATTTGGAACATCGTTTTGCGTTTGCATCTACATTTAGTGTCTAGCTCACGAACTTTATGAAATCCACCAGCAACGAAAGCTGACCCCCCCCTCCCCCGTCTGCCATAGAGGAAGGAAGAAAACATTCTAATCAGAGATAGAAAGGAAATCGCTGTGCGGTATATTTTATATTAGAAATCAATCGATATCTTTGGTACCTCTTGATTTTTAACCTGTTTCTCCGACCCCTATTTGACCTTGAACGCAACATCGGATCTGAATATTCCTCTTATTTCTGAGTTCAACTGCCAAAAATAGCTCTCTTCAGCACCGACCTTTGACTTCGAAGGACCCTTCAGATTCCCAAATTTCGTAACGTTTCTGCTATCTACAGTCGCTCAAAAAAGTGTACGAACACTATGGTTGATTACAGAATTCAGAAAAAATATCTGGCAAAGATTTTTTTTAGAAATGAGTGATCTGGCCCCACCTTCGCGTCACGTGTTGCAACCACGAAGGTGGCCAGATCACTAATTTCTAAAAAAAATCGTTGCCAGATATTTTTTCTGAATTCTGTAATCAGCCATAGTGTTCGGATATTTGTTTGAGCGACTGTTCAACCCGAAACGCCCCAGATGCCAATTTTCACGTTTCTAGCATCATGGTGTGGCCTCTATATGACCTTCATTTTATCTTGAAGGATACGACGGAGGTCAGTTTTCGGACTTCTCTCGAAATCTACGACCTGGGTGACCTCTAGGAACAAATTTTCAGAGCGTTGCCATTTCTGCCTCATAGAAATTACATGATCGCTTGTCATCAGTCAGTCGACCACTGACAATCGTCTTGCACATATGTATAATAAATATTACAGTTTCAGGGGCAGCTGTTAAATGTCGAAATGAACTCAGAGGATGACGGAAATTCAGCTGACAACAAACTATTCAATTCTTGAAATAAAAGGAAGGTAATCCACATTCAAAAAACTTTAACGGAATGGCAAAAGATACTGGAGCATTGACACTTTGCACACAACAGATGCGAAAGTGATTTCTGCCATCTTGTCTCCTCCTTCGTGGCGAAGGAGAGGAGAGTTGGCCCACGGGGAGGGGGAGGGGGGCTGCCATTGCAAACGCTCTCCTCGAGATGGATCGTCAAAGCTCAAACATTTACTTCATACACAGACGCAAAATATTCCTGCAGCCATGGTCTACGGAGGTCCTACCTAGGGTGATCATACGCCCACGTTTTCAGGGGACAGTGCACGGAATTCTGTTTTGGATATTTTTTTAAATATTAAATTGACTGTTGTACAGCTTGAGCAGATCTTTATTCATAGAATAGTAGTGTCAAAACTGTTATGAGCATTTTCGGTCACAGTGCAGGTGGCGGAAAAGTTGAGGCTAGAATCATCACATATGATGATAAGAATATCATCATATGTGATGATTCTAGCCTCAACTTTTCCGCCACCTATTATTATCCGTTCGCTACCCGGGAATTCCCTTTATCCGTGTAGCATGCATTTCTTCTATTTGCTGATATCATCGCATTACTTATGGTTGCTGATGCCATCGACTTATGGTTGCTGATGCCATCGACTTATGGTTGCTGATGCCATCGACTTATGGTTGCTGATGCCACTTGTGGTTGCTGAAGACTTAATTACTATGCAAGGTATTTTATCTCATTTAAGAGATTTTTGTGTCCTGTAGTTCCGCAGATACTTCACCAACAGACTTTATTTTTGGTGTCCTGTAGTTCCGCAGATACTTCACCAACAGACAACTTTTTCCAAATTTGGATCATAGGTTACCTCTGTGTTGGGTTAAAAAAATCTGAGTCCCAACCTGGAATGGGACGAGGCTTTGAAACTCGAACGACTTTGCGAAGGTGGGAGATCTGGCAATGGTGCAGGCACCTGTCTTCATTCTGCTGCGACTCTCTCGGCTTGGGAACGAAGGAATCAGCGAAGAAAACCGCCAAAGACAGGAACGTACTCAATATTTAGTTTCGGGGGGAGGGGAGGGGATCTGAGGAAAACTCTTGAGTAGGGTTTCCACATTATCAGAATATTCAACCGGACAGGAAAGGTTAAAATGGGGGATGAGGAATGACGATGCATCTCTTAAAGAGAAAGAGTGTCCGTATCATGGTCAGTGACAATTATAATTTGGTAAAGAGGCTTTGAGGCGTTGAAACAAAACTGATCGGACATATGCAAAGGGGCTTAAAATAAAATGATTCAAAGATATCTGTTTTGCTTTTCAAACAGCCTCCCTCCAAGCAGAACTTTGAGATTTCCTCTAAGACGACCGACTCTTCTGCTGGAGGGAGGTTCCACACCCTTCGGGTACGACCCTGGCTGAAAGAGAATTTCTCTATTTCCCTTTCCGTCCATTATAATATTTTTTCCCGAACATGATTTTAATATGAACGGATTAAAAATTACATATAAAAGTGGACACCGTGAAGGCTTTGTTGCAAGGTAAAAACACTTTCATTCTTTTGTGAAATCTTTAGCACAAAACTTGCCGAAAATAGAAATATTTTACAGATAATCCATTTTATAAAAAAAAATAAAAACAAAAAATGACACTGATTTTCATTAATTACCCTGTTATGTTTTATTTTGTGCTCCTAGATATCAAGTTTATTAATATGTACAATAATGTATATAACGTGTTCCAAATGAAAAAAAAAATGGTGTTACTTTTTAACTTAATAATTTTATGCGAAATCAATCTTTCAGAATAAATTTCGAAAAGTCTCGGATCTTTCTCTTCAGGTATGGTCACCCGAATGAAAAGTCAATCCTTCAGATAGAGCTTTCAAATTTCCCCTGATCTTCTTCTTTATATCGGATTCCTCTATTACTACCAGACTTGCAATTGTGTTCTCCAGACATGTCTTGTCCTGAGTTACAGCTGCTGATATTTGGCCACTGTAAGCCAATTCTAATAATGCCATGTTTGATATTGTCTACTCATCGTATCCTGGCTCCCCCCCCCCTTTCCTAAGGTCTTTAGGTACACTCTTCACCATCCTATTCGTCAATCTGCAGCTGTGCATATGAGCAACAAGGCCAAAACAAAGTAGTCTCTCTTTGCACAATAAGCTGCTCAAAGGAGGTTGCTGATTCCGTCTAACTCCATTATTACTTACAAAACCAAATCACCTAATGCGTATCCCAATATGGTCCAACTGGGCTCGCCCCCCCCCCCCTCCCCCACGAATCTGCTAATGAAAATGCATATAATTTTTTTAAGTAGATAAGTGCGAAGCCTTTAAAAGTAATCCAAAATGTCAAAGAGAGTAACGGGACAGTGTCAAAAGTTTTTCCAGATTAGGGATTTTATGATACAAGGTCGTCTTTTCTCCTTTTTTTGTCCTTGACTGCAGGACATTTTATTTGTGCAGTTCTTGCAACAAACTACTACTCACTAATTATGGTGCCAAAATTAACGAACAGCAGGACTAAGGGCACACTGGAACTCTAAAAAGGCATTTCATTTCAGCTGTCATTAGATCAGATCAAAACCGTAACAAAATGAAACGGTTTCATAGCCATTTCGTAACTGGGGTATTCAGGAATCGTAAGTGCGGCTGAAGTTGCTTCATATTAAAAGTTCTCCTCAGATATATATATATATAAAAAAAAATTTTTTTTTTTTTGGTCTCTTACACTCTTTTGGGGCCCATCTGGTAATTATTGATTCTGCCAATAAAGTCAGTAAAATGTTTTTTTGGGAACCACGAAATGAATTTTCAAAACTTTAGTGGAAGAAAGTTAATAGGAAGGTGAAAAGGAAGTGATCAGATGACTCTTGAGGTAGTAGTAGTAGTCTTCTTTACCAAGTGGATTTTGCAATGGTTCATTCTTTACAGGAAGGTGTGGGAGTGTAAAAGGCTGAAGTCGTCTAGCTTATTTTCTTTAATTTTTTAAGTAGATGTCCTTGGTTTTTTTTGTTCATAGGTCTTAAAAACTAGATTTGATGTTCCTGCTAAGTAGCAGATCCAAAAACGCGCCGATCGTGCTACGGTTCTTAAAGAACTCTTTAGCGAAAAATATAGAAAAAAAATTTAAGGCATATTAGTGCAAATGTATAATAGAAAGAGAGGTAACCCGAAATATCAGAGAAGAGTAACAGGACTTGTTCCAATAGTGTTGTTAGAGTATTACCCAGTAGTCTGCCTTTTTTTTTCACCCTGGTGGAATTTTAGGTGAAATTTAAGGGTAGTGTTTTTTTTTTCAGTTCTTGCAACAGAGGAAAATAAAATAAAGTGTGGTGCCAAAATTAGCAAATAACTAAAGACCAGTTTTGATTCTTACATAATTTCAACTGCGTTTCGATTAGATCCGTCTAAAATCGGACAATTTTGTTCCAGTGGTACACGGGAATCGTTTGTACGACTGAAATCGCTGAATGCTGTGGATTGGGTTGCTTCATCTCTGAGTGGCACTTGTTTTGCATACATTTGGCTAAATGGACAGGTTACAAGGACCCTGAAGGCTCAGAGAAGTTTAAGGGACCCACTGGATAGGTGTTAGATGGCAGCCTCCCGTCAAGGTCATCCAGCGTGTTCTATAACGCGCACATAGTATGGCTCTCCCGCACACACGGAAACACGGCTTGAAGTCCCATCCGAGAGATGTCTACCTTTCTAAGCCATCCGATGTCCCTTACTTACTGAGGGCAGGGGGGGGTGGAGTTTAGCGGAGATAAATCTCAATGCTGTCCCAATGCCTAAATCTCAATGCTGTCCCAATGCCTAAATCTCAATGCTGTCCTAATGCCCAAATCTCAATGCTGTCCCAATGCCCAAATCTCAATGCTGTCCCAATGCCTAAATCTCAATGCTGTCCCAATGCCTAAATCTCAATGCTGTCCCAATGCCTAAATCTGAATGCTGTCCCAATGCCTAAATCTCAATGCTGTCCCAATGCCTAAATCTGAATGCTGTCCAATGCCTAAATCTGAATGCTGTCCCAATGCCTAAATCTCAATGCTGTCCCAATGCCTAAATCTGAATGCTGTCCCAATGCCTAAATCTGAATGCTGTCCCAATGCCTAAAACTCAATGCTGTCCCAATGCCTAAAACTCAATGCTGTCCCAATGCCTAAATCTCAATGCTGTCCCAATGCCTAAATCTCAATGCTACGAAGGTCTCATCAGAAAGATAAGATAGAGTGGGAGAACAATTTGTTTTCTCCTAACACTCGTTCCGGACACGTCTCTGATAGTAAGGACCTTTCAAGAGGAGGAACCATTTTGTTTGAGCCTCAGACTCAAAACGGAAGCCTTAAATTAGACATTTGTTATTTTTCCGATATTAGAGTTAAGTTGGATTGTTTTACTCTCTGAGCGGCACTTCTTTGTACGCAATGGGTAGGTCACAAGGACTTTGATGGCCCAGAGAAGCTTGGGGAACGAGATCCTTTGGGCAGCTGTTAGCAGACAGATGGAAACCTCCCGTCAAGGCCATCCAGGATGTTCTTTGATGCGCAAAGGAATGGCTTCCCTGCCTACGAGACCACGGCTTGACATCACATCCGACGGACGCCCTTCTGACCAAGATCAGAGAGGGGTTTAGCGGGGATAAAAATGTCAGCACTGGTGCATGTGGAACTCGAAACAAAGAGCTACAAATTACGAGCTTGACACGATACCGACTGAGCTCCGATCTGACGAGGCTCGGATAAGGCATAGATGTTTCCTTTCTGTGTCTTTCTGCTGTAGCCTTATTCACAGACTTTCGCCATGGCGTCATCAACTAACAATCGGATGTCTGCATTTTTGAGGAATAAATATTTTTGCAGATTTTGTTTTTTATGGAAATTAGATTTAAAAACGTTAGTAAATATTAACGAAATCACATTTTACAGTGGTAGGGGCTCCAAAAGTTTGAAGTGGCCTCGGCCTCTCTGGAACTATGAGAGGGCCTAACGGAAGTTTTCGATTCACTCACAAACAGAGTGAATATTTTTTTGGTACCACGAACTGAATTTGGAAAGATGTGGAAGCAAATGATCAATAGTAAAGTGAAAGGGGTGTAAAAGAGAGTAGGTCTTGCAGCAATTTTCTCTAGCATGTTGACTTTGCAATGATTCATCTATACTGGTGTAGAAGTATAAGAAGCTGAGTTCATCTGTCTTTATCTCTAAAATTCCTTTAGTGGATGAATTAGTTTACATATTTTGCTCATAGTTTAAAAAAATCTGATTAGCAGCTGGCATAGTGGCTTGGGTGCTTGATTGCAGATCGAAGGCACTTGGATTCGAGTCCCGGATAAGTCATGGATGTTTCTTTTCATCTATTGTCTTTCTGTTGAGGTATTTTACTGTGATCTGTGATGTATTTTGTTGTCTGGTGCTTATGACACCTAAAGCGTATTTCAGAATACGAGGCTTAATTTCCAAGAAAGTTGTTTGGTGTATTAATTGTTTTAATTTAAAGCGAGGCAAAAAACTTTTTCTTTTGAAAATCAGCAAATATATTCGATTTAATTTGGACAGATTTATCTTCATTTTATGTCATATTGTTAAAGCGTTTTCAATTCTGGGTGGTAATGTAAGAAAATAGGACAGACTTTTTTCTTTTCCTGAAATCAGATACATTTAGTTTTAATCTGCTACTACGGATCCTGATTTTGCTGCACTGGTGGGCTTCTGTGGAGGGAAAATCTTCCGCTGTGTTTTCTGTTTGTTTGTGGGTTGACAGCCCCAAGTGAATAAATTCGCAGGATATGTTTATCAGCTGGTGGATAATCCTGAGCAGAGGTCATCGCAGGCACCTGAACTCTTTGCTTCTATTAGCATCGTCAAATTCTACATTGGAGATATCTTGGGCATTAGGTGGTTCAACTTTGTAACTAATGATGAGGTTATAGGCAAAGGAGTTTGCAACCTCCTTTAAGCAGCATATTGTGCAGAGAGAGACTCCGTTGGTTTGGCCATGTTACCCGTATGAATAATTATAGATTGGCGAATAGGGTTATGAACAGTGTGCCTAAAGGCCTCAGAAAGAAAGGGAGACCTAAGATGCGGTGGGCAGACAGTGTCAAACAGGACCTTGTTAGAATTGGTGTGCAGTGGCCAGATGCAGTATATGTAGCTCAGGATCGACTTGCTTGGAGAACTAAATTGCAAGGTCTGGTTGGACCTCCGTAGCCCATGGCTGCTTGAGGATGATGATGATGACTACGAAAACAAGGCCCACATCTGACAACACTAGTTAATGTTACACTGGTACACACTTAATACTTCAACAATGCTTTGTTGTGAGTTTTGTTTTTAAGTATTTTTGCATTCTTTCAAAACTTCTATAAATATTTTTGAATATTTTGTAAGAGTCTCCCTAGCAGCAAGGAGGGGGGAGGGAGCTAGTTGGCGTGCCCATTGTTCCATCCCATGGCCTCCGCTCTCCAAATGACAACAGGGCGGCCATTGCGACAACACAGGCGAAGCATTCCTATCTCGTAGAAAATAAGTCCCGGGTTTGGCTGGCCAGCAGTTCTACGAATTGACGGCCAACTGAGGAGCCGCCGGGTATTGGATACTCTGCACGTACCCCTGACTCCTGTCTGGTGACGGAGAGGAGGACTCTCTCGCTGGTCGTTGGAGAAGAAAGAGGTCTTGGAGGCGAGGCAGGGAGTCTGACTGCCACCTCCGGCTAAGGGCTAGCCTTGCTCTGTAGGTCCTTGTTAGGCCTTTGTATATATGTCAATAAATGTATATATATTAATCTCGTAAGTGTAGTGTCACGTTTATGCCACCGGTAGTATTCCTCATCCTGACAAGAGAGGTAAAAAAAACGCACCAATTATACTCCTACCCACGGTAATTCACTCGGCGACACCCCTCGGAAGATGCAGTTTATATATCTAATGTGCAGTCTCTCCAGACTGCCTGGAACAGGACAACTGCTCTCACTACAAAAATCTTGAAGATATTTTTCAATATTTTTCATCTAAAAGATGAAAACACTCTTTGCTAAAAATCTTCTGAAGCAAAGGGTCGAGAGACTTCTCGAGACAGTTGATAATATTTGTTACTGTGTATGACGTAAATGCATCTCCCTCCCATTACAAACAATGGGAAGAATGTGCGTGTTCTCATTACAAACAGTGGGAGTAGGAATGATCACATTGTTTAGAACATCTCTGAAATTCTCAGCCCACCTACCTATCACAGAATCCTTACTTTCAATCCCCCAACCACTTACCTGTGTACTTGTCTGTTTCTTCCCACACGAAAGATTAATTATCTGGTACAACCCCCTGCTCTTGTGCTGTCTAGCTGCTTCCTCTTCTCTGTCTGTAAAATTATCAAGCCAAAGATTCCTATCAGCTGTTAACTGATCCTTTGTGTTAGCCATACACGATGGGGTTTGGAGCCAAGCTAGGCCCGTGACAGGTCTGAACTTGCCGAACGTGTGTGGCCAATTTTAGTCACTTCATTTTTCTTTCTTATAATATTTTTAAACTGCATTCGTAAAAGACGTGTCATATTTTTTATTGAATAAGACAAAAGGGTTGCGTTAATAATTGCTCTTTGAAGCGAAGAACTAAAACGAAAAAATGTAAAAGCGTAGATGAAATTCTGGCTTTGAAAATGGAACAAATATTTTTATATTGGTTTGTATCTGTAACAGTCACAGTTAACTTTAGTGTGGTACATGGAAAAAGATACATAATAATGACCCCAAGGTATACAAAGAGGAAAATAAGTAAAACCAAAACATTTAGTTTTAATGTTTAAAGTTTTTTACTTAGGAGAAAGATAGGAGAAATTGAGGAAGATATTATAGAGATAGGAGATAGATAAAGTACTTACATAACATATTAATATGCCTAAAAAGCGCCTAAAAGCTTTAGGAAAAAGTGCATACCCCGAATATTTGGATTTAACCAAACCAAAAATGGCGAGATCGCTTTAATTTTAATTTGTAACTCTACCACTTATCTTTGTAGAATATTTTTTTATCTCAAAAAATATATTTCATTTCAAAACTTCAAAATTTTTTGTAGTTGGTACCAAGGAAACAATATGACCCCAGCGATGTTTGACGTTAAGGTAAAATTATTATTATACCAGCTTATTTGAAATGTCAATTTTAGTTAAGTTAATAATAATTATTATTTGTTGCTAAATTTTTGGCATATATATATATGGATTGATCCAAAGATACCACATAAAAGTAAACAGCCCTTGTTAAAATATATAATACCCTTATATTAAATGATGTATTACACTATGTTTAATATCACTATAAACACAAAAATATGCATATTTAGCAATATGAGTACCAATATTTCGCATTCTTTTAAAAGAACCTAATAATATAAAAATTTATACCTTGAAAACATGTACACATATAAATTCTTTATATCAGTTTATTTTCTTATGAAATATGTTAGTGTTTACATAGCGAAATAAGCACATGATATTCTTGTTCCTCTTTAAATTTGATCATAGGATTAGGGAATTTTTTTCCCCATAAACCAGGTAAAGAGCGATATGAATTTAGGAATTTGGTGGTAAATTCTGGAGATCATTATTTTTGATTAATGGCGTGTTTAAATTCGCTACGCCGAGCCGACACTATGTTAATAGCTTACACAGTGAGTGGAAGGGAGAACGCATGTGCGTAGTTGCAGCGCCAGGCGGGCCATGCCATACACTGAAGAGAACTTCGGGCCGCGCAAAAGAGCGAAGGGGACTGATTAACAGATTTTACCCTTTACGCTTGGAGGATTTATTTCCAGCGCAAACATTTGGTCCAACCATTCGACAGGCTCACTCTTGGACCAAGCAGCTAAGCTGATGCGCCCGGCTCGGCTCTAAACTCGATCGTGTAGGCCAGCTTTACATGTTTATTAAGCACTTTGTAATGCTGTCCATTTAGAGTAGGGTGTTGATTCATATTATTCCTGCACTTCCTTCTTTCAGAAAAAAGTCCCATAGCTTTATCAGTCAAATAATTTTATCTGCTCTGTTCCATTTTACCCAAAAGAGTACTGTTAGTTTCAATAAAAGTTTGCTTAAACTGATCCCATTCTTTCTCAAGAAGTCATCAAACCACGATTGTCATAATGACTAAGTAGCCTATCATTTCATGCTTTGATTATATCTGGATCTTTCAGAGCTTCAGTGTTCAAGGTAATTAGCACAAGAGTTCTCAAGGTTCAATTGTAAAACTCTTTTGGCAGGTAACCCACTTGCTGTCAATTAATATATAATCGATCATCGTCCTTCGTATCCATCAGGTGAAACACATGTGAATTTATAAATGTCCAGGTGCTGATAGGGCGTGTTAGTTATTCTTAAACAATTAAGTTTACTTACCTGTGGGAGGTTCCCTTTGCCATTGGAACTACCAATACCAAAAGGACCAAACACCCCTGCCCAAAAGTCAGAGTCAGTACCAACTTTAGCATTGAAGTCATTTAGCAGAAAAAAAATATCTCCTTTCTTGAGAGCTAAAAATAAGACTTCACTATATACTGAAGTTGTCTGTAAACCCTATCTTTTTTCGTTCTCATCAGAAATTCTGTGGGGACATAACTATAAATAACATTCAAGTTTAAAATTAAGTTAGCTTTAAGTTTAGCTGTAAGAAATTTTTCATTAATGCAGTCATATCCTAGAAGAGTATCAGTGGCATATCGGTTGAGAACCAAGCCTATACCTTGGAGGTATATGCCATCCTTCCTCCCTAAAAAAAGAAATTTCAAATTATTTTTAAGTATCTCACCTTTACCTGTCCATCTGGTCTCTTGAAAGCCCAGAATAACGATGTTATAAAGCTGAAATTCCTGTGTGAGGACGTCTAGAGAATAATCTGTATATAACGTCCTCACATTTCACGTACCTGCAGAGAGAAAATGATTAGCAGGTTTTTTAAAGAAACCAGGTTTATTGAGAGAGATAGGGCCAACAATATGAAGCAGTCTCCTAATCGAGGCATGAGAAAATACCCGATTCCCCACCGCTAAAGGCTTAAGTCACCCGTGCTGGAAAGAACTTCAGGCACCAGCTTTTCAAGTTGACCTTTTCAAAATCCATGTGATCTACCTGAGACATATTACTCCAGTTTATGATTGGTGCTAACCTTCCTAACTAATTCTTAGCTACTAACTTCCTAACTAATTGAGGGTTGAGGTACCTGCAATGGCCTCTGATCAGGATTATCCACCAATTGATATGAGGTATCTCATACCTCTGTTCACCTAGGGCTGGCAACCTACAGGAAAACAGAAAACACAACGGCAGATTTTCCTTCAACACAGACCGAGTAGTCCAGCAAATCCAGTATCCGTAATCAACCTCAAAACCATAAACCATTCCAGTCTAGTGGGTATAAATGATCAGCACCAGGACCCTGTGAAGTTGACCCCTCTTCAGCAGGGCAGAAATAAAAGGGAAAAAGTGGCAGTCGATGACCCAATCAGTAGGCCAAATCGATCTGGAAGCTCTTCCCTTCCTTCGCTTTCCGAAGAGAATATTTCTTTTGAAAAGTATTAATGGTCTGCATCACGAAAGGCGGGATCGGTTATTATATTCTAGGCCTAGTCGGTTGTGTGCCTGGCGAGCCCTTATGAGCAGCGCATATCTGCAATAAGTGATGCGATTTCTGTTCTTCTCGTATAAAAACAAAAAACATACATATTTTTAGAGACTTTGTACAGCGTAAACTTTGATTTGATATAAAACTCGCTGCTATTATGCTGTCACTTATTGGAGTTATGGCGCCTAAAAGCTCCAGGGAAAAGTGCATATCCCTAATATTTGGATTGAAATCACAAACACGACCTTATTAATAGAGCACTGTGCGGATAACGAAAGTCCTACCCGCATCCGCATCACCAAGGTCTTATCCGCATCAGTGCATATTGCCTACTTAATAACCGTCGATATTTTGAAAATGCTTGAAGTCCGATGTATGTTTGCGAGTAAATCAGTCTAATGGTTTATTAATGACTAATTAATAATTGAAAAAATATATTTAATAAAAAGCCTTTTGTTCGTAAAAGTATGTTTTACTAAATATAGACAAAAATTTACTTAATTCTAATTTTTCAAATTCTGATTTAATTTTTCTCTTTTGAATGCAGTTATCTGTGATTATTAGAAGACACTACCTTTTTATTATCCAGTAACATTCCTCTAATATCCGCATCCGCGCTGGGCGCTATAATTAAAAATGATCTCCAGTGGTGAAATTCAGCAACTATTCCACGGGATAGATATATGTGGAGAGTTAAACTGCACAATCTAGTTGCACCTTCATAGCTTATAACTGCATGACGATTATTTATATTTGTGTAGAGGATTTCTACAAGTTTTTTGAGAGTATAATGTATTGGAAAATTAAAAATATTTTTACGTACTCTTGTGTGAATATGTGGATAAGTAAAAATCGCACTAAAAACTGAGGTCACGAGGATTCTGAGAAGAATTCCTTAAAGAATATAGAGGACTGCAAGTAATGAAATCAATTTTAATTACCTCAGAAAACGGGATAATAATAGCAATTGCAAAGTATGACTAAATTGAAATTCATGAATCTAAAAGCTTGCTGGTGATTCGCCAATGAAGAGGTCGTCCAAGAATTAGCCTTTCTTTTAAAACACAAGTATGTGAACCAATACAACCATAATACCAATGCAGCTACAGTATTACGCAGCTGCCAATATCAGCATGGTCTAGTCATGGCTCTGTGCATAACGAAAGGCTTATAAGATCTATTTAAAAATGTTTAAAAAAATTAATTCAGCAACTGTAACATAGCTGCTGCCCATTCATTGTGGATTCAGTAGCTGAAGTTTCACAGGCAGCAGGAGATCATTTCCGATCCAATCAACATGGTGAATGCAGTAGTCGTCAGTTTACAAGCATTTAAGACTTCCCTAAACGACTGCAAGGAAAGGGATGCAAAAAACATTGTAAATATTCACCAAGTGATTTCTCGCTTTAGTAACTTTTACAAGAAGATGTGTTTTTACTTTAACAAGAAGATGATAAACACACAGCTACACTACTGCTGGTCGGACAACATTTGACGGACTGATAAGGCTGAATTTAATCTTCATGAAACGTTCAGCACCTGCAATCTGGGCGGAAATACGCTCACTCATTTGAATGTTGCATCCTGTACACGACGCTAGAGCTTGCTTTCTAAAAATCCACATGTTACGGATTCAAAACCGTAACATGATCCGTTTAGATCCGTTAGAACCGTTTTAGATCAACAACACTAATCAAGGAGCATGAAACATCTTGATTGCCAATGTTGCAATCTCTTAAATTCCGCAACGTGAGAAAACACTTTGCATAAGTTAGGTTGTTTTACCTTTGAGCGGCACTTTTTTGCACATCATGGGCTAAATGACCAGATAACAAGGACCCCGTAGGCTCAGAGATGGTTGGGGAGGGGATCCACTGGAACAGCTGTTGGGAGACAGATGGTAGCCTCCCGTCAAGGCCATCTAGCATGTTCTTTAACGTGCACAGGGTATGGCTCTCCCTCACACGGGGCACGGCTTAACGTCCCATCCGATGGACGGCTGCCTTTCCAAGCCCTTAGGTGTCCCCTACTGACCGTGGGCAGGGCGGGGAGTTTTGCGCAGATAAGGCTCAACGCTGACCCAGCTGGGACTCGAACCTGGGAACTGCAAATTACGAGCCTGGCGCGCAACCGACTGAGTCACTCCCGACCCCTTTTGCATAAGCATTGTGTCAGAACATTATTATATAAGACGGTGCATCTGGACACATTTGCAAGGATTGGAGGAACAGTGCTCACTGATGCATTTCCATGGTGGAATAAAGAAGATGCGTGGCCACCCGAGCGTAGTAGTGAGGATTACAGAAATCGAAAACCTCAATCAAGTGAAAGATGCCATTGAATATAAATATAATGCCATTCAATATAAATATAATGCCATTGAATATAAATATAATGCCATTGGATATAAATATAATGCCAATGAATATAAATATAATGCCATTGAATATATATCAGTACAGAACAACTTCATTTTGTTGTGTATCATGTGACCATACCAGTGAAAGTTGCAGGAAAGCATAATGATGAGCAATTTGAGTGAGACGTTATAAATTAATTATGTAATTCGAAATTGATTTAATTAATCATATTTCTCTTTGGCATTCGCATAATTTGCTTTTGAAATCTTTAAGATAGTGTGTAATGATCTAGTGTGTAATTTTACGTATGTAACCCTCCGCGACTCAACTTTGTGAGTGGAGTGCAGTTGTCAAGATGTTGACTCTGACAAAATCTCCCTTATTCCTGTGGAGAGAGGAAGAGCGGGAGCAAGAGAGGAGAAGCACAATTTGTTTTCGCTTTCAAGAGAAAAAATTAAAAAGCCTCGTTGTGTTTCATACATACTAATGAAATATTGCTGTTCGTATCTTCCAAATTCTCTATCAGTTTGCATGTTCACCTTTATTGGGGGCAAAAATTGGAAAAAAGAAAGTTCTCTTTCGAAACGAGCATTCCATATTCACCCGAAGCTAATTAAAATTACCTATATATTATTCATAAATCATTTCACTTAACTTACAAACTCTTCTTAGAGAATATTTTCTTACTACCATTTTTAATGGCTGATTTTTCGGAATTTCAATGAGGAAATATCAGATTATTTAGATTAAGATATAAAAACCTCTTGGAAAACCTTGACGTAATTTTCGAAATTTTTTTTTCCTGGTTTTGAGCAGATTACGTTTTCGTTTTAGATTACATTCTACAAGGAATCGTAAAGGACAGTGATTCGCTTTTCAAAGCAAACGGTTCGCTGCCTCTCCGCAGCAGACGACATCTCATGCAATCAATAGCAAAGTCTCCTTTCAATTGCAAATCAGTGTCTACGGATCCCTACTGATCACATCACAATTGGTTCAAAGTAAATGCAAACGAAATAAATCTGTTCATCGATGCCACAGGAAAATCGGGTATTAGAAAATTGTAAAAGCAAAATTACTGTGATGTCGACAATAGAGATATAAGATAGGAAATTTAAAAACAAGAATGAAATATCAAAGAAAACGAAAAATGGTTCAATTAAAACTTCAGGATAATAATGAATGGTTTTTTTTTCCCGCAAGAAGAATACAATTTTGCTTCTAACTTCGAATTTGTTATTCCAGAGTGTTCTCATCGAATTACAATGGATATTTTATGCATTTTCAAAAAAGTGAGTAGAAAATGAACTGTTGTTTGACTTTTACACTGCTAGGATTCGATTCGTAGACGGAGCACTAATTATTGTTCGAAAATGTTTTCATTTTCAAGGAGTTGATGTTACTCATTATTGTTGCAGTGTTCGGCAACCTGCGGGCAAGGGATTGAGACTCGAGCCGTGGTCTGTCGAGACACGAGGGGCCAGTACAGCGAAGACTGTGACAGCACCAGCATGCCTTTGCCTCGAAGGTATTGTAACTCGGGAGTTGTCTGTCCCAGCGGAGAAGGCCTGAACGTCTCCTCCGTGCCATGTAAGTTGCTCTCCTGTATCTTATCACTCTTCATTCTCAAACTCTTTACTCAACACAATCTTTATTCAAAAATGACACTGCCTTTTTTTTTTTCAAAGAGACAACTTTTCATATCTCAGTGGCGTATGTAGCATTTTCCTGTGAGGGGTAGGTTCCTAAACTCAGTGAGTATATCACGAATCTAAAATCCTGCGTACATCTACATAGGATTTTAAACTCTTGAGAAATATGCCGGATATATAAGGATCTTTAAAGCAAAGAAATTTGAAATCCTGCGCACAAAGGCAGGTTTGTATGGTAACAATACAATTCCTGTTTACAAACGCCTCTTTTTTTATATAAACGTGTGTAATCAGATATTTGCCGAGATCTTTTAAACATATGGGCACAATACTGAAATCTTGCTACCAATGATTCATCCATAAATATGTATTGAATTGCTAAGACCATTGTTCCAAGTCTGTACACTATCCGTAGACACGTATTACTTTTCACCTCCTGGTGGCGTGCAAACAAAAATCGTCTCGCGTGTCACCGTTGGCACGTGTGTCATAAGGTTCGCCATCACTCTACTACTCTATTCACAAAGTAGGCGACGACAGCACCCCCAGAAATTTCGGACACTTTTCCAGTTATAATTCCCGATCCACGGCAGCTAGGAACCCAATCTTTTATCCGAACAGGGTCAGAACTAAGTGGGACCATCCCACCAAATATGGGACCGATCGCTCAGGTAGACATGGAAACTGCCAATTTCTGCCACCGATGACGTCACACGTATCCGCTCGCCCGTTTCCTTCACCCGTTCGTTCGAATTACGGCTATTATATACTGGTGCTCAAAATTAGAGGATAATGTGTAAATTCGTACATAACTCGAAGTAATTTTTAAGGGAATGCAATGAAATTTGGTAAAAAGGTTTATTATTACATTACAAATGCAAATCAAGCAGAAGAAATTCATAATCGTATAACGTGCATGCGTTAAGATCATAATCGTGCAATTGACACGAAGGAGCATTCCATGGAACAATACCTAAAGTCTGTTACGTACGAAATGAGGAATTTTAATATGGAGTATGATCACACCTGACCGCCATGCAGTTCAAGCAATGACTCCTCATACTGTATATGTGGCTATTGATGAGGATTAATGACCACTTCTCGACAAGTGCTGTTCTGAGTTCGTGGATTGTTCTGGGAGGGTGTTGACGAGCTCCAATGCGTCTCCCTAGAGCATCCCATACATGGGCAATGGGACTGAGGTCAGGATATCTGGGTGGCCAATCCACTTGGCGAATATCTTCTTCTTCGAGAAAATCGTCGACAACATTAGCTCAATGAGGGCATGCGTTATCGTCCATAAAAATAACATCTGGACCGACATCTCCCCGGAATGGCCTGATAAATGGGATCAGGAACTCGTCTTTGGATCGCAGGGCAGTAGCAGAGCCACTCGGAAAGATGCGCAGGTCTGTACGCCCGTTCATCATGATTCCTGCCCCAACATGGTTCCATCTCAGTCGTGATTCTTGTCACCAGTGTAGTCCCTTTCTCTGACATTCGATGGCTCTGATTCGCGAAGTATTCACCAGATGCAAATACATCGCGAATCAGTACTTAAGCTGAATCGCGATTCATCTGTGAACATAACATGTGCTCACTGGTCTGGACTGCAAGTTTGGTTTGGCGACTCCACGTTAAACGAGCTCGCCTGTTGGAGGAAGTTGCAGGGAGACAAATAATAGGTCTCCTGCCAGAAAGACATTGCTTACGAAGTCTCCTGTAAGCAGTATGCCACGAAACCCTTGTTCCTGTAGCTGCTGCAAGCTCCAAAGACTCTTGCTTAATGGTCATCACTCTGTTCCATCTGGCAGTAAGACTCGCATAGAATCGTCTGCAGCAGTTGTGGCTCTGAGAAGGCCTTGTCCTGGTGTCGACGACGACCATATCCTGTCTGTTGAAACTGTCTCCAGAGTCTTGACAGGATATTCCGTGGAATATTCAATGCTCTGGAAACTTCCGTCATGGACTGACGTGCTTCCATCCTCCCAAATGCTCTCCACCGCTGAAAATAATCCATACGATGTCTTCGAGTCAGCTCGACATGTCACTGAAGAAAAAGCAAGAGTTGCCTAGAACTGCTACAAGCTGGGAGTAGACTCGCGTGTCTTTTTAATTGCGTCCTGATTTGCATATTCCAGCTTACGTGTTTCAACCGTAAACGCGGAATAGTTTTCCTCGAAGCGTATCTTCCATGTTCGAACATTTTCAGTGCATTCTTTTGCATATATCGGCAGCTATATACGTTTATGTCGATTACCCTTTAATCTTTAGCACCAATGAAGTTTCGGGTAAGTTCCCCGTCTCCCAAATAAAATTAAAATATCTTAAGATGTAATTAAGAGACTGCCAAACATCTGGCCAGAGGCATAAGAACCAGCTTCACTCACGACGAGATATATAAACTGACAGTGGCAGGTAATAAATTAAAAAAAAAAGGCGTTGAAAACGAAACCAGAGAAACTGGTCCACTTCAGTGTTGGCTGACTACTGTTGGACGCTCGAAAGAGATGATCCTGATCAGCTGTACAAGCGACGGGCAAAGCGACGTCGGAAGTAGAAGCGGAGTTTTACCGATACATGACATATGTACGTATTACTCTATTATATAAGAAACTATTGCGGATTTCCCAGAAATCGTAGCCAATTTTGCATTTTCATTGTCTTATTCGTGTTTAGCACCTTGAATTCTTTAAGAAATGGCTACTTTTATCTTAGAGGCATGATATTATGAAAATTTGTTGCCCAGTGTAATTGCTAATTACACTAGGCAACAAATTCGTTTCAACAAGGTTATTGTGGATTTGTAAAAGGCTATAATTACCCCTAATTTATAAGAATGGTGATTCAGACGTACTTTCAAATTATAGACCAATTTGTTTTTGTTTATTCTATTTTCTCCAAAGTTTTTCAAAAAACAACAAAAAAAAGATTACTAAATATTTGCGAAAAACAAAATATTTTCGGGTAATCGGTTTGGATTAGAGAGGGAAACAATACTGAACAATATATGGCAAGTTCAATTGAAAACATTTTAAAAGTATAGACCAGCATAAAAAGAACTGTTGTGATGTTTTTGGATATAAAGAAGGTTTTGGATTCTGTAGACCATAAAATTCTTTTTCGAAGCTGTTTTCTCTTGGCATTAGAGGTACGACACACAATTGGTTTAATCTTACTTTTGTAAGAGATTACATGCTTTGCGAATAAATAATAATCTAAGTAATTTTCATTACCTCAGGGCTCAGTTTTCTATACATAAATGATTTTTGTTCCTAAAATTTAATTGGCACACTCTTCTGTTATGCAGATGACGCAGATGTTTTTTACCTGTTCAAGACTATGAGTAAGTAATTTTTCAAGTTGAGTCTGATTTAAAGAAGATATCAAATTGGTTACATGTAAATAAATGAAAACTGAATGCAACTAAGAGTAAATTTATACTTTTTGAATATTGCACAAAGGGGCTCGTCAGTTAGATGAATTTTTATTCAGAAATAAATATTAAATTTTACGATCTAAGCTGCATAGATTCACACTCATGTATTTGCACAAGCCTAGAGCGTAGTTGACTCTGGCCTAGATGGAGTTCTCATGCCTCGAAATTAAAAAAGAAATTAAGATTTATACTCTTAAGATTTTATTATATTAATGAAATAATAAGTAGGAAATTTCTTATAACTTTCTATTATGCATGGGTGTACTCGGATCTACATTATAGAATTTATTGTTGGGGAGATGTTTAAGAGCATAACATTCATAACTTAACCATTGTTCATAGAAACATTTATAGATTTGCTTTCCGTTTCAGTTATACAATCTTATTTACACTTTATACTCTTTTAGTGATATGAGACAAATTTATAAGAATAAAGGTTAGTTGTTTTTATTGAAATTTGGTCATTGGTTACCCACAAAAAATAGTTGATTGGAATACTAGAAGAAAAGGTCTTTTTTTATGTTCCATTGACTAAGAAAAATCAACTTTTCAAAAGCATTTTGCTTTTATTGTTCTGAAATTATTTAATTCCTTTCTTTATGGATATCAGAATGGATAACAGGCTTCGTGTCTTCAAAAAAAATTCACAATGGAATCTCTCATTCTACCAACTTAGCCATAATATTTCAGTTTTGGGTCCTTTGCTCGATTATGTCAAATGTATTTTTTTACATAATGGAAAGCATTTCAGTTTTTCCTTTTACTAAGTTGATAATATACTATTTCTAAAGTTTTCGAAGTTTATAGGTTCTTAAATACACTGTTTCTAAAGTTTTAATAAATCTATTTCTATCTGTAATGTGAACGAGCTACGTTCTCCTTCATTCCAATTATCGTTCTATTCTTATTTATTTTGTTTGTTCCATATGCATTTGTTTTCAGCATTTCTTTGAATATGAATAAATCTGAATGCACATCTCTTCCGATACACATCGAAGTACTGATAAAACAACAGGACGATCTGTGTATGCACCAGAGTCACGGCGAAAATTAATTAGGAGAAATAATTAATTAAAGAAACTTTAAGCGACAGTTCACCCCTCGAGTAGTCCACTACAACACTCGATTTGTATTTCCCTTTTCCTACTTACGATGCAATTAATTAACCTTATTTTTTCCATTTTACTCGATTCCAAGAGACGAGTGTTACTATTCCAACACTGGAATAGCGATTTCGACAGAATACCTAAAACTGCTGCTTCCTTTTCAATGTGGCAGTCCATTGCTTCATTAGAGTTCCTTCGTGACACTGAAACTGTTTCCTTACATTTCTTACTGTTTTTTTTTCATTATATATGAATGACCAAATTGTGTTCAAAATTAATACATTTTTATAACTCCATCTATAATTTGTAGATTTTTCAGCACTAATGCTGTTTGCAACTATTCAAGCAGCATACGCTAATAGTATTTAAACGGTAGGAAATTAAACGAGAAATATTCGAACAATGTTACAGATATTTTTCTCCGATTTTTTTCCGCACATCACCCCTCTGTACCATTTCTCAGAATGCAGAAGATGTATTCTGGGAGAGTCTAAACCAAAAATTTCGAATCGACATTGATGAATATGACAAATGACTGGCGTCTTTCAATTCGTCTTTCAATTCGTCACATGCATCATCATAATGCGAACAAAAAAATATCGCCAAAATAAACAAAAGATTTGCTACAAGCTATAATAGATAATTTAATGTGACGTTTTGCGAAATCGTTATGTAAATCCCGTATAAGTCACGAAATATGTAAAACAGAGATACCCGATAGGTGTATTTTCGTAAACGTTACATCACTTCAAATTGATACACATGGACACTAAAATAAGTCCATGTGTATCAATTTGAAGTGATGTCCTAGTGTTCGGATATTTTTTTCAAACGCTGCATTGTCTGCCTGGAATAACCGATTGCTTCATGATGCCTCAACGTCTAGACGACTCAAAGGCTAGAGGGCGGTTGGAGGTTGGTCACACATCATGGAGGTGTCTCCCACTCCCTTGTCTCAACGCTATGATAGCAATTCCAAACAACCCAAATAGTTTTCAGAAGATCTGTTCAAAGACGTCCTACGGTTACAACCCTCATGATTATTATGTCATACCACTTTCCCGACGTAACACGAGAGTAACATCATCATCTCTTCCTTCGGAACTCATTGCAGCCACAAGACAGGTACCTGGCTTAACTGCGATCAGAAGTCTTCACAAGGCCATACCTTTTGCCTTTCGACCGTTGTAGGAGTCCCTTGAATCTCCAAACACTTGAAATGGTATCACGATCATTGAACTTGAACCCGAGAATAATAGAGTGATGTCCTGTTCACTGACAAGTCCTGATTTTCCTTACAATCCGACAACAGGCGTATACTGATCTGGAGAAAGGCAGGAACCCGCAACCAGCCGCTTAACATCGTTGAAAAAAGAGAATTTGATGATGGAAGTGTAACTGTGTGGGACGTGCTTTCATTCTATGGCCATCGTATACAGTACACGAAGGTTGCCATATCACTAATTTCTAAAAAAAATCTTTGCCAGATATTTTTTCTGAATCTAGCGACTGTTCCAGAAAGGCAAACTTTGTGTGTTGCATTAGCTCTAACTAAGGCAGTGGTCAGCAGTGACTTCGGTCTTAGTAGGGCATGTCCTTGTATGAGAAGGCCTGTAAAAGCTAGGAGTAGCTTCTAGGATTCTTCTCTGTCCTATATGTCACAAATAAAAAAAAAATAAAAAAATTCTGCAATCAATCTTAGTGTTCGGATATTTTTTGAGCGACTGTACCTCCATGTGTTTGGTGGAAGTTCTGTAAATGCTCTGAGATATTCCATTTCGTTTATGATCAAACTTCGAAATTCTTCTGCAAAAATAAACCCCATAAGAGGATGGAGCCATTCCTGAGCCACGAGGTGATCCTCTCGTTAATTTTGTTTAATATTAAAACGAATATTAAATTGTAACGATATGTAAAATTCTTGATCCCTATTAAAGCCGTATGCTGGTGCAGTAGGTGACAATTTCTTCTTAATGGACGATAATGCCCGTCCATGCGGAGCAAGATTATTTCATCAGTATCTTGAGGAAAAAGGTATTTAAGGAATGAGACCAGATACGACATCTATGGGATTGAAAGGACTGCTCGTATTGCTCAAGGGAGTTTATTGCTCTCTCATTTTCTGGATTATCTTACAGAGGGTACAAAATGCACATTGTCAGGCCTACAGTAGTACTTTAAGGGGCCCACACATTACTTATTAACTATACTTTTTTTTATTCATAACCCCTTCCTCTCCCCTTTTTTTTTCAACTACTTTTCTTTTTTAGTGTCCATGTGTATCGCTTTGGCCAAACTTTTCATGACGTTTCTCATTTTCTTTGTATCTTCCTGCGAAATCTGATTCAATTAATCAGAATATATTTCGAGATCTTCCCATTTTTATTGATCCTTGGTTAAGTTTTATATCCGTAAATGAGAGAAAAGGGGAATGAATTTATATACTACGATAGGAAGATATTTCCCTTTTTTTATGTCGCAATTTCTTAATTTGTAAAAAAGAAATATCTTATTGTTTGTAGAAGTGAGAGTTACCGAGATTTGAATTCCTTTCTTCATTAACAGATCCAAGGTGATTAACAATTCTGTTCGTTATTTGATACGATTAGAGTTTAAACTCCCACAGAAATCGATAGCTGACACTCGCTAAAACCGCTGGCAACGAAACACATTTCTGACCTTCAGTTTGTGCTGATCTGTTGGGAGAGAGCAATTTAAATTTTGACAACACAATTAACGAGAGTTAGATCTCCCCGAGACCAACCTCGTTATGCTAGAACAACCCGCTTCTGCTTCCAAAGCTGCGAGTCCCGCGCAATATCTCCGCAGGCTGAATTAACTGTGTTGATCTGAAATTTGATATGGGATTTGGCCGTCCCATAGGGCCAATGCAGAGAAGTGTTGCATGGCGAGAGAGAGTGGGTGGCCTTTGTCGACGAAGCAGCGGAGGCTTCTAGCAGAAGATATTCGATTCATTCCCAGCAGTATCCGTTGGTGGATGCGCCAAGGGCGATTCTCATTCACCTTGTAGTCTCGGGAATGGCGTCATCCCCTTCTGGAGTTTGCCACAAGAATTTCGAAGTATTATCGTCTAAATTCCACTAACATAAGACGCTTTACTGGAAGAAATATGTCGTTGCAACAGAAAATGAAATGGGGAGTTTTTAGATGCAACCGACTGCAGTTTCACTTCGCTTCAGGATCATTGCGCTTCTCTTTATGCAGATTATATTTGAATTTCTCCCCATGTAGTGCATGCACAGACTGTTTATGAATCACGCGTAGCTAATTGCCATCGAGCCTTTCCTGCTGATTGGGAATTTCCGCCCCCGGTTTAATCTGAAGCAGAGGATAATAGGGATTTTCTCATAATAGTTGAAGAGAAAGGAATGAATTATGACATTTCCGCAGAGTAGATGATGTTCCATGGGTCATATGGATCATATTGGATTAGGGTCAAGGTCATTAACCCATTTGCTGCCATGGTCCTCAAATGGAGACTGATGATCTTTTATTTAATTTTTAATTAAATGAAAAAATATATATTTATAAAATATATGAGGCTATTGCAGAAGTCTTAATTGTCATTACAAATTTTAGTTTCCTTAAGTTAGCAATACTGTTTAGTTGTGAAATATTGAAGATTATTTCTTGAGGTTATGTGAGAAGTTAGCAAGTCGCAGTATTACGAAAGTGTCTACCAGGGGGAGTTATGAATATATTTTGAAATTTACTATTGTAATTTGAAAATTGAACATTATAGACAAATTTTGTGCTAAAGGTGAGTTAATATGTTGCAGTATCACAAAGTACCATGGGATATTTTTGTCGGTCCCCATTTGAGGACCTTGGCATGTACGATCATTTTTATTATAATAAACATTGTGATTAAAATTTTTGTGACAATAAGACGACCAAAAAATTTTAACGCTTACTGAGTTACAAAATATACTTGAAGATGATGAGTTTTTCAAAGATTTGGAAGAGGACGTTGTTGACGTAGTGGAATTACCACCAGAAAGGGTGGATACAGTGTCGGATTGCGAGGATATGGATGAAGATGTATTACAGGATAGTATGCCACAAGATGTTTGTGGTGAAGTTGAATTACACGTCACTAAGTTAGAAACTGCACCGGAACCAACTACGAAGAAAAAGAAGGTCACTTTATCTTCATCTTGGAAAAAAATCAGTCCAAGTTTTTCAAGTGGTTCAAGCACTTCTTAGATTGTAGCTTCAATGGTAAGCGACATCAAACTGAATTTGAAAGGGAAAACTCCAGTTGAAATCTTCGAAGAAATTTTTGATGAATCTTTATTAGAGTATATTGTTACTCAGAATAAAAATGTGCAGAACAGAAAAACAGCCACAATTTTAATTTATCTACTGGTTGTCTCCGAAAATTTATTGGGATATTTTTATCTGGATATCATTCTTTACCCCAAGAGCAAATGTACTGGTGTGAAGACGAAGATATCGATATCGAGTCTGTACGAAATTGTATGACTAAAAACAGATTCATAGAAATAAAAAAGTATCTGCATTTCAATAATAATAATATGATCTCTCAATCAGATAAGGTATACAAATTGTTGAAAATTCGACCTGTTATTGATAAACTGAATAATAAGTTCAAAAAATTCGGAATATTTTCGGAACAACTTTGCGTTGATGAGCAAATGGTCAGATATTATAGGCATCATTTTCCAAAACAAAATTATCCGGGGGAAACCTATAAAGTTCGGATTCAAACAATGGGCGTTATGTTCTTCCGTGACCGGCTTTTTGCTTCCATGTGGACGTTTATGAAAGCAAATCTGAAGAACAAGAAGTTAGTGGTTTAGGATCATCTGTTATAATGAAGTTGGCAAAAATATTACAACATCCAGCAGAGTACGAATTGTATTTCGATAACTTTTTTACAAGTTTTGAACTAGTTGTAAAATTAAAGGAAAATGGTATAAAGGCAACTGGTACAGCACGATATAAGAGGATGAACAAATGTCCCATAAAAAATGATAAAGAAATAGAAAAAGTAAAAATCGTGGTGTATATGACTATAGATATGACACAAAAAATAAAATTTTTGCTGTGACATGGAATGATAACAATCCTGTAAAAATAATATCGAACCATTTAAGATTGGAGCCTTTAGATCAGGTGGTCGAAATCTGAAAAGAAATATATTCAAATAAATCGCCCTTCTACTATTGGACAGTATAACCGCTACATGGGAGGTGTTGATAAATTAGATTGGAGTGTACAAAAATATCGCATTAAATTCAGAGGTAAAAAGTGGTATTTTCCATTATTTACAAATGCAATTGATGTTGCTGTTTTCAATGCATATGCACTTTATACAATGGCAAATGAAAACCTACCTCTTCTAAGCTTTAGAAGGCAAATTACAAAAGTATATCTCAAAAAAGAATCAATTTCTATTCCTAAATATCCAGGACGTCCAAGCGCAATTATAAGCAGTCGTATACCACATGAAATACGGTATGATCCTACTGGCCATATTTTGTAAAAAAACGTTAGAGGGTAAACAACGTAAATGTGCTTTATGCAAAAGTCATGTTAGAAAACAATGCCGTAAATGCAACGTGGGCCTACATTTAGAGAGTTTTCCCGTTTGGCATACTAAAAAATGATTGTATTGTTTTTATAATATATATGTATATTAGTGTAAAATACGTAAATAGTAAATAAAATGTATTAAATGTTACGTTATACTTGTATTACATTATTAAAACCATACTTAAAATTCGAATTCTGAACGGTAAGATTTAAAATAATTGCTTGCTTACTGGTAACACACAAAACGTTCACTGTAACTGCCATGGGCCTCAAATGACTACAAAAATATAATGTAATTTTTAATAACATTTGTATGACTTATATTTGTTTAAACATTTTTTAGTACTTATTTGAGACTATATGTAAAAAAATATGAAAAAATTCTAAAAAAAAATTGGCATTTAATGGGTTAAGAGAATATTGTTAACATTGCTCTTTTCATCATACATTCAGTATCATAAGTAGAAGATGGTTTTTCACTTTCTAAGTGTGATGATATCGAAAAAATAAAAAAGAGTAATTGTGCATGTGAGTAGTTTTAAATATTTTTTGGGGGAGGAGAGTAGGGGGTATCTTGAATGATAGAGAAAAAAACTTTGGATTGTACACAGAATGTTTACCCTTTTACACTACATCTGAAAATGATACAATATTAGAAATGTTTTTGCTGTTTAGCATTTTGTGAAAAGAATAAGATTTTGAAAGTTCTGCGTATCAAAAGAAAGCTATTTCAGTGATCTCAGTGATTAGGGGACGTAACGAAGAGACTGTGGTTGGGGGTGGAAGGGAGAAAACGAAAATTTTTCAAATCGGAAATAAAATTTTGCCAACTGAGAAAATAAGTATTTTACATAATTTTAATTATGTCTCTTTCACGGATGTTCCTAGGATTCCTAGGGGGAAGAGGTTGGCAGCTACCCAAAATTTTGCAATTTGCCTCGATTTTGCCACCTTGCCCTAATTTAAAAAATGTCCTATCTCATCTGAATTTTACCAAGTCACTTTGAATTTTGCCAACTCTCCTTAATTTCCTAACACAAATTCCAATTTTCACAACTCACCTCTATGGCTTCGAACTCACGAAATGGCCTCGAATTTTGCCAAATTGCGCAAGATTTTTCCAAGTTGCCTCAATTTTGCAACTCCCCTAAATTTTGCCAAGTTGGCGCGATTTTGCCAACTCCCCTAGATTTTTCAAAGTTGCCACGATTTTGCCAACTCACCATACATTTTACAGAAAAACTCCTAATTTTTACATCTCAATTAAATTTCGTCATATCACTTTGAATTTTGCAAACTCCTAAAGATTTTGCTAAGTTGTCTCGATTTTTTCAACTTTCCTTAATATCACAAAACCAGTCGAAATTTTCACAATTCCCCCGAATTTTACCAACTGCCCTAGATTTTCTCAACTCTTATGAATTTCACAAAACCATTCCCAATTTTCACAACTAACCTGTATTTTACCAACTGGCTTAGAATTTTGCCAACTCCCCTACATTTTTCAAAGTTGCCTCTATTTTTTTAACTCACCAGAGTTTTACAAAAAAAAAATCCCATTTTTTTCATTTCAATTGAATTTTGCCATATCACTTCAATTTGTCAAATCTCAAGATTTTTGGCAAGTTGTCCCGATTTTGCCAACTTCCCAAGATTTTGCCCTGTTATCTTGAATTTGCCAGCTCTCTTTAATTTCACAAAAAAATCCCAATTTTCATAACTCACCTGTATTTTACCAAATGTGAACCCTTCTATGAAGGTTAAATATATTGTCTACATTTCACTTCCAATTTTCCCAACTCCGATTTATTTTGGGAGGACCCCCCCTTCCCACTCCCCCCCCCCCCTCCCGCCATGTCTCTGCTCAGGATTTAAGCATAACCACAAAGCTTGATTGTAAAATGCAACACAAGTTCTGTTGAGAATCCAAGAGGAGTTTTAGAACTCGATTCAAAGCTTTGAACGTTTGTCAAATTTGTGATGTTTGCAAGCTGAGGGTTCTTGAGATTTAGATTTATCGCTCTTCCATCTACAGACTAGTAATCATGCTGAAAATTAGTTATAAAACTTTGACCGGGGATATTGAAGAAATTTATAATTGGTTGCCCCAGACTTATTGAAGTTAATATATGAACAACTCTGTTTGCATCCACAGTGATATCGAAAGTACACTGATGCGTGATTCATCCCATTAACCTGCGCGCTGCAAAACAATACCGATTTGATGATGACAGCGACAGTATCAAATTTCCTTTCACTTTCCAAATTACAATTCATTCCAAATATATACTTTAGACTTTCTGAAATATTTTTCATTTTTGAAATGAGCTAAGATGATTTGTCACCTAGTGACAACTTTGCGGCATTTATCCGTGAATTTTGCCTGAATGATACTTTCCTAAACGAAGCAAGTGCACCCTCTTTCTTCAGTCTCCAAATAATAAAATCAGAATTTACCACACATTGCAAGATTATTTTTTCGAATGAATTTCTCACCTTTCATAAATTCAAGTTAATTACCACTTTTCTTTCATGAAAGATTTAAGTTAACTTTTTTTCAGCATGGGCTACCACTGCATGCAATAATGTTCACACATAGAAGGGGAGATGAAATTTCTAGACTTTATATTTTCGACAACAATATTGAAGGAAAGAACTCTTCACCACACCTGGGACTCACCCTGAATCCGACTGAGCTGGACCCAACATGTCACAAATGTTTTGAATAAAGCACAAAGCTTTAAATGCAGCTTAAACATATTACTTGGAAGGAACTGGAATTTTTCCATAGACAACAAGTTATTATATACAAAATATTCAAAATATTTTAGTATACATTTTAATATACAAAATGCTCATCCGGCAGATTATTATGTATGCCTGCCCGGTTTGGGACAATACAAAAGGTGGACCATCTCAAGGTTCCAAACCTTTCGAAACAAAACACTTAGGACAGTTGCATCAGCACCATGGTTCATAAAGAACAGTAACTTACATAGAGACATCAACACTGATTCTGTTAAAAGTTTATCAGAACTACTTCGAGAGACTTCTTCACGAAGATGGAATCGCATCCTAATATGAACTTTAGATAGGATCTTAAATCTAAACTGAGCCGATTTAAATTACGATTAAAATTATGACCATAAATCTCACTGAACTTTTAGATTATGATCATAAATCTCACTGAACTTTTAGATTATGACCATAAATCGAAACAGAAATCCTTACTTTTAGAGCCTTGACCCTTTTTTTCTAGCTTGAACTTCGTCCTGATTTACCACTTCTACAGTAATTCTATAAAAGGAAATATGTTTGTTTGTTTGTACTCCATACAAATATTTGCTTGTGATATATTATTTTTTATTAATTTATATATTGATGTGCCATCCATTTAGTATCTCATGTCCCAAATTGGCCATTTTTAGATGAAAGTGTTTTGGGTGCAATGTACCTGGTACTCTACTACAGTCAACTATCATCTCTGATCTCTCTGATAACACTGTGTGATATTGATCCTTAAAAGTCTATCAAATTGGTCAAAAAACACTAGACATAATAATTGTTTATAGTATACCTTCTAATTTGTCCACCAGGCCAGGGCTATAGTAGACATTATACCTGGTATGCATGTATCCTCTGTCTTTCGGGAAATTTCTTTATATTCACTGCATTTTTAGAAAACCTCTGTGTAGCTTGTGGCGACTGTTCTCATGCATGGTTAGAGTATCATTTATTAATCTTTAATTATAACCAGAAAGTGTCCAGATTAATTAAACCAGACGCATCTGAAAAGACCATAGTGTTACTAAAAGTTTGATTAGTTCTTTACACGAGCTTCTACCTGAAGATCATGAACTATGTGATGTGTATCTCACGCGTCGAAGGTTTCTACTCGAAACTGCAAAACGACTTTCCTTCTGGAGTCTGATCATTCATCTTTCAATGCAAAGAAGATCATTCAGGGGCCGCTAATTTCCTGGACATCGGCAATAAGGTGCACTCAATGAAAATGAATGCAGCGTTGAGCAGGGGCCTCTCAGTGTCTGAAGGGAGGATTAGCTACCTCGCTTTTAACTTGACATCAGCCAGCATTTACATTCCTTAATAGCTCTAACTATTTCCATAGCATTCACAGCTGTAACTAGATTGAATGTCGCCAAGGCCTAGGCTTAGCGCTGTCGTCCCAAACAACTGATGCGTTATCACATGCTGGCTTCTTCATTAAGAAAACTCCACATTCTTGCTTCATCGGTTCTTTCAAATCTTACTTCGGTTTCTTTCAAATTTTTTTATCAGTTGAATATATACACTCTGGATAGATGTGTTTCAAAATAAATTAGAAATTTTCCAGATTTTTCCTATTTCGTGTCAGAGCTAAGGGACGGAAAATAAGGATTTTTATATAAAATACAGACTTGAAATCGACTCTGCTGTTTTCAAAAAGTTACAGCTTGATAGTCAGGCATTTTCAAATAGGCCGGCAAATTCAATCCTATCTTTAGAGACAACACATTTTTCGTCTCAGGATCTATTTCTATCACAATTCGGATCGAACAAAAACGAAGTGATATCAAGCAGCAAGGAGTGAGTTCCGATTTCCAGTGCAATTTCGCATTAGACGGAAGTGCAGATAACAGTTCTTTTTCTGTGGAAAAGTTAATTGAAAATTCGTTTCATCGTTTGAAAGATTGATTTTAACTCACTCTTGCACTTCGAATTCTGGGAACACTTCTTTCTTTAATTTCCACCATGCTACATTTTCGAGGGAAGGGGAGGATCATGTCCTCCCCACTATGACTATGTGACTGATTCATAATATACCCTGCCGTATTTTTAAGACTTAAGAGTCATTCATAGCCAATACATGCAACTGTTTTAAGTAAAAATTCTTTCTAGTAAGGCGGGGGTGTCTCAGTCGGAAGCGCTCTAGGCTTGCAATCTGTAGTTCCCAGGTTCGAGTCCCACCTGGGCCAACGTTGAGATTTATCTTCATTAAACCTCCACCCTGTCCTCAGTCAGTTAGGGGACACTGGGCTAGGAAAGGCCGCTTTCCTACAGATCAGATGTTAAACCGTTACCCCATGTGTGGGAGAGCCTTACATTGTGCTGGATGTCCTCGACAGGAGGTTGCCATCTGTCTCCTAACAGCTGTCCAGTGGGTCTTCTTCCCGCAATCTTCTATGAGCCCTCAGGGTCCATGTGAACGGGCGATATAACCCACTGTGTGTAAAACTTTGACACTCAGAGGTAAAAACAACCCAACCCTTCCAATCTAGTCATTTTGTTAAACTTTTCAAAGTCATTATCATGCAATATTACCAAATGGTAAAAATCGATTCGGGAACTGAGATTGTTAACTTTTAATAACTTTTTTCATTCAACATATTCTTACATTTTTCAGCCGGAAGCTATTTAACCCACACACCATGATTTCGTTAACAATTACGTCATCCGATAGCGAAGAATCGCCTTCAGTTGCGCCATCACATTCTCTCCTTCTTCCTCTTACCTCAATTTCCTTCGCTCTTTACTCTCCTCAAGCTTTAGGGCTTCCTACCTTCAGCGGGATGCCCTTTCATCTTCATTCCACGGAGTCTTCCGCTTTCATCAGCCAGATTAATTTCTTCGCATCCATTTTCCGCTTTCAATTCTTCATTTCTCTTTGCTTTTCTTTTCCTACATCCTCACATCCTCGTTGGTTTCAGTTTCATTCTCATTCCCAAACATATCTTTTTTTTCCCATTCGAATAAATTTTATAACTTCGTCCAAATGCAAGTTTTTGAAAAGTTAATTGAGAAATATGAATCGCCAGGAATGGAATTTTTCAGTTGACTGCTCTTTGTTCCGTTCCCGTTCAATAGATGGCACCACGACCAACTACCTATCTCAGAGGGGAGAGGATTGGTTCAGTCGTAATGCGTCACGCTCGTAATCTGATGTTCCTAGGTTCGAGTCCTACTGGCAGAGTGTTAAGAATTTTCTCAGCAGCCCCGGATGGCGTTGTCGGGAGGCTACCATCTGTCTCCTAACAGCTGAATTCCGGGTTATCTTCTCCTAAACGTTTTTAAGTGTTTCGCACCCTTGTGATCTGGCCAATTAGCCCATTCTGTGAAAAAAAGCCTTATTTCTGCATTCTTGTTTTCTACACGATTCGAAGGAAGAGAAGTTTTTTACACAATTCTGCGAAAAAAGAATATTCCTGCATTCGTGTTTTCTACACGATTCGAAGGAAGAGAATTTTTTTTACACAATTCTATGAAAAAGAATATTCCTGCATTCGTGTTTTCTACACGATTCGAAGGAAGAGAAGGTTTTTTACACAATTCCGCGAAAAAGAATGTTCCTGCATTCGTGTTTTCTACACGATTCGAGGGAAGAGAAGTTTTTTTTACACAATTCTATGAAAAAGAATATTCCTGCATTCGTGTTTTCTACACGATTAAGCACGATTTCGAAAGACCCTCAGAGGTAAAGCAGCAAAACCGATAGCAGAAGTTTATAGTCATCCATTAGCTTCAGTTCAACTAACCTTGGAATAGTTCAGTGGTATATTGCTTTCAAGAGGTAGTAGGGTTCGGATCAAATTACCTGCAACTTTTCTAGTGTTCTCTGATTACAGGACATTTCCTGTGCTTGAATTTTATTCCAATATTTATTAGTATTAAAAAAATTATATATAAATATATCTGGGTTAATGGCAGATATTTCTCAGAATAAAAAATATAACTTATAAAATATATTTTAATTGTATCCAACAATTTGGCTATGGCAAGTTATAAAATTTGAATACAGATTCTTGTTATTTATTCAAGCGTGAAATGAGAGTCCAACGCAAAAATCAAATCGGAATCTTAAATAACTAAAGTGAATAGAATTAAAATTAATTTAATCGATTGCGGAGGTTAATTCTATTCTAACTCTCTGGGCCAAGATCTTAGCAGATGCTATTCAGTATACAGTAGCTGGAAGAGTCCTATTTTGATAAAACGACTGGATTGCTAGAGAATTTTAAAAGTAGCAAAGGGAGATGCATTCATTCGTTTCTTCATTTATCATATACTAAGATTTGTTGTTTGTTTCATAACAAATCAAAGAAAATTAGGAATAAGAATATTTCTAAAAAAAGTCGATTTAGCGAAATTTTCGTGAACTTATCCTCCATTTATAACGATTGCTATCGAACGAAAAAACTGTAGTTACGCGACACCTTTTTGGAACGCAACTATCGCATAAGTCGGGAGAAACATGTGCACTCTTTTCAGATTTTTCAGAAAAATTGTGGCTAGTTATATTTTTCAAATAATAAGTTGATTGCAACATATAGTCTGTAGCCAACAATATCAATCAGCTCCACTTAATGGCGGGGGGAAGGCAAACACAGTTCTCCATATTATTCCTGAAAGATCCTACTAGATGGAAGCTTTAGCCACCTACATATCTAGTAGCAACTCAGAGCATCAAAAGACTTCTTTACCATCAGATTCGATCAGTTCAAGATAAAGGAATGAATTGTGATATTTCTACAGAGCAGGTGATGATCCTTGGGTCATATCGGTCATGTCATGGATTAGGGTCAAGTCATTAACAGAATAATGTTAAAATTGCTCTTTCTTTTCGTCATAGATTCAGTATCATAAAGAAGAGATGCATTTTCGGCTTTCTCAGAACATAGGATATGGGGAAAAAATGTATCTAAGACAGAATGTTGGTGTTCTTTCGAACACCAGCGTGCTGTCTGAGATACATTACTTCACTATTAGCGATGCAAGAACTACATACACCAGCCACTGAAGAAGAAACCGTTATGCAGATATACGTAAACGTCATTTGTGCAGCGTATATGCAAAATACGTGGTCACGTACATCACCACGTGATCTAAGCAACTATTTAAGACTGCTGCTCGTTAGTAGTGTTGATCACAATGGTAAAAACAAAGGATCATTTGGGGGTCGATAAAAACTTATTGTGGGTGCCCGTCTGGCTGGAGCAACGATTTTAAAAACAGCAGGGCTGACTGGTTTTTCAAAAGGTGAGATATCTCGGGTTTTTAATCAGTGGAAAAATAACCCACATTGCTTGTTTAAGAAACGTAAGTGTGGCGAGACGACAATCTCTCAGGAACGAGACCGACGTCGTCTGAGAAAGCTTGTACGGAGAAACAGGACTTCCTGTGTGCAGCAGCTGACTGAAGCATTCAATGAAGGCTGTTCCCGGCCCATATCTCAGAGAACTATGCGCAGGGAATTGAAGAGGATCGGTATTAACAGTCGCATGTCTTTACGGAAACCACTGATTTCTGCGAATCGTCTACAGTGGTGTAAGGAACACCGTGACTAGACACTGGAAGACTGGAAAAAAGTCGCGTGGTCCGACGAGTCGCGGTACACCTTGTTCTCTACCGACGGTAAGCGGAGAGTTTGGCGGGAGCCCCATGAAGCAATGGACCCATCTTGCCTTATAAACACAACTCAAGATTCTGGAGGCGGTGTCATGGTGTGGAACACGTTCTGTTGGTACGGAATGGGTCCCTGATATTACTGCAAGGTCGGATGTCCTGCAAGGATTATCTGAATATTTTTCCCGATCAACTCCATCCTTCAAAGTTGACTGTTCATCCAGCTGGTGATGGCAGTTTTATGGACGACAATGCTACTGTCCATCGTGCAAGATGTGTTCAGCAGTGGTTCAGCGAGCAGGACAGCGACTTCCACCATCTTTCCTGACAACCGCAAAGTCCGGATCTGAACCCCATTGAGAACGTATGGGACATGTTAGAAAAACAGATACGTGAGCAAGGTCCGCTTCCATCAAATTTGAACCAGTTAAAGGATTGTCTGGTATGCTGGAGATGTAAAGGCACTCCAACACCTTGACCAAACCGCATACGTGCTGTAATTCGGACTAAAGGAGGTCCAACAGACCTCCTGTAGTCTAGAGAACAAGGTGTACCGCGACTCGTCGGACCACGCGACTTTTTTCCAGTCTTCCAGTGTCTAGTCACGGTGTTCCTTACACCACTGTAGACGATTCGCAGAAATCAGTGGTTTCCGTATAGACATGCGACTGCTAATACCGATCCTCTTCAATTCCCTGCGCATAGTTCTCTGAGATATGGGACGGGAACAGCCTTCATTGAATGCTTCAGTCAGCTGCTGCACACAGGAAGTCCTGTTTCTCCGTACAAGCTTTCTCAGACGACGTCGGTCTCGTTCCTGAGAGATTGTCGTCTCGCCACACTGACGTTTCTTAGACAAGCAATGTGGGTTATTTTTCTACTGATTAAAAACCCGAGATATCTCACATTTTGAAAAACCAGTCAGCCCTGCTGTTTTTAAAATCGTTGCTCCAGCCAGACGGGCAGCCACAATAAGTCTTTATCGACCCCCAAATGATCCTTTGTTTTTACCATTGTGATCAACACTACTAACGAGCAGCAGTCTTAAATAGTTGCTTAGATCACGTGGTGATGTACGTGACCACGTATTTTGCATATACGCTGCACAAATGACGTTTACGTATATCTGCATAACGGTTTCTTCTTCAGTGGCTGGTGTATGTAGTTCTTGCATCGCTAAGAGTGAAGTAATGTATCTCAGACAGCACACTGGTGTTCGAAAGAACACCAACGTTCTGTCTTAGATACATTTTTTTACTGAATAAACATTTCTAATTCAGTGGTCGGTGTGTGTACTTTCGAGGGAACTTTCAAGGGATTAGGTTCATGGAATGGTTTCTGATTAGGAACTTCTATTCGCTTATATCTTGTGTATGTGTTCAATTGGGGTTTACAAACCTATACACATAAATCATAGCGACAGTTGCATTGATTTAAAAAGTCAGCATCGCAACTCCCTGAAGTTGACCACTTATCAACGGGGGTAAAAAGAAAGAAAAAGAGGACCTAGTGGATGAAATAAAAGTAGGCCAAACTGATTTGGCAGCCCAAGTTTCCGTTATCCTTGTAGTTAAAAAAACTCCTTGAGAGGTACAGACAGTTTGTACCACGATAAGACAAGGTAGGATATTAATCTGAGTGTTTGATCGGTCTGTGTATCATCGCAATTAATCTCTGCGTTTTGGCAAAATAGATCCCTTAGCTATGGTTACCACTTCATTCATTTGCATAACCCAATGGAAACCGCGCGACTGATTCGCTCTCTGTCTCACTATTTTAGTGAATCGTATTGCAGTGTATCATCATTCGAAATCTCACAGCATTTCAATTGATGCGTTTTTCAAAACTCCCAGAATTTGTATATACTAATACCACCATAGATAAATATAACTACGTAAAGATAAGACACTCCATATAGGCCCTCTTCACCGAGTATTCAGCGCTAGCATGGTACCAGGTACTAGTATAGTCGCTAATGCGGATGAGCATATTACGCTGTTCGGCTTCCGACTCCATGGACGTAATTTAAAGCAATCGAATCGCAGGGGCTTTGCAATTTATTTTTACAGGATAAATGTTTTCTATCTTCAAGTTCTGAAAAATAACTTGGTATGTTATGCTACATCGGGGGGGGGGGGGGGGGGGGCTCAGTCGGTAGCGCGCCAGGCTCGTAATCTGTAGTTCCAGGTTCGAGTTTCAGCTGGGTCAGCGTTGAGATTTATCTCCGCAAAAATTCCCCGCCCTGCCCATGGTCAGTAGGGGACACCGATGGGCTTGGAAAGGCCGCCGTCCGTCGGATGGGACGTTAAGCCGTGGCTCCGTGTGCGGGAGAGACATACCCTGTGCACGTTAAAGAACACGCTGGATGGCCTTGACGGGAGGCTACCATCTGTCTCCCAACAGCTGTTCCAGTGGGTCCCCTTCCCCAACCTTCTCTGAGCCTTCGGGGTCCATGTGACCTGGCCATTTAGCCCATTGTGTGCAAAAAAGTGCCGCTCAGAGGTAAAACAACCCAACCTATGCTACATCGGATATTTGCCTTTTTACACGTTAAGGGAAAGAAAAACAAGTAAATGCAAAGTTGTGGGAAAAAATCGTGTGTCCACACTGGGGATCGAACCGAGAATCATACCGCGACGCTATGTACGCTTGTTGATCGAGGGGTTAAAATGATATTCTAAGATTTTATTGTAGGAAAAATGTTCAGTGCAAATATTCTTATATTGTGTTTGATAATATAATAATACTGATTATGCACGTAAACTGAAAAGCAACTAATTGATAGTATTATTTTGTTGCTTGCTATTTCAGCGCTTCAGGGCAACTACCGCACATCATCGTTAGGTTTAATGCACTATGGTGGAAGTTCACTATATGAAATGAATCCGTTCGATGCAATTACATTATAGTGCGATTAGTAATACTATGAGCTTTTACTTATTATTTTAATCTGTCACAAAAATTTTAAAACTTTATTTCGAAGTTTATCCTTGTTCAGGTAAACTGTTACCCGCGGGGAAGGAAGAGACGAGGCTTATGTCCGTCTGCAATCCTCCCGCTCCGTCTTAAGTTAGCCGTGATCGTATTACAGTTTTGATTTAATAAACTCATAAAATCCTAGGCACTAGAACCCCAGTGATATTCCGCTCTTATATCTTATCCAGCGGGGAAGTTCTTAAATTTAAATCTTAATTTGAACTATACACATAAAAATCACTCTTAACAATAAAAAATTAACATTTATTGAAGTTCTGGCCCACAAACACTTTCACATTATTTTAAAAATTAACATGACACTTAGATTAAACAATCGATTGAATGGAGACAAGCATTTGAGGGAATTTCATCTGCGATTACTGGATTAGACTCTGCCGCTCACAATCATCTCTCGTGGCCTAAACCTTTCTCCCCTCTGACGTTCTCTGCTCGTAGCCTAAGAGCTTTCTGTCATCTCTGTCTTCCTCTGCTCGATCTGGGTTTTCCTTCTCACAAAAGGTGTCATCTGTCCCTTCCATTGTTCAGCATCCACCAATCAGAAGGAGCAAATATTAGTGGGGCTTGAGAGTTCTTTGATGTTGCGCTTTCTACCACGTGGATCGCTTCCTTTCCCTGGGACGCTGTGATGCTATGGTTCAGATTGCCTTCCTGGGAATGCATCTGGTGGTAGGAGCGCCTTGCACATGTCGAGGCACTAACTACATTTTCTACATGGCATGAATACAGGAGAGCAGACGTGAAGGTAAATTCTGACGCCAGCCAGCCAGAACCCACCGTAAATGGCTCGCAAGTCTTTGGTCCCTGTGACGACAATGCTTCACAAAGAACAACGGAATACGTTTGATATCGTTCTGCATATATACTGAAATCTATGCAGAACAAAATCTCAAAAAAGTTACAACTGAACGGCAGTTGAACGAGCGCGTATACTAGTACCATTATTGACGGAGTCAGAACGCGATCTGAATAGTTCACCCTGGTACGAATTCTTCGTTTCCTTTACCAGCTTACCAACACGATCCACACCAATAAACTAATCAATCTTCCGCGCACTCACCATATAAAGATACTTCTTTCCTTTTATACACCCAACTGAAGCTAATTAAGCCTCCTTTCGGATATCCACAACTCCAACATAACAATTCCATCTTTCCCATTTTTCAGATAGGTTCTGTGGTTAACATAATTCGTTGGTAACATAATTCTCACGCAGAAGCACACGCGAGCGTTCATGACACGTTTATTACAAATTCACTGTAGCACGTTCATCTGTCGTAACAATATAATCTGATGATGACGATTAGCCTTTGGACATCAGTGTACGTGTACATTTCTCATTTTAAATGCATTTGTGTTAAACTCGATTTTTATTCTAAAGTAGCAATCAATATTCGCCTAAGATTGATTTCTGGATCGTCGGATAGCATTATGACAGCTTTTCTATCATTCACTAAACGATAGAAAAAATCTTAGAAGGAAATTTAGTCATTGCCCACCGATCAGTTCGAAAATTTTACTTCTATTGAAATAAAAATATCTCAGATTATCAGTGAAACGCTCTTTAGATGAAAACAACATCCAAAGTAAATCAGTGCATCAGTGTGAGAGAAAACTATTTCAGTTTTATTCAACAAATTATAAATCGTGTCAACAACGTCAATAGATATCGAATGTCCACAGTTCCGACATACTTAATAAGTAAATATTCATTAAACGTTAATTTCCTCATTCTGATATATCAGCATTCATAAACAAATAAATTCTAAGACTTTTGGTTAATCTTTAAATTAGGGAATTATATTGAATAATCGTTGGATTATCATATATTAATTCTCTTCACAGAAATAACCATTTCACTTTGGAAATAGGTTCCTTAATTACTACAATCAAAAAATATCGGTTTCTTTCAAACTGATTATCCAATAACACAAATATTAGATTCTCTCTGTTACGCAATGAATACCAAAATTAGGATCTTCCCCTATCATACACTGGGATCCAAAAGTTAAACCTACTATAAAACGTTTGGAAAATCTAAAAAAAAACGCGACAATGAAATGCTGTGAGATTTGGAGTGGCAATACACTGCTGTATGATGCAATAAACAATGAGGTAGAGAGCAAACCAATCTCGGATTTGCATTGGGTTATGCAAATGCATCCCGGAGTGTTCATTGCTAAGGGATCTGTTTCTACAGAATGGAGAGATCAATACGAAGTGCGATGACCCCAACAACTACACAAGTGTCACGACTACTTCTCATACCTTTAAAAGGCGGGCCGTGAGATCTGGTGGTGTACATCTCACTCTTCCCAGAGAGCAGCAGATAAGGACTCATGGAGGGTTCTTGGAGGAGATCGATGACATTCAACGCTTCCTTCCCCCCTGTGATTCCCACACATGTTCTATAGAAGTGGTTCTTAACCTGGGGTGCGGGAAGGGAGTCTAGGAAGGGCGAGAAAACATTTCGGAAACGAATTTTTTCATCTCGGTTATTTTCAAAAGAAAACTAAATAAGGAGACCTGTAAATAGGAGTGAGAGGAGACCTGATTGGGGGGGGAGGATCCCATACCTCACTGAAAGGGATGCGGGAAATGAGAAAGGTTAAGAACCCCTGATCTATATGTTTCAGGTTAGGAGAATATCTGCATTTTCGCCCAGAATATCTGCATTTTCGAGAAATTAACCGCCTCTCTGGATTCTCTGAGGGTGGGCATTATCGTCCATCAAAATGAACTGGGAATTGACAATGTTCTGAAAAGACTCACATAAGAACGAAGAGTATCGTCCCTATATCTCTGACCTATCAGTGTGTCTCCAGCCAAAGATGTCGATAGGTGTGAATGCATTTGATAAAATACTGCTCCAAACAATCTGATGTTGTAGGATTGATTAGATTCCTTTCTCTCTCCAGATAAAAACACGTTGAAGACTTAATGGCGATTCATCGCGATGAGAGCACACGCTCTCATTGCCCTGGGATCCAGTCACAATATCGTCTTCCTCATGAGAGTCTGGCTCTCTTGTGGGAGGGATAGAGTGAAATACAAAGCGTCACTCTTCACTGGCATAGAGTCCTCTCAGGTGAATATTCTGTAAGTTTACCACGAAAATATCCTCCCAGTGTCTGCAGAAAGCTCTAGAGAATGGCAGCATATTATTTTAAGGGTCAAATCAGATACGTCTGAAAATATATCAGGTCCCATATTATTTTCAGGATCTTATAAGGGTCAAATCAGCTACTTCTGGAAAAATATCAGGTCGCATATTATTTTCAGGATCTTATAAGGGTCAAATCAGTTATTTCTGGAAACATATCAGTTCGCATATAATTTTCAGGATTTTATAAGGGTCATCTAAGTTACTTCTGGAAATATATCTGGCCTCATATTATTTTCAGGATTTTATATGTGTCAAATCAGTTACTTCTGGAAATATATCGGGCCGCGTATTATTTTCAGGATTTTATGAGAGTCTTCTCAGTTACTTCTGGAAATATATCGGGCAGCGCATTATTTTCAGGATTTTATATGGGTCAAATCAGTTATTCCTGGAAACATATCAGTTCGCATACTATTTTTAGGATATTATGAGGGTCTTCTCACTTACTTCTGGAAATATATCGGGCCGCATATTATTTTCAGGATTTTATAAGGATCAAAACAGTTATTTCTGGAAACATATCAGTTCGCATGTTATTTTCAGGATTTTATAAGGGTCAAATCTGTTTCTTCTGGAAACATATGAGTTCTCATATTATTTTGAAGATTTTATAAGGGTCAAATCAATTACTTCTGGAAATATATCGGGCCGCATATTATTTTCAGGATCTTATAAGGGTCAAATGAGTTTCTTCTGGAAACATCATCATCATCATCATCATCCTCAAGCAGCCACAGGCCACGGAGGTCCAACCAGACCGTGCAATTTAGTTCTCCAAGCAAGTCTATCCTGAGCTACATCTACTGCATCTGGCCAAAGGATCAAATCAGATAGTTCTGAAAATATGTCAGGTCGCATATTATTTTCAGGATTATATAAGGGTCAAATCAATTATCTTTGAAAGCATATCTGCTCGCATATTATTTTAAGGATCTTACAATGCTCAAATGAGTTACTTCTGATAATATATCAGGTTGCATATTATTTTAAGAATCGTATAAGAGTCAAATCATTTTTTATGAAAATATATCGGGTCGCATATTATTTTAACGTTCGTATCAGGATCAAATCAGTTTTTTCTGAAAATATATTAGGTCACACATTATTTTAAGGTTCGTATAAGGGTCAAATCTTTTATTTCTGAAAATATATCGGGTCGCATATTTTAGACAATATTAAGCAAATTATAATTTCTAATATTTTTGCTTTATCATTTAAATGTTATATATATAGTTAAACCAGATTTCATTTATAGATACTTCACCTTATGTTGAAAGCCCCATATTTTCCATACTCTCATGAGATTATTTCAGTCGAGCCAACAACTCTTCAATACCATGATTACGATAGAGCAGCATTGCTTGCGGTTGTACAAAAATAAAATGACTTCAATGCTTCTTGTTTGAAACCCTGTTTGTGTGGTTGAGGGGCTGTTAACGCACGATAGCAGTTATTCTGCGCTTTTATCACTCTTCGCTGACCTTGCATTCATCTATGGCTAACATCTTCCCTCTGTTGGAACATTCTCCAAAGTCTTGAACGCTGTGATTGGGGGATATTTATAGTCCTAGCCACATCAGTCTGGGATCGGCCCGAGTCTATCATACCGATTTCTCTACTAGTGTAAAAGCATCCATACGATGTCTCTCCATATGATATACCACCTGTTATTCCTAAACACTCTAGCAACATGAGCACAACCCTTTGCCAACAGAAAATTCAACAGGGCAGAATCAGAGCCAGCTTTTACAGCATTCCGGATTTGCTTTTCGAGATACGTATGCAAATTTTGTCTGGTCAGATGATTTTTTTTGGGAAGTGTACGACCTTAGATATATTTTTTTTCTATTGACACTGAAAATGTAATATTAATAATTTCAGTCGTTTTCCTGTTATTTAACAGTTTTGTATTGACTTTTAGGAATTGTGCTTGACTTTTGGACACAAGTATATATAAAATATACACTTCCCGGTCAAATTACTATGTGCAATGTACCATGAAACATGACAATGTATGCAAAATTACCTACTTACGTTAGTATTCAACGTCACTACGAAATCCTATTAAAGCTGTAAAGACATGGTGGAAAGCAAAGTCAAGTGATATATTAGTTAAAAAGGCTGATTTGACTGACTTCGAAAGAGTCTCATCTTTAGAGAACGATGGACAAGAACATCCATAATGTAATGGAGGTGATAGACTGAGCTGAAAATCACAGAGCACAATATCTTAAGTGCATAGCGAATGGCAACAGTCTCGAAAAACGTTTACCAATTGTGGCATGTGCGTAAGGAAAAAGGCTCTGACAGACAGGGAAAGACGCTTCTTGGCATGAACGGTGCGCGAAAGAGAGCTGCTACAGTTCATCAGCTGAGGGCGATGATCGTTAGCAATAGTTCAAAACTTATTTCAACCAGAACTATGCGAAGAAAATTGAAAACTTTGATAATTAGAAATTGTACCATGATACATATGACGAAGTAATAGCTAGGTGTTCGCAATGGTTTAGCCAGGGAGTGTACAGAGAATCTTGAAGATTTAACCAAGTGCAACATGAACCTTAGTGTGCTCCATACTAATTAATAGCATAATCTTGACAGAATAGTAAAGTCTTAAATCTACATATTTCCTTTGTTTCAAAAACGCCTAATCTTAAATTAGCAATTTCTTCCTGTATCACAGATTTCAATACTTCACTATTAATTATATACGTATTAGAAAATTGGTAGTCTTAAAATGGCTCAATCGGTTTTAATTTTGAACGTACATGTAATTCGAATACTGAATAATTAATTATGTGTATCGTTAGAAAACACTCAATTGGCGACACGAGGAAATGTTTTAGCACATATTTTGATATATGTAAAATTATTCAATGATATATTCTTCTAGTTAAGCTATTCAAAAAACTAAGAAAAAATGTAATCAGTATCGTATCGTAAAACATAACAGCTCACTGAGACGTCCGTTTCCGGCTTTCTCAAAGCTCCAATCAAAGTACAGGAATATTTTTAAAATGTTTTGAAGAATGATGAAAGGTTGTGAAAATAAAATAAATGTTGGAATGTAGTTAATCTTTAAAATTTTATATTTTTTCCATAATTCAGCTTCTTGTAGAAATTGTCCAACTAGAATGAAAACTTTTTTCCTTATATTTAGATTTGAATAATTTAGAATATTAAAAATTGTAAATTCGTTAATACCAGGTGATTCTAGTTCTTGAAAAAATAGTTTGACGTGCCAAAGTATATTTTGGCCAGTTTAATATTACATGGTTAATAGTTTCCAAAACATGACAAACAGTGCAATTTGGAGTCGCAATCTTATTAATTGAATATAAGTACTGATTAAGCGTGGTAGCTCCTGTTCTTAGTTTAAAAATTTTTATTAATAATGGTCTAGGTCAGGGGTGGGCAATTGTTGACGTGGCCGTCCTAGGGGAAAATACGAGACGAATCTTCGGTCACTTACGGGAAGGAAATCTCGGTTCAAGGCGGATTTTTCTGACTGTCTTGGCGGGCCACAAAAAACTCTTAGCGGGCCGAATGTGGCCCGCGGGCCGCTATTTGCCCATCCCTGGTCTAGGTAAATCAAAATTGCAGGTAAATTGAATGTTAGAAGAAAGGCCATACGTAAAATTATTATTTAAATTACCGTTAATTTTAAAGTAAATATTTGTTAAGTAAAATTCATGAAAATTAATAATTTTTTTTTGAAATGAGAATAGAAATATAAAGTTTGTGTGGTATTAGACAGAGCAATTGCATTTTTCGCGTCATCAGCTTTTTCATTTCCTTCAATATTACAGTGGGCAGGTACCCACTGTAATGAAATGTGATTTTTTAGATATCTTACGTTGAAGTCTGTTAATGTTAAGAGTTGATATATAAATTGAGAATAGTCTGTATAATAGAGGTCTTGTTTTTAAATATCTAGTGCACATTTAGAATCTGTGTAAATAATAAAAAAATTTTATGAAAATTTTGTGTAATGTAAATAAAAGCTTCTAATATAGCAATAAGTTCAGCTTGAGTGATTAATATAATGGAAGGTAATTTGAAAGATTTAGAAAAATTAATTTCTGGAATATAAAAAGCAGCCGAAGCTGCATTACAATTTTTTTGAAGAGACTCATCAGTATATATACTGATGTGTTTATTATACTTTATATTACAAAATGAAGTTGTGAGAATTTTTAAAGTATTTGTTCAAAAGTCTTTTTTAGAGAAAATGCTCGGTAAATCATTTTGAAAATTGGGGCGATGAAAGCTCCAATCAGCTATGGGATTATATATTTCTCCTAAAGTGGAGAGATTAAAAATAACTTTTCATAAAATATATTCGTCAAGTTTATTATGATATTCTTTGAATATTTTTGGGTTATTAAGATAATTTTGCATAAAAGGATGCGAAGGAATTTTTAAGAAAAGTCTAGTTAAATTAAAAGAATTTTGATTCTGATTTGGAATGAGGCTATAGCTGTTTCTCCTATTAAAGCAATAGTTGAAGTTCTTTTATGAAGGCCTAAAGCAGATTTGATAAATTGGTTTTGAAGAACATTAAATTTCTTTAAATTTTGAGCGCTAGTTCCGACCGTAAATTCTAGGCCATATTCTAGCTTTGAGCGAATAAGATTTTTATAAAGATAAATTAAATAGTTGGGAGGAGTTCCCCAGTTTGAAGCTTATAAGCATTTAAAAAAAAGATTAATAACTTGCATCCTTTGCTATGTTGTTGTAGTAAATGGGTTTTCCAGTTAAGCCACGAATCCAAGTATATGCCCAGATACTTGACTGAATTAACTTGTTTAAGTTGTTTTTGTTCTATATGTAGTATAATTTCGGGTGGGACAGATTTAAATTTAATGAAAGGTATACAAAAAGTTTTCTCAAAATTAATTGAGAGGTGCCAATTTTTGAAGAAATCAAGAATTTTGTTTATTTGTATTTGTAGTCTTTGTTCGAGTTTATATATTTTTATCACAACTCCAGATGACAATGTCATCTGCAAAAGTTGCAAATTTAATTTTAGGATCATGATTCTTGAATAAGTCATAAATATATAAATTAAAGAGAATTGGGCTCAAAATTGAGCCTTGAGCTAATCCTTGTTGCATATAAAAAGATTTTGAAAGATAATTGTTAATTTTGACTTGAAAATATTTTTTAGTTAGGAAAAAAAATAAAAATTGGAGAGTGGGACCACTAATATTTAGATTTGAAAGTTTACAAAGGAGGCCCTTAGGCCAGATAGAGTCAAAGGCTAAGGAAAGATAAAAAAAATACTGCTACTGTAGTTTGATTTTTACTTTTTGCAATTTGAATATCTGTAATCAAGGAAGAGACACCTTCTTTGGATGATTTTTTCCTTCGGAAGCCAAAATAAGAGCTGGGAAGAATATTATTACTCTCAATAAACCACGTTAGCCTACGAAAAATTAATTTTTCGAATAATTTTAAAAAATTTAAAAGCAAGGAAATTGGTCTTATGAGTTTGGGTCTGAAGCTATTTTGCCTGGTTTTTGAAGAAAAATTATGAAAAATTTGACCATGCTAGTGGGTATGAATGTTAAGCCAAATAAAATTAATAATTTCTAAAAGTTTGGATTTCCAAAGTGGGGGAAGAAAAGCAAAAAGTTTGTTTAATATTTTATCTGGGCCGGGTGTTGCTTTTTAAGTTCAGCCTGTTAATAGCAAAGTTAAGTTCTTCAATGGAAAATTTTGCATCCATGATAGGTATATCTGGAGTAAAATTAAAAATTTTTTTATCAATTATTTTTTCAATTTTTTTTTCTCTAGGAGTAAGTGATATGAAAATATAATCAGAGTCGCGAATCTTTAAAACTACAACACCTTCTGAACATGATGTTTCGAAGCGTCTGCCAATGAAATTCTCAGAATTGCACTTTTATGTTCTTATTGGATTAATTCTCGTCATTTTGGATTCTTGTAGGTTTATGTAAAGCACTGCCAAACGATGAAACAAATATTTCCTAATTTTTTTGTATTTAAAATGAAATAAAGCCGAAAGGTCAATACGTTTTAGTCAATGTACTGTCCTAATACTTTGAGCAGCTAAATGTTTCATATTCCATGTGCTCTTAAGAGACTAATTTAAAAAGCATCGTCATGTTGCTATCCTTCAGTCTCAAATATTTGCTTAAGTGCATCAGTGGAAGATGTTTTTGAACAGAATAAAACTGCCCCAAAACCGGCAAACAAGATCAGACCTGTCTTCTTCTGCTAATTAGGTCCCTAATGATTGAAAAGTTCGTCACCGATGCAAAGGGAGATCGTGCTTCGATGGGAAGAGAAAGAAAGATTCTGCGTGCAATGATCTTTCTTCTCTGGCTGCATGGTGAATATCGCTAATTAGTCTGGTGCGCCGAAAAAACATTCCTCGAATGGAATTCGAGTGAAAAAAAGTCACGCTTCAAGAGTATGGATGGCATCCTGGCAAGCTCTTATGACATCCGCCAGGATCCTTTGTTTTGGCAAAAGAAGCGAAATAAACATTCGCTTCGCTTCACAAAAAGATTGGTTCATTTCTAGTTGTATGCAAAAAAATACTCGTTTCAATGTTATTTTATTGTGCTGTGAGTCAGACGTTTCTTTTATATATTTCTCCATCAGATTTATAATGATGATAATTTTTTTCCTCCGTTTCATAATCAGCATTTACGGGAATGAAATGAAGGAAAGTGAGCGTAAAGGATGAAATGTCTGTTGCCAAGGTTACACCGATATCTCGAGGACGATACGCAATACCTTAAATATTGAGCATTACAAAACTAATAGATTTCGACCTTATTTTAGCTCGTCTTCAGGAAAAAAAAATATTTTCACTTTGTAAGTCTGTCCTTTCTAGGTAGGCATTCAACCTTTTAGTTTTTAGAAAAAAAATTAAAATTATTTTTAGGTTGGATATCTAATGATGAAATATTACGATTCGCACTTTCGAAACTTCGCAATAACTATAAATGCGCCCTCTAACGTTGGAAATTTTTAAAAATGGCAAAATGTTAAAAATTTCAGATTTTGGTTGGATAGGTATTGATGAAAGATTACTATTCACAAATGTGAAGGTCGTGAAGTTTGCTTTGATAGCAATGATTCTTACCTTACCTTCCAGGGGGATAATAGAAAAATAAAAATAAACTCCCCTCAAGCAGCTGCTTGCCACAGAGGTCTGACAGGTGCCTGTCGTTTTATATGCCACAGTAGAAGGTCTGTGAGGATGACATCACCCCAGCAGAAAAATAACACACACAACCATGCCTTACCCGGGGCTCGAACCCAGGTTCCTTAGATCAGTAGCCAAGCGTGCTAACCACTCGGCCATGGGACGGCTGGGAAAACAAATTTCGTCTGTTTTAAAGATTAATTAAAAATTTCTTTTGGGTTGGATAAGTATTGATAAGCTGTTATGATTCACAATTTTCAAATATCCTAAACCGTTGAATTGCGTCCACTGATGGTGGAAACTTTGGAAAATTTCAAAATTTTAAACGAATATTGCAAACCGTCTATTTGGACTTCGATATTTCAGTAATCGAATGTGATGCTCAAGGGGTTCACATTGATGGCAACAATTTCTCTCTTCACTCCCGGGGGGGGAGGGGGGAGGAAAACGTAACCTTTTGTTTTGAGGAAGAAATGAAAATTCTTTTTAAGTTGAACTAACGAAATATGATGATTCATAGTTTTCAAATCTTCCAAATAGCTTTTGTTTACCATCGTTAGAGGGCACTTAATGTGGAAATGTGAAACTTGAAGTAATATTGCAAACGATATATTTATGCTAGAAATTAAAAATTCTGATGTTAGAATGTATTGATGAAGAACGAAGTATAATTTATACTTATATGTGTTTTAACTAAATTACAAATGATTAAAATTCGACCAGTTTCTCCTTATTGTTTTAAATTTAGTACTTAATTGTAAATTTTCAATAATATGTTAATATAGTAATAATGCATAAATTATTTTGTTTGCCTTCTATTATGGCCTATAAACTGACAAGCTCCTGTCAGACCTCAGTGGCAAGCAGCTGCTTGAGGGGTAATTTGAATTTTTTATTTCTTATTTTATACACACTGGATGATTTGCTCCTTAACCCTAGGGGTTTTTTTTGCTCTTTAAAGGACTTATAGTATATTACTACATATTTACGATTTCCAGTCACCCAATAGTACGAATTACCAACTGTTAAGCGGTTCAAAATTGGGGAAATGAAATAACTTCGTTTTCTTTGAAAACGAACGTCCCATGTTCGCCAGATTATATTATTCTTCAAATTTCATATTTATTAATAATAAGCAAAAAAATGAATTATTCGCATTTAAATTAAAATTTAATCTAGTGAAATTAATTTTAATTTCACAAGGAGTATAAAACGCAAACGCTAAGAACACTAAATGGAATAGAACAGAAGGGGTTTTATGTGTTGGGGGCTACAGAAGAAAATAGAGGACAAATGTTGCAGCACAAGGTTCCTACAAATCCAATGATGAAGATAAATATTTCTGGAGACATCAGTCATGTTAAGCAGAAAATTGCAATTTACGGAAAATGTGGTGATAAAGATATGAACGCTTCTGAATAATACAAAATGTCCAATTTTGTCTCCGTTCACTTTCAGAATCATTTTTTTTACACCATGATACTTTTAGGTGACTATACGTCCAGGATTTGTCTCGAAATCTGTCAGCGATCACAGAGACGAGCTTTATAACACACTTTGTAGAGGCGGTCACATGAGAACGAGGTCTTTATACACAAAGGGCAATGTTTTGTGCTCCCTTTATCCCTTGAAGAGAAGAATTTGTATAACATGATGGGCAACATCTCCTTTGAAGCTGAGATCTTCCAGCAAATGAGTTCTTCAAAGATGAGTCGAGATTCCGTTTCAACATCGATTCTTGAAATGTGTTCATCTTCAGAGAGTAAAGAACTCGCGCCCTATATGAAACTTTTCAAAGAGAGATTCATCTCAGACTTCATAGAGTTCATCTCAGATTTCATAGAGTTCATCTCAGACTTCATAGAGTACATCTCATCAACATCATTCGCCAAAAGGGTGAAATCATCAGCACAATCAATGCTAAACCAATTGCTACAAGCCTTACCAACTCTAGCATTATTCAATGTTATTGGGTATGGTACTATTCGTCTAATGCCAACTGGTCCAATGGCAATTCATCTAATGGGACGATTCGTCCAATGAGATAACTCGCCCACAACAGCTAATGGCGATAATATAATGTTATCAGAGACGGATATCAGGGGGGGGGGGCGATAATGGAGATGAGAATTCAAGGAATGGTAAAGGAAACGAAAAATTAATAAACATATATATATACATATGTCATGCATTTTTGAAGAAATTTTTCAAGCCCTCCAAAACAGAGGGTAAAATATTTTTTTGCAAAGGAAATCCAGCCTCTTACCCACCCACCGCACCCCCGCTGAATATTTTCTCTAGATCCTGGTCTGAAATTTTACAGGAATTATTCTGAATCAAGAATTTATTTGTTTATTTGTTTTTAACACATTTTCTTGAAAGCAAAACTTGCTAATGTTATCACCAGGTTCGACCATCCGTCCATCTGTCTGTGGATTCAGTATCTCTGGAACCAATCAATCGATTTCGATGTTTCTTTTTGCGTTGGACGGAGGAAAAGGTTCAGTTTGCACGCAGATATTTTTTTATCCGTCTGTCTATACACGCAATATTTCTGCAACTAATAAACCGATTTCGTTATACTTTTTGCGTTCAATGGAGAAAGGATCTAATTTTGCACGCTTTTTTACATACGGTAAAATCTTTCAAGGGCCCATAGGAATTCTTCAATTTTTTATTTAAAAAAATGCATGCTTGTTTAGGAGCTGTGTTTGAAACTTTTCAGCATTATCTGAAAAAGAAAATAAATTTTTAGCTGGTTAATTCTTCTCCGAGCACTAGGTTTATTAGCATAATCTAATATTAAATAAAGTAGGAGTGATTCCGATATAACAGTAAATGGAAGAGAGATTCTACCATGTGCATCTAGTGTCGATTCGGCAGCTGGAGAGTTTTGCTCCCTCGCGACGTCGGTTACCTAGTAATGGACACATAGAGTGTAGAATGAAGTGTTTCATTTCTTCCTGAAGTAAGTGAAGCAAGTCCTATTCCTTTAAATACGGATCAAACAATTATATTTGCATTACTGTTGCTTTTCTAACATGTTTCGACATAACATCATCAGAAGTTGGAGTAACAGTTTTACCTCGGAGATTGTATTCGTAGGCTTTGTTATGCGGCTGCGTAGTATGATTTAATAAGAGGAACGCCGTTCTGGTTTCATGGCCCGACTCATACGCTTCGGATGTCTTCGTAGTGTAACTGTAATGGTCAAAGATTACTTTCCATGGGTGCGGCAGGTTGTGCATTTCTTCGTTGCAGCATGCTTGCCTATTTTGATAGTTCACCAGTTGTTCGGCGATATCCAATTGAAACTTGGATGGAAGAGCACTAACGTTGGAGGTGTCCTATTACGGTTATGAAACTTGACACAATCATCGTGTTATTTTACTTTCACTTCGATCGGTTTTAGTAGTATTGAAAATAGTACTGCTATTTTTTTACTGGCCACCGATGAGACGTTTGGATTGGATGAGTTAACTTTATTCCTGATCTTCTTGCGTTTGTGGGTTGTACTGTTTTCCACTAATACATCTGACCACGTTTTCAGCGAATTTCAACATTTTCAGTAGGCAACCATTTTTGGAATCAGAATCAATTTTTTTTTCATATCGGGTTGGATTAAAAATAATGGAATGGTTATTTTTAAAATGAAGAGACAAGTATATATTGAGAGGAAACTTTTTATTCCATCAATTGTACACCGAAGAGCCAAAACATTATGGCCACCTTCCTAATATGATGCTGGTCCTCTACGTGCTGCCAAAATAGCTCTTACCTGGCGAGGCATTGACGCTACAAGATTCTAAAGGTGTCTTGTGGTATCTAGTACTAACATGTTACCAGCAGATCCTTTAACTCCTGTAAGTTACATGGTTGAGCCGCCGCAGATCGGATATACTGTTCCAACACAAACCACGGATGCTCGATTCGATTGATGTTTGAAGAATTTGGAGGCCAGGGTAATCCCTGGAAGTCTTCCTCGTGTTCCGCGAGCCATTCTCGAACAGTCCAAACTGTGTGGCATGGCGCATTATCCTGCTGAAAGAAGGCACCAGTAGAGGGATATACCGTTGCCTTGAAAGGATGTACCTGTTCTGCAATGATGTTTAGATAGATGGCAGACATCATAGTTTCCTGCACATGAATGACCGGACCCAGGGTTTCCCAGTAGAACATTTCCCAAAGCATTATACTTCCCCCACTGGCTTGTTTTCGTCCCAGAGTGCATCCTGGTGCCAACATTTCCCAAGGTAAATGACGGACATGTACCCGGCAGTTCACATGGTGCAACAGGAAACGAGATTCATCAGACCAGATGACCTTCTTCCAATCATTCAAGGTCCAGTTTTGATGCTCACGTGCCAATTGTAGACGCTTTCAACGATGAACCGAGGTTAGCATGGGCAGTCGAAGCGGCCTGCGCTACACAGCTCCATTTTAGCAGGGTTCGATGTACTATGTGTTGTAATATATTACTCTCGTCACCAGCATCCAAATTACTGGCGAGTTGCGCCACATTATCCCTTCTGTCCGTTCGTACCATACGGAATAGTCTTCGCTCACCTCTAGCGTCGATGAGCCGTGGTCGTCCCACACCTTACCGGCGGTTCGTGTTTTTCCCCTCCTCGGACCCTTTTTGAAGGTACTAACCACAGCTGACCGTGAGCACCCCACAAGCCTTGTCGTGTCAGAAATGCTCTCATCTAGTCGTATGGCCATTATAATTTGGCCTTTGTCAAACTCACTTAAGTCCGCTGCCTTTCCCATCTAAAGAACAAGAATAACACTGATTAACAGAACTCAATATCAGGTGTTATTTATATCGTTTCATTACCTTAACATGCGCCATCGTTTACCCGCAGTTGCTTCGATTTGCATAAAGATGCGCTGGTCATAATGTTTTGGCTCTTAGGTGTTTATTGCCCGTTGTTGGCTAAGACTTCTTTGCATCTTTCGGTCATCTCTGGATTCCTCTGTTTTAGAAGCTTTGGTTGTTTGGATGGGAAATATTTATAAAAAAAAATAAATACCCCTTCAAGTAGCAGCTTGCCACAGAGGTCTGACAGGAGCTGTCAGTTTATATGCCACAGTAGAAGGTCTGAGAGGATGGCAGGACCTCAGCAGAAAAATAACACGAACATCCATGCCTTACCCGGGGCTCGAACCCAGGATCAGTAGCCCCCCTTAGATCAGAAGCCAAACGCGCTAACCACTCGGCCACGTGACAGCTGGAAATATTCATCAAGACAAAATTTGATTAGATTTTTCACCATCAATGTGGTTGTGCAATGAATGAAATGAATAATAGCAAAAAAGGACAAGGTCACGTGAATGTGGTGGATGCAAAGAATTTGTCATCCAAATTGCTGCAATCTCTATTGGCTGTTGAGAGCAACATGTGGTCTGGCATCACCTTGATTGAAAATTACACTTCATTTATTCACCAAACGTGGACGTTTTTCTTGCAGTGCGTGTTTCAGTTTCGTCAATTCTTGACCGTAGCAATCGATTGGTGATTGGTGATTTGGGATTTTATGCTACAAGAACAACTAAGGCCGTGTTGTGTCAAACGAGATACAAGTAAAAAAATAAATAGATAAAAGTCATGTACACCCGCAACGAAAGTTAAAAGCAAAACGTAAAGAGAGTAAACGACATAACAATAAAGCTGCAGATGAAAAATAAAGGGCGCAAAAGTAAACCGTATGAAAAGGAAAAAAAGAAACAAAAACAATAGTAGCACTCGGAATTGATGCTACGAATTGATTGCCAAGGTTCATAATATAAGTAATAATAAAAATAACACCATTCAAGTCCCAATGATGCCAAACTATCGACATTTCAATGTAACTGCAGAACAGAGGTTTGGTTTTTGGTTTGTTTTACCTCTTTTCGGCGCTTTTTTTGCATACAATGGGCTAAATGGCCAGGTCACAAAGATCACGAAGGCTCAGAGAAGGTATCCACTGGAACTGCTGTTGGGAGAAAGATGGTAGCCTCCCGTCAAGGCCATTCAGTGTGTTCTTTAACTTGCACAGGGTATGACCCTCCCACACACGGGGCCACGGCTTAACGTCCCATCCGACGGACGGCGGCCTTTACAAGCACATCGGTATCCCCTACTGACCGTGGGCAGGGAGGCAGAACAGAGGATAAAGGCTTTTGCAGTCAGAACTCCTAAACAAGTAGGTGTGGGATTTCCGGAATTTCTCGGTATCGCTTTGTTTTTCGTTGTGGACAGAAGCGCACAGTCTCTATGGGCGATGATGTAGGCCGTCGCACAGGACGTCAACGTAAATGGGTGGGGGGGGGGGGGCAAATTCAAGAAAAGAATCAAGTTGAGCTAGTTCTGCCATTGTTTAAAAACAGGAGTTTAAAATCAATACAAAGGAACAAAAGGATTGATATCCCTACTTTAACAAAATCTGCAGCCTAGATATTTTCTGGGTGAGGAGGAGTGCTTGGTTCGCCTAGGACACCAATTGCTAGTAGCTCTTCTAGAAAGCTCCTGGTTGTGCCACATCCATTGATAAAATCCCTAACTCCTACCAGTGCAATTCTCATACATACATATAAAAAAACCTATTGCCGAGATTAATAATATATTTGCCATTCAAGAAGGCTTTTACCACCAAGATCCTGCTTATAATGCTTGTGCATTATGCTAGTACAAGAATGTACTAGTATAATGCACCATAGGGAAGATCTGTGAGGTAGGAGAGCCCTCAGCAGAAAAACCACACAAATAAACATCTACACCGAATTCCTATTTTCCGCTTGATAGCTTGGCTGACAAAGCAGGGGAAGCAACTAGACAGCATAAGAGCAGAGAACTCTACCAGATAGTCAATGTTCTGTGTGGGAAGAAACGAAAGGGTAACAGGGATTGAATGAGAGACAAGTGAAGGTTATTGAAGGTGACGATGCTGTCGTGGCTAGGGTGGGCTGAGCATTTCAGGGATGTTCTAAATAATGTGTGCAATTCTACTCCCATTGTATGTAATGATGATAGATGCATTAATGGCTTTAATGTTGGCGCTATATCCCGGCCTGAAGTTATTTTAGCTATTTCTTAACTGAAACTACATAAATCTCCAGGAGTAGATAAAATTACTACTCATGCCTAGAGCTGGGAATGTTTCTGCTACCACATGGCTGACTGAAATTTTGAATATCATTTACGATAAAGGTATTGTTCCTAAGGGTTTTTACCAGAACCAACCTAGGGATTTTACCAGAGTTATTATTATCTCTATTTTTTTAAAAAAAGGTGATCGCAGTTCTTGTGATAACTATAGGGCTATCAGCCTACTTTCTGTTCCAAGTAAAGTTTTTGCATGATTGTGCTTAATAGAATTAAGAATCTGGTTGACAAGTAATTGCGTGATAAGCAATGTGGATTTAGAAGTGGTAGGGGATGTGTGGATCAGATTTTCTCACTTAGGTAGATTCTTGAGAAATGTTTAGAGTTTCAGAAACCTTTGGTTACTAGTTTGTTGATTTCAAAAAGGCTTTTGACTCTGTTAATCGTCATAATTTGTAGTTTATCGTGAGCTCTTGTGACATACAGACGAGTTAGTTAATATCATGAAAGCTTTTCATAGTAACACTTAGTCGTGTGAGAATTGATAAGGCTTAATACAATTGGTTTAGCATTGCTTCTGAGGTTTGACAAGAGTGCATTTTTTTTTCCTTTCCTCTTTAGTTTGGTTATTGATTATGTTATGCGAAATTCACTGCAAGGGAAAGATTTTGGCCTTAAATGGTTAGGAGATCTGAAAATTTCTGATTTAGATTATGCTGATGATTTAGCCCTTTAAGCAAATGATGTTCATGCGATGAACTGTTTCATCAGCGCTGTTGATGAGGCTGGTACTAGAGTAGGTTTGGTTATAAACAGAGAGAAAACTAATGATGAAAACTGGTCAGGCAGGCTGTGGTTCAGTTAATCTGAATAATTCCACTCTTGAGCAGGTGCCAGTTTAATTATCTTGGGAGCTAAGTAAGAGATACTGGTGATGTGCAGCAGGAGATTAACAGACGAATAAGGATTGCTGCCCCGACTTTTAAGAATCTATGAAGAGTGTGGAGAAATAGGCGTATACACCTAAAGACTAAAATTAGTTTGCATAATAGTTTGGTTCTTTCTAGAGTTAGTTACGGTTATGAAACGTGAACCTTTTGTAAACACGATAACAGAAAACTTGATGTTTTTGACTCTAAATACTTACGCAGTATCTTGGGTATTAGGTGGTTCAACTTTGTAAGTATTGATGAGGTTAGGCATAGGAGTCCCGCAGAAAGAGGGGGAGACCTAAGATGCGGTGGACAGACAATGTCAAACAGGACCTCGTTAGAATTGGACTACAGTGGCCAGGTGCAACAGATATAGCTAAGGACAGACATGTTTGCACAATTTGTTGGACCTCCATAGCCCATGGCTGCTTGAGGATGAGGATGAGGATGATTGTGTGGCAGCTGGTCTGTTGCGATCCGGGTCAATAGATGGCGCCATGAGCTACTGAATGTCGTGAATTTAATATTTATAGTCGTCGTTAGCTGGAATTAAACTAACGTTGGAATGACTTAGAGGCTCTGACAATATCATGAGGAGGTTTTGGGAGAATGTCTTTGGGTGAAAGAGCTTGGAGTATCTTTCAGACTCATCCTCTGGTTTATCTGCAACAAAGTAAAAAAATTCTTGAAGCAAAGAGTTGCATGAAAGACAAAAATGCAAATAAATTTAAAATTTTAAAAAATACATATCTTCCTATAGGGTCCTAAAAAGTAGAAAACAAACCTAAAGCATATCGATGGTGCAATTAGTCACTGAGAGTGTGTTCACTACAAAGGAGGATAGGCCGCGCTAATCTTGTTGAGTAGGCAAATTGGAGCCCTATCTTCCTTTTAAGTGAATACAAACTTAGTGACTGATTGCACAATCCATATGCTTTAAGTTTGTTTTCTTCGTTTAAGGGTTCTATAGGAAGATAAGTGTTTTTAAAGTTATTTATATTCAGAAAAATTCATTTGATATATGATTCATAAACATCAAGCACATTCACTCCCCTTTTGCAGTCAGGTTTGAGGAAGTCCATGACGTATTCTGTAAACTGGCAGGGTTTTTCAAGGTCCAGTTTTTGCTTCTTCTGAAGAACTTCTTGTTTTTCAGAATGTTTTCGTTTATTAATGTGAGGGTTTCTTAGATATCGCAAAAGATTGTCTTTTCTTCCGATCTCCATAGCTCATTCTTCACATTTATAGATTTTCTTGGAAGTCTGGGATAACTCATCACATATTTTGTCGTCTTTCTTGAAAATGCAGCTTCGCATTGAGAAAATAGGTAAAATAGTCACTGAGAGTGTATTCACTACAAAGGAGGATAGGCCGCGCTAATCTTGTTGAGTAGGCAAATTGGAGCCCTATCTTCCTTTTAAGTGAATACAAACTTAGTGACATAAATCAGTAGTAAATAATCACAGGATAAGTCCTGTGTGAAATCCTTTCCTGTGTGAAAGTCCACTCATGAAATAATGAGCTGAAAAAATTTTGGTTTTGGCATGAGTGGGATTCGAACCCACGTCTCCAGGAAACCTGTGTGTTATGCTATATCCATGGCAAAGACAAATTTTTTTCAGCTCCTTATTTCATGAGGTATAATAAACTGACATATATCGCATGGATACATTGTAAGGACTGAGGCTTGCAGAATTAACTGGAAATATTTTATAGTGCACGAAAACAATAAGAATTCTAACAATTAAAAAATCGCAGAGACGCAGCAGCAGAAAACTATCGCTGACAACTGAATGAGGATTCTGACTGATGGGCGCGATATTTATTTTAAAAGATGGACTACCCCACACAAAGTGATTTAAAAGTCTGTACTGCAGAAAATTAGGAGAAAAATGCTATTGGGTAAAAGAAAAACATTTAAAAAAATTGAAAAATAATCGGCGAAGACAAAAAAATTCCCCGATTTAAACAAATCATTTCTAACTATGGAAATATTTGGAGGAACGGTGGAGAAAATTGTGGTGCGGAAAAGAAAACTTGTTCAACTAAATCCTCTAGACCCAACTTTGATGTACCTCAGTTTTAACCCCCCCCCCCTCCGGTTGTGTCTGTATGGGTAACAATGATCCGCCTCCGCTTTAGAACACAGGGAAGTGGGTCCCTTAGGATTAATATTGAACCGCCTCTGGCTTTGCATTCCCACTTATCCCTACTAACGTTTTTTCAATTCACAAACCGACCAACCGACAAATGTCAAAGACAAAAGCAAAAGGAAGAAAGGTAAAAATGCAAACTGGTCAAGTACGGTACTATTCTAAAACATTCAATCTTAGAGCAGAACAATAATTTTTTATTCAAATCAATTTTTCATGCTTACCTCGAATTTCAACTGGCAATTTTTCCGCATTATCAGAAAGCGTTAAAAAAACACATTTTTTTCTTCTCTCCACCTTACTATGGAGGCCGCAGAAAATCTCTCCTCATTGGTCCAGTGTTGCATGAACTGCATTTCAGCAGCAAGCCTTAAATATTTTGTTCTTATTTTGATACCTGTTGTGCCTGTGTTCTGATCGCTAGAATCATGGACGTCCCCAGGTAAAAGGGGTCATTTGGCCACCACCAAGCTCGGTGTTTGAAGTTTTTTTATTATAAGTAAATCAATTTAATAAAACTTTGTCATTTAAAAATAAATAACGCATTTCTCCTCCCCTTGCTATCGGAACTGATTGTAATACATCACAACTACTAATTCGATCCAAATAACATTATTACCTACTAATAGGTACATAATATAATATCAGTATCTAGCGATAGAATGCATCACAATATTATTTTCATTTAGAAAATATATTATTATTGCTGACAACTGATAAAATACATCAAAGTATTGTCTTCTGATACAATGCACCATAAAAATTAAAAATAAGTGAATCCATAAATGGAATCCATTATTTTTAAAGTGGTGTATCAAAGCATACGAAGAAAATAGTTTTTTATTTGCATGAAAATTTCTTGTTATTTCTTTTCTGAAATAAATTCGAGTGCATATTTCATTTTCTATTCCCCAGCCTGCATTTCAACTATTCAATAGATGAGCATGATTTCATAATTTCTGCATGAATTGAGGTTATAATAAAGAAGTGAATGATTTGATGATGATGTACAAACCGACCTTCCATACTCACATAACTATAGGTATCCCTCTTCCAGCGCCCGGTGCCAAAGGATCCCAAGAGGATTCGCCGCCTTCGATCTCTCTCTCCCCACCCACGGCGGCAGCTACGGAGAGTGCGACCGAAGTCCTCCCAACGGAACCCAGGTAAGGATTGCTTAGCGATAATTGTCCGAATCAAGATATCAGTGATGACCAATGACAAAAAACGAAGCTCTTTTTAACTGACACTTTATATCTTGTTTGACACAGGGAAATCGAAGCAAACAATTTCAAAGCATAAATAAATTGGCCTTCACTGACACGAAAATACAAAATTTTCAGAATTGTTTTTTAAAACAATATTATCTATTTTTAGAAAAACGTAAGCATCGCCATGCTTTGACTTTAAACTCCCAAAGCTGAGAAGTTTTGTTTTAATGGATGAATAAAATGAAGCGGAAATATTTCAATAGAGCCTGCTGCTTACGTTTGAGTTTTCGTTTCTTGGAAGACGTGTGAGTTTTATTTAACTCTTTTCATTGCTCTAGGAGCTGCTTGATTGTTTTCTTATTGCAGATTAATAATAATCAAAATGCGAACAGGCAGCTGACATACCTATTGCAAATAGGATTTAGGAAAACAGGAAATTGAGTACGTCTTCTATTTCCGAAAGGAATTGCCAGGTTCATTTTACCTAAGCCTGGGCATGTTTCATCGCTCACTTGTAAGACTGGACAAACACTTGAAAGTCAAACTGATTCAGCATTCAGCATATTGAATATTGCTTTAAACAGAACTTTTCTGCAATTAATAATATTAACAATTATGCGGGGCGGGGGTGGCTCAGTCGGTAGCGCGCCAGGCTCGTAATCTATAGTTCCCAGATTCGAGTCCCAGCTGGGTCAGCGTTGAGATTTATCTCCGCAAAAATTCCCCGCCTTGCCCACGGTCAGTAGGGGACACCGATGGGCTTGGAAAGGCCGCCGTCCGTCGGATGGGACGTTAACCATGGCCCCGTGTGCGGGAGAGACATACCCTGTGCACGTTAAAGAACACGCTGGATGGCCTTGACGGGAGGCTACCATCTATCTTCCAACAGCTGTTCCAGTGGGTCCCCTCCCCCAACCTTCTCTGAGCCTTCGGGGTTCATGTGACCTGGCCATTTAGCCCATGGTGTGCAAAAAAGTGCCGCTCAGAGGTAAAACAACCCAACAACAATTATGCGAAGTTAGCCAAATTCATATATATATATATAAATTTTCAGAGCCGTTAGCAGAGTAGGATACGAAGAACGGTGAGTGAAGTGAAATTCAACTTTCAATTATTTCTTGACTCTAAAGTTAAATCTTGCTAAGAAAATGATTCCTGATCATCCAGAAGTTGTTCATCCCCTGACGTAAATTAATGCTATTTTGTATAGGCTCATTTCGTAGGTAGGTTTGCGTGTTAATGAAATGTTAATCTCAATGAAATGTTGCTGCCAAAAAAATATTATTGTTTAGATTTAATGTACAAATTTTGAGGCATTAGATCAGTGCGCTCTTAACCTAAGGCTAAACTGCTGCATTTTTATATAGTCAGTACCTGGCGAAAAATTAGCTTTGGAATAAATGTTTGTCAAAATACTGAATCATTCAGAAGCAGAAAAGTACAGGCTAAGTATTAAGTAGGGAAAGAAGTAAAAAAAACCAACGTCATTGGAAATAACCAAAGTTAATTAATTAAATACGAAAAGAAATTGGGGAGCAGTTTTTAAAAACTGATCACATGATCATGCCCAGAGAGCACAAAACAAACGAAGTTTTGCCAAAACGTCCTGCAGGTATACTCAGTCAAACATCACCATTCAAACCATAAATTACATTTTCAGAAAACGGTATCAGGGGTCAGAGTAGAATGGTTAAAAAATAGGATGACTGCGAGCCCTCATAGCTGGTATTTGACTTCAGGCAGTATGTAATTGAGAATGCAATTTCTGATGTCTGCAAGCAGCGCAGGTTCATGAAACAGATAGTTTCTTAGTCAAACCGAGTGATTCTCATAGAAGCACAACTGACACTCGCGTACAAAAGACAAGATGCATGATATCCGCAGCCCGACAGCATCGACTACGAGCATTATCACTCTATACATAATAACTCAATACACTATCTATACATTCTATACATATTATATATAATCGGATGGGAGATCGGGTGAAGGTTGAGAAAAAGAGCATATGCAAATTTCAAGTTTTGTTGACGAAGCATGAAAAGGACGAAATTTAGAACATAAATCATTCCATTCCGATTCCCAGGAAAAACAACGCAGATAATGACGCTATCATCTTCCCCACGGCCAAGAAAGGCCTGCGACAACCCCTCTTGAATATTACTACCAACCAGGGGAGGAAGCTCCCCCACCTCCTTTCACAATACTAGTAAGGGTTATAGAGGGCAAAATATTATTAAACTTATTTCTATTTCATGCATTTTTCAAGAAAAAGCATTTAGACCTGTAAAACGGAGGAGAAAATGTCATATTGCATTAGAAATCCATTCTTTTGCCACCCCCCCCCCCTTTTACATTATTTGGACTCGATTATGTTTCTTGCCTCCCTCTTCCCTTTGATTCCTTTCTGAATCTGAGCCTGCTTCCAACATAATGGCAAGTGACTCAATAAGCCTACCTAACTCCAGGTAGCGCTACGCCGTAAGCAGCCAAAATGACCATCAAAGAAGCAATCTGGTGACAGTATAATGGCTGAAGATCCAATAAAGAAAGTGATCAAAGCTAAGACCGGGGTGATCAGTCTTCTTACGGCTTTCATACAAGTGAAGAAAGCGAGACCTCAGAAGAAGAAAACATTCTTACTTTATACAGGGCTTGATCATTCTGATCAACACAGCCAAGCACGCTGAAGCGCAATTAAATTGCCCAAGTGGTTTAGAAATCTTTTATTTTTTTGACGATCGTATTGGTTAACACAAAACCTTACATAGTATAAATATGTTATAGGGCCCAGTTGAAAGTAAGCTTTTGATCCTCCCCTTCACTTATCATCGTCCCTCATCAAAACTCTTCTCAATCTTAAACTATTAATTTAACTTTCAAATTATCCTGAATGTTGGAAAACAAACGTTTTTTGTTAGAATATTTTGAGAGAAATGGAATCATTCGAATCGAGGGAAAAGAAAAGCAGATTTGTCAGCTCAATTCTTCCTCCCCCAAAGAAACTTCAAAGCGATTCCAGGTGATCATCAGAGATAACAGAAGTGACAGATTTCATGATAAGCCTTCAGTAAATGGAAACATATGATGGACAGTCGAAACGATTGCCATTGCCTCATCTCCCCGAACGTCTCTCTTCCTTTCAGTTGCATCTGCTGTTGGTTGACGTCCTCCGTTCCATAGAGTAACGATATAATTATGCACGCACGATGGAGCAGTGCAACAAATCTGCTTATGTTTTGCCATTAGCAGGAAGGAAGTCTTTTTAATCCCGTCAAATATCAGCAACACACGTGGACGGTGAACAGAATTCGACGTGAATGCAGAAACATCTTCTTCTAGTGAATGCGAAATTAAAGGGGAGGGGGGATAGAAAAACATGGCAGTGAAGAAAAATCAAAGGGAAAGTATTCGAGTTTTATAAAATAGAAATAAATGAAATGATCGCGGCAGGAAATAATGCATTTTTCGCTCCACAGAACTCAAATAATTTTTATTTGCAGATATTAGGCTGCTTAGAAGAACATTGCAGCAAATATTTTCAACAATAGAAAAAATAATATTTTAATGTTTTGAACGTTATTTCAAAAAATTTTAATTAATTTTTATTAATTTCTTTTCAAAATCTTCGAACAATAAATAGGGTAAAAAGTTATCGAAATATTAACGTTTTACTTCGAATTAAGCCTGTTATGATTATCGCAGATCACATTTTATCAGCTTGAAATATTACTTGGCGTCTTCTACAATTTGGCCATCCCGGTAGCCAAGCGCTTGGTTGCTGATGGATCAGGCCCCCGATAAAGTAAGGAAGTTTCCTTCTTCTGAGGTCTCTCTTTCATCACTCTGTTCTTCTTCACTGTCTGGAGTCAACGTTTCTGAAGATTATTAAGTCGTGTGTTTGTTTGTTCGGAGTTTTATCCAAAATAATAATTAAACAAAATGAAAAAAAAATTAAGAAATGAATTACAGTAAAGTGTAGAGCGATAAACTGGCATTGCAATGATCAGTCAATTTATCTGGAATGTACAAAAATATTCGCAAAACGCTTGTTGAAATAAAAGAGCATGAGCAATCAAAAAGTTAAAAAAAATAAAATCGAAAGGAGACTGCCTCAGAAGTCTGACAGAAGACTATCAATATAATAATCCAAAGAGCTCTGTGAGGAAGGTCAGACCTACTTTATAATAATGTGTATGCAAAATAAGTTATAAGTTCAATGAAGCGTCAACAGTTTTTATGTTCATATGTTCCCATTTTTTTCCCACCTATCAACACAATATTGATGCTAAAAACGATCGCTTAAAATATTCCAGCTCTGAAAGTCAAATTGGATAATTGACTGCAGACAGTTGGTCTGAGCATAGTTGTAGAAAGTCAATAAATCCGTATCTGTAACATGGCGATAAACTGATGTCGCAATAAATTGGCACTGATAAACTAACGTCATGGTAAATTGATGCTGCGATATACTAACGTCATCGTAAATTGACGCTGCTATAAACGTCATGATAAATTAGCACTGCGATAAATTAACGTCACGATAAATTGACATTGCGATAAATTGACGCTACAATAAATTAACGTCATGAAAAATTGACACTGCGATAAATTAACGTCACGATAAATTGAACTGGGATAAATTAATGCCATGATAAATTGACGCTACACGAGACACCCCATCGGTGAGAAATGGGACACCAATGAACTTGGAAAGACCGCCGTCACTCTGATTGGACATCTAAGCCGTTGTTCAATTGCACGTTCAAGACCGTGCTTGATGGGTTTGATGGAAGGCTTCCATGTCTCCTAACAGATATCCAGTCAACCCCTTTCATAAACCTTCTCTTAGCCCTTGGGTTCACATAATCTGTCCGTTTACCCCCAATGAATGCAAAATAAAGTGTCTCTTAAAGGTAAAACACTCAATCTCTCATTTGGCAAGTCATTATAATCCCGAATAAATTTATCGAAATATCGAATGCAGGTGATACTTGTTGTAAGAACCGGTCTATGCCACATTACGAGGGACAGAATAAAATATTAAAATTTATTATCAGCTTTGCTGTGAGAAATTAATTTGTCCCTTGCCTGTGCTGCTCAATGTCACTTTCAGAGCGAATACTTTTATCCTTTACTTGTTCCTGTGGTTCCGAAATCCTTGAATAGGAAAGACATTAATACTTGTGTCTGCGGAGAAAAAAATACTTCTTTGGTTTACGAGACAAAACGTTGACTTAACGAAAGTAGAAAGACTAGGTTAGATTCAAGTTTAATTTCAATGTTTATGGTATCATCAGCATTAATTCTACCAAGCACCAAGCGATGCTAAAAATATATCAAAAGAATTAGGTGGAAGGTAAAAGATACTTAGAGTTGTCAGTGGTTAATGGAAAGAGAAGGAAGAGCAGATGGGAAACAACATGGCATGGATCAGAGAGAGATTAGGAAGGCGCTCCTTTCTCCATCCAGGAAGATGCCATCTGTCTCCTAACGCATAACCACAAACTCTTATTTCATTGCATTCGATTCAGCAGGTGGAGGTAACTTAGTGAGTTCTTATTTTTGGAAGTAAGCAAAACTTCTAAACACTCCATTTTACATTCTGTCTGCAGAAATCCTTACCGATTGCTCATTTGCTGTTTAAATATTCGATTATTCACTTAACGTCCAAGACACTGCTACGAAAAGTTGCTTTTTGAATACATTTTCTTTAAATTTAATTCAAATTTATCACTGATGTTTCCACTGAATTAAACAATCAGCTAAATATTTTAATATTTAGAAATTTGATTATTTAACTTGTATCTTAAAGAATGGTAATATCCTTATAAAACTTTTGCTATTGATTTGCATTAATCTGAGAATCAGTTTATTTCTATTTTATTTGAGAAGTTTAGCAATCATAAACGGGGGATGTGATTTTATCTAAAGATATGGATTGATTGATTTCTTGTAGGGAATCTATTTTTAACTATATTTCTATTGTGTACTTTTTCGTACAATACCAACATATTTCTGGCACATTACACTAGGTAAAAATAAATAAAGCAAATTTGAAAGAATTGTGTTCGTGTATGAATGGGAAACGAGCAATCTCCAGTGATTCAGTTATTAATCGGTATTAGTTATTCCAATAAATAAAGAATGCAAAACTTATCTTGAACACTTACCATTCCTAACTTGTATTTTCCTTTGACTTTTGCGAAACTGATATCTGCAGATGATGTTCGTCCCATCAATTAAATTAATCATAACCTACGTAGAAATAACAACTGGGGGAAGGCAGGTTGTCAGTCTCGCGAAACCTCGAGAAATGTAAAGGACTGCGAGATATGCACTGAGTGAACAGTGCATATCCCGCATTCTTAATCTAATATCGTGTATTAGTATTATTTAATTAGTACTAATTAATATAATATTTTATTATAATATTAATTAATATAATATATATATCTAATATCGTGTTGGGCCATTTTTTTTTACGGATAACGACACGTAGCAGCCTTGGTATCGATTCCGCTTCATATCTGAAGGGACTTGTAGCCATGCAGTCTGCAAGGCATCCCACAGTTCCTGAATGGAGTTCGAAGGTAGCATATCTCTACGCAGAGGCATAATTATGGGAGTGGGAGGAGGTCTTCCCAAAGTTAATAGGAGTTGGCAAAATTCGAAGCGCTTGGTAAAATACAGGCGAGTTGTGAAAATTGGGATTGGTTTTGTGAAAGTAAGGATAGTTGGCAAAATCGAAACAACTCGATATAATCTATGGAATTGGCAAAATTCGAAGTGACTTGGTAAAATTCAGGTAAGATGTTAAAATTGAGATTTTTTTGCAAAATTATGGCAAGTTGGCAAAATCTAGGGCGGTTGGCAAAATACGTAGTCACTCGGTGAAATGCCGGTAAGTTGCGAAAATTGGGATTGGTTTTGTGAATTCCGTTTGTGACCGTTGGAAAATCGGTAAAACTGTGAAAAATGTACAGTTGCTTCTGAAATACGCAGTGACATGGTAAAAATTCTGGTTGGTATTTAAGTTAGGTAATTTTTTGAAAATAATTTCGGTGAGGTTGCGAAACGAGGAACTTGGTAAAAGATCTAGGTCCTTGACAGAGATTTATTCAATTACGTACAGAGAAGCTACTTAGCTTTGTGGGTCCTATGTATTTTGTATTATATTAATGAATAAACAACATCTGAAAAAAAGACATATGTCGAGGTCTTATTTTCTCAGTTGGCAAAATTTATTTCCAGTTGAAAAATTTTCGTTCTCCTCCCCCCCCCCCGCCCCAAAGATAGTCCTTCGCTACGCCCTGTCTGTACGTCTCATGTCTCCTTGGATTCTCTTTGTAATCAGAAGAGATGTCAGCTTCCAATTCATGGCTGTTCCTTTGCATCTTCACATCCGAAAAGAGATACTCCAATGCAGCTATATGATGTCTCTGCAATGCAATCTCGCTTGATTCATATGTTTCTTATAAAATGAGATATTTCGTGAGCTTTAGTTGAAAAACACTGGAGATTGGGAAACTCTTTATACATCTATGGCCATGGTAAATAAAGCAGAATAAAATTAGTAAAAGAAATATATAGGATGTATTGGAATCAATACGAAATGTAACGTATCACTTCATGTAAGAAGAAAAGAAATAAATGGACATGTTATTGTGGAAGATTGCTCCTTTTTTAAACAAAATATTTCTTTAAGAGAATTTTTCTTCTCCCCCCCTCCTTTTCCCACAGAAGAGCTATTCCTTTCACACTCTACCACGGGACGAGACTGAAGTGCATGCAACTGAATTCAATGAAACTCATTAAAATTCTTTATTGCAAAAATTGACATTATTGCATCGCATACTCGCAAAACCAAGTGACACAACGCAAACGAACTTAACCGAAAGACTCGAGAGGCAATAATTCGTGCGAGAAAGTGAAAATCCCTCTAATGATGCTGCCTCACATCTTCACCACGTACTCAGCAGCGATTAACTTTCTCCTTTAACGAAAGGGGAAAAAAAGAAACCTGAAAAACACAATTAAAGGAAACAAAAAGAGAATTCATTAAATCTGAATCGAGTTCAGAATCATATTCCTATGATGCAACAGTGTACATTCGCAAAGCCACGTGACACAACGCAAACGAACTTAACCGAAAGACTCGAGAGGCAATAATTCGCGCGAGAAAGTGGAAATCCCTCTAATGATGCTGCCTCGCATCTTCACCACCATTAACTTTCTCCTGTAACGAAAGGGGAAAAAAGGTTACCTGAAAAACACAATTAAAGGAAACAAAAGGAGAATTCAATGAATCTGAATCGAGTTCAGAATCATATTCCTATGATGCAACAATGTACGTGTGGACGCGTTAATAGACGAAAGGAGAGAAAGAAATTAAGGAAGCAAGTTTGTTCTGAGGAAACAAAAACTGCAAACAGCCTCTTTTCAACTGACACTGAGAGCTCAATGAATTTTGACCACCTACCTAATATTGTGTTGGGCCATCTTTTGCACAGATTAGTAAGTAGACGCCTTCGCATCGTGCAGACATCGGAAGGTATCTGTTGCCGTGGTACATAACAAACAAGACATCCCACATTTCCTGAATGGAGGACAGATCATTACGTCTCGTGTCACGTTCCAGAGTGGCCTACAAGTGTTGGATTGAATTGATATCCGGGAATCTCGGTGGTCAGGAAAGATGGGTAATGTTCGCTGTGTGTTCCTCAGAACTCCTGTCTGTGCTCAAAGGAAGCAGTGCATTATCATCCTCGAAGATTCCATTCCTGTCTGGGAACAGGTGTGATGAGAGCTGCCAGTAGCCCAGACCTGTCATACATCACTCCCTATGCACCAGGAATCCTAATTCATCAAAGCATGCCCCATATCATATCATCAGATTTGGACAGTGGACACATTGCACAAATGGTCCATCAATTCTGATTGCTTGCGCCGTAAACGAAGGCGTCCATCCGCATGGTGTAGCAAAACTTGTCGGACAAACACTTTTTTTTCCAATCTATTAATGTCCAAGCTGCTGGCGACGATGACCTCTAGCGAGGAGTTTGTGTCTTGTGGGCCATCGGCTCTGGAACCCCAGACATGCGAGAGTGTGTGAAGAGCATCACCAGCTGAGATAAACCTCTTGAGCTCCCCACACCGTTCTGAGACTTCAATTGCACCACCCTGATCTGTCGACACTGTGACTACCGAAGACTTTGCATCATTTGGTAACCTGCATGCATCCACCTTGATAGCTTCTCGGTGGGATTATACTTCGCTTGTATGACGTCATTTTGTGAACACCTTGACCACTGTGGCCGTGAACAAGGCACTCGATCTCTCGAGCCCAATTATCATGCCCTTTTGGAAACGTGATATATATAACTTTTCCCATCCACTGCAATGTTCACACTATGGTTTGCAGGACCAATCTCCGATTACAGTGGGCTCGATTGCGATGAGGCACGGTCTTTATATTCAGGTATATTAGACTTGTTCCATTCTGAATGGGGGTGACCATAAATCAATGATGACCCTTCCCACTGAAAGGTGAATAGAAATGTCAACAGCTTTGAAACGAAAAGTGTGTTTAAATGTGAATTACTTTGAAACGAAAGATGTATAGAAGAATCAACAGCGTCATGTATTGTCTCTTTGTGTTTTCCAGTTTGCCGAGCTTCTTCGTAAGCCCATGGGGTCCATGCAGCGCCTCCTGTGGCGACGGTGTTCGCAGGAGAATTGTCCAATGCCAGATATTTCTTGAATTCTCTCGAACGGTTGCCAGACTGCCAGACAGGGAATGTCCAGGTGATGTATTTTTCTCTTTCAATTAAGGGCTTTTGTAGAAAATTGGAATGACAATGCAAACATCTATGCTTTATCCAAAATTCCTACCCGAGTCTCTAGTTCTGCAGAGAAGCGCACTGACCGCTGGGACGACATTAAATTATTTCTAATACAGAAGAACCTCTCTTGTCCGGCATCCATTTAACCAATATTTCCAAAATCCTTTTTATGTTACAGATTCTATATGGTTCCATTGTTTCAATTGCCCCATATCCCAGAAGATATAAATGTGAATTGAATATATGATATAACAGGTAAAGCGAAATTATTACAATAGCATATGCTTTATTTCATCAAAATCAATATCGTTGCGTCCAACAGTTTCGAATGCTTATTGAAATAAACTTCCGTCTCTGTCTTTTTCTCTGCAAGGAGCCAGATGCTGCCAGATTCAGATTTAAAAAACACTAGAAGGACATTAAATGAAGAACTGGAACAGCCAGGGTTCAAGGAAATTCTTTCTAATGAGCCTTCTTTCGTAAATAGTCAATCAAGTGGTTTGGAAGATTTTCCTCAAGCCCATAAGCAGGCGCACTACACGAGGTGCTTTCAAAATGTTCTTGACATTCATCTGCAGAACAAAACCCATCGCACTTGCCTCAACAAAACTTTTACTGTTCTTCAAAGTAAATTCCCTCCAGCATCTATGCAAATTTGCAGATTTCTATGCCAATTCTGGAACGCTTGGTGGTAGAGAACACTCCGCAACTGTGAACAAATGCATTTTGCGAACACTTGAAAAAGGCTTCCCAGAAAGTTCCTTTTTAATTTTTGGAAACAACCAAATGTCGCATGGGCAATATCGGGTGAATATGCAGGATGGATAACTGTTTGATATTTTTCCTGCTCCTTGTTAAGAAGGAGAACCGTTCACATGCTCCTTCATCTTAGCCATATTGGGAAAAACAATGTTGGTGTAGTATTAGCCACTTATAGTCAATTTTTCAGGTAAGGGTCCCGGTTACCACTTCTTAGGAATTGAAAAAATGATGTGAACATCCTCTCCCTTTGGTGAAAGTCTTGTCAGAGGATTTTGATACTCGGTTCATCTGCCACAACCTAAACATAGTTGATCTTTCTGGGAGTTGTATGGTAATAAAACCACGTCTTATCACTGTGACAATGGATGTTTACCATTTGGGGCCACTAGACTTAAGCATTGGCAGCATCTCCTTACACTAATCGACTTTAGCCCTTTTTTGCTGTTCTGTCAGTTTGTGGGGTACCTATTTGTCACAGATCTTTCGTAACTTTAAATGTTGATGAATAATTGTTTCCACACTGGCAATCGATGCACTGAAATCTAAATTTTTCATCTGAACGGTGACTTGTGGGTTTTCCTTAATGAGTTCACGTACAGCAAAGCGATGGTTCTCTCGTTCACGTCCTCCTTCGTTCTTCCTGCACGAAGGAGGTCTTTGAAGCTCCGCCTTTTTTTTCTCTGAATTTGCACATCCATCCTGTAACAGCACCATATGAACAGGCCTGATCCCTATATAATTGTTCTAAATCGCCGTGAATTTTTGTCGTGTCGTTCCCAAGCTGCACCTTTGTGAAGATGTAAAATCTTTCCCTGTCTTTAGTAGGCTCCATAGCAACAACGCACATATTTCGAAGACCAAACTTTACGCTCCGCCAGCAAAGAAAGAAATGATGACACGGACTTTGTTTTTTAGATGTAATGATAAGTTTAGGCAAGCTTTCAAATAGGTCGTAGCTTCTTGACGTCTGAGAAATGAGTGCAAATCTACAGACACGCTACAGATTGTTGCTAGGTTACGAGAGTAAGTTGCAACGCCTTTTTGCAGTTCTGTTCTTTAACGGTTTTATTAACTTAGTTATAATTTAAATTTACTTAATTTTTGTGTCATTAGGTAATGTGCATCAAGGCTATTCATTTGTATTGAAAGCTTCAGAAAAGATAAGTGATTTCTCGTGAAATTAACGTTTTATTGGTGATTGCCTTTGTTTCGACGGTTGCATTGTCTAACGTGCCTTCGTCTATCGGATATTGGGCAGCTCTATTTTTAGAAACTTTCTGACCTTGTCCAGTTCCGCTGCAAGCATTACGAAGTTACGTAGAAGAGTCCTGTAGGTCAACAATGGTTACAATTTGTAAGGTATATGATGGAACAACCCCTGACATTTTTTTATCTTGCGCGGTGTTATGGTGACTGTGGTGGATATTTACACTTCGAGTGTGCTGAAATAACGGAAACTAATTATCGAAAGATGAATTACGAGAGAAAATCCAAGTGGAAGTGCTTCATATGTAATAAAAACGATCTGAGTACTACATTATCGTCAATTGCTATTGAGCCGTGTTTGGATTTCAGTACCTGCGTGGCTCCTGCCAGTGGTGCAGGAGATCAGGTGTGTGCCCAAGATAAAGCTGACAGCAGTGAAGTTCCTGCACAGTCGAGTGGTGCCTTTTCCAAGGCAAGCGATGTGCACAGCATGTATAGTGACTTGAAAGCGACGTTACTAGATCTTAAAAACGATATGAAAGATCTGAAAACTTTTGCTGATTTTACCTCGAGTAAGATTGATGAATTTGTTACAACAATATGTAGTCTAAAAAAGGAACTGAACGAGGTTAAAGCAAAAAACATTACCCTTGAAAAAGCCAACTCAGATATCAGAAACGAATTTGAGGACGTCAGACAGGAACTCTCGGACTTGCAGCAGTATTCCAGAAATACTAATTTGGAAATAGTTGGAATCCCGGAGGATCCAGGGAAAAATGTGGGTACCATTCTTAACAAAATAGCTGATAAGAATAGTGTTAAAATAACAGAAGGTGATATAGTTGTAGCGCACAGAGTTCCGGCTACCAACAGAAATAAAATTTAAAACATAATTGTAAAATTTAAAAGTAAAAAGTAATTGGGGACTATTGGTTAGAAGGTAACAAAAAAGCAAAATACTGTCTAAATTGTAAATATATTAATTCAAAATTTAGAGAAAGTAATTTTTTTCTGAATGAGCATGTAGCACCTAGAAAATAAGAATTTCTTTATAAAACTAAGCAGCGCAAACGAAAATTGAAGTACAAGTATGCATGGGTTAAGGATGGGAAAATCTTCTTGAGGGAATCTGATGTATCTAAAATTTTTCGCATAAATAATGAGGTAGACCTGGATAAACTCTCAAACACATAATTTGGCTCACATTGAAGTAGACTGATAAATTCTCTGACAATTAATGGCAGACAATGATAATGTTGCTAATAGACTGGTAATCACTGAAGAATCTGATTTAACTGCATTTTTGGGAATAGTTGATTACAATAGACTAAATATTTGAAATATAAATATTAGAAGTTTAAGATCCAATTTTGAACTTTTCGAATTGTTTGTAAACTCTGTAGATTATAAATATGATTGCATGATATTGACAGAAATCTGGATTAAGGAAGATGAGGTTGATCTTTATCAGATTAAAGGCTATACAACATATTGTAACTGTAGACAATATAATAAAGCTCGTGGTGTAATGATATATGTTAAATCTCATATTAACGTTAAAACAATAGATCATAGCCAAATACAAACAGCAGAGTTACTCCATTTAGAGCTTTCATTATGTGAAATATCAGTAATTGCAATCTACCGTTCCCACAGTTATTCACCATTTGATTTTATGAATGGATTAGAGCATGTTATGCAGGGGTTAAACACAAGAAATATTATTATAACTGGTGATATAAATATAGATTTGTTAGCAAATACTTCCAACCTTGTAAATGAATATCTAAATCTGACTGCTCTGTATGGATATGAGTCAATGATAAATATTGCTGAGAGGTCCATAATACTCAGTCTTGTTTGGACCGTGTACTGGTTAAAATTAACAATAGAATTAATGTACCAGCTGCAGTATATAAATGCAGATTACGGATCATTATCCCATAGTAGTTAAAATTGGAGATAAGAAAAATAAAACTTTTGACAAAAGAAATGATAATATTAATGATCACATACTCAGAATTAATTATAAACTAATAAATGAGAAATTAAAAGATTATAAATGGGAGGGAATAGCACAGGAAATAACGTTAATAATGCGTACAAAAAAATTTCAGAGATTTCGTGTAAAGTAATTAAAGATTCATCTTCCTATGGAAAAAAACACATTCAGAAACTGAAAAAACCTTGGATCACAAATGAAATTTGCGATATGATTAAGCATAGACATAAGCTATACAAAAATTTTAAAAAATACCCATATAACGAGAACCATGAGAAGCAATTATTAGAACATAGGAATAACTTAAGATCTAAAATTAAGGAGGCCAAAAACAAATATTAAATGGAAGAATTTTAAAAATGTAATGGTAATATAAAAAAAAAACAATGGACGTTCGTAAATAATTTAATTGGGAATAACTCAAATGATGAAGTTCTACAGGATAAAATGAATAATATTAAGGACTGTAATACTGACGAAATTAGAGTTGCAACAAGCGAATTTAATACTTATTTTGTCGATATACCTAGCAAAATACTTAATGATAAACTTATTGAATACGAATATTATAAAAATTATTGTAAAAGGGACAGCGCTTTCTTTTTTACTCCTATAGTCATACAAGAATTAGATAAGACCGTTACAAATTTAATATAAGAAAAATGTCTAGGAATCGATGAAATTTCAGTAACTACAGTAAAAAAGTGCAAAAATCTCATTATTCATCCATTTGTCTATGCCTTTAACCTTTCTTTTCAAACTGGGATTTTTCCAGACGATCTCAAAACCTCTATTGTACTTCCGATTTACAAGAAGGGAAATAAAAATTGCCTTTCAAACTACAGACCGATCTCGCTTTTGCCTGTTTTACCCAAAATATTTGAAAAACTAATAAAATTCAGAGTATTGAGTTATTTAAATAAAATAAATATTTTTCGTCAAATCAGTTTGGCTTCACTGAGGGTAAGGGCACTGATCATGCGTTATTGTCATTTATTAATTTTATTTATGTCAAGTGACAAAGGAATTTTAACTCTATCACTTTTCCTATATCTTGAAAAAGCTTTTGACACTGTAACACATTCATTGCTTTTGAAAAAATTGGAGCATTTGGGTATGAGAGGTATTGCTGTAGAATGGTTTATCAGTTTCTTAACAAATAGAACTCAATATGTTAAATTAAAAAACTGCCTCAGCAATCCTAAACAAACTAAATATGGCATACTGCAGGGCTCTGTTCTTGGCCTTCTATTGTTTAATATTCATATTAATGACCTCTGTGAAATGAACATTTATTGTAATATTTACTACCTTTGCAGATGACACTATGTTAACGTTGAGTAACCAAACTATTACAGATTTAATGACCAGTGTCAATAATGTTCTTGAGAAAGTTAATATGTGGTTTGAAAATAATAAACTCTCAATTAATAAGAGTAAAACTAAGTATGTTTTCTACAAGTTGAAAAATAACCAAAATGCTGTAAATTCTTTTGACATTAAGCTGCATTCACCTCAATGCTATAAACATATTGATTGCCGTTGTGATAACATAGAACAGGTTGACAGCATTAAATGTTTAGGTATTTTCATAGATAATAATCTAAAATGGAAGAAACATATTGACTACATCACAGGTAAAGTACGTTACAAACTACTCAAATATCACCACTTGAAATACACAGTTAATCTTAATATGCTGCGAACAATGTACTTCTCATGGATAAATGAAAAAAATAAATAAATACCCCCTCAAGCAGCTGCTCAAGCAGAGGTCTGACAGGAGCCTGTCAGTTTATATGCCATAGTGGAAGGTCTGAGAAGATGGCAGGACCTCAGCAGAAAAACGACACACACATGCATGCCTTACCCTGGGCTCGAACCCAGGTCCCTTAGATACAAGCTGCATTTCAATACGGTATAGTTTGTTGGGGTGGAACTTATATCTTGGTTTTTAAACCTCTGGTGTCTCTGCAAAACAAAATTATTAAATTAATTGCAAAAAATAACACTGATATTTTAAGCAATTTCAGTCCTTACTCTATGCTAAAAATTCTATCAATTAGATGTCTATTTGTTTTTGGAATAATAATATTTTTTAAGCAAAATTGCTTTGAATTTTACATTCAGCCGGATTTATACAACTTCAAAGAGAAAGGTCCAAAATGCTCAGTTCCTTTGACGAAAAAGAAATTGCTCATAAGCATTATTCGTATATCGCACCTAAAATCTCCAATCAGTTGCCTCTTGAAATTAGAAGTGAAAAACATTTTAATATGTTTAAGCGGAATTTAAAAAGCTTTCTCTTTTCTTTGGAAGATGTTGCACCTATGTTAAATAAATAAGTGTAAAGTAAAAATCTGTTGTAGATATATCGAAAAAATGACACATGTTGTTTGTAATCTTTTTAGTGAGTAGGTCGTTATTAATTTCTGTAGTAATTTCTTTTAGTGGCCCAGACAAACCATGTGGGTTTTGGGTTCACTCATATTTTTCTATGTTATGAATTGTATATGATGATGAAATAAAATTGAATGACGTGTGAAGAACTTTTTGAACGCCCTCCATGGCTATGGAATGTGAAAATTCGAATACCACACAATCAATGAAGGAATCCCATAAAATCGCGAACGTGTTTTAAGAACATCGTAAAAGGCAAATGATTTGAATTACAAACAGAAATCTGCAAAACACTAACTTTTATACAGTTGGCAATTTGTCCACCTGAAGAGGAGACACTTTGAAGGATGAGGTCGATCAAACTCTCAGTCATATCCAGGGAGATGTTCTTCATTGCAGCTCCTGTCAGTCATATCCAGAGAGATGTTCTTCATTGCAGCTCCTGTCAGTCATATCCAGAGAGATGTTCTTCATTGCAGCTCCTGTCAGTCATATCCAGGGAGATGTTCTTCATTGCAGCTCCTGTCAGTCATATCCAGGGAGATGTTCTTCATTGCAGCTCGTGACAGTCATATCCATGGAGATGTTCTTCATTGCAGCTCCTGTCAGGTGCGATGGATACAAGCTGCATTTCAATACGGTATAGTTTGTTGGGGTGGAACTTATGTCTCGGTTTTTAAACCTCTGGTGTCTCTGCATGTGTTCATTTTTTAAGGTCCAAACACGTTCGCGATTTTATGGGATTCCCTCATTGATTTTGTGGTATTTGAATTTTTACGTTGCATGGCCATGGAGGGCGTTCAAAAAGTTCTCCACACGTCAGTGCGAGCACGAGTGTTACTCAGGAGTTGTGATTCAGACGTGCTCAATAGGGAACAGATATGGCGATGGTACCTCGTAAGCTGTCTATGGAAACGTATTCAATATGTAGGTGGGAGTTATTCCTCTACAGCATACTGGCTGGAACAATCCAGAGGAATGGTACGGATTGGATTGGATAGTTTTACCTCTGAGCGGCACTTTTTTGCACACCATGGGCTAAATGGCCAGGCCACAAGGACCCCGAAGGCTCAGAGAAGGTTGGGGGAGGGGACCCACTGGAACAGCTGTTGGGAGACAGATGGTAGCCTCCCGTCAAGGCCATCCAGCGTGTTCTTTAACGTGCACAGGGTATGTCTCTCCCGCACACGGGGCCACGGCTTAACATCCCATCCGACGGACGGCGGCCTTTTCAAGCCCATTGGTGTCCCCTACTGACCGTGGGCAGGGCGGGGGAAATTTTGCGGAGATAAATCTCAACGCTGACCCAGCTGGGACTCGAACCTGGGAACTACAGATTACGAGCCTGGCGCGCTACCGACTGAGCCACCCCCGCCCCCCAGAGGAATGGTACGAGTACAGATTGCACAATAAGGTCAGTGCACCGTTGAGCAGTTTCTGATCCCAGAATGGGATCAGAGACAGCAGCTGCAGAGTCGGAAGCAGGACGGAAAACGTTTATTCACATTTACGGATCTGTTGAATAAACCATGTACAAGCTCGTGTGCTGCTAAAGATGTCGATCAGACAGGTGCCTCGGGGGCATCGAAACGAGCAAGAGACATGGTGCCTTTGATCATTTTATTTCTCAAACTGAGATTGTCAGACCAATTATCTTTTAAGCAAAGTTTTGAAAATCCCATAATTAAAGGATGTTCAAGAATCCTATATTTCATTAATATTATCGAGACGCTTCCAATTAGGATTCGTATTTATCTCGTTTTGCTTCAGATGATCGACATGTCGATTCGTATTGTTCATAAACTATTGACGCATATTGTCACTTTGCTATAATTTTAAAAATTCCAAGGGTTCCTACCTCTATTTTGGAGAGCAATAAAATTCATTGATTCATTACTTCTGTGGTTCCTCTACGAAATGACATTATAGCCAAGTCATCTATCATCACTCCGCAGGGTTTAAAATCCTTCCTGCTCATCATTTCAGTGCACCTGAATTTTCTTGGTCAATTGCGATAGATGTGTATTGCCCTCTTCTTCTTCAAAAAATTTGAATTCGTCTTTTTCATTCTCCGAATTCTCAATGGCAAATAAAATGTTCATAATTCCTCCCTTTTTTTTTATTTTACGGAAACCTCTCAAACAACCAATATATAAATGTAATATAACAAATACACAAATTCAACTCACCTCTGAAATTGTACCAGTGGCTTTTAACAGTTGCAGAAGTTCCAATCCCCAAAATACTATAAAAAATAAATACATTGCGAAAATGAATTTATATAATACCATACGAGTAAGCAATATTTCAATTTCTGGATGCGCTGCTGGACTAGGGGTATATATACACAGTCGTATCAGAATAGGGGGCGGGAGTGGCTCAGTCGGTAGCGCGCCAGGCTCGTAATCTGTAGTTCCCAGGTTCGAGTCCCAGCTGGGTCAGCGTTGAGATTTATCTCCTCAAAATTCCCCGCCCTGCCCACGGTCAGTAGGGGACACCGATGGGCTTGGAAAGGCCGTCGCCCGTCGGATGGGACGTTAAGCCGTGGCCCCGTGTGTGGGAGAGCCATACCCTGTGCACGTTAAAGAATACGCTGGATGGCCTTGACGGGAGGCTACCATCTGTCTCCCAACAGCTGTTCCAGTGGGTCCCCTCCCCCAACCTTCTCTGAGCCTTAGGGGTCCATGTGACCTGGCCATTTAGCCCATGGTGTGCAAAAAAGTGCCGCTCACAGGTAAAACAACCCAACCGTATCAGAATAACTACTTGAAATATAAATTTAATTTTTCTACTATTTTATTAACATCACATATATATTATATACTACATATATATCTGTTGTACAATGCTGTTGCAATATGTGTTGCATGAAATCGCATATAATGGTATTTCACGCCTATATATTGGGAGCTGCCCCAAGGTGTTGTTGTACAATGTTGTTGCAATATGTGTTGCATGAAATCAATGCTGATTGCATTGATTGCAACAGCATTGAAACAATGCTGTTTCAATATGTGTTGCATGAAATCGCATATAATGCTATTTCACACCTATATATTGGGAGCTGCCCCAGGGTGTTGCACAATGCACGCTTCAAAAAAAATCTCACGTGTGTGCCTCCAGGTTCTGTGTACACCTATATATATATACGTGTGTGCCTCCAGCTCTGTGTACTCTAATCATTCTACACTAGCGGAAATTGAAAAAAAGACCCCATTAACAACCATAGGCTACACTCAAAAAGGCTTTGAAATGAAAATAGCCAATGTTTACTAATTTCGAGGTGCTGAACACGAAAATGACAATAAAATTTGTCGATTGGCTCTTGTTTAGGGGAGACAGAGATGGTCATGTATAAACGACTCAGTCCACATTCAGTACATAGGTAACCATTTCGCAACGCTGTATTTTAAACTCCAGATTGCAACATATTGCGTTGTATTGCATCAGCCCGCCATACACACAACCCCCGGAGGTATTGCATCATTTTCTGATGCAATGTAGTTGAGTCATGACATCGCGGCTTTACGATGTGGACAAAAGATGATCCAATCGTTAGTTGTAAATGACGTCTCGTAGGGTGAGCAAGTCTTTTTAGCGACTCCCATTTACCGCTGAGTCATAAGTACAATACAAGTGATCCTTGCAGTTTTAATCCAGCAGTAGTGATGCCTCGTAACTGTGTTAATAGCGCAGATACGTTTTGTTACATTTGTGGTGAAGTGACATTTGCAAGCCAGAAAAGGGCCATCACTCCAATAGTGAAAGCGGCATATGAGTTTTATTTTGGATGCAAGATCAGGGATCAGGACAAGGCCTGGGTCCCACACATATACTGCAGTATGTGTGCAAGAAATCTTCCGAAGTGGCTGAAAGGCAAAAAAGTGGCGATGCTGTTTGCTGTTCCTATGGTTTGGAGAGAGCCAAGAAATCACGTAAATGACTGCTACTTCTTCATGGTTCCACCTGTTTCTGGAGGCATCATAAGGAAAAAGAAGTGGACAATAGCATACCCGAATATACACTCTGTTCTTCAACCAGTTCCGCACGGAGAAGGCCTTCCCATTACCGAACCTTCGAATGAATTTTTAATCGATTCAGATGATGGGGAAGGAGGCGAATCTACGTCGGGTTCTCCACAGCCTTCGGTGTCTAATGATGATCCATACGTCTGCACGTTACGTCATCTGCGCCACACATTCTCATCGAAGAAGAAATTAATGATCTTGTTCGCGATCTAGAGCTGTCCAAAGTACAGTTACTTGGATCAAGACTTAAACAATGGAATTTTCACAAGGAAAATGTTCGAGTGACTTCGTTTCAAACTCGTCATGAGCAGTTTGAGCCTTACTTTAGAATGGAAGATGACCTTGTGTTCTGCTCCGATGTAGATGGCCTGATGAATGCCCTCGGAATCAAACATGACCCTCAAGAATGGCAACTATTCATAGACTCCTCGAAATTCAGTCTCAAGGCAGTGTTGCTGTTTAACGAAAATCGACTTCCATCCATTCCAATCGGACACGCTGTCTGCATGAAAGAAACCTATGACAACCTAAAACAGCTGTTGAACTGTCTTCAATACAGCAAGTATGGCTGGCATCTCTGTTGTGACGTGAAGGTAGTAGCTCTGTTGATGGGTCTGCAGCTGGGATATACGAAGTACTGCTGTTTCTTAGGTGAATGGGACAGTCGATCAAAGACTTTGCACTATGTGAAGAGAAACTGGCCTCAGAGGAAATCTCTGAAGGTCGGAGAGAAGAATATGGAACACCCAGCATTGGCAGAATCTCACAAAATCCTGCTACCGTCCCTTACAACTTGTTGAGAAAGGACAGTGATTGCATGTGTGAAGTGATTCAATGATAATTTTACCTTTTAATAAGTATTGCATTTTACAGAAGGCATATTTTAATAAGGTGTTGAATCTCCTCGAGCAACAGTACAAGCTTCCAATCTGGCATGCAATCGGTCGTACAAATGCGGGATATTACGCTGGGGGATACAATTCCATGTGCTTTCAACTTGGACGCGTAATTCAGCGATGGTTGTTGCCTACCACGGTCTCTTTGTCCGATCCAGTCCCAGACATGCTCGATTGGAGACAAGTCTGGAGAGCTTGCTGGCCAAGGGAGTTGGTGCACTGTCTGAAGACCATGTTGAGTTGACTGGGTGGAGTGTGGGCGGACGTTATCCTGCTGGAATATCGCATTTGGAATTACACTCAAATATGGCAGAACGACCGACTGTACGATGTCGCTGACGTACCTATTGCTATTCAGTGTACCCTGTATGGACCCCACACACGTATGAGAGTGATAGCTAATCGCTCCCCACACCATGATGCCCAGCATGGGCCCTGTGTGTCGCTGGTGGATGCACGATGCAAAACGCCGCTCACCTTATCGCCTTCAGATGCGTAAACGACCATCAGATGCTCCTAAGCAGAATCGGCATTCATCACTGAAGACCACAGACTGCCATTCTTCTCACCAATGAACTCGTTCTTGACGACGTGCATCGTTCTTGTAGACACCCTTGGTATGACAGAGGATCGAATTTGTGATGCTGTAGCCATCCACTCTGTCACGGCTGCCCTCCTGATATACCAATCGTCTCATACGTCCGTAACTCTGCATTGCCCAAAACCACGTCTGTGAGTGTGGGTATGCTCTTGTGACCATCGACGCCACCATCGTACTGTCGATACCTCTCGTCCAATGCGGTGTGCAATTTGACGAAAAGACCAACCTGCTTCCTGAAGACCCACTATACGACCTCGCTCAAACTCTGCTAACTGAACAAATGTTAATCGCCTGCGTCGTCCACGCATGGTAGATTCTTCAAAGAGCACTGAACAACACGACACAAGACAAATAATTTGTCTTCACGCTGTAGTCCTTAAATACCGCTGCGTACATTTGCATGCTGTCTTCCTCAGTGACGTCATTATTTCACCCAATAATTTTCAAACTTGGATCTCAATAATTGTGGTGGGAGGCGAGTCCTTCGGAACTTTCCCCCATGGGGAAAAGCTCGTATTCCGTCTTTCGACACTACACGAGCTGGCATGAGAAGCCTGGAAGTAGAAGATAAAGGTTTGTCTCCGAGGAGACCAGAAGAGACTCTGGAATAGGGGGGGGCATCAAAGGGGGTATGGAGCGCAGCCCGGCTAGGAGAAGGAAAATAAATAGAAGAGCAAATGCAGCTCCGGCCTCAAAGAAGTGAGTCCCGGAGCTGGCAGAGGAGTCCTCAGGTGTGCCCTGCCTCGGGCATTCTTGATGGACACCAGGACTGCCCTGACGGTTCCTGCTGACCTTAACTATTAACATATTATAATATGGCGTTCTAAAGGAATTCCTTCTGGGTGTTCTTTTTTCAATTTCCGCCAGTGTATCAGAGACAAAATTGGGACTCATTAGCGAAGAGATGGCAGCCCTCTAGTTGATCTGCGCTCTATACCATTCCAGTCGACAGTACTGATAAGCAGTACAGTGGCCTATTCACATGGAGATTAGTGTTGTGTAAACGGACTCTGATCGTTTCGTTATATACATTTGTACGACTGGCTCTCTGTAGATTGCCTCCCAACTGCCTCCCTATAGCGAAGTGTTTCCACTATAACATTCCCTTAGCTTAGCGATTCTGTGAGCTGTGGTCCTACAGTCTCTGGTCCTTGTATGCTTTGGTGCGCTCTAAGCAAATGACACAAATCAGTTCTGACATCATGACTGAACCTTGTAGTGATTCCTTTCATGGACAATCCTTCCCATATACTGTTGCAATAATATAATACTCTCGCAATTCAATGGCACATGCACTATCAGTGTTCTCCACTTGGCAATATATTTTTGGTGTACTCTAATCCAACTACACTAATGAGATTTTACAGTCCCGACATCATGATCAATCTATATCCATGATGCTGCATTATCGGTGTTGCATCACTTAGAGATATGCTTTAGTGTGCAACGAACCAGCGACAATAGCATCCTGCACTTCTGCCATCATGGGCTCATGCCTCTGAGCGGTGTCACAAGGGCTCAGAGAACGTTGGGAGAATGGGACCCACTGGATAGCTGTTAGGAGACAGATGGTAGCCTCCCATCAAGGCCATCCAGCGTGCTATTTAACGGAGCACAATATATGGCTCTACCTCACATGACGCCACGACAACGTCCCATCGGATGGACTGCGGCCCTTCAAATCCTGACTGGGATGGATTCTCTCTCGACAAGACAGTAATCACTCTAGAGTTGCTCCTGCCTAGTCAGGAATGTCTCCATGGAGTCGCTGCTGACGGTGAAGTCGTTCCTAACTCCTATACCACGGCAACAACTGCCTGAGCAATCGAAATGCATTGCTATCCAATAATGCCGTAGATTATAGTGAAGAGCGCAATGTCCTTAAACCATAAAATTTAAGAACAGATATTTGAGCTCCCAGGATGACATTACAATTGCTTAATTGGGATCAAGATACCAGCAGAAGAGTAGATAGTGTTTATAAAATTCATCTTATAAACCCGTATACATACGAAAATAGTCCATAGGAAGACGAAAAGAACAACGCCAGTCCGCTTCCAAGAGCATAATAGGGATATTGAAAGTAAAAGGGTTAATTCCGCACTACTTAAGAAAACGATAAACGAAGACGTGGAGTTTACATCATCCTTCGAAGAAACCACAGTCGCAACAGCCCAGAAAAACTACAGATTAGCGATCGTAGAGCAATTAATAATACAAAACTGCACTGCAAGATGTAATGACGAAACACTGGAACTTCGATACCCGTGGAAACTTGTAATGCATGAGGTAGAAAGGGGGAGTGATGCCTGTAGAATGGAACGAAAAGAATGAATATCATATATATATTATCATATAAAATAACGAAAAGAATACTCTCAGAACCACCTAGAGTAGACTTGCCTCTCATCTACAGCAACGCATGCGCACAAGACTTATCACGTTAGCTCGCGGTGACACTGCCATTGCTAGGGTTCCGTCTCGAATCCCGGGCATGGTCGTTTTTTCTCTCATATATGATGCAACTCTCCCTCAGTTAAAATAAAAGTTGTTTTCTTATCGACATGTCAAAAAAATCAATGTTCTCAGATTACAACTAAAGCGAATGTTGGGCCAAGTCTCAGCAATGAGTCCATTTGTGTGTAGAAAAATTTTATCTCTAGTTCCCCTCCTTTGCAGATCTATGAGTCTCTGTCAATCTGAGCTTTGCACTGCAGGTAGAATAATTCACATAATTAAGTAGAGGTGCTGTTGACGGAGATCGGTAGTTAAATGGTCAGAACACCAAACAAGGTATCAGTAGATTGCGGGTTCTATCCCACCCGGATCCAGGCAATTTTTCCTCTAAATCTGATATCAACGTTAAGAGTGATTCCAAGACCAATCAACAGTTAGAATCATAACTTATCACTATAATGATCCTTTTTTTCATGCGCTGATCGCGAGAGAAGTGAAGCTGAAGCACTCCAGTCTCATCCTTGTAGATGAAACTGAAACACTTCAGTCTTATCATGTAAGTGAAACTGAAACACTTCAGTGGAAAGTATGAATTTTTTTTTCTTTGCAGGAATGAGATTGGAGTACTCAACTGAAGTACTCCAATCTCATTCCTGCAAAGGTAACTGAAGCACTCCAGTCTAATCCCAATAAATAAAACTGAAGCACTCCGTCTAATCCCTCTAAGTGAAACTGAAGCACTGCGGTCTCATCCGATTAAAATATCTGAAGCATTCCCATCTAATCCCTCTAAGTGAATCTCCTCAGTCTTGTCCCTTTAAGTGCACAGCATTAAAGTTTCCCCTGACACTACTTAACTGTAATCTTCATTTGTTCTTTGAGACCAAAACGTAAATTCCATCAAAATATTATTTTTCTCTCTCTCCTTTTTGTTTCTGGCCATCCCGTGGTCGAGTCGTTAGCGCGCTTGGCTACTGATCAAAGGGACTTGAGTTCGAGCTCCAGGTAAGGCATGGATGTTTGTGTTGTTTTTCTGCTCATGTCTCGCCATCCTCATAGACCTTCATTCAATGATAGGCTCCTGTCAGACCTATCATTGATGATCTGACTGAATTCAAACTGATAGGCTCCTGTCAGACCTCTGTGGCAAGCAGCTGCTTGAGGGAATATTTAATATTTTATTTTATCTAATTTTTTCTCTCTGTTCTCAGGCATCCGACCAGTTGACGTGGAGCGATGCTCCTCTTCCTGTTCCAACCCGCTGCTCAGGATTAAACCCACCCCAGCTTTCTTCAGAGGCGAACACACAAGGGAAGCGAAGTATTCTTGGAAAATACAAGGTTTTAGTCCTTGTAGTGTATCTTGTCTCGGAGGTAAGCAAATTGTATGAGCCACGAAATAATTTAATAACTGAAAAAATGTTGCTGAGCTGTATAACAACTTGTCAAACACTGTTACTCAGATTTTTTTATTGAATTTCAGTTGAAATGTATATAAGCAATTATGCAGAGACTGATTTCAAAGGGTTAAAAGGGTTTAAGGTTCTTGCCATAAATCATTTACTCTCCACAGCTACTTGTAATGTGAGGACTCTGCACAGAGATTATTCTCTTGATGCTCTCACACAAGAATTCCACCGTTACAGCTTAGATATTCTCGGCTTGCAAGAGACCAGATGGATAAAACAAAATTTTTCTTCTCAGGGAGGGAAGATGGAAAGCATCTTCAAGGCGTTGGTTTGCTTCTCAGACAAACTACTGATTCTAACACGCCTTCTAGACAATCTGGTATGCTCTTCTAGGATATGAGTGCATTGATGAAAGGTTTCTTACAGACAAATTTAAAAGAAACATAAAGACTTGAATTTTATCTATTGTTATGCCCCCACTGAGGATGCCGATGAGGATGAGAAGGATAGGTTTTACGGACAACTTCAGGATACTTTGAATTCTGTCCAGAAAGGAGATATTACCCTTGTTGTAGGTGACTTCAATGCCAAAGTTGGTACTGACTCTGACCTTTGGGGAGGGGTGATAGACCCTTTTGGTATTGGTAGCTGCAATGGCAATGGGCAACGTCTCCTACAGGTAAGTAAACTCAATGGTTTCAGAATAACTAACACTTATTACAAACACCGCGACATAAATAAGTACACATGGGTTTCACCAGATGGGCTGCATAAGAATATGATTTATTATATATTAATTAACAGCAAATGGGCTAGTTCTGTTAGGAAAACCAGGTCATATAGGGGAGCTGAAATTGGATCTGACCATTACCTTGTTAAAAGTGTCTTGCAACTTAAATTTAAAAAGTGTTGTGCTAGGGTTAAAAAATTTGCCTTTAACACTGAAGCTCTTAAAGACCCAGTTGTAGTTGAAGCTTACCATGATAGGTTACTTAGTCATTATGATAGTCATGGTTTGCTTACTACTGAAGTTGTGGGAAAATGGAACAGTTTTTAACAGGCTTCTGTTGAAACTGTACTTTTTGGGGGAAAAGGAGCAGAGGAGGCAAAATTATTTGAGTGAATAAACAGTAAAGCTTATTTTTGAAAGAAAGAACTGCAGAAATATCTTTAATCAACACCCTACCAGTCCTAATAGAAAGCGTTGCAAAGAGCTTAATAAACGTGTCAAGAACCAGTTTGCACTGATAAGAATCTTTGACGTGATGGCTTGGCGGACAAAGCATAGGAAGCAGCTAAACAGCGTAACAGCAGAGTTTTTGTGTATGAAGAAACGAACAGGTTATTGAAGCTGAGGATTCTGTTATGACCCAGGTGGGCTGAGCATTTCAGAGATATTCGGAACAATGTGGTTAGTTCTATTCCCATTGTTTGTAATGATGATAGATGCATTACTGGCTTTAATGTTAGCCTTAGATCACAGTCGGAAGTTATTTTGGCTATTTTTTAAATTTAAACTACATAAATACCCAGCGGTAGATGACATTACTATAGGAATGCTTAGAGCTGGGAATGTTTCGGTGTGATGAACAAAAGGATCTGTTCACCCAGCTCTATAACATCTGTTTGAGACGGGGGTATTCCCACAAGCCTAGAAACAGGTTGACCTGGACCTTTTTAACAAGGCGGGTAAAGACCCGGCAGATGTAAGATCTTACAGACCAATATGTCTGCTGCCGGTGATGGGAAAGATACTGGACAAACTGCTCACAAGTAGGTTGTATTACCACTGTAGTAAGGACAACTTCCTGAACAGGCAATTCGGGTTCAGGACAGACCAGTCCACCACTGCCGCTATCAAACAGGTGGTGGACATCGTGAAGGGGAATGGAGAAAACAAGTTGCACACCTCTCTCATCGCCTTCGATGTGACGGGCGCATTTCACAATGTCTGGTGGCCAGCTATCTTAGGCAGGTTAAAAGATTGCTCTTGTCCCAGGAACATCTTTATTCTGGTGTCCAATTATCTCAGTGAGAGAGTGGTCACCTACTCCCATACCAGTGGGGCAGTCTCAAGGAACTTGGATAGGGGCTGCCCACAAAGTTCGTGCAGTGGCCCGTTTCTCTGGAACTTAGTTGCAGACACGGCCGTGGAGTTGACCCTACCTGAGGGTGTCTGGCTCCAGGCTTATGCAGACGACATGCTGTTTGTCATATCAGCTTCCTCCAGAGCGAGACTGGAGATCGCCGGCAATGAAGATCGACTGGGACTCGAACCTGGAAACTACAGATTACGAACCTGGCGCGCTACCGACTGAGCCACCTCCGCCCCTTACTTGTAGTGTACCAAATGTCACTGTCACTCGGAAATAATTGACTGCAGTTCACATTCTTTGAGTATCCGCAGACTCGATGACCTTTATTGTTCAAATAGACCATCTCCCCGCAAATGAATCGGGTGTATTCCATCTCTTTTTATTTTCACATCCTTTTCAGTTTTTATCTCCACCCCTTTCATCGCAATCCCTGACCTAATTATCAACGCCCCCAGGAGTTTTCTTAATGACAAAGTGCTTTTAGATAGAACCAATCCTGATCTGTTACAGGCGCTTCGAGTCCGTCTTGTGTATTTCACTTTCGCTCGATACCCTGTACCGATGACGATGGCGGGTTCGGAATCCTCCCTTTCGCTTTATTGGCATCTGTCAATCTCTTACTTCCAGCATAATTATATGCCATTTCTCACACTTTATCATTCATTTTGCAATTCTTCCTTTTTATCATGGATTTAAAAGTTCCATTCATTTTAAATTTCATTAGCGACAGTTTCCTACAGACTTGTTTCCTTTGCCTTCCGATATTTTCTTAATGAATCTTATATTTGTTCTATCACTACTTTTTATTAAGGTTCTTTGCTTTAGTTCAAACTAGATACTATCCTTTACACTTGTACTGAAGTTCTCTACTTTCGTTACTGGCTTTACCCTTATCAGCACTAATTTAGTACTTTCAGTAATACCACTCTCAACAAAACAAGTTAATAACCACTTAGTCTACTTCTGTATTCTCTTCTATCTTTAATATTTTTTTCTCCGATCACTGTCGGAGTATCAGAACCTTTCTCTGCTTTATCAGCCCCTCGGCAAAATATTCCTCTAACTCTAACAGTATTTAGTTCATTGAGATAAAATTGTCTCTCTTTTCTTTTCATACCTTCGGCAGCATTTAACTGAATTTTTAACACTTTCTCTCTGTCATTAGTTATAAAATTTACTGCCTTAAGATCATTTCTGTCTAAAAATCTCTCACGTATCTCCATTACAATTTTCTCCTTATCAGTACTATTTAGGCAATCATCCATGTTAATGTCTAAACCTAATTTCTTGATTTATATTTCCGACTTTAAGTGAATCTTCAGTTAGACCCTTATTTTTCATTACCTGTCAAATTTCCTCTGACTTATCGTTATCTAACGTCTGCACACTATTTATTACCTCAGAATTACATCTATCACTTATTTGGTTCTTATCTGGCATTACTTGATTAATTTCTCTTGCCTTTTCAATACAGATATTAGTCTTTATTTTAAAATTAGTGTCCTTGTCTACAAGATAATTATCTTTAACATAACATTCAGACACTTTAACTGAAATTTATTCCTACTTTCAGAACTACATTTTTCTCCTACTTGAAAATTGTACTCTACATCTGGATTACTTTACCTGTTTGATATTGATTCTTTACCTCAAAATCGAGCAATTTGTCTAATTGACTGCTATCTTGAATTTTATATTTACACATAACTACTAATTGATGATTCCTTTTTTCCTGAGATTTACCTACATCTATTAGACAGTCAACTACTGTCTAATAGAAGATGTAGGTAAATCTCAGGATAAAATTAATCATCAATTAGTAGTTATTGCAGTTGCAAAACTGTCTTTATCCTTTATAAACCAAATATCCCGATTTTTAGCCATCGTTTCCTCCTATCATGATTATTGCTTTCACAACAAATATCATCTTTATCACATATGACTCTACTTGCTCCTACATTAATTTTAATCTCATCAGAATTAATTATATTGCATTCTTTAATTACTCTACAATAATCAACAACTCTATTAGGTAAATCGCTACTTAAATCTATCTTATTCTCATCCTTCTCGCATTCAATTTAATCACAATCTATACTCTTATTTACTCTGCTCTCATGTAAATTGCTAGACTTTATTTCCCTTTCTCTGACATTAATACTCTTACTATCATCTTTCTCCCTATCAGGTTCATTATACAATATTTCATACTTATCATCTAGAAAAATATTTTCTTCACTAAATCTAGCCACATTTTTCTCCACCTTAAATTTAAATGCACTACGTGCATCACTGTTACATCTTTTCTCATTATGCATCTCAAATTTAACCTTATTCTTAAAATTTTCAGCGAACATTCCATTTTTATCATTAACCATGCAATATGTCGTATCATCATTACTCTTATTACACTGCAATTTATTATCTCTTATATAATTTACATTGTTTTTCTGTACTTGATCAGAGTACCTGTCTAGCGGTGATTCTCCTGTTGGTTCTCAGCCAACTTCCCTAGGGCGGCGAAACAATTCGGAGTGAAAACATTCAAATCTTCTACTATTGCATACAAAACTTCACAATTCCCTCTATATTCCTTTGCCTGTTTTCCATAAGTAGCTAACTTAATAGAGACCTTGATCAACAGAGCTTCCATGCGGTCTCCGAACGCAGGAACCAACTCAATGTTTTTCAGAGGTCTCCTACATTCCTCAGGGACAAAGAACTTTTTAGGATAGAAACTTGAGTTCTTGAATCTACGATAGCATTAAATTTCTTATCCCCACATTCAACAGAAACAATCGTCAAAGACTCCATATATTGACCAGCATTGCAATATGCCTTTAACACCTTTAACACATATCATTTTGTTCACTTCAGGTTATCTACGCTGAAACCTTCTAATTTAAAATCTGATTTTAACGTCAATGACTGGGGGGAAACTTTTCCAACAATTGCGCTTCTATTTGCATCTGCAAGATTAGACGCCCGAGTGCTTACATTTAAAGCTCTGCCCACTTTGTTCTTGATACACTGCTTAGTAAAATGTCCCTTCTGGTTACAGATAAAGCATGTTCTTGAAGAAGAACTCTCATTTTGTTTTCTTTCAAAATCGCTACTTTTGTTTTGGTGGTTTGAATTTTGTCTTAAAATCTTTTGAATTAAATTTTATTTCTAGCTGAATGGAAAAATCTGTTTTCCCGATTTTCCGATTTATATTTCTCCTAATAATTAATCTTGCACTTTTCTCTGTGTCTGCAGAAAATTATCTACTATTTCGTGGCAATTTTTTCCGAGACCCATTCTCCTGAGACATAATATGACTCGTCCTATCTGGTGGTAAGAGGCCTTTAATTTTGTTGGCTAACATTAAATCTTTTAATTTCTGAAAATTATCTGCTTTCCGACTTTTTAGATAATAATTAAAGTGCGAAAGTCCATGGAAGGATAGAACTCAGCATGGGAGTTGGTAGCTGTCTTGTACGCCATCCTCTTTACATCGCTGACATCTATCATGAAGTCCTTGATTTCCTAAAGAAACATGGATTCAGCATTAGACCCAATGACAGCCTACTCATCTATAAGACAGAAGAGATCCCTCTCTTTAGATGAACATCTGATCCTTTATCAAGTGTGACCACAGTATTAGTGATGGAAGACACAGGTATCCTAGCACAAAGTGAAATTATAGTTCATGGACATCGGGTGTAAGACTTCTGAGGTCTTCCGATTGGGAATCACTGATACCCATGGTAAAGGAGCTTTGGTTCATCGTATCCTTTTTGGAAGGACCCTAGTCAAAGTTTATAAGGAACAGATTCCTATCAGAGTGATGAACTGTAACAAATCCAATAGATTATTGAAAAAGGGTGAAGAATTAGCAATATGTGAACCTGTTATATGGATAACTAGTGTAAACACATAGAAGATACTGACTCAAACTAACACCATACAGACATCCCCTCTCATCTTGCTGACTTGTGGAGAGAAACAAGGAAGTTATTAACTGAACACCAAGCTGCTAACGCCGAGAACCTATTTAAATAATTTTATGACATTTTTTCTGCTACATCAAATGATTATGGCCGTACTAGCCTGGCAGAACACAAGATCAACACTGGTGATTCTCCTCCAGTCCATCTGCCGGCAAGAAGGCTTCCATTAGCAAAACGGGAGGAAACAGAAAACCTTAAAACCTTAAAACAGAATGGAAGTTCAGGACATTATAGAATCATCACCGAACATCACCAGTGATTCTTGTCAAGAAAAAGGATGACTCCAGCCGATTTTGTGTGGACTACCACAGATTAAATGATATAACAAAGAAGGACTGTTTTCCCTTATCCAGGATTCATGATACGCTGGACACTCTATCTGGGTCAGAATGGTTCTCGACTTTGGATTTGAAGAGCAGCAATAGCTGCTCTCAAATCCGAAGTTCAATTCAAATCCAACAAGTTGGTATACATTCTGGAGATCGTGACAAAGCAGCTTTCACCACAAGAAATGGACTTTGGCAGTTTAAAGTGATACAATTTGGACTTTGCAATGCACCTTCAACCTTTTGAACGACTAATGTAGTCGATGCTCAAAGGTTTGGCTTTGGAGGTCTGCCTGGTTTACTTGGACGACATCAGCATTATTGTAAAACCTTTTGAGAAACATTTGAGAAATCTTCATGTGTTTGAAAAACTTAGGTCAGCGAAGCTAAAATTGGGACAGACTAAGTGTAAACTTGTTCCAACAAGAAGTCCATTACCTTGGTCATGTCACAACTACATCAGGGATTAAGACTGATCCTAATAAGATAGAAGCTGTAAGATACTGCCCTCCACCACAGGATACTTATCACCTTCGTACTTTTATTTGACTTTGCACATATTATAGAAGATTTGTCAAGGGTTTCTCCAACATCGCAAGACCATTACATCGTTTGACAAAGGAGAGCCATCGGTTCATGTGAACCACCGAATGTGAAGTGGTCTTCCAATAATTGAAGCTAGCTCTTTCCACGGTACCAGTGTTGGCATATCCACAAGGTGGAAAACAGTTCATATTTGATACTAACGCAAGTAACACAGGAGTTGGTGCTGTACTGTTACAGAGTTGGTGCTTTCACAACAACTAGACGGACAAGAAAGAGTTATTGCATATTTTAGTGAAACTATATCCAAACCAGAAATAAATTTTTGTGTCACACAAAAAGAATTCTTAGCAATAGTAAAAACAGTAGAACATTTTCTTCATTATCTATATGATCAAAAATTTCTTATTCGTACTGATCATGCTGTTCTTAGGTGACTACTGAAGTTTCAAAACCTTGAAGAACAAATTGCTAGGTGAACACAGCGGTTGCAAGAGTAGAAAATTTCCATTGAGAATCGTACTAGCAAGCTACACAGGAATGCTGATGCCCTTTCTAGACTTCCATGTATTGACTACTGTAAGCATTGCTATAATGCAGAGTTGAAATATAGTACTAAAGATAAAATGCTCATAAGACTATTAACATCCACAAAAGAAAGCAATGATACTCCTAACATCTGGAGCCCAATAGAAATTAGAAAGTCCCAACTAGACGATGAAGATAAGGCCAATAATAATATGATTGAAAAATCTGATATAAGACATAATTGGGAGGAAATTTCCAGGTATAGCCCAACTACAAAAAGTTATTGTGCACAGTGCGACTCCTTAGAAGTGAAAGACGGTGTATTATACAGAAGATGGGAGAATCTCACTGGTGACTTATCCGTTGGCAGATAAATCTCTCAACTATTACCATCCGACTAGAGAAATGAATATTCCTCGCTCCCGAGTGGAACTAGTGATGAAAGATATGCATGATAGGGCCACTGGAGTACACTTCGGTGATAATAAGACATTACCGAAAGCCAGGGAACGATTTCATTGACTGAAATGCAGGGCAGACTTTGAAAGATGGTGTGCGCAATATGAGCCCTGTGTAGCAAAGAAAGGACATAAGACTAGGAGTCGAGGTAAGTGCAGACTTATAACGTTGATGCCCCTTTTGAGAGAATAGCCACTGATTTTCTAGACGTTTCTTAGGACTGATGATGGAAATCGATGTTTATTAGTGGTAATGGACTATTTCACGGTGTCCTGAAGTCTATCCCATCCAAGATCAGGAGCAACAACAGTTACAGAGATGATAGTAAATATCTTGATTAGTAATTATAGACCTTTGCAACTCCATTATATACCTTTGCAACTCCACTCAGACCATGGGCGGAATTTTGAATCTAATGTGTTTAAAGGCATCTGTCAACTTTTATAGGCATTCCGAAAACCAGAACAACTCCCATACACCCTCAGTCGGATGGTATAGTTGAGAGATTTAATAGGACAATTGCACAACATCTAGAATTGTTTGTCGACGACCATCAACGTGACTGGGATAGTGATATACCACTCTTTTTGTTGGCATACAGAACAGCAGTATATGAGACAACTGGACAGACACCTTCCACGATGCTCTTTGGAAGAGAGTTACGTCTTCCCTGTGACCGTTTATATGGTCGGCTCGAAGCAATGCCTGTATCCACTACACAATACGTAGAAGAATTACAACAACGACTAGAAAAAATCCACCACTCCGTCAGACATAACATCCATCAACTTGGCAAGCGAGAGAACCAAAACGAGATACGATAGCAAAATAAATGGAACTGTTTTCAATCAAGGAGATCTTGTCTGGCTTTACAATCCACATAGTAAGAAGAGACTGTCTCTAAAACTTCAGAAACCTTGGAAAGGTCCATATACGGTAGTTGACAGGATTAAACGATGTGGTGTATCGCATTCGTCAACGTCCATCTACAGAGTGCGAAGTGGTTCCACTTGGATCGTTTGGCCTCGTTTAATTGAAGAAATGAAAAAGCTTCGGAATCCGGAATTGTTCTCGACGAACAAAACCTAAGGAGGGAGCAGTGTTGCCACAGATGAACGTGCAACAACAAGACCATGATGAGGTATCTCATTTGTGATGCTCGCATATGATCAGCGTGAGCTCTATGTCATTAACCGATCGGAACAGAAACTGGAAAATAATAACGATATGTTTTTAAGAAGGATTTTATGAAGAATTGGATGGATTGGGTCTGTGTAGTTAGTCTAGAGAAATGAATATTTATTGCAGTGTGCGCAGGAGTTCTACAAATTGTATAATAAGTTATAAAGTAATCGAAAGAAGGTATCCAATTGTAGTTGAATGATTTGTTGTTTGAGAAATGTTGAGCTGCTAGTTTTTGCTAGGATTCGAGCGAAGTTAGCATTATGAAATCTAATTGTGATGGCAGCAATGTGTCGAAGAAATCTGGTAGTGGAAAAACATAAGAGAATTAGTTTAAAATAAGGTGTTTAAGGTAAATAGTAGAATTGGAAAATAAACGATAAGTTTATTAATAAAGATGATTGTATCGATTATTTAATATTTAATTCAGGTTATTTATTGTTTGAATAGAATCTATTGAATTGTAGTTCGACTGTTTCAAATGTTGTAGAGAATTGCTTGACATTCTTACAGGTTTAATTTCATGAAAGATATTTGTAATTGATTTGAATATTTATATATGTGAACTGTTTGCCTAAGAAATTAAATTAGTTTATTTATAATTTTTGTAGGTCAGTTCTCGCTCAGTTTTCGTCTATTAAATTTACAATAATATAAATGTAGCATGTTATAGCTGATTTCATTAGTTAAAGAAAGACAACGCGATATATTTAAACAGTTCTGCGTGGGGTAGCTATAAATATTGCTATATATTAAACGAAAGTAAACAGCGTGAGTTCAAAAATAATATTTAACAAACATAATTCTTAAATAACGCAATTTATTACAAAAGTATGAATGAAAACATTTATACTAACTAAATTCAACCAACACAAATCTTCATCGGTATAAAAATAAACCTTGAGAAGAACATAGTACCTTATCACACTTCCTAGAAGAATTGTTTCCTCTATAATTCTTATTATATCCACTCAAGGCATAAAATAAGGCTTTTTACAACACTGGATAAGTGGCACAATCATATTTGCAATCTATCAAGAATAACCTTACCAATTCCTAAACAAACTAAACAACTATGCACTAATTGACTTCCTTCTAAGGTTTTAGTCATCAAATATTCCAAAACTGCAGCTAATATAGTGGTTTCTCAAAACCAATTCTTTTCAATAGGCTAAGTATACTATATTATTCAATAGGCTAAGTATGCTGGTTTCTCAGAACCAGTTCTTTTCAGACGTTGATCACCACGCACAAGACGATGAATTCTTCTTTTTCTTACTCGTTCACTAACAAGATTCACACTAATAAACTTATTTAACCTCCCACGCACACACCAAATAAAAACATTTCTTCTTTATATTGTAGGGCACAGACCAAAACAAATACGTTTTCCTTCACACAAATTCTTCCTAATTACAAATCTCTTCTTTATTTATAAGTTAGGTTCGTTTGAAGTGGTTCTCCGTATTCCCCTTCACCTCTTCTCTTAACCTTCCTCTCAGTATTTCCCCTCATCTGTTCCCTTAATCTTCCTCTCAGTATTCCCCTTCATCTGTTCCCTTAATCTTCCTCTCAGTATTCCCCTTCATCTATTCCCTTAATCTTCCTCTCAGTATTCCACTTCATCTGTTCCCTTAATTCTCTTCTCAGTATTCCCCCTCATCTGTTCCCTTAATCCTCCTCTCAATATTCCCCTACATCTGTTCTCTTAATCCTCCTCTCAGTATTCCCCCTCATCTGTTCCCTTAATCTTCTTCTCAGTATTCCCCTTCATCTGTTCCCTTAATCCTCCTCTCAGTATTCCCCATCATCTGTTCCCTTAAGCTTCCTCTCTGTATTTCTCTTCATCTGTTCCCTTAACCTTCCTCTCAGTATTCTCTTTCTCTGTGATGTATTCCTCACGCTGAAATAAACGCGAGCATCACAAGGATACATCACATCACTGTTTCATTATTCCTCGTTCATTTGTCGTAACAACATAATATCTATTTCGCCCAGTATAGTGGGTCTTTTTTTATGCATATATTTCACCCTGTATACAGGGATGTAACGTTAAACCCCTGTGAAACATTATCAATCCACTATATTCACTCGTATGATGAACTTGAATGACAAAGTGTTTCTCAATAACACGAAATAAAATCAATAACAATGCATCGCATATTTCGTTTGCAATGGAACACTAATATTACATTTTAAAAGGCTTTCTGCGAGCGGTGCTGAGCTCAATGCAGCATCTTTTTTCACTCCTGATACAAAGGTCTATGATTTGAATCCGTCGTCATCATCCTTTTTTCTTAAAAAAACTTTTCTTTTACCCATAAAATGTAAATACGTGTATATATTCGATGAATTAATATTTGTCAACTAATTTTTATAAATCAATATGCTATAAAAAAAAATCAGCCCACTAAAGCTTCGTTGGGAAAGCAAGGTAAGCTGCATTTCTTAATTTAGTTGTACTAAACGGCAAAGGTGGATAACTCTTTGAAAGTTCTCAGCCTGATTGAAAGAGGCGCTGATATTTTTCGTTATACCCACAAGATTTTTAGGAATTAACTATCTGCATTCTCCTTCACATATTGTCTTGATCTTCTTCTCAATATTCTCTTTCACCTGTTCCCTTAACTTTCCTCAATATTCTTCTTCATCTATTCCATTAACCTTACTCTCAGTATTCTCTATCATCTGTTCCATTAACGTTCCTCTCAATATTCTCCTTCATCTATTTCCTTCACCATTCATTCAGTATTATCTTTCATCTGTTCCCTTAACCTTCTTCAATATTCTCTTCATTTATTCCCTTAACCTTCCTCTCATTATTTTCTTTCATCTATTCCCTTAACCTTCCTCTCAGTATTCTCCTTCATATGTTTCCTTGACCTTCCTATCAATATCTTTCTTCATGTGTTCTTTTAACTTTTATCTCAGTATTCGTTTTCATCTGTTCCTTTATCCTTCCTCTCAATATTCTCCTTCATTTGTTCCCTTATCCTTCCTCTCATTATTCGCCTTTGTCTATTCCCTTAATCTTCTCTCAGTATTCTCTTTCATCTGTTCCACTAACCTTCCCCTCAATATCCTCCTTCATCTATTCCCTTAATCTTCTCCATTGTATCCTTTTTCACCTGTTCCCTTAAACTTCCTCTCGGTATTCACCTTCATCTAATCCCTTAACTTCCTGTCAGTATTCTCCTTCATATGTTTTCTTGACCTTCCTCTCAATATACCTTCATCTGTTCCCTTCAACTTCTTCTCAGTATTCTCTTTCATCTGTTCCCTTAACCTTCCTCAATATTCTTCTTCATCTATTCCCTTAACCTTTCTCTCAGTATTCTCTTTCATCTATTCCCTTAACCTTTCTCTCAGTATTCTCTTTCATCTATTCCTTTAACCTCCCTCTCAGTATTCTCTTTCACCTGTTCCCTTAAACTTCCTCTTTTTAATCTCCTTCATCTATTCCATTAACGTTCCTCTCAATATTCTCCTTCATCTATTCCCTTAACCTTTCTATTAGTATTCTCTTTCATCTGTTCCATTAACCTTGCTCTCAATATTCTCTTTCACCTGTTCCCTTAACTTTCCTCTTGGCATTCCCTTTCACCTGATCCCTTATACTTCCTTTCAGTATTCTCTTTCATCTGATCCCTTAACCATTTCTCTCAGTATTCTCCTTTATCCATTCCCTTAACCTTCCTCTCAATTTTTTCCTTCACCAATTTCCTTAACCTTCCTCTCAGTATTAATATTCATGTACTCCCTTAATACTTCATGTACTCCCTTAAACTTCCTCTAAATATTCTCTTTCATCTGTTCCCTTAACCTTCCTCTCAGTGCAATAATCAGCCATTGAATTGAACAGTTGTGATTTGTAATCATGATGAAATCGGAAATCGTGTTTTGCAAACGGCTGTTAAGTTTCTAGAATAGAGGATCATCATCTATTCTTGAGATCATCACAAAATGACGTTTCAAGATGAAACTGAATGAAATCGGCGCGGATATTTCATCAAGGTGAACCATGTGAAACTGATGAAATGTCAAGATTTTATGTATTGCTTTGGGGGAATAGGTTTGCAATAGAGATAATGGATGTAAAAGTGAGCAAGCGGTACGAGCACCAACAATTTCCAATACGTATGAAAATATCGAAAGGGTGAGGACGTTGGTCTAATCTGACTGATATTCCGAGTCAGAATAACGGCGGATGGTTCGAATTGTACTGAGAAGAGACTGATAACTTTAACCGAGGATCTTTAAATGAGAATATTCTGCGTCATGATGGTTTCAAAACACCAAGCATTTTGCATGGGAGTTATGGAATTATGGAGAATACGTGTGTTGCCCTCAGCAGTGTTGCCAATTTATCATTTTTTCAAGCTAGATCTAGCCTTTTTAAAATCTGTGTAGCTTAGAAAATTTTCAATTTGCTTGTGGCTCGAAATTCGGCTTTTTTAATAAAAAAACTGCCTTTTTCAGTTAGATTTTTGATTTCTAAAGTCACTTTTATAAGGATTAAAATTTTGCTTAAATTAGATTTCTAAATCCCTTCCAATAACTGCTTTCCATCCTTGCATTTTATACACGCATCATTTGCTTCCAGTGAAATACTGCCTCCTCTCCCTTTCGATATCCACCACGTCTAAATGGGCAATGCTGATCAAGCCGATCGAAGTAAGGACGGAGGGATGATCGAGTCAGCCGTACTCTAATAGAGCATGCACCCGTAACCGTGTCTTTTTTCATTTCGCTTCACGATCGTTTTACATAAATTTAACGCAATCTACATTGTATCTTTTGGTTAGTCTTTTAGAATAGCCTATTTGTATCAAATGTAGTGGGCAACAATAATAAAATGGATGAAGACTCTCAGGATATTCAGCAATGGAATCAGATCAGATTATATTGAGATGCCTCAGGTCTAAAGCCACTTGAAGAACTTGCGAGCTCTGTTCTGACTCTCTTTGTGCTTTTTTGTGCAATGATGATAAAGTGGAATGGATCTTTAACCAAATGAACCTGCTCAAAAAATAAGACCTGAAATGGAATGAGCACTAAAATGGTGAAATGTATTTTTTCTCTTCGATGAGATATTGGGTGACAGAAGTGCTGTAAGCGATTATGAAATCCCCAGACTATGCTGCATAAGATCTGTCCCATGGATGATGGTTACCCAGAGGAGCATGGACTTGAGCTTCCTCAAGTGCTACCACCTCAGACACTTTATCTAAACTTCCAAATGCCAATGCAAATCTAAATAAAAATCTAAAATAATCTCGTCATCTCTCAAGATACTGGAATTAATGACCCAGAAAGTTATTTTTAATTTGGTTGTCATATTCATATATACCAGTCATGTCAAACATGCGGCCCGCGGGCCGCATGCAGTCCGCCGGGAACTGTTTTGCGGCCCGCCAGATCGTAGAAATGCCCGATCATTTCATGATCATTCCATTTTTTTTTTGTTGTTGTTTTGCGGCCCGCGATTTAATATATAATAATTAATACGGCCCTCGGTGGTTAACGAGTTTGACATGCCTGCTATATACCAACAGGTTAAAATAATATAGAGGAAACATTTTCATTAGCCGGGTGGATCAGATGCACTGAACTGGCCTGCCGACGAACAATCCTTTATTAGTGGCATTAAGCATTATACCATAGAGTTAGTCATTGGAAATGTAGTTGACTGTAATTGAAGACTCTGGTCCAGATGGCACTTTCCAGCTTAGTGCACACGGCCAGTCCACATGAAGCGTCAAACGGCATAGTATTTTAATTTTTAAGCCAACACGCCGAGAATCGGGCGTAAGCATTGTTGTTACAATAATAGAATCTTCAGTTATCAAGAGATCGTGGGTTCAGATCCCACCCGGCTAAAAACAAGTTTTCCTCTATATTATTCTAACAAATTGCTACCAGCTGTATATCGGAGAGATTCTATTATTTCATATACAAACAGATTTTACCTTCTCACAAAAGAAAAACTCATTGCATCTATTTAGTTTGTATGTAAATGCCAATAAAAATTTCCCGTGATAGGATTTCTTAGCTTTTGGTTTATATACGAATTTGGTAAAATCAATACATTTTTGTTCCTTAAGATCAAAAAAATTTTCTTCTCTAAAAATAAAGCCAAAAATGTTCATCCCAACAGTAAACTCTGCTAAAAATGAGCCGCGTTTCTTGAGCAGCACTTGCTATAAATATAAGGAGGCACAAAATTCTCTCTGTAAAGTCAGTAAAACAAAGAGCGGAAATACTTTTCAATTAGGCTTACACAATGTACTTCGTTCTGGGAAGACTTCGATCACTATTCCATATTTTTTATCGTATTTAACTTTTAAATCATGCTGCAATTTTCAGAAATCAGAAAGTTTTCACCTGCGCTTTTTATTGCACAACGAAATTCGTGATCTAAAGGAAATGTTGTTTCTCAAACATTAAAAACACTCTCTTTTTTTCATGCCTAAACACTTTTTTTAGAACTTTGTCTAACTTATTTTCTTATGTGTGAATTGGCAACACTGCTCGTCAACTCAGAGTTCGCCTCGAAAGAGTCGATCCTCCATCAAGGCAACGAGGCACTCTCTGTGAAGCATTTCTTAAAAGCGAAACAAACTCCCTGCGCATGCACAACGCTCTCTGTGCTCTCCGGAATTAACTCGTTGCGATTTCATTTCGTTCGAAAACTTCGTTTCAAGGCGAAAGCTTTTGTTGAAGCAGAATGATAGCATCAACAGAAGACGAGATTGAGAGATTCATGACGTAAAGAGATTTTCAGAGAAGGCCTTCAAAGCGAGGTTCTTTGGAAGAATTGAAGCAACGTTGTTTATACACTCACAGGGGATTATTCTGAAGGCGACCACTAAACATAATTGTTACATTTCAAATAATATTCTCCATTGACACAATTCTAAAACTTCATTGCCAGAACTCGTGTATTACGTACTTTTTATACATTCGACGTTGGTCATGTTATTCCAAACGGATTATCTCTCTCTGCATGAAAAGCTCACCAACGGAAATGTTTTTTTTTGGTTCATTTTCGTTTTGTTAAGGCTTCAATGGTGGCCATTATTAGAGCCCTCTATCCGGAACGAAATGCTCCTGTGAACTATCAAAAATTATACTATGCTACTGCTATCAAAATGCTACTATGGTGCATGGTCTACAGGGATATTTACAGTATTATGTGCTGTCTACAACATATTTACATTGCGGACTGTAGCTGCAATTTTTACAGTACTTTACAGTGCATATTTTTAAACTTTTTTTATATAAAATATTTATGTGCTAAATAATTTATTAATGAACTACTTTCTATCTTTATTTGTTAATTTTTATGACTTTTTGAAACGTCACTTTTTTAGGATATCATTAGTTGCCAAGGCTAACTTTAGAGATTACTTACTTCACTGACTTTATTTTATTTGTTTTTTAAATTTTTTTAGAGGGGATGCTTTTTTTAATATAATGCGAACGATGGATCCCTTGCCTACATTCATGCTTGTTACGGAATCTGCACTTTGTGACACTAAGAAGGGTTCTTTTTCGATTTCGTCTCCTTTGGCTCTCTTCAGAATAATAACTCGCACAGATCGACAACTCAAAGCCACCGCTTGCAGCCCCACCTTTGGCAGCCTGCCATAATTCTCATTTTCCCACTGACTTTTGAAGTGTGTGGACTTCTTGCTTTGCAGTTTTGTTTCTGACTATTGTTTGTTTTTCACTGCTTTTACAAAAAATATTAATTCAAAATATTTATTTATTAAGAATATAAAATGCACTGCTCGACATTGAAAGTGCCCCACCCAGAAGGACATGTCGTACAAACATGCAAATAGAAGGGTGGGTGTGCGCAGTTGAGATATGCAAATGATGATAATCCGGAGCCAATGATGTGTGTGGCTCAAGAGATAAAAGCTGCAAGAGGGAACAGGAATGGTATTGTGTTTATGCAGGTGGAAGTCGTGCAAAGGTTGAGATTAGGTGGTTCTGCTTGGAAATTGTTCAGCGATGGCCGAAAATGCCTGGTACACACCAACGGCAAGTTTATCGCCATTTGACTGCTTTTGAGAGAGGAAGAATTACAGGCCTATGTGAAACTGGATGGACTACACGTCGTGTCGCTACCCATGTTCATTGGGATGCACGAACTGTTGGACGCTCTTGGCAACAGAGGCGAAATGAAGGTTCTAGCATGCGTCGCAGAGGGAGTGGTGCCATCTGACAGACATCAGCATGGCTTGATATTGATTCGAGATTGTTCGACATGCTCGTTCGTCACCATAGAACACTGCAGGCGATATTCAACGAGCTATGTCAGCAGCCATGAACGTCCCCATAACGACCCGCACGGTAAACCAAAGGTTGCATGAAGCACACCTGCACTCTAGGCAAACGTTACGTCGACTGCCATTGACTTGCAAACCACTGCAGCGCTCGTCCAGTTTGGTGCGAAGTTGTGTGAACTGGGGTCACAAATGGAACACTGTAGGGTTTAGTGATGAATCCCGTTTCTGTTAGGGTGCTGACGATCGACTACTCCGTGTATGGCGACAGCCTGGCGAGAGAACGGATCCAGCTTTTGTTCATGACCGGCACACCGCCTGTCAGCCAGGCATAATGGTATGGGGTGCTATTGGATATGACAGCAGGTCACGTTTTCTCCGTATCCTAACACTGACAGCTGCCCAATACGTTAGTGCGATTCTGTAGCCTGTTTTATTACCATTCCTGGGAGGCACGCAGCAGCCTATTTTCCATCATGACATTGCCTGTGTACACACTGCTAGGGTCTCCTGACAACGTTTGCAACATGTTCAAGTATTGCCATGGCCAGCAAGATTTCCAGATTTATTCCAAATAGAAATTATGTGGACCACATTGGACGATGGGTGCAATCCTCTAACTGGCCGGAGCGGAATCTCGATGAATTATTGGAGCAAGTCAATGCTGCTTGGTGTGCAATTCCTCAGAACCATATCCGTCGACTGTATGATTCCATGCGACCGTATTTCTGCCTGTATTGCTGTTCACGGCGGTACAACCACCTACTGAGACAGTCACATTGTGCTGCATTATCTCATCTTCTAACCGATGTACGTGGGTGCAAATTAAATGATGGTATTTCCATTATGTATTGTTATATGTGTGCTACATTTCACCCCTATCCCTCACTCCTTCTGGGTGGGGCAATTTCAATGTCATGCAGTGTATTAAGAATATCGTAGAATAATCTAAAATTAACTGCTGGTTTTTAAAAATAACTCACCTGTATCATTTTAAATTATAGTTTTATATTAGTATTTGGAACAAATGTAGTTAAGTCGCTGCTCGACAGTGGCGCTAGTATCGCGTTTGTGCTACAATGCCTTATATGCAAGTCGTCTACCTGTGCTAGCTACTTAATACTAGAATGGAAGCATTCGTGTCGCTTCCATTCTGGTGTTCGTGTTGGGATTATTGTGCACAATGTATTATTATCAACACACTCTTCCATGCTAAGGGTTGGCAATGAAGGTAACACCCACAGTCGTCGGTTCCTGGCCTTACACCTTCGTTTTCCTATAGCAGACGAAGAATAGCGTGAATTGCCCTGCGGCTATGCGTACTCTTCTCTGTACCCCGCATGCTGTCGCACTTTTTACGGAATATCCACCCAACAACAGATACCTTTCAGAGTATTCTTCGTTCCCGCCATGTCGCCACAGATCACTCATGAAAGTGGTGTTTGAGATGAACATGGGAGATTTATCACCGTTAAAAGATAGACAATATGCTTATACACATTTTTATGACATGAGAACGCACGTGACATCACTTTGCACTTTCATATGCATGGATGTTGCTATCATATTAATGTCAGTGCCCAAATCAGCGGAGAAGTCTTTTCACTCAGGAGAGCATGATATGCTCCGAGATATTCACTGAGACGTGACCCTTATAAGCCTTGAAATTTTGTACAAAATGTCCATGAGTTGCAATCTGTTTACCTGTTATTCCTCACTATAAAAATGATGATGACCTTCCTTTTACATAAAAATAACCGCTTTTGGATTCATCTCAGATCTTGTTCTTTTGTCTCCCTACTAAATACGAGGTTAGGCAAATGCGTTGCGATTCATTTCGAGATAATTCAGATTGGGCAAAAGCACTGCGATTTATTTCCAGAGAAATTAGTTGGACATGAAACCACAGAATGCCAATTTCAATCATGATCATGCATCTTAAACTGCAAGAATTTAAAATGTTAGGCTATTCAGAAGAATCCTTCCTGCTTCTTCAAACTCTACGCTAGTTAATATGTGATTTACCTCATACAGTATTTGCTGCGAAGGAGCCTGAAGGGACCTAAATTATGATCTATCTGGAACGTAGGAGAATGCGGCTCAGAGATAACAACAAACTAACAACTAGCAACGAGACATGTTTGTATCTTAAGCCGAGAGCCAAAGGTAGAATTATTAGTGTGAACGAAGAATTTTAAAAGTCTATATTGCGAGATAATTGAAATCGATATCTTTTTCAGGCATAAAGGAGACCATCATCTCCTGCATTCGGGATGTTGATCAAGTGGAGATGGCGCCTTATCTCTGTGACAGTGCGAAGAAGCCGAATTCAACTACTGAAACGTGCAACGATCACCCATGCCGTCCCAAGTGAGTCCATTTCATGTCGATTCTAATCACATTTCATCCATACCTAGCGAAGGGGATCTTTCTTTCATTAAGAGCTTTAACTTTCTTCCAAAATTAAATAAAAAAAATGTCGCTTTCATTTTTTGTCACTTCATTAGCATGGAATTATCCATCGACAATATAAATTCAGTTTTCGTCAACAACAGATATCTGAAGATGTTATTTACTTCTTTTTTTCTCCTCTGAGTGTCACAATGGAGGGTTAACTTGACATTATAGGGAGATGACAGACGTAGGTGCACAGATCAATTATCATTACATTACAGGTCATGAATATCAAGTTCGGAATTAACTGACATCACTTCCTTCACCTCAAATCATAAAAATATCCACCTTAAAGGCATTTTTCCGATGAACCCTTGAAAAGTGTTATGCTCCAACGCCGTTAAATTTGAACAGCAATTGATTGGAAGGAACAGAAAGCTGAGAAGCTATCGACAGCCTCTGGATTATATTCTACCAATCGGTGAGTGCAAGGATTCAAAGGCCGATCTGGACGACTTGACATACATCGAAGAGCAAAAATTTATGACCACATGACTAATATGATGTTGGTCCTCCACGTGCAGCCAAAAGAAGTTCTTACTCTGCGAGGCATGAACATTATAAGATTTCCAAAATGTGTCTTGTGGTATCTGGTACTAACATGTTACCAGCAGATCCTTTAACTCTTGCAAGTTAAGTGGTTGAGCTGCTACAGGTCGGATACGCCGATCCAACACAAATCACAGATGCTCGACTGAATTGATGTCTGGGGGAATTTAGAGGCCAGGGAAAACCTGGAAGTCTTCCTCATGTTCTGCGAACCATTCTCGAACAATTCGGACAGTGTGGCATAGCGCATTATCCTGCTGAAAGAAGGCACCACTAGAGGAATATACCATTGCCATGAAAGGATGTACCTATTCTGCAGTGATGTTTAGTTAGGTGGTAGACGTCATAGTTCCCTGCACATGAATGACTGGACCAAGGGTTTCCCAGCAGAACATTGCCCAAAGCATTACACTTCCTCTACCGGCTTGTTTTCGTCCCATGGTGTATCCTGGTGCCAACACTTCCCCAGATAAACGACACACACGTACCCGGCCGCTGTACCAGCCGTCCACATGTTGCAACAAGAAACGAGATTAATTGTACCAGACGACCTTCTTCCAATCATTCAAGGTCCAGTTTTAATGCTCGCGTGCCCATTGTAGGCGTTTTCGACGGTGAACCGAGGTTTTCATGGGCACTCGGAGCAGCCTGCGGCTACGCAGTCCCGTTTTCAACAGGGCTCCATGTACTGTGTGTTGTGACACATTATTCCCATCAGCAGCATTCAAATTATGGGCGAGTTGCCCCACAGTATCCCTTCTGTTTACACGTACCATACGAAATAGCCTTCGCTCACCTCTAGCATCGATAAGCCGTGGTCGGCCCACACCTTGCCGGCGATTCGTGGTTTTTCCCTCCATTGATCACTTTTTCAAGATACTAACCATGGCTGATCGTGAGCATCCCACAAGCCTTGCCGTCTCGCCAGTCGTCTGGCCATTACAATTTGGTGTTTGTCAAACTCGCTTAAATCCGCTGCCTTTCCCATCTGAAGAACAAGAATAACACTGATTAACAGACCTCAGTATCAGGTATTATTTATACAGTTTCATGACCTTCATACGCGCCGTCGTTTGCCTGCAGTTGCTTCGATTTGCACAAAGACGACATTTTGGGTCTTCGATATATATCTTGAAAGATTACGATTTAAATACTTTATTCTGAAAAGCTAAACCAATGAAAGAAAGCGAAATAAGATAGGTGAGTCAAATATGGACGACATAAAACATTTACGCTCCTAGATAATTTTTTTTTCTACCAATTTTCAGAGAATGGATTTACTTCTTCGATAAAACGAAATTGTTTGATGTCTCCTGAAACGAGATTGCCTAATTTAATAATTAAAAGAAGTCCAATGTACACAATAAAACCCGATGGACAAAACGGTTGGATGTTCATGAGTCTGAAGAAATCAAGCCCAAATTCGCATTATATAAAATGCACAATAGGCTGTCGCAAGTAGAAGACTTAAGAGTTCGCCGATTCGAATATTCGTGTAAAACATATAAAAAAATTATAAAAAATATAAACAATATTTAGAAATTTGACTATTTCACTTGTATCATAAAAAATGATAATATCCTTATAAAGCTTTTGCTATTGATTTGCATAAATCTGAGAATCAGTTTATTTCTATTTTATTTGAGAAGTTTAACAGTCATAAACGCGAAATATAATCATAGTTCGCGAAACACTGATATATACAGGGTGGCGCGTGGCCGACCGCCACATTTCAGAATTTCCTCCAGTCCGAGTGGTGGGGATTAGGGTGTGCAACCACACGGCAAGCAAGGGAGGAGTTGATGCTATTTTAAAACCGGTTATTACCGGTCCGCAATCCCTTCCATAAAGTTATTTCACTCTTTGGAGATATCCCAAGGCCAGCACGTTTTCCGGACCTCACGGTGCCAGACTTCTTTCTCTGGAAATATCTAAAAGAACTAGTATACAAAAATCGGCCCCATTCAACATAGGACCTGAAACATGCAATTCAAGATGAAATTGCTCTCATAAATCAAGACCAACATTTATTGTACAAAGTTTTTGATAATTTTATTGATCGTCTAAGTCTGTATAAATCAAGGAGGCCACCTTCATGATGTTATCTGCAATAAACAAAAATTGCATTTGTCAACGTAAACGTCGTCTGTTTCATTTCAATGCTCTTCAGCTATTAAATAATTATCGAATATCAAAATGAGTCAGACGGCTTTGCGCCACCCTGTATTGACCGCGCAATGATGAACAAAAGCTAAGTTACAAACATAACAGTTGATATGTGCACGTACTGACTGGCTAGAATTTAATGAAATTCGGGAGAGAAGGGCATTCCACCGCTGAGCTTATGCAAAAAGGAATGCCCATGAACAGCGCTTGCGCAGATACATGCCAAACGCCACGCACATAAAAGACATGCTGTAGAAAGAGGTCACAGATACGGCACTAGTCACATCGTGCCTTGCACGCTCTAAAGCTTGTCAGCTTGCAACAGATGTTGGATAACACGCACATGAAAACACCATAGTCGCTTGCAGATTTCGTAGAGGTGGGTACTCGTTAGTAGGATGTTGGCAGGACAGACCCAAGCTGCAGAAGCTAGAGCGCATAATGTCTCTCGGATGGCCATTGCCAAGCTATGGGAACAATATCAGGAATCCAGGAATGTGTCCTGGATTCCTGATATATGGCAACCAGTTTTGAACCTCCCAAGGATCACATCATCCCAGGAAGACCGATATCTAGCCTTAACAGTGAAAAGGAATACGGAAATGACAGCCAGACAACTCGCCTGTGCTTCAGACATGATGGTGTCAAGGAGAAATGTGACCAGACGACTTTGTGACAGGGATTTGTACGCTCCCCCTCACTCTCTGTCAAAGGCTTAAAGGATTTGGTGATGGCAGCATCCCACTTTGACTTACAGCAGTGAGTGCATGTATTCTTCACGGATGAGTTCCGTTTCAATCTGACTACAGATTCCCAAAGTGTACTCATCTGGAGAAAATGCAGAATGCCCAACCATCCCTGCAAACATCCAGGAATGAGATCACTATGAACTGTATTATCTCAAAGGTACATTAGAGGAGCTGCGTCATCCTTATGTAAGTTTTTTCAGGGTTCTGTCACCCTGGGTTCATTTTTCTGAACGATAATGCTCATTGTAGACAGGCGTCTTTTACAGTCGGGGCTGGATATTTTCAACTGACACTGCATGAAAATGTGTGCAGAAAGGTACCTATTTCTATCTTATCAGGATGTGGATACTACCTAGGTGACTGATGAACTCAAAATTCAAGTGTACTATGGATATCTACACTTTATTTACACAATTTCATACTTTACATTATATATATATAAACAGCGACTGCCCACCCAGTACAGTCACTCGCTAAACACTGCCCAGGCTACAAGGAGCCTCGGGGGTCTCACCGCTAGATGACAGAAGTCTAATCAAGACACACAACTCTCCTCCAATTCGAATGAACCACCAGATGTGACCACGTGATGTTTCTTCGGGGGGACGTTAGAGTCTCTGGGCCAATGGGACATGGAACGATCAAATGTGCCACGTTGACTGTTGCTCCCACGGCAGGAGGCCTAAGGCTTTAACCAAGCGCACATGTCGCCTTTCTTCACCCAGCTCCCCAAACTGGATCCGCTGCTGGCGCCCTGTTGCTAGCAGAAAGGGCCCTGCCACCAAAATGGAGATTCTGGCTCTCTCTCTTTCCGCCCAAATTACACTCGTCTTCATAGCACTCAGCGTCGACAATACCTCGAGAGTGAAGATATTCATAATAGGATGGAGTGGAACTGAGGAAATGGATCTCCGAATCTTAATCTTATTGAGCATGTCTGGGACATCTAGGGAGACTCATGTGTACTCTTCAGCCTCCTCCCAGAAGCATCCTAGACCTGCGTTATGCACAAACGTAACAATGATGTTTATTTTCACCCGACCTTATTTCTCACCAACATGCATGATCGTTGTGCAACGTGCATGACGGTGAGGGGCGACCATACTTCCTATTGATCACCGAAACAATCCATTTCTGCACCCATCACTGAAGTACCTCTTTTGACGCATCAGCATTATTCTTGGTCATCCTTTCCTGTGCATCTCATGTTTCCATATATTCTTTTATCCTGTATGACTTACCTCTCTCCTGAATTTCGTAAATGTCTCTAAGTTAATTATGTTGCTATGTCGACTTTTATGTTTTTTTAACATTTGTCTACCAGTATGTAAGTCCTGAAAAACACGAAATGGTGTTCTTATCTGTTGCAGTTGAATCTCGACTTCATTTCATCCTCCTTCCTAATTTTTTTCGCCATGAAACTGAATCCTCGCCTCCCCCTCCACTAAGCTAAATCTTGTGTATGTGCCTGGCTAAAAATATTTTGGTATAAAAGCTTGTGCCTGATTTACAATTTTTATTGTGCTACGCTTTATCCCTTGTTGAAGACGACCAGTATAATATTACATGCTTTATATTTCGGCGAAAGTGTACAGAAACTGGAAAGGACAAACACTTCTGATATAAACCGAGTTCTAGTTTTCAACGACAAAATATTTTGATATTTTCAAATGTTACTCTGTCCAATCCTAATTCTCTCCATTGGAGGACATTTAAAATAACCGAAAATTTTCAAAACGAGGTGTAATATTTTATTACTTATTAGTCCAATGGGAAAAGAAATTTTCATTTCTCTCTTAAAACAAGAAGAGCTGAATCTCGTCAGATGGATAAACTTTTCGACAGACAAGAAAGAGGAAACAATAGCTCGCAAAAAAAGCTGTAAGAAAGCGCCATTTCTTTTAATTTTAACTTTTTAAGTTACTTTTGCAATGTGGAAGAAACAAATGTCTTAACCAATGCAACCAGGAGCAGTAAATTGCGATTGCTACAAAAGAACTCTTTACTTCGACTCCCAATCATTTCCGCTCCAACCAACTTAGCGTTAATACGGGTAGCAATTTCATTTCACCACGTCACAAGAAGACATACAGACGAATGTATACGGTGGAGAGCGACAGGTAAGAGAGAAGCGGATCAATTCCACACCGAGATGTACAAGGGCGAAAATTCACCACAAAGTATTCTCTCATAGTTTTGGGCATTGCCAAGAAACAGGCGAAGTTGGGTGTAGACCACGGCAAACTTCCCAGAGCCACAACTTCTCAAGACGACTGCTATCTCTCTTTAAGAGCAAGACAACTTAAGGAAATGACATCGAGGCAATTGTCTCGCCACCTGTTAGCCGTCACAGGGCGACGGGTTCAAGACATACTCTTTATAAGAGGCTTTGTGAACGAAGTCTGCAAGGCATGAAGACGAAAAGGTTTGTGTCCTCCTCACCCCCTTTAAAAGAGGGGGCAGCTAAATGTGAAGAGAATGTCACATTTGAAATTAAGGCCAGTGGATAAATGTGTTCTTCACGGATGTGTCAAGATTCAGTTTCAACATCGATTTTCTAGATTCGTCTATCTGGTGAGAATAATGAACTCGCCAAAACCACTGTGAACTCAGAGAAAGGGACCATTTTGATGACAGCAATGTCATGGTCTGAACATAACTCTCTTGATGACTGGCCACATAGAGTTTCATATGTCTTAGTAGGACACTCTGACTTCTCAGCAATACAGAGACAATATACTCTCGGACTTGATTTCATCTTTATAGACGATTCTGCCCGCACCAAAAGACACGTGGTCGACGATTTTCCTGAACGTAAAGATATTCATAGAATGTTGTGGCCAGCCAAATCGTCCAATCTAATCCGATTCAGCATGTGTGGAAAGCCCTGGGGTGGCGAATTGCAAGACGTTAGTATCCTCCCAGAACCCTCCATGAGCTCAAATCTGTTCTTGTGGAGGAGTCGGCTTAATAAAAGACATGGAGACTAGCAGACAGGAGAGCTGCCAAGAGTGATGTCAGCATGCAGGAAGCATTCCAGCTCTGTACAGACAATTGGTTTCATACATATACGTATATATAAGGTTTTGAGTAAAATAAATAACTAATTAAACCATACTTTTAATGTGCATCAGAAAATATCTCTTAAAGCTACAAGGGAAAAGCAAGTTAATTTAGGGTGTAAATGCGACGAACATTAGTGGGGAGATATGGTGTAAAATGCCTGTCATATGTTTCATAGACAACCACAGCGAAACGCGTTGCTGAAATGTTAAAAAATTCAAAGTCAGCTTGATGAGCAGACACTGCAGATTCTGAAGAATTGATCTATGGAAATCCAAAAATGCACTTGACTGGATAAAATTTATTATAGTTCCCGATAATTGTATAGAAAAACGAAATTACGCACTTTTCAAATTTCGAAGACCACTTAATTACCCTAATGTATTACTCTCTCATTCCATACGAGAAAAAATTTTAATACCCCTGATCCATGTAAAATAAGAGTTCTCTTTCATCCTTAACTGTATCCTGGCGAGTCTTGAACGTAATCTCGTGGATTAAAAGTGGCCTCCCACTTTCAGAACCTAAAACGTCTGCTGATCACAGTCGATGTTGTAGTTCACTCTTTTGTAAGCTCAGTTGCATCATCAATTAAGATGTCGACCAGACAATTAAATCGTCTGACCTGCATCTTTTTTTATTTCGCATGCCTCAATACGCAACTAATCTTTCGCCCCCTCCATCGTTCCACCACTGAGCTTCGGATCCATCAACTGCTCAGAAAAGGCATCCTGGTCATCGCCGAACGTGTTCGCCGCCGCAGAGTTTAAGCTCATAGTGGTATTTGATAAACAACATCGTCAGATAGGGAATTCGTTCTTCTTCTTCTTCGAAAGGATGATGTTTTCTGGCTAGATGCCAACAGCATGATAACACAAATTGGATTTTTTATACGCGTTTCTGTTCTGTTGTTTTAAGCTATTGTTCTCATTTAAGCGATGGGATCTGGGAGAAGGCAGACTTTAGTTTTTGTTTTAATGGTAAAGAGCAGATGCACCTGGAGCAAATGATGCAGCAGCAGATGAGAAGCCGCAAGAGAAGCCCATCACGCTATATAAATGCTCTACTTATGCAAATGCAGGGCAAATGCAGTCTGCAAAGCTTCGTACGAGTGCCATTCTCAGAACAAAGAGAAACCTTCCAATCTTTTTATTCCATTTAATTCTATGTTGTAGCAAAGCGATAAGTGAAGTAAACAGCCGATTGTTTTGCTTAATGATAAAGAGGGACGAAGCACGGAATAAGAGGGACTGAGAAGCGATATGGACAGGTCTTGTAAATAAAACTGCTGAACATCGTGGCCAAGTTATTTACTACTAAATTAAATTGAACAAGCGAAAAGGAGTAAATTGAACTTTTTAAATGTAAAAGAACTATAGAAAACCAAAGATTTTTCTTACATATAGAGTTAGATGATATTTCGAGAGGGCTCATATACTGATTTATTTTGTGGGGCATACAATTTGAATCCTTGTGCGTCTAAGAGTCGCTCTCATTCACTCCAATGTTCTGTCTCCCTTTTTAAATTCAAAATGAGCAAAAAGCATTTTTATATTATGAAAAGCAAAAAAAGGTCGTAAATTTTCTTTGCATCTTAAAATATTAAATTATTAGAAACTGCAGTTACTGATCGAATCGGATTACTTCAAAAAATTCAGACAAGAAGCCTTGGCTCATGGCATCCTGGTTGAAAGGACTCTAGTCAAAGTATATCAAGAACGGATTCCTGCTAGATTGACAAACTGAAAAAAACAACAGATTATTGAAAAGAGGTGAAGAAATATGTGAACCTGTTACATGAGTAACTTGTGCAAATACAATAGAAGTTACAGACTCAGACCGACATCAGACTGACATTCCATCCCATCTTGATGAATGGTGAGGAGAAACAAGAAAGCTATTAACCAAAGACCAAACTTCTAAGGTTGAGGACCTACTTACATAGAATTCCGACATTTTCTCAGCAACGTCGAACGATTATGGCCGAACTAACCTGTGAGAACAGATCAGATCAATACTGCTGATTCTGCTCTCATTGATCTACCAGCAAGAAGGCTTCCATTAACAAACCGGGAAGAGAGGGAACATCTAATAAGGGACATGGAAGCCCAAGATATTATAGAACATCCAGTCCCTGGATATCACCATTTGTCCCTGTTAAGAAAAAGGATGGATCCACTAGATGTTGTATAGACTATCGAAGATTAAATGATATAACGAAGAAAGACTGCTTTCCCTTACCCAGAACTGATGACGCACTTAACACTCTAGATGGGTCAGAATGGTTGTCGACTCTGAAGAGCAGCTATTGGCAAGCTTTCACTACAGGAAATGGACTTAGGAAGTTTTGGGCTTTGCAATGCATCTGCAGCGTTTGAACCGCTGATGGAGTCAGTGCTCAAAGTTTTGTCTTGGGTGGTCTTCCTGGTGTACTTGGACGACATCATCGTCCTTGGAAAGACTTGAAGGACATTTGAAGAATCTTCAAGTGTTTGAGAAAATCAGGGCAAACCAAGCTAAAATTAGGATTGACTAAGTGTAAACTATTCCAACAAGAAGTCCATTACCTTGGTCATGTGATCACTACATCAGGGATTAAGACTGATCTAGTAAGATAGACGCTGTATGAAACTGGCCTCCACCACAGGATGTTCATCAACTTCGTAGCTTTATTGGACTTTGCACATATTATAGAAGTTTTGTCAAGGATTTTTCCAACATTGCAAGGCCTGGATATCATTGCAAGGCAAGGATATCATCTGACAGAGGAGGACCAGGATTCATGTGGATCACCGAATGTGAAGTGACTTTCCAACAGTGAAGCAATATTTTTCCACGGCACCAGTATTGGCATATCCACAAGCTGGAAAATAGTTCACATAGATGCTGATGCAAGTAACACAAGAGTTGGTTATGTACTTTCACAACAACAAGACGGACAAGAAAGAGTCATTGCATATTTCAGTAAAACCTTATCCAAACCAGGAAGAAATTATGGTGTTACACGAAAGAACTCTTAGTAACAGTGAAAACCAGAGAAGATTTCCACCATTACCTTTATGGACAAAAATTTCTTATTCGTATTGACCATTATGATGTTATTCCGGGGGTGGCTACTAAACTTGAAAAATCCTGAAGAAAATTTGTCAGGTTAGATACAGAGGTTGCTGCCAAGCTAAAATTGGTATGCTGGTTGAAATCAAGTTCTGGAGAAGAGTATAATTTTTCCATTGAGCATCATGGTGGCAAGCTAAACAGGAATGCAGATGCACTTTCTAGGCTTCCATGCATTGATAACTGTAAGCATTGCTGTTAGGCAGAGTTCAGATGTATCTCTCACGAAATAATGCCTATCACAGAGTTAACATGAACACAAGAAAACTGTGATACACCTGACATCTGTAGCATGTTAGAAATTAGAAAGGCCCTAAGACTTTGAGTCGGGGCAAACTGCAAAGATATAACTTTGGTGCCCCTTTTGAGGGAATAGCCATAAATGTAATGAGTTCGTTCCCTAAGACTGATGAGGAAATCGCTATATATTGATGGAAATGAATTACTTCCCGAAGTGGTCTGAAGTTTATACTCTCAAACACCAGGAAGCAACAACAGTTGCAGAGATGAGAGTGAATAATTTGATTAGTAAGTATGGAGATCCTTTACAATTTCACTCAGACTAAGGACGGAATTTTGAGTCCAATGTATTTAAAGGTATATTATAGATATAGAATAGAGCATTTATAAAACTAGAATGACTCGCCTACACCCTCAGTCGAATGGCTTGGTTGAAAGATTGAACAGAACGATTGTCAATGACTATCAACGTGACTGGGATCGTAATATACCACTCGTTTCGTTGGCACACATGATAGCAGTGCAAGAAATAACTGGACAGACACCTCCCATCTTGCTCTTTGGGAGAGAATTACGCCTTCCTTGTGACCTTTTATATGGTCGGCTTGAATCAATGCCTGTATCCACACCACAATACGTACAGGATCTGCAACAACGACTAAAAAATCCATCACTCAATCAGACATAACCTGGCGAGCGAGAGAACCAAAACGAGATATGACAGTAAAGCAAACGGAACTGTTTTTAATCAAGGAGTCTTGTCTCTGGATGTACAAGCCACGCAGAAGGAAGAGACTTTCGCCAAAACTTCAGAAACCTTGGGAAGGTCCATGTACAATAGTTACCAGGATTAACGACGTAGTGTATCGCATTCGTCGACGTCAGATTACAAAGTGTAAGTGGTTCACGTGTATCGTTTGGCCCCGCGTTTCATGGAAGAAGTCAAGAACCTTCGGATTCCAGGACTGTTCGGGACGAACGTAATCTTATAGCTCGGAGTGAGAATTACGTCACTAACCAGTTCGAACGATGAGTTAACCTAAAAAAATAGAGAATACAGTTTTAATAGGGAAGAATCTGCGTGAAGCAGAAAGTGAATTGCCTTAGTTAGACTGCAAGGAAATTTTTATTGAAGTGTGCGCCGGAGTGCTAAAATAGTTTACTGAGTTAAAAATAAATTATGAAGAAATAATAGAGAGAGAGAGTTTAGTGAGCTTAATAGGAGAATTTAGTTTGTGTTAACGCAGTCATAAGTTCTCAGTATTAAAGTGATAAGATTAATCAAATTTTGAAGCTTATCAGCAAAGAATCTGCATCGCTGATTAAATGTCTTGTTAAAATCCTATTTAAACATTGAAATGTGATCGTAAGATTTATGCCATACATTAATTTGTAAATCAGTTTCAAAATGTGCTTGATTTAACAAATAGTTTATTAATTATGATCAACTTAATACTCATAAATGACATACTGCCGTTTAGTTAAATATTTATTTATGTAATTCCATTACCTTAGTTATTAAATTAGTTCATTTATAGACTGCTTATTTAATTTAAATTCACGTTCGGTTGACTGATATTCAAATGCGACTAGAAATCTGTAACCATATGATATTTTCAAAATTATTTACAGTAGTGTTATAAAAATTTACAACTTAAATTACAATTTTCTTTCTATGGAAGTTTCTCTACGTCATTAGAATTCAATAACCAGACCCATATTAATTTTTGAAAGCGAAAATGTTTCTTTCATTTTTAATGTTAGCCAATTGCTACCAAATAAACATAATGACTTTGGGTGATAGATAGTTTTTATAAAAAACATGGTTAAATGCACAGATAAAGATAAACGTGTATATTTGGGGAAAATCTTAACATTAGAATTATCCTAATTTTGAATATTGTTTAGAAATATGTGATAAATATATGATTTCCAAATTGGTAAGATGTTTAATGTTTTATGATAAATTTTCATACTGTCAATTTTTTTTCTTAGCATATATCTTAAGATATAATTTTGAGAACATTGTAGTGGTTTCAGATATGTCTCATATAGACCTCCCCAAGATATAATGCCATATTTGTAAATAAATTCTTCCAAGATTTTATGCACGAGTTATAAAAAATTTTAACATTAGCAAATTTATAAAATTTCTTATGTAATAAGACCTTGAATCCAAAATATTTAAGTTCTTAATTATATCTAATATATAAAGACGATTTTGAGTGATTGAGGGACTGAGTGCTGACTTCATTGACTGGCAGGGATCACGCTAATTCTGACTATGATATTCTGCTCTGAAAATTTGCACCTAGGGGTAATCCGGGTCATCGATCTCGAGAAAATTCCGAAATTTGACCTCCGATGTGTCCTTTAAGGTCAAATAGAGGTCATGTGAAGGTCAAACCCCGATCTACGCTAGAAACAAGAAAATTTGTTTCTGGCGGTTTTTCGGGTTGCAGATAAACAGAAATGTTGCGAAATTTCCGATCCAGGAGGCCTTTCGAGGTAAAAGATGAAATTTAGGTCTACTGGTGCTACAGTGCTGAAAAATGGTTTCTGGGGATATTTTGGGATCTCGGAAATGATGTGAAATTTGAATCCCATTTGTCCTTTGATGTCAAAGGTCAAATTTCGAACTGGAGAACTAAAAATTAGTGAATAGGTTTATTTCAAGCAATAGAACTCATAAATGAGGAAAAGTGTCAAATCCGATGTGGCAATCAAAGTCAAATAGGGGTCGGAGTGACGGTCTAGAAATCAAGGTTGCGTTGGGTTGTTTTACCTCTGAGCGGTACTTTTTTACACACCATGGGCTAAATGGCCAGGTCACAAGGACCCCAAAGGCTCAGAGAAGGTTGGGGGAGGGGACCCACTGGAACAGCTGTTGGGGGACGGATGGTAACTTCCCGTCAAGGCCACCCAGCGTGTTCTTCAAAGTGCACAGGGTATGGTTCTCCTGCACACGGGGCCACGGTTTAACACCCCATCCGATGGACGATGGCCTTTCCAAGCCCATCGGTGTCCCCTACTGACCGTGGGCAGGGCGGGGAAATTTGCGGAGATTAATCTCAACGCTGACCCAGCTGGGATTCGAACCTGGGAACTACAGATTAACAGCCTGGCGAGCTACCAACCCCCTCCCCCTAGAAATCAAGAGATACCGTTGTTTTCTAGTTATTTTTATGCATATTCCAAGAACGCATTGTATGAAAGTAGATACTAAAATATCAAAAGCAATGAACACCATGAACAGCTGCACATTTACGGTGCATTTCATTACAATCCAGATCATGATAGAAACGTTTGAGGATAAAGTCGTCTGTTTGATTTTCTTCCAATTAAAAGATTATGTACTTCGATTTAGCAACGTTTAAAACTAATGTTTTTTTCAACAACCAATTTTTGATTTTCTTCTTTAGATCATCATTATTTGCATAATTAATTCCTCGGTTTTGCCTGTAAAAGTTATCGGTACATTATCCGCGAAAGTTGTATTTTTACCCTGCAATATTATGGTAACAACGCTCATTAAAATAAAGGGAAAATAATACAGGACTGTCATTTTCCCTCTATTTTCTTTATTATTGTATTTTTATTGTATATATATTTATCTGTGTTAAGTGTATTTTCAGAAGTATTCGGAAGGGAATGTGACCCATTAGTTGGCATGCGGTCGGAGCTAGCTGTGCTCCGTGCGCTCACGAAGCAGAAAGCACCTTTATTACTATGCCGTCGTTAGCCGGAGGCTCCAGTGTGGGTGACACAGAGAGGAACGTAAACAATTGACAGCAGACTGAGAGCGCATCAAGGGACGCAGCTCTTTCTCAGAAGAGACCCTAAAGGACCATGGCTCTGTTCTGTGTGAACCAAGCTATGGTTCTGTGTGAACCAACTAGTTTAGTCAAGAATTAAATATCCTCTCACCGAGTTTAGAGGTCGGTAAAGAGATTTCTGTAAAATACAGATTTCCACCTCATTATATGAATGCTTGCAGTAGCAAAGCAGCATTCGGATTAAATTTGACCTGATTAGAGGAAGTCGAAAAGAACATCTAGGAAGCCCAATCATTGCGATCATCAGCGCAGCTAAGGCACGCGGAATCTAGCACATTCCCATATGTAAATATATATGTGAATGTAAATTAACTGTGTCGTCCATGCACTACTCTTGTGCATTAATTTGTTTTTCATCTTTCTACACGACATTTAGCACAGTAAGCTGAGGCATATTTCAGCACGGGCGTAAAAACCCACGAACCTGTGGTTTCACCTACGTAATAGTGAATATTAATTAAGTGGACTAAGGCATGGATGTATGTGTCGTTTTTCTGCTGAGGTCCTGCCATCCTCTCAGATCTTTTACTTTGGCATATAAACTGACAGGCTCCTGTCAGACCTCTGTGGCAAGCAGCTGCTTGAGGGGGGTATTTATTTTTTTATTTAATTGATCGTTCCCTCTGAAGTCCGTCGAAGGAAAAAGCCCTTCCCCACCGCGGATCACGAAAAGGACCCAAAACAGATCCCTTAGAAATACCGAAATTAATCTTATCATTAAAACTAACATTTTTTTTTCCTTTCTGGCAGATATATAGATAGTCAAGATGGTTTTCTGTTTGACAGATATCTAGATATTGTTGCTATCTGGTTTCGATCTGGCCAGATATCTAGATAGCCAAGATAGCATTTCACTTCTCATTCCAGCTGGTTCCAAATTTATGTAATAAAATTTAATGTGAAACAAAATCAAATACCTTTTTTAACATCATTGAATAAATCAGTATCCACCTATCTTCCGATGTTTTTTCGGAACCCATGTTGATTACCGGTAAAGAAATTATATTTATTGAAAATACATTTTTAGATTTAATGTTTCCATTATTTTAGAAAACACACAGGATAGATATTGATCGAAAATTTTCAATTTTTTTATCACAGCCACCTTTATAGATTGGTATAACAGCAGTTTGGGAAACATCTTGAAATCAAAGATTTTTTAATTCAGGTGCTTAAGATGCTTTTAACACCTAACCCAATATTTTAAAGAATATATGCCGAAATGTGGTCTGTTTCTAGAGGTTTTTGCAGAATTTAAACTCTTAAGTAGATCTTCAATTTCAATTTTATGCACTTCTTAAATATATTTGAAAATAACCCCAAATTACGCACACCAGCAAAATCATTGTCAGGAATTAATCTTGTTATCCTTTAAAATACTAGAGAAATAGTCGTTAAGCATATTTACCAAGCTATTGGCTTATCCTTAACACTGTGGTCATGATTCTTATCTGTAATAGCAATTGGATATTTGTAACGATGTTTACCACGCATTTTATTAATAACATAATTACTGCCTTTTAAAATTGTTTTGGTTGTTTAACAATTTCATCACTGTAATATCCTGACTTAGAATCTTCAATAACAGTAGTTAGCAAATTTTTGAATCCTTTATAATATTGTACCAAATTTATATCAGAATTGTTATTTTTTTAACTTCAATAATACGTTTCTTTCCTTGTACGTAGTAAAGCATCCGTAATCCAATAGAATGGAAGAATGAATTTTAAAATTCCCTTTCTCATGACTGGAAGAAAGCAGGGGGGTGAAATTGTTTCGCTTGTGACGCTTCACGTGCTCTTATTTGATACATATTAATCACGGACTTAAACATAGCAGAGATAATTATTCTCCCAATAAACAATGTGGAAATAAAAACCCGGTATGTGAAAAAAAATTGTCCATGTATAAATACATAAATCGTCATTGCAACGGTCAAGGACTTGGAAAGATATGGTGGGACAACCATTTTCCAAACACACAAACATACCAACAAACGGCGAGCTGGAAACAATAGTGAGATAGGAAAATAAGAAAGTAGGGTATGAGGTAATTCTGATTGTTATCTCACCACTGGATTAGTAAAACGACAGTACTACAAATCAAACTGGATTACTAATCCCACTTTCCCCATTGCTACAAATGCAGGACTAAAGAAGACTGATCTTACAGTTGCTCAACAATATCTCTTCAGTATTAATCTAAAATATAGTGGTTAGCGCGCTTGGCTACTGATCTACGGGACCTGGGTTCGAGCCCCGGGTAAGGCATGGCTGTTTGTGTCGTTTTTCTGCTGAGGTCCTGCCATCCTCTCAGACCTTCTACTATGGCATATAAACTGACAGGCTCCTGTCAGACCTCTGTGGCAAGCAGCTGCTTGAGGGGGTATTTATTTATTTTTATTTTATTTATTAATCTAACCTGGGTTCGAGCCCCGGGTAAGGCATGGATGTATGTGTCGTTTTTTCTGCTGAGGTCCTGCCATTCTCTCAGATCTTCTACTGTGGCATATAAACTGACAGGCTCCTGTCAGACCTCTGTGGCAAGCAGCTGCTTGAGGGGGTATTTATTATTTATTATTTATTAAAATTTTAAAATTAAAAGAATATTCTACCCTCTGTTGACGCTTGCTTTAAGCCCCGCCATATTTTGCTAGAAACTGCTGTGTCTACCTATAGTAGAAAGCGAGTCTAAGTATCAAACCTCTTAGTGCTCCGAATTCCAGAGGTTTCGGAGCAGAATAACTGAACATGTGGGCGATTTCTATTGCATAACACTGAAGCTGTCTCGAAATATTAAAATATTTAGGGGATAGATCACGGGAAGTGATTATTTTGAAACAGAATGGATCAGAAACGAATTACGATTTTTTTATAACTCGACTTTCTGTAAATAGTGGGAAAATGGGTCTGCTTCCTAAATATTTCTAAAAAATATTTTTTGTAAAATATACATAATCATCATTATATTTAAGACATTGGATCAACATATTGGTTATGATTATCACACAACTCAAATAATCTGTTTTTGTTAAAAAATAAATAAACAAAAAAATTTAAACCACGGATAACACTGTTTTTTATACATAGTATGAAAAAAGAAAAAAAATGCAGTTTTTATGATAATTACAGTGGGGGTTAATTTATTCTGTTTCTGGTACTGTTCTGTCATAATTTTGATAAGCAGAATAATGCAATTTGGATGATGACAACTGCGCGATGAACAGTTGGGTTCAGAAGTGTTAGAAAATGCATAAAATAAAATATTTTAGCTTAGACAGGTTGTTGAGAAATATTTAGTTGCAAGAACCTGTGGTTACTGGATTTCAAAAAGGAGTTTTTTTTTTATCGAAAGCTTCACGATTTGGTTGATCGCCATGATTCTTGCTTAATCCTAAGATCGTGTAGAGAGCCATACCCTGTCGATGTTAAAGAATACGCTGTATTACTTAGACAGGAAACTTGCAACTGCCAAAGAGCTGTCCTGTGGGTCCCTTTCCCAACATTTTCCTAGCTCTTGGGGGTCTTTGGTATGTCTAGTTGGTAGAGCGCGAGGTTCCTAATCTGCAGTTCCCAGTTTAAGTCCTACTTAGGCCAGCGTTCAGATTTATCTTCGCATAACTTCCCGGCCATGGTCAATAGGGAACACCGATGGGCTTGTAAAGGCTGCCCTTAGTCGGATGGGACGTTAAGCTGTGGCTTCGTCTGCGGGAGAGCCATACACAGGGCACCTTAAAGAACACGCTGGATGGTCTTGACAAGAGGCTTCCATCTGTCTTCCAATAGCTGTTACTGTGGGTCCCCTCCCATAATATTCTTTGAGCCTTCGGGGTCCTTGTGACCTGGCCATTTTAAGCCTATTGTGTGCAAAAAATAGTATCCCTCAGAGTAAAACAACCCAAAACAAAGGCACGATGCACACCTCTTTATCGGCACTAAGATTTCACCAGCATAAATAACTAATTAGTAATATTCGTTTAGAGTGTTGGTATTTTCAAAATTTTCATCTGCAGAGGGGGCTATTAGAGCTATTTGGAGATTTGGTGTACGTGAATCGTAATATTTCATCAACACAAAAGGAATTTTTGTTTCTCTTTGGAAACAAAAAGTTTAATGTCCATATGGAAATGACAATATCTTGTGCCTTAAACAAAGCTTAAAACAAGCTTAAAGGAATTTGTTGCTAAACAAACTACAAATTATCGCCCTTTATTATCGCAAATTATCGCTACAAGTTATCACCGATTGCATATTAGTCCGAATAAAGGGCTATACGGTTATTGGATGTCTCAATTGCTAGCATACCAGATTCGTAATCTGCAGTTCCGAGGTTCGAGTCCCAACTATTCCAGAATTCATATTTATGTCGCTTAACCCGCCGCAGAGAGGAAGGGGGCGACTTTGTGTCCCCCCTTTCTTTCTGCCCTCGATCAGAAAGAGGAAAGTTGGGCTTGTAAAGACATCCATTCTTTTTTTTTAATTTTTTTTTACCATTTGGACAAAAAAGTCTCGCTTAGATATAAAAACCACCCACGGACTCATGAAGTAAATATTTTTGTAGCTTAACTAGTGAATTGCAGCTGCAATATTGTGAATTTCAATTTATTCCAATAAATGGCTGCGTGTGATTGCGAATTCGTTAAATATTTATAGAGCTCAGTGCGTGGCATAGATGCTCTCTACTCGTTATTGCATAATGCTTTAAAGCTGCGTTGTCACACTTTCCCAGCATAAATGGAATTTTCAACATGGAAATCTAGGCAACAACTCCTCGGCCAATATACCAAGGCCGATATACCAAATTATGACGTCAGATTGAGAAGTCTTATAATCTAGGAGTGGTTTATATACTATCATTGCTGGTTCACTTTTATGTCAATCTTTGTACTAATGCTTATTTATAAATACACCTTATTTTAAAGGAAAATTATTTGTACTAGGCATTATAATATCAGCTGCATCGCGTTATTATGGACGACCGCAACATCCCCAAACGAAATTCCTAAAGTTTACCCTTTAATTGAGAAATCAAAAACTAGGTTAAAATTTTGTCACATCAGTCGCATCTTTTTTGCTTGCCATTGTGGCACGATCCCCTCTCCCCCCCCCCCCCACTCTTCTCTGAGGTCCGGTCCTGGTATCAAATAAAATCTTGAATAACTGCTAGTGAAAGCATTAAGACATTTTTTTTGCCAAGGAAAAGAATACAATAACAAACTTTTAACAGCTTGAAACCACAAAAATGTTTTTGCTTCCAGAACTTCGTTTCAATTGTTTCTAGTGGATAGTGCATGAGCGGCCCCACACTTATAATCACCTGGTAAAAGCTTCACAATACAGCCTCACAATACAGCCTCGCCTTTGGCTCATGTGGTAGAGCAACTAGCACTTAACCAGGAGATCCCGTGGTCGAGCCTGGGAGTCAGATGGATGGATTTTTTGACACCTGCCTAGTTACTTCTACTACTTGTTTAACACAGTAGCGGAACAAGTTATTCTGCTCGAAAGATCTAAAATAACATTTTAAGAAAACGTTAACCCCGGAGATATTTTCGTCATGCTACGTGACTGTGATAATTGTTAAGAAATAACAATAATTATTCTTCTAAATATGGTACGTTTCTAAATAAACATTAGTATAAAGATGAGTATAAAAGTGCAAGAGTAAGAAAAATAGACTTATAATATAGAATATATTTATATATCTGTGCAGATATCTTGTTTGCTTTAGAAAGTATAAAACAACCCGCATTAAGTGATTTGGAAACGTCAAGTACGCGAAGTATCGTGTTTCGTTTATTCGAAAAGTCGAGCATTGCAACGGCTTCCGGTTTAATGATTTCGAAATATAAGTACCTGAATGGGGTTCTGAATTAATTTGAGCAATACTTTGATTATTGCTTCCCCTATTGGTAAAAGAAATTTCCGCTGAGGATAAATCATTGGGATATTATTTGGGTCAACATTAGGTCTTTAAAAAAATCTGTTTAGATAGAGCGGAAGGAAGTAACAGAATGCATTTTTTTTTTTGTTGAATATGACTTCGGAAACACTCAACAAACGTAACAGAGGAAGACTGTCATTGTTAAAAGAAAGAACAATTCAAACAAAAAGTAATTATGGAACAGTATTATTAGCAAGAGAATAATCAATTGAAGAGACGATTTTGCTGCGAATGGTATGTATTGAATTAGATGATATGATTTCTAGTAGATGAATGTGATATTGTGTAAACTTATTTTTCAAGCGAAAGATAGCTCTTAATTTGCAGTAGTATAAAGGATAAAAATAAAAGTGTTGAAATGTATATGGGAGGGAAGGTGATGTTTGATGAAGAGTTGATTAAAAAAGCAGAAGGCGATTCTCAAGAATTAGAACAGTATGAACTTTATATTCAAAAGTTTTTTGGATTTTGTGACAAAGAATCTTTTAGTGAAATATCAACTACCACTGAAGACCTAAATGTAGCAGAATTGGGATATGTTTTAGATAGCACCAATATGCATAGCAGATGCAGGAAGGTGATGGATAATGAAGAGTTTATTAAAAAAGAAGAAAGCGATTCTCAAGAATTAGAACAGTATGAACTTTATATTCAAAAGGTTTTTGGATTTTGTGACAAAGAATCTTCTAGTGAAATATCAACTAGCACTGAAGACCTAAATGATGTTTTAGATAGCACCAATATGCATAGCAGACGCAGGAAGGTGATGGATAATGAAGAGTTTATTAAAAAAGAAGAAAGCGATTCTCAAGAATTAGAACAGTATGAACTTTATATTCAAACTTTTTTGGATTTTGTGACAAAGAATCATCTAGTGAAATATCATATTGCACTGAAGACCTAAATGTACCACAATTAACAATATGTGAAGATAAGTTCTTGAATGATACGACTATGTCTGCATATGACGCTGTCTTAAATGTTCCTTCTTCACCATTCCAATCAGTAGTAGAACGGAAGAAAAACTCAACTGATGAGAAATTAACTACTGGAAAAACGGAAAGGACTGTTGGTACAGAAATGCAAAAGCTTCGTAAAGGCAAAAAAGGAATAATTCAGTGGATGCAAAAAAAGTTTCGTTCTCTTCTTCGTTGGGGACGTTGCAACTGAGCTATCAACATTCAAGAAAACGGCCCTTTTAAGGGCCCCTAAATTTGTAAAGGGTATACCAATTTCGTGCATAAGTGTTTTGTTCTGTCCATTTCATTTAAACTATGTTAGGAAATTTAGTTTTTACCTGTATTAATTAACCCACTGCATGATATGTTTCAGATTAACACTATTTCCAATTTTTGGTAGGGGTGGCTAAGTCAGTAGTGTTGCAGGCTCATAATCTGCAGTTGTAGTCCCAGATGGGTCAGTACAAAACTCCCTGTCCTCGTCAATAGGAGACACCAATGGGTTTCGAAAGACCACGATTCATCGGATGGAATGTTAAGCCATGGCCCCCATGTGTGGGATAACCGTATCATTCGTTCATTAAAGAACACATTGGATGGCCTTGATCGGAGGCTACCATCTGTTTCCCAACAGCTGTTCCAGTGGGTCCCCTCCCCCAACCTTTTGGGACCTTGTCAACTGCCATTTAGCCTATTGTGTGCAAAAAACGAGTATCTCAGAGGTAAAACAACCAAAATATTGATAACACTGCTTCATCATCATCATCATCATCATCATCATCATCATCATCATCATCAACAACAACAACAACAACAACAACAACAACATCATCATCATCATCATCATCATCATCATCATCATCCTCAAGCAGCCATGGGCTACGGAGGTCCAACCAGACCGTGCAATTTAGTTCTCCAAGCAAGTCTATCCTGAGCTACATCTACTGCATCTGGCCACTGCACAGCAATTCTAACAAGGTCCTGTTTGACATTGTCTGCCCACCGCATCCTAGGTCTCCCCTTCTTTCTGAGGCCTTCAGGCACACTGTTCATAACCCTATTCGCCAATCTATAATTACTCATACGGGCAACATGGCCAAACCAACGGAGTCTCTCTCTGCACAATATGCTACTTAAAGGAGGTTGCAAACTCCTTTGCCTAACCTCATCATTAGTTACAAAGTTGAACCACCTAATGCCCAAGATACTGCGTAAGCATCTGGAATCAAAAGCATCTAGTTTCCTGTTATCTTGTTTACAAAGTGTCCAAGTTTCACTACCATAACTAACCCTAGAAAGAACCAAACTATTATACAGTCTAATTTTATCTTTAGGTGTATACGCCTATTTCTCCACACTCTCCATAGATTCTTAAAAGTCCCGGCAGCAATCCCTATTCGTCTGTTAATCCCATGCCGCACATCACCATTATCTGTTACATAGCTCCCAAGATAATTAGATTCCCAAGATAATTAGACTCCCAAGATAATTAGATTTAAAAATGAAAACATACATTTCTAATGCTTGTTAAAAAAAATTGAAAGAAATGAATTTGATTCATTATGCTGATGATTTGTTTCATGAACATCAGGTTGGCTACGTCTGTACTACATTAAAAATAATGACACAAAAACTTTGGAAAATTTAATCGGTAACTAACACACTTAGTGCTTGTAATCTGCAATCCCTGGTTCGAATCCCATTTGGGTCAGGGTTAAGATTTATTTCTGCAAAATCACTGCCCTGTCTTTAGTCAGTACGGACACTGATGGGCTTCGAAAGACTGCTGTCTGCTGAATGGGATGTTAAGGCGTGGTCCAGTGTATGGAAAAGCCATACCCTGTGCACGTGAAAGAACACGCTGGATGGCCTTCACGGGAGGATCTGTCTCCTGAGAATTGTCCAGTGTGTCCCCTTCCCTTAAGCTTTTCTGAGCGCCTTCAGGGGCTTTGTGACGTGGCCATTAGACCCTTATGTGCAAAAGAATGCCGCTCAGATGTAAAACACCCAACCCATAAAAATGTAAAATTTTGCTTGCTCCCTATGAATGAAATGTAGGATTTTCCTTTCAGATTTGCAATATACAGAAACCTTTTTTTTTTCACAAGTAGAGAAGCGAAGCAAAATAAGGTTATATAAGCATTTCTTAATATATCGATTGTTTCTGACAAAAGGTAATCTGCAGTTCATAGGTTTGAGTCCCACCTAGGCCAGTATTGAGATTTATCTCTGCAAAACCCCACCGTGCCCTCGGTCAGTAGGGGTCACCGATGGGCTTGAAAAGACCACCATTTGTTGGATGGGAAGTTAAGCTGTGGTCAGTGTACAGAAGAGCCATACCTTGTGCACGTTAAAGAACACCTGAATGGCCTAGATCGGAGGCTTTCATCTGTCTCCCAACATCCCCCCAACATGTTCTGAGCCCTCCTGGACCTTGTGACCTGCCTATTTAGCCCCTTGTGTGTAAAAAGGACCACTTAGAGGTAAAACATCCCAAATTTCTAACCAGAGAAATCCTGCAATGTTTTTTCTTTTTGAAGAACACCGATGGCCATTAAAAGGTCAACACCGGGAAGAACTCCTCAGATTGTCCTGAAATATGCAAGATGGATAGCCCATGGGAAAACATGTAAATGATTCAAAGCGCAGCACATACGCACATCATGTGTGACACTAACGCCCCCTGGAAGTGGTATAAGAGGAAATTGCAAAGAGTTGGTATAAAGCACTGGAATTGTGTTTGCTCGCAGTTCTTGCTCACTAAAGGATCAAGTATGCTCCTTTGAAGAACACAACATCAATACGACCAGGTTTCCGACTTTGATATCATAAACTATCAATATCCGTCGTATGTCAAAAAGGGAGAATTGTGGGATTATGAGAAGGCGGATTATCGTACCGAGACATCGGTGCTCGTGTTGGACGGAATACTGCCACAGTGATAAGAATATGGTGTCAGTGGGAGGAAGAGGAACGAACTCACCGACATGAAGGATCTAAACGGCCCTGTCACACAAACGAACGAGAGGACAGACATCTCGTGGGCATAGCTTTGAATGATCGTACAGCCACATCAAACACCTTATCTCAACAGTTAAGGTGTGTTGCACATCAACCAGTGTCGGCAGGTACAGTTCAATGTCGTCTGCAGCATCGGGGCATCTTTGCTAGGCAGCCTTTGTTTCGGCTATCATTTACTCTACAACACGGGCATATACGACTGCAGTGGTGCCAAGAACATCGCGCATGGAGGTGCGAATGTCTTTTCAGACGAATCCTGCTTGAGTATGCAGTACCATGATGGACAAATCCGTATCTGGCAGTACTGTGGTGACAGGCTCAGTGGGACATGCATGATGCAGAATCATACAGGTCCAGCCCCTGGTGTTATGGTATGGTGTGCAGTTGGACTCCACTCACACACACGCATTATACGCATTATGAGTACTTTGAACAGCCAACGTTACATCACTGAGGTTTTAGAGCCAATGGTCGTAACTTATCTTCAGGAGCTCTCTGGTGCCATTTACCAACAGGACAATGCCCGACAACATGCATCGTCCAACAATTCCTGGACAGCCACCAGGTGACACTTCTGCCTTGGCACCGGATCTGTCCCTAACTGAACATATCTGGTCCTGATCTCACGACGACTAGCACACCAGACACCAGTAGCTGCTACAACAGATGAACTTTGACTTCGTAATCGAAACTGCATGGACTGACATTCTCCAAACACACATCCGACATCTCATCCTCTCCATGCCAGACCGTGTAGCATCGGTTATTGCCGCTCATGGTGGCTACACAAGATGCTGATTTCTTTGTGTTCCCTTGATTCCATAGAAGCAGTTGTGTTAGCGGCTCCCGTAAATATAAATACTAGAGCGAAGAAAACTACAGAGAATAGTGGACAGGAGTCAATGATAGAAGAGGTAGGTTCTTTACGAAATATTATCATAGACCTAAAGAATGAGATCAAAGTGCTAAAAAATGAAATATCTGGACTTCGATCTTCAACAGAATTTTCATCAGCTAAAACAGATGACTTTTTAACTGTAATGCAGGGACTTACTCAAGAAGTTTCGGACCTGAAAGAGCTTAAACTTGAGTTGCAGTGTCGAACTGCAAAGCAAGAGGCAGAACTGAAAGAACTACAAAATGATTTACATGAACTGCAGCACTATTCGCGAAACCAGAACTTAGAAATTTTAGATGTTCCAGAAATTCCAGGCGTGAATGTTCTGGCCATTGTTAAGAAAATTGCTAGCAAAATTCAAGTAAAGGTGAGTAACGGTGATATTCAGGTGGCTCATCGAGTTCCTGCAATTAACAGAGACAAAATTAAACCGATTATTGTGAAACTAAAAACGAAAGAAATAAGAAACAATTGGCTAGAATGCAACAAAAAATCTAAATTCCCTCTAAAAGGTACTGACATTAATCCTGATTTTAAGGAGTTAAAATTATTTTTAAATGAACATCTAATTCCTACTACTAAAAATTTATTGTATAATGCTAAGCAACTTAAATTAAAAAATAGATATAAATTCGTTTGGGTGAAAAATGGAAAAGTTTTCATCCGTAAAAGTGAAAGATTCAAAATTTGGCGTATCAGAGATGACAATGACCTAAATATGTTAAATGAACAAGATGGCTGCTGAAAATATTTCACCTTTTAGTTCTGTTGAACCTATGCCATGTTCTGTGATCTGTAACGACTTTAAAGAATTGTTGTCTTTCTTTAATTCTGAAAATTTTTCAGGTTTAAAAATTTTACATTTTAACATCCGAAGTTTAAGAAATAAATTTGAACAGCTAGAAGCTATTTTTGAATATTTAAATAATAAGACGGATATTTTAATACTTTCCGAAATATGGATCAAACCATATGAGTTAAATTTGTATCAAATAGATGGTTATCATATGTTCCATTGTTGTAGAGATTGCAATAAATCTGGTGGGATACTTTGCTACTTTAAAAGTTCTTTAATAGTCAAGCAAATTGCATTTAATGATATAAGTTCAACTGAATATATTGCTATTTATCTGGAAAATTATCAGCAATATTTCGTATGTATCTATAGATTTTTTTCTGCTGAGGTCCTGCCATCCTCTCAGACCTTCTACTATGGCATATAAACTGACAGGCTCCTGTCAGACCTCTATGGCAAGCAGCTGCTTGAGGGGGTATTTATTATTTATTTTATTTTTTTATCTATAGATCTGTTTGTATCCCACTTACCACCTTCCTAGTAGAATTTCAGGAACTACTCTTATCACTTGATAATAAAAGCGAAGTTGTTGTAATTGGTGATTTAAATATAGATATACTAGGAAATGATCACTACACAAATGAATATCTAAATTTGTTGTTATCATAGACAAGTAAAAAACAGCATTGTGGTTAGTAATTATTAAAAACGTTATGGAAATACATTGAAGGCGTTCATTATGATAGAACAAAATACTTTCCAAATAGCTTATGCTTAGAAGGAAATAGTACTAAAAAGAGTGCGATGTTATTAATAAAGTAACCGGATAGCAATAAAACTAGAGAACAAATCTTCAACGAAGTATAGTACCAGGATAGCACCATATCTTTTTCTCATGATCGCCTAAAATACACTCATGTGCCAAATCACTGTGACCAACCCTAGCTCCACGAATGGACGCATCCCACATCACTTGCAGTGATGTCATCGACCGACGCGGAACATATCTAGACAGCAAGGGTAGGGGGTGGCGGTTCATCAGTACCTTACAATGGGGAAAGGGAAGGACTTTTTGGGGTTTGATCATGGAATGATTATCGGCATGCGGAAGGTGGGTTGAGATAAGCATCTTAGCACAGCAGGCATTGTCGGCTGTTCAAGTGAACGTGTGGCAGGAATGGTGAATGCCAGTTGGCACATGCTGTCCATGACAAAGACAGCTAACGATCCCTCAACTAATGGCAGACTACAAGCAGGTCTCACAGAGAAACGTTTCTGAGCACACAATCCAGAGGATGCTCTTGCAAATGGGCCTATGGGGTCCGGCGGCCAATGTTGAACACCACCATCGGCAGATCTGCCTGCAGTAAACATCAGAGCTCCATGCTGTACATTGGATGACTGTTCAATGTACGGTCATGGTCCCTGGGCAATGTCACCTGGTCGAATGAGTCTAGGTTCCAGTTCTACCATGCTAATGAATGGTTCCATATTCAACGCTGACCAGATGAACAGCTGCAACCAGACTACATGGTTGGACGGAGGCAGGCCGGCGGTGGCGGTATTATGGTATGGGGATTGTTCTCACGGGCATCACTTTGTCCTCTTATCCCCATGGAGCACTCCCTCACTGCCAGAGCCTACCTAGTCATTGTTTCAGACCAGTTAGTGCTCTACATGGTGACCATGTATCCAGATGGCGCTGGACTCTTTCGGGAAGACAATCCTGCGTGTCACAAAGCCGCATTGGGCAGAAATGTGTCGAGGATCATTTCCAAGCATTTCGTGTGCTCTCCTGGCCACCAAATTCCCTACCCCTCCTCCCCACTTTCTTTACCTTTCAATAAGCAGAATGGAGGCCAGAAAACATAGTAATTATATATTATGTAAATTTTGCATGAATCTTAGATTAAAAATTGCGGAACGGCATTCTGCTCCATTTCGGTTCAATACAATCCTTAATCTCCCCTCTCTCCCATTAAATGCCACCCACCATCCTTTTGGATCGTCGTTTGTTGGTTTCTGTTTGTCAAAATGGTTGTCGCGCCATATCTGCTCAATCCACTGCCAGATTTCAATTCGTTATGTGTCGAATGAAAGGAAAGCATCCTAATCTACAAAAGGTTTGTTCCCTATGTTTCTTCCTCACTAAAAAAAAGGGAAATGTGTAACGATTGTTCTGTTGTATCTTCTGAACGCAAGTGCCGGGAGTAACAAATTATGTGTCAAATGAAAGCTTGTGACGGGTCTTGCATCATAGATTGAAGATCATCAAGATGGAACAGAAATTTTACGGAAGCCCATAGCAACAAATTCTATCGCAATGGGAGGTCATGTGCTACCTCAAATAATACCCGATACTTCTAAGCCTCCGAAAAGGGGAAGGAAAATTTAGCCCAAGTGTATGGTTACGAGTCGTATGGGAAATGAAATCCCAAGATGTGCAGTGTGGCACGAAGAACGTAACAATTTTCTCCACAAAGCAAAAGAAGGATTTGTCTTTTAGTGGCTAAGTTGCCCGTAAGAAGCAAAAAAAGAAGAATATATAAATTAAAATGTTTGATAAATGCGTATCTTCCAATATGATGTTTGAAAAGTAAAACTTTCCAGTGATGAAATCATTTTTTGAAATGGAAAGGTGACCGTCCGTCGGATGGGATGTTAAGCCATACCCTGTGCACGTTAAAGAACACGCTGGATGGCCTTGACGGGAGACTACCATCTGTCTGCCAACAGTTATCCAGTGGGTTCCCTCCCCATACCTTCTTTGAGTCCTTGGGGTCCTTGTGACCTGTCCATTTAGTACATTGCGTGCAAAAATATGCCGCTCAGAGGTAAAGCAACTCAACCCAACCATGTTCTTCAATTCGTATTATTACCTTCAAAATTCATTTCTCTTACGAACTGAGAAAATTGCCGACGTCATCATTTGAAGTGAATATGAATTCAGTAAGTGATGTCATCATTTGAAGTGAATATGAATTTATAAGTGGATGTCATAGGTGGGCTGAGCATTTCAGTGATGTTCTAAACAATGTAGTTAGTTCTACTCCCATTGTTTGCAATGATGATAGATGCATTGGTGGCTTTAATGTTGGCCCTATAACACAATCTGAAGTTATTTTGGCTGTTTCTAAACTTAAACTTCATAAATCCCCAGGGGTAGATGAAATTACTACGGAAATGCGTAGAGCTGGGAATGTTTCGGTTACCACTTGGATGACTGAAATTCTGAATAACTTTTATGATAAAGGCGTGGTTCCTAAGGATTTTACCAGAGCTATTGTTATCCCTATTTTCAAAAAAGGAGATCGCAGTTCTTGTGATAAATATAGGGGTATCAGCCTACTCTCTGTTCCAGGTAAAGTTCTTTCCATGATTGTGCTTAATATAATTAAGAATCTGGTTGACAGTCAATTGCGTGATGAGCAATGTGGATTCAGAAGTGGTAGGGGATGTGTGGATCAGATATTTTCACTTAGGCAGATTCTTGAGAAATGTTTAGAGTTTCAAAAACCTTTGGTTGCTAGCTTTGTTGATTTCAAAAAGGCTTTCGACTCTGTTGATCGTCATAATTTGTGGTTGATTGTGAGATCATATGGTATACCAGACAAGTTAGTTAACATTATGAAAGCTCTCTATAATAACACTGAGTCGTGTGTGAGAGTTGGTAAGGCTTGTAGCAATTGGTTTAGCATTACTTCTGGTGTTCGACAAGGGTGCATTTTGTCTCCTTTTCTCTTTAGCTTGGTTATTGATTATGTTATGCGAAATTCACTTCAAGGGAAAGATTTTGGCCTTCAATGGGCTGGAGATACGAAAATGTCTGATTTAGATTATGCTGATGATTTAGCCCTAAAACTAAAGTGATGAAAATTGGTCAGGCAGGCTGTGATTCAGTTAATCTGAATGGTTGCAGTCTTGAGCAGGTGTCACAGTCTAATTATCTTGGGAGCTATGTAACAGATAATGGTGATGTGCGGCATGAGATTAACAGACGAATAGGGATTGCTGCCGGGACTTTTAAGAATCTATGGAGAGTGTGGAGAAATAGGCATATACACCTAAAGACTAAAATTAGACTGTATAATAGTTTGGTTCTTTCTAGGGTTAGTTATGGTAGTGAAACTTGGACACTTTGTAAACAAGATAACAGGAAACTAGATGCTTTTGATTCCAGATGCTTATGCAGTATCTTGGGCATTAGGTGGTTTAAGTTTGTAACTAATGATGAGGTTAGGCGAAGGAGTTTGTAACCTCCTTTAAGCAGCATATTGCGCAGAGAGAGACTCCGTTGGTTTGGCCATGTTGCCCGTATGAATAATTATAGATTGGCGAATAGGGTTATGAACAGTGTGCCTAAAGGCCTCAGAAAGAAGGGGAGACCTAGGATGCGGTGGGCAGACAATGTCAAACAGGACCTTGTTAGAATTGGTGTGCAGTGGCCAGATGCAGTAGATGTAGCTCAGGATAGACTTGCTTGGAGAACTAAACTGCACGGTCTGGTTGGACCTCCGTAGCCCATGGCTGCTTGATGATGATGATGATGATGATGATGATGATGATGATGATGATGATGATGATGATGATGATGATGATGATGATGATGATGATGATGATGATGTCATCATTTGAAGTGAATATGAATTCAGTAAGTGATGTCATCATTTGAAGTGAATATGAATTTATAAGTGGATGTCATCATTTGAAGTGAATATGAATTCAGTAAGTGATGTCATCATTTGAAGTAAATATGAATTCAGTAAGTGATGTCATCATTTGAAGTGAATATGAATTCATTAAGTGATGTCATTTGTTCTAAGTTAAAGAATATTTGGCTATTTAATAATCTTTTGCGAATCCTATTCAATCACTGAAAAGAGGCAGCATTATACTGGTTGCCTGACAATGGCACAAATGCTAGTGATGGATCTGTTTCTATTTCAGTCATCGCTTTCTAAACTTCGCTATTTATCAGCAACAACTGAATTCATGACTATCTTAGAATAGATATTTATTAACATTTCAAGTAGAATAAACTGAAGAGAAAGAGTCACTTATTTGTGCTCGTTCCTAATTACAAGTGACTCCTAAGTTTATTACATTAAAATAAGATTGTTCTTTAGTATTTGCTGCCTGTAATTCATCTAATTCAAGTTGCAAACGATGAAATCTTTTTCCTTGCAGATGGAATATCACTGAATTTGGAGCTTGCAGTAAGAGCTGCGGCGGAGGAACCAGAACTCGGGAGATTAAATGTCTGCATGAAATTGTTCGAGGTGCCGATATTTTAACAGTACCCAACAAGCTCTGTCCTCAGCCAATTCCGAAGTCTGAGGAATACTGCAACGTCATCGAATGTCCTCCCAGGTGGCGAAGCGAAACCTGGAGCAAAGTGAGTGATGCCTGGGGAAATGGGGGGACGAAAATATATAACCTCTGTTTATAAAAAAAATAATTAGAAACGAAATTAAAAATTCGAATTTTGATCACATTTAAATATACCCATTAGCATCAGTTTATTTGATACGTAAATCTTTCAAGAGATATCCGTATACCTATGTTTGTCTGTCGCCTTGGCAGTCTCAACTGTAACCATTCATGAACAACTGCTTAAGTCGACTTTTACATTTAAAGCCCGACGTTGTTCTATGATCTGATGCGATTTTACAACAAGAAATATTTTTCCGATACAATGTTGATCCTTTTTTAATTTCTCCGTTGTGCTCTTACCTCATCCATCCAACGGCCCAAAAGTAGGATCTGTTGCTTTCGCATATTTCGTCCCCGGAGAGAAGTGCTCAAATGGAAGTTTCGAACTCAGAATGAAGTGACCAGTGGCGGCTCGTAGCTAAAATTAGTGGAGGTGCTGCTCCAGAAAATTTTTAACCTTTGTTTTAAAATTGTGTAAAAGGAAACAAACATGTATAAAAAGAAAATTTATTCAGAAACTTGATAAAATCCTAAAAGAACAAAATCAAACATTTTTTACTTACTTATACCTAAATTGTTACAGTTCAAGCTTAATCTATTCATTTAAAAATGAAATCCATTCTTCTTGTTTTAATTTGCGCGAAAAGATCAATAATTTTCTGCTTGATCTCTAGATGACAACTGAGGAAATTTTTCTCCATTGAAAGTACTGCAACGCATTTAGTCTTTCCGAATTCATAGTACTTCTTAGAAAAGTTTTTATTCTTTTCAATGTTGAAATGGTGCACGGTTTTTAAGCATAACACGCGGAGTAAAAAAAAACTACCTTCAACCAGCACGCCAGGGTCAGCACTGTGGGAACGACAGTGCTCTCTCTCCCTTGCAGCCTCGTGTGTAGCTTCCTATGTGCGCATGCGCACAACAGTCAAACACCTCGCCGCTAGTACTGTGAAGCGCACAGTTCCATACAAAGATTTTTGTATCTTTTTCATAAACTGGGGGATGGCTACTGACATTAAGCTTAAGGATTATATATTGTACAAGTATAAAGAAAGAATTAAAGAAAAAAGGACTCTTTATATTAAATGTTATCGATAATATCAAGTTGAGATTGGAGGTGCTGCAGTTCGACAGTGCCTATACGCGAGCCGCCACTGGAAGAGAGCACAAAGATATCCGTCCAGCTTTGGTATTGGGTCAAAGTAAGCTTTGCAGAGCCATCACGTGGTCGACGTTTGTTTTCACAACCACTATACCAACGTAGGGTCAACTAATGACCAGCGTTGTCTCCACATTTAGTTATCACCCAATGTTTTGAAAACGGTTGGTTAATTTCAATTTGCTAATGTTCGGACAATCCACCCTATTGATTTTAAGTGCAAAATATATACGTTTCCACCAAGCGAAATCGTAGATATGTGTCGATGATATACACTGAAGAGCCGAAATATTATGGCCAGCTGCCTAATATGATGTTGGTCCTCCACATGCTGCCAAAACAGCTCTTACCCCACGAGGCATGGACGTTACAAGATTTTTAAAAGGTGTCTTGTAGTATCTGGTACCAACACGTTACCAGCAGATCTTTTTACTCTTGTCAGTTACGTAGTTGAGCCGTCGCAGATCGGATATGCTGTTTCAACACAAACCACATACGCTCGATTGGATTGATGTCTGGGGAATTATATGAGTCATATGGGAAATGAAATCCCAAGATGTGCAGTGTGGCATGAAGAACGTAACAATTTTCTCCACAAAGCAAAAGAAGGATTCTGTTTTACGGGGGAGGGGGGGTGACATACATATATATAATTCTCCCGTTCCGTATTTATTTTAGCCATGATCTTTTTTTACACAATAAGTTGTTCCTTCCTTAAAATAATTAAGAGTCCTGTATCACACTAGGGAACAGAAGTATCCTCCCATGCAAAAAAGGAGTAACCAAAGGGAGGTAATGGTTTTTCAACAAATACAAAATTTATTTACAATGCTAATATCATTTCACATTACATGCTTTTAATAACTTACATAATGTTGTAGGAAATGTCCAGCCTCTCTCCTGCCTACATTACAACTGTACCGCTCTCTCTCCAAACAGGGGAGGGGATGGCTCAGTCGGTAGCGCGCCAGGCTCGTAATTTGTAGTTCCCAGGTTCGAGTCCCAGCTGGGTCAGCGTTGAGATTTATCTCCGCAAAATTCCCCGCCCTGCCCACGGTCAGTAGGGGACACCGATGGGCTTGGAAAGGCCGCCGTCCGTCGGATGGGACGTTAAGCCGTGGCCCCGTGTGCGGGAGAGCCATACCCTGTGCACGTTAAAGAACACGCTGGATGGCCTTGACGGGGGGCTACCATCTGTCTCCCAACATCTGTTCCAGTGGGTCCCCTCCCCCAACCTTCTCTGAGCCTTCGAGGTCCATGTGACCTGGCCATTTAGCCCATGGTGTGCAAAAAAGTGCCGCTCAGAGGTAAAACAACCTAAAACAACTCTCTCCAAACTACTATAAAGCTAACATCGATGTCCAAGACTATAGTGTTCGTTCTCCAAGACAAGACTGTAGTGTTTGCTGTCCAAGACTACACTCCAGTGTCCTTTGCTCTCTTGAACACACAAAGTGCCGCTATCCAAAGAGTTTGATTGACCCGCAATTCTTTATACTAGGGGGGAAGAGGAGGTGGTAAGGGACGAAAATAGATAGTTCTCAATGCGATGTTCTTGTCCCGAAACCATGTGGTTGTCCGTTTCATAGGAACCATTGAGCAGTGGTTCAGGGGGATCTCAGGCATCTGGTGTTGCAGTGTCTGAGTCTCAGACTTGGCACCAGGCACCACTCTGACAGAAGCTTTGCGTGGATGAGAGGGCGTCTCCTTGTACACGTTTCTCGAATTATAACTGGCAGGAAGGCAGGTAAATGGTTTTCCCCTGCTATGCTGCACCTCAAACGGAATTTTCTGCTGGATAATCTTCCACATGGCGCCAGAATGTCAGATAAGGAAGTTGAAGGAAACGTCAAAACAGTTCTAAGTGAATATGAAAATTCACATAGAACAATTCATCTGGAAGTCTTCGTCATGTTCCACGAACCATTCTCGAACAATTCAGGCAGTGTGGCATGGTGCATTATCCTGCTGAAAGAAAACACTACTAAAGGAATTAACCGTTGCCATGAAAGGATGTACTTGATCTGCAATGATGTTTAGGTAGACAGTAAACATCATAGTTTCCTGCACTTTAATGATTGGACCCAAGTTTCCCAGCAGAACTTCCTCAAGCTTTACACTTCCTCCACCGGCTTGTTTTCATCCAATGGTTCATCCTGGTGCCAACACTTCCCAGGTAAATGACGCACACACATACTCGGCCGTCCACATGGTGCAACAGGAAACGAGATTCATCGGACCAGACGACCTTCTTCCAATCATTCAAGGTCCAGTTTTGATGCTTGCGTGCCCATTATAGGTGCTTTCAACAGTGAACCGAGATTAGCATGAGCACTTGGAATGGCCTGCGGCTATGCAGACCCATTTTCAGCACGGTTCAATGTATTGTGTGTTGTGACACATTACTCCCGTCACCAGCATTCAAATTGCGGGCGAGTTGCGCCACGTATTCCTTCTGTTGGCTCGTACCATATGACATAGCCTTCGTTCACCTGTAGCATCGATGAGCTGTGGACCACTTTTAGAAGGTATTAACCACTGCTGACCATGAACACCCCACAAGCCTTGCCATCTCGCAAATGCTCTGACCCAGTCATCTGGCCATTACAATTTGGCCTTTGTCAAACTCACTTACGTTTGCTACCTTTTCCATCTGAAGAACAACACTGATTAACAGAGTTCAGTATCAGGTGTTATTTATACACTTTCATGACCTTCACACACGCTGTCGTTTACCAGCAGTTTCTTCGATTTGTATAAAGACGTGCTGTCATAATGTTTTAGCTCTTCGGTGTATGTATATGAGCTGCACCCTATAATTTAAAATAAAAATCAAAATTCAAATTTCTTACATTAAAAACCTACTTAAACCGTATCAGCTGATGTTATCAGTTCATGAACATATTTAAAGCACAGAGCTCAAAACTTTAATGAAAACACTTTTGTTGATGTTAGAATAATAGAATATCTCAGATATAAATCTGGTAGTAGTTTGTTAGAATAATATATATTAGATTAGAAATATATATATAATATTATATTAGAAATATATATATTTATTTTAAAAACATATATTAGAATAAATATATTACTATTAATGACAATAATAATAATATTTTTATTACCCGGGTGGGATCTGAACCCCCGACCGACCTCCTGCTAACAAGTCAAGTGCTCTGACCACTGAGCTACCGATCGCCTAACAGTCATCCTCTATTAGTGACTTTAAACATTACATCATAGAATAGTCATAGGAAATGTAGTTGACTGTAATTGAAGACTTTGGTCCAGATGGCACATTCCAGCTTACGGCCCGGTGGCTGGCTGGTGGCATCATATGGCCCAGTGGCTGGCCGGTGGCATCATATGGCCCGGTGGCATCACACGACCCGGTGGCTGGCCCTGTGATTTTGTTTGAAGAAAGAAAATCACACGGCCAGCCCACATTTAAGCGCCAAACGGCATGGTATTTTTTTTTTAAACTAGTATCGAGCGTATTGTCGTTAGCCGGCTGGGATCTGAACCCACGAGGTGCTCTGACCACTGAGCTACCGGCTCAGCGGATGCGCAACATCTGGACCAAAGTCTTTAATTACAGTCAACTACATTTCCTATGACTATCCTATGGTATAATGTTTGAAGTCACTAATAGAGAATGATTGTTAGGCGGCCGGTAGCTCAGTGGTCAGAGCACCTGACTTATTATCAGGAGGTCGTGGGTTCAGATCCCGCCCTGCTAATGACAATTTTTCCTCTATATTATTCTAATTTTGTTGATGCCAAGGTTACAGAACTTGTTTCTAATTTAATTGTATATTGTTATTACCAAATATATATATTAATCAAAGAAATTTTAGGAAGCTATGCATTAGCCCCCTACCTCCACTGCAAGTGGAGGAAGGCGGGTTAAGTATCAAAGCTGAATGCAAATTTTTATTGTTCTCTGTGCCGACCCAGGTTAAAGGCAAGTGCACATTTCGAAGCTTCCGCTCTCCCATATCAATCGCGTTTTCTTCACCTATATCGAAAAAAAGTTTGGATTTGTGATCGGCCCTTCGACTTCTTTAGCTGTGCACGAAAGGGGGGGAGGGCCGAGGGGCAGCTTGAAAAATCCCTCACTTCATCAACATAATCAATCACCTCATAACACAAATCCATGCAAGGGACAAAAATGTACCTTGCATTAAAAGAGACAGTTCTTAAGGTTTCATTTGAAGAAAGAAAATCTCCAAATGAATACTTCTGATGAAGAATTGTTTGCTTTGATGTAAATGCTAGAAACATCAAAATTGGTTAACGGAAACGAGTAAGAAGATCTTGGATGCGCAGCACAAATCAAGATAAGAGAATACGATGAACTGTTAAAAGTATTACCATTAACATTTATGTTCATATTTTTTTTCGGAAAACTTGACATGAAAAATTAATTACTTGTGATTAAAACGATTTACTATTTCACTTCCACATAGAGATCATCTTTGAAGGATGCTTAGAACTCTGATCTTTGGGAAGTTGACATTGACTCAGGCATTGAAGATACGAGCCGATGCATTCATGCCCCTATATATGCATTGCCTGATGCATTGGACGATAAGGGCCGATATATCCATGCCCCTAAGTGTGCATTGCCTCATGCATTGGACGATAAGGGCCGATGCATCCATGCCCCTAAAGGTGCATTGCCTCATGCATTGGGAGATAAGTGCCGATATATCCGTACCCCTAAGTATGCATTGCCTCATGCTTTGGACGATACAAGCCGATGTACCCATGCCCCGAAGTGTGCATTGCCTCATGCATTGGACGATAGGAGCTAGTGCATTTCGTTGGGTTGTTTTACCTCTGAGTGACACTTTTTTTGCACACCGTTGGCTAAATGGCCAGGTCACAAGGACCCAGAAGGTTCAGAGAAGGTTGGGGGCGGGGCCCACTGGAACAGCCGTTGGGAGCCAGATGGTAACCTCCCATCAAGGCCATCCAGCGTTTCTTCAACGTACACAGGGTATGGCTCTACCGCACACGGGGCCACGACTTAACGTCCCATCTGACGGACGGTGGCCTTTCCAAGCTCATCGGTGTTACTTAATGACCGTGGGCAGGGTGAGGAGTTTTGCGGAGATAAGTCTCGGTGCTGACCCAGCTGGGACTCAAACCTGGGAACTGCAGATTGCGAGCCAGGTGTGCTACCGACTGAGCCACCCTCGCCCCGCCAGTCATTGCCTTATGCATTGGACGATAAGAGCCAGTACATTGCCTTATGCATTAGGCTATAAGAGCCAGTGCATTGCCTTATGCATTAGACGATAAGAGGCAGTGCATTGACTTATGCATTAGACGATAAGAGCCAGTGCATTGTCTCATGAATTGGATGATAAGAGCCAGTGCATTGTCTCATGAATTGGATGATAAGAGCCAGTGCATTGTCTCATGAATTGGATGATAAGAGCCAGTGCATCCCTGCCCCTATGTGTGCATTGCCTCATGCATTGGACGATAAGAGCCGATGAATCCATGCCCCTGTGTATGCATTGCCTCATGCATTAGTAGTGTAGTAGTTGGGTGTTCTGGGCCAGTGTAAAGTATAGGGAATCCCATGTTAACCTATGGGAGACTTTTGAGGAGATGATTTTTAAAATAATTTCGGGAAGGCGCTCTGCATGAAAGACAGGACACGAGGGGTTTTATTGGGAAAATATTGCAGTTATCAACACTTCACTGAATGATTGAGCTGTTGAGATGTAAAAAATCCGGTTTAATCGGAGAAGTTGAGAGATTATTAATATAAATATCATGAGAGCTTTTTACTTATATAAATATATAATGATTATTTAAGAGCTCTAATCGATTGCAGCTCAGGGGGAAGGGGTCTAAGTCGTCGGCTTTTTGTGAGTCCCAAACTCGAGAGAAATTATTGGCATCCCCACAAGAAACCCACGCCTTAGACAATGTTGACATGCAGTTAGCTTTTTCAAAGATTTCGCCGGGTTTATTCACTTCTTTCTTACCGAAATAATTGGGGGGCTTTTCTCATATCTACTCATCCTCATTAGAACGCAGAGAACCAAACATTCAGAGATAGCACTCCAAAATCTATCTTTCCGTCGTATTTTTTCTCCCGCAGCCCCCGAAAACTCATTTTACCTGTTGATTTTGAACTGTCATATTTTTAAATTATTTTCCCGAAAAATGTCTTGCTTTTCTCGACTCTCCGATTTAACCGGATTTCTTACAACCCAAGAGCCCAATAATTCAGTTAAGTGTTGATAACTGCAACATTTTGCCAACAAAACCTCTCGTGTCCTGTCTTTCATGCAGAGCGCCTTCCCGAAATTAGTTTAAAGCTCAGCTTCCCAAAAGTCTCCCATAGGTTAACATGGGATTCCCTATACTTTAACATTGACCCAGAACTCTTACACAAGTAATGATTTCCATTGGTTCACAATTCTATTTATACATTTCACAATGATGCTCTTTTATTCATTACAGATATATTTTACAGCCTCCTTACAAAAATGCAGGTTAACAGAAAAAATGATTTTAGATACAGCTGTCTAAATATGGTAATTACATGCGATATTTTTACATACTTTCACAAAATATTTTACACAAGTAATGATTTTTATTGGTTTTGCGATTTTATTTATACATTTCACAATGATGCTTTTTCTACATTGATTACAGATATATTTTATATCCTGCTTACAAAAATGCAGGTTAACAGAAGAAATGGTTTTACATACAGCTGTGTAAATATGGTAAATACATGCGATATTTTTACGCACTTTGACATAATATTTTACACAAGTAATGATTTCCATTGGTTTGCAATTTCACTTACACATTTCACAATGATGCTTTTTCTACATTGATTACAGATATATTTTACAGCCTGCTTACAAAAATGCAGGTTAACAGAAGAAATGGTTTTTTTTTACATATTTTTACATAATACTTTACACAAGAAATGATTTCCATTGGTTTACAATTTTATTTATATATTTCACAATGATGCTTTTTCTACAATGATTAAAGATATATTTTACAGCCTGCTAACAAAAATGCAGGTTAACAGAAGAAATGGTTTTACATACAGCCGTCTAAATATGGTAATTACATGCGATATTTTTACATATTTTCACATAATATATTACACAAGTAGTGAATTCCATTGGTTTGCAATTTTATTCACACATTTCACAATGAATCTTTTTTACATTGATTACAGATATATTTTACAGCCTGCTTACAAAAATGCGGGATAACAGAAGAAATAGTTTTACATACAGCCGTCTAAATATGGTAATTACATGCGATATTTTTACATACTTTCACAAAATATTTTACACAAGTAACGATTTCCATTGGTTTGCAATTTCATTTATACATTTCACAATGATGCTTTTTCTTGATTGATTACAGATATATTTTACAGCCTACTTACAAAAATGCAGGTTAACAGAAGAAATGGTGTTACATACAGCTGTCTAAATATGGTAATTACATGCGATATTTTTACATACTTTCACAAAATATTTTACACAAGTAATGATTTTTATTGGTTTTGCGATTTTATTTATACATTTCACAATGATGCTTTTTCTACATTGATTACAGATATATTTTATATCCTGCTTACAAAAATGCAGGTTAACAGAAGAAATGGTTTTTCATACATTCGTCTAAATATGGTAATTACATGCGATATTTTTACATACTTTCACAAAATATTTTACACAAGTAATGATTTCCATTGGTTTGCAATTTTATTTTTACATTTCACAATGATGCTTTTTCTACACTGGTTACAGATATATTTTACTGCCTGCTTACAAAAATGCAGGTTAACAGAAGAAATGGCTTTACATATAGCCATTTAAATATGGTAATTACACGCGAAATTTTTCAATATTTTCATATAATATTTTACACTAGTAATGATTTCCATTGGTTTGCAATTTTATTTATACATTTCACAACGATGCTTTTTTACATTGACTACAGATATATTTTACAGCCTGCTTACAAAAATGCAGGTTAACAGAAGAAATAGTTTCACATACAACCGTCTAAATATTGTAATTACATGCGTTATTTTACATATACAGGGGTTATACAAAAAAATTATATATATATTCAGATAAAATCATCATATTTTTATACATATTAACATATAGCTCAAACGTATTAAAAATCACACATTTAACAAAATATTCGTTTTTTTCTGTTACATAGTTTTTTTATCGTTTCGTAGTGACCGTATGATAGGTGTCATAACCATTTTCTAAAATATATCTTTTATCATCGAATGGTGACAGACCGAGTTTTACACCTTTCACTACCTGAAGATGATGGTTGCTACTTTGAATCCTTGTCAAATCTACTTGAGAAGGTGGTTTGTTTATCAAGCAGTCTCCGTAATCCTTGTGACGAAACGATCTTTTCAGAATGTATTTGGGGACTCCTTTCCCTGTCTTCTTCTCCTCTTGTAAACTTAGAATAGAATATATTTTTGAATGAAGGCCTGCAGTTTCTTTTACAGGTACTCCTGAAAATTCATCTGTCATTTTACCTAGTACCTTTATATTACATGTACTATGCAAAACGTGATATATGTGATGGTCAGACGTATCGAAAGATCTATATCATCTTCCATATCGGCATATTCATCCTCGGCTTGAAGTTCGTAGCACAGTAAATCTGTATGTATATGGAGAAAAAGCTAAATCAGTGAACAATAATTTAGCTTTTTCTCCATATTTTGGACTAATATTGTCATAATGAAAGTTATACATCAGTATTTTACTAATATCTAGAATACTGAATCCAGCATAAATTGGTCTGTTGAGTTTCAATTTAATTTGCTTTGATTGTACGCATGCTAGTTCGTTGTCAATAACACGAAAAACGTGAAAAGCAGGCGATGCTTCGAGTTTGCAAACTCTCTTTGGGCACTGAGTCAATTCAATATTCACCTTATTTCTCAAGTTTTCCATCGTTTTTCCAAACACAGCATTATTCATCAGTTTGAAGAAGTCCTTCACGAAATCATTTCTAGCTTTCTTCCGCTGACCTGTATTAAATTCTATATACGGTTTTAGCCAGCAAAATTGTTTGAATTGTAAACTGCGATGTACTTTCTTCAGCTGCATACCGAAGGTTAAATATTGTTCCATATTACGGTAATGAAGGACATATTATTCCTTAGAATACAGATTTGGAGATTAGTTTCACGACTGATTGGTTGGTATTTATTCCAAGGTTATGAGCAAACTCTGGGCAGTATGGTGATAACATGCTGTTGGTAATCTAAAGTTTCTCAGGGGCTAGTGGATAATCATTATGCTTGTCATGAAGAGAAACTGGATAATCTAAATCGACTTCCATTGTATAGTCTTTATTGGAATTATCAGCAACTGCAGTAATATCTATATCTTCTCTTTCTTCTCTATCAAGCTATCGAAAATCGCTTTGAGGAAGACATTGTGACATTGCCCATCCTTAAAGATTGTTGGCATCATGGTACGTAATGTATTAGAATGTAGTTGGGGATTATAGATATCTAAATACTTGTTGTTTGCAGTGCTAAAACGATTGCATATCACTGAAATTCCTCCTCATATGCCTTTTTCCAGGAAAAGATATATTGTAGGATCAGTTATCAACTCTAGATAAACACTTGTCATCTTCAGGCATGCTTGCCAGGCTAGTCCAGGAGCTGTGTAAACATGACAGGGATCAATTTCATAGTATCTGACACATAGTTGTCTGAAATTCTCAAACACATCAGCTAAGAGGAGCACGTCAGTCTTCAGGTATAAGTCGTGATATTGGCCTAGGTTTTTTATGTCGAATGAGTTCCATACTTTCATTGCATGGATATAGTCTTCTTCCTCTAACGCTTCTTCTGTAAATTGATTGTAAAAGGCTTCACGTGGAGGTAATAACGTTTCTTCAAACTTTTCGCTCTGTCAATATAATCGTAAGATTAAACTCCTTTTCTCAAAACCAAGTGTAGCCGATCAGTTTCAACACGTTTCTTTAAAATATGGAATTCTTCTGCTGATAAATTATGGACTAGCTTCTCAAGAGATGCACTTAAAAATTGACAGAAGTCTGTGAAATTCTAAGCCCCAAGGGATAAGGCTATGTATTTTTCCATCTTATTGGGAATGTATTTAATCTTCTTATTTTTGATCATATTGATTCCTTGCATAATAAGATGGCTGTCATATCCCTAAAGGTTATAAAATATAACTGGAATCTTATTTGTGAGCTTAAAACTGAGATTACAGGCATTATGAGCGGCTCCTCGGAATTTGCCGGTTAAATGATCTCGGAATTTGATCGGAATATGATCTCGGAATTTGCCGGTTAAATGATCTCGGATTAACCTCGGAATTTGCCGGTTAAGTGATCTCTCACGCGATCTGGCACCAGAACATCTTTGCAAATATGACAATTGATAGCGTTGCGAAATGATTCCTCTTCCTGATTTGAAAGTTGCATTGGTTTGATCCCCGAGAGTAAATTTTTATATCGTTTTCTTCTTTAAACAGACATTCCAAAAATTCTTTAACCACATTAAGACCTCTATAAACAACTGGAGGTTTATAGCAGTAGCCGTCAGGTCCGACAACAAAATATGGAAATCCACAGGGTTCATGATTTGCTGTGATAGTGCTGTCTGATTTTACAGTGTTACGCATACAAGTGTCAACTTTCACTAGGAATGATTCAAAGTCGGCGTAAATCACATAAGAAAAGCGCTGTTGGAACTTGAAATTTGTGAATTTCAGCCATTTCTCCTCTTCAGTTGGAAACTATACTCTCTGGCGTCCATGTCTTGACAATAGGGAATATTATCCTTCAAAAGTGATTCATTTGTGAAACGGTGAAGGCAGTAATATCAGTAGAAACTCACACCGTTATGTTTGGTGAGAGGACTGAGAAGTCTACTCATATTCGTAATGGAGGAATAATGTTGCTTTTCATCATCTGATAACAGTAGGAGATTCGCGTTCTCTTTAAATCTGAATGGCGTGATGTAGAATAGAAACACCTCTTTCTCGTATCCAAAAACATTGATCGAGTTGTTATTCATTTTTTTCTAATTTTGATATTTGATTTATCGTTATAGGGAAAATTAGACCAGATGAATTTAATTTTTCTTCTAAATGCATATAGTTGCTAGGACGCTGTGGATTATCTGTGGCAGCATACAAAGAGGCTAAAACAGAACAGACAAAGCATTTTGGTCAGAATTACATACATTGACAATAGCGTGTTTTAATAGTAATTCTCTTGGAGTAAGGACATAACTAGACCCTGCAAGAGGGGTATATTTTCTAATGTTCATTTCAGCGTGGAGTACGGCATCCAGTATCCATTCAATATATGTTCCTTCAAATTCTTCAAATGAAGCGTTGATCATCTTGCACGCTAAATCTAGTTCTCTGTTTAGGGACGATGTAGGAAGACTTGTGACACGGTTACTTCGGAAAAACGCAGTGCAGTGTTCGAAGGTAGAAGGGGAGACTTTTCGCCTGAAGCGCACTTTCATGGCAAGGTACCATTTAATGCTACCTTTCCAGGTCAATTCTTCTTTTAGATGAGTTAGGAGTGACTCCCGCGAGGACCCGAGGAAAAAGGTGAGGTCAACAGATGTTTCATCCGTTGCCACCAACTTATGTGTTGACAGGATCCTTTTCATTTCTTCTGTAAACTGGCAGGGGTCTTCAGGGTCTGGTTTTTGTTTCTTCTGGGGGGTCTTTTCATCTTCAGAAGGTTTTTGCTTATTATTGTGTGGTTTTCTTTGATGCCGCAAAAGACTGTCTTTTCTTCCAAACTCCATTGCACATTCTTCACACCTGTAGGTTTTCCTGGAGGGGTGGGATAACTCATGACGTCGGATGTCATCTCTCCTTGAGAACGTCGATTCACATTGAAAACTCTTAAACAGGCTATTTCCATCGTGATTTCTCATATGATGAATGAGATTTGTCTGGAGTGTGAAAGTCTTCTGACATATATTACATGGATACATTTCAAAAACAGTAACTTTCAAAATAGCTGACTTATACTACACGAGGACGTCAAGAACCATCACTATTGACTTCTAGCAGTTGAAAAATCACACAGACGCAGCAGTAGAGGAATGTCACTGTCAACGTCTGACAACAGAATGAGGATTCTAGTAGATCGTATAATCATTTCGATGTACCAGGTAATAATTTTACTCCTACCATCTCCATCATAAAGGTATGCCTATTTGGCTGAGTAAGAACAAAATATATAAGTAAACCACCCTTAGGTGGGCCCCTAAGGGCAAACATAAGAAAAGCTAAAAATAGCAGTAAAATTGTATAAGAAACCTAAAACGGGTAGGTCTCCTCTGAGAACGCTACCGTTTTAGGCCTCTTGTACTTGTTCAAAACAGTATGATCGTAAAGAATCAGAGAAGAAATAATCTCATTGGGATTATTGTATACAGCCTCAAAAAATCTTTTTGAGGTGCGTTTTATATGTGTATATATATATATGGTATATGTCCAGGTCTTTATGGAGTTGTCTGTTACGGACAAACCAGGAGGCATCGACCGCAGTTCTCAAAATCTTGTTCTGTAAGACCTGAATCTTACGAATATTGGTGGGTGTAGTTTTCGCCCATATGGGTGAAGCATAGAGAATCACCGGTCTGATGATCATATCATAGAGTAAAAGCTTATGATCAATCATTAAAATGGAATTTCTCCTAAATAGTAGGCCTAGCTGGCCCCTCAATGAATTCACTTTGGAGATTGTTTTATTTATGTGATCGTCCCACTTTAACCTCTTATGTATAACAACCCCAAGATATTTGACTGAATCACTCCAATCAATGGGAATATCTTGTAAATGGAGGCAAGTGGGATTCATAATACGCTTTCCAGTAAAATAGATGGCAGAACTCTTGTCAGAGTTAATCTTATCTTCCATTTTTCCTACCAAGTGCCCAGCTCGGTCAAGCTATGCTGCAGCCTCTTCACAGCGATTGCAGGACCGAGGGAGGGAGATAGCAAGGCAAGGTCATCTGCATAAAGTGCAAGATGAATACGATCAAAGAAAGGTAAATCGTATAAGTAAGAATGATGATTCTGACTGATGGATGTCGTATTTATACTAGAAGATGAACTATCCCGCAGAAATTGAAATAAAAGACTGTCCCGCAGAAAATGAAAAGAAAAAATGCTATTGGGTGAAAATGATTTAAAAGGTAAAACTTCTAATAGGTGACGTCAGGATTCAAAATGGCGGAGTCTGAACTTACAAATTTCGGATGAGAGTAGAAACCAAAATGGCGGGACTTATTCGAGAGTTTGCGGTCCAAATGGCGGGAGTTTTTAATAAAGGGGGCGGCACTTTTGATAAGGGGTTAATTATGAAATATTAATTATTAATAAGGGGGTGTGGGGCGCATAAGGGAGCGTGGTCGATGACGTAGGAAACCGCTATGGGTGTTGGCGGAAATTACGATTGAGTTGTTATCCAATACCATCTATTATGCATCCATTATTATCTGCAATTTAACTGAATAATATAATTTCAGATTAATACATCTCTGGAGGGAGGTATTCTTTTCAACGTTGCCCGACTTCAGTCTTAAAAGAGTGTGAGTTCTGACCAATGCGATTGATAATGATCCGCCGAGTTTCCGATCGAAGTGGTTAGCACGCTTGGCTACTGATCTAAGGGACCTGGGTTCGAGCCCCGGATTTAGGCATGGATGTGTGTGTGTCGTTTTTCTGCTGAGGTCCTGCCATCCTCTCAGATCTCCTATTGTGGCATATAAACTGACAGGCTCCTGTCAGACCTCTGTGGCAAGCAGCTGCTTCAGGGGGTATTTATTATTTATTTTTTAATGTTCAATTGTTCAATATATTTCTTTTTGAAATTCATTTAATTTGGTGGCCTAGATATATAACTGTATGATTGCGACCTCAACCTAAGCTTTTGTCAAAGAAATACTATAATTCACTTTTACTTGATTAAAAGATGCTAGTAGATCGCGGGATTACAATTCAAATAGAGTAGTTCGCAGTGTTGAAAAGGTTTACTATCATTACTATAAAGGAATGATTGATAGGATTGATAATTATAAACAACGGATTATTACGGTGTTAGAAATATGATAAAAAAAGTGTAAAAACACAGAAAAAATACTTATAAAGATTTCCAAGTTGCTTCAAGTAGCAGTCAGCTTAAAAATAAGAAATGAAAAGAATTTATCCACAGCATGAATGATAGGAATATAGAATAGAAACTAATTAGAAAAATCAGTGGTGGTAATAAAAACACAACTGCTTTCTCGGTCATGAAAAATAGAAAAATATTACTCAGCGAAATGAATAATCAGTTTGGTGTTCGTGATTTTAACATATCTTGCAAAATTACATATATATATAAAGTAGCAGCCCATAGTAAATAAATACATTTTTATATTCTGTAAATGTAGACAACATATAAATGGATGGGTTGAAAAAAGGGTAAAAAATAATTTCTAATCAAATGCTGAAATATTACAAGTTATAATTAAATAGAAATATATGTAAATTAAAATTTTAAGCTTATTTCATCAATATCTCATTGGAATGTGGGGAATTTCCTGATCATTTAAAAGTTACATCTATATTATTTTACAATTACATCTGTAAAGTAAAAATTATTTAAAACGTATTGGCCAATTTCCACATAGTCAAAGCTTGCTAAATATTTTGATATCTTAATGAAAAACTATTGAACGAATTTCTAAATTACTATTTTTTCAAGCAACAAATATGGCTTTTTAGCTTAATAACACAAATCTTAAATACACAAATGTCACTGCTTCAATTTATTAAAGCAATATATTTTGGATTATATGTGGAAAATATACTTCATCCATATATTTGGATGTTTTAAGTGTTTCTATTCAACATGACTTATTACTCTTTAAACAATTTACGCTTACTGAATTAGAGGACTAGTTAATAACGTTCTATTCTAATAATATAAAACAATTTGCTTTCTTTAGGAAGCTCAATAGTGAGATGAAATATTTAAAACAAACTGTGTTCCACAAGGTTTGTTATTGGGAGCTACTTTTAGTCTTATTCACCTTAACGAATTTTGTAACTGTAATTAATTAGTGCAAAATGATATAGTTTGCTGATGACATGGTAAAAATAATTGAAATAGCATTTAAAATATTAGAAAGTCACATTGGACAATTCTTAGGAAACTGAACAAGCAGTTTACTGATTATTGGCTTCAGATAAGTATAAAATATAAAAACAAAATACCTGATTTTCAATTATCACAGAAATGAAATTCTAATTTTTACTAAAAATGGTGAGAATTTAATTGTGACTTTAAAGTCACTTGTGATCGCTATTTAGTAAATAAAACTACATACTTCAATACAAACTTAAATTGGCATATTTATGGAAGCTTAAAATGCCAACCACATTATAAATTTTGGTTATTAAGCTTTGTTATCAAAAGAAAAATGCATATTAATATATATATAAATTCAAAAATTATAAAACTCAGCTTTTTTTAAATTTATCTATATTTTTCATGGACTGGTTCCTCACCCCAGTTTGGCATTACTTTCTGGGATGGAGTTTACTTCAATAATTTGTTTCTTTTAATAGTAAAAGAAAGCACGGTGCTTAGAACAAAATCCATGTCAAATGTTTTTTCTGTGAAAGATCTGCACTTTACGTGATATTTTACCAATGTACTGTGTTATGCATATATCCTTTACAATTGTTTGATATGTATCAGAAAAAATATTGATAAACGGTACGGGTAGCGATACGATCTACATTCATAGAATCATCCACAACTGTAAGCATTCCAGCAGCAATTTCATCTGCTATGTCGACATATGTGGTTTTAATTTTGATGTGTAGTTCTAATCGCGAAAAGGGGTCCATATTTAAGACAGTAATGCATCTATCTTCTTTACAATGAGATTAGAACTAATCGAATTGTTCAGAATGTCTCTAAAATGTCCATCCCATCTAAACACGGAAGAAACCTCGCCTTTTCGATAACCTTTTGCCCTTTTAATCCCTGTGTGCCAGACTGTTTTTCCCCAAACAAACCATTTACTGTTTGGTACAATTCTATCTTCTCATGCTATCTAACTGCTTCCTCTGTCAGCCAAATTATCAAGCCAAAGATTCTTATCAGCTTTCAACTGATTCTTTAGATGTTTATTAAGCTCTCTGGATATTTATCTGTTAAGATCTATAGGATGTTGATTCGGTAATTTCTTCCTTCGTAAATTATCTGCATTGTTTTATTACTCAAATGATTGCATTTCCTATGCACCTTTTTACAGAGACGAGCACTATTAGTAAGTTTCCATGTGCATTCAGCCCATTTTGCGCACAAAGTTCCGCTTAGAGATGGGACAACTCAACTCAACCCAACATGACTCTGTCATCTCCTTGAGTTTCTATGCTATTCCCGATTTTACTAGCACATTATGTTTTGCATTTTATTATTATATTCCGCATGTCCAATGCAGTGCACTTGTGTAAAAAATAAAAACAAACCTATTCTCTAAGGGTAAAGTTGACTAAAAATTAAATCAAATGCTTGGAAAAAGTTTCGATTAAATGAAAGATTAAATAAAACCAAAACCTACTGAAATAAAAAATTGTGCGCAATGAAGAAATATTTAACTTTTCTTATTGTCCTTTACATAACTTAGCTCGTTATGAGCTGTTCTATTTTAATACGAAAATAGCGTACTGAGAGCTAGGACGATCGGTCACGAATCTGGATCTGGTCTTTCATCTTCAGAGGAAGGGGGAGGGATGCAATCAAGTTCGAATCAACATGCATATAAACTGAATTGCCACTTTATTAGATACATAATCATCATCATGTTCAAGCAGTCTTGGGATACGGAGGTCCAACTAGACCACGCAATTTAGTTCTCCAAGCATATCTGTCTTGAGGTATATCTGCTACTTCTGGCCACTGCATACCAATTCTAACAAGGTCCTGTTTGACATTGTCTACCCTCCGCATCCTAGGTATCCCACTCTTTCTGAGGCATTTAGGCACACTGTTCATAACCCTATTCGCTAATCTATAACTATCTATACGAGCAACATGGCCATACCAATGGAGTCTCTCTCTGCACAATATGCTGCTTATAGGAGGTTGCAGACTCCTTTGCCTAATCTTATCATTACTTGCAACATTGAACAACCTAATGCCCAAGATATTGCGTAAGCATCTAGAATCAAAAGCATTAAGTTTCCTGTTATCTTGTTAACAAAGTTTCTAAGTTACACAGCTCCCAACAACTCCTCTACATATAAGTAGTATCTGTTACATAACTCCCAAGACAAACTGTGATATCTTCTCAAGAGTGCAGCCATTCAGATTAACTGAATCACAGCTGCCTGACCTATTTTCATTACACATAATCAATAACCGAACTATATAGAAAAGGAGACAAAATGCACCCTGTTAAACACCAGAAGCAATACTAAACCAATTCCTATAAGCCTCACCAACTCTCACCCACGACTCAGTGTTATTATAGAGAGCTTTCATTATGTTAACCAACTTGTCTGGTATTCTATACGATCTCACGATAAACCACAAATTAACAAAAAACAAAGCTAGCCACCAAAGGCTTCCGAAACTCTAAACATTTTTCAAGAATCTGTCTGAGTGAAAATATCTGATCTACACATCCCCGCCACTTCTGAATCCACATTGCTCATCACGCAATTGCCTGTCATCCAGATTCTTAATTCTATTAAGCACAATCGTAGAAAGAACTTTACCTGGAACGGAGAGTAGGCTGATACCCCTATAGTTATCACAAGAACTGCGATCACCTTTTTTGAAAATAGGGATAACAATAACTCTGGTAAAATCCTTAGGAACCATGCCTTTATCATAAAAGATATTCAGAATTTCAGTCATCCAAGTGGTAACCGAAACATTCCCAGCTCTAACATTTCCGTAGTAATTTCATCTACCCCTGGGGATTTATGAAGTTTAAGTTTAGAAACAGCCAAAATAACTTCATGTGTTATAGGGCCAACATTAAAGCCATCAATGCATCTATCATTATTGCAAACAATGGGAGTAGAACTAACCACATTGTTTAGAACATCACTGAAATGCTCAGCCCACTTAGCCATGACAGAGTCCTGACTTTGTACAGTCTTACCTTGTTTATCCTTTAATCCCTTATATCTGTCCGTTTTCTACCACACAAAATATTAACTCTCTGGCACAGCTCTCGGCTTTGCATCCTCGGCTTTGTCAGTCAAGCTATCAAGCCAAGGATGCTTATCAGCAGCTAACTGATCCTTTACACGTTTATTAAGCTCTCTGTAATGCTTTCTATTAGGACTAGTAGGGTGCAATTTCAGCTCCCCTATATGACCTTCATATTGATGAGTCTCTAGAACAGCAGGAATTCGTTTGGGCATGGACTCAACGAGGTGTCTTGAAATATGCCCTATGTCGACTCCACCTCTTGCCGTAGGTGTTGCAAATAATCTGGTGATAGATCTCTACTCCAAATAGCTTGTTTCGTCTCATACCACAAGGTGCTCGATTAGATTGAGACATGGTGGCTGCAATAAGCTGAAGTCACTGTCAAGTTCTCTTAACTATTATTGGACATTTTCCCGAATGACGTCGGGGCAGGGGTGGCTCAGTCGGTAGCGCGCCAGGCTCGTAATCTGTAGTTCCCAGGTAATCTGTAGGAACTTTCTCGAGTAATACTTGGTTCCCAGGTAATCTGTAGTAGTAATCTGTAGTTCGCAGTTCCCAGGTTCTTCGCCCTGTCCATGGTCAGCAGGGGACATCAATGGGCTTGGAAAGACCGCCGTCCATCGGATGGGATGTTAATCCGTGGCACCGTGTGCGGAAAACCATACCCTGTGCATGTTAAAGAGCATGTTGGACGGCCTTGACCTTGACTTCTGTCTGCCAACAGCTGTCCCAGTGGGTCTCCTCCCCCAACCTTCTCTGAGCCTTCGGGGTCTATGTAACCTGGCCATTTAGCCCATGGTGTGCAAAAAAGAGAGAAAAAAACCCAACCCAACTCGAATGACGTACTTGTGACATGGAGCATTGTCGTACTAAAAGAACCCATTCGCAGATGAATACACTGCTGCCATGAGGCGATACACCTGATCAGCAACGATGTTCAGATATCTTGTGGCATTTAAATTTTGCTCCACTGGTATCAAGGTGTCATGAAATATATTATGTGTGCCATGAAAACACTCCCCAAACAATTACACCGTCACCACCAGCCCATAGTGTTGATTCCTGGCAGGATGGATCGATGGAGTCACGCGATGGAGTCTTCCCATCGGCGTGAAACAGCAAAATACGGGATTCACCAGAGCAGTCAGCGTTTTTCTAATCCTCTAGTATCAAGTTGTTTGTGTTCCATAACCCCCAACGACAGCAGTTTCTTGTTTTCCACTGACAGAGGTAGAACCTGGTTAGGTCGTTGGCTGCCATTACCCATGATATGATGAGTTGTAAATTCTAATATGCCTCTTTCGCCTCTGTGTTATTTGGTTGACTGTAGCCCGTCTGTGACTCTACGCAAGTATTGTCATCCTCGGTCAGTTTCTTTCATCAACGATCTGTTTCCAGCCGCAGGACTGCTGTTGGCAAGATGTTATTTGGATGCTGGGCCATTTTCGATACATCCATGATATGTCATCCGTCAAAACTCCAGCAGGGTTGCTGTTTATAAGATGCTCATAATGGCACGTTTCTTACCAACTTCCGTACTATGTTCAAAGTTACTTAAATCTTTCGTATTGTCCATTATCGTTCTGAATTAAACACACTGAATTCCTAGGTACCTCCTTTAAAAAGCATGATATGAACACGTGGTGCTATCATTGAGGAAGGAGTCTGTTTCACATAAAGATTGCTTCTATCTAATGAGTCACTCATTGCCTACATATATACGCTACATTTGTATTCGAATGATTTCAAAATTTAATCCGAAAAGGGGTCAAAGATCGCAATTATAGTTCCTGCGCTACTTTATATGACCAGATAATTGAAACAAGCTTAATATGGCGATTTTTTTCTTTTGTTTCAGTGTTCACAGACCTGTGGCGGAGGGGTCCAAACGAGAAAGATTCGTTGCCAGAAAATGTTGGCCTTCGGAGAGATCGTTGAACAATCCCCATCCAAGTGCCACAAGAGCCGCCCAAAGGCGAGTAAAAAGTGCAACCGAAAGCCTTGTCCTCTCCCAAAGCGAACGACAACGCCCAGTCCAGCAACTACAACAATGACAATCTCTACGACGACGGAGTTGACAACCAGGTCGTCACCTCCTCCGCGGCCATCAGAGAGAAGGAGAACGACACCCATTCCCCTTCGTCCCTCCGTTTCCACCACTACCAGAGCTTCTGTGAGCACGATCAGCCCCTCAGCTTCCGAAACTTACGTGCAGAAACTTCCCAATCGGCGAGTGACTCTGAAAGCGACGGGAAGGGCAGTGCTCTTCAAAGGCTCCACCGTCAAATTCCATTGCCCTAATAATAAACCGAACCAGACGCGTGTTCTTTGGTACAAAGGCAGGTTGAGGCTACACTCCGACAGAAGAAGGACGATCTCTCTGCGCGGGGCTCTGCGCATCCGGAAGATTAACTTCAGCGATGGTGGCAAGTACAGCTGTCTGGTGGGGCCTTTCAAGTCAGAAATCACCATCAGCATTAAGCCGTTACCAAGAGGCTATGCAAACTCTCAGGATGATGACGATTTTCCCGAAGGTCATGCTGAAGAAGATCTGTCAGGTGAGTGTTTCCTTTCGCGGGATAGTGTGTTTTCTAAATACGCTGGTGCTCAATATTAAAGGATAATCGACAAAAACGTATATAGCTGCCGATATATGTAAAAGAATTAACTGAAAATAGGCGAACATGGAAAATACGCTATGTGGAAAACTATCTTGCATTTACTGTTTACGCATATAATCCAGAATATGCAAATTAGGAATGCATTAAAAAGATGCGCGAGTCTACTCGCAGCTTGTAGCAGTTTTGGCAACTCTTGCTTTCATTTCAGTGTTTTCAATTCGCGATTCAGCTTAAGTACTCTTTCGCTATATATTCGCATCTGGAGAATACATCGCGAATCACAACCATCGAGCATCAGAAAAAGGGACTACTCTGGTGGCAGGAATCATGTTGGGGCAGGAATCATGACCAACGGGTGTACAGGCCTGCGCATCTTTCCGAGTGGCTCGGTTACTGCCCTGCGGTCCAGAGACGGGTTCCTGATCCCATATATCAGGCCATTCCGGGGAGATGTCGGTCCAGATTTTATTCATATGGACGATAACGCCCGCCCTCATTGAGCTCATGTGATGGACGATTTTCTCGAAGACGAAGATATTCGCCGAATGGAGTGTCCACCAGATCTCCTGACTTCAGTCCCTTTGAGCATGTATTGGATGCTCTAGGGCAGTGGTGCTCAACCTTTTATGCTTCACGTACCCCCTGGAAATGTGTATGTAACTGGCGTACCCCTTGTATAGATAGATGAAACTATAGTTATAGTATAACAATGGGAATATAATAAAGCATATATAATATATACACACATTAAATTTTGTATTCATAAATTACATATATCAATAAACACAAAAAATGACATAAACAAATTAACAAATCTTACAAAATTCTAAACATTATACTGGGTAATTAGTAAAATGGTTGCGCTTGTTTACGCTTGCACAGTTCATCAATGGTTGGGGTTATCTTGCTAAGGTAGAGTCGCAAGTCATCTTCAACATCCAGCCTGTTCCTATATTTATTTTTTAAAGCAGTTAAAGATGAAAAAAACAGTTTCACATAAATAAGTTTTTGTCACAGAAACACGTTCATTTAACTTCACAGTAAACTGAAGACTAAAAATAACTTTAAGCACAGCAAGTGAAATAAATCACAATGAATACATAGAACAGTAAGAAGACACATTCACTCACTTAGAATGGATGTTTTCACTGGGCGATCAGCTGTTCGGGTAGTTTCGACTCTCAGGTAGGGAAGTGATGATTGACAAACGTGTACAGACATGAACTACAGCGCCGCGCTTCGTCACTCAGTTCTCAGAAATTAATCAGTAGCAGTGTTGCCAACTTAGCGACTTTGTTGATAGATCTAGAGACTTTTGAGCTCTCACGGCGTATCTCAAAAAATTTTACCGCGTACCCACTACTCTAGGGAGACGCATTGGAGCTCGCCAACACCCTCCCAGAACAATCCACGAACTCAGAACAGCACTTGTCGAGAAGTGGTCATTAATCCTCATCAATAGCCACATATACAGCATGAGGAGTCGTTGCTTGAACTGCATGTTTGCCAGGTGTGATCATACTCCATATTAAAATTCCTCATTTCGTACGTAACACACTTTAGGTATTGTTCCATGAACTGCTCCTTGATGTCAATTGCACGATTATGATCTTAACGCATGTACATTACATGATTATGAATTTCTTCTGCTTGATTTGCATTTGTAATGTAATAATAAACCTCTTTACCAAATTTCATTGCATTCCATTAAAATTACTTCGAGTTATGTACGAATTTATACATTATCCTTTAATTTTGAGCACCATTGTATAATAATAGCCGTAATTCGAACGAACGGGTGAAGGAAACGGGCGAGCGGATACGTGTGGCAGAAATTGGCAGTTTCCACGTCTACTTGAGCGATCGGTCCCATATTTGGTGGGATGATCCCACTTTGTTCTGACTCTGTTGGGTAAAAAATCAGGTTCCTAGCTACCGTGGATCGGGAATGATCCCTCGAAAAATATCCGAAATTTCTGGAGGCGCTGCCGCCGCCTACCTATCCTATTAGGGGGAGGTCGGCAAACGGCAGTGTCGATTTCTATTGGCTGACGCTGTCACGTGCTCATGGGCGCCATTTTTGGGCTTCGATTGTTCGATTCTTCCTTAGCTCTATGATAGTTACAGGTAAAGTTCGCATATGTGTTGGTTCTATATTAAAATCGAACGCTGTGTTTTAGTGTAAATAGCTTATAATACTCATTTGTGTTTTTCGATGAACGTAAGGGTTTTAAGTTGTTAAATACCGCATTGTGTTGCTCTCAGCTGCACTAATTCTCTAAAGAAAAGGAAATCGATGAAACGTTCCCAAATGATTGAGTTGAATTTAATCATATCTTTAAAAACTAGGTAGATATAGTTATTTTAAATATTCGTATCTGTCTCTGCTGCTGCTGAAGTATTACTAGTAATTTCTGAATAGTTTGCGAATGTTCTGGCTCTACGAAATCATCTGGAATTTTATTATTTAACCAGTAGAAAACGAAACTTGCAACTTCATAGCTTCAAATATAGTCTTTCTTTATGGAGAAATTTCCTTTAAGAGAAATGAAAGCTATCACTGAAATCACATTCGTTGGTACTTAAAACGTGGAAGCTGACTTAGCAGCGCAAACACTTTCCACGTGAATTAATCTCAAAAAGCTAATTAAAACGCATTGACACTTAAAAGTTTTGCTTAAATAAAAAAGTGTAACTTTAAAGGTTTAATAATGATTTTCTTTTAGTGTATTTTGAAGAAAAAATGTTCATGTGATAAACATTTAAAAGCGACGTCAGTGTCAATATTTCAGCTTCACTAAATTATTGAAGAAATATTTTTGTAAATCGAAATTCCCATGAAAATTTAATTTATGCAGAAATATGTCACCGGAGGTAATCAGTGGCCTTATTTGTTGTAAAAAGATATTTTTAAACTTCACTTACTAAAATAAATGCTGCGTTAAAAATTTGCATAATCATTGAATTAATTTCGAAAATATCAGAACTGGAATAACAGCTGCGTTTGTTGTTAAATGTTTTAAACTTAATAACAATAAATATTAAAGGAATGTTGTAAAAAACGAGAATTAGAAAGATTTGCGTGAGATCTTCAATTTATTTCTAGTGACATTTTTCCGTAAAAAACTTGTTTTCTCTGTTAAGGAGATTGAGTATGCTTCACTAAACAAACTGAGAAGCTTTAAAGAAAAACGTTCAGAATGTGTGAAATATATTTTCATAAACTTCAACAGATGTACAAACGTGAAAAATTCCCAACATTAAAAAGCATTGCTTCAGAAAGATTAAAAGAAATTGGTTCAGAGTTTCAGCTTCGAAACTGTCATAATATTAAGCATAAACTAATATATCGTTTTATCGTGTTCCGTCTGAGAATTTGGACAATGGAAATGAAGCGGCTTTTAAAAAGGCAGAAAGGAAATGGAAAGTCAAACAAAAGTGTTGCAGTGAGATTGATAATTTGCAAAGGTAAATTACCAAAAGTGAGTAAGTGGCATTTTTTCCTAGTGATATATTTATAAACAGCATAGTGTAATAAAGGAAGAAATTGGTTTAGAATGTTCTAGTTTTTAACATATAGCATAATTTTGACAGATTTCAGAATATGTAGAAATATTTTTATAAAGCTTGCTTATGCTACAAAGTGTTCCTTTATTTTCGGAACAGAATTTTAATATTAATTTTGCAAACGCATAAATCAGAGCCCAAATATGTATGAAGGAATAGTTATTGCTTAAATTTGAAAATTAATGAATTGTAATATAATCAATCAATAAATATTATTATAAAATACTGAGAACAGAAAACAATCATCTAGAAAGTAAATATTTCCATGATTTTTAAGTAACAAAATATTATTATAAAGTTGCTCCGTCCCCATGTGTGTTCTTACGAAGCTAGATAATCAGTCTGCTACACTAACTCACTCGCAGAGTCCAGACATGGCGCCTATGAATGCCATTTGCCAACCTCTCCCTATATAGGACCACTACTACCTTGTGAATAGAGTAGTAGAGTGATGGCGAACCTATGGAACACGTGCCAAAGGTGACACGCAAGACGGTTTTTGTTTTCTCACGCCACTAGGAGGTGAAAAGTAATACGTGTCTACGGATAGGGTCAGACTTGGAAACAATGGTCATATTATGGAAACAATAATACATATTTATGGATGAATCATCGGCAGCAAGATGGCGACTATGTTGCTGTAATTAGTTACTTGTTAATAATTAATTTCAATATTGCGCCCATGTGTTTAAAAGATCTCGACAAATATCTGATTACACATTGCACAAAAAGCTGAATCAAAAATAGACATACTAAATCTATCATGTATCAATTATTCATTAATTTCCTTTAAAGCACTTCTCTATGCCTTAAATTTCAGTTTAGGTTTCGGTTTACTGTTACGCCAGAGAGCAACTTTGCTCTCTTAGCCAAAGAAAAATTCACTTCATTCTAAAAAAGGTAGCGTAGAAAAGTATGCGCTGAACAGAGTAAGTGGAAACTGGCGTGCGAGTTTGTGCGTGTGATGGAATGATTTTGGTTTGGTAAATAAAACTTTCATTTTTTAATTTTGTGTTGTACAATGGCGAGTCCAAAACTTAGTGTTCCGTACCCTTCCTTATATTTACATTCTCAGTATTTTGCATCATTCAATTTATATTGTACGATGAACGGATATATAACCTTAAATTGTTAATAATAATAATAAATAGCATCATAAAATATTTCGTAATGTTGGCACAGAAGCTAGGATACATTCTTTTACTTTTCTAATTTTTGCACACGAGCTCGAAAAAGTTCGCCATCACTGGAGTAGTACGTATGGAAAGCCGGAATAAAGTAAGCAATGGACATATGTTTCGCATCAGACTTTTGGCGGGGTTTAAATGTGACTGGAGTAATACGTTAAGAGTGGAAAGTTATTATTGAACTTTTCGGTGGGAAGAGTTATCAAGGGGCATACGTTTCGAGCCAAACTTTTGGCATGAGTTTATCTAATACATCTCTATTAGACGTGTTTTGCAAGTTATTTATTTCTAAAGGTTATTTGAATGTAAGAAAAAAACCCATATAATTACCTATTAGGAAGAATATTTTTTTCCTGTAGGGAAAAACTTTTTTGTTAAAAGGAATTAAGAATTTTAGGATTTTGGAATTTAGGGAAGAAATTTCCTGTTAAGAAGAAATTTCTTTGAAAAAATAAAATACTGGAAAAGCATTGAGGTTCAATTTCCTACTTCCCCCCCCCCGCACCCACCCAAAGCTATAAAAATAAAATGTATATGTATGTGGTCTGTATTAGACAGATGTAAAGGAAACGAAAGGAGTATGAAAATAATTTGTCATAGTTCAAGAAAAAATCACGAAATTAAAGAAAAAATTTCCACATATCAATTTACTTTCATATGAAACTACGTCTGCATTTATATATACTGTAAATAAACTATTAACGATTAAAAAAACAAACAGTATCTGTCAAAAGTCTGGCAACGACATTTTACCCGATCACAATAAAAAATGGGAAGAATATGCAAAATAATGCAATAAACTTACTCTAAATGGTGACAAATGTATTAGCACTTACCGAGGCTAGGCGTAATGTTCAAGTCGCCATCACAAAGTTCATAACATGCTGCTCATATCGACCAATGCCACTGTAGTAGTAGTTGAAGTGAGGTTGCTCACATGCTTCCAGCTCGACTAGAGTGGCAAACTGGTGCTTCTATTTATGACATAGTTTATAAAAAACTATCGAAAGCATCCTGCGTTTCCCGGAAAAAAGGCGAATAGAATTTCGTGTACCACAAAATATTTTGGATCTAAGAATCGTTCCTTGAAACAGCATTTCTACTTAAAATCAAATAGTGAACTAAAAAGTATATTTAAACAATAGGCTCGCAAGGCACGTTCGTTCCAGTATTGTAAGAGACGAGATCAATGGGGAAGAAACAAATATAAAACTAATTTTTTAATTAATAATTTTTTTTATTTTTCCTCATGATGAAATTTTTGTTGTTTCGATTTCATAACGTATTAAAAGAAATGCTGGGAAAAGTGTAATGAACTTTTTGTGACTCGACTAAAACGCCGACAGAGTTATTTTTTATAAATATTTATAGCCTGAAATCTTCTCGTGAACAATTCTAAACCAACTGATGAAAGTTTGTTTTAAATCGATTCTGTACTTCTCGAGTAATACTTAAGTAGTCGCATGACTGAGAGTTCTGGGCCAATGTTAAAGTACAGGAAAACCCGTGTTAACCTATGGGAGAAGTTTTGGGGGATGAAGGTTTACTAATTTGGTTCTGGGTTTTCTGTGAGCGTATTTTTGCTCTATTGAACATTTGAAGTGATATGAGTTAGAAAAATTGGGGGAACTTTCTAGGGATTAGATTTATATTTATTTTGAAAAGAATGAAGAGCATTGGGTTAAGTGAAATGAAGGTGAGAAATGGAGAGTGAAATATGGATATGAATGATGGTAGGTGTGTGAGATATAAAAAAAATTTAAAGATTGAATTTGAAGTGAAAAGTGATGTAGGTTAGAATAATTTTGAGAATGTATGAACTTTGTGTAGAGAGAGAAGAGTTTTTTTTAAATGTTATCGTACTTAATTCAAACTAAATAGAAATCAGTCTCGACCCCCTCTAAAGAACAATAGGATTGAGACTTAGTTTCATTTATTTAAGTCCAGTTGCCTGATGTCATTATTTTAGAGTTCATTGAGCCTCAGCATTAAAGTGAAGCTGTAAAAATACTGGTCCGGAAACATACACATTTTTTTTAAAACGTGCAAATAGATGTACATTTCGAAATGATTGCATTTAAAATAGTTTCATTTAGACAACAACTAAAAGTTTTCCCTCTAATGGTTGCAAAGTTACTTTTCATTCTGAGACAATCACGCAATATATGTATATATTCCTAAAATACGCAATATATTCCTAAAATCTTGATAATTGACTTGTGTTCCCGAGTCGATATTCATATTTTTTGCAGCTAAAAAGCTGTTGTAAACTCGTGCATAGTCGAAAGTGTTGGTACGTTGCACTCGAATTCTTGTTCGGGAAACTGTTTGCTATTCACTCTGATCTGAATCCGATCTAGTAACATGTGATCAAACATCATATTGTTTCTGGTTTGATTATTTAATCGGTTAGACTTTGGTGAGACGACATAAAGATGGACAGGTTTATTTTGAGTTGTAGTAACCCACCAACTGGCATTGAGAGTCATTTCTAGTATCAGACTTGTACAGTTTGCACGATTCCCAAAAGATTTCATGTGGATTGCCGCTTGCTAACTGAGAATCTAGTTTTGCAAGTACTTGTAGTGATGGTTCCACTTTTGGAATAAACCAAGATACGTGAGATATTTCACATTTATAGAACGTAGCCCCAATTCTCTGAATAATGTCATTGTTGTCATTTGTTTCTTGTTTTATGGTGTGTTTTACACCGCGAAACACTTTATCCACGTCTCGGCAGAATCCAAACAGTCGATTCAGTGGTAAGAATAAACTTACATTTTGACTGTTTTTTGTAATTTCATATCTGTCCGAGAATCCTTGATTGAATTCAGGATTTTTCTTCAACGCTTGTGCAAAATCCTTTATCTTATTATTCGTGTCCACTTTATCTTCACCTCCGTCATACAAATACTTAGTCATTTTCGAACGGTCTGCGGTATCTTTGAACCACATCATACTTGTGGCAGCACTGTGTGAAAAGTCTTCGGTAAAATCTATTAAATTGTGAATGGTGGTCGTCACTCCTGGCAATTCAATATCTTCCAATTCTCTGTTTTCGATATAATATTGAGCTCTCTTAAAAACATTGTACCCGTTATTGGCCATCGTAACTACATCACTACCACCAATATCAGACCCATCTCTGATTTCAGTATTTTGCCTCTGACTGTCGTGCGGATGTAGGTTTTTCTACATCCGCACGACAGCTTTGTAAATATTATTAACTTTTTTAAATATTTCGTATTTTTTGAGATTTTTAACATTTACATTGGTTTCTTAATATTCCAAGTATTCGTATTTCTAGTTGAATTATCGTCATTTGCGTCTTCGAACTAATTTCAGTAAGAAGCCTCAACGTCCATCCTACACTTATTTCATAATTTTATGATTTTTAGGTCATTTCCGTAAATTAACTGATTAAGAATATTTCTGCTTTTAGGGGATATTTTCTCGTTTTTTCGAACGATAGGCGACGGAATTGTATAAAATATTTTAATTCGCTTTCTCAGTATCTTCATCTTTATTTGGGTCTGATGTGTAACATATAAGTCAGGTTTTCCTTGTTCAAGTCAATTACTTTATTATTCTGATCGGTTACTTTCATTCAAACGTTTAAATGTAATCAGTTTTATTCAGCGGTAAATAAATGGGGAAGAATGGATGTGTGTCGATTAAACTGTCTGGCGGTGTTTGAGGCACGAAACTTACAATACTCATTTCTAGTTATTAAGATAGGAAGATTCGACAATAGAACAGTGAATCAGAATGCGATCGACCCCTCTCGTTATGTTGGGTGGGAACTTTCCTTCGTTTTTTGCTGCATCGATAATTTTCGATTCGAACCCTAGTATTCTCGTAACTTTTCTTCATAAAAATCTATTTTATATCCTCTTGCCAAACGAAAAACAAATCTTAATATGGGGAGGTTGCTTTCTAGTATTATAGAGCTAGGATCCCCAAAGACATTTTTCAAAACATCATTAAATCCTTCTATATCGTACATTCCATTCGGGAAAGTTATTTCATTCCATTGCCTTCCATTGAAGTATTTCAGAGTGTTATTGTTACATTTATCACTGATGTTGTACCAGGAATGACATATATTGCGACCGATCAGTGCTCTCGTTTTCACCATTTAGTAGTGTGATCGGCGTTTCATAATTAATTACCAAATCTTCGGGGTTGTGGCCGTAATAGTAGAGGAATTGATAGTTATGATTACCGTCTTTATTAATGTGGTGTACTACTATATAGTACTCGTATTCTAGTTGTTACCAAAAATTCATTCCGATCGTTAGGAGTTTGTTCAAACTGATACAATTCATCATATTTGCTTATGTTAATATTCCTTCGTTTAATGTAATAGATAAAATAGTAACCGCATTTTATACAGTAATTTGTTTGAATTTGCGAAGTGTTATACACGATTGGCTTTGAAAATGTAAGTAAATGGTGTTTTATTTCTTCTGGTTGCGATAAACCGAATGGATCAAAGTACTCGACATAAGGTAACTTCGCATCATTGAAATAAGCTAACCAAAGATTTTCTGAACCACAGGAAACGTCAAAGTTCACTATACCATTTTCGTTCTTGAATATTTTTGTTGGCAAAGAATCGATAGAGTATACACCACGGAATCCTTTTTCGTTTTCCATTATTTTTTTAATATCTAAATTACTTAATGGCTCTTTTTTTTAAATCCCTGAGCTATTTGTTTTCCTGGAATGTACAAACCTTTTCCCTTTCTTTTATTTTTAGATAAGCCAGCTGCTCTTTGCTTTCCAGGAATGTATAAACCTTTTCCTAGAACTTTTTGTGCAAGCTTAGTACCAGCATATCCCGCAGCTCCAACTGCAGCTGCTTTTCCCAATGCTACGAGTGCAGATATTAAGAACGGCAGAAATCCACCTAGCCGTGTTTTACTGAAACGAAGTCGAACTGGCGTTGTAGATTTTTTGGTTTAATGATTTGTCTCTTTGTCAGTTCAAAGTATCGTTATCTTTCTTCTGTGGATCAATACTTAAAGTTATAGGATTCTTATTTACAAATGCACTATTCTATTTTTGCTTTTGTCCAGGCATTAAACTAGTCAGATAACTGTGATACATTATACTTTATATATACATTATATTTTTTATTTATACATTATACTTTATTTTATATATAAAAATTAAGCATGTATTGTGTAAAGTGTAAAACGTAAACTTTAACGGATAACGTTGAATATGTCACATCAAAGAATAAAAGAGTAATGATGAGAGGAACATGTCGAACGTGTGGAAAAATGAAGAATAAATTTGTGAAACAGAAAGGAAAATTTGTAAAAGGTGGAGATATAGTAAGCTGGATTCAAGAAAAGTTTAATCCACCCGAAATGCACATTCCAGGTTACCAGTATTGTGGACCCTTACCAATATGGAGAAAAGGTTAATGCGAGGAGATCCCGGTATTAACCGTGTGGGACAAAGCCTGCAAAAAGCACGACATTTCTTACAGCAAATCTGCAGAAACTAAAAAGAGACACGAAACCGACCAAGAATTGTTAAATGATTTGGATGAAATTCAGAAACCAACTTTAGGAGAAAGAATTTCAAGAACGATAATCAAACCTATCATTAAAACAAAGAAACGGTTCGGTTTAGGACACAAGAAATAAGATGCTTTCTTCCGTTTACTATTACCTATTAAAGGGATTTTCCGGTATAAAAGATCTAATGCGCAAAACTGGATTGACGGAAAAAGAAATAAAAAGATTTCTCCAACAACAAGATGTGTACACGTTACATAAACCCATTTATAAAAAATTCCAAACCAGACGGGTTTATGTCTCGAGTGATTTAATCGACACGCAAAAAATTTAAATTTCACAATAACCACACGAATTACATTTTAACCGTGAATGACATTTTCAGCATATTCGCCTGGGCAATACCTATTAAAAAGAAAACGGATAATGAGATTACCGAAGCATTTGTCGAAATTTTTAAACAACGTAAGCCATCCAAGTTACAAACGGATAAGGGAACTGAGTTTATCAATAAAGAAACTCAAGCATTGTTTAACCAACGAGGTGTCCATTGGTTTGCCACAGAAAATGAGACTAAAGCTCAAATTGTGGAACGATTTAATAGGACTCTAAAGATAAAAATGTGGAAATATTTCACTGCCAGTAACACTAGAAAATGGATCGATGTCCTACCAAAATTCGTTAAGAATTACAATACTTCTTATCACAGATCAATAAGAATGATCCCAAAAGAGGCAAGCTTGCAGAAAAACAAAGATATTGTGTATTTTAATCTGTTTGGTAAAAGAATTAAATCTATTACCGCACCAAAATTTAAAATTTGCGACAGAATGAGAATCGCCAAGTACAAGACACCGTTTAGTAAAGATTATCTGCCGAATTTTACAGAAGAGATTTTTTTAAATTGCTCAAATTTTGAATACAGATCTCATAACGTATAAGATCAAGGATCTGAAAGTAGAACTTATCATTTGGTAGTTTTTACACCCAAGAAATGGTGAAATACGAAAAGCAAGATGACATTTATAAAGTTGAAACCATTCTGAAAACTAGAGTGAAGAATAATAAAAAAGAGCCTTATGTTAAATGGTTTGGTTATGATAATACATTTAATTCCTGGGTCAAAGAAAGTGATCTTTTTAAATAAAGCAAATGGGGATTCAAAATTTTGACTTTGAAGAAGATGAGAATTTCTTGAACAGAAACGTATTAGCACCTCTCTAGCCTTTTAGACTATTAAGCTGTGGTGAATCCGGCTCAGGGAAGACGAACATTTTGTTGAACTTAATATTTAAATATCACTACTGTAATAAAAATCTTATTATATGCCAAAGATTTAACCGAGCCGAAATATCAATTTATGCAAGAAATATTCGACGATTTGCACGAAATTTTGGGGAAAAAATCTCATTTGTAACTTTCTCTTCCAGTAAAGAAGATATCGTCAAGGTCAACGAACTGGATCCCATACATGCCAAATTTAATTGTTTTCGACGATTTCGTAACCGAAAGAGATAAAAAAACTCATCGAGAATTATTCCTCAGAGGAAGGAAAAAGAACACATCACTGATTTACTTGACACAGAGTTATTTTTCGACTCCAAAAGACATTCGACTACAATGTAATTATTTTATATTCTTAATACGCTGAACAAGAGAGAAATGTTGCAGATAAAAATGGATCATGCAACAGAAATCGGGAAAGATATTTTTATGCAATTTCAAAACCACACGATTTCTTATTAATCGATGAAATAAAAACCAAGTACATGCCTCTCAAGTACAAGAAAAACTTTGGGAGATAAAAATGAATTGCTTGACAAAGTTTGGCGTCATCAGCTATGAGACCTGTTCCGAAAGAGGACCAGCGGGAATTCCAGGTTTCGGTTTTAAATTGACACACGATGGGTACTACGGCATGAGTAATAAAAAATTGAGAAATGTAGCTAATCCCGAAGAAGGTTCGGATTCTGTGACAAAACAATATTTACAACAAGAGTCTATAACACTGAATCACACAGGAAATCATGACGCAAATGCTAAAAGAATATCGAATATAGGCAGATCTATAGAGAATACGTCAATAATACTTCTTTAATTTTTCGGAACACTCGCTCGAGTGTGATCGGCGTTTCATGCGCGAAACAAATAATCAATGTTACTGAACCGGATGCAGATTCTGGAGCAATTACAAAACGATATTTGGAAAAAAAGAGCACTTTGCAACGATGACAATTACGATGCAAGCAAATAAACGCATTAAAAATCTTGCAGAAGCGACCGATTCATCCAATGCCACTATGAAACATTACATCGACAACTTGACCACTGTTCAAAACAGTCCAATGAATACATTGGTGAGATATAAAGATGGGGTTTACGTTCCACGAAGCATTGCATTCGATGGGCATAGTTTCAATGCAGAAAAAAAAATCCTCGATATTGCCGATCCCGAGTCTGATTCTGCTGCTGTAACTAAGAGATATTTGGAAAAAGTCACATTAACTGGCGAGGATGTTTTTAATGCGAACAATAAGAGAATAGGAAACCTCGGCACAACAAAAATGCGACAACAAAAAGTTACGTTGATGGCTTGACAAAGTTAGATCCTAACCCGTCCAATGCCTTATTGAGAAATGAAAATGGACTTTTTTCATCAAGTGGGAACAGTTTCAATGGCGATACAAATGGAAAACGAATTACGAATGTTGACACCCCAATTCCGAACAATGATGCTACTACAAAACTATACGTTGAAATATTGTAATATTTGTGGGAAAATTCTAGGAACTGATAGAGCAGTGTTTTTCAACCTTTTTTATCTCATGGCACACCTTGTCAAACCGCGCCATTTATGAACGTGTCGCGAAACCACATTTTTCAAGGCTACACCCCACTCACTTTAGAAAAAGCCGGTGTTATGCACATATATTTTTGCTTATGCATATATATTTTTTACTATATTATATATACGTTTATTATAACAATGATATACTCGTATAATCAATTTAAAAAGGTTTTAAATTTGATATGTACCCTTATTGTGCTTTGGACTTCTTTCGAAAATAATTTAATTAATGATCTTTAAAAATTTTCGCGGCACACCTAAGATCCTCTTACGGCACATCAGTTGAAAAACACTCTGATAGAGTAAGGGACCACGACCACTTAACTGGAAAATACAGAGATGCTGTTCACAACAAATGTAATTAATCTTCAATACAAATTCTCACTTGAAATACCAGTGTTCTTTCATAATCTCAAAGAATTTGATGGACACTTTATAGTAAAAGATTTGCGGAAATTTAAAGATAAGAAGAAAATTCCTTGTATTTCTCAAACTACAGATAAAGTTATATGCATTAAATTTGGTCAAATTAAATTTATTGATTCATTCATGTTCCTCAGTTCTTCACTGGATTCACTGTCGAAAAATGTGGAAAATTTCTACATCCTAAGTCAATACTGTTGACAACATAATCTGAATGACTCACAGAAAGAACTTTTGAAAAGCAAAGGAAGTTTTCCATATGAGTACTTGCAACAGAGTGCTCAGTTTTTGCAAACGTCACTTCCATCCAAAGAGAATTTTCAAAACAATGAACAATACGAAAGAGCTCAAATTTTGTGGAAAGCCTTTTCTATTTCTAATTAAAAAAATAAATACCCCTTCAAGCAGCTGCTTGCCACAGAGGTCTGACAGGAGCCTGTCAGTTTATATGCCACAGTAGGAGATCTGAGAGGATGGCTACCTTCGGGAAATATCACGATCTGTACATGATCACTGATGTATTACTGCTAGCATATATATTTGAAAAACTACAGAAATTCATGTATGAAAAATTACCAACTCGATCCTTACCATTATTTTAGCTCTCATGGCTTATCCTATGCTGCCTGTTTAAAAATGACAGAAATTGAGATGGAACTTATAAAATGTGATATATATTTTTTCATAGAAAGAGCTTTGCGAGGAGGAATATCTTTAGTGTCTACAAAAGAAGTAAACCACAAAACTATATCATGTACTTTGATGCAAACAATTTATATGGCTGGGTAATGTCTCAACCTCTTCCAACTGGTAATTTCAAATGGGTAAATGATATTGACTTGTTTAATATTCTAGACGACAGAAAAAAGGGTTATTTCTTCGAAGTTGATATAGAATATCCGGCATATCTACACGATTTACACAATGATTTCCCTCTGGTTCCTGAAAAATTGAAACTATCTGATAGTAATGTGTCTTTCTTAATTCCGAATCTGTTTGACAAGCAAAATTATGTCGTTCAATATAGGTTACTTAAACTCTATGTGGAACTGGGACTGAGGGTGAAATATGTGCATAGAATCTTGGAATTTGATCAAAAACCATGGCTGAAACCTTACATAGATTTTAATGCAACTAAAAGAATTAATGCCACAAATAATCATGAAAAAGACTTTTTCAAACTGATGAACAATGCTATATATGGTAAAGGTTTAGAAACTAAGAGAAAAAGAATAAAGTGTAACATTGTAAACACTGAAGAAAAGTTTAAAAAATTAATTACAAATCCTAGGTACATTTCTTGTGTTGAACTTGCAGAAAATTTCGTAATTCTCCATATGAAAAAAAATATTATATTAGATAAACCATATTACATTGGTGTAACGATTTTGGAGTTGAGTAAATTGCACATATATAATTAATTCTACAATTTTCTGAAACCAAAATTCAATACAGAATTGTTATTTACCGATACTGATTCCTTCTGCGTCGACATCCACACAGATGACATATATCAGAAATTTAATTCAGACTACTTTGATTTCTCAAAAACCTCCACAAATGCATTATACAGTGAATCAAATAAACTGGTTCCAGGATATTTTAATGACGCATTAAAAGGTCTTCAAATCAAAGAGGTTGTAGCTTTATGCCCCAAAATTGCATTCTATAGATGCTACAATTTCCAAAAAAATCAGCTTACGGCTAATATCTATTTGATAAAAAAATCCTATATATGTAACAAACTGAATTTCGATTGGAACAACATGATATACATGTATACCAAATTAAAAAAATTGCTTTATCCCGATAATACACAAAACGACATATCAATACAATTCAGACTTATGCTTTGGGAAATTATCGAATCTCAAATAAGTATGGTAAAGTATCTATTGCATCTATTACATTAAACGAAGGAATAATAACATAAGCAAATATGATGAATGTATCAGTTTGAACAAACTCCTAACGATCGGAATGAATCTTTGGTAACAACTAGAATATGAGTATTATATAGTAGTACACCACATTAATAAAGACGGTAATCATAACTATCAATTCCTCTACTATTACGGCCACAACCCCGAAGATTTGGTAATTAATTATGAAACGCCGATCACACTAAATGGTGAAAACGAGAGCACTGATCGGTCGCAATATATGTCATTCCTGGTACAACATCAGTGATAAATGTAACAATAACACTCTGAAATACTTCAATGGAAGGCAATGGAATGAAATAACTTTCCCGAATGGAATGTACGATATAGAAGGATTTAATGATGTTTTTAAAAATGTCTTTGGGGATCCTAGCTCTATAATACTAGAAAGCAACCTCCCCACATTAAGATTTGTTTTTCGTTTGGCAAGAGGATATAAAATAGATTTTTATGAAGAAAAGTTACGAGAATACTAGGGTTCGAATCGAAAATTATCGATGCAGCAAAAAACGAAGGAAAGTTCCCACCCAACATAACGAGAGGGGTCGATCGCATTCTGATTCACTGTTCTATTGTCGAATCTTTCTATCTCAATAACTAGAAATGAGTGTTGTAAGTTTCGTGCCTCAAACACCGCCAGGCAGTTTAATCGACACACATCCATTCTTCCCCATTTATTTACCGCTGAATAAAACTGATTTCATTTAAATGTTAGAATGAAAGTTAACGATCTGAATAATAAAGCAATAGACTTGAACAAGGAAAACCTGACTTATATGTTACACATCAGACCCAAATAAAGATGAAGATACTGAGAAAGCGAATTAAAATATTTTAAACAATTTCGTCGCCTCGTTCGAAAAAAACGAGAAAATATCCCCTAAAAGCAGAAATATTCTTTATCAGTTACTTTACGGAAAATGACCTAAAAATCATAAAATTATAAAGTAAGTGTAGGATGGACGTTGAGGCTTCTTACCGAAATTAGTTCGAAGACGCAAATGACGATAATTCAACTAGAAATACGAATACTTGGAATATTAAGAAACCAATGTAAATGTTAAAAATCTCAAAAAATACGAAATATTTAAAAAAGTTAATAATATTTACAAAGCTGTCGTGCGGATGTAGAAAAACCTACATCCGCACGACAGTCAGAGACAAAATACTGAAATTAGATGGGCCTGATATTGGCGGTAGTGATGTAGTTACGATAGCCAATAACGGGTACAATGTTTTTAAGAGAGCTCAATATTATATCGAAAACAGAGAATTGGAAGATATTGAATTGCCAGGAGTGACGACCACCATTCACAATTTAATAGATTTTACCGAAGACTTTTCACACAGTGCTGCCACAAGTATGATGTGGTTCAAAGATACCGCAGACCGTTCGAAAATGAGTAAGTATTTGTATGACGGAGGTGAAGATAAAGTGGACACGAATAATAAGATAAAGGATTTTGCACAAGCGTTGAAGAAAAATCCTGAATTCAATCAAGGATTCTCGGACAGATATGAAATTACAAAAAACAGTCAAAATGTAAGTTTATTCTTACCACTGAATCGACTGTTTGGATTCTGCCGAGACGTGGATAAAGTGTTTCGCGGTGTAAAACACACCATAAAACTAGAAACAAATGACAACAATGACATTATTCAGAGAATTGGTGCTACGTTCTATAAATTTGAAATATTTCTCGTATCTTGGTTTATTCCAAAAGTGGAACCATCACTACAAGTACTTGCAAAACTAGATTCTCAGTTAGCAAGCGGCAATCCACATGAAATCTTTTGGGAATCGTGCAAACTGTACAAGTCTGATACTAGAAATGACTCTCAATGCTAGTTGGTGGGTTACTACAACTCAAAATAAACCTGTCCATCTTTATGTCGTCTCACCAAAGTCTAACCGATTAAATAATCAAACCAGAAACAATATGATATTTGATCACATGTTACTAGAACGGATTCAGATCAGAGTGAATAGCAAACAGTTTCCCAAACAAGAATTCGAGTGCAACGTACCAACACTTTCGACTATGCACGAGTTTACAACAGCTTTTTAGCTGCAAAAAATATGAATATCGACTCGGGAACACAAGTCAATTATCAAGATTTTAGGAATATATTGCGTATTTTAGGAATATATACATATATTGCGTGATTGTCTCAGAATGAAAAGTAACTTTGCAACCACTAGAGGGAAAACTTTTAGTTGTTGTCTAAATGAAACTATTTTAAATGCAATCATTTCGAAATGTACATCTATTTGCACGTTTTAAAAAAATATGTATGTTCCCGGACCAGTATTTTTACAGCTTCACTTTAATGCTGAGGCTCAATGAATTCTAAAATAATGACATCAGGCAATTGGACTTAAATAAATGAAACTAAGTCTCAATCCTATTGTTCTTTAGAGGGGGTCGAGACTGATTTCTATTTAGTTTGAATTAAGTACGATAACACTTAAAAAAACTCTTCTCTCTCTACACAAAGTTCATACATTCTTAAAATTATTCTAACCTACATCACTTTTCACTTCAAATTCAATCTTTAAAATTTTTTATATCTCACACACCTACCATCATTCATATCCATATTTCACTCTCCATTTCTCACCTTCATTTCACTTAACCCAATGCTCTTCATTCTTTTCAAAATAAATATAAATCTAATCTCCAGAAAGTTCCCCCAATTTTTCTAACCCACATCACTTCAAATGTTCAATACAGCAAAAACACACTCACACAAATCCCACAACAAAGTTAGCAAACCCTCATCCCCCAAAACTTCTGTCATAGGTTAACATGGGTTTAACTATGTTAGCCTATGGGAGTTTAACTTTAACATTGGCCCAGAACTCTCAGTCATGAACTACTTACGTACATGCAGACGCTACCTTTTATAGATATTGATCAAACTCGTCTAGCCCATAAAGTAATCAGTGAACTGAATCTGGCTCATTTCTTCCAATTTCTTCCCCAGATATTTAGGAGTGCATTAATTTTGCTAATTCATAGTACTTATTTAAAATGTCTGATTTTTTTTATCCAGCTATTTTCTACTGGCAGTTCATTATGTGTCGGTCTGACGAGCCTCTTTTAATCCGTATCTTATTTTTATTCTGGGCAAGCGTCAGTAATAAGTCTGTTGCATGCGAAATGAATCCTAGGATTACGTTAACATATTACATTGTTAAAAGGAATCTGATCTGCAGGAAATACGGATGGCATGAAGCTTTAGGGGAAAATAATATTTTCACACCACCTATAAAGCTAATATTTTTCACTGCACATCCTCGGGATACTCCCTAGCCTCTGTCAAAAATTCAAATTTCCTTGCATCTTTTTTTCTGAAGAGTTATGGTGACTACAGACGCAAATATATATATATATACACACATACCTCCTTTTATTATTATAAATATCCGATGTGACAGAGAAATTCGAAGAATATTATAAAACTGTAACCTTTGCAATTTAAGGACAGCTTCACTTCCCTTGTTTCCATTGCCACTTCGCCACTGATGAGCTCATATCCCTCCTCGTGGCCTTCGTCAAATTTAATTGGCACAGAGGACAAGAGCTGTAATACATAAAATGTGATGCAGTTTGTTTTCATGCAACAGAATTAAAGAAATAAATAAATTTTGAAAATTTCTCAAATTAAAATGGGGAAAGGCGTCAACAATCTTTTTCTGCTCTAAATTACTCCTAAACCTACAAGGGCATGTCCATTGACTTTAGTAGTCAGATCTTCAAACCACTGTATCAGTTGGAACTTGAATTTGTTCGTTTTGTGCATGCTGTCCTTGAACACACGATATAGCATAGCTTTAGTGCAGCAATAAGGTATTTTGTCGCGTACCAACTGCATGGTACCCCTCGCTGTGCTTATTATTAAACGCTACTTGCAGTTAAAACTGCCATATAAATTATGAGAAAACTAATCCTCAGGAGAATTTGTGCATTTCAAAAGTTATAAAATATTTAGAGATCAGAAAACGGTCATTAAGCAAGCAGCTTTTACAGCAGAATATTTCTTTTTATTAATTAATATTGTCATGTAATATTTCAGATCCTGGTAAAGATGAAAATGATGGCTACAGTTACAACTTCGCAGGCGGAAAGGAAGCCAACCAAGTGAGCAAGTTCCCTGCTGACCTCAAACCTTCATCGTCAACACTTTCAGAAAAGACCAACTTCTATTCCGATGTGAAACATTATTTCCCATACAAAGAGCGGAATCAAGAAATCGTCGATACAACTTCGTCACCAGTCCTACACGAAGACATCAACATTATGAACAAGGTCACTTCAGATGTTCCTCGAACTGTAAGTGAGAATACACCAGATAAGTCGGAATACATTCCGAGTAGCTCGATCGTTTCGGATCAAGAGAGTTCTCTTTCAGGCACGGTGCCGTCGCAGCGCTACCACAATCGCCCGCAGACGACAAACGCCAGCAACGCAGGCGGTCGACCTTTGATCGATGCGAGCGCCCTTCCTCAGGTTCGCCACTTCTTGGTCAACATGCGCCACTTCAAGCACCGTCAGCCGACACTTCAGAAGCAAAGTGCTACGAAGGAAAACCCTCTCACCGTCAGGGGCGCTACCGACAGTATAGAATTCGACTGGATGGTGACTTCGTGGTCGGAATGCTCCCACAGCTGCGGAGGAAATGGCATTCAGGTATCGGAACAGCGCACTTGGGATTCGTTTCTTTTCTGATTCATCTCTAACAATTTAAAACATAATTTCGAACTCTTATTTTCACATGTATTTTCTCACTACACAATTAAAATTTTTTATTTGTCTTTCTTATATTTGAACATCGAGTCCAAATGTAAAATAGTGATGAAAATTAATATCTCGCGCAAAAATTGTCTGATGATCCTGAAATTTGAAACTGTAATTGCTTTTATAGTAGTATCAGATACTTCAAAATGTTTCGACTTCAGTAGATATTTAGTGAATACTTACTACATAAACTTTAACGCTAAAATTATTCAAAAGGAAAATATACTGGTTTAAATAAATTAAGGAAAAATCCCTATGTTAAGTCAATGGGAAGCTAACGTCAAAGCTCTTATAACATCTACAATAAGTTTTTTCTTTTGAAAAATGTGATTGCAGATTAATTATTTATCTTAATCAAATAAATCAATATCTCGATTTTCAACAATATTCATTCAGTATTTAATGAGTTATGGAAGTTTGAATGTTTAGCAATAACAATGTCAGTCACAAAAATTGACTTCAGAAGTTAATTAAAACTTTGTAATAAGTGTTGGATCAAAGTGATTAACAAGTTTGTATTTTAGAACTTTGTGTAAAGAATTCTTTCACTATTCTTCAGTTTTACATAAGTTTCTTAAGACTCGTATTGCTGTTGTTCAATATTCAAACTTCCATAACTCATTAAATACTGAACGAATATTGTTGAAAATCGAGATATTAATTTATTTGATTCAGATCTTTATCTGCAATCCCATTTTCAAAATGAAAAAAATTATTTTAGAAGTTACAGAGCTATCACGTTAGCTTCCCATTTACTTAACACAGGAATTTTCCTTAATTTATGGAAACCAGTGTATTAAGGAAGATTTTACTAAATTGAATTATTGATATATTAAATATTTGATCATCCCAAAATTTCTCAAAATAATTGCTCATATACAAGCAGGATACATATCTGAAAACAAAGAATATACCAGATATTTAACTTTATCCAGTAATGCTATTCAATGGAGAATCCTTCTCACGAAATATATAAAACCTAAAATATCCAATTGTCATAAAATTTGCAAAAATTAAGAAATAAGTAAATCCAACAAAAGATGCAACAAATATATGCAAGAGATGGGATTTTTTTTTTTGGTGTACCTCACAATTCTGGAAAAGGATAAACTTTGAATGGATCTGAATCACTTGCTATTGCAAATAAGGGTTTTAAACTGTTTCTAGGGAAAAAGGCGTGTTTTCTTTATTAAATCTGATACGCATAATATGCTACCATTAGCTAATCATGTCGCATATCATGAAGATATTTTGGATCAAAATATATACATTAGTTTCAGTTATTTTTCGTAAAGTATAATAAAAAACTGTAACTTAGAAGATTATACAAATAATGGATGCAATTTAATGATCAGTAAAAATGCATAGCAACATATATTCCGAATAATTCCATTTAAACAAAACCAAATCTATATAATAAAAGGATATGTCTGTCTGTGGCAGCCATAACTAATCGGGAAATCAACGCACATGCTCCAAAGTTTCAGAAAATGTTTCAGGTTGTAGTCTGGATTGCAGGGCCAAATTTCAGGTCGAACTTCCATAAGGGGGGCTTGCTAGAAGAAAAACTATTTCCCATGCTATTCCTACGGGAAACGAGAATCACTGTCAGATCTATTGTTGCCATTTTCTGCTCCATAACTCTGAAAGTAAAGAGTTAAAATAGCATTTAAATCTGCTGCCTTTGCCAGATTCCACACATCTCCAAAGGTATTATTGAGGCGTTCCATTGCAGGTAGGGACTTGATTTTCTAATCAAACATGGGGTCGCGCAGGGGGAACCCGCCTACGAAATTTAAAACCTTTCAGTGAAATACATCGGGAATTACAGAATGCGAAAATCTGACGAAATAAATATCTCGATCGTTTGCCACGTATTCTGAGAGCGCGCGCCGAGTCAGCAATGATATCTGCAACACCGGGAAATTATTCATGTTCAGACTGTGATAGAATGTCGCGGGGGGGGGGGGGGGGGCATTCTCACAAACTAACCATTAGTGCAGGAAACAAAAGAATATGCAGATTAAAAGTGAGACACGAGTTGTCACAATTTGTGTAGAAACGAAGCCACGGGCCAAGTGGAAACCTGATTTTTAAAACAATCACTGTGGCACACTAGGGCCGCTGTGCAGGAAATTTGGACTGCAGACGAATATCACGGGAGCCATAGGGTAGCAAAATCTGTGGTAACGGAAATAGAAACCTCGAGAGCTTACGCAGAAACTAAGCCACGGGCTATGAGACAGCTCTCTGACGTCAACAACGATCCAAGTGAACACCGGCAAATTTCTTCCTGTTGAAAATCTGTGCTAAAGTATCGGGGGGGGGGGTCTACTTACAAAATTTACCTTTAGTGCAGTGAAAATAAGAATATACATATTAAAAGTTACACCCAGGCAGTGCCAGGTACGTTCAGCTAGTTAAGAATAACTTAAACGATTTTACAGAGCCCTACTAAACCATTATATAAATTTCTCTGATGTTAAAATCGAAATCTCGCATCTCCATGATAATCTTAAATAAGATTTAGATACAAAAATGTGACTGAATATAAAGTTCTCCGTCAGATCGTCATCTCGACTTCCAATTTCTTTCATTAGAAAGAGAACTCCGATCTTTAACAGCAGCAGCGTCAGCCAAAGATATTTTGCAGCCCTCAAATTAATTTGCTTTTCACCAGGGCAACTATATTTATTGTTGCCCCACCGCCCTCCATATCCTCCGTATCCCATCGCTGCCTGTGGATACATACAAAATCCACATAAAGCGATGGGATACGGAGGTCATACCAAATTGTCAAATTTTCCTCTCCACACTTGTCTGTCCTGAGGTACAGCAGCTGCATTTGACCACTGCAGGTCAATTCTAGCAAGGTCCTGTTTGACATTGTCTGCACATCGTATCATAGGTCTGCCCCTTTTCCTGAAGCCTTTAGGCACAGGGGCAGGGGTGGCTCAGTCGGTAGCGCGCCAGGCTCGTGTCCCAGCTGGGTCAGCGTTGAGATTTATCTCCGCAAAATTCTCCGCCCTGCCCACGGTCAGTAGGGGACACCGATGGGCTTGGAAAGGCCGCCGTCCGTCGGATGGGACGTTAAGCCGTGGCACCGTGTGCGGGAGAGCCATACCCTGTGCACGTTAAAGAACACGCTGGATGGCCTTGACGGGAGGCTACCATCTGTCTCCCAACAGCTGTTCCAGTGGGTCCCCTCCCCCAACCTTCTCTGAGCCTTCGGGGTCCATGTGACCCGGCCATTTAGCCCATGGTGTGAAAAAAAGTGCCGCTCAGAGGTAAAACAACCCAACCCAACCTTTAGGAACACTGTTCATATTCCTATTCGCCAATCTGTAACAATGCACATGGGCAATATGGCCAAACCAATGCAGTCACTCTCTGCACAAAATGCTGCTCAAAGGATGTTGCTCACTACTTTTTCTAACCTCATCATTACTTACAAAGTCAAACCACCTAATGCCGAAGATACTGCGCAAACATCAAGAATCAAAGGCATCACGTTGCCTGTTAGCATGCTTACAAAGGGTCCATGTTTCACTATCATACCTAATCATAGAATGAACCAAATTACAATACAGTCTAATTTTAGTCTTTAGGTGTACACGCCTATTTTCCCACATTCTACATAGATTCTTAAAAGTCTCAGCGGCAATCCCTGTTCTTCTATTTATCTTATGTCGCATATCACCAGTATCTGTTAGATAGCTCTCAAGATAACTAAACTGAGACACTTATTCAAGAGTACAGCTATTCAAAGCAACTGAAACACCATCTGCCTTACCAATTTTCATCACTAGTTTTTCTCTGTTTATCACCAAACCTACTCTATTACCAGTATCATCAACAGCCCTAATAAAAGAATTCATATCAGCATCATTAGCCAACAGGGCCAAATAGTCCTCACAATCTAAATCAGAAATTTTCGTATCTCCAGACAATTTAAGGCCAAAATCTTTCCCTTGCAAAGAATTTCGCATAACGTAATTAATCCAAAAAGAGAAAAGAAAACAAAACGCACCCTTGTCTAACTCCACTAGCAATACTAAACCAATCGCTGCAAGACGTACCAACTCTCACACACGACTCAGTGTCATTAAAGAGAGCTTTCATTACACTAACTAACGTATTAGATATTCCATATGATCTAACGATCAACCACATATTATGTGGATCAACAGAATCCAAAGACTTTTTAAAATCTACAAAGCTAGCAGCCACATGTTTCTGAACTCCAAACTCTCAAGAATTTGCCTAAGTAAAAATATTTGATCAATACATCCCCTACCACTTCTGAATTCACACTGTTCATGACGCAGCTGTGCATCAACCAAATTCTTAATTTTATTAAGTATAATCATGCAAAGAACTTTGCCTGGAACACAAAGTAAACTGATAAAATATAATTATCACAAGAACTGTGATCACCCTTTTTAAAAACAGGGATAATAATAGCTCTAGTAAAATCCTTAGGAACACCATTATCATAAAAATTATGAAAATTTTAATCAGCCATGTGGCAACACAAGTGTTTCCAGCTCTAAGCATTTCAGTGGTGATTTCACCCATCCCTGGAGATTTATGCAATTTTAATTTAGAGATAGCCAAAGCGACTTCAGAATGTGATATAAGGCCAACATTAAAGACAGTAATACATCTGTCCTCATTAGAAACAATGGGAGTAGAAATAATCACTCTTCTTAGAACATCTTTCAAATGCTCGGCGTACCTAGTCATCACAAGATCCTTACCTTCAATCACCTTACCATGCTTATCTCTCAGTCCTGTCTGTTTCTTCCCACACAAAACATTAACAGTCTAATATAACCCCTTGCTTTTGTGTTGTCTAACTGCTTCCTCTGCTTTGTCAGCTAAACTACCAAGCTAAAGATTCTTATCAGCTGTTAACTGATCCTTTACATGTTTGTTAAGCTCATTGTAATGCCTTCTGTCAGGGCTAGTAGGGTCTTGATTCATATTATTCCTGCACTTCCTTCTTTCAGAAATAAGTTCCATAGCTTTGTCACTCAAATAATTTTGGTTTCTTCTGTTCTCTTTTACCCAAAAGAGTACAGTTGGTTTCAAGAAAAGCCTGTTCAAACTGATCCTATTCTTTCTCAACTCCAACAGTAAGTAATCCACGATTGTAATAATGACTAATTAGCTTATCATTCTATGCTTTTGCTATATCTGCATTTTTCAAAGTTTCAGTTTAAAAGCAATTCTCTTATCCTTCGCACAACATTTCTTTAGCTTCAGTTGCAAGACACTTTTAACAAGGTAATGGTCAGACCCAATTTCAAGTCCCCCATACGATCTGGTATTCCTAACTGAACTAGCCCATTTGGGGTTAATTAAAATATAATCTATCATATTCCTGTGCAACCCATCAAGTGAAACCCATGTGTATTTATAAATGTCTCGGTGTTTGTAGTATGAGTTAGTTATTCGTAAACCATTAAGTTTATTTATCTGTAGGAGACATTCCCCATTGCTGTTGGAACTACCGATGTCAAAGGGACCTAAAACTCCTGCCCAAAGATTAGAGTCAGTACCAACTTTAGCATTGAACCTTGCACAAGAGAAATATATCCTTTTTTCACAGAATTCAAAATATCATGAAGCTGGCTGTAAATCGTATCCTTCTCGTTCTCATCAGGGTCCTCTGTGGGGACATAACAGATTTTAAAACAGAATTTAAAACAAAAATTCAAGTCTTTAATTTTTGTTTTAAATTTTGCTGTACGAAATCTTTTATTAATGCAGTCACTGGCGTGTCTGCCGAGAAGTATATATACACCTTGGAGTTGCTTTCCATCTTCCCTCCCTGAGAAGAGAAATTTAGAGTTATTTTTAAGTATCTGACCTTTATCTGTCCATCTTCATCTCTTGCAAGCTTAAAATAATTACGTTATAATGCTGGAACCCCTGGGTGAGGACATCAAACTCTATGTAACGTCCTCACCTTCCACGTACCTGCAGAGAAAAGTGATTATCAGGATTTTTAAAGAAACTAGTTTTATTGAGAAAAGTTAATATTACATTAAAGGCCAACAATTTCTAATAGCCCCCTGATCGCAGGCATGGGGCAAAGACCTGTTCCCCTACCGCTAGAGGCTGAAGCCATCCATGATGCTGGGAACTTCAGGCACCACCTTTTCAAGTGGATCTTTTCAAGAGCCATAGGACTTGCCTGAAACATAGTACTCCAGTTTACGATTTGTGATGCCCAACTAGCAAAGTGAGAGTTCAGCTACCTGAGAAGGCCTCTGATCAAAATTATACACCAGCTGATATAAGGTATCCCGTGCCTCTGTTTACTTAGGACTGGCAACCCACAAGCGAATCGATAACACAGTGACTGATTTTCCCTCAACAGAGGCCCACTAATGCAGCAAGTCCAGGATCCATAATCAAGCTCAAAGCCGTAAACCAGTCCAGTATAGTGGGTATAAATTGTCAGCACCAGGATCCTGTGAAGATGACCCCTCGTCAATCATTTGCTCCAAATTAGCAAGGCAGAAAAAAACGAAAAAGGTGGCCATAGATGACCAGATCAGTAGGCCACGCTGATCTGGCAGCCCTCCCCTTCCATTCCATTCCAAAAGAGAATATCTGTTTTGAAAAATACTAACGGCCTGCACCACGAGAAGGCGGGGTCGAACGTTGGGTGCTAGGCCTGGTCGATTCTATGATCATCACTGGGGATTGGTACACAGCTCTCCTTCCATTTCTGTCTAGCTACCATGTACAGGCCATAAGTCGCCCTCCACCTTCAGTGAATTTGCATTATTTTTGCTCTTACAACCTTCGGTAACAACTTGCTTTCATTTTTACCTCCTCAAACGATCGTATCAATTTTATCATTCCAAACGATCTTACTATTTTTGTGACTGTAATGGAGTTTATTTTTTTGCCTTCACATCTGAAGTGAAATTCTCTCTAATCATCTGTAACAGGGTTTCAAAATTACCATGCACGTAAAGATCTTAGCACTTCATATTCATGGTAATTTTAGTTTGAGGTGAGATTAGAGCATGTCACCCCAATTTTTCGTAATGTAAAACATACATCCCCATTGGAATACTTGTGTTTAGGCCCAAATCTAAAAAAAAAAATAAGGGATTTCCTTTGCATTATTATATTTTCCTCCTTCGTTTAAGAGATCTTTAAAACATTTATTGAAAAACACATAAAATATGCCATAGTTTAAAAACTTTTGCCTCCATTACTCTTACTGTCATTCTCGAGGGGGGTATGGCCCCCTTGCTCCCCCCCTGTAGATTGAGTCCTGCCTGTGCTGTTGGGCACACCCTGAATATTAGCGGTTGCAGTAATTAAAACATTTCTCACAACTTGAGGAAAACATAAGGAATAACTTATATCAAACCACTGAGTGAAATAAAAATACACTTCAATTCAATTTCAATTTATTATTTCCATTTTGAATTTCGTACAATTTAAGTTCACACAACAAAAAATTTATTTGTTTCAGTTCTACAAATTTTATAGCACAATTCTTTTGTATGTTTAATTATGCATTTGTTAAGTAAAAAAATAAATGATATTCTCAAGCATTTATTTATTATTACAAGTAATAAATATTTGGAATATTAATCATCCACAAGGTATCGAACTCGCCTGTGGAAATGCAATTTTATGAAAATATAAATTAATTAAAATTTATTTATGTCTAAGTGAGAATTAAATTTCTCAATCTATAATTTTTACAGATTCATAAAGAGTACCAATATTCATAAGAAACAGCAGTACCCATCAACAGAGCCACTATCTTCGAGTAACAACAGAGATGCCAGTTATACTTGCTGTATTGAAGACAGTTCAACAGCTGTTTTAGGTTGTCATAGGTTTCTTTCATGTAGACAGCGTGTCCGATCGGAATGGATGGAAGTCGATTTCCATTATGCAGCAACACCGCCTAGAGACTCAATTTCGAGGAGTCTATGAATAGTTGCCATTCTTGAGGGCCATGTTTGATTCCGAGGGCATTCATCAGGCCATCTACATCGGAGCAGAACACAAGGTCATCTTCCATTCTAAAGTAAGGCTCAAACTGCTCATGACGAGTTTGAAACGAAGTCACTCGAACATTTTCCTCGTGAAAATTCCATTGTTTAAGTCTTGATCCAAGTAACTGTACTTTGGACAGCTCTAGATCGCGAACAAGATCATTAATTTCTTCTTCGATGAGAATGTGTGGCGCAGATGACGTAACGTGCAGACGTATGGATTATCATTAGACACCGAAGGCACACAACCCAAATACACACAACCTCCGGAGGTATTGTATCAGACAATGATGCAATACCTCCGGGGTTGTGTGTATAACTCCGGGGATTGTGTGTATGGCGGGCTGATGCAATGCAATGCAATATGTTGCAATCTGGAATTTAAAATACAGCGTTGCGAAATGGTTACCTATGTACTGAATGTGAACTGAGTCGTTTATACATGACCATCTCTTTTTCTCCTAAACAAGAGCCAATCGACAAATTTTATTGTCGTTTCCGTGTTCAGCACCTCGAAATTAGTAAAGATTGGCTATTTTCATTTCAAAGCCGTTTTGAGTGTTGATCCCCTGTTTCTATCATCAGAAATGATAGAAACAGGGAATAGTCTGATGGGTTGTTTTACCTCTGAACAGCACTTTTTTTTGCACACAGTGAGCTAAATGCCCCAGGGCTGAGGAAAGGGAATACACTGGACACCTGTGAGGAGACAGATGGTGGCCTCCTGGGAAGACCTTCCAGCTTGTTCTTTAACGTGCAATATGATATGGCTTTCCCGCACACGGGGCCATGGCTTAATGTCCCATCTGAGGACAATGGCTTTTCCAAATCCATTAGTATGCCCTACTGACTGAGGGCATACTGTGGATTTGGAAAAGCCATTGTCTGCAGACTAGGAGCCTGGTGTGCAACCGACTGAGCCACCCCAATCCATTAGGGTTGGGTTGTGTTGTTTTACCTCTGAGTGGCACTTTTTTGCACACAATGGACTAAATGGCGAGGTCACAAGGACCCCAAAGGCTCAGAGAAGGTTGGGGGAGGGAACCCACTGAAACAGCTGTTAGCCTCCCGTCAAGGCCATCCAGTGTGTTCTTTAACGTGCACAGGGTATGGCTCTCGCACACACGGGGCCACGGTTTAACGTCCCATCCGACGGACGGCGGCCTTTCCAAGCCCATCGGTGTCCCCTACTGACCGTGGGCAGGGCGGGGAATTTTGCGGAGATAAATCTCAACGCTGACCCAGCTGGGACTCGAACCTGGGAACTACAGATTACGAGCCTGGCGCACTACCGACTGAGCCACCCCCGCCCCACCCAACTCTAATGGTCTGATGGGGAAAGATCGGAAGAATAAAGTGGGTGATATAGAATACCCCCACTTTATTCTTCTGCAGCTTTCCTATTCACGAGTGCAGGCTTCCTCTGCGATAATGCATAGTGTACCCATTGAAGTTGTTCGGAGTACACATTCCCTGTAATGGTTTGGTCACAGGGTAAGAGTTCATAGTGCACTTCACTATGTGCCTAACAACAGGCCAATTATCTTCCGATGAAGCACAGGCTTCGATGTGTACTGAGCAGGTTCTTCACGAGATAACCAGTGATGTGATCGCTTAGGGTTGCTGGGCGTGATCAAATTTTCATTGCAAGTCACCAACCGATAGAGAAACGATTCGTTATTTTGTCACGGTCGACTGTAAGGTCGTGTGAAATCCACTTGAAAGTCGATACACTTTCCCCGGCTTATGCAAATGCAACCGTATTTTTACAGCACTCACAGTAAGTATTTTGAAAAGCATTTGGCATTCTGGCTCGAATCTGATTCGATAGCATTGCATATTTTGCAACATTTGCTTAAGAACTTTAATCATGCGAAAAGCGAACGGACTAATTTGGACACAATAAAAGCGCAAATCTACACAGCTGTTTATAATTTAAGTAAGTAACGAAAATTCAAATATCCCAATAAATCCTTTTTGGAATTTAAACGAAAATTTCAGAGGATATTTCACTTGAATTAACTCACATATATCGCCTATTGATTTTGCATTTCTGAATGCGAAAGACTCTGTGATATGCAAAATTAAAGTGGCGATAAAAGCAGCTTCAGGAACGGGTTCTTCTCATTTCGGATTAAGCGTGGCTTTATTGAGCGTTTAGGATTACAGTTTTGTTAAATTGTACAGGAGGAACCATTTGAGTGATTGTCAGAGGCGGAGGGCCATCAGACGGATGGAAGCAGGACAGTTGCATATAGAGAGGCAACCAGATCCATGAATATGACAAAAAGTAAAATTTCCAGACTGTGCAGATGTTTTCAAAACACTGGAACATGCTCTAGAACAAGACAGGGTAGTCCCAGAGCAACAACAGTTCAAGATTATCGTTTCCTGTCCCTAACTGCAAGACACACCCACTTGCATTAGAGCTGTCAGCTGCCACGGGAAGGACGGTATACAGAGTAACAGTGCCCCGATTATTTCATGAAAGATGGTTATATGCTAGAAAACTTGTAGTGCGCATACCACTAAACTCAGGTCACCGAAGGGCACGATTAGAATGGAACAGGCAGCCTCTCAATTGGCCAATGATCAAGGGTAGCAGGTTCTCTTTTCAGATGAATTACGATATAGTATGAGTAGTGATTCTCGACGTCAATACATCTGGAGAGGGTGTGGGGCATGTTATCACCCACTGAACATCATGGAAAAAGACCGTTTTGGTGAGAGTAGCTTATTAGACTGGGGTGGTGTCACTATCAATGGTCGCACTGAGCTGAATCTCTTATCAGGAGAGACTCTACCCTAAGATACAGAGATGAGTCCCTAGATCCTCACGTGAGACTTTTTACAGATACCATTGGGTCAGAGTTCATTTCTAGGATGATAATGCTGGTCCATACAGAGCTCAGATAGGGGAGGAATACTTTTAGAGTGAAGATATCCAGAGAATGGATTGGCCAGCGAGATCTCCACACTTAAATTCCATTGGACATATATTGGACGCTTTTGGAAGACTAGTAGCAAGTCGTCAACCCACTCCAAGGATCCTTCATGAGCTGAAAAATGCTCTCCTAGAGAAATAGGATTTGTTTCCCTCTGCATTGTTGGATAACCTTATTTAGAAGCATGAGAGCTCGTTGTGCAAGCTGCATTGCTGTTAGGAGTAATCATACTCCTTACTAAATAACGTTAATTTCAATATCAGCGGTGATTTGCAATTTTTCATAATTGTAAACATTTTCCAATATATTGTTTGGTTAGAAATTTAATTTTATAATTGGACATGTATTCCAAAATATGCTTTACTTCAAATGTGAATATTAACATAGGTAATATTAAATATCCTCTGAAACGATCGTTAAATTCTAAAAAGTGTTTCTTGAGGGTATTTGAATTTTTGTTGAACTTCCTTAAATTAAAACCAGCAGTTTGACGGCTTAATGAATTCATGCATTATGCTGGCAATCCTCCCTCTTAGACCACTATAGTAAGCAGTCCCTTGAAGAGTAATTCTTTTATTTATTCTTTTTATACTAATGAAGTATTTCTTCAATCTCTCTATGATCACCTAGTTGTGTGCAGCAGGAACGTACTCAGGAGGGGGCAGGTGGTCCGGATGATCCCCCCCCTCCTCCGAAAATCCGGTTGTCTTAAACGAAATCTCTAACTTGTCTGCCTGCTTTGAAGTCCGAAATAATTGTCTTTGTTTTAGCCCCATAGTATATGTCCGACACTGAAAATAAAATTGCAAAACAATTGTAAAATTTTATTTCATATAGACTGTAGAATATATAGAATATCATTCTAACCATTTCATTTTAATTTTTCATTCTTTCGGTCCGGTGGAATATTTGAATAATTGGGAAAACCTGTTCAAGTCAGATTCTTAATCCCCACTCCCCCGAAACTAAAATCTGGATAGGTCCCTGTGCAGTGAAATCATTTATTACCATTCCGCGTTTCATCTTTTTTTTTAATCCAACACTTCCCCTTTCTCGGGGTAAGGATAAAGATCCCGTCATGTTAATTTTTACACCCGTGGTGATCTGAAATAATATCCATTTTTCAATTCTTTGAGCATTGAGGTTGCATTTATCGCATATTTATTTTTATTAAATCGCAAACAATTTAAAGATGTTTCCGACAAGAACCAAACGGCGAGAAGGCCCCTAAAAATCCCGTCTCCTGAGTTCACAGCCGTATTTAAGAAGGCAATAAGTGCTTGAAAGGGATTCAGTTCTATAAATAATAACCATGCGTTTAGTATTTCTAATTTAAATATGTGATTGCCTTTTTAAAGATTTCCACTTCCAGCTTGGACTTCTACTTACTATTCTTAACCTTAGAATAAAGTGGTAAAATGAGATTAAAATAATATTTTAATTTTACTTTTAAGCGCCATTAGATTACTGTCTTCAATTTGCTTCCGAAACCAAATGAATTTCCAATTCTCTTTTCCATTCAACGAGCAGTTAATGTATTCAACTACTAACCAAAGGTTCCTAGATTCGTGTCACATCTAAGGTAAGAGTATTGTAATGCCTTTCCTCTGAGATCTTATTTTATCCACGAATGCAATATTATTTCATCCACGAATAGCAATTGATGCTTCTTTTCAGATCCTGGACGATTTTGCGTCCAAGCAAGCACTTAAGACTCTCTGTCCGTAGGTTTTGTTTACCGAGAAGATTCTTTCCTCTCTGCTGGAGAATGATCTGCGTCAGAAAGAAGAGCGATTCAATGTCGTTTTCTTTCCTTTCTAGGTTCGCAGCATCGAGTGTCAAGTTCGTCTGCATAACGTGACTCGAGTGGTGGCCAACAGCCTCTGCGTAGACGGAGGACTGGAGGAGCCGATCACCCTGCGGAGATGTGGATCAGACGAATGCCCACAGTGGAACATGGGAGAGTGGTCCGAGGTAAGAGATGGAGAAGGGAATTTCCCTCATCACTTTCAAAGGGGGGAAATGTTTTGCTTGAGGGATTAACTCTGCGAGGGTATAAGGTGTCAGGAGTTAAAAAACAACTCGAAGGATAACGCATCGTCTCTGGCGAAGTGGGATGCTCGTTTTTAGAGAAAATGAAGTTTTCCATTTTCCGAATTTTGAACCCTTTAACAATAGTACTATTATTTTAAAGGGTGATTTGAAAATATATTTATAATGTATTATATTATTAGACCTATACAATGCAAAAATAGTTTCTCATTTATCCCTTAAAATGAAAAAGTGTTTTCTCAACCCCAAGGGTTAAGGAGCAAATCATCCACTTCATATAAAATAAAATTATTAATTGTCTATTATTATGTTGAAGTATTATTAAAAATTTTAAAATTAATTACTAAATTTATAAAAAATAAGGCGTAACCGGTGGAATTTTATCAATTGGAATTTAATCAAAACTCATTTGACTGTTCTTCATCAATACATTCTGTCACCAGAGTTTCTAATTTTTTGCACAAATGCAGTATTACTTCAAGCCTTACATTTTCAACATTTAGCACCCTCTAACGATGCTAAAATTAGGGTCATTTGAAGGATTTAAACAATATGAATGATCACACTTTGTTAGTATCTATTCAACTCAAAAAAAACAAAAAAAGTTTCATTAAACTCTCAAAACAAAAAGCTGCGTTTACTGGCTACAAGCCCCTTGATAATTACACTCCAAATTTAAAATATCAAATTTCTAGCTCAAATAGATCGTTTGCAATATTAGTTTAAAATGTTTTAATTTTGAAAATGTTTCGCCATCAGAGGGCACATTTAAAGCTTTTGGGCGATTCTAAAAGCATGAATCATAAGAATTTATCAATACCTATCCAACCCAAAAGGAATTTTCAGTTTATCTCTAAAAAACAAACAATCATCACCTAAAACACAAAAATTCGTTTTCCCACCGCTCTAGGAGTAGAGGTAAAAATCACGGTTGTCAATATAAACTTCATGACATTCGCCTATTATTACCAAATTTTCAAATGTCTTACATGATTGCATCGCTTGCAATATTCGTTTGAAATTTTGCAAGTTTCAACTTTTTCCACCGTTAGAGGGTGCAATTGTGGCTATTGGGAGATTCCGAAATGCGAATCGTAATATTTCATCACTACCTATCCAAGACAAAAATAATTTTTCATTTATCTCTAAAAACAGAAAAAAGTTCGATGTCTGCAGACGGACAGAGAGACAGACAGACGACAAAGTGAAAACAATCTACAAACAAGCTAAAATTTTGAAAACTAGCAAAACATCTGCATCCCAAAAATAGGACATTTTCATCACCTGAGTGGTCAGCGTGCTTCACCACTGAACAAAATGAGGCGGATTCAAACCTCGGATTGAAGGCACGGCTCTTTTCCTTCTTGTGTTGTCCTTCCAAAGGTACATTTTGTCTCCCATTCTATTTTGTCTCCCATTCTCTTTAGTTTGGCTATTGATTGGGGTGAAGGGAAGATTTTGACCTTAATTGTCTAGATCAGTGATTCTCAACCTTTAATGCTTCAAGTATCCCATGGAAATGTGCATGTAACTGGCATACCCTTTGTATAGAAATATAAAACTATAGTTATAGTATAACGATGGGATAAAATAAAACACACATATATATATGCACACATCAAATTTTGTATTCATAAATTACATATATCGATTTTACATATATCTCGGTTCTCAGATATTAATCAGTAGCAATGTTGCCAACTTAGTGATTTTGTTACTAGATCTATCGACTTTTGAGCTCTCACGGAGTACCCCAAAAAATTTTAAAACGTACCTTACGTTGAGAACTCCTAGACTAGAGAATTGAAAACTTCCGAGTTATATTATTCCTATAATTTGGCCATTTTGGCAATTATGTTGATGAGATGAACTCTTTTATTAGAGCTACAACAAAACTGGTAATAAGGTAGATTTGGTGAAACGCAGAGAGAAAACCAAAATGATGAAAATTGGTCAGGCAAGTTGGGGTTCAGTTACTTTGAATGATTGCACCCTTGAGCAAGTGTTTCACTTGAATTTTGTATGTCGGGCGCTATGTAACAGATGTGATGTGTAGCATGAGAGAAACAGAAGACTAGGGACTGCTTAATCTGGGAAGATTAAGAATCTATGGACAGTGTGGAAAAAATAGCTGTATACATCTCTTATAAAAATAAGAACAAAAATACCATCTCTAGAAAAAACGGGTGTTTACATCTGAAGACTAAATTTACGCTCTGTAATAAGTTAGTCCTATATAAAATTAAATTATGGTAGTAAAATTTGGAACCTTTTAAGCAAGATAACAGGAAATTTGATTTCTTTGATTCAAGATGCTTACTCAGTATCTCGGGCATAAGGTGGTTTGTCTTTGTAAGTAATGATGTCATTAGACACAGAAGTGAGCAACCACCTTTGAACAACATATTCTGCAGAGAGAGACTGCTTCGGTTTGGCCATGTCACCCTTATGCATAACTACAGATTAGTGAATAGGGATTGCGAATATATATTAATATCATTAGTAATATTATTAGTAAAAGGGTTATTGACATACACTATGCGATGAAAAGTATCCAGACACTCGATCATCCACAATCTCCTGGGAATAGGAGAGGAATTAACATCGCGTTGGTCCACCCTTTGCTGCTATCACAGCATCCACTCTGCGGGGAAGATCCACTCTCCACTAGATTTGGGTACGTTGCTGAGGGAACTGTCTGCCATTCTTCCACAAGAACATTAGTGAGACCGATCACTGATGTCGGGCAGTTCGGCCTGGCTCGCAGGCAGCGTTCCAATTCATCTGAAAGGTATTCCATGGGGTTTAGATCAGGGTTCTATAACAGGCTCGTGAAGTTCTTCCACCGCACCTCATCAAACCATTCCTGCATGGTCCTCACTTTGTGGACGTGGGCATTGTGATGTTGGTACAGGATCTTCACCGAACTTTTGCCATAAAGTTTGGAGTACATAATTTTCGAGAACGCCAATATAGGCCGCGGCGTTCAGTCTCATTCGTTGGAACTAGGGGACCCAGCCCGCAACCATGAGTGACAGCCTCAGAGCATGCCTCCTCCACCAAAATTCACAGTTGGCACAACACAATCAGACAGGTAGCGTTCACTTATCATCCACCAACCCAGATTCATCCGTCGGACTGCCAGATGGTGAAGCATTATTCATCACTCCACAGAATGCAGTTCCACTGCTCAAGAGTCCACTGGCCCATGCTTTACACCACTGCAACAGACGCTTTGATCTTGTTTATTTTAAGCTTGTGTGCAGATGCTCAGCCATGCTGAAACCCATTTCCTGCAGCTCACACGAACTGCTCTGGTACTGGCGTTGCTTCCAGAGGAATTTTGGAACTCGGTGGTGAGTGTTGCAACCGACGACAAGCGATTTAGTCACACTACCCACTTCAGCACTCGGCAGTCCCGCTCTGTCATTTTGCGTGGCCTATCAGGTCACGATTGCGCTGTTGTTGCTCCTAGGTATTTCCACATCAGAATAACATCACTTACAATTGATAGGGCATATATTTTTACAGTTGATTTGGCAACTGCAGCAGGTCCAAAATGTCCCGAACTGGCTTGTTGCTAAGGTATGCCGTATGATCTGCTGTATACAACCATTCTCCTGTTCATGCGTGTCTATGGTGCGTACGTCCTTCTATACTTCTTTCGCTCATGGCTGTGGCGTATATGGGTAAATCCACTCCTCAAAAGGGGTGTCTGTATACTGTTGATCAGATAGTGTATTAATTAAGCCTAAAGGCCTGAGAAAAAGAGTGTTACCTAGGATGGGGTGAGCAGACACTGTCAAACAGTACGTTGTTGGAATTGGCTTCAGCAGTGACCAAATGCAGCAACTGTAATTCAAGACAGACATGTTTGGGTTGGGTTGTTTTACGTCTGAGCGACACTTGTTTCCACACAATGGACTAAATTGCCAGGTCACAAAGACCCCGAGGGTTCAGAGAATGTTGGGGGAGGGGACTCATTGGACTGCTGTTAGGAGACAGATAGTAGTCTCTCATCAAGGCCATCTAGCTTATTCTTTATCATGCACAGGGTATGGTTGTCCCATACAAGGGGCTTAATGTACCATCTGGCTCGTGGCTGCCTTTCCAAGCCCATTTGTGTCTCCTATTGACTGAAGGCAGGGCGGGGAGTTTTGCGGAGATGAATCTCAACGCTGGCCATGGTGGGACTCGAACCTGGAAATGATGCGCTACCAACTGAGCCACCCTCCATTCCTCGCGATATTTTGGTGGCAGAATGTGATAGTCAAGAAGTTTATATCGGCAGCAGGGATTTTGCTACTTATCAGTGGAAGGGGTGAAGAAAATGAAATCATTTAAGAGATTCGTAGACGCTGGATAATATTGTACATAAATCCCCCTATTTTTCGGAGGGACGGGGCGGGGTCAACCCTTGTATTGCTTAGAGCCATTATGAGAGGAGCCATGCTGAGATGTCAAATTCGATGATCCTAGTTCTTACCATTTAGGAAAAACTGTATCCCCTTTTTTTCTGTTTTATGTAAAGGAACTTTTTAGAGGGAAATGGGAGAAACGATGATGTGAAAAGCATCCTATTGCTTAGAGCCATGTTGAGAGGAAGCTGCACATCAAATTCGGTGATCACAACTCTTATCGTTAGGAAAAAGTTTTTCCTGTTTTAAGTGAGGGCTTCCTTTCCGGGGTGAGGGGACGTTGGGGGAGTGAAACCCTGATATTGCTTGAAGCGAAGATGAGAGAAGCTGTATACGAAATTTAACGATCGTAGCTTTTATCGTTTAGGAAACATTTTCTGGTATTGTGCATGGGCTTTTTTGTGGAGAAGGAAGGACATTTTGAGGATTGGAGGACAAATCCTTAGGTTTGCTTTATTCTATTATGAGGGCAAGTGGATACCGAATTCTATAATCGTAACTACTTACCATTATATATATGTATATATATACAAGGGCAAGGAACCATGCCCCCTCCCCCCCTCTTTCAGAATGATAATAACGTAATAGAGGCGAAAATTATTAAACTTATTTATATTTCAGTGTTCAGAGAACAACTGCCTCTCGTGGAACACAGCTTACCAGAAGAGGGAAGTCCATTGCCGGCTCGATAATCTCACCGTAGTGCGCCCTTCAATGTGCGACGAGAGGACGAGGCCGAGGAGGAAACGAGAATGCTTCAATGGCCAATGCAAAGGCATGTGGAGAGTTGGAGATTGGTCTCCGGTAAGTACGTAAAGTTGGGTGGAATGGCACGAGTTAGCTCGTAGCCATTTTATGCAGATATTAATACTGCTTGAGACCTCACAAGAGTTCTCCGACAGAAATATGTGCATGAAAACATGAAAACAATACGTTTAAAAGTACAAACTTTTACACAATATTTAGATACTAGCTGAATGGCAACCGACGCTGGCTGGGTCTCACTTTAAATCTGTATATTTTGTTTTTTACTTCACTAAAGGTTAGTTTTGTGAGTTTTTCATCCCCGACACTTTAGAACAGAATCAACAAAAAGAATTCCCGGCATCACCCAGGTCGCTTCTGACGTCGTAGTGCGCTCTCATATCCCGTGCCTTCGTCGCAGACTATCGAGATTTTTATTTCGGCAGATGATACTTTGTGGTTCCCGATTTACTTGACCAAACGGTCCCAAATTTCGTCGGCTGCTTCCCCCTGCCTGACCCCGTGTTGGGTTAAAACATCAAGTCCTAGTTGCAATGCCTTTAAAATGTGGGAAGTCTGTCAACCGCAGTAGATTAAAATGCTATTTTAACTCTTACATTCACAGTTAAGGAGCTGTAAATGGCAACAATAAATTTGGTAGCAGTTACCTTTTTCCGTAAGAATAGCACGGTAAATATTTTTGCTTCTACGAAGCCCCCCGTTTGGACATTCGACTTGAAAAATTCTCAGAAAATTTGAAGAAGTGTCTATCATGATTTCCCAATGAGTTATGGCTGCCATAGGCACACTGACAGGCATCTTCTTTTATTATTACGTTTTTCAAAATCTAACTGCATCAATAATATCCAACACCCACCACTTGCTGGAGTAAAAAAACTCTCTAAACCAGCGGTTCTTAAGCTTTATTCGACTGCGGATCATCACTTACAGTCGACCAAAATGGCAGATCCTCATTTGTATTCGGAAAATAACCGAACTTACCGAAATTTTTATTCGGAACTTCCGAACTTACCGAAATTGTGCAAATTTAGTTATTTTTAGCAATTTCGATATTTCTGAAATTGAAAAGAAATTCGTTGAAGTAGGTACATCGTTTGAAGAACTGCCGCTGTGCACCATCCAAATTCAAAATATACTGTTTCAATTTCTTGCAAAAATAAACGAAATTTTGTAATTATTTTCCTATTGTTTGGAATAAAAAAAATATTTTGAAGCTAAACCAATATTAATGTTTAAATATTTACGCAAACCAGGAATTTTATAATTAATATTACCTCAACTCATAGTGGTTCAATCTAGCCTTCAATCCTTCTAACTGAAATGAAAGATTGACGCTTACTAGCCTTCAGTCTTTCATTTCTGAAACAAAAATGTGCCACAATGTCATGAAATTGTACAGGAGAAAGACAAATTCACGTTTAAGTTTTTCTTTCCCTTCATTCTTTTTACCGGTAAGCCTATTCATAACTTCAGCGTAGTAAATGTGCTGCACGCTCCCTCAGGTAGGCGATGTGAGCATAAACTAAACTGAGACGGTTTAATGGCTTGCATTGTGCAGCATTATACCGCCGATCAAGAGGTTATGGACCCGTGATCATAATTGTGGATATCGTGGCTGGCAGTCCTCTTTTCTCTGCCCACAATTATTATCCAAGAAGTTACCAGTGGCACCAGTGCTATTTCGAAGAGTTAGAAAAGTCAATAACATCCTGAAACTAATAGACTAGCTATCTCCTAAAATTCGGTTTGGTTTTCGCCCAGGAGCCAATTAATTAGCCTCGATCGCAACCGACTATTGAAGTAGCAAAGGCATGCTATTGGACTGCTCCTCTCTTCAAATGGGGAGTCCTCTCTTAGTTCTTACGGGGCGGGGGTGGCTCAGTTCGGTAGCGCGTCACGCTCGTAATCTGTAGTTCCCAGGTTTGAGTCCCAGCTGGGTCAGCGTTGAGATTTATCTCCGCAAAATTCCCGCCCTGCCCACGGTCAGTAGGGGACACCGATGGGCTTGGAAAGGCCGCCGTCCGTCGGATGGGACGTTAAGCCGTGGCCCCTTGTGTGGGAGAGCCATACCCTGTGCACGTTAAAGAACACGCTGGATGGCCTTGACGGGAGGCTACCATCTGTCTCCGAACAGCTGCTCCAGTGGGTCCCCTCCCCCAACCTTCTCTGATCCTTCGGGGTCCATGTGACCTGGCATTTAGCCCGTGGTGTGCAAAAAAGTGCCGTTCAGAGGCAAAACAACAACTTAGTTCTTACTTTTCCCTCGAGTCCATCACCTGGAAAACATAAACTGTGTTTCAGGGTCCCACTGGGATAAGTGATAGTGCTGTGGCATATCGATGACCTCTCCCACTTTTGGAACTTTTGGATTGGCTGGTGCTCAGTCCTGCAAGATACCTACCACTGAGATAGGAAATTCTACTCACAAAGTGTCACTCAATTCCGGCAATTAGAAATAATAATAACAAGTTTCTTTACTAAATGGCCAGATGCTGTCTTGTAGATGGTTGGAGACTCATATCAAAAAAAGTCAGCTTCCTAAGGAACTCACAAAACAAAATGAATACTTCTGTGATCCTAATAAATAATTTCTGAAACTAATCTGAAATTATAAGGAAGCTAATTTAAGTCAGGTGAGACACTAGGTGAGTCTAATCCTTTTCCATTGGTTGATCACGTGTGGCAGAATCCTCCTTTTCGATCTCTTTCCCAAGGAAAGGTGTAGCTTAGAAACAGTTCTCTTTGTCACTGCACTCAGTATTAACGATAATCCAGTCCAAAAGATTCAGGGAGGCAAATAATCAGTACTGCCGATGCGAAACGGATTGTTGTGGCTTCTCTGCCACAATGTTGAGATACTGAAGTCCTCCTCCTTCCCCTCTTCATGAGATACTGAAGTCCTCCTCCTTCCCCTCTGCATGAGATACTGAAGTCCTCCTCCTTCCCCTCTGCATGTGATACTGAAGTCTTCCTCCTTCCCCTCTGCATGAGATACTGAAGTCCTCCTCCTTCTCCTCTGCATGTGATACTGAAGTCCTCCTCCTTCCCCTCTGCATGAGATACTGAAGTCCTCTTCCTTCCCCTCTGCATGTGATACTGAAGTCCTCCTCCTTCCCCTCTGCATGTGATACTGAAGTCCTCCTCCTTCCCCTCTGCATGAGATACTGAAGTCCTCCTCCTTCCCCTCTGCATGAGATACTGAAGTCCTCCTCCTTCCCTCTGCATGTGATACTGAAGTCCTCCTCCTCCTTCCCCTCTGCATGAGATACTGAAGTCCTCCTCCTTCCCCTCTGCATGAGATACTGAAGTCCTCCTCCTTCCCCTCTGCAGTTATTTAGCGTAATATGCTTTGGCCCGCGAGGGATGAACTGCTTTAAGTCAACTGGCTGAGCTGCTTCTTGTAATGCTGCTGTGAACTCTTATTATCTAGGAAGGGTTATTTGCGATTAATAAGTAACATGTTTGCGGAGCTAGGTGATAAGTTCCAGGCAGACCATAGATTTGGATTTGTCCTTTTCGAAAGTCTAGATCTGATTTGTAAAGTTTATTGCTGTTCGGACAAAAAAAGTGTAATTTAGCCTCCTAAGGTCTTCCGAGAGGGGAAGTGGTACTTAGGAAACGTTGTTGTTTGAAGTTGAGGGGAAATGAGACTTCTGCTGTTGACAGCACGACTGGGCTTCCAATGGCTAAATGCTACCTAGGTGCAACTCCTCACAATGAATGATGGTGTCCCTGTGCGCTTGGGGTTATGGGTATATTTTTCTGACTATGGCATCAGTTGTTATGATGTTGACTCACTTTACCACTTCTCGAGTACAGGCTTGATTATTTGGAGGGAACCGACCCTCCCCTTTGGAGGGAACCGACCTTCACGGTTCACTATAGATTGCATCTGATCCTCATAAATACGGTTTCTTTCATTATCTTCTCGCTGTGACCCATTGTATTCTGCTTTTTCCGTCTCCCATTTTAGCTCGTAAGGCTTCGATCCGAAAGGTGGTGTCATTTATTCCTCATGACATTGTTAATGTTACTTTTCATTGCAGACTGTTTTTTCACCATCGATGCTTCTTGGGAGGACAGTTGCTGCTTTTCATGGTGCTACCTGTTATCGTGCGAGTGCAGAGAATGTGGGTGTTCAACTGGGACGACGTGATTCAACCACGTGAAAAATGGTGGTGGCGGAGAAGGGGAGAAAGATGGCCGCAATCACGGCTGGGGACAGATATTATTCACTCCAGTTGAAGGAGAATGCCACTCAGAGTGAAACAAAAGGACATACGAAAGGAGAGCTTTAAAATTTGTCGACAGACAACTCTTCACCTAATCACACTTGTTCCGTGGTTTAATTTTTAATATTTAGCTTACTCATAAAAATCTTGTTTATTAAATATAAGCTGCGAGGTAAATCCAGAACTGCATATACTTCGCATTTATCATTTATGTCTTTTTATTTATTTAGCATAAAAAATTAATTTTGAGCACAACATTTTGATATTGGAGAAACTTTTATGCCTAATGTGTCACCAGCATTCAAGTAGGGCTGGATTTCCTATAAGGCACGTTAGACACTTGCCTTGGGGTTCCAGCATTTAAGATGTGCAATTTGTTTATTTAAATAACAACAAAATTATGCCCTTTTCAATTCTCTGAAAAAATAAACGATTGGTTGCGAATAGCCTTCTCACAAAAGCTATTTTGTTCTCTTCAAAGAAGTGGTGTACAGAGAAACTTTTGATTGGAGGAGGAGATTGGCAAGTTTAAATATATTTTAAGGACTGCCGAAATAAATTACATGTTACTGAAGCTCTTAAAGGGGAGGGTTAAAATCACAACCCTTCCCTTTGCTTACTCCACTGTTTTAAATCATTCTCTCTATGTCTTCTAATAATAGAAAATGAACTCTTAAAAGAATATAGATTATAAGGATATCAATCTTATTGGGATACTTCCACGTTATTTTAACGGAAAAACAAATTGAAAACTCCCTAACTTTGAAGATAAAAGGCGTTTTAACGATAAAATGTTACAGACCATAACAGAGTTACTGAAGCTGAAATATTTGACAGGACGAGCGATTGTTGCACTCCTCCTAAACGCTATTTTAAGATTCATGGAGACTAAAAAATTTACATAAATACATTGGATTTGGAAATACACAACACATTTCCTCGTACTACGATTATCTTTAATTCTTCTGGAGAGCACTATTTAATTATTAATCTCTTTCTTCTGTTAATAGGAAGCTAACCAAAATCTCCTGTAACTTCTAAAAGCGTTTTGTTAAAATATATGACAGAAGATGAATCTCAAACAATATAACGAAATATTTGTTATATTTCTCGATTTTTGTACAATATTTTTTCAATATTTAAAGAGTTATTCAAGTATAAATTATGATCACAGCAATGCCAATCAAGAGATTTACCGCAGAAGTTAATTAAAATTTAGTATAAAATTATTTCAAACTAGTTACAAAAAATAAATGTATGTTTAAGAATTCGATGCACTCCTCTGAACATCAAATTCAGATTTACAGGAAAGATTATCTTCACCTACTGGAATACGAATCTGCGACCTCCTGATAACATGTCAGGTGATCTGATAATTGGAGACCATCTTCTGGCATCTTAACGTATCCCCCCTGCTCAACACTACTATCATCGAATTTCAAACAAACCAACATCAGATTTTTAATTCTGATATGTTTCAGAAATTCTATTCTAAAAGAAGTTTCTAAATAATTCAATTTTCGTCAGTTTCTAATAACTTAAGACCGAAAAAAATGCTGTTGTTAAATATCCTAGCTACAATTACCTCTTTTTAACAGAAGGGGTATTGTTAAAAATCGAGATTAAATGATTTTGATTCAAATCTTTATGTTCAATCATATTTTTCATAAAGAACATATTTTAGAGCTTATCGACCACAGGTAGACAAATATCTTTATACCAAGTGCCACATTCAAATCTTTTATACTCAAAATTATATTACAATTATTATACAAGAGCAACACTCAAAATCTCGAAGCTGCCTAAAGACGCGGCACCTATCTTGAGATTGGACTGTTTATCGCGGTTATTGAGGATGGCTTCATTCTACATCTGCTTTCAAAAACATTTCCATATTTATTCTAGTTTGCAATTCCGTTGAATGAAAATGAAATTAAATTAACGGAATTTTTTATGCATACATACATAAGTTATATACATACAGACAGACCTATGTACGCACGTGCATACAAACATACATACATATGTACGTACGTGCATACAAAATCCTCATGCAAGCCATGGACTACGGAGGTCCTACCACACTCTAATTTTCCTCTCCACAGCTGTCTTGTCAGAATTTGGCCACACCAGGCCAATTCTACCAAGGTCCATTTCACATTGTCTGCCCATCGAATCCTCGGTCTTCCCCTTTTCCTGAAGCCTTTAGGCACATTGTTCATAATCCTGTTTGCCAACCTGCAGCAATACACACGGGCAACCTGGCCAAACTACGCAATCTCTCTCTGCACAAAATGTTGTTCAAAGAAGGTTGATGACTCTTTCTTTTAACGTCATCAATACTTAAAAAGTCAAATCACCCAATGTCCAAGATACTACGTGTACATCTAGAATCAAAGGCACCAAGTTTCTTGTTATCCTGCTTACAAAGGGTCCACCACATTTCACTACCATAACTATCCTTATGAAGAACCTAACTATTCTACAGCCTAATTTTAGTCTTTAGGTCTCTTTACGCCTATTTTTCCACACTCTCCATAGATTTTTAAAAGTCCCAGCGGCAATCCCTATTTTTCTATTTATCTCATGCCACACATTACCAGTATCTGTTACACAGCTCCCAAGATATTTAACCTGAGACGCTTGCTCAAGAGCGCATCCATTCAAAGCAACTGAAGCACCGTCTGCCTAACCAATTTTCATCACTTTAGTTTTTTTCTCTGTTTATCACCAAACCTACTCTATTGCCAGCCTCATCAAAATCCCTAATGAAAGAATTCATCTCATCAATATCATTAGCAAACAGGGCCAAATTATCTGAATAATTTGAAATAGAAATTTTGAAATCTCTAGACCATTTAAGGCCAAAATCTTTCCCTTGCAAAGAATTTCGCATTACATAAGCAATAACTAAACTAAAGAGAAAAGGAGACAAAATGCACCCTTGCCTAACTCCACCAGCACTGCTAAAATAGTCGCTACAAGCGTTACCAACTGTCACACACGACTCATTGTTATTATAGAGAGATTTCATTACACTAACTAACTTATCAGGTATTCCACATGATCTAACGATCAACCACAAATTATGTCGATTAACAGAGTCAAAAGCCTTTTTGAAATCTAGAAAGCTAGCAACCACAGGTTTCTGATACTCTAAGCATTCCTCAAGAATCTGCCTAAGTGAAAATATTTAATCAATACATCCCCTACCACTTCTGAATCCACACTCTTCATCACGCAGTTGTCCATGAACCAAATTTTTAATTCTATTAAGTATAATCATGCAAAGAACTTTACCTGGAACAGAAAGTAAACTAATTCCCTTATAATTATTAGAGCCATACCCTATGTACATTAAAGAACACGCTGGATGGTCTTGACAAGAGGTTATCATCTGTCTCCTAAAAGCTGTCCACTTGGTCCTCTTCCCCCAACTCCTCGGAGTCCTTGTGACTTGGCCACTGTGTGCAAAAAAGTGCCGCTCAGAGATAAAATGACCCAACCTTCCTATGGCTTTAGAAGTTCCGGCTTGATCGGACAATAGGTAACCAACTCGGCTAATCCCAACATTAGTTGCAACATGTTGCTAATGCAAATTTTTTTCCCTATTCAAAGCACGAATTTCGGTTCAGTGCTACGATTACTTCATAAGTAAGAATATCATATCAGATAATTTCATAAACAGAAGTGTGGAAAGTTCCTCTCGTATTTTCGTTCAGTTGAACTAAGGAAAAAAAAAAGTCTAAAATAGCCCCACGAAACGATTTATTTGGTGCAAGCGCAACGGTAGAGGAAAGAAATCTGGGGAAAAATTTTTCATTACAGAGACTCTACTCTTCAAATAAGATCACCCAAAGAAGCAGAAAACTTGATATAACACATGCATAATTCTAATAATTTCAAAGTATTTTCAAAGGATTATAATGAAGAAGTTGACTCGTGTGTTTTTCTCCCTTTATAGTGCACGACAACTTGCGGCGACGCGGGATTTCGTAGCCGCATCCTTCAATGTGTCTGGTACGGAAGTCGAATGCCTGCAGGCAACGCGTGTAGAGATCTGCCTCGACCTGCAGTCATGGTAAAATGCACGGGGCCGCCTTGTTCGGACAGTAAGTAGGAGTCTTATTCCTTTTCCTTCCAAAAGAACAAATAAATAAAGTCATTGCAGCTTTGCTCCTTTAGGTAAGAAGCAATCACAGGATTTCATGCAGTGGTGTTAAAAATCCAAGTGGATCAGTTAAAGTTAATTCAAGCTAAAACCCAAGGATTGTAACAACTGTTTCAAAACTTTCTGCGGGAACATCGATGTCTGGATGATATATTCTTCACAAAATAACTGAGTTAAAACTGAAAATCCGTATTACAAAATTCCCAAATAATTAAAGCCCACGAGAGTATGATGTTATTTCTGGTATTCATGTAAGTACAAATTTCGAAAAATATCTTTTCAGTCGAGTTAGGGCCACAGTCGTAAATAACCCATAACATAACCATAGTTCGAAGGTAACCAACTGAGAACTTTGTAGACATTGCATAAAAAGAAGCTTAAATGAAACAAAATTTACATCCCTAATGATAATAAAAACATAAGAATAGAGACAAATTGACTTCATTTTTTTTTTTCGTAAAATAGCTTTGCGACTCTTTGTGGCCAATTTAGCCTGAGTGCAGAACGGGTATTCCCACTATGAAAAATAATGCAGCGTCAGTCCAGAAAACATTTAAATTGCACGCAAATTGAGCACCGCATACCAAGCAAATTCGCATATAATGCAGAGTCTTTATAAAAAAAAAAGCATATTTCATTAAAAAATTAAGTAACCATCGTAATGTGTATCCGAAATGTCAAGAAACTCTCAACGTTTTCTTTACGTGACGTCGTGGAGTTAGTATCAACTGGTCAGAGCCGGATTTACATTTCGTGCGACCATAAGTACAGTCGCTCAAAAAGGTATCCGAACACTACGGTTGATTACAGAATTCAGAAAAAATATGTGGCAACTATTTTTTTAGAAATTAGTGATCTGGCAACCTTGGTGTCACGTGATACGAAGACACGTGACACGAAGGTTGCCAGATCACTAATTTCTAAAAAAATAGTTGCCACATATTTTTTTCTGAATTCTGTAATCAACCGTAGTGTTTGGATACTTTTTTGAGCGACTGTACGCACATACTAACGCACCTTTCAGGTTAGATCGATTGGTAGTTTGTTTTTACTTTTGCAGCTACAAAGGAAATGACGCAATTGAAATAGACGTTTGGTTGTGTTGACACTTTTTTGCGCACAATGAACTAAACAGCCAGGTCACAAGGGCTCAGAGAAGTTGGAGTAGGGAATCCACTGGGCAGCTACCTAGAAGAAGGAAACTGGTGGGCGTCTCCCCTTCGAAGCCAGTAGGGAATCCACTGGGCAGCTACCTAGAAGAAGGAAACTGATGGGCGTCTTCCCTTCGAAGCCATTAAGTGTGTTCTTTAATGCGCACTAGGTAAGGCTATCTTAGACACAGACCATTACCTGTTCACTTACATCGTATCGGATAAATGCGGTCTTTCCAAAGCCATCGATGTCCCTTTTCTCACGGCGAGGTGTTAGAGGAGAAAACGTAAGAAAATTCTTCGAGCCTATGACTAAAACCTTAACCTAACGCCAGTCAGATTAGACTGACACTAGGCTCAATTCCCCTCAAGCAACTGCTTGCTAGTGAGGTGTGAAAGGAGCTTGTCAGTTTAATGCTCCGGAGAGAAGGTCTGTGAGGAGAGCGACGCTTCAAATGTCACATCTTCAATGATAGGTAATAAAGTAAGTACAAATATTGTAAAGCCAAATAATGTAAAAATTGATGTAAGGATTTTAACAATTAACATAGCATGTAATTTATAATATTCAATATACAGTAACATTTAAATTATCAAATTATTCATTTTCGTACTAAAACATTTTTCTTTCTCATTGTTTTTTCTCTTCGAATGAACGAATTACAATAAAAAAAAGTATTGGAACATTTCGGTGATTGCGTGAATGGAAAACTACATTCCAAGCTTCCTAATTATAAATCTTTTGTAACAAAATGTCACAGGAATCTGAAAATCTTAAAAGACCTAAAATCTGGATTTTGAGCAATATTTGCTTATTATTGAAAGCGTTGCAGAAGCTAAATCATTTAATATGTGTAGAATCAGTGGCCAAGCGAAACATCCGTGGAAGTTAAAACCAAGTTCTACTGTATATTAAATGTTTATTTTAGATATAAAAGTTTTCACATAGAAGTAAAAGCATTGTCTTGTCTTTCGTCAGTTCATTCTAATAAAAACTTTTCACTTTTCTTACTGTTCTTCGAATTTCCCTGCCATGTTGTACGGTATGTTTAATACAAGCTCCAGTCTGCCATGCTACAAATGTATGAGCAATTCCTATAAAATGCACTGCATTCGGGATCGTATTGCACAGAAGTTCCAGTTTCCATCCTTAGCAAGCAGAATTTTCTGGTAAAGAGGCGATGAATCTGATGGTTTCTATTCATCAGACCCCCTCTAAGACCGTCCGTGTTCAGCTACAACGCCAGCGCATGCTGCATTCCCCTCTCTAAAGCTTCAGTCAGCTGCCCACTCCGGTTCCTAAAAGATGCCATTAAATCCCGACAGAATAACAAGATAAGTGTAAACATTTTTGGTCCATTGTTAATAGGAGGCGGACAAGGTTCCTTTCTTCATTTACTGTTCTATGTCCGACAGCCCTATTAATGTTGTCTCGTTTTCACTCTCTGTTAGTTGTGCCAGGGGTTCCCGTTATACGTCGCCATGATATGCGTCATCGATATATTGAGGAAAGCGATGTCAATTTTCCCGCACTTAGTCGTTCATTTAGTGAGACTAACACCGCGAATGGAATCTTTCGCTGGCACCGTCATCTTAATGTCAGGTGAGGCTTCTCCGCCCAACTTTGTGCTCTTCTGTTGTTAATAAAGACTCCGTTGGTATTCTCTACTGTTGTGCTCATCAGGTTACAGGCACAGAAGAGCTCTCAACCTGCATCCTCTATCGGTGGTTCATAAAGAGTGATGGTGAAAGAGCAGGCGAAGATCCTCAACCTGCATCCTCTATCGGTGGTTCATAAAGAGTGATGGTGAAAGAGCAGGCGAAGACCCTCAACTTGCATCTGCTGCCTCATCCACTGCATAATTCTCCACCAACTGCTTCAATCAAGCCAAACAAGCTCAAATAATCTCCATCTTAAAATAAAGTTTTTTACAGTTAAAGTTTTGGGATTGAATGAGTGAGCAAAAATTGCTTTATTCTATGTATTTTTACACCAGACCTGTTTTATACGTGAATCGTTGCTATCAAACGGAAATGAAACAGTTTCTAATATCGTGTACTATGAAAAAAGGAACGATTTAATGACTGCCTTTAACGCCACTCTATTTACGTTTATTATTGGTGCGGGGGTGGCTCAGTCGGTAGCGCGCCAGGCTCGTAATCTATAGTTCCCAGGTTCGAGTCCCAGCTGGGTCAGCGTTGAGATTTATCTCCGCAAAATTCCCCGTCCTGCCCACGGTCAGTAGGAGACACCAATGGGCTTGGAAAGGCCGCCGTCCATCGGATGGGACGTTAAGCCGTGACCCGTGTGCGGGAGAATCATACCCTGTGCACGCTAAAGAACACACTGGATGGCCTTGACGGGAGGCTACCATCTGTCTCCCAACAGCTGTTCCAGTGGGTCCCCTCCCCCAACCTTCTCTGAGCCTTCGAGGTCCATGTGACTTGTGCCATTTTGATGTGCAAAAAAGTGCCGCTCAGAGGTAAAACAACCCACCCCAATTTACGTTTATTGATAGAGTGAAAAATTCTTTTTTACAAATCGCCCAAGCGACGTTAATGCTCCCACAGTTTCCGCTTTACGTCGCGACCTTTGGAGTCTCGAACCACGAGATACAACAGGACATGAATTTCCTTTAACGTACTCTTCCACCGGCAACACCTTTGGAGTCTCGAACCACGAGATACAACAGGACATGAATTTCCTTTAACGTACTCTTCCACCGGCAACACCTTTGGAGTCTCGAACCACGAGATACAACAGGACATGAATTTCCTTTAACGTACTCTTCCACCGGCAACACCTTTGGAGTCTCGAACCACGAGATACAACAGGACATGAATTTCCTTTAACGTACTCTTCCACCGGCAACACCTTTGGAGTCTCGAACCACGAGATACAACAGGACATGAATTTCCTTTAACGTACTCTTCCACCGGCAACACCTTTGGAGTCTCGAACCACGAGATACAACAGGACATGAATTTCCTTTAACGTACTCTTCCACCGGCAACACCGATTTCGTTCATGACAGCTCAGGAGTTCCTATCCTTTTTCAGTCCCCGTAACCCCTTGGCTTTTAGTAAACCATTCCGTAGCCCCTATTCAATATGAAATGGAATAAATTCGAGAGTTTACGAAGGAATATGTACATAAGAAAATAAAAGAAGAAATTAATTAATTTTTCGTAAAGAAAACTTTATTCAGTACATAACAGCATTTTTTAGTATTAGCAATGGTTATCAAATTCCAAAAGATTCTGATTGCATCTTCGTGAATTGTCCACAAGCCAGTTTCTCTTTCTTCGGGATTGAATGAGTGAGCAATAGGGGGCGCCATTATCATTCGCACTCGCTAATCTTAGCAGACATTAAGCGATGGCTACCTGAGCTCAGGATGGAAAATATAAATAAAACTAATGCCTTGCTTAACAGTCCCAATAATACAACCACTGCACTCCTCTCATTTTCCACTCGCCTCCCCCAATCCACAACTTTTTTCCCCCTAACACTACTAATTTTGGAATATTTCAATAATAATACACTTATGGCTGCTGATCTAAGGGACCTGGGTTCGAGACCCGGATAAGGCATGGATGTTCGCATTGTTTTTCTGCTAAGGTCCTGCCGTCCTCTCAGATCTTCTACTCTGGCATATAAACTGACAGGCTCCTGTCAGACCTCTGTGACAAGCAGCTGCTTGAGGGGGTATTTATTTTTTATTTATTTTTTTATCAACTATTTCTCCTATCCCCTTAATAAGCTTCTCGTATCCCCTGGGTGCAGTTCTGAGAATCACGGAAGACAGTTTTAATGGGACAATTGGGCACAGGACTCCACAAATTTAAGTAATAAGTTTCAAGGTTGAGGGAGAGGGAGAATTGGTTTAGGGAGAGGGAGAATTAACGTTTGGTAATTATTTGTTATCTGTTATTCATGAAATTGTTCTTTAAGAAATCATTTAATTACCTCACATTGCGCTAGTGGAGTAGCATAATATAGAATCTAAAACATGTCCCATGTCCCACAGAAGTTGTTTCTCACTTATTATTTTATGTGATACATAATTTTCGATCAGCACTGCAAACGAAGTATTTACCATATTTTATTAATATGTTATGTAGAGGCCTAGTTTGTACAGACCTTTTCATACAAGGGCAACACAGGCCAAACTACCATGCGACCACCCGGGATTCTAACCTGGACCGCAGCTGCTGCAGTGTCACCAGGAGGCTACGCGATACTACTGAACCACAAAGACGGCTTCTAAAATGCTATAGCACTGCAGAAATTGTTACTTTCACGTGAGCATTCACCTGATGCAATTGAAATTGATGAATGCAATTGATGAATGCAATTGAAACTGGCAAGGTTAACAGAATTTCAAATACTGTGGCCAATAATTTATATATATATATATTTCATCAATGGGATTAGATGCCTATGAGTTTGCTTTTTTTAATTACTCCAGAAATGCTATTTGCGCCACTTTTTCCGTCCTCTAAACTGAAGACAGCAAACGGGAAAAAATCTCAAAATCCCCAAAATGGGCAAAGTGAAAAAATATTCCGAAATTTTACTTCTTTGAAACATTTTTTATAAAACAATTTTGACGCCTTGTGGAGTTGTGGAGCTCGGAGCAACCCCCCCCCCCCCCAACACACACACACACTTATGATAGGGTCAACGTTTAACTGAAGCTGAAAGAGTCTGCCTCGCCTCTGACGACACCAGAACTTTAACGATCATCGGCAGAGGAAGGACAGCGGGTCGCAGGGGAAACAACGGTTGCCTGTTAAAACAACGCCACCTGCAGGAGGTAAATTATTTACTTTGCGACTCTGGTAACACTGAATGGACTTTTGCCTTCACAACAGCAGCCAGACATCGTGGTAAGGACAATGAGATGTTGAAAACACGGAATTGGTATTGCCGCCCATGAAATAAGAATCGTCTGTCGTAGAGATTCACAGTTGGCGGGCTCGAACAGATATTTCCAATTCGTCCCACAAATTCACAATAGTCCAGCGATTGAGGAGGCCATTCGAGTGTGGTTAACTCACTCGAATGCTCCTGGAGCCAATTGGCCGCCACTCTGGAAATATGCGTTGTGGCTATTGTCCTGTTGAAAAATGGTACCATGGTACAGAAAGGGTTGGGTTGGGTTGTTTTACCTCTTAGCGGCACTTTTTTGCACACCAAGGGCTAAATGGCCAGGTGACATGGACCCCGAAGGCTCAGAGAAGGTTGGGGGAGGGGACCCACTGGAACAGCTGTTGGGAGACAGATGGTAGTCTCCCGTCAAGGCCATCCAGCGTGTTCTTTAACGTGCACAGGGTATGGCTCTCCCGCACACGGGGCCACGGCTTAACGTCCCATCCGACGGACGGCGGCCTTTCCAAGTCCATCGGTGTCCCCTACTGACCGTGGGCAGGACGGGGAATTTTGCGGAGATAAATCTCAATGCTGACCCAGCTGGGACTCGAACCTGGGAACTACAGATTACGAGCCTGGCGCGCTACCGACTGAGCCACCCCTACCCCCATGGTACAGAAAAAGAATCGTTACGAGTGGGTGTAGATGGTTGGCGAGAATGTTCACATATCTTGTGCCGGTGACATAAGTCTCGACGGGTACGACGGACCCCATGGAAGCCCATGTAAACGCACCCCAAACAGTTGCACCGCCTCCACCTGCCTGTATGACCCCAACTTGACAAGCTGGGTCCAACACTTCATGTGGTTTACGCCACACATGCACTTCCCCATCAGCGTGATAGAATTGAAACAGTCAGACCAGATGACGTGTTTCCAGTCTTCCACACTCCAGTTGCAATAGGTCTCTGCAAACTGCAGCCTAATCTTTCGGTGCCTTGCAATCAGCAAAGGACACGATGTGGAGATCGACTGCCATAGCCTATTTTTTTCCATGCTACAAAGAATAGTCTTTGAACATAAGCTTATGGATGCGTCCTCATTCAGTTCCAGCATTATCTCCTCCATGGTAGCAATGCGATTCCTTGTAGCAATGCGGGACAGACTGCACTCACCTCGAGAGTCAATTGCACGTTTACGTCCACATTTCTCCCTCTTGGTTGGAAGTTTTCCGTATTTCATGTAATCTTGGTAGACACGTGCCTTGGTCTAACGTGGAAATCCCAATAGTTCAGCAGTTGTGGTGATTGAACGACGGTCCTTCCTCGCACCTACCCTCTGGCCACGGTCAAACTCACTTACGTCGCCCCCTATACTCATGATTACTTCTCCGTGACTAGTTTCCAGTGCATCGAGTTCTGCTCTATTTATAGGCATTGCCAGTTTCAGTGTCCCACGTGACTGGACGCGATACTACTGCTTCCCTTTATTGTTATCGAGTTAGAGGTGTGTTCCGCTATGGTGTGTAGTTGAAAGGACCTCTACAATTTGAAAACATTTTCCGTTTCTCCATGTCGTTACTGAGCGATAAGTATATTGCTTCGATAATAATAATCAAAAAGACGATAATGCAATCAAAACACACGAAATTCGCAGAACGATTTGGGGCCCTTCAGTAACGAGGGCCTTAAGCTGCCGCTTTGTCCGTCTATCGGTAAATCTGCCCTTGGTTTGCAGTGTTCCAGTGAAAGGGTTTCATTTAAGTCGATGTTTTCCAGGAGATAATTGCTGAGCATAAACCACCTGGTATTCAAAATTCAATTCTGTACCTATGATAGAACACAGGTTTCAATTTAATATGAATTGTGTGGTGGAAATTCTAAATGGAAATCTAGAAATGGAACAGTGACATGAACAATCGAAGTAAGGCGATATTATATTATAGTTTTAAATTCAGATAAAAATTATGCCACGTTTCAGAAACCTTTGTGTAGAATGTAATTAAATATTTTAATTAAGATTCCCTATTGAATCCTCAACAGGCATTCAACTAGTATGATTTCAAATAAATATATGTTATTACATATGAAAGAAAAATTACAAGCGAGATTGGGCTCTCATTGGCCATTGGAATGGTAAAAAAACTACCTATTTACGTTGGTGCAGTGTTCATTCAAAACATTAAGCTCTTTTTAATGTTCATTCTCATCTCTAGAGCTTAGAGAACGGAGAGTGCATATCAATGGAATACTTGGGGGGAGAAAAGAGGGGATTGAAGTTATGTCCTTACTCTGAATGTTTGCATAATGTATATTTTCTAAAAAAATCTCTGAAAAGAGGTACTCAAGAAGTTAACTCATGGAAACTCTCCACGAGACTCAAACATATCACCCCCCCCACCCCATTTAAAATTTCTGCTTACGCCACGTGCATATTATCTTCATTTTGAAACATTAGTTTACATCAGAGCCATTGAGATGACTTCCCGAAGTCCATGAGAATATATTCGTGGCCTTCGCGCAGTTTCTTTAACACATACGACAGAGAAGGGTCCTGGAAGCGACCGCTATCTTTTGCACTCAGGGGCGTAGCTATGGGGGAGGGGGAGAGGATCCCCCTCCAAAGTAAAACGGAGTTGGAAAAATTCAGGTGAGTTGTGAAAATTGGGATTTTTTTTAATTAAGGGTAATGGCAAAATCTAGGGCAGTTGGTAAAATTCGAACCACTTGATAAAATACAGGTAAGTTATGAAAATTGATATTGTTTTTGTAAAATTAAGGAAAATTGGCAACTCTAGACAAGGCAAAGTCTTGGGGAGTTGGCAAAATCAGGGCAACTTCGCAAACCTTGGGGAGTTGGCAAAATTCGAAGCCACTTGGAAAAACACAGTTGAGATGTAAAAATTGGGATTTTTTGTCTAAAATTATAGCGAGTTGGCAAAATGAAGAAGCACAATCTAGGGGAGTTTGTGCCCTAGATAAGCTATGGGGGGATGGCACAATCTAGGGGAGTTTGCAAAATCGAGGCAACTTCACAAAATCTAGGGCAGTTTGCAAAATTTGAAGCCACTTGGCAAAATATAGGTGAGTTGTGAAAATTAGGATTTTTTTGTAAAATTAAGGAGAGTTGGCAAAATCTAGACAACCTGGCAAAATCATGGGGAGTTGGCAAAATTTGAAGTGACTTGGTAAAATGCAGGTGAGATGTAAATATTGGGAATTTTTCTTTAAAATTATAGCGAGTTGGCAATATCTAAGAAAGTTGCAATATCGAGGCGACTTGGCAAAATCTATGGCGGTTGGTCAAATTCGAAGCCACTTGGTAAAATGCAGGTGAGTTGTGGAAATTGGGATGGCTTTGGTAAAATTTAGGACATGTGGCGAAATCTAGGCAACTTGGCAAAATCTTGGGGAGTTGGCAAACTCTAGACAACTTGGAAAAATTTTGGGGAGTTGGCAAAATCATGGGTAGTTGGCAAATTTCGAAGCAACTTGGTAAAATTTAGGAGTGATGTAAGTATAGGGATTTTTTATATGAAATTATAGCGAATTGGCAAAATATAGGATAGTTGTCAAAATCGAGGCAAATTTGTAAGATATAGTGGAGTTGGAAAATCGAGGCAAATTGTAAAATCTTTGGGAGCTCCCCCACCACTACCACACCAACACAGAACGAAAATCTCATTTTCTCAGTTGTCAAAATTTGAATTCCGAGTAGGAGAATTTTCGTTTCCCCCCTCCCAACCACATCCCTTCGCTACGCTCCTGTTTGCAGTCTTTCTCATACAGGAATATACCTTACTAAGGTTGAAGTTACTGCTGACGACTTCTCGGAAATAGTTAACACAACACACAATCCTCTGTGGAGATTTCTGAAAATATCAAAAAGCGCATTTGTTTACAGGAAACAACTATGACAAGCAAATGAGTGAAAATCTTGAAACATATTATGTAAGCTTATTAATTCTGCTTTCTGCATTCAAACCATATAGTTATTGGCTTTTTTCCGCTATTTAGTAGTAATAAAATTTTATTTAACATTATCGACACAAGCTGTTTTTCCGCAATACATGAATGTATTATTGTATCTAGTTATGGAACAGTCGAGTCCTTTGGGCAATAGAAGATATCATCGAGATAACAAGGATGAGGAATAGGTGGACAGTTATTAAACAGCCATCTGCATCCCTGAGTATGTTAAACAAGAGTTGTGCTCTGGTTTAACATTATGGGTACTTACGATCTTTGTCGACAAGCCTCTCTGATATTGCCGAGAACTGAGAGAACTTTGTGTCCTTTCATTATCGAAACTTGCAGAGACTCCATCCCCTAGAACGAGTTCAGGTGCGCCCGTGCCCAATCCCCAACAACCACCGAGGGAGGTCTGGGGTGGAAACCAAGCCATTGGCCTATTACGTTTGACCAATAAAATTTATCGTTTCTCATATTAAACCTCAACACCTCCATAGCCTTGGTCCTGTTAACGTTAACATGTGAAGAGCAAGCAAGTGGAAAAAGATTAGCGCCCGAACTCTAATCTGATTCACATGTAGCGAAAGACTATGGTTGGGGGAGGAGGAAATCGAAAATTTTCCAACTCAAAAATCAAATTTTGCCCACCGAGAAAATGATGTCTCTGTCTTGTTCGTACCTAGATTTTCGCTCCGTCGTGGGGGGGGGGGCGTGTTTGAGGCAATTTTCACAACTCTCCTGCATTTTGCCACTTGACTTCCAGTTTTGCCAACTGCCCATAATTTCACAGAAATAATCCCAATATTTACATCTCTCCTGAATTGTAGCAAGTCAGTATGAATTTTTCCACATCCCCTTGATTTGGCCTACTCCTAAATTTCACAAAATCAATCCCAATCTTTACATCTCTCCTAACTTTCCCAAGTCACTTCAGATTTTTCAAACTTCCCAAGATCTTGCCAAGTTTTCTCGATTTTGTCAACTCTCCTTAATTTCACAAACCCAATCCCAATTATCACAACTCGCCCGTATTTTCCAAGTGGATTCGAATTTTGCCAACTGACCTATATTTTTTTAAGTTTCCACGATTGGTCCAACTCTTCTTAATTTTACAAAACCAATCCCAATTTTCACAACTCGCCTATATTTTACCAAGTGGATTCGAATTTTGCCAACTCGCCGTAGTTTTACAGAAAAAAATCGCAATTTTTACATCTTCCCTGAATTTGAAAAATCACTTCGAATTTTATCAACTTAATTAAATTTTTAAACTTAATTGCAAAAGAAAGGCACAATTTTCACAACTATCCTATATTTTATCAAGTGGCTTCGAATTTTGCCAACTCCCCTAGATTTTGCCAAGAGTTCTCGATTTTTCCAACTCTCCTTAATTTCACAAAACCAATCCCAATTTTCACAACTCACCTGTACTTTACCAAGTGGTTTCCAGTTTTGCCAACTCCCCTAGATATTGCGAAGTTGCCTAGATTTTGCCAACACGCCATAATTTTACAGAAAAAAGATTGTAATTTTTATATCTCACCTGAATTTTGCCAACTCCCCACAATTTTCCCAAGTCACTCCGAATTTTGCCAACTCCCTACGATTTCGCCAAGTCACTCCGAAATTTGCCAACTCCCCAAGATTTTGCCAACTCACCTGTATTTTACTAAGTGACTTCGAATTTTGCCAACTGCTCTAGATTTTGTCGTCTCTTCATTTTCCAAACTGCCATAGATTTGCCAAGTAGTCTCGATTTTGACAACTCCCCTTAATTAAAAAAAGATTACTAATTTTCACAACTCACCTAGATTTTTAAAAGTCGTTTCGAATTTTGCCAACTCCGAGTTACTTTGAGGGGAGCCTCCCCCACCCCATCCCCCCATAGCTACGCCCCTATTCACATGGTAAACAAAGTCACCTTATTTGTGTAAATGGACAGGGGAAAAGTCCCCTACCCATAGCAGTGCATTGAAGACAGAGAGACGATTAGGATTAGTGCCACCCCAAGTAATTGAGTGACAGACCACATACTTTGAGAAGAGGCGATGGTCTTCTTTTGTTCAGTGCTGCAGACTACTTTTGCATCGAAGGAAACAGGAGAATCAATGCACTGAAGTGACGAGAAGTGAATGGTCCTAAACTAGGCCTAAAAAAATAAAAATTAGGCCTAAACTAGGCTACAACTAGTTGTCAGAATTAGCCAATGGTTTTCTACTAGTTTTTAAATACAGTAAAAGTAGTAACTTTAGTGCCTTAGAGTTAGTATTGTTGTTTGACCCTATCTGAGAGTGCAAAATGTTCTCACAGTGTATAATTTATATGTGCTAAGTGGCTTTCTCTTGGTTGCTGATTGTGATGATCCTTAATAGGAGTGAGTGTGAGTCGAGTTAATTTAAGTGAGTGTGAGTTAATTTAAAGTGAGTGTGAGTCGAGGACCTTCGAACCTAATAGACTACCACTTGCAAATTTAGTTCAATAAATTGTTCTCTTGTTGTTTAAATGCCAGACACAGGTACTTTTAAGAACGGAGTTAAATTACTGGCTGAAGTAATGATTACTCTGATGAGTGGCCCGAAAGTGCACTATCTGAACACCCAGGTCCGAGCGCCAACAGGTAAAGGGAAGAAAGTATTAAGTAAGAGTCACATACCCAATAAACAGCCAAAGAGCAGAATCAAATAGTTCTGGTGAGAAATCAATGCAATACTGCAATACTAGACTTAATCCTTATATTGAATCCTACACTTTTCCTTCTATATATTTGTCATTGGAGTGAAGCCATGAGAGATTTAACTCTATAATAATTAGTGTATGCTATCACACTGAAACTTCTTCATTATAAGAATGCAAAAAATTAAAATGTGTGTTTGATGTCAACGCAGTCACCGTGAGTGCTGCATGCGTTTTTGCTCATAACAAAAGGCAAAACGGCGTTTAAACTCCAAACATATATTGCCATTTTTGTTCCACGAAAAGTAAAACAAATGACTCACAATGAGCAAAAATACATCAGGTTTCTTTTTATCAGTTTTTTTTGTTTTGCCCCTGGTAAATGACACTATAGGAAAACTAGAAAGACAGATTAAGCCATTACAGAGAAAGCACATTATGTGTTTATGTTTAACAAAATTAAAGCGATACAATTGCAACATGGCTTTCCATTACCTGTTGAAATTGAGATATTTTTCTCTATTACCAATTTCCAAGCCGCAGGATCGGTTCTGGGATTTTCTTAAGTAATGTCCTCGTTCACTGGACCTAGTTTTACTCGTTCTCTTTCTGTGGGGTTTTATCAAGAATGCAATTTATCACGTGCCTTTATCACATTATATCAACGAACTGGACAGGATTACTATCACCCAAGAAACTCCTGATATGCTTCAGAGAATCTGTGAGAAAATTAAATTTCGATGGAATGTCTGCCATCATTTGAGCATCTGTAAAAGATGAAGTTCTCTTCATTGTCACTTCATTTCTTTTATGTGAATAATACAGTCGTTATAAATGCTTGAAAATGTAACCATGCTTTTTAATTAACTTCACATTTCTTTCTTCCAGTTTTAAAATTTCTATCTTCGTATGATTCAGCATTAAAATGACAAAGTACCTTTCGTTCACTTTTTCCAGGCAATGACTGCGTTGATGCCTCCAGCTACTGTGATGTGGTGAAGGACACCAAGTTGTGCAGGATGAGCCAGTTCCGTCTCCAGTGCTGTGCCTCGTGCAGAACGACCTAAGTCTCAGGGCGGGCCAACAGAGAGCTTCTGCTTAGGACGGATTCAGTTGACCTTTCTGAACTGGACAGACATCTTGCCAATTGTGGCAAAATTTCGAAAGTCTCTGACAGACAAAAACTAAAAAAAAGAGTATTCCCCTCCAAAACAAATCCTCTTATAAACTTCTGCATGATTACCTCACATATCTAATGTTCCTATCTTTTAAACATTCTGAGAGGTTCTTGATATTACATAACTAGTCAGAGCACTTATCAGAACACATTTCAAATATTTTTCGATGCTTCATGATGCACAGAGGTTGACTTTGAATGAATCCTTACGAATCATGGTGATTTGTGCTTCCATGTTCATGAACTCAAAATGTGTTATATATATATATATCCTTTGCATTGTCAATATCGCAACAAAATTGTGATTATGGGAGCATCATCATAATAATATTTCACTACTTGAAATTCTACAGTTTAGTTAGAAATTTTAATTATTATGCAATTTATCTAAAGATAAATTAGTAAAGTCTAATAGGCAGAGCATAGACATGAAGTAGAGATCAAAATTATAGGATTAATATTTCCTTTAAAAAAAACTGTTTTATTTTCGTGTTTCGAATATCACTGGGAAAATTACCCTCGTGTAACTTAACTTAAATCTTCACTCTGCGGATCTGTCATCGCAATATTTAACTGAAATTTAAACACTTAAAATGAATTAGGAAAAATTCTGTAAACAACTAGTAGTCATTTCTAAGCAAACCAGCCGTTCGATATTCAAATTTTTTGAAAACTTATATAAATGGTCGCCTTCTTTGGAGAGCCTCAATTCGTATCTTCTTTCTTCCCTTCTCTTAATACCCAAGGTCCTTTCCACCTGAGATAATACTGACCTATACTACGTTTCACCTGACTTGAAATCAGATGTAAGCAAACAACTCTTTGCCTATTCGCTAAAGATGTCATTATGTGATTATATATAAGTGCACTTGTCCGCATAATAATTTTATACGTTTCATGAGCATTGGTTTCAACAAAAGAGTAGAGTAGTGATGACAGAACTTTGGGTCCTTTCTCCACTTCCTTCCCCTATGACGTCACCTTTATGCACGCAAACTCCTCACCCTTATTAACATGTTCCCCACTACTAATAGGCACTCCTTTTATTAGTATTCACCTCATTATTATAAAGCTTATTACTCTTCAAAACCCATATTAAAAACTCTTACAAATTCATCCCCCTAATAAGAAGTCCCCTCTTTAAAATTTCCTACCCCCTTTATCTAAGCCCTCCTGCGGACATCTTGTTCCTCAAAAAGCAAAAGAAACAACCCACATTGAAATTTATCCAACTCCAACCATGTGATACTCTTACAAACTCTCTGTGTCATCCCCCTTTCACCCATCCTATTAAAAAATGACTCCATATTCCTTAAAATTGAAGAGATTGGCTCTTTTAAATTTAAGCCCTCTTTAATTTGTTTCAGACTCCTGATATCTTGTTCCCCTCTGAAAGAACTGAACAACTCTTCTCGAAAACTCACTAGTACATCTTGCCAAGCCACGACATCATCCTCCTTTCAGACATTTATTAAAATATGTCCCAAGGGGAGTCCCCTTCGTGAATTTTCTTAGACTGATGCCACCAGACTGAACTATCATATCACTTTAAAGTTAAAGGGACTTATACAATATATTGCTAGCGATTGCAATTTTTAATTTGTTTTACATATGCTATCGTGAGAAAGACGATTTTTAATATACTTCGGAAAAAGGAAATAACGGGGGCTTAAAATTAGGAAGCCCCCTCCTCCCCTGCACGAGAGTAAATTTGAGCAGTAAAACGAATCTAAAACCAACAACTGTCGATAAAACAAGATGGCTGCAGTTGTATACACCTCCAAAAGGCACAGTCTAGGAAAGCTGCTTAATAAATCATTATACAGAAAGTTTATAATCGAATGTTGAGATACCGTGTAGAAACGTGATAACGGCAATTGCACCTGTAATTTCTGAAAGTGTATGTGTCTATAAAAGTGTTTAATTCAAGCCGGATATTTTGCATTCCACGAAAGCAACGGCAATTTATTAACTGGTTCCAAAAGTATGATCAGTTTGCCTTGACAGCTATCAGTCAAGCGGTTCAAGAATTCTTCATCAGAAATGAACATCTGAAATTAAACAAAGTATTAATACCGATAAACTGAGATCCTAATTTCAATCTAATATTATACAGTTATGGCTTTAGATTTTTCCACCCAAAACTTGAAGCTGCATTGTTTGAATGAGACGATCAAAAACAGGGAGACGAAATAATGCTAATTATATCATGTAAGTAGAGAAATATTTACTCTTGAGATGAATCTTGGGTAAATTCATGTCGCACATTTTCTAAAATGTGGCAGTCGATGTACTAAGTGGATTTTGAAAATATACTTATTATTATTAGCAGAAGTGCTGACGAGAGCAACAGTATTAGATATTGACAAAGCAACGTATTAGATGAGAGTGATTTCTAGGTAATTGCTGACTGAAATAGCATTTTCATTTTAAACTTAAATTTGACCAATGAGGTTCCATCGATAACATTTTACTATTTTATATTTGTTCATAAACATTTACATAATTAATCATTAGCGTTTATTTAGCATTTGAGATACAGGGTCGTACAATACAATACAAACGTTACTTTTTTTGAGAGTTCCTCAGGGTCGTACATCTGTGCTACTGTATTTTATATATACGTTTGACACGTGCTTAAAAATGAGGCCACAAAATGTAACCAATAACAATTTCTTCTATGCGCATTGATACTAGAAACGGCTTGCTTATGTCGTGCGGTTTGTTTATAGTGGAGCTCAACTTAAGTGGAACGAAGTTATGACCGTTGTACTAATAATATCGGATAGATTTTTGAAGGGGCAAGTGAAAACAATTATTGCACTTTAGTATGAAAAGCTTTTCTAATGTTTATTTCAATTTCAAAGGATCTCTTTACCTTCCACTGATTACCAAGTGTACTACTGATCATGTGCATACTTTTCTGCAATTTAAAAAATAAACGAAGAAGGTACTTTCCTACCGAAAGGACGGAAATAACCTAGAAGCTGTATTAGGCTTGTCCTAGATTCTCATACAACCTACAAAACTTTTCCTTAAGAATCGTATTTGCCATTTCTGCCATTAAGAATCGTATTTTCCATAACGGATTAACCGTTAATAAACGTAACTAAGAAATGTGCATTAAATATACTGTTTTTAACCATTAAACATATTTTTCCAAACTATGTGTTTTTAAATAAAAATTGCATTCTTCAAAAACATTAAATTTTCAGAAAATGACAACGTAAAAGGATATTTTGCTCCAAAGTAAAAATCGAAATTACTTTAAATAAACGTTGCATGCAGAAAATGAATTTAATTCACGATTCAGTTTTCGCTAATGCACCCCGTTCTTCGATGTCTTCCACTGCGATGTTCGTTTCCCTTTGAAAGAGAACTCGAAACGGGCAACGTCAGTTAGAACGGACATGTCAAGCCAATTGCTGAGCAGGCGCATTAGAGTTAAACTGCAAAGAACCAATCGAGAAGTTCCGTGCCCACACTTTCTGGCTGAAACGCATTTGCCAAATTTGCAATTACGCTTTTATATCCTTATATTTTTATTTTAAGCTTAGAAATATATATAATATATTCCTTTTTTATTATATATATAAAGACGATAAAACTTCGTTTAACTACCAATAAACATAGTTTTTTTTTTACCTTAACCTCTTATTTTGAAGACAGTTTATCGTTTCCTGCGAAATAGACCTTTTTATGGATATCACAGCTGTGTTGAATGTTCGGACACAGTTCGTGGTTCACTTCCTTTATCTGAACATTTATTTCTACATGTAACGAACACATACGCTGGTGTCCAAAAGTGAAGCATAGTTGATAAAATGGATGAAATGAAAAATATGAAATGGTAGAATGACAAGGTTGCAAATGGAAAATGGAAGGAAGAAACAAATGAGCGATATAATAGACATAAAATATATGATAAACTGGAGCAATGCACTCGAGAGACGGAGCACGTGATTTCCCCATGGGGAGTGGGTCCTTCGGGACCCACTCGTGTCCCCGTATTAAAGAGAGGTGTACCTCTATAGGATGCAACTGGAGAAGTTACCGGGAGATGCATTCGGTCGTGCACCAGATTTCAGTAAGGTGCCTGATGACCCCTTACAGCAATAGAATTACCGCATCAATGCTGCATACTGTTGATGAGGCCATTAAGAAGGTCTTGCAGCATTAGATCTCACTCCTGTACAAGAGCAGAAATTGAGAGCAGTGTTCCAGGAGAGTTCTTTGAGGAGTTCTAAGAAAATTCTTGGAGAAGTTCCAGGAGAGTTCTTGGAGGAGGTTGACGAGCTGAAATCCATCTCCCCATTGCATCCGACATCCACATATGCTTTATAGGATTGAGGTCTGGCGAATATTCTGGCCATGGCATATGCTGAATGTCTTCATTTCAAGGAAAAACTAAAGCAGTGCTATGGGGACGCATGTTATCGAACATGGAACAGGAATTGTGGGCCAACAGCACCTCGACAAAGCCTCCTGTAAGGTTCATGGATTTCGTCTCTATATCTGAGGCCTGTCAAAGTTCCCCCAGAAAAGATATGGAGTAGCGTGCAGCCATGTGAAATACTGCCACTCCAGACGAGTTAAACACCACTTCTGTAATGGTGCATTTCTCTGATGTTCGAGGGGATGATAATGGGTTCCAGGTTCTCTACAGATGACAACTCAATGACTGTCACTGTGTAAACTTTAATCTGGATGAAGGGTGGATAGGTACGGTGGGGTTTTGCGGAAATAAATCTCAACGCTGGCCCAGCTGGGACTCAAACCTGGGAATTGCATAATATAAGCCTGTTGTGCTACCGACTGAGCCATCCTCGCCATTTCAAAATTTGGATCTATTTTAAACATTGTCTAAAAATATAAAAATTAATATATTTGAAATGGATTCTAAAGTTAATTTCAAGATCCATTGGTAACATTAGGCTAATATTTAAGGCTAAATAGAATTGAGTGTAAAAGGCTTTGCAGAAGTCTTAATTTGCTCAAATATTGGATTTTTTTTTGGAAAATTTGAACGATTGTAACTTAAAAAATACTGAGCAGGAAACAAAATAAGTTACCTTTTTGGTAAATTTCATTGGAATGGGAGGAGGTAAGGTAGCAAGTTGATGTGTAGATTTCACATGTTTCATTCACCCTGAGCTCGATTTTTTCCGAATGAAGCGAAATGTTTCCTGGTATTTGTTTTCCCATAGAATGCAAACAACTCGCGAAAAATTAAGTATCATATTTTTTCGTACCATAAGACCACACCTAGAGATTAGGAGACGAAGAATGGAGAAAATACTTCATTGCCTACATTTAAAACTCAAATCACCCTTTTTATAATTTTTAAACAAACTGGCAGATGAGTATGAGAAATAAGCAATGAGACACGTGACTTTTACTCATCGTAGATCATTATTCTTCGTTGTTCCTCATCATTGCTAGTATTATGATTTAACTAACATTGTTTGAAAAACAGCGCATTCTACACTTACATCAAAGCATTTCTGATAAAACCTTCCCTGTAAGATAAGATTCCGTTGTCTAGTGTTTCATTAACTGCCACGAACTATTCAACCATTCGCAGATCTGTGAAATGATTCTGAATGGCAACTTTACACAGGAAGAGGCTTAGTCATTTCTCGTGTCTTATGTTTCCCTACTACAACTTCCAACCATATGATGCAAAGGAATTTTAGGATTGATTTCTTTAACATCTTGGCCGCACTTTTATTCACACGATGGACTTAATGGCCAGGCCACAAGAACCCCGAGGGCTCAGAGAACCTCCCGTCAAGCCATCCAGCGTATTCTTCAACTTGCACAGGCTATGGCTCTCCCGCACACAGGACAACTGCTTTGCGTCGCGTTCAATGCCTTTCGAGGTCCATCGGGGTGCTCCTCACTGACCGAGAGCACGGAGATCAACTTTCCCGCTGATGCAGGTGGGACTCGGGCCTGGGAACTGCTGATTACGAGTCAGGCGACTACCGACTGAGCTGCCCCACCCCAGGAAGCCTTTTTCAATGAAAAAAGCGTTTCCAATGGTTTTGTCTGTTACTCGTCATATTCGCCAAATTCCCATCTATAATCAGAGATTTCCTGATCCAGGGTTAGGAGGCTGGATTAGTTTGGCGGCGAATGTCCTAAGGGCGAAATATTTTATGACTTAACACTAAACATAGTAAGCTCAACTTCTTGTTGAGGTTCCATTCTTTTTGTGAAGTGATACTAATTTACCAATTATGTCTGAACAATTGCTAAATAAAATTTTATTCCAGATTAAAATCATCTAATTATATCTATTTGTTATTAAAAAGGCCATACTCAGAGCGAGACACAAAATAGTTATTATTCTTGTAGGATTAAATATGGTAAGTTCAGAGTATTAGTTGTTTGGATACAATTCTTTCGTTTTTACAATTGAACCTGATTTCGGTGAAGTTAATTTATATTTCGTTTTGCTTTCAAGCTTACCGTTTGTCTTACATATCAAATTAAAATCCTTATTTACCAAATGTTAATGAATCTAATTCCCGCTGTAAAATATATGAAATGAAATGAACTAATTTCGTCATGGCCAACTGGATTTTTGTTTGGCTAAACGAACATTTTAACCGAATCTTACGCGTAGCTCTCGTTTTTTTTTATGAGCAAATACAAATCAAAGTGTTTACGGTTCCATTCTGATATACAAAACGTCTCAATACACGTTGCAAAATGAGTTTAAAAATTGCATAGAGGTTTAACATTGACTCTTAATATAATCTCTAAATTCTGGCTAAAGACGAATATCTTTCATTCAGAACAAAAGCGTTTGGTGGCTGAATAGAGCAAATATATTTGGTAATACTTCTTTCGGTAATCGAGTATAGATCTGAAACATATTATCCTTATGTCCTGAATACAAAGATGGGCTCCAGTCGAATCACTCCTACGAAGTGAAGGGAAATATCCTTTTCTATTTTCTGAACTCAGGAGTTTAAATGTCCTTTTACGTGTGTTCGGGAAAAACAAAAAGGTCCATAGAAGCGATTTTAATTTTATTGCATTTCTCGGGAATGGACCCTTAGCCACACCCTTCTCACCTCAGCATTAGATTTTCAATGGAATGATGTCATCTGATCAAGTGCACGTCAAATACAGGAATTCAATACTCTACGTTTCTCTAAATTCATTCTTTTCACCTTTCTTCAGTAGAAACCTTCTGCCACACACTGGACACACATTCTCTGAAGACCAAGGAATATCTTTCTGTGACCGGAAGTGGCTCGTGAGCTACCATTTCAGTGGTCCTTCATTAGTACATAGTCATATCCCGTTATTCGTTGGGATTTCGTTCTTGAGAAGAGCGACACATGAGCAGAGAGACAAAAGGGATTACCCCTGTCTACATCAGAAAGGGGACACCAATGCGTTTGGAAAGGCCGCAGGAGGTATCGTGTGCACATTAAAGAGCACGCTGGATGGCCTTGACGGGAGGCTGCCATCTGCCTCCTTTCATCTGTTCAGTGGATTCCCTTCCCCAGTCTTTTCTTCCTTTGGGTGTTTGTGAATCCACTTAGTTCACATTGTGCGCAAACACTGCTGCTCAGAGGTAAAACAACCCACCCTAAACAATGACAAACTTTCTCTTCTGCTCGACTGTTATTGAGATAAAATTATAAAATCCCGCAAAACCATCACTCTTGAGAAAAAAATATACAATAAAGCTTGTTTAATAGAATATTTTACACCTTTTAACTTTATTCTTCCTTTATCAATTTTCGCAGAGCAATGATAGACGTAAAAGATAAAAAAAAAAACGTCCGCTGGGCGCTTTCGATTGGTGCAGAAAGCTCAACTGAAATGTGTCAAGACTTTTAGCGGATGAATTAGAATAGCATTTAGGACTTATGTGCCGCGTTTCCCCTTAAAGGAATCATTTCATCCAAATGCCTAATAAAACGTCAAATATGAGAAGGCTAGAAGAGTTTCGACTGAAACCGAGGCCAATCTCGAGGATTTTAAGAGTAATTTAGGATTGACTTGAGCTTTCAAATTTTATCCATTTATGCGTTTGATCTCACTGAGATTTTTCTACTTGATTTTTTACTCTACTTCAATAATTCCGAATAACTAAACTTTCCATTATGCTACGATCAGAAATCAATCGCAAAACTTATATCTGTAATTCCGGTAAGAACGATTTCTCATGTTCAGCATTAAGTTTTAACAGAACACTCTAACGGTATAAAATAAATCGAGTCAGAACGAAATTTGTTTAACTTGTGTTCTGACTAGTTTTCGGGTCAACGTTTAGTTACCCAGACTGCATTAATTGTAACTCTTTGATCGAAACGAAATCAAATGCGGAGATGTAAGTGAGCTGCAGGCTCTAAAAGCTGTTACAGCGCAAACACGTCCAACTTGTACACGGTTTCATAGCAGTCTCATTTTCTTTTATTTTCTTTGTTTAACGGGGGTGTAAACATGCTAGCGCTATAAACATGAAAGCTTTTAAAGTTTTTCTCAATAAGTATTCTCAAGAAATCCCTCATCAGTGGTGCAATGACATTGCATCGGATGACGGTGAAGCTGCCAGCGGCCGAATCTCCAGCTGATTGGCATGGTCCTTTCTTACTTAAAACATCGTCTCTTTAGTTACTGTCCAATTTCAATTAAGCACGAACTCTAAATGCTGTTCAAATTAAAAACAAATTTTAAGCAATTTTTAATCGTAAATCTAAAAGAGAATTACAGACCTCTTCCCGAAGGAAATCTTTAATAAAGCCACACTGTAAACCAAGAGCAAAAAACGAGAAATATCAACTACGTTTGCCCTTCGCACCTGGAAAGTAATCAGCCTTAGTATTGCTAATTCTTTATCAGAGTTTGAGATTTATAATAATTATCTTATTATCATCTAATCTAACCACATCTGCAATTGCTCAATCTTAACTTTGTGACTAATAATAAGAATTAACTGAATTGCTTCTCATTTGCATCTCGATTTGCATTAAGCCGTTCTCTCCATGTTCATCTCAGCTGCTTCAGATCCCATCGCATTCAGTGCGGGTTTGCAGACTCCTTGCCGTTCCTCATCACTTCTCTAGACGATTCAATTAAAATACTGACTCATCTTTTGTTGAAATTCACGATTATGTTCCAATGTCGACATATTAGCTTGTTACAGAAAAAAAAACGTGGGGAAAATAACAAATTCGCAGTAAATGCAAAGAAACCTCTGACATAGTGTGTTTTATTGAACTTTATTTTAGTACCAGGTTAAGTATGTAGTTCAGCACACTAAAGTGTATCTTATCATCTCTTACTAGTTCTGAGAGATCTAACTCTGCTGAGTAAAATGTTACCCTGCATCCTTTATGGTTTGAAATGTAAACCTCTTTCTCAGAAATTACATTCCAGATAGGTGGGATCGAATCTTCTCTATCGAGCATGAAAGACGAACGAAAACCGACCGCCAGAACTCAGGGTGCCGTCCGTGTATAGGAAACGTTCTGTGCCATAAACCGATGAATTTACAGTCATTTATCAGATGTATATAAATAAAGTGATTTGTTTTGGAAGAGTGTTATTTTTTTCCTTTTTGCATATTCTATTTTGTACATGTGTCTTATATCATCGGAGGAGGGGGGAGCCAAAATAATAAAGCTTTCGTTTTCTTAATAAGTTATTTATTTTCTGTCATATTTATATTTATGATCTGATTCCTATACATTGCCTAAAGCTATATTACGAGCCAGGTTCAGTTCACAGAATTTTTTTCCAAAGCAAAGTATCTTCACTGACATCGAAACCATTTTTTTGGCTTTTACAAAATTGAAGGATCGACTCGATCAAATTTTAAACAAAGTTTGTTAAAATAAATTGGATTGAAAAATTAGTTACCTTTAAATATCATATGCAATGCTGTTCCAAAATTCTTGGATAATTTTCACAAGCTTTGGATTTCTTTCCTGTATATTGAAAAGATCTTCGACCACAAATGGGATACAGTAACCATGGCAACACTTTGTTGACGCTCGCATGCTAAATAGTGACGGGGGAAGAATAGAATTTATTGCAATTCTGTTCTATAACGATTCGATATCGTGTTCAACTAAACGTGTAACTCACGTATTTAGTCGTTCAGAGAATTTAAAAACAAATCCACATGTATTTTATTGTTAGCTATACAAATAGATTTTAGAAAAATAACTGAATAATTTCAAAAATATAAATGAATAAATTATCCCTAAAGCAGCTGTTTGCAGTAGGTAAATTGTTAGCGTCAATCATTTAATGATTCTACTTCTTCAATTAGCAATTAATTTATGGTGCCCTTATTGTTTTATGATGTTAATTAAAGTATGACTTAAATTTAGATAATATTAAATTTAGAAAATGCTGCGTGAATGCCGCGACTTTTCGCTTCCCCTGCCACCTGAGTAGGGAGAAAATGGGGATTCTAAGCCAATGACGGATCAGTGTTAATCCTATGGGATCCGCCACCCTTGTCTTTCAAGGTGGTGGCGGATCATTATCAACCACATTGTTCAGAACTCTCACTGTTTTAAGACTGAAGTGGGAGAATGCCGAATAAAATACCTTCCTCTCTCCAGTGATGTATTAATCTGAAATTATATTATTCAGTTAAATTGGAGATAATAATTGATATATGGCAGATGGTATTGCATGAAGTAAACAACCCACTCGTAATTTCCACATACGGCCATCTTGGATGATGTCACCCACCAGGCTGTCGACACCCCCCCCCCACCCCTCTGTTTCCATATTGCATCAGACGTGATGTGTTACAAAATGTTTGGAAAAGTTCATCTATCCCTCACCCCTTGAAACCCATTTTCGACCCATCTCGAAATTTCTATAAGTCCAGAGACGTCGGATTATGTCACCTATTAGACGTTTTACCTTTTAAATAATTTTTACCCAATAGCATTTTTTTTTCTTTTCATTTTCTGCAGCACAGCCATTTATTTTTATTTCAGTTTCTGCGGGACAGTCCTTCTTCTAGTATAAATACAGCTTCCATCAGTCAGAATCCTCATTCAAAGCGAGATTTTTATGTCCTGCCATCGCATCTCTCTTGCCTCATTAAGGAAAAAAACAAGGTAAGACATGCATGGCAGAGACATGGATTTACATCTGATAAGAGGCTTTACAACTCTTTAAAACTCAAAATCAAATTCAGCCTCAAAGCTTTTAGAAGTGAACAATCGAATAAGAAAGTTGAATCATTGTCTACAACCGATAATTCCATTTGGAAGATGACTAAAGCTTTAAAGAAACAATTTACCAGTTTCCCACCTATACATGGATAAACTGGTTTAAATTTCAGTGATGAAGATAAATCCGAAACTTTTGCGGACGCCCTCAATTGCAATTCCGTGAGAACTTTGATCTCTCAGACCATCATACCTGTGAATTGATGAGGGAATCCCTTCTCCATTTCGATCAGGTGGATCGGTCCAGGGTGAATTTTACATTACCGCTGAGTTCGATATTTAATTATTACTTAATAATTAATATTTAATTAATTACTTCGAAATCTTATATTTCCTGATGTCTGGAAAAATGCTATCGTCAAGCTTTTACATAAACCAGGCAAGGACTCCGCTATTCCATCCAGCTATCACCCTATCAGCTTGCTTTCTACAATTAGTAAGCTTCTTGAAAAGATTTTGCTGAATCGTATTGACGACTTTCTTGGCGGCCACCCTATTCTGTCTGAGATCCAGTTTGGTTTCAGGCGGAATCGATCTACCGAACACCAGATCCTTAGGGTGGTGGAGAAAGTCGCAGAATCCCTTAACGAAAAGGAGTCTGTTGCAGCTGTCTTCCTGGACGTGGCCAAATCATTTGACCGTGTCTGGTTGGACGCCTTTTACACAAGCTTATACGAGCCGAAGTTCCATCTGGACTCATCTGTTTGATCCAATCATATCTCTCCAATAGGCCATTTCAAGTCCAAATTAAACCTGCCATGTCTACAAGAAGAGTCATGTCTGCAGGTGTGCCTCAGGGCTCCCTTTTAGGATCCTATACTCTTCTCTTTATACTTATACGATTTACCTTCCTTTGATTGTATTCATCTTGCACTTTACGCAGATGACCTTGCCTTACTATCTCCCACCCTCGGTCCTGCTATCGCTGTGAAGAGGCTGCAGCATAGCTTGACCGAGCTGGGCACATGATACGAAAAATGGAAGATAAAGATTAACTCTGACAAGAGTTCTGCCATCTTTTTTACTGGAAAGCGTATTATGAATCCCACTTGCCTCCATTTACAAGATATTCCCATTGATTGGAGTGATTCAGTCAAATATCTTGGGGTTGTTATACATAAGAGATTAAAGTGGAACTATCACATAAATAAAACAATCTCCAGAGTCAATTCATTGAGGGGCCAGCTAGGCGCACTCCTTAGGAGAAAATCCATTTTAATGATTGATCATAAGCTTTTACTCTATGATATGATCATCAGACCGGTGATTCTCTATGCTTCACCCATATGGGCGAATACTACACCCACCAATATTCGTAGGATTCAGGTCTTACGGAACAAGATTTTGAGAACTGCGGTCGATGCCCCCTGGTTTATCATTAACAGACAACTCCGTAAAGACCTGGGCATATACCATATATATATATACACGTATAAAACGCACCTCAAAAAGATTTTTTGAGGCTGTATACAATAATCCCAATGAGATTATTTCTTCTCTGATTCTTTACGATCATACTGTTTTGAACAAGTACAAGAGACCTAAAACGTTAGCGTTCTCTGAGGAGACCTACCCGTTTTAGGTTTCTTAGACAATTTTACTGCTATTTTTAGCTTTTCTTATGTTTGCCCTTAGGGGCCCACCTAAGGGTGGTTTACTTATATATTTTGTTCTTACTCATGCCAAATAGGCATATCGTTATGATGGAGATGGTTAGGAGTAAAATCAAACAGAAAATACCCGGTATATCGAATATGATTACACGATCTACGATCCACTAGAATCCTCATTCTGCTATCAGACGTTGACAACGACAGTTCTCTGCTGCTGCCTCTGTCTGATTCTTCAGTTGTTTCAAGTTGACACCCTCGTGTAATATAAATCAGCTATTTTGCAAATCACTGTTTTGTAATGTATCCATGCTATATATATATATTGATCGATAGATAGATAATTTATTCTTAGAATATGCAGTACTTTACATTCACATGTTTTTTTTTTACCTTAGAACTGAAGTTATAATGAAATATAAATAATCTTGCATTTCTCAGATACACAATTTTAAAGTATTACATTTTCTAATATATATTCTTCTTTATACATAGTTTGTACAATAAAAATCATGTATTTATTCATACCATATATATGGAAAATTTTAATATTATATTTCATTAGTGTTTTATAATTTTACCTGCATTTTTCAGTACAAGTCTGAGAAAAAAAGGTTGAGTCTTCCACGAGAGTAAGAACTCGCTTGTGGAGGAAATTTAACAGTTATGTTGTAATAAAATGAAAAGGCAACATGCTTCAGTTTCACATTTCCTCACACTTTGTTAGCTTGATCAAAAAATCTAGGTAAATATTTAACTAATTTATAAGTTTGAAAATTATCATTAATCAAAAAGACTTTACTGGGTAGAAAAACAGAAAAAATATAAAAATCTATATTGAGCTGTGCGTTAGTAAGTGGTTCAGTTGAGCACCTTAAGGGCAACTTAGCATCAAATGAAATTTTATTACATTTAAATCTCTTTTATTTCTAAAACATAGTCTCAATATGTACCACATTTAAGATCTATTTTCTTAATTCCTTATAGAAAAAGTTATCATTTCTTATTCCTTTGATGTACTCTGGTAAGCAGTTAAAAAACTTTGGCGCCAAATAAACATAATGTTTTTCAACAATAGTTTTGTTCGCTTTTAAATCAAGTAAGAAAAGGTTTTTTGACAGTCGAGTATTCTTTTCAAATGTCAGTAAAATTTGAATATTAAAACTCATCCTTATGTATTTCAGTACCTGAAACACATATAGTTTCCTTATTTGTAAAATACCTAATTCATTGTATACATTTGCAACACTTTCAAATTTTCTTAGTTTCATCATGCATCTAATTATGTGATTCTGCACATAGTGTAACGGTTTGATTGTTGTGAAATAGACTCCACCCCACGATAATAAACCATAGAGCAAATAAGATTTAATCCAAGAAAAGTAAATAATTTTCAATAAAGATAAATTTACGAATTTCCGGATATAATAAATTTTAGGTATAATGCAGTTAATCTTTTTAACAACATCAGATATTTGTATTTTCCAGGACATCTTTCTGTCAATAACAATACCCAAATATTTATAGCATTCAACCCTCTTAATTTTGTCACAATTGCAATTTTTTCCAGCACAAACTTAAGAGTAGAAAATGATCATGTCAGGAAAAAAATCAATCTCATTTTCTCTTGGTCTAATAAAAATATATTTCGTCTTCTTTGTATTTAAAAAGAATTTATTAAATTTTAGCCACGTTCTTATTTCTAGCCAGTCGCTATTTATATTCTCTAAAATTTGCTTTTCCTCTCCAGAATATATTAGTGCAGCATCATCTGCAAATGAAATTATTTTACCATTCAAATCCAATGTACAGAAGTCATTTATATAAAGTAAAAAAAATAAAGGTCCCAAAACAGAACCCTGAGGGACACCAACTTGAACCTTTGTTTCTTCACTAAAATATTTTTCAATTTTTACTTTTTGCTTCCTATTCATTAAATAGCTCCTAATCCATGAAAGCAAATTTCTCCTAACACCACTGGTTTTTAACTTTTCTAATAATGTATCATGATTCACTGACTCAAAAGCTTTTTTCAAATCCAAAAAAAAAACAACTGTTTTAACATTTTGATTTAAATTTCTGTAAATCTGCGTAGTCATTTCTAAAATCACAGTTTGAGTATTCAAACCTTTTCGAAATCCAAATTGGTTTGGGGCAAATAAATTGTGCATATCCCAAAAGTTAACAATTTTTTTTTAACAATTTTTTCAAGAATCTTAGAAAAGATTGATAGAAGCGAAATCGGTCTGTAATTTTCAATTGCCTCAGTATCACCATTTTTAAACACTGGAATAATTAAGGCAGTTTTTAAAATTTCAGGGAACACACCTTCTACAAACGAAAAGTTTACAAGTTTACAAAATATAGTTCTAATATCCGGAAAAATATTTTTAATAGTGGTAACTGTAATTTCGTCCAAACCAGGTGATTTTCCCTCCTTTAGTTCCTTGATAGTATCAAAAATTTCTTGTTCTGGTATATAAGGGGAAAAAATAGAATTAGGCATTTTATATTTTAAATAACTTATTATTTCTTCTATTTTGGTTTCATTATGTAGATTTTGTTTACATAATGAAAAAATTACCTCAGTAAAATAATTGTTAAATTTATTAACAAATTCCTGCCGCTTTTCATCAAACCGAAGTAAATGATTTCTATCTGTGATAATTTGAGGAGAATTGCTCTTTACTTTTCTTCCGTCACACATTTCATTGATAGTTTCCCAATTTTTTTAGCATTGTTTCCATTTTTTATAAAAATATTTTTATAATAATCATTTTTAGCTTCCCTAATAACATTAGTTAACATATTTTTATATCTTCTATAGTAGTTATTTTCATCCAAGTTTTTGGATTTAGATCTTTTATATAAATTTCTTTTAAAATGATTGAATTAACAATAGCTTCTGTTATCCATGGTTTGAGTTTTTTAATTTTCTTTTTAGAGTACGTAATCTGCGCATCTTTGATTAATAGAGTTAATTCCCTTAGAAATGTATCAAATGCATATGTCAAAAGACTTTCACGCTCCAGACGAATCTCATTCGCCATAAGAGATATCACGATGGAAAGAATCTCTTCAAATGCTCTCAATGTGAATCCACATTCTCAAGAAAAGATGACATCCGACGTCATGCGTTATCCCACACCTCCTGGAGAACCTAGAAATGTGAAGAATGTGCAGTTGGGTTTGGAAAAAAATGCAGTCTTTTGCGACATCAAAGAAAGCCACATAATAATAAGCTAAAACATTCTGAAGATGAAAAGATTCCCCAGAAGAAGCAAAAACCGGACTCTGAAGACCCCTGCCAGTTTACAGAAGGAATGAGAAGGACTTTGTCAACTCATAAGTTGATGGCGACTGAAGAAAACAGCTGTTGATCTCACCTTTTTCCTCGAGTCCTCGCGGGAGTCACTCCTAACACATCTGAAAGAAGAATTGGCATCGAATGGTAGCATTAAATGGTACCTTGTCATGCAAGTGCGCTTCAGGCGAAAAGTTTCCCCTTCTACCTTCGAATATTGTACCCGTTTTTCCGAAGTAACTGTATCACAAGTCTTCCTACGTCATCCCTAAACAGAGAACTGGATTCAGCGTGTAAGAATATCAAGACTTCATTTGAAGAATTCGAATGAGCACATAGTGGATGGATACTGGATGCTGCTCCACGGTGAAATCAACATTTGAAAATATATCCCTCTTGCAGAGTCTAGTTATGTCCCTACTCCAAGAGAATTACTATTATAACGTGCTATTGTTGATGTATGTAATTCTGACCAAAAATGTTTTTTCTGGTCTGTTTTAGCCAGTTTGTATCCTGCTACAGATCATCCACAGCGCCCTAGCAACTACATGCATTTAGAAGAAAAATTAAACGCATCTGGTCTAATTTTCCCTAAAACAATAAATCAAATATCAAATTTCGAAAAAAAGAATAACATCTCTGTCAATGATTTTTGGATACGAGAAAGTGGTGTTCCCACTCCACATCACACCGTTCAGATTTAAAGCAATCTCCTGCTGTTCTCAGATGATGAAAAGTATCACTATTGTTCTATTAAGAACATGAGTAGACTGCTCAGTCCTCTCACTAAACATAAATGACAGACTTTCTACTGTGATTACTGCCTTCATCGCTTCACGAATGAACCACTCTTGAAGGATCATGTTCCCTATTGTCAAGAAAATGGACCCCAGAGAGTAGAGTTTCCAGCTGAAGAAGAGAAATGGCTGAACATAGTGGCCTCAGTGGGGGCATAACAGCAGATAACATCAAATCTTTAACGCTTGTCTGAAATTTGCTGTAAGAAACCTTTCATTAATGCACTCATATCCTAGAAGAGCACTACTAGCGTGTCTGCTGAGAAGCAGACCCACGCCTTGGTGATGCCTATTGTCGTCCCTCCCTGAAAAGAGAAATTTAAGATTATTTTTAAGAATCTGACCTTTATCTGTCAATCTGGTCTCATGCAAGCCGAGAATATCTAAATTATAACAGTGGAATTCTTGTGTGAGGACATCAAGGGAAAAAGTTCTGTGCAGAGTCATCACATTCCAACTACCTATGGAGAGAAAAATATAAAAATTTCTATAATATAAAAATATAAAAAACTCGCATATGAACAAATCCTTATTAGAATCCAATTTTAGAACTAGCGCTAAACAAACAACGTAATAACGTATGCTACAAAGGAACAAGTAGCAAGCAAAAACAGGGGATCGCCAGCGCCACAACAGACGAAAACGTAACTTGCGCTGCTGTCGCTTCGCGTCGTGAAATCGGCAGGCATTCCATTACGTAGGCACCGTTCTGAGTAACTGGCTAAAGCAGATGTAGATGGCGGCTTCTCGGTGAATAGATAATTCACTGTGTGAGAGGTTTTCTGGCATTCAGATGTGTGAGGGGTTAAAAGGCACTCAGATAAAATCTTCTCTTTAATCAGTTCGTATGATTTGAACTCATCTATTCTGAGAGCAGCTATCGTGTCCCACAAAGTGTCGTGTCCCACCCCTTCCCACTAGTGTCAAGATTATCTGTGCTTGATTTTCTGCTGCTATATTATTTAAAGCAAACATTTTCTCAGCCCTTTCGAAGAACTGAGGGAGTTCCTCCTCATATTTCGGTGGATTTCGTAATGCATTTTTCATAATGCTCGTCTGGCTACTAAGGGAATTTAAGCTACCTTCGCTAGGACACGCTCTATTTCCTGCACTAATCTTGGCCAGTTCTATATACCTTTTAATCTCCAATTCTCTTAATTCTGTATCATTTTAAGTCACATTTCTTGCAACCTTATCTCTTGTTCATTTCGCATTTCCTCCATTTCGTTTGCATTTCGATGCTCTGGTGAAATTTTAGGTTAGGGCTAGCAATATCTGCTGACCTAGCCCTGTCTAAACTTACAGCATCCATATTATCGCAATAGTAAATTTCTGTCCTATCACTAGACCCTGATTCTACATCTAAATTAACATTTCCAATTGACTCCATCCCTTACTTTTTATAATAATACAAACACACCTAAAATTTAAAGTGAAATGTAAAATTATTCAAAATTTCTAACCTAAAATTAAATAAATTTTGAAAAGATACAATCGGCAAACAGAAATCATGTACTCTAAATATATTTACCGATCCAGTATGTGTTTCTCTTGTTGATGATCTCCTTTTATGCCTCTGCTGCTCACGACTGCAGGATTAGTAACGGAAATTTTGATGCCCGAGTCTCTACGGATCGTTCCAATTAGTGAAGAATCGATGAGCACTACAGTTCACTCGCACACAGTTCTGCAAACGAAGAACTACGCACTTCTGTAATTTGAAGGATTAATTTCGCAGTCTTGTAATTTGAAAAACCACACAGTTCTGTAATCTGAAGGAATATCTTCACAGTTCTACAATTCGAAAGATTAATTTCACAGTTTTGTAATTTGAAGAACTACACAGTTCTATAATCTGAAGAATAATTTCACAGTAATGGGAATCTTGTTGTTCATGCACAATGTTGCATCAATCACAAAATTTTCTCTTCAGGCTTCTTACATCGAAATAGAACCAATCCTGTCGGCTGTTGACAGTTGTCGGTTCCTGGGGTTGGTAGAATTCAATCGATCCACAGCACCCACAGGTAAGGAAGTAAGATTTTGGTTCGTTCTGTATTGGGCTTTCGATGTTTTAGAATCGCCGAATGATAACCAACTCAAAGTTTAAAACAGTAACAAAAAGATTTATTTCGGAAGATAATTACAGTCTTCCCGAGTACTGATGTTGGCTACTGGCTACAAACAACAATGTGCGGTGCATGTGCGGATTGCTTAACAGGTTGCGACTCTAAGCACCTAACAGAGGAAAACCTCTCACACAGTGAATTATCTATTCACCGAGCAGTCGCCATCTACGTCTGCTTTAGCCAGTTACTCAGAACTATCTGATTTTCTCATGGCCAGTCAGACATTCGGCGTCCTGTGCCGACCTCTCCTTCCCAAGGGACTGTCATCTGGCCAGCACTCGTCGATCAAGGAGCCAGGCTGGAAAAGGGACCGATTACTGACGATCAGGTACCATAACCTGTCTTGCTGACACAGTGCTGATTACAGTAAAACACATTAGCCATAAACAGCCTTAGTCAGTGATGGGAGAATGGAAACAGCTTCACATAAAGGATTACAATGCAAGGTCACATACAAATATATCCATGTATTGCATCAAAACCTGAACACTCCCCCCCCCTCTTTCACCCTTACTGTCAATCATTAAAGTTGTTGTGCAGTCAGGCTATACTATACAACGGTGTACTATTTCAACTTGAGTCTGAGTCAAAAATTGATTCTATGTAGTAGCTATAGAATAAGTTGTTGAACTCTTCCACTTAAATATAAAAGGACATATTTTTCCGAATTGTTTTGGTTATCCAAACCATTTAGCAAATTTTTCTGAGTAACTGATACTCTACTAATCTAATATTAATATATAGTTACTTTTTCTTTTTACTGCCCACATAACATCATTGCATGATCTATTCAACAGTATCAATTTTTTGCAACTTTGTTTATAATAATAAAAATCATAATTTATTTCCGTATAATTGAATACACAGAAGGGTCAAATTGCGCAAAGCACTCTTACTCCTTCCCTGTTGACTAAAAATGCAAGAAATTAAATGCAAATGAGTGTACAGAAATTAACATACATAGAATAAAAAGCTATAAAATTCAGAATCTAAAGCATTGAAGAAATGGTGACCAGTCCACTTCTTTCAGTTTTCTGCTGAAACTTTGGAATGTTGGCAAAAGCACCACGTCCATTGGAAGTTGGTTACAAACCCTTTCTTCTCTGCAGACGAAAGAATATTTACAATTTTTCTTTGCCAGAGGAATGTTGATACTCATGGGGTGTCTTCTCGTGTTGTTACTTGAAATTGTTAGCAAGGGATGTTGGATGTCTTGATGAGTTGTGACGTAAATGAGTCTGTGGCATGTTTTCAAATCCAGTTCTTCCTCCAAAGTCTTCTCCATTCTAGTGAATGGATATTAAGATTCGCCATCCTTTGTTCCTATGTCAAGTCGAAGTAACTTGGTAGTCTTTTAGTGAACCATCTCTGTGGCCTTTCAAATGAGAGAATATAATAGACCAGGTGAGGGCACCACAATGGCGAAGCGTATTCGACAGGTGTAGCATATGTAATAAATATATTGACGAGGGTAACATGATTGCACTTTCCGTAACTTCTTAGAATCATGCTGGCAATGCGAAGGGCCTTGGTAGCAACTTTCTTGAAATAAGTTGAAAATGACATAGTGTCGTTGAACGTGACGCCAAGATCAGAAAATTTGTGAACACTTTCGAGAGGATTGTTTCCAAGGTAAGAGTTGTAGTGGTTATTTTTGTGGCTCATATGAATGACTGTTGATTTAGTTGTCAAGATAGGGAGTTCCTGAAGTGTGCTCCATTCAGAGAATGTTGTTACAGGCTGTCTGCAATTGGTCCTGGTCTTGTTGTGTCGCTGTAGCCTGGAAAAATTTGATGTCATCTGTAAAGATGTTATTCTTGATTGGACGAAGAATATCTTAAATATCAAATATAAAGAAGACAAATAGTAATCTGCCAAGCACTGTTTCCTGAACAACTCCACTGTGACACTTTTGACTGGTGACAATTCATCATTGACTCTGATTTCTTGAGTGCGATTTGAGGCAATGCTTGAATCAGCTTGACTAGTTTATTCGGAGTCCACATTTAGGGAGTTTCTTATAAAGGACAGAGCTTTAAGTTTGTAAAATTTCTTTTCAGAGCTCAAGTAGATGATGAAAAAGGGCTCATTCTTGTCTAAGGAAGATGACCATTGATGAACACACTGAAGTAATTCGATGGTTGCAGATCTTCCAGGAAAAAAATCCGAATTGCTCAACAGGAATGAGGTTATGGAGCAAAAGAACTTCATCAACCTGACTAAGATGCATATTTCCATGAGTTTAGGAACTATGTTGATGAGAGAAATTGGGCTGTATTTAGAAGGATCAGAGGCGTGTTATGAGGTTTGTTCCTCGAAGATCGTGATCGTAAGTGTTTTACTTTGGCTTTAACTTTTTCTGATACTTCCTGTAGGTAAGTGGGGCAGTGATTCTTATTTAGTTCAGAATAACAGATTCACTCAACTCTGAAGTTTTCGTTAACAAATAAAATTTCATAAAAGAAAATAGATATAACACTGCAGCTAAAAAGGTCTAAGCAGATTTCGACTAGTTCTAGTTTTTCCACAAAGAATTCTAAGTTCAATGATGTATGAAGTTTGGCCCCAAGTCCTTGAAAGTGATTTACCTGAGGCAAATTAAATCCCTTCTCCTCCAGAAAGGAAAGTCGGTCCCCTAATGGCTTTCGAAAATCCTCGTCTATGGATATGGCTTTTGGAGAAATAATACTTAAAATGGGGGCAGACTTTAAACTTGAATTTGGAAGCTTAGCTGTCGCAACTAAAGAGTAGGAAAAAATCCAAAGGTAAGTGTGGCGGCTGGGTTTTATACAGCTGGGGTGGGCTCTATCCAGCTCAGTTTTCTCTGACACTCTACTGTAGCTGACTAGGGAAGCAAAAGACGCAGAACTGTGCAGTGCTTGGGGTAATATACTTTTACCCGATACAAAAACAATTCTCAAGTCTTATGTTAACGTTCTCCACTGGTTTGTGGTGGAGAGACATTCGGAGGAGGATGGCCATATTAGCCATCAAACTGGGTGATGTGGGATCTTAGGGAAACCGAATCTCTCAACTATCTGAAAACAGGAGAGTATCCAAATAAGGTGCAGGAATGGAATAAAAAAAACCTCCTGGTTCCTTTGCGTCTTTTAGAGTTGTGAGAGACTAAACAGTTTTATTATATTTTATATTGTCGATATCATCCGTTATCAAGGTATGTTAATACCATGATAACATTCTTCGCCCCTTATTTTTTAAGTCCAGGGTTCCTGGAACTTGCACTGATATATTCTTTTTTCTTCAGATGTCACTGAAATTCACATATTTTTCTAAAGAGTATATTAATAAGCTGCTTTTACAAAGTGAATAGTAGCTTTAAGAACCATTATAAAGAAATTGTAATGAATATATACATAATGAATATAATGATAATGATGAATGAATAAATATAATAAATGAAATAATAATATAATGAATTTATTCATATAAATATAATGAATAAATATAATGATGAATTCATGTAATGAATATATACATAAATATTAAAGAAATTAATATGAAAGGTAGTAATACATAACGCAAAAGGCAGTTGTAATTATTTTGCTCGAAAATCAAGAGTAATATCGTTCACATGAATAATATCAAGGTGGAAAGTTCAATGAAAAGTTTTTCTTCCAGGTTGAAATATAGTCTTGTTCCTAGGTAATACTTTGTATGAGGTGTAGTCTTATTTTTGAAATAGGCTCGAGGATTAGTGGACGATTCTTTCTGGTACTTGTAGTTAAGTTTTTGTTCATCGTGGATCACAGCATTGATTCATGAAATCACAAAACCAATATAGGGTATCAGTACTATTGTTATCATAATTAACGTTTACCAATGGACAGAATAAGAGATATAATAAACAAACATAATCCAACAGTAGTAATTAAGTACATTGGATGTTTAATAATGTTTTCAAAATATTGAATCCAATTGATTTTCATCAATTGCTCGTTTCACCAATTGCTCGTTCGTTCGTTTTTTCATCAATTGTAAAGGATTACACACCAGTGGAGCAAAAATTTGCTCCACTGGTGTGTAATCCTTTAGTGGCTAGTTTCGAATAGTTTAATCCATAGACAGACAAATGTCCCTGCAATAAGCAAAAACTAAAGGTGCTTGCATGCTAAGATGGCTAAAACTAAGCATGCTGAAATGGTACGTCCATTAAAACATGTCTTTTTTCTTATGACATCTAGTGGAAGTTTTAAACTCTATCTCGTATAATTCCGGTGATGTAGTTAATTTTACAGATCTTGTAGATACTATAATGTTAATGAAAGTCACTGAAGCAGTGCCTGATAAGCAAGTGATAAAGACAAGAATTTTCAGTTTTGCATTAAAATCACAAGGACACATCCTAGAGGGCCTTCTGGGTTTCCTACTATTTTGGGATGCACTGTGTGTTTCCAAAGCAAATTGATAACCATTGAAGAAAAGGTGTAACACCAAAGGTACACTCTGAACTAAGGGGATAACTAAGGGGAACTTGAACTGAACTGAAATCCAAAGGTAAGTGTGGTGGCTTGCTTTACACAGCTGGGTACAGTACGGATTAATTCCCCATCACTATCCATATTCAAAACATGAAAAATAAGTGTTAAGGGAAATGATTGACTTTTTTTCATCGATCATTTTTAACATGTAGGATTCTATTTTGGTACGGTATTATTCTCATACCATAGACAAGCTGTCATATGGGGAGGATAGATAAAATGTTTTGTAATGCTGCAGTTAGCTTGAATGCTGCCAATCTCTGAGGCTCTAGGTCTGGAGACCTCAAATGCTTTTTCCAGGTAGGCTTCGGTATGATCGCTAACTCTAACAATTAAATTGATATTAAGGATCTCTACTGGTTGGTTATAAGCACCAATTATTTGAAATTTTATATTGGAAGCAGTTCTAGGATGATCTTTGAACTGAACAACTTCTATGGTGTCATTATGAGATTCCTCAATTTCTATAATATATTCACAAATCATAGATTTGATTTTTCGGACCTCATAAGAATGGACTAACCTTGGAATGAAGAACACGTGCCAATGCAAACATGGCTGCGCATGGACCATTGCGCAGGTAGAAACGCTATCCCCTCACACCAGTTCTCACCAGGTAAGTCCATGGCTTGTTTCGTTAACTGTCTCAAACATGTAATTCTCATGACAATAAGCTCCCCAAGCGCAGTACATATTGTTTGTACATGATACCTGATTAATTTGTGGTAAATATACTGGAAAGATGTAATAAAGCTTGGAGGTAAGCCATTTGCATTTTACTGCCTTAAAGGTAATTTTAGTACTAAAAAGATTGGAGTTTCTAGGACTCGTAAACCACAGACAGTTACTGAATCCAAAATTCGGTATATAATGTTGGACATTTCCAGTTTCAGTACATTTCTTCACTTCCGAAGATTGAACAATATGATTTGTACATGCTAAGACTAACGCAGGTAGCATCAAAAACATTACTATCAAGGTTATTCCAAGTTGATTAGGTAAAGCTCTTCTCTGGATTAGGACAGCTTGCTCCTCTATGTTCTACTTAACTTTAGAAAGGGCCCCCTTTATCTTATCTTCTATTATTACCCCTGATAACATAGTAACTCTATTAACTCCTTTAAAAACATTAACAATTTCCTACTTATATATCCGTCCCGTGGCCGAGTGGTTAGTGCGCTTGGCTACTGATCTAAGGGACCGGGTTCGAGCCCCGGGTAAGGCATGGATGTATGTGTCGTTTTTCTGCTGAGGGCCTGCCATCCTTTCAGACCTTCTGCTATGGCATATAAACTGACAGGCTCCTGTCAGACCTCTGTGGCAAGCAGCTGCTTGATGGGGTATTTATTTATTTTTTTATTTTTTATATCAAAAATCCTACATTACAGAACATTTTTAACACCAAACATAAATACAAGATCATGATTGCAGTCAATAAAACAATGGATACATATTTAATACTTCCAGGTAAGCAATTTATCTGTTCAATTCCATCAAAACATATGATACAGTTAAGTTGTCTCCATATTTTGTGTCCTTCGAGATGAATAACACCTTGTACAGTTTATCCACTTTTCGTAACGAAAACAAAATGGAAGGAAGCCTTATCAAATAGTATCATATCAAGTACTACACTATGATAAGGTGATGTAGTTAATTTGGAAACCCATTCTATTCCACCTTTTCGAAATAACTAAGGTTCCAGCTTCATGTAAAGTAAAAATAGGATCTTTAAATTGTACATTAATATCATGTTCAACAAAAACAGCTCTTCATCTGATAGCAAGGCTCTAGTTTTTAATTTTGATATTCCCTGATAATTTACAAACGTTTGCATTTCAAACACACGTTTCTGGTCAGTCAACACAAATGGATTACCAGATTTTTCTTTCCCATGAATAAATTCTGCTTTCATAACTGATTTACATACTTCACAAAAACATTTAGCATTTGTGTTGCAAGGTAGGTCTTCACAATCAATGGCAGTCCACCTTGAGAACAACCATAAAATTTTGAAGTACCCTCATTAGAGAATCTTTGGGTTAGTACGAATGTAGTAGGGGTTATTAAAATTTTTACTGGTAATAAAACTTTACTTTCAAAGACTTTTAGGCAAAATTCACAATTTTTTACAACGCACACATCTTCTGGAAATTTGATCAATTTGATCGCGTCTGGCAAATCATAATACACTTGTAACATAAGCCATTAAAAAAAGGATTCTACTTCATTATCATCACAAATCAAATATGAGAAAATACCTAGCAATAGGATTCCAACGATCCACATATTGCTATTATGGCTTATTCGATTTTATCGTTTATTATAAAATTTTTTCTTTCCCAGTTACGAATAAACTAAAAAAAAACAATTAAAATATGGGTAGTTGATGATAGTTAACATTTGTGAAAGAAAAGATCAATTGAATACTATAAATAATACTTTATCATAATAAAAGAAACTATCAAGTTCCTACACATCTACTTTCATTCACTTCTATCATAATAAAATCTCGATTACATTTGTAATTAAAATTATAATTTTCTTTCAATATTCTCTAATATGGAGATTTTAAAAACAATCAAGAAACGGTAATGTCTATTTCAGCTTTTTGCTCTATTTCTCGCCTTTTCCCTCTCATGAGACCCAAGGAGGGTTCTCTTCAAGTTGGCAGATGTGGCGCATTTCCATTTTACCACCCCTGTCTATTTTTAGCATCACTCCCTCTTCTCGATGTCTGCGGCTTAATGCTCCTCCTCTCCCGAAGTTTTAGTGCAACAGAGACTTGCAACAAGTTAGCCTAGTTATTTCATGACGGTGTTGGTGAGGCAAATGGAACATAAGCAGGAAAACTGGGAAGATTTTTCTCTCTCCCATGGAGGACCCCATTCTTCGTTGCTCAGGTGACAAAGGATCAAGCCTTGAGGCCCACGGAAAGAGCCAAGGTAGAGGTACAGTAGCTCAAATAAATATCCGAACACTATGGTTGATTACAGAATTCAAAAAAACTATCTGGCAACGATTTTTTTAGAAATTAGTGATCTGGAAACCTTCGTGTCACGTGACACGAATAATTAACCATAGTGTTCGGATATTTTTTTGAGCGACTGTACCTTCAAAAGCCCTTCTATTTTTCGATCAGCCACTCGAACCCAAGGCTCTTTATTCCAAAGGAGAGAGGTGAACTGACAGTCCAGGGAGAGACCATTCTCTTCCAGTCCACTTCTCAGCTTCACCGAACAATTCATCTTCCACCTCATTGCCCCTTCAAATAGATCCAATCCACTCAGATTTCCCCACCTGTAGCTGCTCCCAAGGCCCCGTGCATCATATCCCCCTTACAAGATTTGTCGGTGCAGCGTGGGCGGTAGAGGAGGTTCCACCGAGGCCAGGTGCAGCGTGGGCGGTAGAGGAGGTTCCACCGAGGCCAGGGGACATTGATAATTTCCCCTTCGACTCGGAGGAATTCCAAAATTAGACAAGTTTTCTATAACTTTATTCAATTTATTTTTATAAGGTATTGTTTGTTTATTTGATTTAATAATGAAGTCCTGAATTATTTCAATTCCAATTTAATCTTTTCGTATAATCAATTAAGTTATTTGTCAGTGCATTTCGGGATTTTATTTATTTACTCACGTATTCGGTAGTCCATAATCCTGTTAATAAATGTGTGCATATAATATTAAAATTTGTTCCTCATTAAAATTAAGTTCTCTATGCATATATATATAAAATTCCCAAAATGTGAATATATAATATCTTAATCGTTTTGGAAGAAAGAGTGGAGTAAGCGAAATACTTTCTTCCCTGATCTTCTCTCTAACTTTTCCAATAAGCACTTGTGGTTCACTTGAAAGTTAGTTTTTATTTCCCACACTTCTTCCTTTCGCCAACGCCCAAGATAAATTTTTTTTCTACTGCCATATTAGCAAACTTCCTATCACTGATTTCTCTTCTATTGTCTTTTCCATTAATTCATTTATTTCACCTGTCTGTTTAAAATCTATTTTATCAGTACCATTGTCAGGGTAATTTGTCAATAAAGCTTCATCACCTGCGGAATTCCGACCTCCTACTGAGGTATTTTCAATTCCTGCTCCTCTCAGATTCTGTTCAGGAAAATTCAAAGAGCAAGTTTTAACCGTAGAAGATTCGGTTACAGACCTAAGACTTTTACCTTCATTATTCTTTACCATCTGACTCCATAAATTACATCTATGTATCAGTTTATTTACTGCGCCCAGAAGCATCTGTAATAGAGAGAGAGGTAATTTTACTGGCAGAGAAAGGGATCAGTCTTTCTCGCCATTACCGTTACTCTCAAATCCAGACTGAAACCTCCCTTCCTCTATTTCTGTAGTCATTTTCTCAATTTGTTTTCATTACGGGTGGAGTCATCAAAATCCTCTTCAGTATTATCATTATCCTCTTCAGTGGGCTAATCTATTTCCTCTCTTTTACCTTTACTTTCATTTTTATTTTTTCCTTTATCTTCTAACTTATCTTTTTCCCTTTTATTCTCTATTTCCCTATCTTGCTGAAAAATTCCCCTTTTCAGAATAGGTATTAAGTGATCGACATGTACTATCATGACATCTTTCACATTATCTATTCTCTCAATTTCAAAATTCACCGGTGAATGTACCCGAATAATTCTATAAGGCCCAATATTTAACTTCACTAACTTTTTTTATTTGACCTTTCTTAACCATCGGAGTATGGAGATAAACTTCGTCTCCCAACGTTAAATTCTTAAACATGGGGTTTTTTAATCTACACTTTTCTTGTTTTTCCGCAACATGCATTAAGTTATCCTGCACTATATCATGCATTTTCCTCATTCGAGCTGACAAGAGATTAGAATAATTTTCAAGAGAGGCGTAAGTTACTTGTTTAGTGCTATTCCATACTAAATGCAGAGATTTAGAGTCAAATCCATACAATAAGTAAAATGGGGTCTCATTAGTTGTAACACAAACAGCTGATGAAACGACCATAACGCTAACCTCATCCCAATTTCTTTGATTAACATTAACTAAATGGGATAAAATTCGATAATGTCTGATGAAACCTCTCTATAACCCCGTCACACTGTGGGTGAAATGACGTGGTCTGAAGTTTCTTGATACCTAATCTTTTATATATATCTTAAGTTGATATGAAATTTGTACCTCTGTCGGTAAGTATTTGATCTGGGATTCCATACTTACAAAATATATGAGTGACTAAAGCTTCAGCTATAGTTTCTGCTTTCTGATCCATTAAAGGGATACATTCGCAAATCGTGTAAGGTAATCAATAACCATCAATATATATTTATTTCTTCTGTCTGAGACAGGGAATGGTCCTAAAATATCTAATGCAATTCTTTCAAAAGGATGTTCAACTATGGGTAAACGACCTAAAGGAGTCTCTGTTTCGAATTAAAAACCCCTTTTTCCTACACATGCCGGATATGTTTCAGTATAATTTTTAATATCCATGTACATTCCTGGCCAAAGATATTGTTGTCTAACCCTAAGCAATGTTTTTTTGAAATGCTAAGCAACTGGACCATTTAGAATTGTGGCATAATTCCAAAATTTGCCTTTTTATTTGTTAAGGAACAGCTATTTGTTCAATTGCGTTTTTTCTAAACCAAATCTTTTCCTGGTAAAGTGCAATGACGCAATACCCCTTCTCTGATAAAATACCTGTCAGACAACCGATCTGTATTTTTACCGTTTGCTATTCTAACAGCTCAATGATGGAATTTAATTTTGAGTCTTATCTCTGACCAGTTTGCAGAGCGGTTATTAAATTATTTTCTTCCGTTGGCTCCACTTCTAAGGAATTTATATACTTGGATAAAAAATCTCCAACTGTGTTCGAATTTCCTTGCTTGTGAACTACTTTATAAGCAAAAGCATTAAAGCCCAAAGTGATAATCTAGTACTAGAAGTAGTTAATTTAACTAACCAGCTAAGAGCTACATGATCCGTTTGGACAATAAAGTTTCGATTGTATAAATAAGGCTTGAACTGGGTAATCCTGTAGATCACTACTAAGGCTTCCTTTTCTGTGACTGAATAAAAGATTTCCGCGTCATTTAATTTCCTACTTGCGTAGGCGATAGATTTTAATTTACCTAGCTCAGTTTTTTGTTGTAAAACAGCTCCTATGTTATAGAGACTAGCATGTGTAGTTAAAACAAATGGTTTATTAAAGTCTGGATAAATTAAGACAGGTGCTTGAATGAAATATCCGATATTTCAATATTAAATTTCCCAAGGATTTCTTATAAATTTTAGGTATGTGGTCAAATTAAATTCTTTTAAACTTAAAGTTCAGTGTTCATTTCCGAATGAACTTTATTCACACTTATGGTATAACAATTTGAGCTTTAGCTATTTTAGTATGCTTTTGAAAATGAACTGGATTCTCATTCAATTCTCGATGTTCTTTAACCCAGGCAAGGCATTGAGTCGGTGTCGTGCAATTAGAAGTGGGACTCTCCTAGGTCAGTGGCTCCCGAAGCCGAGATGATGAAGTGAGCATTGCACGGTCCGTGCACTGACTTCCAGGCTCGAACCCGCATTCAGATGGGAGGTGATTTCAGATAATGCCTGGTCCCTATCAGTCCTAACGATGTGGGTCAGATGGCAAAGCCAACAGTCACTCAAGGCTGCTTGTCCTTTGCAGTTTGTCCAGGTGCTTGTTTTTTTTGCTGGAATTGTCATATTCCCGGAACACTCTTGAAACTGTCGAACGCGAAAATCCAAGTTTGTTGACAATTTCGGAGGTCGATCCTTTGGGCACCTACGATCTGCCCCCTCTGTCAAATGCAACTAAATCCCGCGCCTTTCCCATTATGCTTTTCATGACGAATGGTTGGGGAAGTCAAAACTGACAGCTATATATGATCAGAGTTTCAGCCACACATGCGCGAAAATGCGGGACTTGCAGTACTAAACTTGGATAACGTCTCCTATTCCCAATTCAATGGCACTTCAGGGTACTCTTCAATTGGAATTGTTACATGCCTTTTAGCCATTCTTAATATTTTATCTACTGTATCAGTAATTAATACCTGAGCCTGAATTAAATCAAACATTCAAACATAAGAATAATATCGTAGAATTTACTTAACTGATAAGGCACCACATAAACCTTATGACTAAACTTGACTTATGACTATACATTTCCAATGATATCTTTAATTTTTAAATTTATTTTCTATAGGCTTAATATTTTCATTTAACAATTGAAAAAATGGTTCTGATATCAGAGTAACAGAGGCACCAGTATCTAAAATAAACGTTTTACAGGTATTGATTCTACCTTAATTCTTATTATGGGTAATATCATACTATTAGTTACACATACATTTTGAACAGAATTAATTGTTGAGGCGTCTTGTTTGGAAGGGAGCCTTGTTCAGCACCTCTAAGGCTAAAGGCAATCCCTAAAGGTGACATTTTTCGACATAATATTTCCAAAATTATTTCTTCCCAAAGTATTTCATCCAGTTATTTCTTAGCATTTGTCGATATTGGCATTCCCTGATGAAGTGGCCAGGAAAGCCACCAAAATAACAAGCGTTAATCGGCTGCTTTACATTATATTGTATCGATCTCCCTCTATTAGAATTTCACCTTCCATTAAAAGATCTTCCCGTAGCATTATTTCCGTTTCTCTATCCCCCATTATTCACTCACAGTTGATCATTAATAACCCGTTTCTCCATTTTTTTTTACTTTCTTTTGCGTTTGTGTCACTCTTCCCGTTAAAGTTTGTACCTGTTTTATTACTTTTGCATTTTGTGGTCTTGAGACCTCACAAAATTCCTTAAAATGGGTCCACCAATGTTTCCTGGCTATCTGGTTCAGCCAAACAAACATAGGCGGTTTTTGACATCAAATTCTCTCATATTTCTTCGCTACGGGCAATTTTAATTGCCTCATCAAAGGTTTTCGGAGGCTTGGATAACACAAAACACTTAATTTTCGGTAGTAATTCAGCAATAAACTGACTTTTAAATGAAAATACCGCCGATCAAAATCTCCTCTACTGATGCTATGAACTTTATACCAGCAGTGCACAATTAGAAATTGATCGGCGGCCGGTAGCTCAGTTGTCCAGAGCACCTGACATGCTATCAAGAGGTTGTGGGTTCCTATCCCACCTGGCTCAAGATACTTTTTCCTCTAAAATAGATCGACATTAATTTCAGAGTGATATCTTCCTTAATATTAATTAAATATCATGTTGAAAAATATCTCAATTTAAACGTGTATTGGATTTTGTACTATTGCTACTCCAGTATCGTAATGTTAGGTAATTATTTGGTAATGTGATTTTTTTAAATTTTCGATGAATTTATATTAACAAAAAAAATCCAAATTTTAATCCCTCTGCCACTAAAGCTTCGAATTATTTCCTATTTTCCCATTAAACTGCCTTTCGTGGTTCTCAGAAATATTGGAAATTTCAATTTAGCAGAATATAAAATCATTTCCAAAAATATATTTAGAAGATGAAAGCAGAAAACATGAATATATACACACCTCACAACAAATCCAGTAAGAGTTAAAATAAGAATTTGAAAACCACAAATCCGTTTTGCCAGTTCTGCGTCTGGTGGTAATTAAGACCGAATCCAGAAGAGCTACAGCGGATGTAAACGAGTAGTGGCTTAACGCCTCCCCGAAAGTCGCCCTTTGCCTCGTTCTGCTCTCTTTACCAAGTCTCCTTGCTAATCGTTCAAAGATAGAAAGTCCTGTCATTAGAAATGGAACCTTAAAAGTTTGCGATTTTCAAGCAGTTGGTATCCAAAGGGTTAAACTGTAAAAGTATAATCAAATATCAAGAAATTTTTCTTAAACAGAAGGATTCGCTTTCTTTAATGAAATGCTCAGTTGTAAGGGCATTAAAGTGCAAAAAGAAATCGTTATCTTCATCACTACTGAAAAATGTCTTATTGGCATGTGCCGTCCTACGTTCACCACTGGGGTCAACTGAAATAAATCTCAACGCCGACACAATTGGGAACATCAGAATACTTGTCTGGCATGCTACAAACTGAGATCCCCCCCCCCCTCCTCAATGTGCTGAAAGGCAAAGGCTGTTCTGCTCTTTTGTCAGGGAAGTCATAAAAAAATGTTAGAAGCATATGAATATTCAGATTGTAGAGCTTCAAGTGTGGACCGTTCCAAAACTAAGTAGAATTGACAGAGAATTAACTTCTCATTTAATTTAACCTAAATTTAATCACGTAAAAAAATCTCATAAATTACAGTTCTGTTTTGTATATCTCAAAATATTTCAAGGGTTTCATAATATCTCATGCGCCTCTGGGCGTACGAAGTGGTAGTGCACCCTTATCAACAGTACTTCATTAACTTTGATATAAAAATTAAGTTTTCTTTCTTTCACAACTACGAAGGAAATAATGTAATCCAAATGAATGTAGAAATTGTAATAATAATAATAGTTTGTTAGAATAATATAGAGGAAAAATTGTCATTAGTCGGCGGCATATGAACCCACGACTTCCTGATAACATGTCAGGTGTTCTGACCACTGAGCTACCGGGCGCCCCTAACAATCATCCTCTATATTATCAATCATATTCTTCTATATTATTGTTATCATTTTCCTCTATATTAATCTAGCAAACGACTACCAGGTAAATATCTGAGAAATTCTAAAATTGTAATAAATTAATATTATGCATAGCACATGTTGTATTTAATATGGAGTAGAATTTGAAAGTCAAATTATTAATTTAAAATTCAAACATTTTTTTCTTCGCGTTTTTACTCTGAGAATGAAAAAATTACACGAAATTATAAAAAATATTGGGACATTTTCATACTATGTGAACAGAAAATTGCATTCAAAGCTTCCTAATTTTGAATTAAACGATTGTAGCAAAACGTTTCAAGAAATGGGAATTATAAAAGAAAATCTAAAATATATCTGCTCGTAAGAATTTACCTTAAAATTATATAAAATTATATATAACAAATCGCTTTTACTGAAATAAATGTAATTTTAAAAGTTTTTCATTTTGCATCAGTTTTGAAACAGTGTTTAGAACGAATATAATAGCAGTATCTGCTGTCAAATATTTCAGCTTTGAACATGTTTTTGCTTTCAAGTAACATAGAAGTATCCGAATACGTTTGGAAACAGTGTACAGCCTCACAATCCGATTTCAGGGAGGGAAGATAAAAACCACGTATTTACTTTTCCTCCGTGAAAAGAGAAATTTGAGATTATTTTAAGAATCTTACCTTTATCTGTCCATCTGGTCTCTTGCAAGATGAGAATATCTAAATTATAATGACGGATTTCTTATCTAATTATATATAATATCTAATTTAATTAATAATAATATCTAATTATATATAATATCTAATTTATAATGACGGACATCAAGAGAATAATCTCTGTGCAGAGTCCTCACATTCCAACTACCTATGAAAAAATGGTTAGTGGGATATTTGAAGAAACTATATTTATTGAGAGAGAAAACGCCGACAAAATATTAAACAATCCCCTAATCTCAGGCATGGAGCAAAGACCCATTCCCCCATTACTCAAGACTGAAGCCATCTACATTGGAAGACTTCCTCAAATGACGATTTGACAATGCCCTTCGAAGCAAGAGTTCAGGTGCCTGCGATAACCTCTGCTGAGGATTATCCACCAGCTTATAAAACATATCCTGTGAATCTATTCACTTGCCGCTGTCAACCCAAAAACGAAGAGAAAACACAGTGGGAGATTTTTCTTCCACAGAAGACCATTAGTGAAGCAAATTCAGGATCCACAGTCACTGGAAAGAGAGCTATGCACCAATCCCTTGTGATGATGCATAGAACCAGCCAGGCTGGTTCTATGCATCATCACAAACTACCCCACTTCTCATGGTGCAGGCCGTTAGTACCTTTCAAAAGAGATATTCTCTTGTGGAAGTGAACAGGAGTGCTGCGAGTTAGTGTGGTCTACTGATCTGAACAACTATGGCTACTTTTCTTTTCTACCCTGCTGAGGAGTGGTCAACCACACAGGGTCCTAGTGATGACCATAAAAACCGAATGGACTGAAATAAGGCTCCGAGATTGGTTATGGATCCTGAATTTGCTGCACTGGTGGGCTTCTATGGACGGGAAATCTCCCGCTGTGTTTTCTGTTTTGAAAAGTGTTTTGTATGTGTGGTTGACAGCCTCAAGTGAATAGATTCACAGGATATGTTTATCAGCTGGTGGATAATCCTGTGCCGGTCATCGCAGGATCCTGAACTCTTTGCTTCTATTGGCATCGTCAAATTCTACATTGGAGGAAGTCTTCCAGTGTAGATGGCTTCAGCCTTTAGTGGTGGAGGAACAGGTCTTTGCCCCATGACTGCGATTAGGGGCTGTTTGATATTGTTGGCAATATCAAACAGCCCCCAAAAAAAATTAGTTTCTTTAAACATCCCACTAACCATTTTCTCTCCATAGATAGTTGGAATGTGAGGACTATGCATAGAGCTTATTCCCTTGATATCCTCACACAAGAATTCCACCATTATAATTTAGATATTCTCGACTTGCAAGACACCATATGGACTGATAAAAGTCAGATTCTTAAAAAATAATTTTAAAGTTCTCTTTTCAGGAAGGGAAGATAATAAGCATCACCAAGGCGTGGGTCTACTTCTCAGCAGACATGCCAGTGATGCTCTTCTAGGATACGAGTGTATTAAAGATTTCTTACAGCTAAATTTCATACAAGCATTAAAGACGAATGTTATCTGCCCTTATGCTCCCACTGAAGATGAGGATAGGTTTTAAGGACAACTACAGGATATTTTGAATTCTGTCAAGGAGATATTATCTTTGTTTTAGGCGACTTCAATGCCAAAGTTGGTACCAACTCTTACCTTTGGGAAGGGATGATAGGTCCTATTGGTAGCTGCAATGGTAATGGGCAACGTCTCCTACAGGTAAGTGAACTTAATGGTTCAGAATAATTAACACTTATTACAAACACTGCAACATACGTAAGTACACATGGGTTTCCCCTGATGAGCTGCAAAATAATGAAATATGATTATATTTTAATTAACAGCAAATGGGCAAGCTCTTTAAGGAATATCAGATCATATAGGGGAGCTGAAATTGAATCTAACAATTACCTTGTTAAAAATGTCTTGCAACTTAAACTTAAGAAGTGTTGTGCTAAGGTTAAAAAATTTACCCTTAATTCTGAAAGACTGTGTTATAGCTAAAGCTTGCCATGATCGGTTGCTTAGTCATTATGACAGTTATGATTTGCTTACTATTAAAGTTGAGGAAGAATGGGACCGTTTCAAACAGGTTTTTCTTGAAATTTACTTCTTACTATACTTGAAACCGTACTCTTTTAGGAAAAAAGGAGCAGAGGAGGCAAAATTATTTGAGTGATAAGGCATTTGAGCTTATTTCAGAAAGAACTGCAGGAATTCCCTTAATCAACACCCTACTAGTCCTAATAGAAAGCATTACAGAGAGCTTAATAAACGTATAAATGGATCAGTTTGCTGTTGATAAGAATCTTTTTCGCTTGGCTGATAAAGTCGAGAAGCAGTTAGACAGCACAACAGAACAGAAGAGAGCTATACCAGATAGTTAATGTTTTGTATGGTAAAAACGGACAGATATACAGGGATTGAAGGATAAACAAGATAAAGTTATAGAAGGTGAGAATTCTGCCATGGCTAGATGGGCTGAGCATTTCAGTGATGTTCTAAACCAGGGTGTCAATTTTTCTTTCAAAGTATATCAGCGGGCCAGAATTCAATTAAACACTAATTTTACATAAAAAAAATCTTTTATTTAAATTTAAAGTATTCATCAAAATTAAAATGGCATTAAGTCATAACGGTTAAAAAACAGCGCATTATTTCGAAGATCCAGATACTTGACACCTTTTCAGCTTTATTATGTCATCGATGTTTGACGTCAAAGCGGTTGTACTGATTTTGAGAATTGACTGAAGATGCTCATCTGCAAGTCTTGAACGATATTGAGATTTATTAATTTTCATTGTTGAAAATGACTATTGTTCACACGAATATGAACTTCCGAAAATGCATTTGCATGTTAGTTGGTGCTTTTTCAACCTCGAACGTAAATAGGTTGTTAAAAAGGGGAAATTCGTACATATTGAGCTCGAGAAAATCTGCAAAACACCTATCAAATTCATCAATAAGATCAAGCAAAAGATCAGAAATTGTTTTTAGTTTGTCTGCATTGTACGTGACACATGCACGTATGTTAGAACAGTGGTCAAGTTTTTGCTCTCTCAGCTGAGACTTCCACAACTTTAACTTCATTATGAAAGCTTGTACATGTGAGTACATTTGCGTAGTGATTAAATTTTTTCCGTGAAGTTTAACGTTCAAGTTATTGAAATGTTCCGTCATATCCACTCATCATCATCATCATCCTCAAGCAGCCATGGGCTACGGAGGTCCAACCAGACCACGCAGTTTAATTCTCCAAGCATATCTGTCCTGAACAACATCTGCTGCATCCGGCCACTGCACACCAATTCTAACAAGGTCCTGTCTGACATGGTCTGCCCACCGCATCCTAGGTCTCCCTCTCCTTCTGAGGCCTCTAGGCACACTGTTCATAACCCTATTCGCCAATCTATAATTATCCATATAGGCAACATGGTCAAACCAGCGGAGTCTCTCTCTGCACAATATGCTGCTTAAAGGAGGTTGCAGACTCCTTTGCCTAACCTCATCATTAGTTACAAAGTTAAACTACCTAATACCCAAGATACTGCGTAAGCATCTAGAAACAAAAGCATCTAGTTTCCTGTTATCTTGTTTACACAGCGTCCAAGTTTCACTACCATAACTAACCCTAGAAAGAACCAAATTATTATACAGTCTAATTTTAGTCTTTAGGTGTATACGCCTATTTCTCCACAATCCCCATAGATTCTTAAAAGTCCCGGCAGCAATCCCTATTCGTCTGTTAATCTCATGCCGCACATCACCAGTATCAGTGACATAGCTCCCAAGGAAATTAAAATGTGACACCTGCTCAAGACTGCAACCATTCAAATTAATTGAATCACAGCCTGTCTCACCAATTTTCATCACTTTAGTTTTCTCTCTGTTTATAACCAAACCCATTCTAGTACCAGTTTCATCAAGAGTTCGAATGAAAGAGTTCATCTCATTACCATCATTTGCCAAAAGGGATAAATCATCAGCATAATCTAAATCAGAAATTTTCATATTTCCAGCCGATTTAAAGCCAAAATCTTTCTCTTGAAGTGAATTTCGTATAAGTCAATTACCAAACAAAAGAGAAAAGGAGATAAAATGCACCCTTGTCGAACACCAAAAGCAAATGCTAAACCAATTGTTACAAACCTTACCAACTCTCACACACTATTCAGTGTTATTATAGAGAGCTTTCATTAAGTTAACTAACTTGTCTGGTATACCATATGATCTCACAATCAATCAAAAATTATGACGATCAACAGAGTCGAAAGCCTTTTTGAAATCAACAAAGCTAGCAATCAAAGGTTTCTGAAACTCTAAACATTTCTCAACGATCTGCCTAAGCGAAAATATCTGATCTACACATCCCCTACCACTTCTGAATCCACATTGCTCATCACGCAATTGACTGTCAACCAGATTCTTAATTCTATTAAGCACAATCATGCAAATAACTTTCCCTGGAACAGAGTAGGCTGATACCCTTATAGTTATCACAAGAACTGCGATCACTTTTTTTGAAAACACTGATAATAATAGCTCTGATAAAATCCTTAGGAACCATGCCTTTTTCATAAAAGATATTCAAAATTACAGTCATCCAAGTGGTAACAGAAACATTCCCAACTCTAAGCATTTCCGTACTAATTTCATCTACCCCTGGGAATTTATGAAGTTTAAGTTTGAAAATAGACAAAATAACTTCAGATTGTGTTATAGAGCCAACAGTAAAGCGCCCAATACATTTATCATCACTACAATGGGAGTAGAACTAACCACATAGTTTAGAACATCACTGAAATGCTCAGCCCACCTAGCCATGACAGAATCCTCCCCTTCTATAACCTTACCTTGTTTATCCTTCAATCCTTGTATGTTTGTCCGTTTTCTACCACAAAAAACATTAACTATCTGTTACAGCTCTCTGCTGTTGTGCTGCCTAACTGCTTCCTCAGCTTTGTCATCCTAGCCATCAAGCCAAAGATTCTTATCAGTAGCTAACAGATCCTTTACACGTTTATTAAGCTCTCTGTAACGAGCTTGGCTACTGATCTAAGGGACCTGGGTTCCAGCCCCGGATAAGGCATGGATGTATATGTCGTTTTTCTGCTGAGGTCCTGCTATCCTCTCAGACCTTCTACTACGGCATATAAACTGACAGGCTCCTGTCAGAACTCTGTGACAAGCAGCTACTTGAAGGGGTATTTATTTATTTTAATCCTTTCTATTAGGACTAGTAGGGTACTGATTAAGGACATTCCTGCAGTTCCTTCTTTCTGAAAGAAGCTCAAGTGGCTTATCACTTATATAATTCTGTCTCCTCTGCTCCTTTTTTCCTAAAAGAGTACTGTTAGTTTCCAAAAAAAGCCTGTTTAAAACGGCCCCATTCTTACTGAACTTCAGTATTAAGCAAACTATGACTGTCATAACGACTAAGTAACTTATACTGGTAAGCTTTAGCTATAACTGGGTCTTTCAGAGCTTCAGTATTAAATGTAATTTTTTTTAAATTTAGCATAACACTTTTTAAGTTTAAGTTGCAAGACACTTTTAACAATGGTCAGATTCAATTTCAGCTCCCCTATATGCCCTGGTATTTCTAACAGAATTAGCCCATTTGCTGTTAATTAATATATAATCAACCATATTCCTATGCAGCCCATCAAGTGAAACCCATGTGTATTTATTTATGTCGCGGTGTTTGTAATATGTGTTAGTTATTCTGAAACCATTGAGTTTACTTACCTGTAGGAGACATTGCCCATTGCCATTGCAGCTACCAATAACAAAAGGGCCTATCACTCCTCCCCAAATGTCAGAATCAATACAAACATTAGCATTGAAGTCACCTAGAACAAGGGTAATATCTCCTTTCTTGACAGAATTAAAATTATCCTGAAGTTGTCCGTAAAACCTATCCTTCTCATCCTCATTAGCATCCTCAGTGGGGGCATAACAGCAGATAACATTCAAGTCTTTAATGATTGTCTGAAATTTTGCTGTAAGAAACCTTTCATTAATGCACTCATATCCTAGAAGAGCATCACTAGCATGTCTGCTGAGCAGCATACCCACGCCTTGGTGATGCTTTCCATCCTCCCTCCCTGTAAAGAGAAATTTAAAGTTATTTTTAAGTATCTTACCTTTACCTGTCCATCTGGTCTCTTGCAAACCTATAATATCTAGGTTATAGCGCTGGAATTCCTGCGTGAGGACATCAAGAGAATAATCTCTATGCAATGTCCTCACGTTCCATGTTTCTGCAGAGAGAAAATGATTAGTAGGTTTTTTAAGAAATTAGACTTATTGAGATTGGTAGGGCCAACAACATCAAACAGGGCAAAGACTATTCCTCCTCCGCTAAACGCTGAAGTCACCGATGCTGGTAGGAACTTCAGGCACCACCTTTTCAAGTGGACTTTTTCAAGAGCCATATGGCCTGCCTGAGACACATTACTCCAGTTTAGGCTTGACGATGCCCAACTAGCTAAGTAAGGTTCAGGTACCTGCGATGGCCTCTGATTAGGATTATCCGCCAGCTGATATAAGGTATCCCATGCCACTGTTCACTTAGGGCTGGGAACCCAGAAGAAAACAGCGGCAGATTCTCCCTCAACAGAAGTCCACCAGTGTAGCAAGTTCAGAATCCATAATCAAGCTCAAATCCATAAACCAGTCCAGTAGGTATAAATGGTTAGCACCAGGACCCTGTGAAGTTGACCACTCCTCAGCAGGGTTGAAAAAAAAAAGAAAAAAGTGGCCATAGATGACCAGATCAGTAGGCCATACTGAACTGGCAGCCTTCCACTTCCGTTCTCTTCCAAAAGAGAATATCTCTTTTGAAAGGTACTAACGACCTGCACCACGAGAAGGCGGGGTTGAACATTAGGTGCTAGACCTGGCCGGTTCTGTGCATCATCACTAGGGATTTGTACACAGCTCTCCTTCCAGTTTACGCCTGGCTACCATTTACAGGCCTTATCCACTAAAAATGTGGAATCGAGCCAACACTCATCGTTGTAATCCATTGGTTTCCCCTTTCGATTCATAAAAGTGGCAATATGTTCACGTAACTCAATGGGTGTAGTCTGAGGCATAGCGAATGACTATGGTTGGGAGGGGGGAGAAATAAAAAATTTTTCAAATGGAAATTCAAATTTTGCCAACTGAGCAAACTTACACAACTCTCCAGCATTTGACTTCCAATTTTGCCAACTAGACATAATTTCACATAATAATTTCAATATTTATATCTCGTCTGAATTGTAGCAAGCCAGTGTGAATTTCCCTTCATTTGGCCAACTCTCCTTAATTTCACGGAACTAATACCAATCTTTACATCTCTTCTAAATTTGCCAAATCATTTCAACCTCCACAAGATTTTGGCAAGTTTTCTCGATTTTAGTCAACTGTCCTGAATTTCATAAACCCAATCCCAATTATCACAATTCGTCCGTATTTTACCAAGTAGATTCGAATTTTGCAAACTGCCCTACATTTTCTTGTTTCCTCGATTTGTCCAACACTCCTTAATTTCACAAAACAAATCCCAATTTTCACAACTCGCCTATATTTTACCGTGGATTTGAATTTTGGGAAATACCCTAGATTTTGCCAACTCGCCGTAATTTTACAGAAAAAAAATCGTAATTTTTACATATTTCCTGAATTTGCCAAGTCACTTCGAATTTTATCAACTCTCCTTAATTGCACAAGCACAATTTTTACAACTCCCCTGTATTTTACGAAGTGGCTTCGAATTTTGCCAACTCCCCTAGATTTTGCAAAGAGTTCTTGGTTTTTCTATCTTTAATTTCACAAAACCAATCCCAATTTTTACAAATCGCCCGTATTTTACCAACTGCCCTAGACTTTGCCAAGTTTCCTCGATTTTGCCATCTCGCCACAATTTTACAGAAAAAAAATCCCAATTTTATATCACACCTGATTTTTGCAGTCACTCTGAATTTTGCCAACTCCCCCTGAAGATTTGCAAACTCTCTTAGATATTGCGAAGTTGCCTCGATTTTGCCAAGCCGCCATAATTTTACAGAAAAAAGATTGCAATTTTTAAACCTCACCTGAATTTTGTCAACTCTCCACGATTTTGCCAAGTTGCCTCGATTTTGACAATTCCCCTTAATTCTCCAAATTTTGACAACTACCCTTAATTACAAATTTTCACAACTCGCCTAGATTTTACGAAGGCGCTTCGAATTTTGTCAACTCCAAGTTACTTTGGGAGGCGCCCCCCCCCCCCTACTCGCATTGTTTGTAATGACAGATGCATTACCGACTTTAATGTTGCCCCTATAATACAGTCTGAAGTTTTTTTGGTTATTTCTAAACTTAAACGACATATATCCCCAGGGGTAGATCAAGTTACTACGGAAATGCTTAGAGCTAGGAATGTTTCTGTTACCACATGGATGACTGAAATTTTGAGTATCTTTTATCATAATGTCATGGTTCCTATGAATTTTACCAGACTTATTCCTCTATTTTTAAAAAAGGCTGATCGCAGTTCTCGTGATAACTATAGGGATATCAGCCTACTTTCTCTTCCAGGTCAAGTTCTTTGCATCATTGTGCTTAATAGAATTAAGGATCTGGTTGATGGGCAACTGCGTGACGAGCAATATTCTTCAGAGTGGTAGATTTTTTCACTTACGCAGATTCTTGAGAAATGTTTATAGTTTCAGAAGTATTTGGTTAAGTTTTGTTGATTTCAAAAAAAGGCTTTTGACTTTGGTGATCGCCATAATTTGTGGTTGATTGTGAGATCGTATGGCATATCAGAGAAATTAGTTAATATAATGAAGGCTCTCTATAATAACACAGAGTTGTGTGCGAGAGTTCGTAAGGCTTGTAACAATTAGAAGCCCTATATAGGTAGAGGTTGGCAATCTCAAAATTGGACGCCATATTTGTCGTCTCTCGGATTATTTAGTGTGCATAGCTGAATGGTATTGCACCATACTTATGGATTCCGGAAAAGGGTAGGGTAATATTTGATACAGATTTCAATGTTCATGATTGGAAGCATTTTAGAAAACGGCTAAACAAGGAAAAGTAAATTTTAGGGCCTTTTTTATGTAAAAAGATATAATTTCGCTTTGTTGTCTGTCCGTCTGCAGACATCGAACTTTTTCGTTTATACGGATAAAAAAATTATTTTTGTGTTAGATAGGTATTAATGACGCATTACGATTTGCATTTTTCGAATCTCCCAAAAGTTATAACCGTGCCCTTTAACGGTGGAAAAATTTAAAAATATAAAACGAATATTTCAAACGATTTAGTTGTTAGAAGTTTGAAATTTTGGTGCTGAAATGTGAAGGTTACGAAGTTACCATTGGCAACAATCATTTGACCCTTTAGATCCAGGGGGAGGTGAATGCAACATTTTTTTTTAACAGAAAGGTGTGTTTTTAGAGATAAATTAAAAAAATTTTTTGGGTTGGACAGGTATTGATGAAATATTGCAATTTGCATTTTGCGAATTTCTCAAAGGCTATAATTTCGCCCTCTAACGGTGGAAAAAAAACGAAAAATCTCAAAATTTAAAACGAATATTGCAATCAATGTAATTAAGCTAGAAATTTGAATTTTTGGTCGTGTAATGCGATAGTCTTGAAAATTCCATTGACAACAAGAAGTTGACCCTAAGCCCAAGGTAGGTAAGAAATGGAACGGTCTTAAGAGATAATTGGAAATCTCTTTAGTTAGTTACTAATGAAAGGTAATTCGCATTTTCAAAGGTAGTTTTAATTTATATCATTAGAAATCACTAAATATCGAAACTGCAAAACTTTTAACGAATGTTTCAAGTGATCTGTTTATAGTAGAAATTTCGACGTGTAGAGTTCCGTTATGGTAGAAATTCCACCGACAGCAATTATCTGCCCACTATTTTCAGAGGAGCAAGAGAAAAGCAACTTTTAAACTTTAAGAACTAAAAGACAAATACTTTTTGTTTCATAATTACTAAATAAAATACTATGTGCATTTGCCCCATCATACATTAAAAAATAATCCCTCAAGCAGCTGCTTGTAGAGAGGTCTGACAGGAGCCTGTTGATTTATACGCCATAGTAGAAGGTCCATGAAGATGGCAGGACCTCAGCAGAAAAACAACACTAACATCCATAATTAAAACTTTTAAGGAGGGGAAAAAGTAGGCAAAAGAACTTCATTCTCTTTGAAAATGATATTCCCATATGCGCCAGAGGCGATATGCGTTCTTCTATTTGTTTTACATTTTAAGTATCCTTTGACAGTGGAAATTCGTACTGTAAAATTGAGAAAATAAACTATTAATATTTTATTAGTACCTGTAAAACAAAAAAGTTTTACATTCATCTCTTAAAGCAGAAAAGTTGCATTTTTACCAACAGGAGAAATCATTATTAGCGTAAATCACTCGAGCATTACATTCTACGACCAAAAATTTAAGTTTCCACCAAAAATAGATTGTTTGCAATATTTGTTTAAAGATTTGGTATTTTCCAGCTTTTTTTCGTTAGCCCTCTCCAATCCTGGTAATTCCACTGATGGGGATTCGAAAAACTTAATATTTTTGTGAAAAAAATGTCGAGATAAGGGATTCGAATCTGCATCCCTCCAAAAACATGCCAGAGTATTCTAAACTGTTCAACTAACGCCGGTTTTTTTCACAAAAAACATTTGATTTATAGACGTTTAAACGTCTACAGGTAACGATGAGATTATCAAATATTGCTTAAATCATTAACATTTTGTTAGTACCTGTGAAACAAATATATATATTGTTTCGTTTATCTCTTTAAAAAAATTTCATTTTCGCTAAGACGGCAAAGCCTTATTGCCATTGTAAATCTCCGGACCATAACACTAGTACCAAAATTTCAGATTTCCAGTGTAAATAGTTTGTTTGCAATATTCGTTTGATATTTTAGCATTTTCCATCTTTTCCCATCGCTAGAGGGCGCTATTAAAGCCATTGAAAATTGTCAAGATTGCGAATTGCAATATTTGTTCGAACACACACACTAACTCAGACTGTCTCGCGGTAAGACAAAACATGGCGCCCATAAACCACGTGACTCAATCAACCAATGGCAGTGAATCCCCGAGATGGCCAGCTTCTTAACTATACAGGACCTCCAGTACCAATTCGTTTAGCATGGCTCCTGGTGTTTGACAAAAATTCATTTTGTCCCCTTTTCTCTTTGGTTATTTATTACGTAATGCGAACTTCACTGCAAGAGATATATTTTGGCCTTAAATGATCTGGAGAAACTAAAATTTTTGTTTTATATTATGCTGTTGATTTAGCCCTTTTGGCTAATGATGAGATTCGAGCTGTTGATGAGACTGGTAATAGAGTATGTTTGGTTATAAACATTAGAAAACTAAAGTGATGAAAATTGGTCAGGCAGGCAGTTCAGTTTATTTCAATAGTTCCACTCTTGAGCAGGTGGCTCATTTTAATTATTTTGGGAGCTATGCAACAGATACTGGTGATGTGCAGCAAGAGATTAACAGAGAATAGGGATTGCTGCTGGGACTTTTAAGAATCTATGGGGAGTGTGGTAAAATAGGCGTATACACATAAAGACTAAAATTAGACTGTATAATAGTTTGGTTCTTTCTAGGATCAGTTATGGTAGTGAAACTTGGACACTTTGTAAACAACAGAAAACTGCATTATTTTTGATTCTAGATGATTATGAAGTGTCTTGGGTTGAGGAGGCTTAACTTTATAAATAATGAGGTTAGGCAGAGGAGTCAGCAAACTCCTCTGAGAAGTATATTGTATTGGTTTGGTCATGTTGCTGGTATGGATAATTATAGATTAGGAAATAGGATTATAAAGTGTGCATAAAGGCCTCAGAAAAAGGGGGAGACCTAGGATGGGCGGGCAGACAATGTCAAACAGTACCTTGTTAGAATTGGTGTGCAGTGGCCAGATGCAGATGTAGCTCAGGACAGATATGCTTGGAGAACTAAATTGCACGGTCTGGTTGGATCTCTGTAGCCCATGGCTGCTTGAGGATGATGATCAGCCAATGGATCAGTGGGACATGGGTTGCATTTATGAACGATTAAAATGATTCTGTCGTTTAAAAGGATAAAACCAAATATACCAATATTTTGCTCAATGAATCCTGAGCTCATAACTGATTTACTACGTATTTAATCACTTTAATTTATATACAAGGCTTTAGTGATTACATTAGAAGCGAAGCAGATCCAGATTTGCTCACAAAAAAAAATAGCAATCAGCAAGCTCTTAAAAGTGTGGCTGGTGTTTTGCACATACCAGAGATGACTCTGAAGAAATAGTCTCCAAATGCATTCAAAGATAGTAATTGACCAGATGGTTTATAGTATAACATAAGCAGTGAAGAAGAAATTAGTCAGTGGTCAGAGCATTTGACATGTAATCTGTAAGTAGTGGGCTCAGATCCCGTTCAAGACATTTATTTAAACATGCTTAATAGTGAATAAATACTTAGTAAACCAACTATTTTGCATTTCACCGATTTATCTGAAACTTGATTTCCATATTTTTTTTTAAAAAATTGAACATTGACTTGTTTTAAACATTTTTTATATGCCACATAAGGAAATATATTTTGAATTAAAAATTTATTTTGAGATTAGGTTAATAATTTTGAATATTTCTCTCTTTTTAACTTTTTCTAAAATATTGTTGCGGATCACAAAAATGGATAGCCACTGAGCGTGAGTATTAAAAGCTATATTTCAAAACCAAATTCAATACAAGGTAAATTGTTACAAAGGAAATATGGATGAAGTATCTTATTAACAAATCAACTATTAACATGCACAAGTCATCAATCTTCCTGCGTAGAGCACACAATATCAGCTCTGTGTATTTTACTAAAATACTACCTTTTACTTGATTTACCAGGTCACCCGAAGATCTTCACTCGTAAACCAATTCTCGTCCTGTGCTAATAACTTTTCACACACTAGCCGAACAAAAAGACAGTCCGTGTAGACATTCGAAGTTAGCCATAAAAGTTCCCACTTTTATACTTCCGCGTATACACAACACATCAAGTTACTTCTTGATACTTAACGATAAAAGATCCCACTTTTATCCTTCCGCGTATACACAACACATCAAGTTACTTCTTGATACTTACGCGCACTGTCTCAGAACAGCTCACCGTCCATTTTCGAACTCACCGACCGTTACAACACAACGACCGTTACAATACAACGACCGTTAACGCTCCACTCTTCTTCTCCAAATTCTCCCAACGTTCTTATTCGTTGGCTGAAACTTTGCTTTCGGTTGCCAGATTCTTCTGTCGTAACACTGCCCCCTTCCTAGGTCTTGTTCGTCCCGAACAATTCTGGATTCCAAAGCTTCTTCAGTTCTTCGATGAAACGGGGTCAAACGATCCACGTGAACCACCTTGCTCTTTGTAGCTGGACGTCGACGAATGCGATATTCCACGTCTGTGTCAAAATGAAAGCGAATCTCATTATGACTTAGATTTCTTTTCTGACTGAAGCCTCGTCCACAAATATAATACGTGTAAGGCCTATAGCCCTTGTGAACACGTTTATGTCTCCGCAGGGAGAAGAATCGACTAAGAGTTTTCGTGCAAAACCTGTAAAAAGTTTTCTTCTTTGTCGAAAGTTTTCTTCTTTGGATTTTTACTTCTATCAACAGTAACAAGGAATGAAAGTCATTAGTGACATAAAATCTAGGGAGGAGTTTCATTCTCCAGTCTGACCCTTTTGTCAGTTGACTTTCATTTAATTCAGAACTGTCGTGATGAACCTTCAGCCATATTTCACCTGATTCAATTTGATCCCCAAGGTGCTTCACAATTATATCAGCTCCATAATTCTTTTTAGCTCTTCGGTCCATCTCCTCCTTCCATACTCTTGCTAGAACTGCAGCTTCTAATCCGACAACCTTACCTGTTTCTCCTGTATAAGTGAAATCAGTGATGTGTCGGGCTGCTAGCAATATTTTTTCTGTTTTACCTTCACATAGCCAGCTTGCAACATCTTCAGATACTCCTTGTTCTATTAACATGTTACGAAACTTGTTCAAAGCATTGCCGTTATGCAGAACCTTACGGACACGTGATGCTTCATCTACCCTATTATCCACAATGTTCACCAAACGCAGTTCTCCTCCTAACTCTTCGACGAGCTCTTGCAGTTCCAAGGATCCGTTACCAAGGAAACACTGAACAGCTTCCATCACTTCCAGAGAGTTGTCAACAGAGTTTTCAAGAGGTGAATCCATGTTGCTGATAACAGCTGAACAACTCAAACTCTCCATTCCACGAGCTTGTGATGCTGCAACCACTTTCTTAACTAAATCAACAGCAACATCTTCTGTACTGATGAGATCAATAGCTCCTTTTCCGAATTCAACATCATAAACCAAAGCACACACTCCTTCAGCCAGCTTTTTGGACACAATTGAGCATATCATTAGAGGAACGCTATCTATGGTAGCCATCAGATCCTTGCAGCGGTAAATCTCCTTATCTGTTGGCACCAGCTCCTCTGTCTGTCCTACGATGCAGCATCCGACGTCTTCCATCATCTGCTCGATTTTATCTTTAGTGCAATCGACTGTGAAGCCAAGTGTTGCGGATCACAAAAATGGATAGCCACTGAGCGTGAGTATTAAAAGCTATATTTCAAAACCAAATTCAATACAAGGTAAATTGTTACAAAGGAAATATGGATGAAGTATCTTATTAACAAATCAACTATTAACATGCACAAGTCATCAATCTTCCTGCGTAGAGCACACAATATCAGCTCTGTGTATTTTACTAAATACTACCTTTTACTTGATTTACCAGGTCACCCGAAGATCTTCACTCGTAAACCAATTCTCGTCCTGTGCTAATAACTGTTCACACACTAGCCGAACAAAAAGACAGTCCGTGTAGACATTCGAAGTTAGCCATAAAAGTTCCCACTTTTATACTTCCGCGTATACACAACACATCAAGTTACTTCTTGATACTTAACGATAAAAGATCCCACTTTTATCCTTCCGCGTATACACAACACATCAAGTTACTTCTTGATACTTACGCGCACTGTCTCAGAACAGCTCACCGTCCATTTTCGAACTCACCGACCGTTACAACACAACAACCGTTACAATACAAAACGACCGTTAACGCTCCACTCTTCTTCTCCAAATTCTCCCAAAGTTCTTATTCGTTGGCTGAAACTTTGCTTTCGGTTGCCAGATTCTTCTGTCGTAACACTGCCCCCTTCCTAGGTCTTGTTCGTCCCGAACAATTCTGGATTCCAAAGCTTCTTCAGTTCTTCGATGAAACGGGGCCAAATGATCCACGTGAACCACCTTGCACTTTGTAGCTGGACATCGACGAATGCGATATACCACGTCTGTGTCAAAATGAAAGCGAATCTCATTATGACGTAGATTTCTTTTCTGACTGAAGCCTCGTCCACAAACATAATACGTGTAAGGCCTATAGCCCTTGTGAACACGTTTATGTCTCTGCAGGGAGAAGAATCGACTAAGAGTTTTCGTGCAAAACCTGTAAAAAGTTTTCTTCTTTGTCGAAAGTTTTCTTCTTTGGATTTTTACTTCTATCAACAGTAACAAGGAATGAAAGTCATTAGTGACATAAAATCTAGGGAGGAGTTTCATCCTCCAGTCTGACCCTTTTGTCAGTTGACTTTCACTTAATTCAGAACTGTCGTGATGAACCTTCAGCCATATTTCACCTGATTCAATTTGATCCCCAAGGTGCTTCACAAATATAATATCAGCTCCATAATTCTTTTTAGCTCTTCGGTCCATCTCCTCCTTCCATACTCTTGCTAGAACTGCAGCTTCTAATCCGACAACCTTACCTGTTTCTCCTGTATAAGTGAAATCAGTGATGTGTCGGGCTGCTAGCAATATTTTTTCTGTTTTACCTTCACATAGCCAGCTTGCAACATCTTCAGATACTCCTTGTTCTATTAACATGTTACGAAACTTGTTCAAAGCATTGCCGTTATGCAGAACCTTACGGACACGTGATGCTTCATCTACCCTATTATCCACAATGTTCACAAAACGCAGAAGTTCTCCTAACTCCTCGACGAGCTCTTGCAGTTCCAAGGATCCGTTACCAAGGAAACACTGAACAGCTTCCATCACTTCCAGAGAGTTGTCAACAGAGTTTTCAAGAGGTGAATCCATGTTGCTGATAACAGCTGAACAACTCAAACTCTTCATTCCACGAGCTTGTGATGCTGCAACCACTTTCTTAACTAAATCAACAGCAACATCTTCTGTACTGATGAGATCAATAGCTCCTTTTCCGAATTCAACATCATAAACCAAAGCGCACACTCCTTCAGCCAGCTTTTTGGACACAATTGAGCATCTCCTTAGAGGAACGCTATCTACGGTAGCCGTCAGATCCTTGCAGCGGTAAATCTCCTTATCTGTTGGCACCAGCTCCTCTGTCTGTCCTACGATGCAGCATCCGACGTCTTCCATCATCTGCTCGATTCTACCTTTAGTGCAGTCGACTGTGAAGCCAGGGATGGATTCCAATTTGTCCAGAGTATCTCCCGTCAATTGGAGAGCACGACCGGAGATCATAGGGGCCTTGAGACCTAAAGCAGCAAGTGCAGGAGCCAAGACAAGACTCACTTTGTCGCCGACACCTCCTGTACCGTATTTATCTACCATCCGATGGCGCCACTCGGGTCTCCAGCAAAACACATGACCCGAGGAGGTCATAGTTGCTGTTTCTTCGGAATTCAGTTTCTTGGAGCTCTCATTGTAATTAGCCAGGGAAACATCAGTCATGATTGCCAAATTGTTCATTCTGGAGATCAGCGACGAGTTTTGTAACATGATATTGTCCACTTTAGAGCTCTTGTAATCGTGATAAAACTTTTCTATATCCTTATAATCTAAATGGTTATAATGTCCAAATCTGCACATTGACTGTTCAGAAAAGAAATTCAGCATGGTTTCGTTGAGATTGTCTGAAGGCTTTGCTTCTCTCTGATCGTAACTCTGAGGCTTAGTTTCATCCAGAAAGTTAGTCTTTGAAGTACCGTCTCTGCCTGAAGCTCTTTTACTAGCATCACCTGTTATGCTTCTAAGCCATTCTTCGGAATTCCTCTTCCTTAAATCCCCACTTTCTATAAACGATTCAAGTGTGGCTATATGCTTCGGAAAAATCTCTCCGACTTCCCTGGTAACGACGAAGGGCACTTTGTATCTATGATGAATGGACGCCTCTTCTTTACTCGGACCACTCTGCGAAACGTAAACTCTGTTTCGTTCCCCTTCATTACCACTCGTTACTCTGCCTTTGCGATAATTGTCCATGACGCATTTTGCTGACAGCGAGGAATAGAATACCTTTCGTGTGGATCTCTCTTCAGATCGTGCCAGACTTGTATACCTAGGTATTTTGAAGTGCAAAGCGTACTGTATAGTCTCACAGCTCTCTGATCTGTGTGATTGTTCTTCACAGTTCCTAAACATGTCACCAGCGACATAGACACTCTGCCATGCATTACCAGTAGTTGCGTGGTCAAAGGCATCATCTGCGCTATCTCTACAATTCTTGATTTCCAGTAGCAGATCCACATTTTTATATGCGTTGCCTTTCTCTTTTTCTTTTCCATGTTTACAATCTAACTTAACACTATCAAGATCATCTTTTTCACTGACAGATTCAACATTTAAACTATTGCATTGTCTATTGAGTTCGGTTTTATGATCCTTGAACTGATCAATAATCTTACCAACTTGAGAAGCCACTTCAGCTCTCATCTCAGTATTTTGTGCGGCCAGATCACCTCTTTTATTCCTCAACTCATTATTTCGTGCGGCCATTTCGGCTTTCATTTCATCTAATGTACTATTTTGTGTCGCTATTTCGGCTTTCATATCTTTCATATCAGTCATCTGCGTAGCCATATCGACTTTCAAGCTATTTATCAACTTTACTAATTCATCCATACTTCTAGTTAACGGCATTCAATAAATTATCCCACTTCTGACACCAATTGTTGCGGATCACGAAAATGGATAGCCACTGAGCGTGAGTATTAAAAGCTATATTTCAAAACCAAATTCAATACAAGGTAAATTGTTACAAAGGAAATATGGATGAAGTATCTTATTAACAAATCAACTATTAACATGCACAAGTCATCAATCTTCCTGCGTAGAGCACACAATATCAGCTCTGTGTATTTTACTAAATACTACCTTTTACTTGATTTACCAGGTCACCCGAAGATCTTCACTCGTAAACCAATTCTCGTCCTGTGCTAATAACTGTTCACACACTAGCCGAACAAAAAGACAGTCCGTGTAGACATTCGAAGTTAGCCATAAAAGTTCCCACTTTTATACTTCCGCGTATACACAACACATCAAGTTACTTCTTGATACTTAACGATAAAAGATCCCACTTTTATCCTTCCGCGTATACACAACACATCAAGTTACTTCTTGATACTTACGCGCACTGTCTCAGAACAGCTCACCGTCCATTTTCGAACTCACCGACCGTTACAACACAACAACCGTTACAATACAAAACGACCGTTAACGCTCCACTCTTCTTCTCCAAATTCTCCCAAAGTTCTTATTCGTTGGCTGAAACTTTGCTTTCGGTTGCCAGATTCTTCTGTCGTAACACAAGGATGGATTCCAATTTGTCCAGAGTATCTCCCGTCAATTGGAGAGCACGACCGGAGATCATAGGGACCTTGAGACCTAAAGCAGCAAGTGCAGGAGCCAAGACAAGACTCACTTTGTTGCCGACACCTCCTGTGCTGTTTTTATCTACCATCCGATGGCGCCACTCGGGTCTCCAGCAAAACACATGACCCGAGGAGGTCATATTTGCTGTTTCTTCCGAATTCACTTTCTTGGAGCTCTCATTGTAATTAGCCAGGGAAATATCAGTCATGATTGCCAAATTGTTCATTCTGGAGATCAGCGACGAGTTCTGTAACATGATATTGTCCACTTTAGAGCTCTTGTAGTCGTGATAAAACTTTTCTATATCCTTATAATCTAAATGGTTATAATGTCCAAATCTGCACATTGACTGTTCAGAAAAGAAATTCAGCATGGTTACGTTGAAATTATCTGAGGGATTCACTTCTCTCTGATCGTAACTCTGAGGCTTAGTTTCATCCAGAAAGTTAGTCTTTGAAGTACTGTCTCTGCCTGAAGCTCTTTTACTAGCATCACCTGTTATGCTTCTAAGCCATTCTTCGGAATTCCTCTTCCTTAAATCCCCACTTTCTATAAACGATTCAAGTGTGGCTATATGCTTCGGAAAAATCTCTCCGACTTCCCCAGTAACGTCGAATGGCACTTTGTATCTATGATGAATGGACACCTCTTCTTTACTCGGACCACTCTGCGAAACGTAAACTCTGTTTCGTTCCCCCTCATTACCACTCGTTACTCTGCCTTTGCGATAATTGTCCATGACACATTTTGCTGACGGCGAGGAATAGAATACCTTTCGTGTGGATCTCTCTTCAGATCGTGCCAGACTTGTATACCTAGGTATTTTGAAGTGCAAAGCGTACTGTATAGTCTCACAGCTCTCTGATCTGTGTGATTGTTCTTCACAGTTCCTAGACATGTCAGCAGCGACATAGACACTCTGCCATGCATCACCAGTAGTTGCGTGGTCAAAGGCATTATCTGCGCTATATCTACGATTCTTGATTTCCAGTAGCAGATCCACATTTTTATATGCGTTGCCTTTCTCTTTTCCATGTTTACAATCTAACTTAACACTATCAAGATCACCTTTTTCACTGACAAATTCAACATTTAAACTATTGCATTGTCTATTGAGTTCGGTTTTACTATCCTTGAACTGATCAATAATCTTACCAACTTGAGGAGCCACTTCATCTCTCATCTCAGCATTTTGTGCGGCCATTTCGGCTTTCAAGTCACCTATTTTATCGCTTTGGGCAGCTAGATCACTTTTAATATCAGTCATCTGCGTAGCCATATCGGCTTTCATATCAGTCACCAGCGTAGCAATAACGGCTTTCCTATCAGTCATCAGCGTAGCAATAACGGCTTTCCTATCAGTCATCAGCGTAGCCATAATGGCTTTCCTATCAGTCATCAGCGCAGCCATATCGGCTTTCATATCAGTCATCAGCGCAGCCATATCGGCTTTCATATCAGTCATCAGCGTAGTCATATCGGCTTTCATATCAGTCATCAGCGTAGTCATATCGGCTTTGAAGCTATTTATCAACTTTACTAATTCATCCATACTTCTAGTTAACGGCATTCAATTAATTAACCCCACTTCTGACACCAAATGTTGCGGATCACAAAAATGGATAGCCACTGAGCGTGAGTATTAAAAGCTATATTTCAAAACCAAATTCAATACAAGGTAAATTGTTACAAAGGAAATATGGATGAAGTATCTTATTAACAAATCAACTATTAACATGCACAAGTCATCAATCTTCCTGCGTAGAGCACACAATATCAGCTCTGTGTATTTTACTAAAATACTACCTTTTACTTGATTTACCAGGTCACCCGAAGATCTTCACTCGTAAACCAATTCTCGTCCTGTGCTAATAACTTTTCACACACTAGCCGAACAAAAAGACAGTCCGTGTAGACATTCGAAGTTAGCCATAAAAGTTCCCACTTTTATACTTCCGCGTATACACAACACATCAAGTTACTTCTTGATACTTAACGATAAAAGATCCCACTTTTATCCTTCCGCGTATACACAACACATCAAGTTACTTCTTGATACTTACGCGCACTGTCTCAGAACAGCTCACCGTCCATTTTCGAACTCACCGACCGTTACAACACAACGACCGTTACAATACAACGACCGTTAACGCTCCACTCTTCTTCTCCAAATTCTCCCAACGTTCTTATTCGTTGGCTGAAACTTTGCTTTCGGTTGCCAGATTCTTCTGTCGTAACAATATTAACATATTTTTCTATTGTTAATTTTTTAGAAATAAAATTTTTGTTAGTAGTTATAAAAGTGAACATTTCTTCTAAAACAAGAATGAATAAAATAAAATCTGAGCCAGAAGAGACCTTCTGGCCACCCTAACCTTGCTGCTTGAGGATTAAGTACGCATTTATGTCATCATAAAGAAAACACAGGGTACACTATGGTCAGTCATAAGAAAACCATTCTTTTCCCCAATAGCTATGCGAATATGGCACCTCATTACCGCCACCCCAGCGTGCACACATACACAAATTTTGAGATGACTAACAGTGGCATAGCCAGAAACTTTCAAGTGGAGGGGGGGGGGATTGATGTACTTATTTCTGATTTGTGTGCGTTTTCTTATAAAACATACTTCATTCAAATCCTCAAATGAAGAGTGGGGGCGTTCTTATAACCCTTTTTCCTTTGGTAGTACACTTCAACTAAAAATCTCTAAATGAACACAATGCAAAACAGATTACCATATGTATGATATGAACCTGCAATGAATTATAGCAATTAGTCTACCCATTTCCTTGGCTCTAAAAGTTCTAACAGGAAAAAAAGCATTAAAATCCATACAAGCTCAGAGTTCTATTTATTTAGTGGCAAATACGTTAGTGGTGATTCAGTAACTATAAATGAGAGTTGGCTGTTTTATCTCCGAGCAGCATTTTTTTTTTTGCACACAATAGACTAAATGGTCAGGTCACAAGTACCCAGAAAAAGTCTGGGAAGAGGGTTGGGTTGTTTCACCGCTGAGTGGCACTTTTTTGCACACCATGGGCTAAATGGCCAGGTCACACGCACCCCCCAAAGGCTCAGAGAAGGTTGGGGGAAGGGACCCACTGGAACA